>CM050511.1:41874610-43215027 GCA_027563665.1 Antrozous pallidus | reverse complement strand
CTAGCAGCTGGGGGAAGAAAGACGTACTCTTGTGCAAATTTTATGCATTGGGTTTCTAGTGTAGATATAATGATGACAAAACTGAGTCTCAGAATGACAGTAGCTTATTCAAAATTTCAGAACAAATTAGTGACAGCATAAGAACTGAATGCAGATTTGTCTAAATGCAAGTTGGTGCTTTTTTCTACTGAGCTATAATTTCTTTGGCAGACAGAAAAAAAGAAAAAGGTGAGAAACCTAGGCAGTTTAGCTCTATGCTGAAGCTTTCAAGGTTGCTATATTCTGCCATTGTCACTCTGAGAAGCTCTCATTACACTATAATACTCTTCCTGCAAATTTCTAAATGGCAACATCTTGCCTAAGAAATTATGTAGAAATATTTCATTGAAGCTTTCACCCTCATCCCTACTATACGTCCTTTCAAATGTCCAGAACTCAAACAAGTTAGACCTCATGATAGTTTTCACTATACATTTTGGTTGTTCTTACTGGAGAAAAATTCCTTCCTTTACTTCTGGTTTCGATGAGGAGAGATTTTCCCTCAGCACAAGAGTAGTCCTTTTCTGTCTTATGCTTCCCTATCTTTGGGAAGATGGAGTAACTTTTTCTGATGGATGCGTTTGGGAAAGGATCAGGAGCTCCTGGCGTATCTCTGCCATTCCTGTGACGGGACATAGCTGCTGAATTTGGATCTTGCTGTGCCAGGGCACAGGTTTGGGGGTCAGCCTGGCTGACTCCAGGGTTCCATTAGCATGTGCATTTGGCTCTTGAACCAAGCTGCATCCTTCAACATGGCACCTACCAATAGTAAAGTCTGTATTTTAGTTTGTTTTATTTTTCAGCTTGTTCAGAACCCAAGTGGAGAAGATAGGTGCTATTTATTGAAGAGTTTCTCTGAGATTCTGAAAATGCTGTTCCCTCTACTTAGATTACCTCCTTCAATATCGACATACCAACATCCCATTTACCGTTCTGAAATGCTTTTCTCCTATAAATTTCTCTACATAACAGTCCCACGTGGGTAGAATCTTTCCTTCTTTCAAACCTCCTTATAACTTTGTTATAACCTCTTTGAATATGTATCTTAGTACTCATCTCCTACTTATGTTTTCACTTTAAAACTACAAAGTCCTACTCTGTGCATTATTATACCTGGGGTTCCAGTAGCCCTCAATTCAGATGAGGTCCCTATATCCCTTGAATTGTTAGCTTAGCAGAGTAGGCACAGGTAGGAAAATAATGACAAATGGCATCACTGGTGAATGGGAGTACCAGGGGCCATGTTAGGGGGAGGGGAGGGTTGTGGCAAAGGTGCCTCACCTAGATTGGGACATGGTCAAGGTTTTAGCCAGACTGTGTTCCTTTTTGGAACTTGAGAACGTCTTCCAAGCTATTAAGACACTTTCAGAAGTTACTTTTCAGCTTATAGTTTAAAAAGGAGTAAGAGTTAACTGGGCCAATGGACGAGATGGCTAAGGAGCAGATAGTGGGAAGGGAGCAGCTTTCGGGAAATGAAAGAGCATGTAAAAAGGATCTAGGGTTGGGAAGGTAGCAGAACACATCACATGTGTTGGCAGTAGGCTGTATTTTGGAGAATAGAGCATCACACAGTAGAATAAGTATTTGCTGAATTGAATTATTTTTCATTAAAGTGAGCTCTCTTAATCTTTCCTTGGGAATGCTCTAAAACAATAGTGATTATTATTTGTAAAACATTTATAGAGACTGTGTTAAGACATATTAGCTTATTTAACCTTTCAAATAATTATGGTGATATTATTTCAATTTTAATATAATAAAACCAGATTCAGATACATTAAGTAATATATCAAAGGTGACAACACTAATTTGAGACAAGGCCTGGGACCAAGAGTCCCCTCATTCCAAAGTCCTCTCTGTGACAATCACTACTGCTATGGCTGCTGCTGAATATCACCTCTAATCAGTGTTTACTGTCTGCAGTCATATTCTAAGTGCGCTGCACACATTGTCTGACTTAATCCCCATAACAGCCCATGCTTGGCAGTATTACATTTTGTCCTTGTTTTACAAAGACAGACATTCAGGGTGGCCAAGGAGCTGGGTTCACAGAGCTATTAAGTGATGGGGCCAGGATCTGCAACTAAGCTATTTGTCTCCAGAGCTCAAGTTTCTTAATCACAATTTTCAGGAAAAAAATTTACAGCAATAACAAAAATTTTGCCTTGGTGTTAAGAATCTCAGGAGAAGAAATGCTAAAAAAATGTAGATTTTTCAGAATAATTTGGTTTATGGAAACCATGAAAAATAATCGTTGGAAAGCCTGATTTTTAAAAGTAGCATATTCGTGTATGGATATTACTTAGAAAAAGTTTATAAAACTGGTTGTGCTGGAATAAAATGGATGGTGGTTAGCAAATCATTTTGTTTAGTTGACATGGCAAAGAGTATGAGCTATTTGTGGTAATAAATCTGTTCTGAACAGAAGCTATGGGAGGGCAGGCAGTAGAGAGGCAGGTCTAAGTCCATGAACAGGACATGCTACTGATTTAGAGAATGTTAGATACATTTTCAGTTCCTGAAAACAGGGTCTTCACGAGCACAACGATGGTTTAGGATGATTACATACTTGCAAAGTTGTAGACTGGTTTTCAATAGCACGCAAATCATCTATAGACCACTGGATATATGGAATTTTGCTTTGGGGAAGTTGATTAAAAATGAGTTAGATATATGCCATTCAGAGATTTGCTTTTATGGAATTTTAGTATTTTCTAGGACACAGAGCATTTTGAAGATTACTTAATACATTCATTGCTTACGGCAATAATTTCAGAATAGCTCTTATGGCATATATCAGGGGGATATGAAGCCACCTCAAGTGATGTCCTGAGGGTATCCCTTCTGAAGGGTAAAAGGGTCTCAGTTTGTGTTGAGCCATAACCTACTCCTTAAGCCCCTCATACACTTGTTTCCAATTCATTTTCTCACACTCGGATTCTAGTCTGCTCTAATTACTCAAAGCTACACAGAGAACTTTCCTGAGACTTAAAGTTTAGTCTTCTTTGGCCTGACCTGTGTTCCTTTGTCTTTTCCATTAAAAATCCTGGACCCCAGCTCTTAAAGTCTTCCACAGGTCCTGAGCATGCAACCTAATAAATCTTGCTGATATTTTAATGCTGGTGTACTTATAGAGAAAGTCCAGCAGCTGGTCTTCTCCTCACGGGTACAAGAAGCATGGTTTCATATTAATTCTTTTTTCTTAAAAATATGAGACCAAGGGTTGAGAGGAGGGTAGATCAGAAAGATAATACTTGCTGGGTTGGGTCTGTAAATGGATAGTTGTTGCATGTTGGGTAAATCATGGTACTGTTCTGGGGCTAAGGTTCATCAGCTTTAAGATAAAGATAATGAATACTTTTACTAATTTATTTTACTAGGTTGATAAACCTATCCAATGATTTTCTATTTTATAAATCGCACTTGATTTTGAGCTTCTGGAAATAATGCTCTTTACTACCTGGCAGGCATCCTGCAAATATGTTTGTATTTGAAAATGGGAGTTATGTCTTGATTCAATGTAGCAGCATACAGGGGATTTCAACGTAGGCCAAAGAGGAAGGTGGTGGGAAAATTTTCCTTTTGTTTGTTTATAAATCAGATGGAATTTCACAAGTTTCAAATCACTTGGGCTAGATAACCCATAACAGAAGAGTAGAGAAGGAGAAAGTAAGGAGGAGGAAGAAGTAAGGAGAGGGAGGGGACAAAGAGGAGGATGTTTGGATGTTGAGAAGCAGATGAGTTCAGTTTTTAGTGTAGAGTTTGGTGTTATCCATGGGATCAGGCATCCGCTGTGGTTCTTGAAATATATACCCTGCGGATGAGGGGAGATCACTATATATGTAAATCATATCCAACAATGAAATACTTTTTCTGCTTTTTTCAACAACTGTTTACTGACTGCTTACTTTATGCCAGGCCTATTTTTTTTTTAAATTAACTTCAGAGATGAAGGGAGAGGGAGAGAGAGAAAGAGATAGAAACATCAATGATGAGAATTAGTGATGGTCTGCCTCCTGCATGCTCACTCCTGGGGACTGAGCCCAAAACCTGGGAATTGAACTGTGACCACAGCAACCACAGTTCTTCACACTGGCTCTGAGCAAGGTCCAGGCGCATGCTGGTTATGGCATTTGGCCACGTGTGTGGACATGACACTGAACCCGTTTGTCCACCCATTGGCCTTTCTCCGTCAGTGGGGAGTGCTGGGATCCACATGTGACAACGCTGGCCGGCAGGGCTGTGCCATTGACATGGAGATTTCCGGGAGAAGTGAGGTTCTATATGGTTCTGTCTGTAAGGATGAGGGAGCATTTGTTGGGAAGGATTAGGTTTCCAGGTGGAGACCACTGTGATTCTGCGAGACCCAGGGCAGGGAGGGGGAGCCAGACCCCTAGCCTGGCCCCAGCTCCTGGGGGAGATGGCTCCACTGAGCAAGGCCGGCCAGGGCTACGTGAGGAGTGGTGGATGTGGGCCTGCAGGGCTCACTGCCATGCCCGGGAGGGTGGCAGGGGCGAGCCAGGCTGAGTGAAGCTGTGCACTCCAGGGAGGCTGGGGTGCAGACCTGGTGGGAGTGGACGCCCGGATTCGTCAGGAAAAGGATGGCGAGTCCTGTGGCAGTTTCCACGCCCAGGGCTCAACCTTTTACCTCTCAGTTCTGGAGGCCAGAGGTCAAAAATAAGTGTGGGCGGAGCTCACTCCCTTGGGCCAGTCCCTCCTTCCGGGCCTCTGGCAGCCTCTGGCCACTCCCGCAAGCCCTGCTCCCTGGGCTTGTGGCTGCATTGCTCCATTCGCTGCCTCTGTCTTCACAGTACCATCTCCTCTGAGCATCCTTCTCTGCTTCTTCTTACAAGGATGCTTGTCCCTGGATTTAGGGCTCATCTCTATGCCAGGCCTTTAAAAAAAATTTTTTTTATTTGCTTTTAGAGAGAGAGAGGAAGGAGGAGGGAGGAGGGAGAGGGAGAGGCAGAGAAACATAGATATGTTGCCTCTGCAAAGCACCATGACAGGGGATCAACCTGCAACCTGGGTATGTGCCCTGATTAGGACTAGAACCCATGTCCTTTTGGAATATAGGACAATGCTCACCCAACTGAGCCACCTCCTCCAGGGCCCAGGCCTATTTTCATAAGAAGTTAATCAGAATGGGAAGAACTCTCCTTAGCCCCTTTTACTGGTTATCTAGTTTTGTGCAACTCATTGTCATAAATTTAGCATCTTGAAACAACCCTAATTTCTGATCCCATAGTCAGCAGTCTGGGTCCTCTATTCCAGCTATCCCCAGGCTAAGTCACCATGTGGGTCAGAGCTGTGATCTGCTCTAGGGCTCGAATCCTCTTCCAAGCTTCCTGGTTGTTGGCAGAATCCAGTTCCTTGCAATTGTCTACCTGAAATCCCCCTTTCCCCATGGCTATTGCCCAGGGACCCCTCTTGGCAGCTATAGGATCAATTTCTTGCCATGTGATCCCCTCCATACATAAAGGGGAGTTCAACGCATGACTATGTCCTTAAGGCTAGAAGGAGACTCTCATTTGTAATCTCATGGGGAAGTCCTAGATTCCAAATGTTGGCACATTTCATTATGCAATTGCAAAAAACACGCACTTACTGATGTCACCACCCATCTCATCAGAAAAGTGTTTAACAATTGGGAAGCTGCCCAACTCATCTGTGAATACAAATTTTAAAAATTCTAATTTCCATTTAAAAGTTTGAATTTTGTAATTGGTAAAAACAAAACAAAAAAACACTAAAAATTGCTTTCCTTGGAAGTATTAAGGACAAATTGCTCATTTCCCCCTCCAGATGATGACTGCTAAATACCCAATCAGAATAACTATAATTTGTCAGATGCTCTTTAGGTAAAAATGGTATTCTCTAAGTAACAGCTATTTTGGTTCTCATCCCCTATATACTAAAAGGCTAATATGCAAATAGACCAAATGGCAGAATGACTGGTCACTATGATGTGCACTTATCATCAGGGGGCAGGTGCTCAGCGCAGAAACTGCCCCCAGCCCACAGGCCCCAACTGCCTGATCGGGACCTGCCAGCCAACCTCTCAGTCCCTTCCTGATAGGGTTCTGATTCCTGATGAGGAATGGTGAACTGGGATGGGTGGCAGCAGAAGTGGGTGGCACCAGGTCAAAGCCGCATCCCTGTGGGTTGCCCCACCCACAGAGGGCGCCCAGCATCAGGGGATGGGGCCACTGAGCAGGCAGGAACGGACAATCTCTCGGTCCCTCCACTGGCTGACAGACTCTGATCAGCGGATGGTGCACAGGGAACCTGGGGTGGGTGGTGGCAGGGGGCCAGATAGCCCTGATCGCAGGCCAGGCCTAGGAACCATATCCATGTAAGAATTTCATGCACAGGGCCTTTAATAGTGAATAATTTCCCTTTTCTTGAGACAATACCTTATCATCTTGGTTTTTGACCTCAAGTTTCCAAAGAGTCAGAAAGGTCAATGATATTTTCATAATAATACCAAGATGTTAATTGTCTTTTTTCACTGCACTGACAGTTGAAAAAACAGTGACAAGTGAGGTGACTGATACCTTAGCACAGTCAAAGCAGGGGATCACACTGCTGGTAGCCACAGTTTACTGCCACTCACTAGCAATAAAAAAAATACCACTTGCACTTAAAAATGCCCTTGATGTAACAGTAACAATTATATATTTTATTAAATCTTAACTCTTGAATGTATATATATTGTCTTAAGTCAGAAAATGAAAAGCTCACATAAAGCTTTCATGTTTTTATTAATATTTTGCTTTGTACTCTTATTTTGCTTTAATGTTGAGAACACTTAAATTCATTAACATATCTTATAAATATTCCATCATAGTAGTTTTATTATTCACTTTAAAAATACTTAACTTTTCAATCACTTATAGTTTCTTTTGCTTTGATCTAACATT
Organism: Antrozous pallidus; assembly: GCA_027563665.1. Classification (NCBI taxonomy): domain Eukaryota; kingdom Metazoa; phylum Chordata; class Mammalia; order Chiroptera; family Vespertilionidae; genus Antrozous; species Antrozous pallidus. The sequence continues at coordinate 43,208,065 of CM050511.1, read as the reverse complement.
TCCCCACAAAATACTATAAGTTCTCCCAACATTACTGTCTTAGAATGCGTTCTTTATCTTTTTCTACATTTGATATATAATTTGAAAAGGCATAAATCAGAAATTAACTTTAGCCACAATAAATTAAGAAAAAACTCTAACCCTGGTAATATTTGAAGGTAACCTGAAATAAACTGAAACACACACACACACACACACACACACACACACTTTAAAAATCTATTTAATTCCTTCTCTAACCTCCTAAACTCAATATCAAATTTTGAGCAGGGTTCTAGTAAAAATAGTGGAGTATGTAAATGCTGTGCTTACCTCCTTTCATGACCACACCAAAATTACAACTAAATTATAGAACAACCACCTTTGAGGATCTAACTAAAGGAACAACCACCTGAAGACTAACTAAAATGGAGTTATAACTACAGATATAAAGAAGATGACACCTTGAGACTAGTGGGAGGGGCAGAGACTAAAAATAAGGCTGGTCACACATCTACAGGTGGTGGTTAAGAATCTGGAGAAATATATTGGCTGCAGAGGTTCTTCCTGAGAAGTGAGGGATCCTAGCTCCACACTGGGCTTCCCAGCCCATAGTACCAGTGCCAGAAGAAGAATTCTCACAACATCTGGCACTGAAAATCAGTGGGGATTTTGTCCAGGTGAAGTGGAGGACTGCTGTAGACCCAAATGTTCTCTTAAAGGGCCCATGCACAGATTTACTTACAAGCACTTACCCTTTGAGCTGCTGCTCTTCCTTTGCTGGAAGTGAGTGCTTATAATAAATCTGTCTTTTCCTTCTGCTCTCTCTAAAAAAAATCACTAAACATATTTGAAAAAAGATATCTTGAGACAAAATGAAAATAAAAACACAGTGACCCCAAATCTATGGGACACAGCCAAAGCATGTCTGAGAGAGAAATTCATAACAATACAGGATTACCTCAAGAAACAAGAAAAATCTCAAATAAACAATCTAAACTTGTTCAAGGAACTAGGAAAAGAAGAGCAAATAGAGCCCAAAGTGAGTAGAAGGAAGAAAATAATAAAGATAAGATGAGAAATAAGTGAAATAGAGCCTAAAAAATTACAGAATATCAATAAAACCAAGAGCTGGTTCTTTGAAAAGAGAAATAAAATTGATAAACCTTACCAGGCCCATCAAGGGGAAAAAAAGAGAGAGTACATAAACAAATACAGTTAGAAATGAATAAGGAGCAGTGACAACTGTCACTACAGAAATAGAATTATTAAAAAATACTACAAATGGATAATATGGAAGAAATGGAGACATTCCTAGAAACATACAACCTTCTAAGAATAAAACAAGAAGAAACAGAAAATTTGAATTGAGTAGTAACTACTAATGAAATTAAATCAGTAATCAAGAAACTTCCAACACATACAATTCCTGAACTAGATGACTTCACAGGTGAATTTTCCCAAACATTTAAAGAAGAATTAACACATATCCTCAAATTATTTCAAAAATTTGAAGAGGTGGAAGGCTCTTACGCTTATCTTATGAGGCCAGAATTACCCTGATTCTGAAACTAGACAAAGGCATTTCAAAAAAAGAAAATTATAGGCCAATTCTATGTATTCATAGATGCAAAAATCCTCAACAAAATATGAGCAAATCAAATTTATCAATACATTGAAAAGACCATACATCATAATTAAGTGGGATTTATTCCTGGGATGGAAGGTTGGCTCAGTTTCCTCCAATCAATTAACATTATACACCGTATAACAAAATAAGGGTTAAAAGTAATATGATCTATCAATAAGTGCAGAAAAACATTTGGGAGATATCAATCCTTTACAATAAAAGGCTAATATGCAAATTGTCCCCTTGGAAGTTTGACCCACTGGGAGTTTGACTGCTCGCTGTGATGTGTGCTGACCACCAGGGGGGTGGCACGGAACAAAGGAAGGCCCCAGTCGGCAGCTGGCAGCCAGGAACAAAGGCCCCGATCAGCCTTGATTGCTGGCCAGGCCTAGGGACCCTACCCATACACAAATTTCATGCACTGGGCCTCTAGTTTATAATAACAACTCTCAGTTAAGTGTGAATAGAGGGAACATATATACTACAATGTAATAATGGCTGTATATGACAAACCCACCAACATAAAACTCAATAGGCAAAAACTCAAAGCATTTTTCTTACAATCTGGAACAAAGGAGGATGTCTGTATTTCCCACCTTTTCATCCACTGTTAGACATTCTAACCACAGCAAATCAGAAAAGAAGAAGAATTAAAAAGCACTCCAGTTGAAAAGTAAGAAGTAAAACTGTCATTATTTGCAGATGACATGATACAGAACACTAAAAACTATTAGAACTTATAAATTCAATAGAGAAGCAGGTTACAAAATGATTATTCAGAAATTGCTTTCATTTTATGCACCAGTAACAAACTATCAGAAAGAGAAATTAAGAAAACAATCCCATTTACAATGGCATAAAAACCATACCTAGGAATAAATTTAACCAAGGTGGTAAAAGACCTGTACTCAGAAAATTATAAGACACTGAAGAAGATCCAAATAAATGAAAGCACATACCATGCTTATGGATAAGAGTTAACATCATTAAAATGTCCATACCACCCAAATTAATCCATATATTCAAAGCAATCCATATAAAAATACCAATGAAAATTTTTTTACATAGCTAGACCAAATATTTCTAAAATTTATATAGGACCATAATGGACCACAAGCATTCTTTTTTGTATGAAAAGAATGAAGTGGATGTATCTGATATCAAACTATATTATATCAAATCAACATGGTACTTGCTTAAAAACATACACATAGTTCAATACAACAGAATAGAGAGCCTAGAAATAAACCCATATCTCTATGGCCAATGAATCTATAACAGAAAACCAAGAATATACGATGTGGTACAGACATTCAATTCAATCAATAGTATTGGAAAGACTGGACAGATATGGGAAAACAATAAACACACACACACACACACACACACACACACACACACACACACACAACACCCCACAAACAAAAACTGACCACTTTCTTATACCATATAAAAAATTAACTCAAAATAGAATAAAGACTTAAAGGTAAAACCTGAAACTGTAAAACTTGTAGAAAAAAATTAGACATAAACTCTTTGATATTGATGTCAGTAATATATTTTCTGATTTTTCTTCTTAGGCAAGGGAAACTAAAAAAACAATAAATGGAACTCCATCAAACTAAAATGTTTTTGCACAGTATATGAAATCTCTACAAAACCAAAGGAACACCTTCAGAATGATAGAAGGTACTCGCCAATGATGCAGCTGATAGGGGTTAATATTTAAATTTTAATAAAAATGTATGCGACTTAACACAAAAAAATTGATTAAAAATACGGAGAGAGTACCTGAATAAGCATTTCTCCAAAAAGGACATACAGATTGCCAATAGACATTGAAAATATGCTCAACATCACTAATCATCAGAGAAATGCAAATTAAAATCACAATTAAATATTACTTCACACCTATCAGAATGGCTATCATCAACAAATCAACAAACAGCAAGTGTTGGGGGGGGGGAAAGTAAACCTTGGTTCCCTGATGGTGGGATTGCAAATTGGTGCAATCACTTTGAAAAACAGTATGGAAATTCCTTAAAAAACTAAAAATAGAACTGCCTTATGACCCAGCAACCATTCTCTTGGGTATTTATACAAAAAAATCCGAAACGGTAATTTAAAAAAGATATATGCATCCCTGTATTTATGGCAGCATTATTTACTATTGGTAAGATAGGGAAGCAACCCAAGTGCCAATCCATAGATGAATGGATAGAGAAGAGGTGGTATGTATACACAATTAAATATTACTTGGCCATAAAAGAATGAAATATCCCTACCATTTGCAATAGCATGGATATACCTAGAGGGTAGTATGCTAAGTGAAGTAAGTCAGACAAAAGAAGACAGATTCTATATTATATTACTTATATGTGGAATCTAAAAAATATATATATAAGCAAAAAAAAAAAAACCCAGAAATAAACAGAGAACAAATTGATGATTACCAGATGCAGAGGAAGTTGTTGAGCTGTGTGAAAATGTAAAGCAATTGAGAAGTACAGTTGGTGGTTGGAAAATGGTCACAGTATGTAAAGTACAGCATAGGAAATATAGTCAATAAAATTGTGATAAGAATGTATGTTGCCAGGTGAGATCTAGACTTATTGTGGGGATCACTCATAAGTTATAGATATAAATGTCTAACCATTATGCTGTACATCTGAAACTAATATAATATTGTATGCCAACTATAATCCTATCTAATAAAAGAGTAATATGCAAATTAACTATCACTCCATGACAAAAATTGTGGCACCCATAGCCACAAGATGGCGGCGCCAGAGTCCCCCAGTCCCAGGGAGGGCTGCCGCTGAGAGCTGGCAGCATAAGCGACCTGGCAGAATGCTGCCCAGAAGCGCTCCTGACCCTTTTAAAAAACAAAAACAAATTCACTCCCCAGGGAGCGATACCCTCCCAGCCCCAGCCTGGGGTCTCAACCACTGAGTCACACCAACCAGGCAGATATGGAGGAATCTTGAATATTTCTTTTTAAAAAAATATATTTTATTGATTTCTTTTTTTACAGACAGGAAGGAAAAGAGATAGAGAGCTAGAAACATCTATGAGAGAGAAATATTGATCAGCTGCCTCCTGCACACTCCCCACTGGGTATGTGCTCCCAACCAAGGTACATGGCCTTGACTGGGACCCTTGAGTCTGCAGGCCGTTGCTCCATCCACTGAGCAAAACAGTTAAGGCTGTCCAATATGTTAAAGAAAAAACCCTATCTAATAAAGAGGGAATATGCAGGGGAGAGTATTTGGGGGTGACCGGGCTATCAGGGGAGGGCAGTTGGGGATGATCAGGCTGGCAGAGAAGCAGTTAGGCATAGATCAGGCTGGCAGAGGAATGGTTAGGAGGTGATCAGGCTGGCAGGCAGAAGTGGTTAGGGGCAATCAGGCAGGCAGGTGAGCAGTTGGGAACCAGCAGTCCTGGATTGTGAAAGGGATGTCAAACAGGCAATGGGACATCCCCTGAGGGGTCCTAGATTGGAGAGGGTACAGGCTGGGATGAGGGACACACAACCTCCCCCACCTCTCTATGCATGAATTTCATGCACTGGGCCTCTAGTCCTATATAATAAAAGGCTAATATGCAAATTGTCCCCTCAACCAAGAGTTCAACTGGGGGTTTGACCACTGGCTGCCCCTCCCCTGGCCAGCTCCACCCTTGGTTGGCCTTCACATCCTGATCAAGGGCAGAGCCAACCCACCAACAATCCGCAACCCCTTTCTCTGGCTGACCCCGCCCCCAATCGCCCCCCCCCCCCCAATCGGGGGCAGGGCTGGCCGGACCCCACCCATGCACAAATTTGTGCACTGAGTCTCTAGTTGAATAATAAAAGAATGAAAGTTTATTTCTTTTGTGATAGACTTTACTAATGTAAAATAGAATAATAACACTTTTACAAATAGTATTACTTTTGTATCAGGCAGATAATGATGTTTGGTATTGTTCAATAATAATAGTAGCCCAGCAGTTTTAATTGATTTGCTACATTGATAAAAGGTAAACAGACATCTGCAGGGCTGTCTTGTGCCTTTATTTTCTCAAAGCAAAGGAACAATAAACTAATTTCAAATGCGAGTTTTTCTATGAAAGCATCATGCCTATTAAGATGGTTAGAAAAGAACTTTTTCACTGAGTGACCCATGGTAAGTTGTGAGTTTTAGGGCTAAGCCAAGCTGGCATGCAGAAGGGGCTGCTGTTGATCTTTTGTACCAATTTTGGATTAATTGTGATCTACAGCACTGCGTAAACATGCTATCCTAGTGCTTCAGCTTCTCCACAGCTAACCATTAATCCTTCTTAATGCTCTAAGTCAACTTTTAGGCCTTAGCAGAATTTGCCTTAATCTCTGGCTAGTAAGTTAACTGATTTACAAAACATAAGCCATGAGCCCAGAATCTTAAGGAAGTGTGAATAGCAGCAACCTACCTATACAGCTTCTCTGGACTGGAATCATTTCACTGCAACACAAACCGATGAAAGAAATGACCCCAAACTGTGAAATTTTGGAATCTAGTTATTTTGTATTTTAATATAACAGGTCAACAAGTGACCTATAAATGTGTGCACATGCACATCTGTGTGTGTGTGTGTGTGATTGCCATTTGTAATTTTATAAATTTTACTTATTGGAGAAAATTACTTTTCTGTTTTGTACATTTTCTTCTTATGTTTTTGCAACTACTGTAGTCAGTCATCTGAATTAGAGACAGATCTTTCTCCATGTTTAGGTACCATTTTATTTTATTTCCTAATTACGTAAGCATGTACATTATGATGATAGAAAATTGCCCTATATATTATGCCTAGTTTTAGTCCCTCTAATTGGAGTATAACTGTCAGTATTAGCGATGACAACCTCAGATGGTTCAATAATGTAGTTTGGTTTTGAAATCATTCATGTTGCCTGGCTTTTTAATTTGAAACTCACCCAGCTGTCAGGTTCTCCACGGTTACCTTCTCTCTGACTTCCGGCCAGCCAGACACTTTCATATTTGGTTGTCTGCTCCATTCCACTCCACTCCTCTCAGGGCTCTCTGATTTCTTGCCTACCTCTTTCCTTTGTTACAGTTTCTCTCAGATTGCTAAAGTTAAATTTCTTAAGCCTCCCAGTTTCATGGGAGACATTCTGTATATAGTTTGTAAGTATAACTTTTCTTTACCCAATTCTGACTTCATAGATCTTGGTTTTCTTCAGAGAACTATAAATGCTCATATGGCCTTCCTTGTACTTACAGATGTATTTGGAATTTTGGTTGAGTCTTTGTATAACCACCGATGTAATTGTTGGGTCCTTGTTTGCTCTCATGGATGGGGTGTCCCCCCAAAAAATGTACACTCATTATGTCTGTAGATTGTATTACATTTTGAAAATGAAATGTATTTTAGTAAACACTGCATTTATAATTATTCAAAGTATGTATACATCTTTTTTTGAACAACCTGTATATGATAAGTATAGCCTGGAAATGGAGGCAGGCAAGTGGACGAGAAACCTTGTTACCTTGATGGGGAGAACGTGCTTAGAGTATTTTGCATTTAGGGACTTCTTATTCCTTAATATAGACCACTATTTCAGAGCATGAATGTGTCTTTTAGATGTTGTGTGTCTGTGGGGGTGTCTGGGCATGGGTGCACACTCACCTGCAGGTGCTTGATTCATGTCACTTTAAGGTTGAGCAGGGAGAACCCTCACTGTGTGTCTCACCAGGTAAGGAAATGTTGGAGCAAACTGGCATGAGTGTGCTAAGGCCAATGCTGGGTATTCAGGATATACTTTCAGGGATTATTTTGTCCCATAGTTTGTCTATTAGTGAGAGGAAGAGCATAGCTAGGAAATAGGGGGTGAGAGTTGCCTAAAGGAAGGTAGTGAAGAATTGGGGATGGAGAGCTGAAGTGGCCCTCTATCCCTGGATGGTGGTTCTGAGAGTAGGTGTGCAAGGGTAAGTACTGGGGCATGTCTACTGAAAGCCTACTTTTTAGTTAGTTAAAGATTTTTAGCTCATAGAGATAGTCCTTTGGACTATAGAGAGAGGCCCATAAAACATACTATTTGGACATTCCACCTTTATTCTGCTATGACTCTTTCCAGATAGCCTCCACCCTTAGTAATGTGTGAAACTTTATCCAGCCTTGAGGGAATGTCTTGTGATGTGGATGAAGACCTGGATGTGAAGGAGTCTGGCTTCCCACAGCAAGCCTGTGTGAGCGCGGCTGCAGTCCACAGTTCCAGGGAGATGTGAGTGGTGGCAGATACAGATTGAAAAAGCAAAACAGACCAGTGATATGAACGCAATAGCCAGCAGGAGGACTCAGGAGGGACATGCATGCATTAAACAGTTACATACTGAGCACATATTATGTGCGTGGCTCTGTTTTAGGGATAACCCATCAGGGAACCAAAGATTTCTGATCTTGAGGGGCCTATATTCTAATACAGGATGGGAGTGGGGGCAGAAAATAAATAAGAGACATGATAAACGATGTGACATAAAGTGTTATAAGACAAAAAAAAAAGAGAATAGATCAGGATTAGAGAGATGAGGAGTGCTGGATAGGAATGAGGATGAAATTTCAAATAGGACATCAGAGTAAGTCTAGTTGCAATGATGTAATTGACTTTGGGAAGGTCATGCTATGCTAAGAGAGTGAGCCCTGTAGTTATCCAGAGGAAGAATGTTCCAGTCAGAGCTGACAAGGAGTGCAAGTGTCCTAGGAGGGCATGTGTTCAGCTTTTTCTGAGGAGCAGAAAGGAAGCTGCGGCCTGGGCCATGCGGTGGGCAAGGACGACGGGGAGGAAATGGTCCTGGGTAACCTGGAAGCTTGTCCTCCTGAAGATACAAGGTTTTGCCAGGACTTTGACTTTCATTCTGAATCAAATGGGGAGTCATTTGGTAAAGTGACATGAGCTGACTTATGTTTTTAAAAGAAACTGTGGCTTCTTTGTTGAGAATTGACTGTGAACTGGTACAATTTGGAGCAGGGGACCTTTGGGAACTAATGGATGGTTCAGGTAAGAGCAGATGTAGCAATGTGGATGCCAGCTGTGTTTCACTGTCTACCCAAATGCTAACTTCTTTAAGTTTCAGAGATTGTATTAACACTGTTGTCAATGGTCAGAATTTAGTTTTTAGACACAATGAAAAGGTTATTAATAGTTTCCCTAATTATTTGTTTATTATTCTTGTTCACTTTCCTAATTTACATATTTTGACCTCAAATGCATAGTTCATTTTAAATCCTACCTCTGCATTCTACAGATAAGTTGTTCTTATATTTTATGTTAGTGGCTCAGAATTTCAAAGGAAAAACTATGACTTACTGGAGATTTCTGGCAGTAGAAGTAGTATAGTAGAAAGCATTAACATGAGGAGGATTGTGGGAAGAGGGGATTGGGAGAGAATAAGAGAAATATAAACTCATTGCAGTAAAGATCTGAAAATCAAGTTCAGAAAAATCTGGAAAAAACACACACCCAGGAATACAGGTGTGCTTTGCTTTAAGAGGAGATAGTATGTAAAAATTCAAATGTTCAAGGCAGTATGTCTATTTGACAAGAGAGAGATCAGATTGTCAAACCCTCTCACTTTTCAGGTGAGGAAATGGGTGTCCAGCAAAGCTGAGTGCCAAGTTCGATGACAGTACTGATTTCCTACCTCCTGCTGGGCTCCCGCTGCTCCATGCTGCTCATCAATTAAAGGGGGGGTGATTGTGGCTGTTGTACAACTGGTCCCCTTTGAACAGTCAGCTTCCCTGGTGATTTAAAATATTTTACAGGTCATTAATTATACATTAAGAGATTGGTGGCTACAGGGGTATCTATAAAGCTCTTGCAAATATCAATGAAATAGAAATGAATAAGAATTTTTGAAATTAGAATTTTTGTTAATAAGAAAATATGATTTAATTTTTAACATCATGTAACATGTAACTAGTGCCATAAAATTATATATTTCTCTAACACTCATATATTCTACAAGCAAGACTGAGCAAATGGAAGGCAGAGGATGTGTCCTTGTGATCTCTTTGCCCAGTACAGGGTCCTGGGCAATGACTCTGGAGTTCATTGTTAAATTAAATTCAGTTTAATACACAGAATATTCTCTCCACACAGGAACCCAATGGCAACATTGTAACTATATTTACATATAGCATACAATTTGGTCAGAACTTTTCTTAGTTGTTTAAAGATAGAAATAATTTGTTTTGAGTTATTTGTTCAAACCTCACAGTCACACCAATTATTCTTTGGCAATAAGATAAATCAAAGGGAAATGTCAACTTTTAATGAGTGCAGCCACATATACCAAAACTGCAAATATGTATCTCTACATATTTATTAATTCTCACCAATGGTCTTTTCCCGACTCTAAAATGTCCAGGAACAGGGGTTGAGGGATGAGGGAAGAGTGGGGGGAGAGATTGAGGGGAAAAAAAACACAGTGAAAAGTAAAATCGAAAGTTCCAATACTTAACAATATCCTCCTTCTTATGTGTTTGTTCCTTTATTAACTCCTCTATATTTGAATATAGAGAAGCAGTGTGGTATAACAGTTAAGATCAGAGGCTCTTGAGCCTGACACTTGGCCTTGGATTCCAGCTCTGCCACCATAGTGGGTGGGGTTGAGGGGATCTTCTCTTTCATTGTCTGCAGTTATATGTCACAGTCTCTCATCTATACTAATAAAAACCTAGGTGGTCTTCGCACTCTCATGCGATGCCCTTAAATCATCACAAGACGACCGCTACAAGATGACCGCCTTCATGTCATCACAAGATGGCCCACATAAGATGGCCTCCACAAGATGTCACCACAAGATGGCCACCACAAGATGGCCGGCAGAGGAGGGCAGTTGGGAGGACCAGGCCTGCAGGGGAGGGCAGTTAGTGGCAACCAGACCTGCAGGGGAGGGCATTTGGGGGTGACCAAATCTGCAGGGGAGGGAAATTGGGGGGACCAGGCCTGCAGGGGAGGGAAGTTAGGGGTGACCAGTACTGCAGGGGAGGGCAGTTGGGGGTGACCAAGCCTTCAGGTGAGGGTAGTTGGGTGGGGACCAGGCCTGCAGGGAAGGGCAGTTCAGGGCAACCTGGCCAGTAGGGGAGGGCAGTTAGAGGTGATTGGGCCACCAGGGGAGGACAGTTAGGGGCAACTGGCCCTGCAGGTGGGGTGCATTTGGGGGCTACCAGGCTGGCAGGGAAGGGCAGTTAGGAGCAAACAGGGCAGCAGGGGAGGGCAGTTAGGGGCATCCCTCGTGGGGTCTCAGATTGGACAGTATGCAGGCTGGGCTGAGGGACATGTATGAATTTTGTTCACTGGGCCTCTAGTGTTTAAATAAAATGATAATTCAATTTATTATATAATTTTACTATATATATACTGTATATATAGTAAAAATATTATACTTAAGGATATACATGTAGATAAGAAAAATGCACAGGAAATTTTAGTTACTCTCAGTTGACAAATGAAGCATGCTTGGGTAGAGTTATAAGGTTCATAAATCTCTAAATGATGTTGGTTTGTGCTGCTCCATGTAGGATATTAGTCCCACACATTGGTGTTACATAATAGCTGTCATTATGTATTTTTTTTCATCCATACAACCTCTTAGAAACCAGATTGTTAGTTCAGATGATGAAGGATACTATTTCAGATTTTGGTCTAAAGCGTCTTAATGGAATTTTTATTATATGTAGGACCTCATACTGTTTCAGACCATGCCCTGCAATTTCTATGCTTGTTGAGAGTACAGTTAATATGGATTCTTTTAACTTCAGAAATTTGTAATATTACTCTATACTACACGATGAATACCTTCTTTTTAGACATTGGTTTTTAAATTAATTATACCTTTAAAAAGAAAAAAAATCTCTTTTATCTTGTTCCAAAGGTTTGAAGTGAGGAACCATGTAACATGTGACTGTGTGTCTTTGTTTTCTATGTATCTCATTTAGACATTAGGCCTCACCAGTCTAGCAGACTTAAGGCAAATCCACAGGACGTAAGAGAGCATGAATGAAAGAGTAATTATGTCAAAACAGCAATTCTGCTCCTCTCTCTTGTTATTGTCATCATTACAATGATTTCTGCAGTGAAAAGTCTTCAAAAGCAAAATAATTTGACCAGAAAATCCTTTTCAATATAAGATTTTTAAGGACTTGCATATTTAGAGGCACACACACACACACACACACACACACACACACACTCACACACACTCATATGCTTTTTTGATACTGGGTGAATATTTTAATTATTTAATCTGAGCTGCTCACTTGAGTACTATCCTTGAGACCAAGGTCATAAGTTCAAATTCCAAGAGGTCAAAATAATTTTTCAAGGAAAAGAATTTTGTTTCAAAGCCATGGGTTGCCTCCTTAATTTTAGTCCATTGTGCATCATATTAATTATTGTATATATTAAGTAAAGTGAGCTGATAGTTTTGTGCAAACCCTTCATGGGTACCGGACTGACCACTCAGAAAAAAAATGGAATTGGTGGGTCAACTGCATTCTTCTTGAATGTAAAGAGCCTATGCATTTCAGATGATTTTCATGCTGACCTTGCTGAAGCAAGATTAAAGAAAAACTCAAAAATAAAATCTACTTTTGTGGTTAGTCACTAAGGTGTTGGTTTGAGAATTTATTATGAGAAGAAAGACTTCAAATCAAAATATCTATGATAAAAAGGGCCAAAGGGAGCCCTAAAAAAACAAATCTTTAATATTATCACCTGCTTTCATTCTAAATATTCCTTCTTCTCTTCCTTATATTTCTTACTAGAGGCCCAATGCACAAAATTTGTGCAAGGGGCTCGGCCCTCGCAGCCCTGGCTTCGCCTGAAAGGTCCTCCGGACAGTCATTCTGCTGTTCAGCTGCCCGGTCTAATTAGCACATTATGTTTTTATTATTATAGATTTCATCTCTCCCATCTCCTAGCAAAAATTACAATTGATATACAACATATAACTAGATGCTTTATAAAAATTCTTATAAAAGTTTACATCCATGACAAACACCCAAAACTAATATCATGTTGTATGTCAACTGCAATTGGAAAATGAATTAGATTAGAAAAAAACACAAAGCAAACAAAAAATTCATACAGACTTGAAGTTTCAAGACCATTTAAAAGCTTCCTTGAGGCATTAATAAAGTAGATTAGTTCATTGCTAAGAGCTCAGGGATGCAAATACTAAACAGCAGTAAACTTAAACCAAACCACATGGAAATAAATAAGTATAAGTAAGAATTATTATTACTTCTCAAGAGGGCTGTTTTTAAGTTTTTTCAAAGCTGTTAAGTTCAGTGCTTAGTGAGTGAGTTCTTTAAGTATGTTGACATGGTAAATGTCACACACCAAATAGATTCACAGGAAAATTACACTAAATCTTTTTTTAATAAGAGCATACAATAATTTTAGTTTAATGCAGGCTAGAAATAAATAGGAAGGCAAGAAGCTGAAAGTGGCACTTAAATTTCTGCTACTTTGAATGTTCATTAGATAAATTTCTGTATCCATATCAAATTGGCATTGAGCATCAAGATCACTGTCTGAGATTGTCCCTGCTGCCCGGAACATTTAGTTGCCTTCGTTAAGTGTCTAGGCAGGGCAAGTGTCTGCAGAGTACGCAGCAGCACGATTGAGAAATGGCCACACTGACCCTAGGTGAGCCTAATCCAAGTGAGCCAGAACTAGGACCAAATTAAATCCTCAAAAAAAAAATCAGGATTAAATTTTGTTTTAAAAGTAAACAATTTTGAGAGCGGGAAGACTTCTTCTGAAGCATCCTAAAGACAGTAAGCTTGCAAAAGCATTTCCCTAGGAAGGGGATTGCTTTTCATTCTTGGTCACTGCTGATCCATTCCAAAGCTTCCTGTCTTTGTATAAAACTGCACAGAGAAGGGGAATTGAAAATAAATGTAATGTGGTTGGTTGAGCTGATGACCACAATGTTGTTTACATTTTAGAATTTGGAAACCTGAAGTACATTGAGGTTAAATAAATTGCTCTTAGGTAACAAGAAAGAAAAATAATAAATCAGCATAAGCACCCTTAAGATTTTGGCTTTAGTTGTATGTTTGGGTCCCTGATGTACACTATTCTCGTAAAATTTATTCCTTTCTTTTCATTCTTTCAGTCATCATAAATTCGTTCTGTGATGTTTGCCCCTGGAATTTTTATTTGTTTTAAGCTAAAGATTTATGTGAGCATACTTGTAATATAGAAAGACAGGGCTTTTTCCAAGAGGTTTCCTCAAAGGGAGCTAGATACATTAACAGTGATAAGAACTTATGCTAATCTTCAGTGTTATCTTCTCCTCCTGGTGACAAAATACATTTAATATGTGTAAAAAGTCCCGTTGCTCCCTAGAGTAAAATGAGTTAGGCAATTATATATATATATATATATATATATATATATATATATATATATATAATATCTGACCTCCTGAAAATTATATCTGTGACAGAATATATTGGCCTTTACTCAAAAAAAAGGAGAATTTAAGTTTTAAGTATGACACATGTTCATATTTTTCAAATAAATACTAGATAGCAAGGGGTCAACAGAGGTGATAAGAGATGTGTCTGATGATTAGAGCCAGACACCGATGCTGTGTCGAGTGTGTCTTAAAAGCACACAGCTTTAAGGACATGGTATCTATGCCTTTAATAGTTATGTTTACACCACATAGATGAAAAAAAATATTTTTGTGTAAAGGGAAACTAAGGTCAACTTCTGCAGAAAATTTCTCAAAATTATTTCCAAAAACATAAAGCCTACTTAAATGTTTTCTTATTGATATTTTCAAGAATTTTTGATACAAGCTTTAAGTCTGAAAGTTAATTATCAGCCAACTCATATTACCATCATTTATCCTGAGTGTTGTAGCCTATGAACAGACCACAGCCACAGAAGGCGAAGGAACACAGAGCAATAGCTACAGGGGCGTACTGGAAAGAGCTAGAAGTCTTAAAGTCCAGATCTGGTTCTTGTACAAACTTGACATTCTCTCTTGGAAGTTTCAGAGACACCTCAAAATCAGCATGTGTGAGACTAAACTCATGATCTTCTCTCAGAACCGGTCATCTTTCAGTGTTTTCTATCTCAGTCAATGGCACACGCATCCACCCAGTTTTGCAGCTCAGAATCCTAAAAGTCAGGCATTACACCTCCATCTCCTTAACCACGCTATTCAATTAATCATTTGATCCTATGGATATTGCCCCTGTGATATCTCAAATCTGCCAGTTTATCTCCATCTCTGCTGCCTCCACCCTAGCTTAGGATGTCATTGTCTCCTCCTTGGACTCATGAATTCTAATTGGTTTGAATAATCACTCAGTGTGCAGGCTATAGCAGAATGGCCCATTCAAAATGTAAATCTAATCGGACCACCTCCTTGCATAAAACTTTTTTGATATCTTTAGATAGATGTGGGGCGGGGGGCTATTAATCAGAACTATAAGACACTGCATGGACGGACTGTCTGCTCCTCACCCCTCTAGCCTCACATTATCCCATTGTTCTTTCTCTGTCATGGTCAAATGAAACTACCTATTTTTTTTTTAGTCATTTACATGTTCCTGCCACAGGACCTTTACACTGGCTTTCCCCCTTGCCTGGGATACTCTTTTCTTTTTCTTTACCTGGTAAACTCCAACCTCAGTTCTTTAGAAAAATCACTACATCAAATCTCCCACTTAGAGACTTGCATTGCTCTCTTTGCAGTACTTGCCTTGGTAGCACACTTACATTTGTTGGTGTGGTCAGTGCCTATAACAGTATCAGTAACATTCCACCCCCCTCCCTCACTATAGACTATAAGTTTTATAAGATCAGAAATAGGACCTATGTTTCTTTAGCAGTATATTTCTAGTATTGAGTAACATTATGGGTATCTAACAGTTGCTTGATAAATAAATATAAACTAGTAAGTGATCTGTCTGTATTTTTGGGTTTATTGTTAACTAGTTAGGCGATGATAACCTTATCTTTAGAATAGAGGAAAATTTACTACTTTTAAAGGTGCTTTCAGAGTTTTTCAAATTGTATTTATAATGTGTCTAAATTGAAATCAAATATATGAATTAGTTAAAAAAAACAAACCTGCTGAAACCGTTTTGGCTCAACGGATACAGCGTCAGCCTGTGGACTGAAAGGTCCCAGGTTTGGTTCCGGTCAAGGGCATGTACCTTGGTTGTGCTCACATCCCAAGTAGGAGGTGTACAGGAGGCAGCTGATCGATGTTTCTCTCTCAATGATGTTTCTAAGTCTCTATCTTTCTCCTTTCCTCTCTGTAAAAAAAAAATCAATAAAATATATTTAAAAAACCTGATAAGCACTTACTGGTCCTATCAATCCAGGTAGAGTCTAAAAACTAAAAAGAGAGAACAATGAAGAGGAGAGAGAAGGGAGAAGATAAATCAATGCAAAAGTCTGGAAGTAAAGAAGAGAGAGCAAATAAAGTTAAAAATAGATAAAGCCAGGGAAGACGTATGTTCTTTTCTTTTACCCTACATGATAGGGAGAAAATGACAGAGAAAAACAGTTTTAACCTTCTGATATCAAAGTACTTTCATGCTTGCATGCCCCCCTCCCTAACACACACACACACACACACACACACACACACACACACACACACACACACACACAGCCAATAGTGTTCAGGATGGCTATCTACTTGACTGAATTAGTTAGCTAATGAAGGATTTATGATCTGAACTCAGGATTTCTCTGACTCCCGGTCTATTGTACCCTTGCTGTTCCCTTCATCAAATTAAAATCTCTGCACATCATTTATGTGTGGGGGTAATAAGGTTAAAGTATATTTGAGCTGACATTTAAAAATTTGTAGTCTATAAGAAAATTAAGAAAGAGAAAAAAAAGAGAGAAAAATCTGGATTGCGTTTCCCTGACCCATAAGGAATTTTACTAAGAAAACAGACTTTAATGTAAACAACTCTGTATTATTCATGTTGTCTTTCAAATAATGATTCCATAAATAACTTTTCCTAAAATGTACAAGCTGGATTTGTAAATTCCCTGCCATTGGAAGCTTGGTTCAGGTTCACCAAGTATAAAATCACCCAGACCTTTGATATTCTTTACTCACAATAGCTGTTCAAAAGGTAGATAACTAGAAAACACTTTCATTCTCCGCTTAGGGCTTGAACATTAGTTTGACTTTAATAGGCTGGGATGATTTCAGCTTATAAATCTTCAACTGGAGGATAAAGTTCAAGTAGATAAAATCAAACAGATGTTGGTGGGAGGAATTCTTCATGACCCATAAAAGTGCTATCATCAAAGCCGAGAATCATTTGTTTTGAATTATTACACTGTTATCAAAAGGACTGTAGCAGTCTGTTTGTTGAGGAATTGGATCTGTTTATCTGAAAACAGAACAAAGATGCTATGCTAAGGCGTTCCTGGGAAAGTGTGATTCAGATGATGGCTGATGCACTGGGGCAGCTTGGAGATATTGTGATTGACATTTGTCAGCAAACACAGTAGTCAGGGCATGTCATTCTGGAAGAGCCCCATAATAACCAGAACTTGGCCAAAGGCAGGGTGGGGGTCAGGCGGGAGGAAAGCCCTCCAAATTAAACAAGTAAGCTCATTTCTAAGTGAAAAATTAGCTGTTGGTGGGGAAAATCATTAATTTACTCAACATTTGAATGAGTGGCTAGTAAATGGTATGGAAATGCTTCCCTAGGAGCATGTGTCCTGGAAGTGGTTGCAACATGTAGACTATCTCCAGGCCACTTAAGTAGGACTAATTCCCAGTTGTGCATGTAGGCAGGCCCAGGCCTTATAAATTAACTCTCCAAAATGTCTCTAGTCATTCTATGAATTTGGTTGATAGGGTCAGACATGTTTCAGTGTTGGATGGGCAATGCAAAAATTCAAAATATACAAAGAAATGACTTTCTTAAAACTGTGAATAATGTTGTTGCAGGGTGAAAAATGTGTTAGGTCAAAATTCCTTTTATAACTAGTTCATTAAGAACACTTCCCCTTACTTATCAAAATAGTAATTTATGTGCTGAATTATACTGTTAGAAGAATCAAACTGAGCAGGGGTTTCCCTCTTGATGTTTTTTTTATTGTTCAGTTTATTAATTATATTGTTCCCCCCCTTTTCCCCCTATAGCTCCCCTCCACCTGGTACCCATCCCACCCTCTGCCCTCACCTTCCTCCGACTGTCCTCTCCCATAGTTGCATGATTTTTGTCCAGTCTCTTGCTGCACTTCCCACATCCCTTTTCTTCCCAAGAATTGTCACTCCATTCCCTCTCTATGTCCATGATTCTGTTATATTCATCAGTTTATCCTGTTCATCAGATCATTAATTCACTTGATTTTTAGATTCATCTGTTGATGTGTATTTGTTGTTCATAATTTACACCTTTACCTTTTTCTTCTTCCTCTTCTTAAAGAATATCTTTCAGCATTTCATATAATATTGGTTTGGCGGTGATGAACTCCTTTAGCTTTTTCTTATCTGCGCAGCACTTTATCTGACCTTCAATTCTGAATGATAGCTTTGCTGGATAGAGTAATCTTGGCTGTAGATTCTTGCAATTCATCACTTTGAATATTTCTTGCCACTCCCGTCTGGCCTGCATCGTTTCTGTTGAGAAATTCGCTGACAATCGTATGGGTGCTCCCTCATAGGTAAGCAACTGTTTTTCTCTTGCTGCTTTTAATATTCTCTCTTTATCTTTTGCTCTTGGCATTTTAATTACGATGTGTCTTGGTTTGGTCCTCTTTAGATTCCTATATTTTGAGGTTCTGTGCACTTCTTGGGCTTTTAAGTCAATTTCTTTCACCAGGTGGGAGAAGTTTTTGGTTACTATTTCTTCAAGTAGGTTTTCATTATCTTGCTCTCTTTTTCTGGCACCCCTATAATTCGGATGTTGGTATGCTTGAGGTTGATCCAGAGGCCCCTTACACTATCTTCAATTATTTGGATTCCTTTTACTTCTTGCTTTTCCAGCTGAGTGGAGTTTGCTTCTTTGTTTTTCAAATCTTTGATTGGTTCTTGCAGTCCTTTGGACTGCTTTTAGGTCTTTTTGTAATATTTTTTATTTCAGTTAGTGTATGCTTACTTTTTAGTTGGTCCTTTTTCATATCCTTGTAGGCCTCATTCATTTCCTCATAGGATTGTTCATTTCCTTATAGTTCTCATTAAGTTCACCAGTCTTTCCTAGGAGCCTCTTGAAAAACATTATTACTGTGGTTTTGAACTCTATGTCTAGTCGTCTTTTTTCCTCCATTTCTTTCACACCTGATTTCTTTCCATGTCTCTGCATTGTGGCTGCTTTCCTGAGTTGGTCGATTAGCTTTGTGTGGTAGATGTCCTCTAAGGGACAGTGGCTCAGCCTCCCCAGTTACCTGAGGTGGATACTCTTACTGCAGCCCTTTATGGATTGTACAGTATTGTTGAAGTTAAGCCCAGATTATTGTAGTTAGCACTAGGAGGATTTGACCTCCATGCCAATTGGCCGTGAGGTTATGCTGCATACAGGTTGGATAGGCGGAGTCTCTGGGTGGAGCAGGTAGCGTCAGCTCCATCCTATGTGGCATGTGGGTCTCTGTGCCGGGTGGTAACAGCTGCACGCACCTCTAAGAGAAAGCCGCCACTGGTCTCCACCTGCTGCCAGACAACTCTGCCTCTCCCCAAATGAGTCTGCACCTCCAAAGTCTCACCCAGGGTTGTAAAACAAAGCAGTCCAGTGGTCTCCCAAACAAGGAAGCAAGTCTTGAGTCCTCTCTGCGCGGTCGCGCACTTCTGTTCCCAAGTTTATGCGCAAATTGCTGTTTCCAAGTTTACTCGCACTTTCCACAAGCTCGTTCTCTGCCTTGCCTGGGTTTCAGCGTGCCTTCCCTGGGCCTCACCTGGAACTGGGGAATCAGTGCAGTGGAACACCTTTACTCTCCCCATTGGAGATAACCAGCCGGGTTTGCAGCCGTCTGCCCTTTCCACTCTCACGCGCTCACACAACTCTGAACCTCTGGCTCCCCGCATATCTTCAAGGCTGCACTCTGCTACTCTTCTGAGTCACTCTGTCCTATCTTTACTTTTATTTGTGGAATTTTCACTCAGCCAGCTTTCTGGTGATTCTGGATGATGTTTGTTCTGTTGTTAAGTTGTAGTTTTGGAATTGTTGTGTGGGGCAGCAAAATAGGTGTTTACCTATGCTGCCATCTTGGTTCCTTGGTTTCCCTCTTGATTAATACTAACCTCCTCTTTTGGACTCTGCAGATCCTTTATAAGCTGGCTCCTTCTAAGGAGCACAGCTTCTTCCTCACCCCAGCACTTACTGGTGACTTGTCTTTTCCTCTCACATCTGGCTGTCTGTTGCTCTCTGACTTTTAATTCCACTTATTTTTTTTCCTTCAAGAGATCTTTGAGTCTTCGATGGCAAAACTATAATCTTTTCCCAGAAAACACAATTATATTTAAAATTTTACATGCAATCATAAAGCATTCAAAGATTGTTGAAGTCATTTTTGGAACCTATCCCCAACTCTCAGTGTAGGAATCTCTGATAAATCCTTTAAGATCCATCAAAAGCCCTATCTCTATGAAACTAAACTACTGCAATGCATTGTGTAGATTGCTGAATGTAACTCTAGATGAAGAAGACATCTGGATTTAAGGGACTAGGTTCCAGCCCTGTTCACTGCTAGCTCAGCAACCTTAGGGACCAGTCTTTCTGGAATTGCCCCCACCATAAGTTGAGGGACTGAATTTAATTTTCTCTAAAAATTTATGATTTATGTCTTGTTCTTATTGCCCCAACTAGATTGTAAGGTCTTTGTGGGAAATAGCCATATTTGACCAGTTATCTCTATTTTGTAGATGACTTAACGCAGTGGTCAGCAAATCACAGTTCGAGAGCCGCAATTTGTCACTCTGTTGACAAATGAGTTTGCCAACCACTGACTTAATGTAATACTCATTTTCAGAAATTAAAAAACAATTATCTATTGTATACTTCTAAGAAAACAGAGCAAGCAGCATACTATTTGGCCTTTTCACTGACCTTTCTTTGTGTCTAATACAGAAGCAAAGAAAATTTAATGTAAGTGAAAAATCATGTGATATAACCTTTGCTTATTTTCTTCCACTTTACCCCTTTTCTTCAATAGTTAAGGCTACTTTGTGTACAATATTGTCTTAATAAGAAATTTTGTTTTTCATTCCTAGAAAGTATTTTTCTTTTTCTTTTTGGGGAGCATGTATAGAAGTTGTTTGAGTGGATGTAAAAAATCATGGAGCATGAAATATTATTTTAGATTTGCCTCTGCATAAATTTTTTCTAAACCCATTTAATAAGGAAAGCAAATGCTATAAACAGGAATATTACATGTGGGCACCACTGCTTGAATGGAAATGCAATCAAAGGCCTGCAGTGTCCACCAGAGAATGCCTGGTACATCTGGAACTTCCCAAAGGGACACTTTTAAACAGATAATAGTTGTCCTTTGATACCTGGCTGGGCTGGCAGTAGAGATATGGTGGCTTTGGTGACATCTCTAGTGAGTTATTCTAACATAATGGGACTTTACCAGTGAAAGTTACTATGCCTAATATTGTCAATACTGTTTGGGAATATCCAAAGGACTTTCTCTTCTCTTATTTTAAATACATCCTTCAAGGAAGCTGAGCTCTGATGTGAATTAAAGACTCAACAAGTGACTTTAATGACAGAAAGCTTATTTTTGGAATAAAAAATTTAAATAGGGATGATTAAATTGGAGCAAAGTCTTGTCTTTCTTTCTTTACCCTCCCATATGTTTTTTTGATTTCTACACCCCCCCCATATATTTTTATTGATTTCAGAGAGGAGGGAAAGAGAGAAACATCAATAATGAAAGAATCATTGAATGGCTGTCCCATGCATGCTCCACACTGGGAACCAAGCAGGCAACCTAGGCATATGCCCTGTTTAGGAATCAAACCATGACCTCCAGGTTCGTAGGTTGAAGCTCAACTACTGAGCCAGCCCAGATGGGAAAGGCTTGTCCTTCTTCCCTTTTAGTTCTCTCCATTTGATGGCCAATGTTTGGGGTTTCACTTCTTTATGGAGCTGGTGTGTTAGATTTGTCTCTTTTCCATCCATGTTTCATCATCCATTTCCCCTCCAACACACACACACACACACACACACACACACACACACACACACACACACATACACACACACACACACACACACCTGATTAGGCGGAGTTAACATAAAGAAGAACAGGTAGTGAGAAACTTAGCTGATTTTATTAGGTTTATCTTCCTTGCTTATTTCCTACTCAGCTTTCTACAAGGCCAAGATAGAGAAAGGGAAGCAAAGAGGCAGACTGTGGAAACATCAAGCTCAAAGAATTAGTGATTCTCTAGGCATACTTTTGATAGAATCAAGTTTACTAGTATGGAGATTCACAGAAAGTCAGAGAAAACTCATCTAAAATAAATTTGAAAAAAAAAAGAATAGAAAGAAAACCAGAAAGATGGAAAAAAGGAAGGAAGAATGAAGAGAGGAAACTGCTCATTTAATCTGTGGTGTTCCCTGTACAAATATCTTTAAAAATCCATCCAACATAATGGTTGGTGATAGATTTGTGAAGGATTATTCTAATCTCTTATTACCTTTGAAGATAACTAACATTTAACTAAAATAGAACAAAACAAAATAAAAACTTTAATATCTTTGCCCACATCCAAGGCAAAGCTTGCTTTTTTTTAACCCACATAGTATATTTTTGTTTTAATATATATATTTTAATTACCAACATTTAAAACTTGGAAAATTTCAATAAAAATGTATAGTTTCAGAATTCTGTGAAAAACAGAAAGTTCTAGCAAATATGGGTCCACGTTCTTACAAGGTACAATGATCTGGAGGAATTATGAGCTGAACTAATAGAGCAGGGCATTCTATGCTGGGTAGCAATCCTTACCATTCCTCAGTGTTACAGCTCAGCATTGCACTCATTTCACTTACTTGTCCCTCACTGTATGCATTTGAATACATAAACAATGTTTAAATGTTTCCAGGTAAAGTATGATAATACATCATCTTCAGTCAGAAAAGTTTTATGATAAAGTTATATAATAAAAATCATTATATACCCTATTACAAAAGCCTTCACTTTTATGAAGATACTAGAGGCCCAGTGCACTAATTTCATTTATCCAATGGGTGCCGATCAAGCCAGGGCAGCTGGGGGGAGGAGATACAGAAGGTTGGCGAGCTGGGCCTGCCCCAGATCAGGATGGGGGCAGTGATCAGGAGGTTGGGGGGCCAGTAAGGGCCCTGATTGAGCTGGTTGGCTGCCACAGTGCATGTCGTAGCAACGGTTGTTCCAGTCGTTCCCTCATTCTGGTCTCTTGGCTTTTAAATATATAGATTATGTTACCAAAAGTAGTCATTTATTTTCTAGGCAAAATAAGGGAATTTCTCTTTAATAATTATTTTCTAGGGTTTTAATCATTTTCACTGTTTTTCAGTGAAAATTCAGTGAATTTCAAAATCCACAATAGCCAAATCTATAAGGTTAAAAAAACCCACATAAATATGTCATTTCTCAGTTTATGTTAAAAAAAAAAGGATTGGGTATTTGTTAAGAACTTCTTGTTGTCCAATGGCTCTAACTCATTTCTGAGTAGTGTTAATTTTTTAAATATAAGATGTTTTGGTATTTTTTATTTGACTAAAATTCATAGTTGCATTCAGTTCTTTTTGGAGTCTAACAGCATCCATTCATCCATTAAAACATCCATCTACCTATCATCTATCTATCTATCTATCTATCATCTATCAATCTATTTATATCACCTTTCTATCATCTTTCTTTCTTCCTTTTTAAATTTATCATCTATAATCTATCTATCATCTACCTATCTATCTACTTATCTATCTGTATATTGCCAAAGCTGGCAATTGAGGTAATTAATTTTAATAGATGGAGAAGTAGGTTTCCATTCCTCATCTTCATCCTCCTCCCTCCTCTTCCTCCTCACCCTTCTTCTTCTCACTATTAGATTTATAACTTCACTTAGCTATTTAGCAAAATATTAATTTATGGAGTTTTTATTTTATATCACATACTATGCTAAAAGTACTAAAAAATAACTAAGCATGAGTTATAATTTCAGATTTTAAGATTCACCATTTTACAGAAAAGTAAAAGCTGTAGCTAACTAGTTTGTCTAAGGTTGTATAATTAATTAAGGCAGAAAAGGATTTGAATGTCAGTCTATTGGATCTGGAAGTCCTTGTTTTTTTCCAATATGCTGAATTACTTTCTAAGCATCAGAAAATTGCAGATAATCAGCCATAAATTAGCATGATTTATAAGATGTAATTAGAACATTATTTTTTACTTCTCTTGCTGTCCCAGATGTGAACTATGACAGAATCTGTGACTTATTTGGTCATTCTTAATTAAGAGAAAGTACAACGGTCACTTTAACTGACAAGCACAATCTAATTCAGAAATCAGAATTCCAGATGGATATACTTAGCAAATAGTGCTATTCCCCCAGGGCATAATATTCAAAAGCTAATTAAAAAAAGTACCATGACAAGTTGAAGAAAGGAGACTGTGGAAGAAAGGAAATAAATTATATATTTACTAGAGGCCTGGTGCATGAAATTTGTGCATGTGGGAAGGGGGTGGGTATGTTGTCTCTCAGCCCAGGCTGCACCCTCTCCAATCTGGGGTCCCTAGAGGTATATCTGATTGCCCCTAATCCACTTCTGCCTGCCAGCCTGATGATCACCCCCTTAGCACTCTCCTGCCAGCCTGGTCGACACCTAACTGCTTCCTGGCCAGCCCCATTGACCCTAAATGCCATCCTCTTCCAGCCTGCTCACCCCTAACTTCTCTCCTCTGCTGGCCCAGTCACCCTTAACTACCTTCCCTTCTGACCTGATCACCCACAACTGCCCTCCCCTTCTGGCCTGGCCCCCACAACTGCTCTCCCTTGCTGGCCTGGTTTCCCCCAACTGCCCTCCTTTGGTGGCCTGGTCTCCCCAATCTGCTCTCCTCTGCTGGTCTGATCACCCCTAACCACTGACAACTGCCCTCCACTGCTGGCCATCTTGTACTGGCCATCTTGTGTCACATGGGGGCAGCCATCTTTGATCACATGGAGTGGCCACCTTGTGTCTTGGAGTGATGGTCAATTTGTATATTATTCTTTTATTAGATAGGATATCGCCAAAGGTACTTTTATCAGCTTTAAACAAGGGGCTCTGAATTTTTATTCTTCACTGGTTTCTGCAAAGGAAGTAGGTTGCCTTGTATTGAGACTAGACAGAGTGATTAGGATAGAAGGTGTGAGAGCATTAGCAGGCTCAGGATTAAGTCAGGCCCTAGATGGTGGTACTTTGGACCAAGGTGAAAGCAGCAGTATTAGTGACAATAAGATAAGTTTATTCTGAGAAAAAAAATACACACACACACACACACACACACACACACACACACACAGAGCGAGTCCTCCCTTAACATTGTCCATAGGTTCTGTGACTTCAAGCAAAACAACATAAAACAGAACCAATTTTATCACAGGCTAATTGATATAAACAAGAGTTCAATTCCTACAGCATCTCAGCAACACTATAATAAAATGATGTTGAACGAATCAATATTAGTTGAAAACTTGCTGTGTATGGGTGTTAAAATTAAATATATGTAGGGTATATTGGCAACATTTTCTTGCCCCCTCATTTCATATATGGTAACTCAGATAATTCTTAATTTGTAGAAGATTAAAAAAAAGCTTTGGATAAATTAGATAGAACAGGCACAGCCAATTTCAATATAAAATATTCCCTAAAACACTTTTCTGCTAAATCACAGCAAAAACTACACTGAGTAGGTACTCCTTATTTAATAAATCATTAATGTCATGGGTGGTTATGATTGGTAGTGACATTTCTTTATAATGAATGGTAAATGCATATAAAATATGTAAGTATATTGGACACACATGTGAATAACTCTCTCAAGGGCAACACAAACCGTCATGACCCAAATGTTTTGCGTCCACTGTTTTATTGTTACTATAGTCCTATCATAAGAAAGACATGAAGTAATTACAGATTTTTAGGGAAGCTGATTGATTGGACAGGAACAATATTGCCCCTTCTTTATTTCCACTGCTGTAATTCTGAACATCATTAAGTCTTTTAAAAAGCTAAAAAGAAACACATTGAGCTTCCTGTCCTTATCCTGGTAAATCACCATCCATCCCAGACGGGTTTGGGGTGTGGGCTCAAGTGCTCCTCCCCTGGATGCTCCCCTGCTATTGAAGAGGAGGGAATGTGCTGAAGAGAAAGAGAACAGAAGCAGGGGTTAAGCAGAGACTGCCCCCAAGGAAAGCAATTGTGTATCTGCCTTTTGGCTGGATCAGGAATCACAGCACTGAAAATTAGCAGTGCATTTTTTTTTTTTTGTATTATGACATGCTAAGCCCATGACTTCTTTTTCTCTTTTTTTCTTCTTTGAGACTTGTCCCAAGGAGCAAGCTGTGTGTGTGTGTGTGTGTGTGTGTGTGTGAAAATGATGTGAGAATTAGATTAAAGCTCCCTTGCACTGCCGAATGCTGAGCTTACATGAGCTGCTGGATCAAGGGCCAGCCCTGGAAAGCTTTACTACAGTTGCTAAAAGTAAGCACAGCATCAGAATCTCGTCCTTCTCCAATGCTGTCTGCTTTTAGTTAGGGTCACTGATGGTGGTGGGGCCCCCTTGGAAAATCAAGGATAAAGGATACATAACGGTAAGACTCCAATGATTTCCTGGCTGGCAGAAAGAGTGCTAAGTGAGAGGCAGGAGGCGGTTAGCTAGCACCTGAGTCTTGATCGGCAATCAAAGCCTGCCCTTCTCTGTGCCTGAAAAGCTTCCAACTAAGAAACATATGATTGCCCTAGCCCAGTGGTCGGCAAACTGCAGCTCTCGAGCCACATGAGGCTCTTTGGCCCCTTGAGTGTGTCTCTTCCACAAAATACCTCGTGCAGGCATGCACATACAGTGCGATTAAAACTTTGTGGCCCATGCGCAGAAGTCAGTTTTTGGCTCTCAAAAGAAATTTAAATTGTTGTACTATTGTTATTTGGCTCTGTTGACTAATGAGTTTGCTGACCACTGCCCTAGCCAGTTTGGCTAAGTGGATAGAGCATCAGCCTGTGGAATGAAGGATCAGTCCCAGGTTCGATTATGGCCAAGGGCACATGCTTGGGTTGCAGGCTTGAACCCCAGGAGGGGGTGTGTAGGAGGCAGCCGATCAATGACTCTCATCTTTGATGTTTCTATCTCTCTATCCCTCTCCTTTCCTCCCTAAAATAAATAAAAATATATTTAAAAAAAGAGAAACACGATCAAGTTTGGTAACACTTCCTGAACAAAATCTGTGCTATGTGCAGACAGGCACATAGCACAGATTTTTAAGCACCAGGGACAGGGTGAGAAGAAAACATTTTGTCCAAAAATTTTTTTTTTTTGTGCATGTTCTTAGTTTGGACTTGAAACATGTGTCTTGGAAAATTTTGTTACTTTATATTTTGAAGAAGTATTTTATACAACTCAGTTATTAAATCATGAGTTTCTTCTCATTAGTGGTATAGAATCGGATACATCTTTTGTTTACCACACATTGTTAAAAGTTGGCAAATTCTAAGCAGTCCAACCTCAAAAGTACTTTTTTTTTAACTGGAATTTCTTTTATGATACTTGTCATGCAAATATTGAACCATTTCATTGAAATTCTGTGTGTTCTATTGGGAGCTTCATATATTCAAAGTGCCTATTCTCCTTCCACATGTGAAATGCAAGGCCTGGCAAGAACAGCCCTCCAGCTGAATTTCCATTTACTGGATTGCAACTTGCGTAAACAAAAGATCTGCTCCTGGGGCTGCTGGCAGGCACAGGCATCTTGTCAAGGAAGTACTCACGGCTATTTCTGGTTTCCTAGAGGGAGTGCTGAAAACTTACAACCTCTTAGGGAATTGCATTTTTCTCTATGAAGCTGTACAGGAAGCCCTGTTATGTTCTTTTAATTATGAGCTATTTTGAATGTTGAAAGTTCCGTCTCAGACCATCACATTAGAGGAGACTATGAAAAAAAATCTCTAGTTGCTCTAAACAATATAAGCAATTATCCTGGAATTTTATTCAGCTAAAAAAAAAAAAAAAGGCAAGTAAAAACTGAACTACTTAAAATGTTATAATAATGGCATCAATAATACTAATATCACTTATTTATTGAGTGTTTATGTTCGGGCAATATTCCATACCTGACATGAATTAGAGTTACGTTTAACTTTCTGTCCACACTCCTGAGTAAAATAGTATTACCATCCTCTCTTTAAAGCACAAAAAGTTGAAGAAATTGGTCCTAGGTCACATTGCTTAGTGTCTTAGTATGCTCAGACTGCTGTAACAAAATACCATAAAATACCTAGCTTATAAACAACAGAATTTATTTCTCACAGCATCAGAGCCGAAGTCCAAGATCAAGGCATGAGCAGATTTGATGTGTGCAAAGGGCCAGCTTCCTGTTTCATACACAGTCATCGAGCTCTCTGCAAGCTTTCATATAAGGGCACTAAAACAGCACACCCCTAAGGCCTCCCCCAAACCTTATGTCCTCATACCCCCCAAATGGATTAAGTTTTGGAGGGATATAACATTCATTCTATGGCAGCTAGCATGTGACACATGGGGCCAGGATATACATGCTTAAGCATTAGGAAACATCTAGTTACATATTTCATTACAAATGATTGATTTTCTTCCTAAAGCTTAAAAATTCTGAAAGGAGTAGTAGAAAAATAAATTCTACTTTTGCAGAAAGTAAAGATACTTCAGTTCCTCTACAACTTTATAAAGAATACTAGAAGTCTGGTGCACGAATTTGTGCACAGGTAGGGTCCAGCTTGCCTGCCCCCGATCAGGGGTGGGGGCAGCCAGGGGAAGGGGCTGTGGGTGGGTGGTGGGCTGGCCTTGCCTTTGATCAGGTTGGGGAGGGCATTTAGGGGTGGGGCTGGCCAGGAGAGGGCCTTGGGTGTTTGGCCAGCTGGCCCAGCCCCTGGTTGTACTCCCAGTTGAACTCATGGTCAAGGGGACAATTTGGATATTAACCTTTTGTTATAAGGATTGTAATTTAGTGAGACTAGTTTAGATTCTGAATTTAACATTGCCTTTAAAATACTAATAAATGATACATTAGTAAGCCACAAGTGGGGCATCATGGGTTCAAGGGGATAAAAAAATTAATGTCTATAAACAGAGGAATGGTTAAAAAACAGTGGCACATGGGTACCATGAAATACTATGCATCCATTAGGAATGAGTTGATTTGGAGGAATTTCCAAACTATATTAACTATGAAAGCAAAAGTCACAGGAATACTTATAGTATGATCTCATTTTGTAAACCTAACATTGCTAGTTCTCCTATATATGTAGGTGTGTTTGAGTGAGTGAGTGGGTGCATACAACATTTTTTAGTGTTTATATCAGCACTAGAGGCCCGGTGCATGAAATTCATGCATGGGAGGTGGGGGATGTTCCTTAGCCCAGTATGCACCCTCTCCAATCTGGGACCCCTTGAGGGATGTCCTATGGGGATCGGGCCTAAATGGGCAGTTAGACATCCTTCTCATAACCCAGGACTGCTGGCTCCAATCTGCTTGCCTGCCTCCCTGATTGCCCCTAACTGTTTCTGCCTGCCAGCCTGATCACCCGCTAACCACTACCCTGCCAGCCTAATTGATGTCTAACTGCTCCCCTGCCAGCCTGTTTGTCCCCAACTTCCCTCCTCTGCCGGCCTGGTCACCCCTTACTGCTCTCCCCTGCAGGCTTGATCGCCCCAACTGCCCTCCCTTGCAGGCCTGGTCCCTCTCAACAGCCCTCCCCTGCTGGCCTGACTGCCTACAACTATCCTTCCTTGCAGGGCCTGGAACCTCCCAATGGCCCTCCCCTGCTGGCCATCTTGTGGTGGCTATCTTGTGTCCACATGGGGGCAGGATCTTTGCCCACATGGGGGCAGCCCTCTTGTGTGTTGGAGTGATGATTAATCTGCAAATTACTCTTTTATTAGATAGGATGGTGAAATGTATAAAAAGATATACTGTTAAAATTATTTCCCCAAGAATAATGAGTGGAGTATAAGGTATGCCTGTGTGTGTGTGTGTGTGTGTGTGTGTGGACTGAATGAGAGAGAGAAAAGGAAAAGATTATACGCACATAGATAGGCATAAATAATAATTGTATTAATGATAGCAGTAACAGGATCAGAGTCCTAGTTATGAAGAACCATGGTTCTTAATGCTAGTTTTGATGATGGCTCATAGTGGCACTAGAGATACTTTTTATATGGCTCAGCTTTCTCATAAAATGCAGATAATTATAGAACTTTGACCTATTTTGCAGGATTATTATAATGATAAATGCTATCTATCTGGGTATTTTGAAAAACCTTAAGGGCTATGCATACATATCTATAGCACTCAGTACTGTATATCCATTTTGATAATGATCATAGGAAGTTAAAAAATAGATTTGGCATTTAGATATTGTGG
Source organism: Antrozous pallidus (assembly GCA_027563665.1). Taxonomy (NCBI): domain Eukaryota; kingdom Metazoa; phylum Chordata; class Mammalia; order Chiroptera; family Vespertilionidae; genus Antrozous; species Antrozous pallidus. Next base: position 43,177,834 of record CM050511.1, on the reverse strand, counting down.
TTACCATTCCCTCCTCCTGCCCAAGTTTTTTCTTGTGTTAAAGCTAACTGTAAGTTTTACTCCTAGAAGCACAATATTGTCTTGTGTAGGAATTGTGATTATTGAACAAGCAGTTATACAAGTTTAACACTTTTGAACATCAAAATGTGCCCAGAAGAAAAATTTAGTTAAAATAAGATAATAAGAAACTCCAGGAAAAATTAAATATTACTTTACAGAATCCCAATGTAAATGCAGCAGTTTTCTAGCTATAACTATGATATAAATATTGGGATGATGGATCACAGGTAGTAAATATCTGTGTCATGTTAGGTGGGGAGGAAGTATTGGTAGTAAAATTGAGCTGGACCATAATCTCCCAATTGGGAAATCAATAGATGATGCCTACAGCTGAAAAACCAAAGTTAAGAAGAGATTATTACTTAAAGATAGGAAGGTATTTGTCAAAAGAATCAACTAAAAGTGTTAAGAGGGATTCCCTCTGGGATGTAGAAATTGAAGGAGAGAAAGAGGCTGGTTGCTTTCCCTTCCCTCTTAGCACTAATTGACACTTTAAATTATAAAAGTGTATTAAAGAATCCTATATAATAAAAGGCTAATATGCAAATTGACCAAATGGTGGTGGGCAGATGCTCAACACAGGGGAGCCCTGCTCAGCTGGAAGCCGGGCTCATGGCTGGCAGGCACAGCTGCAGTGACACTGAGAAGGCTAATTCCAATGTAACCCTCATATTTGAGGGCTGGTGATCTGAATCCATGCCAGCAAGCTCAGTGTTCATTGTTGATAACCTATAATTAAGTCATACTTCCTTCCTAGATACTGGTCTTGCAGAACCTGTTACTGTGAACAGTGGAGGGAGGGTTATTAATGCTGGCACCAGGCCAGACCATCAGGTATGGCCTGGAGACCCCCAACACCTGGGGGTCTTGTAAGTCCCACTAAAAGGACCAGAAGCGTAATCCATATTTGCAGGACAAAGACCACAGGAGGATATAAAAAGAATGGCCTCCAAGGAGTAAGAGCCCCCTGGACCACCAGCCCCAGCAAGAGGAAGAGAGGCCCTCCGCTGCTGGGGAGTCCTTGACCCAGATCAGTCCCGCGACACACTGAGAATCTCCTGACCACCGATTCCATCCCAGACCCCCTGAAGAAGGGGAGGGGCGTAGGGAGCCCTACTTTGTCATGCACCATCAATAAAAGTTCACTGCACCCAAAAAAAAAAAAAAAAAGAAGCCATGTGCATGTTTTAGCACTCAGATTTGGAAAGCTATTCCTTGAGTCTGCTGGTGTATTAAACAGTGTCCTTCCTCTTCTTTGAAGCATAGCTTAGTTTTTCTTTGGTCTTCTGCAACAACACAAGCCTCTCCTGCCCCTGTGGCAGCACTAAGGACCCCTCAGGGGATGTCTGCCTGCCAACTTAGAGTGCAGGCCAACCTGAGGGCACAGGCCAGGCTGAGGGACCCCCCCATTCTCAATGCACAAATGTTGTGCACCAGGCCTCTAGTTAGATAATATTAATTTAAATCATTTTGACATATGCATAATATAGCAAATTTTTATTTTTTTTCTATTTACTAGTATTAATTGTCTAAAATTTTACATATGTCTTCTTTTCCCCTGCTTGACCTCCCCCGCTCCCCACAGCCATTCCTGTGCCAGGCAAACCCCCACGCTCCCAGTGTTGTGTCTATTAGTTATGCTAATATGCATGCATACAACTTCTTTGATTGCTCTCTAACCCTCTCCACCTTGCCATTTGTCTCTGGATCTATTCTTGTTCATCAAATTATGTTGATCATTATATCCCACATATAAGTGAGATCATGTGATATTTATCTTTCTCCAATTGGCTTATTTCATTTAGTATAATGCTCTTCAGTTCCATCCATGCTGCTGCAAATGTTAAAAGTTCTTTCTTTTTTATAGCAGTGTAATATTCCATTTTGTAGATGTATGACAGTTTTTTTTAATCCACTCATCTGCTGATGGGCGCTTAGGCTGATTCCAAATCTTAGCTATTGTAAAATGTGCTGCTATAACCATAGGGGGTCCATATATCCTTTCTGACTGGTGTTTGTGGTTTCTTGGGATATAGTTCTAGAAGTGGGATTACTGGGTCAAATAAAAGTTCCACTTGTAATTTTTTGAAGAAATTCTATACTGTTTTCCATAGTGGTTGCAGTAGTTTGCATTCCAACCAGCAGTGCATGAGTGTTCCTTTTTTTCCACATCCTCTCCAGCACTTGTCCTTTGTTGATTTCTTGATAACTATTCTGACAGGTGTGAGATGATACCTCATTGTTTTGATTTTCAGCTCTCAGATGATTAGTGACTTTGAACATGTTTTCATATGTCTCTAGGCCTTCTTTATATCCTCTTTTGAAAAGTGTCTATTTAGTTCCTTTGCCCATTTTTTGATTGGATCATTTATCTTCCTTTTGTTAAGTTATATGAGTTCTCTGTAAATTTTGGAGATTAAGCCCTTATTTGAAATATCATTGGCAAATATGTTCTCCCATGCAGTGGGCTTTCTTGTTGTTTTGTTGATTTCCTTTGCTGTACAGATATAGTCCCATTTGTTTATTTTCTCCTTAGTCTTTATTGCCCTAGGAGCTGTGTCTGTAAAGATATTTGTACAACATATGTCCGCTATCTTGCTGCTTATGGAGTCTTGTAGGATTTTTATGGTTTCCCATCTTACATCTAAATCCTTTAGCTATTTTGAGTTTGTTTTAGTGTATGGTGAAAGTTGGTGATTTAGTTTCATTTTTTTGCATGTATCTGACCAAATTTCCCAATACTATTTATTGAAGAGACTGTCTTGATTCCATTGTATGTTCTTGCCTCCTTTGTCAAATATTAATTGAGTATAATGTCTTGGGTTGATTTCTGGATTCTCTGTTCTGTTCCATTGGTCTATATGTCTGTTCTTATGCCAGTACCGGACAGTTTTGAGAACAGTTGCTTAATAATATAGTTTGATATCTGGTATCATGATTCTTCCAACTTTATTCTTTTTTCTCAAGATTTCTGTGGCTATTCAGGGTCTTTTTTTTAATTTCAGATGAATTTTCGGAGTTTGTTCTAGATTTATGCCATTGGTATTTTCATGGGGATTGCATTGAATCTGTAGATTTCTTTAGTTAATATGAACATTTTAATGATGTTTTTTGGAAGCTACCCATTGTCTTCACTACTAGAGAGGTGTGGACAAGGAACCAGAAAGCCTGGTCAACCTTGAAGCTCTGAAAGGTCAGAGCCAACCACCTACTGTCTAGTTGAGACAATGATAGCAAAAGCAACCTCCACCTTTTAATCTTATGTAAATCCTTGCTGATTAGTTATTACTGGAATTGCCTGCCTAGAGCTATGAGTGAATCCCATAGTCTTAATAAAAGGGATCCTTAGGCTGGAGCAAAGCAAAGTCCATCCCCTTGAGTTGGGGTCCCACATGGCCCCTAATATTTCCAAATTAATATTTTCTAGTCTCTTTCATTTGCGTGTGGCCTTCTCCAGAGCCCGAACCCTGAATCTGAATCCTAAACCACACGGGACGTGAAGGGGTTCACTACAATGTTGATTCTACCAATACATGAAAATTTGATTATGTCCTCCTCTATCTTTTTTTTTTTTTTCCTCAATATTCTTTAGTTTTCTGAGTATAAGTCTTTTACCTCCTTATTTAAGTTTATTCCTAGGTATCTTAATTTTTTGGTGCAATGGTAAGTGGAATTTTTATTTTTTATTTTTCTTTCTGTGAGTTCCTTATTGGTGTGTGAAAGAGCCATAGATTTCTGGGTGTTAATTTTATATCCTGCTACATTACTAAATTCATTTATTACATCTAGTAGTTTTTTGATGGAGTCTTTAGGGTTTTCTATATCATTTCATCTATGAATGATGATAATTTTAATTATTCTTTTCTAATTTGGATGCTTTCTATTTCTTCTTCTTGTCTGATTGTTATGTTTAGCACACCTATCGAACAGGTGTGGTGAAAGTGGACATCCCTGTCTTGTTCTCAGGGGAAATGAGTTTAGTTTTTGCCCATTGAGTATGATGTTGGCTATAGGTTTGTCATATATGGTTTTTATGATGTTGAGGTATTATCTCTCTATTCCTACTTTGCTGAGAGTTTTTATCAAGAAAGGATGTTGGATTTTGTCAAATGCTTTTTCTGCATTGATGATATGATTATGTGATTTTTGTCTCTCAATTTGTTTATGTGAGATATCACATTTATTGATTTGTGGATATTGTACCATCCTTGGATCCCCAGAACAAATTCCACTTGGTCATGGTGTATGATTTTTCTAATATAATGCTGAATCTGATTTGCTAGAATTTTGTTGAGGATTTCAGCATCTATGTTCATCAAGGATACTGGCCTGTGGTTTTCTTTTCTTTTTTTTTGTGGTGTCTTTATCTGGTTTTGGTATTAGGGTAATGCTGGCTTCATAAAAAAAGCTTGGAAGTGTGCCTTCCTCTTGAATTTTTTTGGAATAGTCTGAAAAGGATAGGTTTTAGTTCTTTGAATGCTTGGTAGATCTCCCCTATAAAGCCATCCAGACCAGGGCATTTTGTTTGCTGGAAGATTTTTGATTACTATTTCAATTTCTTTGGTAGTTATCGGCCTATTGATTCTTTCTGTTTAAGTTTTTGGAACTTGTATTTTTCTAAGAATATGTCCATTTTTGTATAGGTTGTCCATTTTGTTGGAATAGAGTTGCTCATGGCATTTTTTCATAATCTTTTGTATTTCTGTGGGGTTGATTGTTACTTCGTCTCTTTCATTTCTGATTTTGCTTATTTGGGCCCTCTCTCTTTGCTTCTTGGTGAGCCTAATTAGAGTTTCATCAATCTTGTTTATCCTTTCAAAGAACTGGCTCTTGGTTTTGTTGATCATTTATATTGTTTTTTTCTTTTTGTCTCTATTTTTATTCCCACTATGATCTTTAGTATTTACTTCCTTCTTCTTACACTGGGCTTTTCTTGTTGTTCTCTTTCTAACTCTTTGAGTTGTAGGGTTAGATAATTTATCATCATTTTTTCTTGTTTTTTTTGAGGTAGGCCTGTAGAACTATGAACTTCTCTCTCAAGACTGCTTTCACTGTGCTTCACAGATTTTGGATTGTTGTGTTTTCATTGTCATTTGTTGCCATGATGCTTTTCATTACCTCTTTGACCTCTTTAGTAACCCAATCATTGCTTAATAGCATGCTATTTAGCCTCCAGGTGTTTGATTTTTTTTTCGTTGTTTTTATTATAGTTGATTTATAATTTTATGCCATTGTGACCTGAGAAGATGCTTGATATGATTTCTATCTTCTTGAATTTGAAGAGACTTTGCCTGTGACCCATATGTGGTCTATCTTTGAAAATGACCCATGTGCACTTGAGAAGAATATATATTCTGTGGCTTTGGAGTGAAATGTTCTGAATATGTCAATTAATTCCATCTGATCTAGTGAGTCATTTAGGATTGATGTTTCTTTTCTGATTTTTTGTTTAGAGGATTTATCCAGTGGTGTTAGTGGGGTATTAAAGTCCCCTACTATAACAGTATTGCTGTCAGTGTCTCCCTTGATATCCTCCAGAAGGTTTTTTTTAAAAAATGTATTTGGGTGCTTCCATATTAGATGCATAGCAAAGTTTTAAATTTAATTTTTCATGCTCTCTCTGCATTTTTTGATGTCTAAAAATGATCTGTGTTGGTCTTCAGAGACATTTATATAGTAAAGAGCATTTGTGAAGATATATGCATAAATATAGATATATTTGAAATGTAAGCCAGTAGGAATTCACTGGGCCTGGTCCTCTTTTCTCATAATCATGGAATTTTGGAGCATAAAGGGACCTTAAATTATCATCCTACCTAATTTATTTTTATTTTTTCATATAAAGAACATGAAACTTGGCTTGAGCAAAGTGACCATGTGATGCATTCTCTTTAACTTATTTCAATTGTGTGAGAAGAAGTATGTTTTGTTGACAAATAAATATTTCAATAACATATTAATTTTGAAGTTAAATGTATCTTAAAATATAGCTTGATAACTATGTTTACAGTGTCCACAATAGGCAAAACATGTCTTAATTACTTAATATTTCCAAGTATTGCCTTTCACGCTAAACCTATTTCAAAAATAATTTTATGCTTGAATCCAAATAATGAAATAGGAGAGAAAGTTTTAGGATATATTCACGCACTATTCAAGAAAAAAATGTGAAGTCTTAATAAATATAAGTCAATCTGATATAATCCTCACAAAATTTTCTGTTTTAGAAACACCAGAGCTATCTTGATCAGATGAATTTAACATGTGGATCTAGCAGAAATCATCTTGATGCAAATTTGAAATATTATTTCTCTCTCTTTGGTCAGTTTGTTTCTCATTAACTCACATTTCAACATCAGTGTTTCTTATGTTACTTGTATTTAACTAATGGTCCATTATAGATATACATTAAAATATAGATGACAAAGAATAAGTATAATTTAAGACTGCATAATGTTCAAAACCAGCAGAGTGGCTGGTGGTGTTCAGCTGAGTGATAAACTGAGTGACTAAATCATGAACATATGCATCTGGTCTTCCAGCATCTGCACATGTACTGTCTCTCAACACTTTTCATTTTGAAGGCATAAAATATTTAAATGAAAGTTTATTTAGTTAAAAAATAGAAGCAAAATAATGTCATAAGTTTCTGTAATGTTTGAACCCTGTGGAGACATGCTTGTCAAGTGTTAGGATTGTTGAACTACTATGCCTGCATAAGCTCTAGGTCTCTATAGGAATGTGTGTGTGTGTGTGTGTGTGTGTGTGTGTGTGTGTGTGTGTGTGTGTGTGTGAAGCACAGTTGAGATCATTCTCTGCCTTGTCTCAGTTGTATCATAAGCATTTACTAATTATAAATATTCTTTGACAGCATGATTTTCCCCCTAATGTATACTAGTATTTCAGTGTATGAATGTTTCTGGTTTGTATCTTAGAAATTGTTTATTACAAGGAGCAGAAACACATTTAGGCTATGTTGGGAAAGGGCAATTTTTGCTGAGGAGACCTGGGGAATTCATGGAACACTCCTCAGAAAGGACAGTTGAGTGGAAAGCTGACTTCATCTCTTTTGCACTTTCTCTTTCCTTTTCTAGTTGTACACTCCAGTTTTAGATTCTGTCTGAAAACCTCCCTCACTACTTTGCCCATAATAGCCTTGCCTTTCATGTGACTTCGGCTGCCAGAGATACAATTCTCCTCTAGGCTCTGTGCTGACTTTACCACCACACACCTTCCTGATTTGATTTCTCTCTCTCTCTTCTCTCTCTCTCTCTCTCTCTCTCTCTCTCTCTCTCTCTCTCTCTCTCTGTGTGTGTGAGAGAGAGAGACAGAGAGAGAGAGAGACAGAGACAGAGACAGAGAGACACAGAGAGAAAGAGAGAGTTTTTATATTCTGGAGAATGAATCTTTTTTAAAGGTTGGCAGCCATGAATTTGATGCTTTAAAGTTACTTCTGGTGGGTTAGCTGTGGACGTCACTGGACCTGTGGACTGGATCATATAGCCCACTCTTTATGGAGCTTGGTCTCTCAACAATAGATTCGTTAAGAATGAGTCTCGCACAGGGCAAGCATACTGACTGATCTACCTCCAATAGCCCGGACAACCTCCTTCTTCCTAAATGTTAATCTTTGAACAGCATCCGTGCCGCTGAATTTGCCCCTCTAGGTTTCAGTAGCTTTCTTTCTCTTCCCATTAGCTGTTGTGTTTTCCACAGTGTGGTGATGCTTGTCTACAGTGAAGGTAAAGGGATTTGCATTTTTAAATATACTGTTCATCATTTCAGTAAACTGAGTTACAATGGGGTATTTTAATTTCATAGTTCATTTTTATATGCTCTTTAATGAGGTGGCTAAGGAAAAAAAGTTATTCCTTCTTAGTCCTATCACTCCTTTGCATCAATAAAGATCACGTTATTTTATTAACTATACTTTTTATGTTTAGCATTCCTAGTTTCCCTCCTAGCTACAATTCACTTCTCATTATTTTAAATTACGTTTTAAAAAATTTAAGCTGCCCTTGAAAGCACTTAAAAATTATAACAACAAAAAGTAAAACAATTTTTGCAAACTTACCAAGGCCCATCTCAGTAATAAATATTTGAGGTCTTAAGTGTAGAAGCAATTAGAATCAGGACTTGCAGGGAGGAGAGTAAGAATGCATGTAAAACTGGGAAGAAGAGAGAACTGTGGCAAAGGAAGTTAAGGAGACCTGAGGAAGAACCATGAGGACATAGAGTGAAGTGAGGAGGAGCTTTCAATGTCAGAAGACAAAAAGAATCAATAGAGAGATCAAGAAGAGTTAGGACTGAGGAAAGCTCACTGGAAAAATATGATGAAGCTAGTATGTCTACATTTTAATTGTTGCAAAAATTGGTAATATCTTTTATAAGACATTTTGGCAGCAATCAATAAAGGCAAAAACAATAAATATTTTTATGTCTTTTGACCTGATATTCTGAATCTTATAAATTTATTTTAAGGGGACATTTATAATATTTTCAACAAAAAAGATTGGAAAACAAATCTATTTTAAAGATAAAACCTAAAACAGGGAAATACTAAATAGATGAAAATGTTATTTCCAATGAAAAATAATGGTTAGAAAGTGAAAACTCATGTAAATCTAATTATAGTAGAATAGTCTAGTTGTAGCACATCAACAGGTGGACATCTTTATATATAAAAGTTATAGTGCTAATGTAGTAACTTTTGATACTGGAGTATAAAAATTCATAATTGACTACAACTATATGAATGCAAGTATAAGAACTAAAGGCAAAAATAATCATATGGAAAGAATTGATTTTTAATATGGTAAAACTGTGATTTCCATTATAGAAAAGGCTAATTTGATTTGACAATTACAAGTATTAAAATTTGAGACTAATTATTTTGCAGATTATAGACCAGATTAAAGCTTAAAGGAATAAGTTCTGAATGATTGGAAAAAATTATAAACTTTATAAAAATGTTTAAAAAATTATAAACTTGTAGAAACATGGCTATGAAAGAAGTAATGTTCTAACAGGTGATTGTTTGTAGTACAGTGGGGAGTCAGACTATAGTAAAGTGATGATCAACGGAGGAAATGACAGGGTTGAAAGCTGAGAGGGAAAACCCAGTGTAGAAAAATGGAGAGAGAGAGAGAGAGAGAGAGAGAGAGAGAGAGAGAGAGAGAGAGAGAGAGAGAGAGAAAGAGAAAGAGAGAGAGAGAGAGAGAGAGGAGGGGAGAGAGAGAGAGAGAGAGAGAGAGAGAGAGAGAGAGAGAGAGAGAGAGAGAGAGAGAGAGAGATTAGGGAAAAAGATGTAGTCAAAACAAGAGGATGTTCATTCCTTCAATCATTCAACACATTTATTCAGTATGCTAAGTGCTAAAAATGGAATGGTTAACAAAGCAGATATATTTCCTTCTTTCACTAAGCATATAGTGGTATATGGGATACTGAAGTTCCATGCAAATGAACACACAATCACAAATTAAATTAAGGGTATGTAGCAAATGTACAGGTGTTAAGAAATAAGGAAGTTGTGGTCAAGGAAGCTATGGCAGGATATGTAAGCTGAAATATAAAGGATAAGAAGAAGTTAACTAAGTCTGTAGAAGACAAAGGAGGTTAAAAGAGTGTCCTAGAAAGAAGCAGCAGCAGGTTCAAAGGCCCTGGGGAAGGCGATAATTTATTATTTCATGGAACTGAATAAACACAGTGCGGGATGTTGTGAATGAGAGGAAAGGGGCATCAATGAGGACATGCTTTGAGATGGAATGTATAGGTAATAGTAAAGATTGCATTTTTTTTCTAACAGCAACAATAAACCTCTGATTGTGCAAGCTGAGTGTGATATAATAAGGTTTGCAATTTTCACATCTCACTCTGACTGGTGACAATGCTGAGTGTGAAATGGACGGAAAAAAAGCAAAACCCCAAACATCTATCTTCAGGTTTTTTAAATGGTCCAGTGGAGAGTTGACTTGGGTTCTGACTGGAGATAATGTTTCAGTGTTGCTTTTCATTAGCTAGGTTTTGAAACTGAAGTTTTAGCTCTAAGAAGTCTGCAACCATTTTTATCTTTCTCTCAGAAACATTGCTTTGTGAAAACAGAGTACTTGAGAACAAATTTAATTTTTGTTTTAACTGCTATTAACAGATTGCCAAATACTAGTCTATGATAAATTTACCACAATGTGAAAATGATCTTTTAGGTTATTCCCTTGAATTACAATAACCTAAGTATTCCATTGGTTAAGTTTTGTCTTCATCAAGCATTTTTATTTAACAGGAAGAGGATTCCATTGCCTTAATTTGAATATTAGTATAGTTCATTGCTTTTGAGATTTACAATATATCAAGGTCTAAAGTTGGGTATTTCAATATGGTAACTACTAATTACATGTGACTATTTAGATACAAATTAGTTAAAACTGAATAAAATAAAAAATCAGTGGCCTAAGTGCCCATTAGTAGATGAGTGGATTAAAAAACTGTGGTACATCTACATAATAGCATACTACACTGCTATAAAAAAGAAGAAATTCTTACCATTTGTGACAGCATGGATGGACCTGGAGAGAATTATGCTAAGTGAAATAAGTCAACCAGAGAAAGATAAATATCACATGATCTTACTCATTAGTGGAATATACTAATAAACTGATGATCAAAAGCAGAATCAGATTCACTGAAACATTGAACAGACTGTCCAACCTCAGAAGGAAGGCAGGGGGTGAGGAGTAAGAGATCAACCATGTACACATGCATAGGAACATAACCAATGGACACAGACTGGGGAGAGGGAGGGCATGTGCTGGGGCTTGGGGGTGGCTGGGGAGGGGTCAATGGGGGTAAGAGGAGACTTATGTAATAGTTAAACAATAAAGAATTTTTAAAAAAGAAATTACTTAACCATGAAACTTATATAGCATATACATTAAATTTTTAACATGTATTTGCATATGCATTAGAAATTATGAAATAAATCAGAAAACTGAGTAGCAACAAAACTATCTGGATAAGTTTCATGTCCTATAAAAAGGTTTGTTTAAAAATACTCTCTATTATGGTTTCTTTATATTAGGGTTTGTTTCTGGGGTTTCAAAGAATGTTTTCATATACTGGAACTCTGGAGTTTACTTTGCATATTTCATAACAATGTGGTTGATATTAATATAAACATGATGTGGTACACAAAGTCAATAGTTATTTTTTATAATGGTATGCTTGTTTCATTGTTGCAGCGATGAGGCAAGTGTTCCACGCCTGGCCACGGATGGGCCTCTGGGTCAGGGAGAGCCTCTGGGCAGCAGGCGTGGAGCGGCCACGCCCCACAGAGAGCTACTGGCGCATGGATTCTCGTGCAGTGCTACTAGTATATACAGAATGCTTTGTGTACAAAGACTATTTCTCCATCTCTCCCCAATATCAGTAATGAAAAATTTCAGTGGAAAAAATAAAACTGTTCCAAAATAAGCAAAACATTTATTTTTCCTAAATGCATTTTTTGAGGTAAATTCAAATATTTATGTTGGATAATTTTAACTATATTGATTATAAAGGAGAGACTATCTGAGCATCATCAAGGTAGTAATTTGTCAGCCTGTAGGCAATTATTTCTTTACTTTGTTTTAACGTGTTTGCTTATTTCAGGACAATTTTACATTTCTGAAATTGTTCATGAGTATTATAACTATCTTAAATGAGCTGCAGCTATTTTCTTGATTAAAAATATAGTTAAAGGTTTTTGTATTGTAGCCTGTTCTTTAAGAAATAGGTTTATATGCTCCATTCAGTCAACATAAGCTTTCCTATACTGAGTTGTGTTGTATCTTTTTATAAATTGATAAAAAAGCAAGAGAAGCTCAGCAAGACTGTCTATAAAATAGGGTAAGGGTTAGGGTTAGAGTTAGGATTAAGGTTAGGTTTAGGTTAGAGGTGGCTTTAGGAATTTTTTGCACCAGAAGAAAAATTGATGCTTTCATTGTTCTCCTTCAAAAATGATTACTTCGATGATAATAAAATCTGTAGTTCATAACAGAAGAAAACAAACATTCATATACAAGGCACTTTAATTTTCTGAAAATACTTAAAATAATTAAGAGAACGGCCTCATTTCCAGCAAGAAGAAAGTGGTTACAAGCAAGAAGCAAAGACATTTCTTGAAGTTTGACAGTGTTCTGGAAAAAATTTAAAATAACTTGGAGGAAACTGTCTCATCAATTTCTTTTATTTTCAGTGTTAAAGTTAGTAGGGGACACTTGATAATACTGTAGATTTCATGATTATTGTTTAAGAAAACATTCTCCTCCACCCTGTACCAATAAAAATTGCCATTTGAAAATTAATTTTTATGGTTATAAATGTATGACAAATACCTTCCCTTGGGATATTATTGCTAAATTGAATATTCTGTTCTGTATTTTAAGTAATTGAAAAGGAATATGAAAATAGAACTACCATTTGACTCAGTAATCCCACTTTTAGTAACATATCTCAAGAAAACAGAAACATCAATCAGAAAGGATATATGCATCTCTATTTTCATAGCAGCACAATTTACCAGAGCTAAGATTTAGAAACAGCCTAAGTGCCCATCAACAGATGAGTGGATTAGAAGACAGTGGTACATCTACACAATGGAATACTATGTTGCTATAAAAAAAGGTATTCTTACCATTTGCAACAATATGGATGGAACTGGAGAGCATTATGCTAAGTGAAATAAGCCAGTCAGTGAAAGAAAAATACCTCATAATCTCATTAATTTATGGATAATAAAAAACATTATAAACTGATGAATAAAATATATGTAGTCAGAGAAGCGTCAAACTACAATGGGAAAACTGGGAAGGGTTTGAGGTGGGGAGGTAAGAGATCAACCAAAGGATGCATATGCATGCATATAAGCATAACCAATGGATTCAAGACACTAAGGGGTGGGGAGGGCATGTGCTGCATGGTAGGGCTAAGGAAAGGTCAATTGGGGGGAAAAAGGAGACATGTACTTCTATTTGTAATACTTTAAACAATAATAAAAAAAATCAAAAAGAAAATAAATATGTATATATGCAATGTATAAATGTTTTATTACTACTAGAGCCCTGGTGTACAAATTTGTTCATGAGTATGGGCAGGCCAGCCCCTGCCAGATGGGGGCTGATCGGGCCAGGCCAGCAGGAGGGCGGGAATGCAGGAGGTTGGCCAGCCAGCCCCTTCCCTGATCAGAGTGGGGGAGCCAATCAGGAGTGGGGCTGACCGAGGGAAGGGGCCGTGGACAATTGGCTGGTCCTCTCCACCCCTGATCAGGGTGTAGGGGGGGAATCGGGGGCAGGGTCAGCTGGGGAGAGGGGTAATGGGCGGTTGGCTGGCTAGCCCCACCCCTGATCCAGCCAGGGCTGGATGTAGTGTACATCATAGGGACCAGTTGTTCAGGTCATTCTGTTCATTCTGGTTGCTTGGCTTTTCTATATACAGGCCCAGAGCACGAAATTCATGCATGGGTATGGTTCCTAGACATGGCCTGCAATCAGGCCATCTTTTCTGACTGCTGGCAGCCAGCCCACCCCCCATTGCCACCCACCCATTGTTTCGCATTTGCCATCAAGCACTTGGAGCCTGCTGGCCAGGGGGAGGGACCAAGACGTTGGCCATTCCTGCTCGCTCGCTGGCCCCTCCCCCCACTGGTTGCCCTCTGTGTGCAGAGTGACCGGCAAGGCAGGGCCTTGGCCTAGTGCTGCCTGTGCCTGCTGCCACCCATCCCCAGTTCCCTTTTCACCATCAGGCGATTGGAATCTGTTGGGGAGCGGGGTGGATGAAGCAAGAGGTTGGATTTTCCCATCAACTTGTTGGCCCTGTCTCCTGACGACAGTCACCCTCTGTGTGTTAGGTGACTGGCGGGGTGGAAGCCTTGGCCTGGCACCTCTCAGGTCTGCCACCATCCTCTCCTGGTTCACCATTCCACATTGGATGATCGGAGTCTGCCAGCTGGGGAAAGGGACTGAGTGGTTGGCTGGCAGGCCCCAAACAGACTCTTGGGGCCTGTGGGCTGTGGACAGCTCTTGCGTTGAGTGTGTGCCCCCCGGTGGTCAGTGCAGGTCATAGTTCTGCTGTTTGGTCGATTTGTATATTACCCTTGATTATATAGGATATTATTACTTGTGTTGAAGAAAATAACCTCTTTACTACTTCTGTTCTTATCCTCATATTTTAGTATTTTGCCATTTTAAAATAACAGTAAATAATAACTAGGAACATTTTATTGCTATAGGATGTTTGGAATATAAGGTAAAGTGTTTGATTCAGTGCCTGGCACATTGTTGGAGATCAGTAAGGGTTAGCAATAATGTATTAGTAGTGAAACAATTTTGTTGTCACTAGTTCATTGTGCTATTTTGGTCAGTCATTTATCATTGAGGCTCTCATTTTCTTCAACTGGAATATATAAAGAGAGATTTGACATGGATGATTTCTTTTTCTTAAGCTATAATAACTAAATAATACTATTTTGAGGTGTACTGAAGGGAATAACTTCCAGATTCTTGAGACTTGGTTTACATGGTATAGCGCTTGCTATGTAAATATATTGGCTATTCTTCATAAAGGTATAATTTTAAAATATCTTTTTCTTTATTAGAAATATAATTGGCTGCCATTAATTAATATTTCTAAAGAGCATTGAAGATGAAAAATGGAATGTAAATGGTGATTCATCAAGCATGAGGAGGACAAGTTTATACTGTGGTAATATATATTTATTAGGTGTACTGGTTAAAAATGTGAATTTTTTCAATAGATGGAGTTACACATATGCTGATATATATGCAATTTGATATGTATGCTATTTTGTTGTATTGACGACAAGCTTCAAAATTTCATGTTAAATTTGCTGAAGCTGTTAACATCTTAGATATTTTTACACTTAAAAATGTCAAATTTCATGCCAAAAAAAAAAGAGCATTTGCGGGAAGTTATAATTCATTACATTATTTTGAAGAAACGTGCTGCTGAATACTTCAGGAAGCTTATGGTGAACATGCTTCATCTCAAGATACTTGTGAATGCTGGTTTATTATTTTTTTATTATTTTTTTTAATTTCTGGATATTTATTTATTTTTTTTCTTTATTGTTCAGTTTATTAATTACATTGTTTCCCTTTTTTATCCCCCTACATCTCCCCTCCACCCTGTACCTATCCCACCCTGCACCCTCACCTCCTCCTCCCCAATGTCCTCTCCCATTGTTGCAAGATTTTTATCCAATCTCTTGCTGTACTTCCCACAACCCTTTTCTCCCCAAGAAATGTCAGTCCATTCCCTCTCTATGTCCATGTTTCTGTTATATTCACCAGTTTATCTTGTTCATCAGCCTATCAATTCACTTGATTTTTATGTTCATTTGTTGATAGATGTGTATTTGTTGTTCATAATTTATATTTTTACCTTTTTCTTCTTCCTCTTCTTAAAGAATATCTTTCAGCATTTCATATAATACTGGTTTGGTGGTGATGAACTCCTTTAGCTTTTTCTTATCTGCGAAGCACTTTATCTGATCCTCAATTATGAATGATAGCTTTGCTGGATAGAGTAATCTTGGTTGTAGATTCTTGCTATTCATTATTTTGAATATTTCTTGCCACTCCAGTCTGGCCTGCATAGTTTCTGTTGAGAAATCTGCAGACAATCGTATGGGTGCTCCCCTGTAGGTAACTAACTGTTTTTCTCTTGCCTGCTTTTAATATTCTCTCTTTATCTTTTGCTCTTGGCATTTTAATTATGATATGTCTTGGTGTGGTCCTCTTTAGATTCCTATATTTTGGGGTTCTGTGTACTTCTTGGGCTTTTAAGTCAGTTTCTTTCACCAGGTGGGGGAAGTTTTCAGTCACTATTTCTTCTAGTAGGTTTTCATTAACTTGCTCTCTCTCTCTTTTTCTGGCACCCCAATAATTCGGATGTTGGCATGCTTGAGGTTGTCCCAGAGGCCCCTTACGCTATCTTCAATTATCTCAACTCTTTTTGTTTCTTGCTTTTCCAGCTGAGTGGATTTTGCTTCTTTGTATTTCAAATCTTTGTCTTGGTTCTTGTGGCCGTCTGGACTGCTTTTAGGACTTTGTGTAATATTTTTTATTTCAGTCTGTGTATGCTTGATTTCTAGTTGGTCCTTTTTTTATCCGTGAGGGTCTGGTTCGTATCCTCAGAGGTCTTGTTCATTTCCTTGAGGGTCTTATTCATTTCCTGGTTGGTCTTGTTTATTTCCTGGTAATTCTCATTAAGTTCATCGGCCTTTTGTAGGAGCCTCTTGAAAAGCCTTATAAGCGTGCTTTTGAACTCTATGTCTTGTCGTCTTTTCTCCTCCATTTCTTTCACACCTGATTTCTTTCCATATCTCTGCATGGTGGCTGCTTTATGTGGTAGATATCCTCAAAGGGACAGTGGCTAAGCCTCCCTAGTTACCTGAGGTGGGTACTCTTACTGCAATCCTTTATGGGTTGTATTCAGTATTTTTGAATTTAAACTCAGCTTGTTGTTGTTAGCCCTAGGAGGGTTTGACCTCCAGGCCAATTGGCTGTAAAGGGAGACTGTTCAGGTTGGATGGGCGGAGTCTCTGAGCTGAGCAGGCAGCCTCAGTGTCAGCTGCGTCCTATGTGGCGCTCGCGCGCGCGGGTCTCTATTGGATGGGGATGGCTGCAGACACCCTCCAAGAGAAAGCTGCTAGTCTCTTCCCCTTGCCAGACAACTCTACTTTTCCCCAAATGTGTCTGCACACCCAAAGTCTAGCCCAGGGTTGTAAAATAGATGGTTTCCGGAACCAGGAGACAAGTTTCCAGGGGGCAAGTCGTGGGTTTGCGCGACCCTTGTGCGGAAACTTCTTTTTGCTGCCTCCGGGTTTCTCCGCAGACTAAGAGCCTCTGCCGCGCCCTGCTTCCAGGGTGCGTCCCCCAGATCTTGGACCTCGCCTGGCGCTGGGGAATCTGTGTAGTGGGCCGTCTCTGCCCTCCCCGTTTGGCAAAATCCGGCTGGGGTTGCTGCTCCAGCCTCAGCCCGCATGCGCGTGACCACGACGGCTCCTAACCTGTTTCTGTCTGAAAGGATGTGCTCCCGTTGCTCCTCTGAGTCTCAGCGTCCCACCTTTACTCTTATTAGTGGAGTTTTCATTCAGCCAGCTTTCTGGCGATTCTGGGTGCTGTCTGTTCTGCTGTTATGTTGTAGTTCTTAAATCGTTGCGCGGGGCAGAACATAGGTGTTTACCTATGCCGCCATCTTGGTGTCCTTCTTGTGAATGCTGGTTTAAATGCTTCAAAAATGATGATTTTGATATGAGAGACAAAGAATATCCAGGTCAACTGAAAAAGTTTGAAGACCAACAATTATAAGCATTCTTGGATGAAGATGCATGTCAAACTCAAAAACAACTTGCAGAAAGATTAAATGTTGCTCATTAAACAATTTCTAATTGTTTACAAGATTTTAAAGGAAGGAGAATGGGTGCCGTATCAACTGAACAAAAGAC
Organism: Antrozous pallidus; assembly: GCA_027563665.1. Taxonomy (NCBI): domain Eukaryota; kingdom Metazoa; phylum Chordata; class Mammalia; order Chiroptera; family Vespertilionidae; genus Antrozous; species Antrozous pallidus. Next base: position 43,160,274 of record CM050511.1, on the reverse strand, counting down.
AAATAAAAAACTGAAAAGTCACCAGTAAAATATTGCTTCAATTGCACAAAAGAAAATCTTTTTTTGCATTGAATTATGACTGGCAATGAAAAGTGGATTATTTTGAGAATCCCAAACACACAAAATCATGGGTTGGTCCAGGTCAACCATCAACAACGACTGCAAGGCCAAATCACTCTGGAAAGAAGACAATGCTCTACATTTGGTGGGATCGGGAAGGTGTGATGTATTATGAGCTTTTAAAACCAGAAAAAACCATTAATACTGATTGCTACCTGCAATAAATAATCAATTTGAATCATGCTTTGATCATGAAATGACCAGAATGGGCCTGAAGACATAGCAAAGTAATTTTGTTTCATGATGATGCACCATCACACACTTGAAAACCAGTTAAAGATATGTTTAAAAGATCTTCCCTGGGAAGTATTAACCCACCCAGTGTATTCACCAGACCTTGCTCCTTCAGATAACCACTTGTTCTGATTGATGGCACACACACTGTCTGACCAGAATTTCAAAACATACGAAGAAGGAGGAACCAAGACGGCAGCATAGGTAAACACCTATACTGCTGCCTTGCATAACAATTCGAAACTACAACTCAGGAGCAGAAGGACATTATCCAGAACATCCAGAAAGCTGGCTGACTGGAAATTCCACAAATAGAAGGAAAGATAAAGGGACACTGTGACTCAGAGGAGCCTTGGAGGGCAGAGTTGCTGAGACCTGAGGAGAAGGAGGTGTGGAGCTGTGCAAGAGCAGAAGGTGTGGGCAGCTGGATACCCGGTTTGTTTTATCAAACGGGGAGGGAGACAGAGGCGTCCCACTGTACTGACACCCGCCCCCCCCCCAAGCCCAGGCGAATCTTGGGTAACCCTGACTCATATGGGATGAAACTGGACCTTAAGGAGAAAACACACTGAGATTTGGAAACTGCGGAGGCGCACTATCTCATGGAGTGTGCCTGCACTCCATAGGTGCGTAAACTAGCCTAGAGGACACATGGCTGGCTCTCATTCAGGAGGAAAAAACAACAACACACCAGACTGCATTGCTTTCCAGTTCTGGGTGAGAATATGGGTGTACAGACTAATTTGGAGAGAAACCGAACTGTGGCAGTGGTGAGGGCTTGGGGGCAGCTTTATCTCCATTGCTGTGGGGCACAGAGATCTAGGCACCAGAACCCAAGGCTGTCTGCTCAGCCTGGAGACTGTGCCTTATCTTAGCTGAGGTTCTACCAGCATAAACACAGCTGATTCTCCCAGCCAACTGGCCTGGAGGTCAACCCCTCCCAGTGAAATGAACAAGAATCTAGGCTTAACTACAATAAGAGTGTGCAACCCATAAAGACGTGCACCAAGAGTGTTGACCTCAGGTAACTAGGGAGGCTGAGCCACTATCCCCAAGAGGAAATCTACCACACAAAGCTATGCAACCAACTTAGGGAAGTAGCCAAAATGCAGAGAAAAGGTAACAAATCACATTTGAAAGAAATGGAGGGAAAAAAGTGACTGGACATAGAGTTCAAAACCACAGTTATAAGGTGTTTCAAGAGGCTCCTAGAAAAGGCCAATAAATTTAATGAGACCCTCAAGGATATGAGCGAAACTCTCGAGGATATGAAAAAGGACCAACTAGAAATTAAGCATACACTGACTGAAATAAAAAATATTATAAAGAGACCTAAAAGCAGTCTAGAGGACCACAAGAATCAAGTCAAAGATTTGAAATACAAAGAAACAAAATCCACTCAGATGGAAAAGCAAGACACAAAAAGAATCCAAAAAACTGAAGGTAGTGTAAGGAGCCTTTGGGACAACCTCAAGCATATCAACATCTGAATTATGAGGGTGCCAGAAAAAGAGAGAGAGCAAGTTACTGAAAACTTATTTGAAGAAATAGTGACTGAAAACTTCCCTCACATGGTGAAAGAAATAGACTTATAAGTCCAGGAAGCACATAGAACCCCAAACAAAAAGAATCCAAAGAGCACCACACCAAGACACATCATAATTAAAATGCCAAGAGCCAAAGACAAAGAGAGAATATTAAAAGCAGCAAGAGAAAACCAGTTAGTTAGCTACAAGGGAGTGCTCACACGATTGTCAGATGATTTCTCAACAGAAACTATACAGGACAGATAGGGATGGCAAGAAATATTCAAAGTGATGAAGAACAAAAACTTACAACCAAGATTACTCTACCCAGCAAAGCTATCATTCAGAATTGAAGGTCAGATAAAGTGCTTCTCAGATAAGAAAAAGCTAAAGGAGTTCATCACTGCCAAACCAGCATTACATGAATTGCTAAAAGTTATTCTTTAAGAAGAGGAAGATGAAGAACAAGGTAAAAATAAAAATTATGAACAACAAATACACATCTATCAACAAGTGAATCTAAAAATCAAGTGATTTAAAAATCTGATGAACAGAATAAACTGGTGAATATAATAGACTAAGGGGCATAGAAAGGGAATGGACTGACAATTCTTGGGGAGGAAGGGGGATGGAAGGTGCAGGAAGAAAGTGGACAAAAATCGTACACCTATGGATGAGGACAGTGTGGGTGAGGAGTTAAGGGCAGAGGGTTGGATGGGTACCAGGTAGAGGGGAGTTATGGAGGGCAAAAAAGAGGAATATTTTAATTAATAATGTGAACAACAAAGATTTATTAAATTTAAAAAAGAAAAAAATGTATGAAGAAGAGGAAAATTGGGTCTCTGAATGGTTTGCCTCAAAACAAAAAAAAGTTCTATTGGGATGGTATCGACAAATTACCTGAAAAAATGGGGAAATGTGTAGTTATCGATGGCCATTACTGAATAAAGCAGTTTTGAGGTTTCTCTTGAAATTATCATCTTTTCCTTGATTAAAAAATCCACTTTATTAGCTGGCACACCTGGTAAACTTTGAAAATAAGATTAAATTGTAATGGAATACTCTGCAGCTGCAAAAGGAAAGCTATCTCACCATTTGAAACAACTGGAGAGGTCTGTCGAGTATTATGCTAAGTGAAATAAGCCAGTCAGAGAAATACTAATACATGTATTACATAATCTCACTTATATGTAGAATCTAATGAAGAAAATAAACTGAAGAACAAAACAGATCTAGAGACATTGAAACATGTAACAGACTAATGTATTTCAGAAGGGGAGGTATGGGAAGAGACTAAACAAAGAACTTATATGCACATATGTATAGCTCATGGACAAATAATAATGCGGATAAGGCCTGGGGAGGGTGCAAGTGGGATGGAAGGAGTCAATGAGTGGAAAAAATGGTGACATTTACAATACTTTGAACAATAAAGTAAAAAAACAACAACAACATAAAAGTTATTTTTAAGTAAACTGTTGGCTACCTTTGTGGATGTTGGTAATTATGACTAAAACCTATGTCAAAGTCTTTGTATGGTTTCATTTCAAGGATAATTTGATTGATAGTGTCTCTATAACTATGGAACAATGAACCATGTAATGCAGTCATGCTATGGACATAAAGGTTAAGATATTGAAGCCCACACTCAATTTTGACTCTGCAATTCATTAAGCATCCTATCTAATAAAAGAGTAATATGGAAATTGACTGCACCTCTGATCAAGCCTCGCCCACAAGCCATGCTCACCAGCCAATCAGGAGCAAATAAACCCCAACCAAGATGGCTGTGGCCACTGAGAGCAGGAGGGAGGCTTGGGTTTCCTGGCAATAGAGGAAGCCAAGCTTTCCGCCTGCCCTTGCCAGCCTAGGCCTCCACTCAATGCTACAAAGTTTCAATTACAGAAGATATATCCCAACAGAAATGATGGCAGCCAGGGAGCTGGAGGTAGCAGAGGTTAGGGTTGCCCAGATGATGGAGGAAGCCAACCTTCTGCAGCTCTGGCCAGCCTAGGCCTCCACTCTAGGCAATAATGTTTCAATTATAGAAGGTAAATGTCCCAACAGAATTGGCTGCCACCACGAAGTGAGCAGAAGGCTTGGCTCTGCTCCAGGCTACAAAGTTTCAATTGTAGAACATAAATTAATCTCAGATCCCAGGGCCTCTGCTTGGATTGATAGGGGGCATGGCCAGCCTGCAAACCACCACAGGCCTCTTGTCCAGGCTGTCCCATGCCCCAAGGGAACCCTAACCCTGATCCGGGACACCCTTCAGGGCAAATCAGCTGAACCATGCACCAGGCCTCTATCCTATCTAATAAAAGAGTAAGAGGCAGATTGACCATCACTCCAACATACAAGAGGGCTGCCCCCACGTGGTAAAAAATCCTGTCCCTATGTGGACATAAGATGCCCAGCAGGCAGTTGGAAGATTCCAGGCCTGCAAGGGAGGGAGGTTGTGGGCAATCAGGCCAGCAGCAGAGGGCAGTTAGGGGTGACCAGGCCAGCAGAAGAAGGAAGCTGGGGGCATACAGTATGGCAGGGGAGCAGTTAGACATCAATTAGGCTGGCAGGGTAGTGTTTAGGGGGTGATCAGGCTGGCAGGCAGATGCGGTTAGGGGCAACCAGGGAAGTAGGTAGACAAGCAGTTTGGAGCCAGCAATACTGGATTGTGAGAAGAATGTCGACAGGCAGTCGGACATCCCTCAAGGGGTCTCAGATTGGACAAGGTGGATGCTGGGCTGAGGGACACCCCCCGCCCCTAGTGCAAGAATTTTGTGCACCGGGCCTCTAGTATATTATAAATGTGCTTTCACTTTAGCATTTTATAAAAGTATGCTTCAAATAAGAAACACTATTTATACGATTTGTAAATCCTAAAATGTTTCCTTGAAAGGATAGAGATATAAGGGGAAAGAATATCTATAATTCAAAGCTATTCATATTTAAGATAGATTCAAATAGAGAGGGATAGAAAACATAATTTAAATATTTGGTAATGTTTCCTCACCTTTGTCCTAAGAAGAATGACTGATAATCATTTTAGTGTTCCATTATTTAAATAAGTGTATATATAATATGCAATGTAGAATTAATTTTAATTAAATTATATCTAAATTATATCATGTTTTTTTTCCAAAAGCAACAGATATTTAGTTGCATGTTATATCTTTGAACCTCCACTTTCATACATAAAGGAAAAGTAATTTAGTTTTATATTATAGATGATATCAATTTTCTGATATAAATGTACTAATTCTAATAATTTTTATGGCTTTATGTAGAAATATGTTCATCATCTTATCTAATTGTTTTTAAGTCTTAAATGTTTAAAAGTATTGGCAAAATAACTAGCATAATTTTATTTTATCATTTTTTAATACTCAATCTAGGACATGCTTTTATTGATTTTAGTGAGAGGAAGGGGAAAGGAGAGAAGGAGAGAAAGAGAAAGAGACACAGAGAGAAACATTGATTGGTTGCTTCCCACATGGCCCCTAACCAGGATTGAACCTGAAACTTGAGTATGTACCCCAACAGTGATCAAACCCACAATTTAGATATGTTTCTTAACTGGGAATTGAACCAGAGAACTTTTGTGTATGGGATAGCGCTCCAACTGAGCTCTACCAGCCAGAGCAAAACTATCATCATCCTATCTAATAAAAGAGCAATATGCAAATTGACCATATCTCTGCTACATGCACAAAGCCATGCCCACCAGCCAATCACGAGCAGATATGCAAATAAACCCAACCAAGATGGTTGCAGCCACTGAGAGCAAGAGGGAGGGTTGGGTTTCCCTGGCAATGGAGGAAGCCAAGCTTTCTGCCTGCTCTTGCTGGCCTAGGCCTCCACTCAATGCTACAAAGTTTCAATTATAGAAGATAAATAAATTCCAACAGAAATGGAGGCATCCACAGAGCTAGAGAGAGCAGGAGGCTAGGGTAGCCCTCAGCGATGGAGGATGCCAAACTTTTGCAGCCCTGGCAGGCCCAGACCTTCTCTTAAGGCTACAAAGTTTCAATTATAGAAGGTAAATAAATCCCAACAGAAATGGCTGCTGCCACAGAGCGAGCAGAAAGCTTGGCTCCACTTCCAGCTACAAAGTTTCTTTTAAAAAAAATATATTTTATTGATTTTTAAAGAGAGGAAGGGAGAGGGATAGAGAGCCAGAAACATCGATCAGCTGAGAGAAACATAGATCAGCTGCCTCCTGCACAGTCCTCTCTCTCTTTTTCTGGCACCCCCATAATTCGGATGTTGGTATGTTTGAGGTTGTCCCAGAGGCTCTTTACACTATCTTCAATTTTTTGGACTATTTTTGCTTCTTTGTTTTTCAAATCTTTGACTTGATTCTTGCGGTCCTCTAGTCTGCTTTTGGGTCTCTGTATAATATTTTTTATTTCAGTCAGTGTATACTTAATTTCTAGTTGTTCCTTTTTCATATCCTCCATAGTCTCGTTCATATCCTTGAGGGACTCGCTCATATTCTCAAGGGTATCGTTAAACTTATCAGCCTTTTCTAGGAGCCTCTTGAAAAACTTAACTGTGGTTTTGATCCCTATGTCCAGTCTTTTTTTCCCTCCATTTCTTTCACATGTAATTTGTTACCTTGTCTTTGCATTTTGGCTGCTTTCCTGAGTTGGTCAAGTAGGTTTGTGTGGTAGGTGTCCTCTAGGGGACAGTGGCTCAGCCTTCCCAGTTACCTGAGGTGGATACTCTTGGTCCACCTCTTTATGGGTTGCACAGTCTTGTTTCAGTTAAGCCTAGATTGTTGCTGGTATCACTGGGAAGAGTTGACCTCTAGGCCAATTGGCTGTGAGGATGAGCTGTGCTCAGCCTCAATGGGGCGGAGTCTTCAGGCTGGGTACACAGCCCTGGTTTTCAGTCAGCTCCACTCTAAAAGGCTCCCGGGTCTCTGTGCCCCGAGGCAACGGCTGCACGCACCTCTGAGAAAAGCTGCCTGGAGCTCTGCCCACTGCCGGACAGTCTAGTTTATCCCCAAAGGAGTCTGCACACCCAAAGACTCACCGGAATGGGAAAACAAAGCAGTCTGGCATTTTTTGTTTGTTTGTTTTCCTCCTGAAAGACAGAGCCAGCCAGGAGCCCTCTCCGATAGCTCGCACACCTTTGCAGTGCCCGAGTTTCAGTGTGTTTCCTCTTTACAGTCAGTTTCACCCTGTATTAATCTGGGTTCCTTGAGACTCGCCCAGAACCAGGGCTCAGTGCAGTGGCACGCTTTTGTCTCTCTCCCAGTTCAAGAAAACCAGCCAGGTTTGCAGCTGCCCACCCTTTCTGTTTGAGCGCAGCTCTGAACCTCTGACTCCAAGCGTATCCACAACTCTGTCCTCCGCAGCTCCCCCGAGTCTCAGTGTCCTTTTATCTTTCCTTCTGTTTGTGGAATGTCCACTCAGCCAGCCCTCTGGTGGTTCGGAATGTTGTCCTTTTTGTCCTTAGTTGTAGTTTTGAATTTGTTGTACCAGGCAGCAGTATGGGTGTTTACCTATACCGCCATCTTGGTTGTCTCTCTGAGTTAAAATTTTTTAAACAGTTCCTATAACTTAGTGAATTTCTGAATATTTTGTAAAGATCCACTTCCATAAAACATTTATAATCTAAATACTGTGATACTCTTTAGAGTTGAGATGTATGATGGGTTTGGTGAGAGGATTCCATAATAATGAGCTAAAAAGTGAAAATTCTGTGAACCAATTATTTGTATTAGATGTAGCCTTAGTTATGTCTTAAATCTCATTGAGACTTTTTATAAAACAACAGATACCTCTTTCTTTTGTATACTAGACAGTAATTGTTTCAGACCCCTAGCTGTAGGCTCTGCCCAGTTTCTCTTTTCACCTTATAGCTAAAACCCTTGGAAAGCCAGTGTGATGGAAGGGGGAAGGGATAGTTCCACAAGAAGAGAGAGAAAATAAAGGCAAAGAGATGGGCACAATGGCCTGACACATTAGACAGCTCTAAACATTTTTCTATTTATCTAATTATCTATCTATCTATCTATCTATCTATCTATCTATCTATCTATCTATCTATCATTTATCTAATCCAGTGGTTTTCAACCTTTCTAATGCTGCAAGCCTTTAATACAGTTCCTCATGTTGTGGTGATCCCCAACCATAAAATTATTTTCGTTGCTACTTCATAACTGTAATTTTGCTACTGTTATGAATTGTAATGTAAATATCTGTGTTTTCCGATGGTCTTAGGCAACCCTGCTAGCGGTTCTCAACCTGTGGGTCATGAAAAACAGGTTGAGAACCGCTGCTGTAGAGCCTAAGACCATCGGAAAACACAGATATTTACATTAGATTCTAATCCATCTACCTTTCAATCATACTTCAGAAGCTCATCTTTTAATTCTGCTTCAATTGGAATGATTCTGCTTTTGTTAATAGATAATGTTCCAGGGCTTGTTGTAGTTATAACAAAGCCCAGTCACATTGAATATTATAATTTCTTCTATTTGATCCTGACTTGGCTCACTAACCATCTCTCTCCTAATGCCTGATTTTCTGAAAAGATTTTAAAAAGTCATTTATGTTTACACATGGAATTACAATAATTTTAAGCACTTAAATGATCTATACCTTTTCATTCCAGTCATTATTTTAAATCTAAAATTGTTTTGTTAGCAATATTGAAACATTGGACAACAATGTGTCCTTAATGAACACAAATGTGTCCTCAGATTTTCTCAGATTCTTAATATTCATTTAAATTGCATAGATGTTTTCCTAGGAGAATACAAGGTTAAATATTCAAAATATTGAAGGAAGCCATTTTTATCAAAATATTGGATGTATTGAAATAAAAATGGGTAATATGATTAGAAAAGAATTAAGTCATAATGATGTTCCATAAATTCCTTAGCTTATAACTGTGGTTAAAAACTAATGGTTTACCTCGTGCACTGCTGTGGCAATGCAGCCACTATGGAAAACAGTATGGAGTTTCTTCAAAATAATTAAAAATGGAACTCCTAGTTGACCCAGTAATCTCACTTGTAGGAATATATCCCAATAAATCAGAAATACCCAGCAGGAAGGACATATGCACCTCTATGTTCATAGCAGCACAATTTAAAATATCTAAGATTTGGAAACAACCCAAGTGCCCATCAGCAGATGAGTGAATTAAAAAACTGGTATGTCTACACAATGGAATAAAAACTGGTATATCTACACTGCTATAAAAAAAGAAAGAATTCTTACCATTTGCAACAGCATGGATGGACTGGGAGAGCATTATATTAAGTGAAATAAGCCAGTTGGAGAAAGATAAGTATCACATGATCTGACTCATTTGTGAAATTTAATGAAAACATAAACTGATGAACAAAAAAAGAGCGAGAGACATAGAAGGATCAAACACTCTGTCAATCTTCAGAGGAAGATAGGGGAGGGGGATAAGAGATCAACCAAAGGACTTGTATGCATGCATATAAATAAGCATAACCAATGGACACAGACACTAGGAGGTTGAGGGCAGTGCTGAGGGGTGGGAATGAACAATGGGGAAAAAAGGAGGTATATGTAATACTATATATAATAATTAAACAATGAAGAATTAAAAAAAAACTTGTGGTTTAATTAGCTAAGCTTTAGATATATTTAATGTAATCATTTTTGGTGTGATGACATTTTGACTTTAAATCAAGAATAACATCTTTCTGAAAGTTTTCCTAAACCTAAATTTCTTAAATCAATTGGAGTTATCTACTCTTTTTGTTCCTTTCAAAATAAATAGCATTATATATGATGCTGGAAATACTGATTAAAAAACAAATAATGCCAGTTTTTTTTCTGTAAAATGCATTTTTTTCTCCCTTCACTTGCACTAACTAGACAAGAAAGCAAGCACTTTTTTAAAGATAAGAATGTAAAGTATTCTTTATAAAAACTCATTATAATTGTTGCTAAGTTGTTGCTCATTTTCTCACTGCTGGTGTCTACTATACAGAGACACACAAATTTGACCATATCTTTAACATAGCCCATGTCATTTTTAAAGAGTGATTCAAAACAAACTCAGCACTTCTGGTATGACATAGAACAAGACTGGCACCAAAATGATAAATACTTTCCTCTGTTAATGAAGGATGCATTACCACTTATTGAAGTTGGTACTCAGCTAGACACATAGAATACACTTAGACATGTGACTTATTTTGTACAATTTAATGAAAAACCTGGTTCAAACAAGGCTGTTTGAAATAAATATTTTTTCTGAAAAATAAATTCTTTATAAAAGTCATATTTATATTTTAAAGTTTTGAAGCATTTTATGTTTATATCTTTCAATGAATTCTGTTTCAAACATATACATCACATAAATACAAACTATTTGAAATGACTTTGCTTTGTAAATAATAAACGAATCTTTTCAAGATATCTATTTTAAATACTCCTAAATAGGTGCTATGTATTTGAAACCAATGTTTTTAAATTATAAAGTTAACATTAAATACAATTCTTTTAATCTCCAGAGCTGCTCTTTTTAAACTTTCTTTGCCGGTATACCAAAGAATAAATAACCTCTTCACCAGAGTTTTTGAGTTGCAATCTAGAATACCCAGTTTTTGCAGGCTCTGGCAGGAAGGCATGAAAATAGGAGCTTGCAGATCCTAGAAATTTTTTTTTTCTGTAGGTAGATGTATGAATTCATGAAATTCAGAGCTTTCTCAGACATAAAGCTTTTAGGAGAACCTTGGACTTTCAGTATTAATTGTAAGCATTCTACAACATTGTACTGTGTAAAACAGTCATGGCAAATGTATAACAAAACAAACAGCAATGTCAAAATACACTATAATAGGGTGTTACTCTCATATTTTGCTTATTTTTTTAAATGGGCATGACATGCTTTGGTTTTATCTCAGATGCAATCTAATCTGAATTTTAATGGCCATATATTAAAAATGAAAATTCTTGTATGGTCATTTTGATGCATTTGTTAAATTGTTTTATTACATTTATCATTCCACTTTAAGTTGTTTTTCAAATATTTAATGTATTTCCAAATGTTAAAATATTGAAGATACTGTGTATGTGTATTGAGATGAGAAATAAAACATTTAGAGGCTGTAAATACTTGATTTATTTTATTATTGTGAAATTGATGTCTAAGATAAAATTTCATCCAAAAATCAAAATTTTAAATACATGATTTATAGAGCTTGTGATTTCTTGGCAGTTAAATTTATAATGGTTATTTTGAATTCAGTAACACACTCCTGTCACTTCTATGGAATGCTCGGATAGAGATGGAATGTTGAGATGGGATGGTGTTGAAATAAAGAAAACTACTCCAAAGAATAGTAAGAAAGATTTAGAATGTTATGAATTGTTTTCTGGCTTTGAAATGTGCCACCTTTAATACATGTGTTTGTCTTATATTGTCTTTATAGGGTATTATACTTGGACTAAGTCCTTACTGCCAAATCCATCTCCCTTTTTTTTTTTCTGAAATGATTTAACTGTAATAAGAAACTTGTTTTTCTTTTCTCCCTTTTACACTTTTTTTCTGCACAATTTTGCTTTATTCTTTAACCCCTCCTACCCAAATCCAAATAAAGTATCATGACTTAGACTTCAAAGCAATTTTTTAAAAGTCCAGTTACTTGAAAGAAAGGGTAACTCACTTCTATCTTGTATATGACTTTTTCTTCTAAAATAAGCTACTTTAGCAATTTGAATGTATTTCTTAAATGTGGATGAAAAATTGATTTAAAATACTTTAAAATGAATGCATTAAAAGTGTATTTTATTCTAGTTTGTCTAGATGGCTTAAGAGCCCTAAAAAAAAAATCCCAAAAAACCAAAACCCAAAACCTTGGGTGCTAAGATCAAAGTTTATTATAAAAATAAAAGACTAAAAGTGTTTGGACTTATTTTGGAAATATAACAAGGTTTCTAAGTTTGTTATCAGAATGTCATTTAAAGAACTAATAATTGTAGATAATAGGGTGTAGGTGTATAAGGTAAAATGTGAGCTAATATGGGTGAACTCCTGGAAAGAGAATCTGTTAATGTTGTCATCGCCCAACTGTGTAGCCAGTGTAGAAAGCAAGCATAGCCTTTCAGAGACTGGGGATGGGAGAGCGAGGTCTTAATCACGGCAAAGCCTCCTCACATCTGAAGACTTGTTTTCCTCATGCTAACGAAGCCACAGAGACACTGAACTTTGAAACTTATTTGATATTAATTTTGCAAAATAATTTTAATTTTTATTCAATAGATTGTCATTGAATCAAGAGATTGTCATTAGCCGTGAATAAATGAAACATAATACTTGCTTTGACAATGAACCAAGAGGAGGTTGAAGTATGATTTAGATATTGTCATCTTAATTTCTCTCCCTTAATGTATAGTTTTCTTTCAACATTTAATAGGGAAAGGAGCACAAGTTGAAGACAAAGCTTTCTGCAAGTCTCTTTACACTTATTATCTGATTGACAAGAACAGATCTTCATCAATGATCTTCAAAAGCAAAACACAGATTTTTTGGGGGAAATAATCCTTTATAATTTAGTATTTTCTAATATCAAATCCACAAGCATATTAATGACCACATTATTCAAATCTCTTGAAATTGTATTTTGTCTCTATAATGATTAGAGCTTGCTTTTTCTTTAGTGTTAACCAAATGCCTTGTACACAGTAAACATTTAGTAGGTTTGTTGTGGCAAGAAGAGTACACATCACTTTGTTCAAGACAATTAGGTGTGTAACAATTACTCCACTGTAAAGTCTGAAATCAATTTCATATATGCTATCACTGGAGGTACTTTAATACAATATGCATTTAAAAAATTTGTTAATAATTTTAAAATCTCCAAAATAAACTAAAATCCAGCTGGTTTGTAGGTGACCTTATCTATATGAAAGCTGTCTCTTTAGGTATGTAAATGTGTGTGTCTGTATATACACACTTCATCCATACACATAAACATATGTATACACTGTGTGTGGAATAGGAAGTAAATGACATACACATGGATGAAGTTAATCATATTTTCTGTTTCAGATACTGGTTGCATGGATATTTTATTTTTCTTATTTTTGATGATCCCCAATTGGCAGTGTTTCCTAGCACTTGAGATCTAAGTTTTTCGGCCCCAAAGCCTTTGTCAAGTAGCTAATGATCTGTAAACACTTAAATGGGGAACTCCCTATATACAGGAAGCCATCTGTGAATTCTTTTGTGATGTGAATAATTACATCCTAATATTTCTGTTTTCTAAGTTATCTGGTTTTGATAACATTGGTTGATCTCTCAGATACTCCTGGTCTTTGAAAATCTTGAAGAAAATCTGCAAGATTTAAAACACTTTTGATAAAGTAAGAAACACGCAATTAATAAAAACGCAATCTTCACTTAGGACCATACAGATGAAGGCCAAGGAGGAAATCCAGATGCTCAGAACTGGTTACCATGCACTAATGTATAGCAATTCTTATAATTCGTGAGGATTTGTTATGGAGATATAGATAGATAAATGGGTAACACTCCATTTCTAAGTAAAATAAAATCGGTTTTATTTGAGGAATTTATTTCTCTTCTTTCCTTCCTTGTCTCTCTGTACTTATATACATATGCTTACTCTTAGAAATATTGTGTGATTAAACCATAAATATATGTATTCAGTATAATTTACTTGTCTATCAAGTTTTATGGAGTAAAAATCACCAGTCTGGCTTACAAAAGTCTTTGTAAATATCAATGGTTAGAGTAATTGCAGCTTCGAAATACCTGAGATAATTTCTATGAAAACCATGAACATTAAGCCAATGAGGTAATTTTAGATACTATTTAATATTTGTATTTGCTTCCTCTATAATAAAATTAGCAACATAAACTCTTCAGATAATTCTATTTTTTCACAATACTGCATTTTTCTGTCATTTGAATTGATATCATTCTATGCATGAATTAAAATGACAAAGTATGGTACCTATAAAGAAAAGGAACCAACCCTTATTTCTTTATATATATGTAAACAATTTTATTCAAGGACTGTATGAACTTGAAACCCAAAGTACAATGTAGTAAAATTTGGGAGGAAAATGCAGAATTTTGGGAAAACGCTATATTATTAATCATTGAGTAAAAATATTACACAAATTCAATATGGTTTCCAATTAAATTTAATAAATTTATTTATCTGTATTTGTCTAAAGTTTATTTTTTTGGTAGGGGGAGTGTTATAAAATGCAGTTCTTATTCTATGAAAGTGATATTAAATTTTATTAACTAAAATTAAAGTCTTGTTTTGAGAGAATAAAATATGCCAATTTAGCTAAATATTTTGATACACATTAGATCCATGTTCCATGAGAGCTTTATGGAGCTCCGTGTATAAATTATTGTAAGAGCTTCCATTAAAAGCTTGAACATATCTTTTAAAGTAAGATAATTTTTATTTTCTCAAGACATTTGTTTTTATATGTGTGGTTCTTGGGGGCTTTTCTGGAACAAACTAAAATCACTCTGCATTTTATTTTATAAAGCTTTAAGATACTTTAAAATGCAAAATTGGTTAAAGCATGTTTGAGCTAGTGTCTCTGAATTTAGTTTAAACTGAAAAGAAATACTTTTACAAAACATTCAACTGACTTTCTTTAAATACTATAAAAATATTTTAAGTTGGAAATTTATGATATATTTAATGCTGTATTACTATTTTAGTGATGTGTGCTTTTTCCCATCATTTTTACAAAATCGTAAATTTCATAAGCAAGTCTTTGCATTTCAGATCTGATCTTAAGAAATTTGATTTCCTATTCATGTAATATGAAGGGTGTTATAAGGCCCTGAAAAATAGGATTTGGTTGGAGATAATCCACTGTAATCCCAATACAGAAATCAGGGGGAAAATGGCGACAGCAATAAATTATTCTTTAATTCATTCCTGTTACCTTAATTCCACCATTTTTTTTCTCAAATCCCTGATTAAGGTCACTGCTCCTTACTCCATTCAAAATAGTCTTTTAACTAAAAGTACAGGAAAATATCAAGTAAATAAATTAGGTCAACAATTTTGATTTGGTTCTAGAATTGTAAAAGTCATTAACAATTTTTAGATAGTAAGATTATAAATATGACATGAGCCAACAGCTATAAATTTCTTATTATACACTGTACAAGTAGACCAAAGAGTTTAGAATATGGCTCAATATTCCAATCTTACAATTCTCAGTAATAAAGTGGGTAATGTTTTCTTTTCCTCATTTTAGTGCATAATACATTTAATGTTTTCCAAGTGAATTTTTAATGTAGAGATATAACATAGATTGCTTTATAGTCACATTTTGCATGCCCTACTGTAGAGAATGGAATGGTTATCTAGTATTAGTGTAGCCAGTTTTGATTGAAAAGTCTATCAAAGTTTAAAAATGTTAATGTATTGCACATGGTGTGTGTATTAAAGTCTTCCTTAGCAGTCAAAAAGTTTCAGAAACAATAAGGATGGTATTGCTAGGGAACTCAGTGCTACACTAGAATGCAGTGGCTTTAATGATAATGTCAGCCCATGCATTTTAAGGCTTAAAACTGAATCTGTTTGTGTTTAGCATATTGAAAGTTAAAAAGACTTCCCATTTTACAGTTACTGCAGATTACATCAGTAAATTAATGTTTCTTTCTGAACCCCTATAAATACCTTCTATTTTTTGTGAACATAGAAATACTTCTGAGGGCATAGGTTTATTGTCTCATGACTTTGTTTTCTCGAAAGTTTGATCATGATGTGCAGGTATGTACAGTGAGCACCAGTGCAGGTCATCAAACATGAGACCCTCCATTTAGCATACTTTTTGTTATAGAAAGACTTTTAAGAAGTTTGTAGTTCCTGGATTCAATTAAATTTCATTTCATAATGCTTATGCATTTATTTTCTCTCATGAAAATTAATGTTTTTAAATTTGGATAATTTCTCAAATTTAAAAACAAAACATTTTTATGAAGAGTATTATTTCTTGTCTTATGGGCTCATTATTGAAGACTGTGTGTTAGCAGCACTTCGACATGTTTGAAAATACAGTTACTTAATAATATGAAATCTTGTTGCTAACAATGCAATGTGATAATCATTGTGTCTAATCCAATATACAAAATGAAAGTTTTGCTTATTTTTTTGATTAAATTGCAAAAGTACAAGTGCATTCAGGTTTGTGTTGTATTGAATAGAACTTATTTTATCAGTCACCCTCATAACCTTTAAAGAGCCTTAAATAGTACATATGAAAAACACATTCATATCAAGTTCCCCTTGGGGATTTTCTCTTTGGTTTACAAAAATTTTATTAAAAATTGGCATTGCAAATAACATTTTTCATAACTATATGTAGACCTGTTAAAATTTTTATTAAAACTGGAGTTTGGCCTGTTCCTTTTCATCATTCTATCAGATATTAAACTCCTGCAGCAGCTGTAGGAAATAGAGAAAGGGATTTTCGAAGGGATTTGAGTCTCCCTGTCTCTGTGCCTTTAGTGATCATATTATCATAACTATCACACATAACAAAGCTCTAAATCTGTAATTCAGATAAAATAGTCAGGACTCTGAAATACAAAAATCCAAACATATGCCGTCACTTTTTTTTTTTTCAATGCTGGCTCCTTTAACATGGATTTTGTAAACTTGGAGAGGTATTCAAGAGATTTTGTATATGAACACAAACTAAACAACATTGTTAGCAGTATGCTTGAAAGATATTTAATTAGAGGTATTTTTCATACATCCAAACAGTTTCATTCAAGGACCATGCCTGCATGTGCTAGTAAATTATGTTCAAACCCCTGAAGGTTAATAAGAATGAAACTAGAAGCTTGTTTTGAAGCAAGATTTGTACTGAGAATCTAACTCTTCTGAGTTCTCTCTCAATAGCATCACTCCTTAAATGCAGTATTAAAAATGGTGTGTGAGCACATAATTATTTAATGAATTAAATAAGTTAAAGATGAGAGTAGGAAAATTGTTAATGGGCTGAAATATAAATGAAAATTAAACAAAAAAAGAATTATAGGACTTTTTCCTTTACACTTAGAGAGCAAATCTATAACAATGGCAATAAGAAAAAGATTTGTGCTATACAAAGTTAGTAAAACTCTCATCAGAATTTTCAACCAGTTCGTAAATGAGCAACTGTATGTATGTATATATTTATTGTAACAGTGCCTTCTGCTGGTCACACCTTACTTATTATGTGAGTAAATACACTGAAGAGCGGTAAAAACTTGTTTTTATCCTAAAGTATTCTTGGGTGCTTTTATTGCCATGGTAAAAGCATTTCTGTGAATCACAATGCACACGCACAAATATACAGTGTGTTAAAGATGAACACATTTTATTTTGTTATAATTTAGCAGTAATTGGACCTTTTAAAAAATTTAAAAAGGACCTTTTTAAAAAACAGTATTTCTTCCATAACTCATCTTGAAATGTGGAATATTTCCACCTTTTTATTTTTATTGTCTTTCTGATTTTTGAAATTGGTCTTGTATTTACTGGTATTTTTAGCATTTTATTAATTTTTAAACTTTTTTTTATTATTTAAAGTATTACATATAGTAGTACGTATATCTCCTTTTTCCCCCATTGACTTTCCCCCAGCCTCCCCTTCCCCCAGTTGCATGCCCTCATCCCACCCCCGCCCCCGACCCAGTGTCTTGTGTCCATTGGTTGTGCTTATATGCATGCATACAAGTCCTTCAGTTGATCTCTTTCCACCCCTCCCCAACACTCCTCAGCCTGCCTGCTGTAATTGACAGTCTGTGCGATGCTTTCTTTTTGGCATTTTAGTCACACTGTGTCTAATGAAAACTAGAAGAATCCTTATATATTATCAATAACTACAAATTCTTTAAATAGTGAAACTTATTTGTAAATTCAGAAGTACTTCATAATTTGAAATAAAATTGAACTGACAAAATTTTTAACAATATTTAGTGAAAATTACATATAGTTCTTTTAGGTGTGAATGCATAACCAAGAATTTTGGTTTTAAATTTGCTTTAAAAATGAATCAATAATAAAAAAAGAGTAGCATGTATATAATCATAAAGAATTAATATCTATATTGTGGGGGAAATGTTTTACTTTGGTTTCTTAAGTTATTAAATCCTGTTTTCATTGTCTGAAGCAAAATTTTCAGACAAATTAACATCCTGAATATGTGATAAATTCACTCTATTTAATTATCTAGAGATAATGTAAATATTGCACATGAGTGCTCACTAGTGCTAACTTAACTAAAATTGGAGAAATTTCCCGAGGTATAAATGCCAACAGGGCCAAATTGTTAAGATGTTCCATTTAGAATTTGGAATAACCCACATGACCATAACATTCAATGGAGAAAACACTGTCTTTTTAGTTCCCCCAAACTATTTATTTCTAGGAGTGAATTGCTATCATTATCATTATACGTTAACATGGGTGGAGGAATGATAAGGATTAGAAACACAAGGTATAATATTTTTAGCATAGTGATATTCCAATGATATTTCAATCAATGCTGGTAGAGAATTTAAAGGGGAAGAGGGAGAAAAAGAGTTGTCAAAGATGAAAGGCTCTGTTTCAGGTTCATAGACCAATACCATCATCCCTTCATGTGCTAAGAAATTGTTCATTTGTTTTATAATGCTGGCATCCGTTTTACGATGTAACATCCATAACAAGGGTAGAAGTCTTCTTTGCAAAATTTTGTTCTTTTGAATGAAGTATGTATCTCTTCACAAACAAGTATCTAAGTTGCTGTTTATCCATGGGTGACTATTTCCATATTATATGTGCACATTTACACTTGCATTGCTGCACCCATGAATAATAAGCTGCGGAAATGTGTGCACAAGGACATAGAAAGAGACAATACATGACAGTGGGCAGTTAATGCACTTTCATTTCCATGAGTTGGGGATAATTGCATAATTCATGAATGGCAGAGAAAAGTCACAAGTGTGAATTGCATATGGGCAACTTAATATATGTTTAATGGTGTCCCTACCAGGCTAAAGAATGTGTTTAAACTTACATCAATTGTCGTTTGTAATTAAAGCATTTAAGTGGCACATTAATAGGAATAAAAAAATCTGTTCAGTAAAATGTAATTCTTTCCTAATAAGGACAATATTTATAATTGCTATATTCTGCTTTTGCTTAATTTGCCAACACAGAGATTTTATGTATTTGTGTTATGATTCATTTATATTTTTTTAGTCAAGACATTAATATAAACAAAATTGTATTCTCTCTCTTTTTTAAAAATTACCTAGTGACTTCACTGAAGCTGTTAAGTTCACCAAAGACATTCGGATCATATTTATAGCATGTTTAACATAGACATTGTAATGATAATGTGTATTCCACAGAGAACAGTGATCATTCGCTAGAAATTCAGGCATCTCAGTAGTTTCTTGAGATGTATAATAGATACACTCTCCTATGCTTTTGTTTTCCTTGGCTGGTAGCTTTAAACCATAGTACTCAGTAATTAAATATTCATTAAGAAGTACTTCATAGTATTATTTAAATAATAGAGACAAATGAAGTAAAGATGCTTCCATCTGAGGAACAGTGGATCAGCAATTTAAAAAGATTTGGAAACCAAGTACTGCCTTGTCCAATAATAACGCAATATTGTTATGGGGAAGAGGTACTGGTATATTTGCACACTTCTGTACATTGTATATGAATATTAAATCCATTTGTCATTTGACAGACCTACTAGTAAAAATTTCCTGGAGAGTGATAATTTCCATCAAAAGTCTGAGGAGTCAAATTTAACCTTTTGCTTTATAATTAAACTCCAATATGCAAGGAGATTTCAAGGCACTGCTCTATTCCCCCCTTTCCAGGCCATTTCATAAACAGATTCATTTAGTTGTTCACGTCAATGCCCCGTGCTCCTCCTGCGCCCAGTGTGCCAGTGTACACATGGAAGGAAGCAAAAACATTGAACCAGGTAGTGCAAAGGCAAAAGCATTCAGTATTAGACACAACCCACTGGATATTAGCTTTCTCAGATCCGTGAAACTTAATGAAATCATATATTTCCTCAGGTAGGGAAAAAAGTACTTGAGATTCAAACCTATATTAACTTACATTACATAATTGTAAAATGTACTCATATAAAGTAGTACAAGAAGGAGACTATTCTAAGTACACAATGAACACAATACTGTGCCCTTCATGAAACACAGCACTGGTTTCCTATCATTAAAATGCCTACAATTTGTCAACATTGTAAAGCCTACTTTCCCTCTTCTGTTCACTAGGACCGCCTAATTGTACATTTACAGGGTGGTTGCAGGAGATTCTGTAGTCAATAGTATCCTAATCACGCTTGGGCAGCAGGCGGGTATTTAACGGTTTGGTTCAGGTTGTCTAGGACAACAGGAATGCTGCTATGCTGCATCTCCAGCCACTGGGGTGAAATCAGTTGTGACAAAGCAGTGAAGATTCAATTTGTAACAGATACAACACCTTTGAAGTACTAGCTTATGATTTCACAGTAGCATTAGAAGTCTCACTGCAGTATTTGAGCAGTTAGAAAGAATGCTGCTTATTAGCACTTGCACTTTGTAAAATAGGATTTTTATTTTCTTTAAATAGCCACAGCAGCAGTTTGCATTATCCCGGGACACTTTCACTGCCATGTATGAGAGCTGGTATTTTCTCACACTCCTCTTTTTCCAGGTAAATTCTTTTTTCTAGAAGACCCATTTGCTATATGAATGTATTAATATGCATTTATAAACACAAGCATACATAATAGATAATCCATACATAATAGATTTTAAAATATAATAATATTATATTGAAGAAATTCTTTGCTTTACTTATTCCAAATAACATTTTAATGGCCAGATATCATATTCAGACACCACAGCATCATATGTATAAGGTAATTAAAATATATAGTATCTTAAAGCTTAACTATTCCCTTAATAATCTTGAAAGCAAAGCACTAGCAATACATAAAGCAATTATGCTTTGTTACTAAATCTGATCACATCTAAATTTCCTGTCTTATCATATGTCAGAGAGAGTCTGGTTCCTAAAAATAATGTCTAGAGATGTTGAGGTATGCAATAAACGCTTCTTGATGGGGAAATGTGAGCTCCACAGATGTTTTATTAGGGCCACAGCTAAGGTTTGGGCATACAAATTTGAATTCCAAAATTTTATGTAAGTTACTTAATATTAAACTTGTGTAATGCCACTTCTTTAATGACTCTATAGGCTTCAATGGGTTAACTCTGTATGAGGGTCAGGTTTTATATGTTTATATTTTCTTAGCCTTGGTCAGGAGAAGTGGCGTTGCTTGCCCTTGTGCCGAGCTGGAGTGGTAGGGTTTCACTCCGTTTGAA
Source organism: Antrozous pallidus (assembly GCA_027563665.1). Lineage (NCBI taxonomy): Eukaryota > Metazoa > Chordata > Mammalia > Chiroptera > Vespertilionidae > Antrozous > Antrozous pallidus. Next base: position 43,139,002 of record CM050511.1, on the reverse strand, counting down.
AACCTAGCACATCCCAAGAGGTTACCTTGGTGTAGATTTCTTTCTTTCTATATTAAATCGCTCATTGTTGCAAAGTGACTGGTGCTGCCGGGCTTTGAAAAGAACTTCTAAGAGGTTAAAAAAAGCTTCAATATGAAAGGATTTTTTACTTCTGCAGACAGAATACAGTTTGCAGCTGTTTGACGTGCGACAGTGATATGGATCTGATTGTATACAATATAGCAGGGGCCGTGAATGCAGCTGGAATAGAGGTTATAAATTTTAAAAGCAATGCAGATTTTTGCCATTAATTGGCTGCTAATAAAAGCAAATTCAATGGCTTCTAACTGTGGGAGTCTGTAACTCTGTATCTGATATCAGGAATTCATACACATTACACAGTTTTAGTGATTCAGACCACGACTAATTGAAATATGAGGCATACTGATCAAATTTAGCATTACCAGCCTGCACTATGGTTTGGGACAGTATGGCGACAAGGTAGCATTTATTACTTATTCTCCATAACGCTGCTTGATTGAAATATCTAGCTATGTTGTCAGCAGAGGCCCAGCTGGGCTTTCGTACAGCTAATTAAATCATTAAAAGAGAGGCCAAGCAATCTAATTCTTGCATACTAAAGTACAAAAGAGTCTATTACTATATTTTTTAAATCTGTTAAGATTTGAAATTTTAAAGAAATTTCTTTTTAATAATAAATGCATTTACTGGTTTATTTATCAAAATCTTAATTTAAATACATAGAGGCAATACGTTATGAACTTGTCAATACACAGTTACCGAAGCAGTTTATATGGTTATGTTCTTTAATCATTGTGCATGTGATTTTTGAAAGTTGTTTTATAAATGAAATGCTGACTTAAAGAGTGTAGCTTCTGAGATTTTTCAACTGATTATTTCAATATGGTGATCTTTTTTAAGAAAAAAATTTCGAAGATAAACATACTGACTGCATACTGACTCTGATCATGCGTCCGGCAAATCGGAGTCAGTATGTTCTACGGCGTCCTTGTCATGGAGCTTTTGGGTAAAAGTATGAGGTTCTCGTTGTAATTTACTCCTTCACAGTTTATTAAATGCTCCTTCAAACTTCTGTACTTATTTCTGCTGAATGGATCAGTGGGAAATGGAAGCATTAATTTATTTAGGTAGACATATGTTAACACTGTTCAAAAATATTTAAAAAGTTAGGGGGATTACTGACATGTTACCAAAAACATTGCTTATTTCAAAATGCATGAATGGTATAACGATAACATAGTATTTTAAAAATGATTATTTTGCTTATCTTTATTATTTTAATAATTATCAGTATTCCAATTTATATTTCTCATGATAGGTTCCTAAGGTAAACACTGAACATAGTAGATGCTCCAGAAATAAACAACAAAGGAAGGATGAATGTCTTGGATGCACAATACCAATTTCCTTAATACTTTGAAGAACAGTTTATGAATATGTTCTTTTTTTTTTTTGCACATTAACTTTCAATCACTTATAGTCTTTAAAGTTAGGTTAGAAGATAGAGCATGAAACTCACTATGTTAATTTTATTACTGTATGTGAATGAATCTGAAAACATGATTGGGGAAAAATATGTTCAACTTGTATATTGAATTAAATAACAATAAATTTAATTTCTGCTTGTTCCTGTCCCTCATTTGGTATGCATCCAATTAGTAGTATCAGTAGATGCTACTGATTTTTGTCTTTTTAGAGTATTTATTGTCTTAGTACGAAAAATTTAAAAAATTAATTAAGTACAAGAGTAGAGTGATTGGAAAAGCTTAAAAATGTCTGGACAAAATTATATAAAATAGTTCAAGTTATAAATGCCTTCTTATTTAGAAATGGTTTGAAAAATTAAATGAGGTCTGCTTTATAGAAGTCCCAGAAGAGAACCATAGAGCAATGTAGGTCTTATTCAAGTTTTCATATCTGTTGAGGATCCATTTTCAGCATGAGACTGACATGGGACAAGTGTTACTAATTTTTACACTTTTATTAGAGTGGAGCATGCAGATCTAAATAAACTACTGATATTTTTGTAAGAACTGTACATTTTCAAGTAAAATCTGCACTGACATCAAATATTTTTATGATAATAGCTTTCTAGAGATTGAGAAACTTTGGTCTATGAAATATAGCTACTTGTTCTCTATTATTACTTAAAAACTTTTGGAAGTACAATTATGTATACAGCAAATTATATGTTTCTTTTATAAGATGTAAGGCGCAACTCTCCTTGCTAATGTACTTAATTATGTTGCAGAATCATTGTGATTCATACCTACTGGAAAGTCTCGTGTATTATGAGGCTAGTGACTTATTTTCCAGCAGAGATTGAACACTGGAGCGCATATTGTGGATGCAGAATATATTCATAAACCAAGTCATGAAAACAGTCCTGTCTGATCACTGTATAAGTTCTGTTTAAAAGATTCTTGTGATGACCACACTAAAAAGTATTTTGTGTATCTTATTACTGCTTATTCAGTCAATATCCCAGCTCTTCCTTTCTAGGGAAGAGTAAAACCATGTCCCAGTTAGAATCATACTAACAAACCGAGGTGTAGATTATTATGGTTCAAAGCTAACATCAGAAATGTACCCTTTGTACCAAAAATAATTTTTTAACTTCTTGTGAAAGTAATTTTTTCTAGTATATTGTTAGTAATAATAAATCCTACATAAGCAATTTGGAAGGCACATTTAATTAGACCAAAAAACAATTATATGCTGTGAAGGGAAGCTCACTGCGCTCAGTGAAAAGGAGTTCCTGCAAATCAAGAGTGACAGAAATATTCCTTGTCAAAACTCTTCCAGATTGACTCTTTGATATATCAGCCCTCCTGCCTGTCTCTCAGGGGAACCTCACTGGGAGTTGTACATGAGGATTATGCAGATAAAGATCTACTGGTCACACAGTCAAAGACCTACTATCAATCTTCACAAGTAAATGCAGACACTCGTGAAGATTTCACCTGTCTCCCAACCAGTTTCAAAAGCTTTCTTGTTAACTAGATTCAAAAAACAAATATGTTTTTAAAGAAATCTCTTTCCTCTCCCAAAAACACATTGCTTACTGTTTTTCTTCAAATTTTTAAAACATATTATTTTTGTTATCTATTGAAAGTAAGTATCTAATTTTTCAGGGCTCCAAAAAGTTTACATTTTTTTTTACCATGTATTGGAAAGATTATGAGAATGGAATATGACTGAAGACCAAAAGTCTGGTCTCAAAGGAATTCTAGCTCAATTTTAAAATCAGAAGTTATGGAAGGTTTTGAGTAAGCCAGCGAATCTCTGGGCACCTGTCCAAAATGAACCTCTAAGTCTTTTGAAGTCTACCCATCACTAATATACACAGTGTAGTCTAATCCAGCTGTCTGCCCCTTTTCCTGTTTCCCTTCTTCAATCTGTCCTGAGGTACCAGTAGCTACATACTGTGGGAGATGCTTGGTAGAATGAATATTACCTCTTGGAAATGTTCCCACAGAGTGTATCTAGGGTTTTGTTTGGGGAGATATTGGGGAAAGAACAGGTAATACTTTAGTCATTTGTTGTTCTGGCTGACATACATTTACACCCTAATAATTCCTACCCAACATTCAAATTACAAACTATTTTAGCTATAAGTAATAACAATATCTTTGCAAGATTGTTTTCTGTTTCAACAAAAGATCATGGAATTTTAAAGAGCAGTACAGATTCACAGATGAAAGTAAACAAATATAATTTTATAAAATTAAATTAACACTTTTAATGGCACAAGCATTTGTTTTATATTATATACTATTAAAATATTTGCAAGGCTTAAGTCAGTGAAATTAAAAATTTTAAATATTGTATAGCTGATAGTTTGATTAGTGACCTTATTCTTTTAGTGTAAATTTATTTTAAATATTTTTCCTTAAAGTGATTTTTGGATAAGAATGATTTTTAGATAAAGATAGAAAAATTTGAATTATATAAAGTAAAATCTGAGCATAATTTCTAAGAAATCTTTGTGACATATACATTGAAAAAATTAGATTGTGGTTAGAAGATATTGCAATCAACCAATATACTTAAAATAGCCTGTCTTTTGAGAATATTTCCTTTCTTGGCCATTTTATACTGTTCATAATTCAATATTCACTTTTGGGGGACTCATCCTATTGAACTGTTTCTAAAATGGACGTTATTAAAATATTTCTATGCATGTTTTTAAAAAAACAGTAGCAGAGTCAATGTAAAGATTTTTATGTTATCACATAACCTCACAGAAGTTAACTAAAAACAGAGTGAGAACAGAGAAGCCATTTTCATCACTGCTCTGACCTTTCAATAAAACCCTATTTTATGTAAATAAAAGACTGATGAGTTGGAGAGAAGGATCAGGACTAGGAATAGACTCCAGGTAAATCAAATATTGAAGTCTTTTCCTTTCTTTGTTCACCATGTCTTTCTTCTTGTTTTTCTCCTCCTCCTTGAGATAAAAATCACCAAACACTGAGCAACTCTTTTGTGCAGATAACCATACTAAACACTGTGAAGTGCTAATGATGGAAAAGGTTATACTTACAATTATGAAGAAATAAAGGAATGAAACACACACACACACACACACACACACACACATACACACACACACACACACACTGTTTAGAAATCTGGGTTAGAAAATGTAGTCAATAATAGTGCAATAACTATGAATGGTACCACGTGAGCACTGCAAATATCAGGGGGAACACTTTATAAAATATGTTGTACACACCTGAAACTAATATAGAATAATATTGAGTAGCACTGTAATTAAAATTTTTTTTAAAAATCTGGGTTTAAATCTCAGCTCCACCCTATGATAACAGACACATTTCAAAATTTCCATATATATATTGAGTTTGTAGGGAGACTTAGGTGGGAAAAATGTCTGCTAAGGAACTCGAAAGATTCAAGTTCATTCAGAATTCCAATAGGGATTTGTGGGAAACTTACAAGCTGATCTTACAAGGTATATGGGAAAAAAAGACAAAGAAAAACGAAGACTCTTCCTGAAGATTATGAATAAGGAAGTACTTGTGCCATTGGCTATAGTAGTCCAGATGAAGTGCTACTGAAATAGGGGCAGACAAACAGACCAGAATGGAGTGCCTAGACAGTGACCCCTTCATAAGTGGAGACTTGGGTTAGAACAGAGACTGCTTCATAGGTCTGCGGGGAAAGGATACATTACTCAAAAAATAAAATAAAAAAATGACACCATGACAAGTGGGTTAGCCATATAAAAAAATAAAGCAACATAAATGTTTAGATGGATTAAAAATCTAAGGGTGAAAATCAAGTTTAAATATTTTAGAAGAAAATACTGGAAAAATGTAATATCAGGGAAAAAGGCATTTCTTAAGAACTAGAAATCACAAATCATAAAGAATAAGATTGATATGTTTGAATATATTTAGATAATAAAAATTTCTGCATATCAAAGGATTCTATAAAAATAGAAAAAGATAAAGTAAATCTAGGAGAAGATATTTGTGATGTATATGTGGTAATAAAACAACATATATAAAGAATTTCTACAAATCAAGAATAAAAAGACACACAACGTAATAAAAATATGTAAGGAATATGAACAATATTTTTCAGCAGACTAATATATTAAACTAGTATAGAAAAAAAGATGCTTAGAATTATGAAATGTTGATTATAAGAGTAAGATACTATTAATATCAACTGGGTAGGTAGAAATTAAAAGTCTGTAAAATATCGAGTGTTGATGAGGATGTGAAGAAGTGGAAACTTAAGCACTGCTTGTGTGAATATAATTTTGAACAGTGGCCATATAGAATATTTGACATTCTAGTAAACAGAAGAATGCGCATACTTTTAGGAAAGGTTATTAAATGGATATGGTAATATGAGAATTAAAAAAAAACACTCTTACTGTAAAAAGATATTTATTCCAGCACATTTTGTGATAGGAAAAAATAAAACATTTTAAATTTTCATCAGTATCCACTAGCTAAATGAAATGTTGTGTAATCATGCAATAGAAAACAATTCAGTTCAGATAAATTAATTTGAGGTATATGTATCAACCGGGTTCAAAGTAAAAAATCTAATAGTATGATTCTGAAAACGTAGTTTGCAGAATCATACACAGCATACTATTTTGTAAAGTTTTAAAAACAAAAGCATTGCCAAGACCGGTTTGGCTCAGTGGTTAGAGCGACAGACTGCAGACTGAACGGGTCCTGGGTTCGATTCCGGTCGAAGGCATGTACCTTGGCTGTGGGCACATCCCCAGTAGGGGGCGTGCAAGAGGCGGCTGATCGATGTTTCTCTCTCATCGATATTTCTGACTTTCTATCTCTCTCCCTTCTGCTCTGTAAAAAAATCAATAAAATATATTTATAAAAAAACAAAAGCATTATTTATTATTTATAAATGAATATATATGTAGTAAAAACATAAATGTAAAATATGTACACCAACTTCAGGATGTTGATGAACTCTGTAGATGGAGAAAAGGACGAAAATGTGATATGGAGTGTGTTTAATGGGATTACAACTCCATTTGTAATACTTTGTCTTTTGAAAAAGCAAATATAGCAATATGCTAAGAATTCTTTGCACTCATATTCTATGCATTTTCTGTTCAAAATATCTAAATTTTCAGCAATTTTTTGAGACAGTTGCTACATATTCTTAATTTGTTTAAAATAATAATTACAAAAATTAAATTACAATCGAATGATACTAAGAAGTTGGTATTGTTACAGTTTAGAAGTTTGGAGGAAGAGCCCAGCGAAGGTGGAACCAGACCTCCAGGAGAGAGCTGGCCAGCTGCAGGTGGTATGTCTTAGGGAGGTTAGTCTGGGAATATGGGATGGGAAGACTACAAACCAAAGACACATTCTGCTATTAAACCACCACTGCCAGGTTAAAGGGTGGTTGTTGAGGTCTTGCTAGTGAAACAAGGACCTGGTCCCCACCCCTCCTCCAGCCTCCAAGATGCCCTCCAATGCCCCCTAATGCCAGAGCTTAACAGGGAGCAACTTCAAAACAGAAATGTAGTTTGCAGAGTCCCAGCCCCAGAATTACAAAACAGAGCGCATAAGGTGGTTTTAAAACTGAGAGACAGTCTGGCTGGTGTGGCTCAGTTGGTTAAGCATCATCCCATAGACCAAGAGATCTCATTGGTTCAATCCCCAGTCAGGGCACATCCTGGGGTTTTGGGGTCCATCCCTCAAAGACATCTATAATAATAAAAGTGTAATATCCTAATTAGACCAACGGCCTTTCAGATGACATTCTAGATGAAGCTGGGGCTTCGAGGGAAGCTTGGGTCTCAGGTGCCAGAGGAAAGTCAGTGCTGGCAGCTGCGGGGAGGAAGGCCTACCTTTGCATGAATTCATGCATTAGGCCTCTAGTATAAGTTGATAACAGTCATATTTCTTAACCTACTTCCCATCTTCATTCAAAGCTCTAGCTTTTTACTATATTTATAACACTAAAAGCAGGGGCTACTTACTCTTCCCTGGTCCATTTAGAAAGCCCTTCTTCTGCTTTCTTTCTGGCAATCCCATCTCCACTCTCATATCAACCCACGTTCATTGATAAGTCCTCTATTTCTCCTTGTTTGGGTCTTCCACATGTTTCATTTCTACACACAAAAACTCTGGCAAGTGACTCGGCCTTACTCTGTACCTGAACTCTTGACACAGTCTTGAAAGTAACAGTGTTTATGTGAAAGCCCATAGAAGACCAATATTTCAGAGTTTTTCCATCTCTTGGACTTTAATACCTTCATTTTGACTTTCAAAAACACCCAGTCCCCCTATTCCACCTTATATTTTGTGACTTCCCGAATGTCCTCTCATTGCCATATCTTTATGCTTTTAGAATAACCACATAATCATCTCTCTCCCCGGGAATCTTCTTACCATTTTGCTTGTCTTCTGACTTCATGAAACTACTACTATATTTATTTAATTGTTTATTTTCCTCCTTGTCCATAAAAAGAAACTTTTAAAAATGTTTACCAAATATACGTTTTTATTGATTTCCCCCCAAATTCATTTATTGATTAAAGTATTACATATGTGTCCTTATCCCTCTATTAACCCCCCAACCCTCCCCCCTGACTCATGCCCTCACCCCCCTGGTGTTCACGTCCACTAGTTAGGCTTATATTCATGCATATAAATCCTTTGGCTGATTTTTCCTCTTTCCCCCCTCCCTCCCATGTCCTTCCCCCTGAGGACCAGCATTCTGGGCGATGCTTCTCTGCCTCTGGGTCTGTCCCTGTTCATCAGTTTATGTTGTTCATTATATTCCACAAATGAGTGGGATCATGTGGTATTTGTCTTTCTCTGACTGGCTTATTTCACTTAGCATAATGCTTTCCAGTTCCATCCATGCTGTTGCAAATGGTAAGAACTCCTTCTTTTTTACTGCAGCATAGTATTCCATTGTGTAGATGTACCACAGTTTTTTAATCCAATCATCTGCTGATGGGAACTTAGGAAGTTTTTATTGGTTTTTATAGAGCAAAGGAGGGAGGGAGGGAAGGAGGAAGAGGGAGAGGGAGAGGAAGAGGGAAGAGAAAGAGAGAGAGAGAGAGAGAGAGAGAGAGAGAGAGAGAGAGAGAGAGAGAGAACGGAAGAGAGAGAAACATCAATTGGTTGTCTTATTTACATACCCAGAATGGAGATTACACCCTCAAACTAGGTATGTGCCCTGACCAGAAACTGAAGCTACAACTTCTTGGTTAACTGGATGTGTTCCAACCAACTGAGCCAGCAGGCCAGGGCTCCCTAGGTTTACTCTCTCCTATTTGCCTTAGACCCTGAGAACAACACTTTAACAATATTATTATAATTATCTTTCACTCTCCCTTCCAACCTTATTTCCTCATTATAGGCATCTTGCAGACCACCAATCCTGGATTAATGTGGGAATCTCAGCTCTTCATTAGTCTACCAGGAATACTAAGGGGGCCACTGCAAATTCCTCCCCTTAAGCCAAGCTTCTTGAAAGTATTATCCACTTTTGCTATCTCCATGTCTCCATCTCTACCTACTGTAGTCTTTCCATTACTTTGATGAATCTTCTCTTATTTAAGGTAGGAATGACCTTATTATTTTAGAAACAGTGAAAATTTTTCAACCATTATTATATTTTGTCTCTTAATCTATTTAACATTATTGAATTTTTCCTTCATTAAACTCCATGCATATTTTGTTTCTGTTATTATTTTCTTCAGATCTCATTATACCATTTTGCTCTTTTTTCTTAGTGCACTTTTTGAGGTTTTTTTTTTCAGTCTGAATTATTATTCTTTTTGTTTCATGTATTTCCTAACTACTTATTGTACTTATATCTGATTTTGCTTCGACCTTTATCAATGTAATTCTTAAATATCGGTGTTCTATGGCTCTTTCTCATTTTATGTGTTTTATATGTTCTGGAGTGATGTCTTTTATTCCTATAGTTTCTATAATCACAAACACACAATTGATGCCTCATCTACCTCTTCTGGTTCCAGCCCTGCACATCCACATTTCTACTGATGTTTCATGCCTACCTTGACCTATTCCATTCTGTTTCTTGTAACTGCCCACTCAGTTTATCAAGCCAGGAATATGGGTGTTAGATTAAACCCCAGCTCCTCATTTTTAAAAATCTTGAATATTTAAGTAATACAAAATCTTAGAGTCTGCTTTCAGAAAACCTTTCAAGTAAGATGCAATAGTTAAAGCCAATGAGCCTGCTAAGTTATCTTCTTCCATCTTGGTTCTATTCTGATCCATTCTCTACATCACTATGAAAGTAATATTTTAAAACATAAAATTTAATCTTCTTGCCTTCTTCCCTAATATCTTACAGTTCTTCATCACCTACAGAATGTCTTTGCAAGGCATGAAAGTCTATTTGGAGTCTGGCTCCTGCCTCATCTTTCTTTATCTTCATATAGGGCCCATGTAGCTATTCTGGACTTCTTGTCTATCCCTAACATATTCTGCATTTCCACATTTCTCTGAGTTTGCAGTGTTGTGCCCTTCATCTGGATAACTTTTCCTGCCTCCCTTTCCATCATTCTTAGTCTTCTTGGAAACTTTCAATCCACTTTCTTAGCCTTTAAGTCTCAGATTTTCTCCTCTGAAACCTGTGGAGAAATACCATATTTAACCATAAGAGCATAGGACTTGATGTCATCCATATATGGATTTTAAAGGTGGATATGCCCCGATATAATTCATAAATAATCTTGATGAACTTTTAAAATTTAATGATGACATGAAGTTCACCAATTTATTAGGTAGGATTACATTTGATAAATGATAATAGAGTTGAATGAGATAAATACCCAGCCAGTATTTGGAATCAGACATTCAATCAGTAGATGTTACCATTATTACGATTGTGAATATTAATGATAAGAGTGATATTAGTAGCAGTAACATTCTAGATACTGTAATACAACATGAGATTCCCATTTTATAGAGTCTGCATAGACTTATATAGCCCATCTAAATTTTGTGTATATCAGCCTTTACTCAAAGAAATGGCCTCAATGTTATGAGTTAATTTAATCCAAACCTCATAGCTTAGAGGATTTGAAGAAGTTTACAAAAATGTATATAGATGGAATAAAATGTATAGGTATAAGAATTATGGCAAAAATATGGGTAGGAAAATGAAGTAATACCAAAGTAAAGTAATTAATAAAAATATGTGCCATGTACTCATGTGCAGTTCCCAGGGATGTGTAACAGATTTACCTCTGAGCTTCCTAGTGACTAAGGCAAAGAATGAAACAAAATTTATAATACTTACCAGGGAAAAATGAATAAATTGCTGAGGCTAACCATAGATTTTCCTGGAACTGGGACATTTATTTACCACAATGATAAAAAAAAATATGCCATGTGTACTGGGAACACGTGACCGTGGTCCAATATCACCTAGGAGCTAGTTAGAAATGTGATATCTAAGGCCCCACCCAAATCTACTGAAGTTAAATCCACATTTTAAGAATATCCCCAGGTGATTTAATTCACATTAAAGCTACAGAGGACAATATTTTCAACAACTTCCATTACATAAATTATGAAGTTTAGTGTTATGGTTTTTAAAAAATATATTTAAGCTTTAGACTACAAATCTATGGAAAAAAAGTGTAGAACATACAATCTAGTTCAGAAATTTGACATATTTCTCATATATTTCCTAATATATATTTGATATCTCTTTAATAATGAAATATAGCGTATTTCTTTTCCATTCATTTTCCCCTGCCTCTCTCCTTTACAGTAATCACTATTGTGAGTTTAGGGAGCTTCATTCCCATGCAGACTTATATAGTTTACCACTTCTGTATGTCTCCATAGAATACTATTATCAAAGTAACTAATTCTTTTAAAGATCTTTAGAGGAAACCCAGAAAAAAAGCATCCTATCTAATAAAAGAGTAATTTGCAGATTGACCATCACTCCAACAAACAAGAGGGCTGCCTCCATGTGGTCAAAGATCTTGCCCACATGTGGACACAAGATGGCCACCACAAGATGGCCAGCAGGACAGGGCCGTTGGGGGCAATCAAGCTTGCAGGAGAGGGCAGTTAGGGGTGACCAGGCCGGCAGAGGAAGGAAGTTGGGGGCAAACAGGCTGGCAGGGGAGTGGTTAGGGGGTAATCAGGCTGCTAGGCAGAAGCAGTTAGGGGCAATCAAGGAGGCAGGCAGGTGAGCAGTTTGGAGCCAGCAGTCCTGGATTGTGAGAAGGATGTCCGACTGCCTGTTTAGGCTCTATCCTATTGGAATCGAGCCTAAATGGGCAGTTGGACATCCCTCGAGGGGTCCCAGATTGGAGAGGGTGCAGGCTGGGTAAGGGACATCCCCCCCCCCCGCCCCTTGCATGAATTTCGTGCACCAGGCCTCTAGTGAAAACATAATTCATTAAGAGCAATTAGCACAAAAAGAGAATCCATGGGAGGGAGTACTTTTTGGCTTAATCCAAGTAGAAATTTTAGATTTGGGAATCATGAAAATCGGTGGAAAATAGAATTACTTGAATATCTGATGAATATGGATGCAAAAAATCCTAAACAATATACTAGCAAATTGAATAAAAAACACATAAAAATACATTATGAACAAGTGGGGTTCATTTAAGGGGCACAAGGATGCTTCAACATGTGAAAATCAATCAATATAATATACCACATTAATAAAACAAATGACAAAGATGCTATGATTTTATCAATAAATGCAGAAAAAGCCAACTGATAAGATATGATATATACTTATGATTAAAGCACTCAATAAAATGGATATAGACAGACAGTACCTCCACATGATAAAGACCATATATGACAAACCCTCAGCCAATATCATACTCAATGAAGAAAATCTCAAAAATTTTCCCTAAAATTAGGACAAGACAAGGATGCCCACTCTCACCAGTCTTATCTATATACTAGAGGCCCAATGCATGGAATTTATACACAGGAGTGTTTGTCCCTCAGCCCAGCCTGCACCCTCTCCAATCTGAGGCATGCCTCTCACAATCCAGGAGTGCTGGCTCCCAACTGCTCTCCTGCCTGCCTTCCTGATTGCCCCTAACTATTTCTGCATGCAAGCCTGATCACCCCCTAACCACTTCCCTGCCAGCCTGATTGCCCCTAACTGCCCTCCCCTGCAGGCCTGGTCACCCCAACTTCTCCCTCCTGGAGGCCTGGGTCCCTCTCAAGTGCCCTTCCCTGCAGGCCCAGTCACCCCCAACTACCCTCCCCTGCTGGCTTAATCCCTCCCAACTGCCTCCCCTCCTGGCCTCATTGCCCACAACTGCCTTTCTTTGCAGGCCTGATCCCTTCCAACTGCCCTCCCCTGCTGGCTGTCTTGTGGAACCCATCTTGTGTTCACATGGGGGTAACCATCTTTGACCACATGGGGGCAGCCATCTTGTATGTTGGAGTGATGGTCAATTTGCATATTACTCTTTTATTAGATAGGAAAGAGGCCTGGTGAGTGGGTGGGGGTCAGTTGGTTTGCCCTGAAGTGTGTCCTAGATCAGGGTGGGGGTTCCCTTGGGGCATTTTGTGGCTTGGGTGAGGGTTCTGGGTGGTTTGCAGGGCAGCCACAAACCCCAGTGACCCAAGCAGAGATGCTGGTATCTGGGATTTATTTATCTTCTATAATTGCAACTTTGTAGCCTTGAGCAGAGGCCTGGGCTGGCCAGGGCAGATGGATAGCTTGGCTTTCTCCATTGCCAGAGAAACCCAAGCCTCCTGTTTGCTCTGTGGCTGCAGCCATTTTTGGGGGGATTTATTTATCTTCTATAATTGAAACTTTATAGCCTTGAGTGGAGGCCTGGGGTGGCTAGGGTGTTCAGGAAGTTTGGCTGCCTCCATTGCCAGGGAAACCGAAGGATCCTGCTCACTCTGTGGCCACAGCCATCTTGGTTAGGTTAATTTGCATCTCACTCCTTATTGGCTGGTGGATGTGGCATGAGGGTGCAGTGGAGGTACAGTCAACTTGCATATTACTCTTTTATTAGATAAGATATAAAAGCTTAAGTGACCATTAAGACTGGTCAACTGAACCACTGGTCGACTGGTTGCTATGATGATGCACTGACCACCAGGGGGCTGACTCTCAATGCAGGAGCTGCCCCCTGGTGGTCAGTGTGCTTCCACAGCCAACCTCCTAAGGTTTTCTATATGCTAACAAAGAAATTTCAGAAAAGGAAATGAAAAAAAAAATTTCTGTTGAAATTGCAACCAGAAGAATAAAATACCTAGGAATAAACTCAACAAAGGATGTAAAGAACTTATATTCTGAAAACTACAAAGCATTATTAAAAACATGAAAAAAGAAACAATAAAATGGAAAGATATTTCATGTTCAAAGATCAGAAGAATCAGTAGAGTTAAAATGGCCATAATACCCAAAGCAATACCGATTTAATGCAAGTTTCATAAAAACCCCAAAATCATTTTTTAAAGAAATAGAACAAAAACTCATCTGATTTGTATGGAACCACAAAAGACCCTGAATTTCCAAAGTAAGTCTGAGAAAAGAGAACAAAGCCAGAGTTATCACACTACCTGACTTTAAGTTATACTACAGAGCTACAATAATCAAGACAGCATGGTATTGGCAGAAGAACAGACACACAGACCAATGGAATAGAATTGAGAACCCAGAAATAAAACCACAGACATATGGGCAAATAATTTTCAACAACAACAAAACACAATGGAGTAAAGAAAGTTTCTTCAATAAATAATCCTGGGAGAATTAGAAAGCTATATGTAAAAGTATGAAACTAGATTATAGTTTGTCCCCTTGTACAAAAGTTAATTCAAATCGATCCAATACTTAAATATAAGATCAGAAATAATGAAGTGAATAGAAGAAAATGTAAGTACTAAACTTATGGACCTTGGTCATAGAGAACATTTAGTGAATTTTACCCCAAAGGCAAGGGAACTAAAAGAAAAAGTAAATAAATGGGGTTACATCAAACTAAAAAGTTTCTGCATAGCAAAAGAAACTGTCAACAAAACAAAAAGGCAATCAACCAAATGGGAAATAATTGCAAACAACAGCAATTAATATCAAAGGGGTTAATATAAAAATATATAAAGAACTCATATAAGGTAACATCAAGGGGTTAATATCAAAATAAATAAAGAACTCATACAGAGTAACACTAAACAAAATTGAGCGAAGGACCTAAATAGACATCTCTTCCAAGAAGACATATAAATAGCCAAGATATACTAGTATATGAAAAGATGTTCAAATCATTACCTATTAGGAAAAACTACAATGAAATACCACCTCACACCTGTTAGAATGGCTACTGTCAACCAGAGAAATGATAACAAGTTTTGGTGAGGTTGTGGAGAAAAAGGACGTTTCATTCATTGCTGGTGGGAATATAAACTGGTACAACCGCTATGGAAAACAGTATGGCAATTCCTCAAAACATGTGACCCAGCAATCCTTCTTCTGGGTATTTACCCCCCAAAATCACTTGAAAACATTTATTCACAAAGACATATGCACCTCTATGTTCACTGCAGCATTATTCATGGTGGCCAAGACAGGGAGACAACCAAAGTGTCCTTTCATAGAGGATTGGATAGAGAAAATGTACAAGGTGTCCCCCCAAAATGTGTATTCACTTTGAATGATTATAAAGTTAGTGCTTAATAACATATAGTTCATTTTCAAAATTTAAAAGAATATATAAAAATGAATAATTTTTTGGTCAGTGCCTGTTTTCTGATGACCATTCTAGTCCAGGTACTGGTGATAACATGAAGCAAAGGAATGGCAAATATAAAAAATAATTTAGTTTGGTATTTGTGTGCCCCAAAATCATTTAGTTTGTATCATAAAATTTATCTTTTATGTATCCCCATAAAAAAGGCTAGTGGCACTTTAGGATAAATTTTCTTTGTTCAAATCTTAATCTGATTTCACCCATTATTTCAAATCAGTTAAACCTGTATACATTTTGGGGGACACTTTATATATTCTTTGGAATACCACTCAGCCATAAA
Source organism: Antrozous pallidus (assembly GCA_027563665.1). Lineage (NCBI taxonomy): Eukaryota > Metazoa > Chordata > Mammalia > Chiroptera > Vespertilionidae > Antrozous > Antrozous pallidus. The sequence goes on along the minus strand of CM050511.1, from coordinate 43,123,439 downwards.
AGAAGATGAAATACTGTCATTTGTGACAACATGGATGGACCTTGAGAATATTATACTAAGCAAAATAAGTCAGCCAGATAAAGCTAAGAATAATATGATTTCACTCATATGTTGGATATAAAACTGAAACTCTTAGACATAGACAACAGTATGCTGGCTACCTAAGGAAAGGGGGTGGGGGAGTAGTAAAGGATAAAGGGGGCCATATATATGGTGACAGAGGATTATTTGATTTTGGGTGGTGGGCACACAATACAATATATAGATCATGTATCATAAAACTTATATGATCCTATGAACTAATGTCAACCCAATACTTTATTAAAAAACCATTGAACAAGATATTATTTTGATAATGCTCCATGAGAAGACTTATAACATAGAAAGTTCAGTTTAGTGGCTATAATATTGGAGCAAAATAATAGTAAGAATATGATAGTATTAAATTTCAATACTTTTTTCTTTTAATTTTTAAGGATGATATGTTTATCAACTTTCATTATATTCTGTCTTTAGATGCTGCATCATCTGAGAGAGATGTGATGTCGCTCAGATGTTATGTGTGAGGGCCAATTGAGCTGTGGGAAAAGATTCTGATGAAAATATATCATCCTTGAATGTTCCTAACCTACTAGTCTTCAATTCTCTGGAAAATTCTTCCTCCTTTTCTCTAATTCTATAATAATTCCATAAGGATCTTCTGGAAGAAGATCTACAATGACTAGTCAATGGAGAAATTAGTAACTGTAGAAAACAGGTTCAATTTTACTAGTAAGCCAAAAGAAGTTAGTTAAAATGATCACAAAATACCTTGGGAGAATTTTAAACATAAGGGGAAGTGTTCACAAGACTTTCAAAATGAGTGTAACTTTGTTCATCTGTAATCAACTTTAATTCTCCAGGTATATCTTAAGGATAGATTATTCTAAGTTGAAGCAATTTTTAAATACTCATTGTAGCACACACACAGTACTGCACACATGCAGAAAAGGATTCTGGCACTTCATAACAAAAGAGGATTCCAACTTCTGAAAACTGGTGATGTGATCCCTAATTATATTCCTGTGAAGAAACTGAAATACAGATAATTGTAACATTCAAAGGCAGAACTAGCCTTTCCGGTGGTGAGGACCTCCCCACTACAAATGCTTCTCACTGAGGATCTCCATCCTTCTCCAGAAGAGAAGAGGAAACACAAGAAGTGGCGCAGAGCACCAATTCCTACTTCATGGATGTGAAATGCCCAGGATGCTATAAATCACCACCTTCTTTAGCCAAGAACAAACGGTGGTTTTGTCCTTTAGCCGCTCCACTGTTCTCTGTCAGACTCCAGAAGGAAAAGCAAGTCTGAAAGAAGGATGCTGCTTCAGAAGGAAGTGGCTAAAAACACCCCGAATCAAGCTGGGTGGGAAACCATTTCAAAAAACACATTTGGAATTAAAAAAAAAAGGCAGAATCATTCTTCCATATTCAGCATTTTAAAGAACCTCATGAGCCGAAGCCGGTTTGGCTCAGTGGATAGAGTGTCGGCCTGTGGACTGAAAGGTCCCAGGTTCGATTCCGGCCAAGGACATGTACCGTGGCTGCGGGCACATCCCCAGCAGGGGGTGTGCAAGAGGCAGCTGATCGATGTTTCTCTCTCATCGATGTTTCTGACTTTCTATCCCTCTCTCTTCCTCTCTGTGAAAAAATCAATAAAATCTATTTAAAAAATAAAGAACCTCATGAAAGTGTGCAGGATAACAAAATGTAAACATTAAAAGTTGAGTGACTGGGATAACTTACATTTATGTATTATGTTATTGTTGGCTAATCTTTATGTGTTATTTTGTGCTGATCAAGTCTGACTAGCTATGGAGGACAATTTAGGGAATTTGGTGGTGGTAGTGGTAGGACAGCGAACCAAAAGATATCTTAGGCACAAGAATGCTCTGGACCAGTAGATCAGACTAGATGTTCACTAGGATCCCACCTCACTAGAACATTCTCCAGTCTATTGGCAAGATAGTCCATCTCTCTTCTGAGAAATCTCTCCTGCATGGAGTCATACATAATGTGAGGCTGTCCACATCTGTGTCAAAGTGGAAGATAAATTGCACTGACATGAGGTTTATTATTATTAACTAGAGGCCTGGTGCATAAAATTTGTACATGGGGTGGAGTGTCCCTCAGCCCAACCCACTCCTCTCTAATCTGGGACCCCTTGGGGGATGTCCTGATTCCTAAACTGGCAGTCAGACATCCCTTTTACAATCTGAGACTGCTGGCCCCTAACTGCTCGCCTACCTGCCAGCCTGCTCACCCCCTAACTGCGCCCCTGCCAGCTTAATTGATGCCTAACTGCTCCCCTGCTGACCTGATCGCCCCCAACTGCCCTCCTCTGCCAGTTTGATTGCCCCCAACTACCCTCCCCTACTGGCCTGTTTGCCCCCAACTGCCCTTCCCTGCCAACCTGATTGTTCACAACTGGCCTGCCAGCCATTTTGTGGCAGCCATCCTGTGATGACATCACACGTGAGGACCACCTAGGCTTTTGTTAGTATAGATTATCATTATTTTACTTTTATGAGTCTTTATTTTTGACATGGTCTGAATTCACAAGGACAAAGGACACTTTAGATAAAGGACACTTTATCTTCTCCCACTATTAAACTATTGTTTCAAAGAACCTCCCTCAAAAAGTGAAACTAAATATAATAAAGAAAACACAATACAGAAAATATTTAGGCTTTTTATGCTTGGGGAAATACTGCTAAATTTCCCACTTAAAATACATTTCTTAGAGATGATGATTTCAGTGTGGCACCAATGACATTCCTTTCCCTTTGGTAGAATGTAGTCGTTTTTGATGTAATGTCTATGTGATACTGAAAAGTCACAACTTGTCCTAAGCTGCATTGAGGCTTTAAATCTCTCTTTCAAAGCTCTGTTTATTTTCATTAAGCCTCTTCTTTTTAACTTGGGTGATGCATTGTGTTTAGAAATGTATAACTTTGGCTGCCTTGGCTGTTTTCCCCTCATGCAGATTTTATGCTGGTAAATGTGCACTAAAGGGCATTTGTATAATTACTTGTTTAATCTGGAAGCTCTTTACACTTTGTATGCACCTCAGCACAGTTCCCAGCTCAGGTATTAATAGTGTTTTTGATGAGTTGATGAGGTTGATATTGGAGGCGATGAAAAGAAAATGAGGGTAAAATTAGCATTGTGAGACTTAGGAACAGAGCAGAAGTACATTTTCATCTCTACATAAAGTGCTTTGAAGGAAAAGATAAGTTTTATGCTTTTAGAATGTCTGTGGCATTTATGCTGTAAATACATGGCTACTTTTGCTTGTTGACCTGAAACAGGCATAGACTTGATTCTAGATGTCAGTTTTATAGTTATTTGTTTTTTAAGACATAAAAGAAACCTATCTTTCTGTAGCATTTAAATTTTTTTTTATTGATTTCAGAGAGAGAGAGAGAGAGAGAGAGAGAGAGAGAGAGAGAGAGAGAGGCGTCAATGATGAGAGAGAATCATTGATCGGCTGCTTCCTGGACACCCCACATTGGGGATCGAGCCCACAACCCAAGCATGTGCCCTGCTCAGGATTCCAGCTGAGACTTCCTGGTTCATAGGTTGACTCTCAACCACTGAGCAACACTGGCTGGGCTCTGTATTATTTTATAATTTAAAAATTAAATAGTGATTTTTTTTCTAATTCAGAGTTTGCAAGCAACCACTAGAGATTATTCAGCTCTGTTTTTACATGGACCAATTTATATTATTCCAAACAGAAGAGATTATCTTTGTTTTTTAAAAGTTTATAATTGTTAGTTGCAGTTCTTCCAAGGTACAAATGACACCAAATAAATTCCTTAATTTTACTGTATATAAATTATCATAGATACTTATTCAGTGTTTTGTGCCCATGTGTTTCTTTTTAAAAATGTTTTTATTGATTTCAGAGAGAAAGGGAGGGGGGAGAGAGAGATAGAAACATCAATGATGAGAGAGAATCACTGATTGACTGTCTCCTGCATGCCCCCCACTGGGGATTGAGTCTGCAACCTGGGCATGAGGCCTGAAAGGAATCAAGCCATGACCTCCTGATTCAGAGGTTGATACTCAACCATTGAGCCACGCCAGTCAGGCCCCATATGTTTCTTTTCTTTTCTTTTCTTTTTCTTTTTTATCTTTATTGTTCAGTTTATTAATTACATTGTTTCCCCTTTTTTATCCACCTATATCTCCCCTCCACCCTGTACCTATCCCATCCTCCACCGACACCTCCCCCTCCCCCACTGTCCTCTCCCATTGTTGCATGATTTTTGTCCAGTCTCTTGCTGCACTTCCCACAACCCATTTCTCCCCAAGAATTGTCAGTCCATTTCCTCTCTATGTCCATGTTTCTGTTATAATCACCAGTTTATCCTGTTCATCAGCCTATCAATTCACTTGATTTTTATGTTCATTTGTTGATAGATGTGTATTTGTTATTCATAATTTATATTTTTACCTTTTTCTTCTTCCTCTTCTTAAAGAATATCTTTCAGCATTTCATATAATATTGGTTTGGTGGTGATGAACTCCTTTAGCTTTTTCTTATCTGCGAAGCACTTTATCTGATCTTCAATTCTGAATGATAGCTTTGCTGGATAGAGTAATCTTGGTTGTAGATTCTTGTTATTCCTCACTTTGAATATTTCTTGCCACTCGCATCTGGCCTGCATAGTTTCTGTTGAGAAATCCGCTGACAATCGTATAGGTGCTCCCTCATAGGTAAGCAAGCAACTGCTTTTCTCTTGCTGCTTTTAATATTCTCTCTTTATCTTTTGCTCTTGGCATTTTAATTATGAAATGTCTTGGTGTGGTCCTCTTTAGATTCCTATATTTTGGGGTTCTGTGTACTTCTTGGGCTTTTAAGTCAGTTTCTTTCACCAGGTGGGGAAAGTTTTCAGTCACTATTTCTTCAAGTAGGTTTTCATTGTCTTGCTCTCTCTTTTTCTGGCACCCAAATAATTCGGATGTTGGCATGCTTGAGGTTGTCCCAGAGGCCCCTTACACTATCTTCAATTATCTGAATTCTTTTTGTTTCTTGCTTTTCCAGCCGAGTGGGTTTTGCTTCTTTGTATTTCAAATCTTTGACTTGGTTTGTGTGCCCCTCTGGACTGCTTTTAGGACTTTGTGTAATATTTTTTATTTCAGTCTGTGTATGCTTGATTTCTAGTTGGTCCTCTTTCATATCCGTAAGGGTCTCGTTCATATCCTCAGAGCTCTTGTTGATTTCCTTGAGGGTCTCATTCATTTCCTGGTTGGTCTTGTTTATTTCCTCATAGTTCTCATTAAGTTCATCAGCCTTTTCTAGGAGCCTCTTGAAAAGCCTTATAACCGATGTTTTGAACTCTATGTCTAGTTGTCTTTTTTCCTCCATTTCTTTCACACCTGATTTCTTTCCATATCTCTGCATGGTGGCTGCTTTATGTGATAGATGTCCTCTAAGGGTCAGTGGCACAGCCTCCCCAGTTACCTGAGGTGGGTCCTCTTACTGCAATCCTTTATGGGTTGTACAGTATTTTTGAATTTAAACCCAGAGTGGTGTTGTTAGCCCTAGGAAGGTATGACCTCCAGGCCAATTGGCTGTGAAGGGAGACTGTGTTCAGGTTGGATGGGCAGAGTCTCTGAGCTGCGCAGGCAGCCTCAGTGTCAGCTATGTCCTATGCGGTGCTCGCGCGCAGGTCTCTGTTGGATGAGGATGGCTGCAGGCACCTCCAAGAGAAAGCCGCTAGTCTCTTCCCCTTGCCAGACAACTCTGCCTCTCCCCAAATGAGTCTGCACACCCAAAGTCTAGCCCAGGGTTGTAAAACAGGTGGTTTTCGGGACCAGGAGACAAGTTTCCAGGGAGCAAGTCGCGCGTCTGTGCTATCGCACAGTTTACTTGCACGCAAACTTCTTTTCTCAGCTACCCGGTTTCTCCGCAGACTAGGAGACCTCTGCCATGCCTGGCTTCCAGGGTGCGTCCCCCGGACCTCGGACCTCGCCTGGCACTGGGGAATCTTTGCAGTGGGACATCCCCACCCTCCCCATTGGCAAAATCCAGCTGGGGTTGCTGCTCCAGCCCTACAACCCGTGTGCGACCAGGACGGCTCCTAACCTGTTTCCGTCTTCAAGGCTGCGCTCCCGCCGCTCTTCTGAGTCTCAGTGTCCCACCTTTACTTTTATTTGTGGAGTTCTCACTCAGCCAGCTTTCTGGTGATTCTGGGTGATGTTTGTTTTGTTGTTATGTTGTAGTTTTTGAATTGTTGCGCGGGGCAGAACAATAGGTGTTTACCTATGCCGCCATCTTGGTTCTCTCCCCATATGTTTCTTAAAGTACTATAATATTGCTCTTCTCCCACAAAGTGCACAGTAAAAACATTTAATGTTACTGCTGTATATTCTATTACTTTTCTTAACCTGCCATAATTACTGGTTTATTGGACCTGCTACTTAGGTTCACAGAATCTTTTTTTTTCTTTCTAGTTCTCCATTTTAGGATCTAAAAAGGTGGGATAAGTATTTGGATGGCTTGGCCTGATTTCTTCCCATCTTTTACTAGACCTTGCCCAAAGTGAAACATCTGTCTGAATCATGTGGTGCCTGCCATAGATTCATTTGAATTAGAATGTATGCTGTTGAGGCCAGAGACTAGACATTTTAACAAATTTCTAGATGGCTCCTGAATATTAATGTGAACAATTACTGAACTGATAATCTCTTATACTGCTTTCATAGCCTTCCATTTTGACCACAAAAGTATAGCTGATCATTGGTACGGCCACTTAGACTCCAGCCAATCCCTGGATGGAAAAACTTAATGTAGTTTGCTGTTGTCCTGAGGTTCATATTAAATGACATTTGAGGTCTCTCTGGAGTGATACTGGGCAGCCTTTGTATTGCAATTGCTTTGCCCTGTCTTTGTGTAATTTGGCTCATTCCTTGCTTGTTCTTTTTAACTCAAGTGGAAAGGCATCAGAATATTCTGCGTCTACTCACTACTACCCTAGGAATAGAATGCAATATTTTCTCTGAATAATGAGACTGAAAACATTAAAGTAGTGATCATGTAAAGAATATACAATTTCTTCAACTTCCAGCCAAGATAGGCATTTATGTGGATTTACATTCATTCTCCCCCCCACCTTTTCTTATAATGAAAGTGACACTACCCACTTCCCTCCAAACAGGGCTCTTCCTTTCAAGTTGTCTTGGTCAACTTATTTTTTAGCTATTTTAAAATTTCAATTAAAATATTTTTTAAAGTTCCCATAATGTCTAACCACTTCAGATAATCCTGTGATTGTTTCTCTGCATTAACTGACAATTTAGTATGACACTACCCACTTCCCTCCAAAAAGGGCTCTTCCCTCTATTGCATTTCTCCCAATCTTTAAATGACTTTGATTTATTGATTATCTATATTTCTTGGATTATCAATATCTTCTTCTTATCGGTTCTTTCCCTTCAGGTTTTTACCATGCTCACATCTTCCTCATCTTTTCTAATATAACTTTCTCCTCTAACATTTCCTTTGCTTCTCTCTTCCCATTAATGGTCCAACTTAATGAAAGCATTATTGATGCTCTCATTTTATTTTCTTATTTTCTGATTTTTTCCCTGATCCACTATAATTTTATTTTGGGCCACCACACCACTAAAACTACTTTTCTAGTTACCAAGGCCTGTATGCTAAATCCAATGAACACTTTTACATCTTTCTCTTGTTATCTTGGCAGCATGTGATAACCGTGACCATATCATCTGTTCTGGAATATTTCCTTCTTACTAAATGGCACCCTCAGCCCTCCTTCATTTGCCACTCGCCTTTGTTCTGGCCTCACTGCACCTATTCCAATCTTAGAGCGGCACACTCTCTCTTACCTGAGCTTTCTCATTTGCACTTCCCTCTGCATGAAATTGTTTCTTTCTTTTTCACTTTGCTGTCTACAAACCATTCTCTAATTTCTCTGCCCTATTGCTTCCTCTGCTTCTTCAAGTGTGTGTAAGTAGTTTCTTCCATTCAGTCCCATATAACTCCTTGCATCACATTGTTGTCACTGAATGTTAGTTGCCCATTTGTCTATATTCCTCCTTACCTAAGGCTAAGAACTGTGTCAATTTTTCTTCAATGACTTTTCTCCTGTCCCAGTAGCCTACTGAAGGGACTGGCTCAGGGCCAGATAGAAGCATAATCAATATATGTTGTCTAAATGAATAGAAATACACATGCACATAGACATACACTTACACACACATTTATGATTCTGTGGATATTGTGGAAAGTGTGATAACACTTTATGTTTATGCCTTCCTTTTTAATCAATAAGATATGCTACTTTGGTATGTAAAATAATTGTCTTGGTCAACTTATTTTTTAGCTATTTTAAAATTTCAATTAAAATATTTTTTAAAGTTCCCATAATGTCTAACCACTACAGATAATCCTGTGATTGTTTCTCTGCTTTAACTGACACTTTAGTATGATGAGAATTGCGTTAATATGAAACACATCATTCTACATAATTAGAGATTGTTGAGTGAGTAGTGATCTAATTTCAATTCCTGCAACACATATATTCTCCTTAGTTACCTTGTATTAAATCAGACACTTTTGCTGTCCCTCCATAGATTTCCAGTTTATACTCAAGTCTATTTGAATTCACTTCATAATATTATTTATATACAAGAGGCCCGGTGTACGAAATTCATCCATGGGTAGAGTCCCTAGGTCTGGCCGGTGATCAGGGCTGAGCAGGCCTTCCCTTCCAGCTGCCAGCAAGGGCTTCCTTCATTCCATGCTGCCCCATGGTGGTCAGCACACATCACAGCAAGGGATCAAACTCCAGGTCAAACTCCTGAGGGGAGAATTTGCATATTAAGCGTTTATATATATAGATCATGTGAATGATGAGTGATTTACTCAACTTAGATATACCCTTAAACTTTTTCTTCCCATTATTAATTTAAATGTGATTTAAAAAAAACAAGATAATTATTTTGCACATTTTTTATTATATACTCTGATGGTGCTAATATAAATACAGCTTGAATACTTTCATTTTTTTTATGTTAGTCTACAATTTACTTCCAAGAGTAGTTGATTGAAGCCCTCTTTTTAACCTTTGGACTTTCAATCCCATAGTCACTTTTCTGCACCTTTACAAGGTATACTTCTATGTTACTTAGGACTTCAATTCAAATGTGCTTCTTGGAAGACCAGCTTTTAGGTACTCACCATGGCCATGCTGGCCAGTAGTAGGCAAGAAAGGACTACAAGCTGTACCAACTAAGTGCAAACACTTTGTCTTCACTTTCTTAAAAGTTCCCTCGTCTTGCCAAGTCCAGGAAAACTCTTAAGTAAAAAGTAGGGATGGCAAGGTAATGCAAAAACATAGCTGCTGTTCTCCCAGAGCCACTGCTCAGGTCTGAGTTGGATGAGGGGAGATGATTGGGATTGGATATTAAAACATAATTCTTTGAAAATTTAAAACATTTGAAATCAGTCTTAATCTCCAAAATGACTATTGTTTTAGACGGAAATGCCTGTATAGTAAGAAATGCAGTCCAAATGAGATTTGAAAGCATTTTGAAGACAATGGGGGGGGGGGCAGGGGTGAGGAGGAAATTAATGCTGTTTCCTACTTGCAAGCCATATAGTTCAGCCATTTAGTTTGTCTTCAATGCTACCTATTTTGCAGTATATTAGGGTTATCTTTGGACTTATATAGCTGAAAAAAATAAGCCTTTAAATCATCTTAATTTTCCTCTCCCTCTCTAGTTTCTCACTCTTTCCCTTACTCCTCCTTTTTTAATCCCTTCCTCCCCTATTTCTTCCTTTCTCCCTTTTCTCCCTCTTTTCCTTCCTTCTTTTCTTACATTCTTCCAAAAATCTAGAGATCATAATTTTTTGCTAGGATCTGAGAGATGTTTTAGGGATACACACAGGGAATAGAAATAATTCTTCCCTTCTTGGAGTTTATATTCTGGTATCAGAAAATAAACAATTAATAATGGCTTTGAGCTAAGACCAAATGAATTGAGGGATCATGCCATAAAAATATCTGGTAAGAGTATTCCAAGTAGATGGAAAGTTAACATAAAGACCTTCAGGCAAGAATCTGATCAGCAGGAAGAGCAGAAGCCCAGTGAGATATCGGGAACACAATAGAAAACAGAATTAGGAAACTGGGGGCAGATAATATAGGAAACTGAGCCTTAGGTTTTTATTTTGTATGATGGAAAGCCATTTAATGGTTTCTATAAGTAATATAATTCCATCTGGGTTCTAAATATAGATAAACCACAGAGATACAAGAGTAGAAGCTATCCTAGGAGGAGAAAATGGCGTGGAATAGACAGATGTGTCCTGAGTCTTCTCCCTGAGCAAATAGAGGGAGCAGCTGAAACGAGTGGAATCCAGCCCGAATTGGCAAAGGAGACACAGCTGGTGAGATAGTTTGCAGCTGGGAAAGGCAGTGATCCTCTGGATAAAGGTAAAATAAAAAATCTAGGCTGTAGAATCTGCCAGACCTCTGTACTCAGAAGGTCAGGGAGAAACTATAGGGCACCAAGCCGCATCCCTGGGGACAGGCAAAGCACCTGTCTGTGAAAAAAGGGTCCACTGGACTGTGGGAGGTAGAGGGTTTGGGGATCTGAGCTCAGAGGCAGCCCTAAGGACTGTTGGAACGTGCAGTGCGGGCAAGAGAGGAACTTGCAGAGACACAGTCCCTCCTGGCACTGGAGCCTGCGTCTTTCTCCTGAACCCTGTTCTGTGCCTTTCTCCACTGAACCTAGTTCATAGGACCTTCCAGATACAGACACTTACCCTTGGCTGAAGTTCAGGAGAAGGGGTGGAGTTGTGGAATCTGGGAAGAGTAGGCAGTGGTGTTCAAAGAGGGGTAGTATAGCCAGTCTGGTGCTGAGTCATCTCTAAGTCGCTTTGCCATTTTCTCCTGAGAGATAGCCCCTCCCACTAGTATCCAGGCAACCAATATAGCCACACCCAGATTCCACCCTGAATAACACCAGGGAATCTGAATACTCCCTGAGGCCATAGGAAAAGTGTGCCTTGGATTTGTCAAGGTGGAGGGTGTTGCACTTGACAGAACCAGCAGAGTTCTCTTTTGCCTCTGGGCATTTTTAAAGAATTAGTTTCTTCCCATAAGAATACAGCAAAAATTGGGACACTCCCCTCCATGGCTGCTGACCTCTAGACACCACAGTTGTGCCTCTCAAACTCACAGGACTACATCAAGAGAACCCAAATAGCTCAAGTAGGGAGCTACACTAGATTACCAAGCCCAGGAGGACTGAGAGATTACACCAGTAGCACCATCACCAAAAGAACCTGGGTAGCAAAGCAATTGGATCTACAATTAAAACATTATAGGGAAACATGGGGAGACAAAAAAGCAATTCCCAAAGGAAATAAAAAGAGGAATCACCAGAAAGGGAGTTAAATGATACTGAGGCTAGCAGCTTATCAGAGAAAGAATTCAGAGTAATGGTTATAAGGATGTTTAAACGGATGGATGACAAATACACACAACTCAAGGAGAACTATAAGGAGCTGAATGAGAATGTCACCGACATGAAAAGAAACCAAGAGGAGATGAAGAATGACATGGCTGCAATAAAGAATACATTGGAAGACTTAAAGAGTAGACTAGAAGAGGCTGAAGACCACATCAGTGAATTAGAAGACAAGGTAGGGAAAAACACACAAACACAGCAGCAACTGGAAAGAAGACTTAAAAAGCAAGAGGAGAGCCTAAGGGAGCTTTAGGACAACACAAAATGAAACAACATTTGTTTAATTGGGATACCAGAAGGAGTGGAAGAGAAGCATGGAATAGAAAACCTGTTTGAAGAAATAATGACAGAAAACTTCCCTGATATTGGCAAGAAAAAGACTATGCAAGTCCAAGAAGTACATAGAGTCCCAAACAAGTTGAACCCCAAAAGACTGACACCAAGACACATCATAATTAAATTGGCAAACACCGATGATAAAGAAAGAATCTTAAAGGCTGCCAGAGAGAGACAGAAAGTTACCTACAAGGGATCTCCTATTAGAATGTCAACTGATTTTTCAACAGGAACATACCAGGCCAGAAGGGAATGGAATGAAATATACAAAGTGATGCAAACAAAAGGACTGAATCCAGGAATACTATACCCAGCGAGGCTATCATTCAAAATTGAAGGTGGAATCAGGAGCTTCACAGACAAAAAAGGGCTAAGAGAATTTATAACTACCAAGCCAGCAATGAAAGAAATGCTAAAGGGGCTGCTGTAAAAAGAAGAAAGAGAAATGCAAAAAGAAACATAAACACTAAGGAAACATATGACAAGAAACATGTTCTTGTCAATAATAACAAATGTAAATGGATTAAATGCACCAATCAAAAGACATAAGGTAGCTGAATGGATAAGAAAACCTGACCTATATATTTGTTGTGTACAAGAGACCCAGCTCAGAGCAAAGGATTCACACAGACTGAAAATGAAGGGATGGAAAAACATTTTCAGGCAAATGGAAATGAGAAAAAAGCTGGGGTTGCGATACTTATATCTGATAAAATAGACCTCAAAATAAAGGCCATAACTAGAGATAAGGAAGGCCACTACATAATACCAAAGGGAGCAATTCAACAAGAAGATATAACTCTGGTAAACATATATGCACCCAATGCAGGAGCGCCTAAACACATAAAAACCTCCTGGAAGATATCAAGGGACAGATCAACAACAATACAATCATAGTAAGGGATTTTAATATACCACTGACATCACTAGATAAATTCTCTAGGCAAAAATTCAGCAAAGAAACAGCAAATCTAAATGACTCACTAGATCAGATGGACCTAATTGACATCTTCAGAGCATTTCACCCCAAAGCCATGAAATATACGTTCTTCTCAAGTGCACATGGGACATTTAAAAAAATAGACCACATATTGGGTCACAAGCAAAGTCTCCCCAAATTCAAAAAGATTGAAATCATATCAAGCATTTTCTTAGACCACAATGGCATAATATTAGAACTAAACTACAATAAAAATTTTCCCAAAATTCAAACACTTGGAAGCTGAATAGCATGCTATTAAACAATGACTGGGTTATCAATGAGATCAAAAAAGAAATTAAAAACATCCTGGAGAATAATGACAATAAAAACACAACAATGCAATTGCTATGGGGCACAATGAAAGTAGTCCTGAGAGGAAAGTTTATAGCTCTACAGGCCTATCTCAAAAAACAAGAAAAACTGGTAATAAATCATCTAACTGAATAACTCAAAGAATTAGAAACAGAGCAACAAAAAAAAGCCCACAGTGAGCAGAAGAAAGGAAATCATAAAGATCAGAGCAGAAATGAATGACATAGAGACCAAAAAAACAATGCAAAAGACCCAACAAAATCAAGAGCTTGTTTTTTGAAAGGATACAGAAAATTGATGAATCTCTAGCCAGACTCACCAAGGAGCAAAGAGAGAGGACTCAAATAAACAAAATCAGAAATGAAAGAGGTGAAATAACAACATACCCCACAAAAATACAAATTATTGTTAAAAAATACTATGAACAACTCTATTCTAACAAACTACATAACCTGGAGGAAATGGACACATTCCTAGAAAAATACAACCTTCCAAAACTCACTCAGGAAGATTCTAAAAATCTCAATAGGCTGGTAACTATGGAAGAAATTGAAGCAGTCATCAAAAAACTTCCAGCAAACAAAAGCCAGGGGCCAGACAGGTTCACAGAGGGGGTATACCAAACATTCAAGGAAGAACTAAAACCTATCCTCCTCAGACTGCTGCAGAAAGTTCAAGAGGAAGGAACACTTTTAAGCTCCTTCTATGAAGCCAGCATCATCCTAATACCAAAACCAGATAAAGATAACACAATGAAAGAGAATTACAGGCTAATATCCATCATGAATATATATGCCAAAATCCTCAACAAAATTCTAGCAAATAGAATCCAGCAATACATCAGAAAGATCATACACCATGACCAAGTAGGATTTGTCACCGGGACGCAAGGATGGTACAATAAAAGAAATTAATAAACGTGATACATCACATAAACAAATTGAGAGCTAAAAATCACATAGTCATATCAATTGATGCAGAAAAAGCATTTGACAAAATCCAACACCCTTTCTTGATAAAAACTCTCAGCAAGGTGGGAATAGAGGGATCATAACTCAACATAATAAAAGCCATATATGACAAATCCACAGCCAACATCATACTCAATGGGCAAAAACTACAACCATTTCCCCTCAGAACAGGAACAAAATAGGTATGCCCACTCTCATCCCTCCTATTCAATATCGTGGTGGCAGTGCTAGCCATTGCAATCAGACAAGAAGAAGAAATAAAAGACATCCAAATTGGAAAAGAAGAAATAAAACTGTCCTTATTCGCAGATGACATGATACTGTACATTGAAAACCTTAAAGACTCCATCAAAAAATTACTAGACTTAATAAATGAATTTGGCAATGTAGCTGGATACAAAATTAATGCCAAGAAATCTATGACATTTCTATACACCAATAATGAATTTACAGAAAGAGAGACTAAAAAATCAATCACATTTACCATCGCACCAAAAAATTAAGATAATTAGGAATAAACTTAACTAAGGAGGTAAAAGATCTATATATGGAAAACTACACAACACTGAAAAAATAGAGGCAGACATAAACAGATGGAAGAACATAACATGTGCATGGATTGGGAGAATCAACATCATTAAAATGTCCATACTACCTAAAGCAATCTATAAATTCAATGCACTTCCCATTAAAATACCAATGGCATATTTCACAGACCTAGAATGAACTTTCTAAAAATTCATCTGGAATAAAAACAGACCTTGAATAGCTGCAGCAATCCTAAAAAAGAGGAACAAAGTAGGTGGGATCTCAATACCAGATTTAAAGCTGTATTACAAAGCCACTGTTCTTAAAACAGCCTGGTGCTGGCACAAGAACAGACATATAGATCAATGGAATAGAATAGAAAACCCAGAAATCAACCCAAACCACTATGCCCAGTTAATAGTCGACAAAGGAGGCATGAACATACAATGGAGTCAAGACAGTCTCTTCAATAAATGGTGTTGGGAAAGTTGGACAGATACATGCAAGAAAAAAAATGAATCCAGATCACCAACTTACACCATTCACAAAAATAAACTCAAAATGGGTAAAGGACTTAAACATAAGGCGAGAAACCATAAAAATGCTAGAGGAAGCCACAGGCAGCAAAGTCTCGGACATGTGTCAAAGGAACTTCTTCACTGATACTGCTCCTAGGGCAATGGGAACTAAAGAGAAAATAAACAAATGGGACTAAATCAAAATAAAAAGCTTTTGCACAATAAAGGAACCATTAATAAAGCAATAAGATACTACATTGAATGGGAGAACATATTCATCAATGACATCAACAATAAGGGTTTAATCTCCAACATTTACAGGGAACTCATTCAACTTAACAAAAAGAAGATAAACAACCCAATCAAAAAATGGGCAATAGATCTAAACAGACATTTTTTGAAAGAAGACAGAAGGAAGGCCAAGGGACATATGAAAACCTGCTCAAAGTCACTAATCATCAGAGAGATGCAAATCAAAAGAACAATGAAGTACCATCTCACACTTGTCAAATGAATGAACAACAAGTGTTGGCGAGGATGTGGAGAAAAAGGAACTCTTTTGCACTGCTGGTGGGAATGCAGATTGGTGCACCCACTGTAGATAACAGTATGGAGCTTCTTTAAAAAACTAAAAATGGAGCTCCCATCTAACCCAGTGATCCCACTTTTAGGAATATATCCCAAGAAACTAGAAAGACAAATTAGAAAGGATATATGCACCCCTGTGTTCATAACAGCACAATTTACCATAGCTAAGATTTGGAAACAGCCTAAGTGCCCATCAGCAGATGAGTGGATTAAAAAAACTGTGGTATATCTATTCAGTGGAATATTACATTGCAGTAAAAAAGAAGGAGCTCTTACCATTTGCAACAACATGGATGGAGCTGGAGAGCATTATGCTAAGTGAAATTAGCCAGGCAGAGAAAGATAAATATCACATGATCTCACTCATTTGTGGAATATAATGAACGGCATAGATTGATGAACAAGAATGGATCCAGAGACTGAGAAACGTCCATCAGAATGTCAAACCTCAGGGTAAGTGAGGGGTGGTGAGAGTAAGGGGGATAGTCAATATATTTGAGCTCTTAAACTAAGGTAAGTAATTTGTACATTTACTTCCCTGACAAAGTTTATATAAAGTTATAAAAAAAATTGACATGGCCTAGAGCAAAGAATATCTTTACATGATATTATTCTACAATGTCATTATAATTTTTGATATTTTACAAAAGCATATTATATAATTATCCCAAAGAGACTTACAAACTAATTGTTTGATTGTTTGGCAGCAATTAAAAAAAAGGACAGGAAAGGAATTAATCCTTTTCAGAAGGAATTAAGGCACTTGAGCATTCTATATTGGCTCCTCTTGCCCTTTTTGCCAGAGGGACCCTATTCTCACAATCCAAGTGCACACAGCTATTGCCTGAGCTTTCAGTTCAAGCTGAGGTTGAAACCTCTGGGCGGCTGGCACCATGGATCTGTCTCTTGCCCAATGGTGTAAGCTGGGCCCTCCCTGGAAAAGAAACCTGGATCTCCCTAGATATGTGATCAGTACCGGGACCCTGCCAGCAGGCGAGGGGATCCCAAGGCATGTGCTGGGCGTGGAGGCCACGGGGGCATAGACTACCAAGGAGATAGAATTGAACCTCACATCACCCTGTTTGGCCCCGGAGGATGGCTGGTTAGCAACCTAAGACAGGCACAGTTGTAGAGGGGCCAACAGTAGAGAACTAAAAGGTCAACAGAGGTGGGGCACAGACCCTCACCCACTAACCTTGCAGGGAGCTGAACTCTCACCCCTTCTGAAGGAGGTCTCCTGCTCCTATGGCTGCTTTGCCTCCCACACACAGCTCAGACCAAGACCCAGGTTACAGACAGAGACTCGGCCAGCAACAGCTGCCCTATATCTAAATTAAGTCTACTACCAGGAATGCTTAGGGCCTACTCAAAAATGCAAATAATCTTTTACACTAATATTTACAGAGTAAACTAAGACTTTTCCTTGAGTATTAAATTTGACAGTAAAATAGTAATCAAGTTTTCAGATTAATTTAAACTGGTCAAGTGAAATTAGTGAATACTCAAGAAAATTTAAATGTACTGGACAAAAAGCTGTCCCTAAAACATTAACTAAAATTTCTATTAGTAGTTCATCTCATCGTAAAATTGCCTAACATGCAAAGAACCTAAACTAGTCTTATTTGTGTGCAAAAATTAAAATTTAATGTTACCAAGACTGCAATATAAAATTTCTAAGTTCTTGGAACCAAGATGGCGGCATAGGTAAACACCTATTGTTCTGTCCCTCACAACAATTCAAAAAGTACAAAATAACAACAAAAAAACATCACCCAGAATCACCAGAAAGCTGGCTGAGTGAAAACTCCACAAATAAAAGTAAAGGTGGGACACTGAGACTCAGAGAAGCAGCGGGAGCACAGCCTTGAAGATCCCGAGGAAACAGGTTAGGAGCCGTCCTGGTCAAGCACGGGCTGTAGGGCTGGAGCAACTACCCGGGCTGGATTTCGCCAATGGGGAGGGCGGAGACGTCCCACTACATGGATTCCCCAGTGCCAGGTGAGGTCCGAGATCCAGGGTACGTGGAGCTGTCCCACTGCACAGATTCCCCAGTGCCAGGCGAGGTCTGAGGTCTGGGGGACACACGCTGGAAGCTGTGAATGGCAGAGGTCTCCTAGTCTGCGGAGAAACCAGGTTGCTGGGAAAAGAAGTTTGTGCGCAGGTAAACTGTGCAACAGCACAGACACACGACTTGCTCCCTGGAAACTTGTCTCCTGGTCTCGGAAACCACCAGACTTCTTTCTTTTACAACCCTGGGAAAGACCTTGGGTGTGCAGACTCATTTGGGGATAGGCAGAGTTGTCTGGCAAGGAGAAGAGACTAGTGGCTTTCTCTTGGATGTGCCCGCAGCAAACCTCATCCTACAGAGACCCACACGCGCGAGCGCCGCATAGGACGTAGCTGACACTGAGGCTGCCTGCTCAGCTGAGACTCCGCCCATCCAACCTGAACACAGTCTCCCTTCAAAGCCAATTGGCCTGGAGGTCAAACCTTCCTAGGGCTAACAACAACAAGCTGGGTTTAAATTAAAAAATACTGTACAACCCATAAAGGATTGCAGTAAGAGAACCTACCTCAGGTAACTGGGGAGGCTGTGCCACTGACCCTTAGAGGACATCTACCACATAAAGCAGCCACCATGCAGAGATATGGAAAGAAATCAGGTGTGAAAGAAATGGAGGAGAAAAGACGACAAGACATAGAGTTCAAAACACGGTTATAAGGCTTTTCAAGAGGCTCCTAGAAAAGGCTGATGAACTTAATGAGAACTATGAGGAAATAAACAAGACCAACCAGGAAATGAATGAGACTTACAAAGAAATGAATGAGACCCTCAAGGAAATCAACAAGAGCTCTGAGGATATGAACAAGACCCTCACGGATATGAAAGAGGACCAACTAGAAATCAAGCATACACAAACTGAAATAAAAAATATTACACAAAGTCCTAAAAGCAGTCCAGTGGGCCACACAAACCAAGTCAAAGATTTGACACAAAGAAGCAAAATCCACTCGGCTGGAAAAGCAAGAAACAAAAAGAATTCAGATAATTGAAGATAGTGTAAGGGGCCTCTGGGACAACCTCAAGCATGCCAACATCCGAATTATTTGGGTGCCAGAAAAAGAGAGAGAGCAAGACAATGAAAACCTACTTGAAGAAATAGTGACTGAAAACTTCCCCTACCTGGTGAAAGAAACTGACTTAAAAGCCCAAGAAGTACACAGAACCCCAAAATATAGGAATCTAAAGAGGACCACACCAAGACATTTCATAATTAAAATGCCAAGAGCAAAAGATAAAGAGAGAATATTAAAAGCAGCAAGAGAAAAGCAGTTGCTTGCTTACCTATGAGGGAGCACCTATACGATTGTCAGCGGATTTCTCAACAGAAACTATGCAGGCCAGATGCGAGTGGCAAGAAATATTCAAAGTGAGGAATAACAAGAATCTACAACCAAGATTACTCTATCCAGCAAAGCTATCATTCAGAATTGAAGATCAGATAAAGTGCTTCGCAGATAAGAAAAAGCTAAAGGAGTTCATCACCACCAAACCAATATTATATGAAATGCTGAAAGATATTCTTTAAGAAGAGGAAGAAGAAAAAGGTAAAAATATAAATTATGAACAACAAATACACATCTATCAACAAATGAACATAAAAATCAAGTGAATTGATAGGCTGATGAACAGGATAAACTGGTGATTATAACAGAAACATGGACATAGAGAGGGAATGGACTGACAATTCTTGGGGAGAAATGGGTTGTGGGAGGGACAGCAAGAAACTGGACAAAAATCTTGCAGCAATGGGAGAGGACAGTGGGGAGGGGGAGGTGAGGGTGGAGGGTTGGATAGGTAAAAGGTGGAGGGGAGCTATAGGAGCATAAAAAAGGGGAAACAATGTAATTAATAAACTGAACAATAAAGATTAAAATAAAATAAAATAAAATTTCTAAACGCCCCCATGAAAAAAGAGGGACGGGGATAGTGGAGTAATATCATGTAAGGAAAAATATCCTGTAAGTAAATTACATCTAGAAAATTCTTACAACAGAAAAGTAACTTCCATTTGTAATGCCAACAGCAGGACATCTATGAAAAACACACATGGTGTCAAAATGAGCCAAAGGAAAATCATTTGGGCAAAAATAAAAAGAATTCCAAGTCTAATTTACAGAAAAGATCCCTTTATTAACTTTTGGTCAAGAATATGCTTGTATATTTTCAGAAAACATCTCCAAGACTATATGGGTTCCTGCAACAATGAGGAACTGACAGGTCTGTTCCAACCTCAAAAACAGTCCAGAGATGGAAGTCACTGACAACACCTTGTCATGCTAACAGTCAGCAGCTGTGCGTTGCTGCAGGCGGCCCAGGACCAAACCAGAGAGGCTGGAACCTGCATTGCCACCCTATGTCCACCATCCAGATACCATTGCTGACATGTACACATTAGTAACTATTTGACATTGAAACTGAGACTCACACATTTTTGTTCTTATACATTTATTTCCAGTATGCAGATGCAAGATCTTTTTAAAGAAAAGAAACAGGGGAAAAAATTGATATAGAGGCAGAGAAGCATTGAACAGACTGGCAACCTATTGGGGGAAGGCTGGTGAGGGTGGGGGATGGAGGCTGTAAGAGATTAACTGAAGCACTTGTATGCATGCATGTAGGCATAACCAATGGATACAAGACACTGGGGTAGGGGAGCAGGTCAGGACATATGCTGGGAGGTAGGGGAGTCAGAGGGGAGGACAATGGGGGTGGGGAAGGAAACATGTCCAGTACTACTATTTGTAATACTTTAAAGAATAAAAAAAATTAAAAAAAATAGAAAGCTATACTAGTAATCCAAAGAAGAGATGAAAGATGCTTTTGATAAGGAGGTAGAAATAGGTCTGATGAGACATGATTAGATGCTGGTTATAATTTGAAGATGGAGCTGATAGCATTTGCTGATGGACTGTGAAATATGCAAAAAAGAAGTCAAGGTTCATTTACTATAGCTCAAAACATCACAGAAAGAAGAGATTTTTGGGAAAAATAGAGTTATATTTGCTATATTAAGTTTGAGATGCCTATTAAACATCGAACTTGAGGTATATAAGTCTGGAGTTCAGAGGAGAGGTAGAGCATTGAGATGTGAAAATAAGATTCACTAGCTTATAGTTAGTATTTTAAGTCAAGTGATTGTAATTGACCACATAGGGAGCAGGATACAGAAGCAAACAGAAGAGAAGAGGCTGAAGAACAGAGTCTGGCTTACTCTAGCACAGTGATGGCAAACTTATGACACATGGGTCAGCACTGACACTCGTACTCATTTTCGATTACACACGGCTGCATGTGGTAGCATACAGAGAAGTATGGGATCGTATACCAAGAAGGATGTTTCATCCTCGGCTACTGCACGGCCAGGTGCGGTAGCCGAGGATGAAACATTTGCTGTAGTGTAGTGTAGACACTCTGGGCCAGAGCACTATAGGCCAAAACAACAGAACCCCGGCTCAGAGCTTCTAGTTCTGGGACTTCTGGTTAGGCCATTAGGGGATCTTTAATATCACTTCCGGCCAGCAAATCAGGGAGTAGCAGAATGCCACAGGGGATGCATCTCTGGGGGCCCTGTGATTGTCATTAACAGCAACCACATAACCACAGAAACCATCATCCAATCTACTGTTTAGGGGTGTCGTGGATTTCTAATTGACCATCATTACAGAGATAAGTGAGGAGGAGGCTGGAAGAGGTGAGGGCCTGAGCTATAGGTGCCGTTTCCCGCCATTAGAAATAGCGGCAGGCATCTTAATTTATATAAGGAATGTCATTTTGCAGCATAGTGCAGACTCCATTTCACCACTATTACTGTTGTGCATCTTTTTAAGCCCTATTTCTGCTTATTAGCCCTGCCCTTTCCTAAAAGACAGTTACATGTGCCATCTTGTGGTCAGTTAGGCTAGTTAACTCCTAATTGCCTGCAGGGCTAACAGGCTATCTATAATTCTATCTTCTGTCACTGCCCCCCTGATGGAGAACCCCAACCCCTTCCCCCCACCCCCCCCCAAAAAAAAGGTTAAGTAAAGGAAGTGGTAGTAGCAGTAGCTGACCATTTCAAGAGACATGGACTGAAATGTATGGCATTATAGAAAAAAATGGCAGATCATTTTGTATTCTATGTACTGAAATGGCAGTAAGCAGAACATGGAATATAAATAGGCATTTTGAAACTAATCATTCCCAGCTCTTGAAAAAAAGTGAGGATGAAAGGAAGGAATACATTTTCAGGCAGCTACACTTTTATAAGAGCCAATCTAATTCCATCCTTAAATTTATAAAAGGCTCTACAAATTTAACATCTGCAAGTATGAGCATTGCTCACTCCATAGCTCAGCATGGAAAAGCACTCAGTGAGGGAGAATTTATTAAAGAAACTCTCCTAAGATGTGCACCAGTTCTATTTCATGATATGCAGAATAAAGATGCAATTATTAAGAGAATATCTGAGTTACCACTCAGTATAAATACCCTAAAGGACCAAATAATGAGACTGAACACAAACATACAACATCAATTAAAGAGAGACATAAGTGATTGTAAATATTTTTTAATCTATCTTGATGAAATTACTGATGTCACATCACATGCTCAGTTGGCCATTATTGGTCTATATTCTGATTGTCTCACAATGAGAGAAGAGTTGATAAAGTTAGTATCAGTGCCAACAAATACATCAGGAGCGAAATATGTAAGGTTGTTATACAAACATCCTGTGACCTAAGCATTGATATCTCTAAAGTTGTGTCAGTGATGACAGATGGGGCACCAAACATGGTGGGGAAAAAAGTCGGATTTGTCAAATTGTTTAGGAAGCTATTGGACATCCGATTGTGCTTTTTCATTGTATTATCCATCTGGAGGTTTTATGTGCCAAGGCAGGATCCACCAACTTAAAGGACTTCATGTCAGTTGTTACAAAAATAGTTAATTTAATAGCTCCTTGCCTCCTTCACAAGCGAGAATTTTCTGCACTTTTACTGGAGGTTGATTCCACCTACAGTGGACTGCTGATGTACAATAATGTAAGATGGCTGAGCTGAGGCAAAGTTCTTGAACACTTTGTGGAGTGCTTTGAAGAAATTAAGGTATTTCTTAAGGATAAGGATCTGGGAAACTTTTCTTAGCTCAATGATGATAAGTGGGTCAACATTCTGATGGTTTTTAAAGAACTCTCTGTTCATATTAATGAACTGAACTTAAAGTTATAAGGTTTTGGCAAAAGTATTGATGTTATGTTTGGATATATAAAAGCTTTTGAAAGCAAACTTAAAATTTTCAGGAGAGATGTAGAAACTAAAACTTGTAAGTATTTTCCTCGAGTAATCAAGTATTTTGAGAAGGCCAGTGCAGCTGCACAAAATGAAATGGAACCCTTGCATATAAAGTACCAGCATGTTGTAGACTTGTTACTTGACCAGTTCAGTGATAGATTTAATCAATTTAGAAGCCTAGAACAGACCATTAAAATAATTAAGTATCCTGATGTAGTAGTCTACAGTAGTTTGGAATTAAATTGTTTCCAATGGATGCAAATTGATGATTTGGAGATTCAACTTGCAGAATTTCAAGACAGCATCTGGGCTCAGGTGTTTGTCGAGGTCAAAGCTTGAGAATCTGGAAAGGTGCCGCTTGGAGAATCAAGAGGAGTGCCACTATGAACAGAAAATTTGGAGTGCCTGGAACCGATTACCAGACACTTTTAGCACCCTGAAAAATATAGCAAAGGCTTTACTCACAATTTTTCCCTCTATGAACTTTTGTGAGACCTTATTCACAGCTTTAAATAATATCAAAACCAAAAAAAGAAACAAATTGACAGATGAAGTTAGTAGTGCTTGCTTGGGCTTGAAGTGCACAAAATACCAACCTTAAATTTAAGGTTTAGCCAATGAGATTCAGCAACAAAAAAGTCACTAATAGGCAGGTTAAATAATTCCTCCTTCCCCCCACTTATCTTAGTTCACGGCACCCCACACAAGTTAAATAATATCAAGACCAACAAAAGAAACTGACTGACAGATGAACAAAGAAGTCACTAAACAGGTAAGTTAAATAATTAGTTTTTGGTTTATTAAATACAGTTATATACATTTTTGTTATTTAAACTATAAATATTGTGAAATTATGGTTTTTTTTTCTCAAAGTGACATACCACCCAAGTTATGCTCATTTTTTTGGCTAAATTTGACACACCAAGCTCAAAAGGTTGCCCATCACTGCTCTAGAAATTAGATAATTGGAAGAGAAATGTCCATATATGGAGGTTGAGAAGGTGTAACCAGTGATTTCCTGACAGCCAAATAAAAAAATGTCTCAGCCCAGCCAGAGTGGGTCAGTTGGTTTAGCATTGTCTTGTGCAGCAAAAGGTTGCCATTGCATTCCCTGGGTCAGGGTGCATATGTAAGGCAACTGATCACCCATTGATGTTTCTCTCCCCCTTCCTCTCTCTCAGACTGTTCTCAGATAAGGATTAAGAAAAAAAGATGAATCTGATCAGTTATTAAATGGCACAAAAAGATTAAGTTAGATGGAGACTAACTGGATGACATTGGATTTGTGAGTATAAACATCATTGGTGATTTTAATGAAAGAGGTCTCAGTAGATTGGTAGAGTTGAAAGCTTGACTGAAATTGGTTTAAGAAGAAATGGAAAGTGGGTGGAAGGTAATCAACCAAAGACCTTGTATACATATATGCATAACACATGGACACAGACAATAGGATGCTGAAGGCTTGGGGTGAGAGTGAGCAAAGAAGACTGGAGGGGTCAGTGAGGGGGGAAAAGAGGATATATGTAATATTTTCAATAATAAATAATTATTTTATAAAAAAAATGGAGAGATAGGAAGTAGGGAGAGTGAATAGATAATTATTCAGAGTAGATTTACTGGAAAGAGAAGGAGATAAACGGAGTCATGATAGCAGCTGATGAAGGATCAAAAGATTTAGATGCTGGTAGGAATGATCCAATAGAGTGGGGGAAAATCACAATGTAAGAGAGGAAGAGACAATTACAGAAACAAAGTGGGAAAAACAGTGAAATGAGGAGGTATGCAGTGGTGAGGCTGGCTTTATTGTGAGCCAGTACATCAGCTGTGTCTTGCATAAACAGAAAAAATAACACTTACTCTATACGCATGCTATTGAGAGTATTATATCTTGTAGGCTGTGGAAAAGCCCCTTGTAAGTGGAAAACTACTTATGAACATAAAGGCTTAGTTAAGTCATTTTGCCTGAATGAGATGGTTATATCATTTACCCCTGACAGATCCATGGTAAAATGGAGCTTAGATACTGCTGGGAGAAGGTGGCAGGGCTTGTATTCCTACATATCTATTTGAACGCACAGCTTTTATATAATTAGACCAGCAATAGATAGTGGGGCTCAGTAGATTGGTAGAGTTGAAAGCTTGACTGAAATTGGTTTAAGAAGAAATGGAAAGTGGGTGGAAGGTAATTAATGTGCCAGGTACAGATGCAGGTACTAGAGATACAGTGATGGAAAAGACAAAGTCATTGCCCATAACAATCTTTAATTCTAGTAAAAAGAATGGAAAGATGAATATATAAATGAGACCTTTCTGGTGACACTTGTTTAAAAAAATTATAGGAAAATACAATTTAGTGACACTGACCTCCTTCCTTTGAGACGGAATGTATTAAATATGGGGCCTATGTTCTCCAGAAACATAAAACATGTTCTGATCATTGTGATAATAACTCCCTCTCATTCTTACAAACTTGTGAGACAGGCAAAGTGAGGCAGAAATAATTCCCACTTTTCAGATGAGGAAGTACAGATTTGGGGAACTGAGCACAAGCTATAAAAGAAAGACTCAAATACAGACATTTTGGCTTCAAACTTATAGCTCTTTTTATGATAGCAGGAAAATGTGTGCATGATAAGTTGATATGCTTATTATCCACTTCAAAAAGCATCTTATATATTCAAAAACAAGCCCAATTATAAACATACTAGTACAGAAAATAACATCTTTCAGATTTCAAAAGGATCCAGGAAATTAAGATTTATATTTTTTGAGGGAAAAGAAGAGTACCATTTTCCAATATTGACCAATCTTCTATAAAAACACTCTTTTAGGTTGTAAGGAATTTGTTTTTAAATCTCATATTTTAGATTACTTTAATTTATCACTGCTACTCTTTATCCTCAGTAAACATTAATGCTTACTGAGGATAAAGTCATTTATAAAGTGCTTTTGTGGGTGTGTGACTGCAGAGAGATTTTCCTAACTAAAGAGATAAATATTTTAAACTAATACCCTTCAAAGTTTCACTTTGGAAACATGGAACCGTTTAGGGAATATAAATGTGCTATACAGGCTGTTGGCTAAGCAACTCTAAAGCCACAGATTCCTTGTTAACTAAATGCTAAAGCAGTGGATAAAAAGTATGATTGCCTTAATACCCTCTCTTCCCTTGTACTTAAACTAGGCAACAATTTGGATCTGAAAGAAAATTTTATCTTTTAAACTCCTGAAAATTTTGAGTTACTGATATTTGTGTCACTAATTAGATGCAATATTATTTTTAAATTTATTCTTCAAACCTTCTGATTTTATTAAAATAAAACAAAATCTTAACTATTCAAAATATGTTTCTAAAAGGGCACTGTGTAATATTGCAGGCTGCCTTTCCTTATTCCAGTTTTGTAGATGTAAGCTTTGGGTTTTTAAATGCTTTGATATATATTAAAATGTATATTGTTTATGATAACAGAACACTATAGTAACTTTATGAGCATACAACAACTGAGAATCAACCAAATGGCTTTATACTGACTTTTTTAAGGGGGTGGTACCAGATCTTTGGTAATGTTGTGTCTCAAATTTGTAGAAGTCAGATATCACAGGGAGTGTCTAAAGTCTTTGTCTGAAAGTCTTTTTGTTCTTAACTGTTAGAGAATACCAGAAATCATCTGTGGTATTTTCAGAACTATCCAATTTCAAATGCCCTTTTATTCAGTGCTTTTATGACCAGTTGCTTGACAACATATAGGTTACTTAATACAAAATTCCTGTGCTATGGCTCTTGGCCTATTTTTCTAGATATACATTGTTATACAGTAGTTCCCAACAGACAGATTTTAAAACGGCTTTACTCTTGCATTTCCACAAGTTTTAGAGACTTTTATTACTAAACAATTTTCCACTACATGTGTTTTGAAATGTGTTTTGAGACAAGGTCTAGTTACTAGATATGTAATGTTTTGGGTGTGCTTTAAAAGAGATTTGGTACTTCTTAGACATTAACATGTTATATGCAAACTTAAGCTTTTTTAAAAAAATGTTTTTATATTATTCTGAATATTTGAAAGAAAATTCTGTTGTTATAAACTAGAACTTTTAAAATATAGGCATTCTCAAGCAGACTTTTGAAAGTAAATACATATAATGTCAAAATATACATATACTTTAATAGCAACTCTGACCTTTAATGTTCTCTGCTGGCTTTTATACATATTTGTTAGCTCAGGCAATGTTAGGGATGTATACACACATTTGAGTTGTTTCTCTGTATTTATAAACTTCTGTAGGATATTTTATACACTTAGATAAGAACATCCTTTTATAGTATGATAATACAATATGCCCAATATTTAAAGCACATTGGAGAAAGATACCCATATAAACATTTTTATTATGTTTTACTTATGCCATTTTAATTATTATAGGAGA
Organism: Antrozous pallidus; assembly: GCA_027563665.1. Lineage (NCBI taxonomy): Eukaryota > Metazoa > Chordata > Mammalia > Chiroptera > Vespertilionidae > Antrozous > Antrozous pallidus. Next base: position 43,095,888 of record CM050511.1, on the reverse strand, counting down.
GAATAGAGCAATAAAATTATAGATCAAGACTAGAAGAAACATGTAGGACTAAGTCAACCCCAAAATTTATGTAAATAATCAAATTTGAAATACCCACTTGCTAGATCTTCTAGGTTTAGCAAATATCTTAAAGCCCAAATCTTTAGACTGTTAGCTTGGCAGAGAGAGCAACTTAGAAGATGTTCTATGTTAAAGCAGTTGTCTGTTTGAACTAAAAACAATGTGCAGGGGGCTCCTAAGCAATTCTAAGGGATTATTTTTTCCTTTTAAGAAAAAAAACCCTCCTTGTGGATCACCAAGTCCAGATTTGTACAAAGAAAAACTAGTTTAGGGCTGTGACTGAGAGCTGATACATTTCAAGGAGGACCGGCCGGCTGCACTTGTGAGCGGTGACAGATCTCTGTGAAATATAATCCTGATTAAAAATGCATGTGTGAAACCTCTTCGAATAAAGCGCTGTGTCCAACAGCATTTTTTGAGCTTCTGCATGTGAGAAGGGAAGACTAATGTAGCTATTCTTATACTATATCCCATCATTTGCTGGCAGTATTATATTGCTGAAATTGTCTTTATCTACGACTTTCAATGAGGTAGAATTGCATTTGTGTGTGTACATTTTTAAAAAAGGCATTGATACTAGTGAATTTAAAAATTCAGAAATTTAATTCACACACTGAGAGACACAGAATTTTTATAGATATGTATAAATCAAACTAAAGCACAAAGTGATGGAAAGTTGTGATTAAGATGAACATCAATGACCATGATATTTAGGCCCCTACTACTGCTAAATCATGTAAAATAAAAGGAGGCATATGTGTGCAACTACTTCACACAGATTAGCAAATCTATTGTTGCAACTCTATTACTTTTGTAGTGCCAAAGCCTTAATCAATTTTTGAACAACTTTGAGTGGGTATATAAACCCATTTTCTTCATTTGGGGCTCAGATTTGAGAGAACTCAGGTGTAAAGCTTGAGAGGTTTCTAAAATAGAGATGAGGTAAACCTGTTTATCAAGAAAAAAACAAAACAACTAACAACATGTGGAGGTGCCTGGTGAGCTCAGAACAAGCCAAGCTGCCTTTGTGCCCATGTGTTCCTGCCTCTACAACTCGATGACTTGATCCTGTGACTCTGGGCTAGCATCCTTAATTATGGCCATGTGTTTTGCTGAGATCTAAAAGATGGGCATGAAATCATGCATATATCCACTTTTTAAAATAAAGAATTGGGAGAAAATGAATAGAATGACCTAGTGGAGTAACATAAAATGGGAGAGATGTTTGTCTGGGATTGCAAGTATCTCTAGTTAGTGGTGTAACTGTGATACACACTGACAGGCAGACATACACAGAGGCACATATACATCTACGCAAGCACCTATAAATAACTGAATGTACACTAATACATATATGCATATATGGAACAAACATATCAGGAATAATTATTGAGTTTCTTCTCTGGGCTGCGTGACTTTATTTTAATTTTTTAGTTTCAGATATTTTTAAATTTTTATTAACTTTTGGGGTGACATTGGTTAATAACATCATATAGATTTTGCGTGTACATTTCAATGATACAAGACCAGTATATTGCACTGTGTGCTTACCACCCAAAGTCAAATCATCTTCAGTCTCCATATACTGGCATTAGGACCCCTTCACCCCTTCTCTTTGGCCACCACCACACTGCTATCTGTGTCCATGAGTTTCAGTTTTATATTCCACAGATGAGTGAAATCAAATGGTTCTTAGCTTTTTCTAACTGACTTATTTCACTTAGCCTAATGTTCTCAAGTTCCAGGCTTTATAATAGGTATAGCTTTCTAGACTCCCCTGAATGTTCTTTGAATGTCTATTTAAAAGATACAGTGCTTTATTTGAATATCATTTAGAAAAGAATGGTGCTTTGAAGTTTTCTGCATTACAATCCTTCCATACTCAGGACATTTTACTGGGATTTGTCTATATAAAACATAATTTTTTGAATTTGCATTTGGTAAAATGTGTGCTGACATAGTGGCCTGCCTGAGTTTCTTTGTCTTGCCTCCTCCTGCATGCCCCACTCTGGTGCACTCTTCCTAGTTGAACTCTACATCACATGACATAGGAAAAATAACTCACAAAACAAAGCATTTAACAAATTGGTACTGAGTTTCTTTTTAATCATGTAATTATGCAAAGTATTCAAGCTTTTAAGAGTTCTAATTTTATACAACCCAGTGATTAGGTGAGAGGAATATATTTGCCATTCTTTTAGTCCTCAGAACTGAGAATATGACCTGCACATTTTTCTTCTCCTTTTCACTTGTTCAATAAGCATGTATTGAATACTTATTTGTAACATAACTGCATTTGCAGGCACTAAATTTTAATTAGGATGTTAAAATGAGTATAGTTAGAACAATAAATAGTGACACTAATTTGCCTTAAATTTGAGATTTAAACTTGTGTCTTAAATGTTATGTTTTTTTCTTAATATTTGTTTACATTTTTAATAATATCTATTTTTACTTATAGGACTAATCATATAAAAAGACTTCTTTAAAGTACATATACTTAATTCTATTAAGTAGTTTTATACATTACAATTAAAATAAATATTAATTACTTTTTGGGTGACACAGTATCTCTAGTATCGTCAATAAATAGAATATGAAATAATGGACCAAGTTCCACAGCAAAATATGATGCAAGTACAAACCAATGAATAAAAATTACTATCACTGAGAACAACAGCAAAAAGCTTTCTAAAACCTTTAAGACCCTGGCTCTTTTTTTTCTAATCCCTTGGTGCCTTTTAACAAGTGAAACTATTTTTTAATAAAATTGTCAATGGCTTTCTTTCGATTTACTGAGGGCCCTACTTAAATGGGATATCTGTCCTTTGTGTTTCAACAATATACAAAGATTTCTTGTGTATTATTGTCTTGGTACACATGCACACACATGAAAACGCTGACAGAGAAGTTCGTCAAAGTGACAGCCTGATCACTGTCCTTTAAGACAGGGTCCTCTATGTCTGGTGCCAACAGAAAATAGTGAAGCATGCATGCACTCTTTTCTTTGCAGATATTCTCTGCATAATGAATGCACAGAGATTAGAAGTGAAATGTAATTTATTCTTATCATTCTGTATATTTTACTTTATTTGCAATTAATTCTCTTGCTGTATTACACCTGTGTTAATAGATGTTTTCTCAGAAATTCTAAGGAGAGTACAGCCTCTCATTTATTTCCCATCTTGCAGCTGATTTAAACAGGGGTTTAATAGCAGGGATCTCCTTCCTTAGTAACAAATATACACAGTGAGTGTTCTGAGATTTATGTATGAACCTGGAATTCAGAAATGAGTTTTTTATTACTCCTCTTGGTTTAAAATTAATTGCCAATTATCAATTTAAAAACTCGCAAAGCAGTCTCAGGTTGCTACTTAATTCACTTGTGTTATTTTAAAAGTTTAAGTTGCTATTGGTATTAATAACAATATTTTTGAGCCACTATTTCTAGTATAAAAAGACTATATAGCATTGATAATTGGTTTGAAATCACTGTATATATGTGTGTGTGTGTGTGTATGTGAAAAATATTTTTGTTTTAGTAATGTAGAGAAATTAAGGGAAAAAGTGTTGTATAAATGTTGATTAAAAATATTTTTTCATGATGTTGATTCCAGAATTCTATAAAGACAATTATAATAATTTTATATATATTGCAATGAATTGATTTTAATTACAGTTCCAAAAATATAAATTATTAGGGTAAAAATTACTCAATGAAGTCATTGATAATAATTGTCATTAAACATTATTAAATGACTGATATTATGTCTGATATTTCAAATATCAATTTTTATCTCTTAAAAAAGACAATCTGCAAAACAAATGTATTTGAAAAACAAAAAGCCATAACTTTTAACTCAATTTTAGCTCGATAGAAATAAAAATATATCATAATTACGAAACAGTTATAGGGCTGGCAGGGAGCTAGAAGAGCTAAAGAGAACGTGTTTCAAACGCTGGCAAACGGTTTACTGTGCACATTTCGGTTCTTACGAGCTCCCTCTCTGTTGTAGACCGGGATGGAGCATGAATAGCCTTTTTTAACTATAGTTTTTATACAAGTATGAAACTACAGGCTGTTCCAAAGAAGAGTTTGAGGTTTTCTTTTAAAATACTCATCCGCTGATATCTTCCTTATCATACAGCACAGGAATATAAGAGTGTCTTCAGCAAATGGAATGTAAAGAATTCAAGAAGCCCTAACTATGGATATGGGTGACCCTTGTTCCTGATTGACTTGGTTGATATACTTTCCAGATAAGCAGCCATGAGCCTTACAAGGCTTTCAGTGACTGTAAACAAATTTGGAATCCAAAAAAATATATGTTTCTTCTTAACATTAACACATAGGTACAGCGATGGTGATGCTTTCCTGGCCTGGAGTCCTTAGTTAAATCATCAGTTTGTTAACTGCTGTTTGCGAGGTAAACCCTCCCTCTGGAATGGACTTCTTTAAAGCAAAATGAAATAAAATAAAGGTAAGTAAAAGTAAATAGATTTTCCTATTGAAAGTTATTACTTCAGGAATGAAGAAGATGGATATTGATCGGCCCCATCCTTGGCCATTACTGTCAGGTCCACGTAGATGGCTAAGACACTTTATTCTAAGCAAACAGCCATTTTCTCTTCTGACATGGGATTCCAGTGAGAATTGAAAAAAGTAAAAGGTTTGTAAAAACATTTTTTCTGTCCTTCTTACAGGGACAATTGATGTTGAAGTAACAGTCTCTGAGATACTTGCACCTGTTATTGATTTATTTCTTCTTTGTCATGGACAAGCTCCTGTTTTATAATTCAGTTATCCTTGTATACTGCTCTTGTGCAGTAATTTGAAAATAATATTCATTGCAACAATATCCTAAAGGGCTCCAAATATGGAAGCAAATGAATAAGACACTAAATATGTGTATATGTTTTTTTTAGATGCTCTCCGGGACATATTGATAGTTGTGATATTTGTTTTTATCACTAATAATATCAGAATAATATGATGAGCTATTGTCATAACATCACAAGCGGAATTCCAAATCTGTGAAGTCCCCATGGTTTCTGGTCAAATAACCCTTCTATATGAACTTGTGACTCCATGGAGTGAAAAATAAATAATGTAAACCTAATGTAATCAGAGTATGCTATATTATTTCCAAAGATGGGCAAAGTTTCTATTGATAAGAAAGCAAATCTGAATAAAAAAACTAGTAAATCTGAAAAGAAAAAAAATCACTGAGCACCTTTGATATGCAACTATAAATTTGCACACAAGTACGTGTGTAAACATCCATTTTATCTGTGTGTCCACCAATACAGTATATGCTGGTTTCCTCATGAAAAAATCAATATGGCTGTGATTTCTCTATGGCTCATTCACTGTTTATGGGTAGGGATTAATGCTTGACCTTCCCTTGCCTTCTTGACTTGAACCAATTACTTTAGAATAATTTTTCTGGTTTAACTTTTTATCACATCTTCTGACATTTTAGTGAATAATATGTGACAGCTATTAACATCTGCAAAAGTTATTGTTATCATAACTTGAGCTCAATGGAACTACCAGCATGGATGCTCTGAAGATCATATTGCACTACAGAATAAGAACACACTTACATTAAAAAAAATGTTTTATTTCTTAGTAGAAATTTTTGCTTAGTTTGTTTTAACAGACACAGACTATTTTAAACAAAAAAGAGACAACTGGAGGTGGAAAGGACATTTGCATTCTATACAGGGGAAGCCTCAAAATATTTATTTTTTTATTTGACATTTTATGCATTATTATCATGCACAAAACAGCTTTTAATGTTTGGAAACATTAGCAGTGCAAACCAGCTTTGTGCATCATAGGTTTGTAAGTAACTCCTGGTAAAAGTATTTCATTTTATTGTCCTGATTTCTTATTCAGTATGCACCCAGGGAAACTGGTATATTGCATTCTCCTTGAAGAAAGACCTATATATAGAAAATGCAGTTAGTCATTTATATGCATATAACAACATAAATCACAAAGATTAAGGGAAATCATTTTAGGGAGCAGTATTTTGCAACCAAAGGCACTTAAATAATTACCTTTTTAAGCAACTTTTATTGACTATGTAGAAGGATGAAAAGTAATCTTACTTGTTTTAAATGGCATAAAGCAACCAAATGCCATTAACAGAGTGTTACATTTCTTATTTCCTTAAGATTGTTAAAGCTTACCAGGAAGAGATAAAAAATGTATAAATTCAGGAACACTGGCTAGTAAGATCCCAAACCATTGTCAGTGGACTCCTACTTTCTCCTGCCAAAATATGTGGAAGCATGCATGGATTGTACTAGATTAGTAAGAGGGGCTCGTTTCCGGGGCATTAGCCAGGTATCTTAGCAACAAGACCATACCAGATTCTAGCAGTGCTCTGTGGTGGTGCATGTAATATCCTGGACATAATCTGTCTTTTAATTTTCTTTGGATTGTAGTGATATTACAGATACATGTGTTCAGTGATAGATCTTTATTTAATAAGAAGAATGCCTTAGCTGAAGATTTGTACTGTGCCAGGAGTGGGCAACTCACAATAATGTTGCTGTAGGTTGAGCCCAGGTACTGCCTTGTCTCACATTTCAGATTGACAGGAAAACTTACTCCTTCATTAAGATGTGCCTCATAGTTCATATCTTTATGCTGTGAAGATGAGGATGCTGCCGGAATTCATAATACTAAGAACGTTATTTAATGTCACATAGAATGCAAATTGCTCGTACAATTGAAATGTCATCTAAAACATGGCACCGTATGCAACACCACTTTATTATAAGTCACTGAGAGCAATATCTTAAATTTGGAATTGCGCTAATCCTTCATCTGCTTTGTTTACCTTTCATCTATAATAGAGATGTCGAATTTCCTCCAAACTGGATTTGCATGTTTTATCTGCTTGCTCACACAGCTCAAGATAGTGTGGGAGAACTATAGGGGGGTACTTCCTTTGATTTTCTTGTCTTTTTGTTGTTTGCTTAATGCAAATTAACAGCAAAAGATAGCTTTCAAATACAAGACAAAATGCCATGTCAACCCTTTTGGGGAAATAAGCTAACGCTTATGGAAGAACATTTGATTATTTAAACTATGAATTATAATACAAATATGCTGTCTGTTTATTGTAATTGATTTTCTTGGCAATTTAGTTTCATGCAGTACATTCTTGCATTTTACTGAAACAACAATAGTTTTATAAGATTAATATTGTTCGCAGTAAAACTACATATAAACCATTTAAGACCTTTGTCATGTTTGCTTGGAGAAAGTGCCCAGAACAATTGCCTTCCAACATATAGCTATCCTGACATAAAAAATATTGTTTGTACTTAAAATTGATTCCTAAATATTCATTCAAGATAGATAGCTTATCTTTTATACATCAGTTTTCAGTACCAAAGAAGGCCCAGGACACCTCTTTAATTAGTACCCTGTAAGATTTTCCAGAAAGAATTAGATTTTTACAGAGAAGAGAGTTATGGGACAATATATGGGAAGAAGAGTGTTCTTTTACTATTAATATTTGCTATTTTACTATTGACAATTGCATGACTCCTGGCTTCTCTCCTCTCCAACTCAATACCCTCACCCCTACACCTCCCCAGTTTTCTCAAAGATTTTCAGCTCTTGAGTAGTGTTTATTATCTTTCGATGGGCAGCATTGGCAACTCTGTTTTGTTTTGTTTGATATTATATAGTATTTTAATTATCCATAACAGAATACCACTCAACATATACTACTATAACTTAAGAACTCTACCACAAAAGTTTATTTTTTATGAATATTATAAATATAAAACTTATACGAGTGCAAGGAGTTCCCAAATTAAAACTCTTTAAGTTAAATGTATATCCATATATTATTTGATATAAGGATCTGCTCAAAATTTTTAGAAAATTTGTTTCTTTTTATGAAGACATGCTTTGACTACTTCTAAAGAATGTCTCACAGTTGCTCCCATAATGTGAATAATACCGTGGTGTCATATAATTCATGCTGGTTTTTAAAGATCTCTTGAACTATTTAGAGCAGCTTTTTTCCAATGGTTGTCTGAAGATTTCATGCCTTAGAATTACTTGGTATGTTTGTTGAAAATTGAGATTCCTGAATTTTTGCCCAGACTCATTGTATAAGGCTCTTTAAGGATTTAGGAATATCTCTAGGTTTTTCTTTTTTTTTTTTTTTTTTTGGCACATTAGGTTTAAGAGCCATTAAATTAAAACAATGAATAACAATCAAGAGAAAGCTTAATTTTCATTGTAAGATCTTATTAAAAATAACTTGAAACAAAGGGATTGGAATATTTTTAAGCTTATTAAATTATGCAATTTATCATTAAGGATCATTTTGCCAGGTCAAATGCCAGGTCATTTGAGAATAGTAAGTTGGAGATCCATAATATCTTTTTAAAGTATGTGGGAAAGAGAACATATGTTTTTTCATAACTGTGATTTTATTTTAAAATTTTCTCTTAAAACACGAAAACACAGAAATGTGTTTTTGTTAATATCAAAATATGATTTGTTGCATTCTTGTAAAAGAATCAAGTTAGTAAAAAACTAATGCCTTTCAGTTTAATGGTAGCTACTTTCTTCCCCATTTATCTTAATTTCTCTTTCTGTCTTTAGTCTGAGCACTGACTTTGAAGTTAAGCTACATTTTTATTCTCCTTGAATAAATTCTTGGTGACCAACAATGCTCTTGCATTTACCAAGGTCTTGAGTCCAGAGGCATCCCTGAGTTTTGTGAAAACCAAGTACAGAAGTCAGATTAGCTAGCTCTGAAATTTAATCATGCCTTGGGCATAAAATGAAATTTAGTTAATGGTGCATTATGTAGCAGCACTAAAGAGAAAGTAAAATATAAAAAAGCAAAATAAGGAGCTATCCAGAGCCCAAGTGAGCACTATGACCTTCTGAGGTATACACCCTATGACCGACTTTCACCGTATGACTGACCATCAGCAAATAGTTTTGTACTAGATGTGCAGAATTCCAGATACTGACAAGTTGGAAACTAGTCTCAGGCCCAGAAATGTAGGATCACTTATTCTGTGTCTAGAGGCCTGGTGCATGAAATTTAGGATGTCCGCCTACTGGCTTATGGCTGGATGGCCTTCTGCTGCTGCACGACTTGCTACTTGAATTTTAGCAGCTGTTACACTTGTACAGGCTGGGCCACCATGGTCTGTCCAGCGAACACCACTGAGTGGGTGAGTCAAGCATGGAGGCAGGCTCACCCTGAGTTCCCTGTACTTCCCTGAGTCATGGAATTGTTCAGACTGACTTCCTTCTACAGAGAATGCAACTGGGATTGGGCATTAGCTAGCAGTTGGATATTCCTTTTTCAGTCTGGGACCCTTTGGGGGATGTAATAGTGTGCCAAGCAGCAGGAGCCTGAAACGGGGCTGGGTGGCTCTGCCGCTCACACTCATTCCAGACTGCTGTGTCTGCTGCTGCCTCTTGGTAGTGCTATTGCAGAGTTGGGAGAAGCTCCTGCTGTGGCAGCTGTGTTCACCAGCTGTGAGCCTGGTTCCTGGCTGAGCAGCGCACCCCCTTGTGGGAGCATACTTATCACTAGGGAGAAGATCCTGCATTGAGCATCTGCTCCCTGGTGGTCAATAAAAGTTTCTTAAGCTTTTATTTTGTACACCAGAGGCCCAGTGCACAAATTCATGCACAGGTAGGGACTGGCTGCCCAGCCCTATTTGTGGATCAGGGCTGGGCCTGTAGGGAGGAGGAGATAGCATGAGGTTGGACAGCTGGCTGCCCAAATTGGGGCCCAATTAGGGCTAGGCAGGCTGGGGGGAGGGATCATGGTGATTGGCTAGCAAGCCCTGCCCTTGATTGGGGTGGGCAGGGTTGATGGGGGTTGGGATCGGCTATAAGAAGGGGCTGTGGGTGGTGGGCCTCTGGCCCCACCTTCAAATGAGATAGGGGTCCTGATCATGGGTAGAGCTTGTGGGGGTAGGGGCCACAGGATGATGGGGGCTGATTGGGGGTGGGGCTGGCTGTGGCAAGGGGAAGTGGGCAGTGGGCTGGCCAGCCCCACCACTTATTGGGGTCAGTAGGCTGATCTAGGCTGGGGCCAGGTCGGGGGAAGGACTGCAGGAGGTTGGCCAGCTAGCCCCTCCCCTGTTGGGGTTGGGGTGATCAGGAGTGGGGCCAGCCAGGGGGAGGGGCTGCAGAGTAATCAGGGTGGTGAGGGACCATTGGGGGTGGGGCTGTTTATGGGGAGGGGTTGCAGAAGATTAGCTGACCAGCTCTGCCCCCTATTGATGTGGAGGTGCAATTAGGGGCAGGGCTGGTGAGGGAAGGTGGGAGGCCCATTGGGGGAAGGGCCACAGGGGTGATGGCCAGCTACCCTACCCTTGATGGGGTTGGGAGAGGCCAAATAGGGGTGGGCTAGCTTGGGGGGAAGGGCCATGGGTGGTTGGCCAGCTGGCCCCATCCCCTAATCAGACTAGTTCACTGGCCACAGTGTGCATCATAGCAATCAGTCATTCTAGCATTCCGGTCGCTGGCTTTTTATATATGTACTAGGGGCCCAGGGCACAAAATTAGTGCCCTGAGGGTGGGTGGTCTCTCAGCCCAACCTGTCCCCTCTCACATACTGGGAGCCCTCAGGGAATGTCCTACTGACAGCTCATCCCCCAGTCTGCCCAAGGCCAAAAGTCTCTGGCTGAGGCTTTCCGTCCTTGGGCAGGGAACCTGGATCAGGGGACCCCAGCCAGGATTGCCCTGCAATGGGACTGATTGCTGGCTGGCTCTGCCCCAGCCCCAGCCTGCCCAAGGTTGGTCCTTGGGCAGAGGACCTCGGCCAAGAGACCCCAGCCAGCGATTACCCTGCGATCAGGCTGATGACTGGTTGGCTGTGCCCTAGCCCGACCTGCCATGGGCAGCAGCCATCTTGGTTGGATGTTAATTTGCATATCATTCCTGATTGGCTTGTGAATGTGGCTTGTGGGTGTGGCTTATTGGGTTTAGCAAAGGTATAGTCAATTTGCATATCACTCTTTTATTAGGTAGGATAGATTCCTCTTTGAATCCCTGGTGAATCAAACACTCACCTTTGATTGGTAAACATAAACATTACTGAGAATAATATATTTGCTGTGTAACTTCGTAGTCTATTATGAAAAGTCTTTTCAGAAATAGAGCAATTACTATTTCATCATTCCCGAATGTTCATTTACAACCGTAACATTTTTCTCACACAATACTAATAGCAACTACATTTCTAATGTCCTATCCTTGAATACTCTGCCATCACCTCAAATTCAGTCTTTCTAAAGTAAGAATTAATGTTTTTCTGTGAACACAAAATCATATCCATTATTTCTCAATTTCTGTCTATTGGTCCACCATTTCCCTTATCACTTGTATTCAAAGTCCCTCAGTAATCTTTAGGTTCAATGCATATACTAAGATTTCTAGTAAGTTTTCACAATTCTATTGTTTTTTTTTTTCACTGTGAAGCAGATTTATTTTGAAAATAGTCCATAGGTAGGTTGAAAAATGCCTTTAAATCAAGTTGCCAGACCAAATCTGTCAGCACCCAGTAAAATGACACACCATACTTCTAATCAGGTAAAATAGGATTATGTGAAACTTTGTGAAGTTTGAGCATGTAAACAAAATTAGCAGAAAGGTAAAAATCAAATAGAATTTTTGATTTGGAAAAATCAATAGTTAATTTTTCTCTCCATGATGAAAGAACTGCTAATTTTATTCAAATTACTTGTTTACTTTCAAAGAGAATCAAGACGAATCGAGTATATTTTTTAAAAAATATGGCCTGATAATCTTTTTGTTTTTCTTCCCTTCTATCTGGTGCTTTTCTTAGGCTCAGTTCCCACCAAGGACTGAATAACAGAAGCAGAGATTGGAGGTGCAATGTAAGGTGGAGACTGAGTATAATGGCTAGCAGGACATGCGTTAGGAGAGCAAGAAGAATCTGATGAGATCCTGGGGATGGGACCGAGAGAATGAGTGTGTCAGCACCCTAATTTAAAAGACCTTTGTCTTATGAGCTGGGGAAGAGGGATGGGAGGATTTGGAGACTAAAGAGCACACCTAAACTTTTCTTTCTGGTCCATCTCAGACTTTGTATGAGTTGGAAAGTATAGCTAAATCCAACTAATAAAGCCTGTTTTGTATATGTTTCTGGACTCTGGCATACAGTAGTTTGGCTTAAAAATGAATGATACCACTTTTCTACAACCAAGGACATGACACTGGAAATATAATATTCATCAAGATGGAGTCTTCAGGGGGCTATTTCTCTACAACAAGATCACATATTAAGTTATTCCCATTATAGAAATGTTGACACAATAACTCATGAAAAAGATGTCTTAGAGATGAAGGAAGAGCCTTGACAGGATAGTTATTGCCCTCAGTATCTTCATAATTTGAATATTGTTACTCTAACTTTTTTCAATTTTAATAGCAAATATTGTGTTTTTATAAGATAGCAGAGCCAGAGCATTGGAAACCAGTGAAACAGGATAAAACTAGGCATATCTACTGTTTAGAGGCTGCTCCAACTGGAAGGGTTCTTTCAGATACATCTGCTTGAATTTTGAAGAGTAGTTTGGTTCTTTCTAGCTTATTAACCCTTCCATATGTAGGTGGAGAAGAGAGTTAGAGATAATCAAAAAATTAGTTAGAATCCCAATTCAAGAGAATACACTATAGTCCTTCTCTTACAGAACTGAGAAATCCCAAAAGCCAGCTGTTGAAAACTACCAGTGTCTCCTGAATGCTTCCTAGATGTCCTGGATTTGCCAAGGGTTTGACATAACTTACATCTTTCCATCCTCAATACAACTTTATGAAGAGAGACTATTATCTGATTTTAAGGCTAAATAAATAGATGTGATGAGGTTCAATAGCTTTGAAAAGATTCAGTCAGGTATTAATAATCATGATAATAACAACACTTTTAAAAAATCCTCATCCAAGGACATGCTTAGAGAGGAAGAAGGAGAGAGAAGCATCGATGTGCGAGAGAAACATCTATTGGTTGCCTTCTGTACACTCCACAAACAAGGATGGAACCTGAAACTCAGGTATCTCTCCTGACAGAGAATCCAACCAGCAACTTTTTGATGCTTGGGACTATGCTCAACCAATTGAGCTACTCTGGCCAAGTGATAATAAACAATAATACTATGAACTTAGTACTGCTAAGTGCTTAATATATATTAAGCGATTTTAATTCACAATATCCCTATAAGGTAGGCACTGTAATTATTTTCGTTTTTTTGAATTTTTTTGTTGTTTAAAGTATTACATATAGTATTACATATGAGAACTCTGATGCATGAAGTTTTGTGCAAGAATGCACCTTCCTTCCCCCAGCTGCTGGCACCACCTTTGCTTTAGCCTGAGCCACCTTTCCACCTTCCCACACTGCCCAGAGGCCTGGAGCGGCTGGAATGATGTGGAATGCCACAGTGATGATGCAAGTGTCGCACTCTGCTCCCGACCACTTGGCACCTGCATATGCAATTTAACCCACCATCTTTGTTGGTTTATTTGCATACTCACTCCTGATTGGTTGGTGGGTGTTGTAAAGGTATGGTCAATTAGCATGTTGCTCTTTCATTAGATAGATGTCTCCTTTTTACCCCACTGACCTCATCCATCTACCTCCAGCCTCAGCACATGCCCTCATCCCCCTACTGTCTGTGTCTATTGTTTATGCTTATATGCATGCATATAAGTCCTTTGGTTGATTTCTTACCCTCCTCCCACATTCCTACTGAAGATTTGATGCTCCTCTGTCTCTGTATCTATTTTTGTTCATCAGTTTATGTTGTTTATTATATTTATTCCACAAATGAGTGAGGTCATGTGATATTTGTCTTTCTCTGACTGGCTTATTTCGCTTAGCATAATGCTCTCTAGGTCCATCCTTACCATGCTATTGCAAATGGTTAGAATTTCTTCTTTTTTACATAAGTGTAGTATTCCATTGTGTAGATGTACCACGGTTTTCTAATCCACTCATCTACTGATGTGGACTTAGGCTGTTTCCAAATCTTAGCTATTGTAAATTGTGCCACTATGAACATAGGGGTGCATATATCCTTTCTGATTTATTTTTTCTTTTTGGGGAAAGGATATATTCCTACAAGTGAGATTACTGGGTCAAATGGCAGTTCCACTTTGAATTTTTTGAGGAAAATCCATACTATTTTTCCACAGTGGCTACACCAGTATGCATTCCCATCAGCAGAACCAGGAATTCATTTTTCTCTGCATTTTCGCCAGCACTTGTCATTTGTTGATTTGTAAATGATAGCCATTCTGACAGGTTGAGGTGGTACTCCATTGTTATTTTGATTTGCATCTCTTAGATCAGTGGTTCTCAACCTTTCTAATGCCATGACCCTTTAATATAATTCCTCATGTTGTGGTGACCCCTAACCATAAAATTATTTTCATTGCTACTTCATAACTGTAATTTTGATACTATTAATGAATCATAATGTAAATATCTGTGTTTTCTGATGGTCCTAGGCTCTACAGCAGCAGTTCTCAACCTGTGGGTCATCCACAGGTTGAGAACCACTAGCAAGGTCTCCTAAGACCATCGAAAACACAGATATTTACATTATGATTCATAATAGTAGAAAAATTATTTTGCTACTACTAAGTAACAACAAAAATGTAAATATCTTTGTTTTCTGATGGTCTTAGGTGACCCTGCTAGCAATGAAAATGTAAATATCTGTGTTTTCGATGGTCTTAGGTAAACCTGCTAGTGGTACCCAACCTGTCATGACCCACAGGTTGAGAACCGCTGCTATAGAGCCTAAGACCATCAGAAAACACGGATATTTACATTATGATTCATAACAGTAGCAAAATTACATTTATGAAGTAGCAAAGAAAATAATTTTATGGTTGGGATTCATCACAACATGAGGAACTGTATTAGAGGTTCATGGCATCAGAAAGGTTGAGAACCACTCTCTTAGATGATTAGAGATATTTGAGCATGCTTTCATATGTCTCTTGGCCTTCTGTATGTCCTCTTTCAAAAAGTGTCTATTTGGGTCCTTAGCCCATTTTTTAAAATTTCTTTATTGATTAAGGTGTTACATATGTTCCTTACTCCCCCATTACTCCGCCATGCCCCTCACTCAAACCTTCAGCCCCTTGTTGTCTGTGTCCATTGGTTAGGCCCATATGCATCTTTGCCCATTTTTAAAAATATATATTTTATTGATTTTTCACAGAGAGGAAGGGAGAGGGGACAGAAAGTCAGAAACATCAATGGGAGAGAAACATCGATCAGCTGCCTCCTGCACACCTCCAACTGGGGATGTGCCCGCAGCCAAGGTACATGCCCCTGACCGGAATCGAACCTGGGACCTTTCATTCCGCAGGCTGATGTTCTATCCACTGAGCCAAACAGGCTTGGCTTTGCCCATTTTTTTTTTATTGGATTGTTTATCTTCTTTTTGTTAAGTGTTGGAGATTAAACCCTTATCTCAGATAACATTGGCAAATATGTTCTCCCTTACAGTGGGCTTTCTTGTTTTTTTGATGCTTTCTTTTGCTTTGCAGAAGCTTTTTATTTTGAAGCAGACTCATTTGTTTATTTTCACTTTAGTTTCATTGCCCTAGGAGCTATATCAGTAAATATATTGCTATGCCATATGTCTGCTATTTTGCTGCCCATGACTTCTGCTAAGATTTTTATGGTTTTAAGTTCTTTATCCATTTTGAGTTTATTTTTGTGTATGGTGTCAGTTGGCACTCTAGTTTCTTTTCTTTTTTTTCCATGTATCTGTCTAATTTTTCCAACACCACTTATTAAGAGACTGTCTTGATTCCATTGTATGCTCTTACCTCCTTTGTCAAATATTAATTGAGCATAGGGTTTGGGTCAATTTTGGGGTTCTCTGTTCTTATCCACTGGTCTATATGTCTGTTCTTGTGATAGTACCATGCAGTTTTGAGAACAGTGGCTTTATAGTATAGCTCAATATCTGGCATTGTGATCCCTCCTACTATGTTCTTCTTTCTCAGGATTGCTGCAGCTATTTGGAGTCTCTTTATTTCAGATGAATTTTTGGAGAGTTTGTTCTAGGTCTACGAAATATGCTGTTGGCATTTTAATGGGGATTGCATTGAATCTATAGATACTGCTTTGGGTAGTATGGGCATTTTAATGATGTTGATTTTATCAATACATGAACATGGTGTATTGTTTATAACTTCCTCTGTGTCTTTTTTTCAGCACCCTGAATTTTCTGAGTACATAACATTTTCCTTCTTGGTTAAATTTATTCTTAGGGATCTTATTTTGTTGTAGCAATATTCTTATTTTTATAGATAACCAAATCAAGGACCAGTAAAACCAAATTAGTTTCCCAAGTACATACACACCAAGTAAGTGGCAGAACCAGGCTTTAAAACCAGGTGTTCAGGTCTCAGAATCTGAGCTATTTTTAAAAAATATATTTTATTGATTTTTTACAGAGAGGAAGGGAGAGGAATAGAAAGTCAGAAACATCGATGAGAGAGAAACATCGATCAGCTGCCTCTTGCACACTCCCTATCGGGGATGTGCCTCCAGCCAAGGTACATGCCCTTGACCACAATCAAACCCAGGACCCTCAGTTCGCAGGCCGACGTTCTATCCACTGAGCCAAACTGGTTTCAATGAATCTGAGCTATTTTTAAGCTAGTCTAACAATCATAGAACCAAAGCTTATATATTTGCCTTCAAAATCCAAGCTTTTACCATCATTACATAGCTATAAGAACATATTATAGTTTTACCTTTTTACTGTTTTATATATGAATTTAGATATTGTGTGTTTTCCATCGATGTGATAAATATCTTTTTCAATCGCAAAAGATGTGATTAAACAATGGAAAATAAGAACAGAAATATTTGACCCAATAAGCAATTTGAGATGTTTATCTCTACATAATTTTGAACTTTTAGGTAAACTTTATTTGAATGTGTTTATAAACTAGTAAATTAAGTGAGCAGAATAAAATTACACTATTGGAGACTTTTTGTTATTTAGCTGCTTAACAAGTTATCTCAATTAAAAAACGGTGCTATGTCAAAGCATACAGTGTTGAGTGAATTAATGTGCATTTACTATTAGTGGGCAATAATGAATATTCAGCTAGTTTTTAGAAATAACTTGTATCTTATTCCACTCAGCACTCAGCAGAATACCACAGACTTCCTTCATAATTTGATCTTTACTTTTAATCTGAAATTAATTTTACATTTATAATTATTGGTCTACTATGTGGTATTTTTGTTTTTGCCTTTAGTAGTTATGCAAACATTAGCTTGAGACAAGTAGGTACTTTAATCTTACTATTTTTATCATTATTAAATGGTAAAAAATATGTCACTACTTTTATGATGTCATTTTAAACTTTAATAAGCTTATACTGCTTGTTGTAAAATCCTGAGTAATTTTAAATTGATGTTGACATTAAAGAGGATTGCCTATAATGATAGTGTCTTGTAGATTTAAGTAGCAGTCTGAAATAAATCTAGTAATAATTATGGTTACATTTTGATCACTTGCCTTTTCCTGTTTATTAACCTTGTAAAGAAACATATTGTTAAAGTCATCTTTAATTCATAAGAAAAATTAATTCCCTTCTCCTTCTATCCCAGACCTGAGAACTAAATGAGAATGTAAGGTCAATACTGAAAGTTTTTTCCTGGAGGGATTCCCACATGGAAAACTGAAGCACTACTACTCAAAGTTATGTACCTTAATCACACATCAGTGTTAGTGCTTTGTGTCACTGCCTCTTCATAGAGGAGCCCCAACATGCTTAATCTGTGTTACCCCAGGGCCTGCTGGAACCTGCTAGGAGCTAAGCTATTAAGACCAGCCCATCTGAGAAGAAAATAACAAAAAGCAGAAACTCACCAGCTAACCTGAATTGCTGATCCCTGGAGGGTGCTCTAAGAAAAGTTGGAAAAGATTATGTAAAATGGTTCTCATATGTTTGGCAGGAAAAATTACTTATTGCCTCTAAACAGGAAGATTGTAAACAATGTCTCCCATTTTTGCAAAAAAGAAAGATCAGCCTGCATAAGACTCTGCTCTCAAACATAGCTTTCATGAGGTGCCATTGGGTTTAGAGTCATCCACTTGTCTAAGAGAGAAGGGGAACGATGGGAGAAATTTATCTCTCTTATTTCTGAGCTCCCTTCTGTGTTGAACAAAGCCTGAAGCCTAAATAGGAAGGATCCTTTTATCTAAAACCCACACTTCTGGGTTTTTATCCTAGACCTGAAACAGCTTGGGAGTGCAATAATCAAAGAAACAGTAACATATTTTGTAAAGATTTAACACTGAAAGTGTAAATAAAGTATTTATTTACTGCCTATTTTTACTTATTATTAAGAATATGTATTATATGCATAAATTTGATTTGTGTAATTTGTACTTGCTTTTTGTAACCTAGGAATCCTATATAATAAAAGCCTAATATGCAAATCGACTGATGCTCAGCCCTCAGGTCCAGGCCAGCCAAGGTGGGTACCCCAAGCCACCCTTCCCCAGCCCCAACTCCAGATCTCTCTGCTGGTCTCCCTGCTGGCTGTCCCACAGATCAGCCCTGATTCGCCAGGCAGGCCTAGGGCCCATACCCATGCACAGATTTTGTGCATCAGGCCTCTAGTAAATTAATTAGGTTTATAATTATGTCAATGATTGTGTCAATTTTAATGGCTACAAATTGATGTTTTAGATGTATAAATGTTGTAGAGAAAACTAATGAAATTTAAAGTATGTGTTTCTCTGTTTGGTAAATATGTATATCTTTATTAGATATTTTAAAAGTTGCTAAGTGTGTCCTAGCTGATTGAATAGAACATTGGCCTGTGAACTGAAAGGTCTCAGGTTCAATTCTGATCAAGTGCACACGCCCGGGTTGTGGGATCCATTGCCAATGGAGGGCTTGCAGGAGACAGCCGATCAATGACTTTCTCTCATTATTGATGCTTCTATATCTCTCTCCCTCTTCCTTCCTCTTTGAAATCAATAAAAATATATTTAAGAAGTTGTTAAATGTGCATAATAATTTGAGTTTATTTCATTCTTCCAAACCATTCTTAGCCCAAATACATATGTTTCTTGTCATGTGCCCTTTCCTGACCATTCCATAGATGCCTCCTCTTTGTTTTATTTTTATTTTATTTTATTTTTATAAATCTTTATTGTTGAAAATACTGCTTATGTCCCCCTTTTTCCTCCAATGACTCATCTAGCCCACCTCACACCCCACCCCAGGCCTTCACCACCCTATTGTCTGTGTCTATGGGTTATGCATATATGCATACAAGCTCTTTGGCTGATCACTTTCCATCCACCCTCCCTCCCATGCCTTCCCTCTGAGATCCCTCAGTCTGTTCCATGCCTGCATGACTCTGGATCCACTCCGAGGCCTCCTCTTTGTATCAAACTCAAAGAACTGTTATTTCTAAACTTATTATCTTAAAGGGAACTATTTTTCATCTGTCTGGATGCTATGCTTCCAGATTTTGTTTACCAACAATATATTTGGTTAATAATTGTTTCTTCACATTCTATTTGTAGGTAGTCTTAACCAGCAGTAGCCAGCAGTGGCATCGAGCTGCCAAATTTGGGGAGAGGCACCAGGTCTAGGGTTTGGATCGAGTGAATATGGGCAGATGTGTTCAGGTACTCGAAGGCTGTGAAAGTTCCGGAAATGGAGCAGAGTTGTGTGGATTAAAGGACTTGGACAGAATCGGAGAGAGAGCTGATGACTGGAAATGTGTGATTGCCAGACTACTGCACTAAGCCAGAAGTGCGTCAGGAGCTGGATGACCTAATGTCAGCATAGGATCTGATTGCAAATGAGAAGCAAATAGCTTGTGAATGAGTCAATAGAGGAAAATGAAGGGAAATCACATATATACTATATAGTCCACGTACCACAAGCAGGGCTCCATTCCGGGAGAAGCCACATTGCCCTCTCTCCCTGCTTTACACCTGGGACCATCCTCCTTGGGTGTTCAGGGGATCCTATATGTTCCTGAAGCAATTGCTGCTAAGTATTTTGTCCCTGGAAAATGAATACTGACATTTTTAATATTAAAAATATTTAACATTTCTGGAGAATCATTGTGCTGTGTTTCCCTGTAGGAAGACTATACTTCCCAGTTCCAATGTTCCCTGGGCAAGGAAAATATAAGTGGAAATGACATATAATATATCTAAACAAATGTTGTAAGAGCTTTTGTATGATTCCTCCATGTTACCTTTCTCATTTTCTATGAGACAAATTCCTTCAGGTAAGAAATAAAGAAACATGGAACAGATATCTTTCCTGACCCCAAATAGGCATGTAATGTGAGGAAAATAAACCTTTATTTTGTAAGTCACTGAGGCTTTTTAGGTTGTTTGTTATCACAGCATGATTTAGCCTGAGTTGACTGATACACATTTTCACTAACGTGATTTTATGTACTGGAATTCAGTAATATTTGTATGCCCTCTGATATTTTTTATATTACAACTAGAGGCCCGGTGCACAAAATTTGTGCACAGAATGGGGGTGGGGGTGTCCCTCAGCCCAGCCTGCACCCTCTCCAATCTGGGACCCCTTGAGAAATGTCTGACTGCCCTTTTAGGCCTGATCCCATTAGGGCAGTCGGACATCCATCTCACAATCCAGGACTGCGGATTCCCAATTGTTCACCTGTCTGCCTTCCTTATTGCCCCTAATTGCTTCTTCTTGCCAGCCTGATAACCCCCTAACTACTTTCCTGACAGCCTGATTGATGCCTAACTGCTCCCCTGCCAGCCTGTTTGCCCCTAACAGCTCTCCCCTGCAGGCCTGGATCCCTCCCAACTGCCCTTCCCTTCACCCCCAACTTCCCTCCTCTGTCAGGCTGGTCTCCTAACTGCCCTCCTCTGCAGGCTTGATCATCCCCAACTGTCCTCCCTTATAGGACTGGTCCCACCCAACTGTCCTCCCCTGCTGGCCTGATTGCCCACAACTGCCCTTCCTTTGCAGGTCTGGTCCCTCCCAACTGCTCTCCCCTACTGGCCATCTTGTAGCTGCTATCTTGTGTCCACATGGAGGCAGGATCTTTGACCACAAGAGGGCAGCCATCTTGTATGTTGGAGTGATGGTCAATCTGTATATTACTCTTTTATTAGATCAGATTAGATAGTATAGGTGCCTGGTGCGTAGGTGGGGGCCAGCTGGTTTGCCCTGAAAGGTGTCCTGGATCAGGGTGGGAGTTCCTTTGGGGCATGAGGTGCCCTAGGCGAGGGGCCTATGGTGGTATGCAGGCCAGCCACAGCCCCTGGCTACCCAAGTGGATGCCCTGGTATCTGGGATTTATTTTTCTTCTACAATTGAAACTTTGTAGCCTGGAGTGGAGGCCTATGTCAGCCAGGGCTGCAGAAGCTTGGCTTCCTCCATTACCAGGGGCAATCCTAGCCTCCTGCTCTCTCCAGTTCCATGGCTGTCACCGTTTTTGTTGGGATTTATTTATCTTCTATCATTGAAACTTTATAGCATTTAGTGGAGGCTTAGGCAGGCAAGGGCAGGCAGAAATCTTGCCTTCCTCCATTGCCAGGGAAACCCAAGCCTCCCTCCTGCTCTCCACGCCACAGTCATCTTGGTTGGGGTTTATTTGCATATTCACTTCTGATTGGCTGGTGGGCATGGCTGGTGGGTGAGGCTTGTGGATGCAGTGGAAGTATGGTCAATTTGCATATTACTCTTTTATTAGATAGAATTTTTTTCTTATTTACCTCCATTGCATGTCCCTTGAGAATAATCTCATTGTCTTTTTTGTTTGTTTTTTGATCCACCATACAAATTATATGCCTCTAAAGTAAAATATTTAAAAGTATGTTACAATGAATCAATGACAAAATACTTAATATATGTTTTATAATTATCAATTTATTCAAGTGTTTCTGGTAGTAAATAAAATGATCCTTCACTTTGTAAAATGGGGCATCTGAATGTACAGTGTGCAATAAAATACTCTATGACTGTATTACCAAGATTTTATTATAAAACCATAGCCCTAGCTGGTTTGGCTTAGTGGATACAGCATTGGCCTGAGGACTGAAGAGTCCTAGGTTCAATTCTGGCCAAGGGCACATACCCAGATTACAGGTTCAATCCCATTGTGGGGTGTGCAGGAAACAGCAAATCAATGATTCTCTCTCAACATTGATGTTTCTATCTCTCACTCCCTTCCTCTCTGAAATCAGTAAAAAAAATATTAAAAAAAATACCACACACTTAAGTTACACTATTGAAGACTGTATTATATGGCAATTATTTCAAACATTTTCATGAAAGAAAGAAAAAGTAAATTGAAAACTAAAGCATGGAAAGTTCCAAAAGAGGAGCTTTGTTTATAACCTCAGACTATTTACTACAATTCTGAGTCAGATCCTCATCTTTAAGGTTAGAAAATTAGGTTTCATCATGTGTTGCTTCCCTGATTGAAAGGAGTTATAATCACAGCTCACTGAAATAGGAGAATGCTCACTCATTTATATATAGGAGAGGAGAGCTATTTCCAGGGTCCTAACCGCTAGCACCCTTATTTAGGGCAAGCCTGTGACTTGCCATTACAGCTGCCCCCTGAACAATACAAGTTTAATCTGTATGGGTTCATTTATATGTAGATTTTTTTCCAATAGACATATAGTTGGTCATTTATATCCCCAGGTTTCACATCCTCAGCAGATTTAAGTAACCGAGGATGGAAAAAAAATAGTTTTGATCTGTGGCTGAAAATTTGTGGATGTAATAAATTGAGGTCTTAGAAGGTATTCTTTTTTTCATGTTTTCTGGTTTGTAGAAAGTACTCCGCCATTGCTCACATATGCTGTTTTTGAAAGTATAGTCTTAAGAACTGCATTTGGCTGTGAGAGCAATGGACTTGGCTTCATAGTTAGAAGACCTGGGCTCTAGATCAGGTTTTGGCTTTTATTTCCTGCCTGACCTCAGTCAAATCACTTAATTTTTCCTCATCTGTGAAATGGAAGTTGTGATAACTTCCTCACAGAATTGTAATGATGATTAAATGATATGCAAATGTGAGATAGCCAAACACAGACTTGGGGCAGACCAAGTTTCATGTTTTCTCAGACTTCTCCAGCACCAGAGGAGTCATCAGATCAGTGTTGGAGCCTGGGACTAAAGAGTTCTACCTGCTTTTGCAAAGGTCTCTCACTTCTTCTTACCCCTACTGACAGTTTTTTTTTTGTCAAGTCACTAAAGAGGTCCATGTTGCAAAATTCAATGGTCACTTTTACAATTCCTTATTTTATTTACTAGTACTACTTAGAAGCAGATGATGATTTCCTCCTTTTTGAAACATACCTTATCTCTGCACACATTCTCTCTTGGTGATCCTTCTATCTCACCAGATGCTCCTCAGCTTGTTCCTCTTCATCTTTTTCACAACTGAGTAGGGTAGTGTTTCAGGGCTCAGTCTGTGGATTCTTCCTTCCTTCCTTCCTTCCTTCCTTCCTTCCTTCCTTCCTTCCTTCCTTCCTTCCTTCCTTCCTTCCTTCCTTTCTTCTTTCTTTCTTTCTTTCTTTCTTTCTTTCTTTCTTTCTTTCTTTCTTTCTTTCTTTCTTTCTTTTTCTTTCTTAATCTTCCTTTCTTTCTTTATACCCTTTCACCATTTTTTTTTACTCAATCCTGCAACCTTCCTCCCCTCTGACAGATGTCAGTCTATTTTCTATGAGTCTGTTTCCATTTCATTTTTTAGTTTATTTTGTTCATTATATTCCACATATGAGTGAAGTCAAATTGTGGACTTTTCTTTTTGCTCAGTGTACTCAATCTTTGGTGGACTTATTCAGCGCATTAGCTTTAAATGTCACTTATACACAACTGCCAGAATTACATCCCTAGCATTTCAGACTCTAACATCTGTGTATTCAACATATCCAATTGGATGGCTTGTATGGTCTTTGAATCTCATATGTTCAATTCAAATTATGTACTTACCCCAAAATTTCACCTCCAAACCCTGTTTCTATGCAGTACTATCCATCTCAGTAAACCAGAATTTCATTTACTGCATTGCTTCAATTACAAATTTGAGTCTTTCTCTGGATTTCTCTTTTTCTCCTATACCAGATATAATACAATTGTGTTGATTTTGCCTTTACATTTTGCTTAGAATCAAAGCACTTCTCACTGCCTTTACCTCTAGTACTTTAATTAAGAGTATTATCTTCTCTTACCTGGATGCTTTCACTTGCTTTAGTGGTTTTCTTGTTTCTTCCAACCTCTGTTTCTCTATAGTTTGCTACTGAAGCTAGAAATGGCCTGCAAAAATGCAAATCATAAGTAGTGTCCCCTCTGCTCAAAATGGTTTCACATTTATATTTCTTTGAGAATTCCAAGGTCTTTCTAGCTCTATTAGCATGATACTAGCAATCTTGAGTTGGCCCATCATATTTTTTTTTCTTTCATATTTAATATCATTGTGTTTGTTTCTATAATTTTGAACATTTCCTTGACTGTATTTACTTGTCTTTCAATTGAAAATTTTAATTTCAGAGACCATATTTTTTCACAATCTTTTTATTTTTCATAATTGCATAGTGTATTTTATATATTATCCTGTTCTTGTTATGTGGATATAATGTTTTCTTGAACTGCCATGAGTGTGTTTTAAAGAATTATAATTCTTTAAAAGTTCTACTTTTGAATTATTTATTGTAAAATAATTTTTATTAATTTATATAGATCTCTTTAATCTCTGCTGTACCTTTTTCTCATCTGCCTAAAACCTTTGTTTTTTTCTTTATATTTAAGAAAAGTAATCTTTAGCTAGTGTGCATTTCTTCTGCTAATAAAAAATAGTGAGATGTGTGGCTGGACATAGATTATTGGCTGGCAGGCTTATCTTTAAGTTCAGTTAGCAGAGAGGACAATCACACCTCAGATCCCTCAAAATCCACACAGAGGACTTTATTTTGTAGTAACTTGCATCTTAGAAACATTCACTCAGGAAATTCATTCAAACTGGTTAGAGAATAATCCCCTGGGGATTTCTCTTGGAGAAGATATACTCTGAATTTCCAATCTGCCAGTGAGGGTGCAGGTTGGTCAATCGATCTATATAGATATCTTCATTTAACATTCCTGTCTTTATAATCCTCATTGTTTGTTCTTGACATGAATTTCTGGAGTTTCCAATGGAAGATGGCTCCCATCTCCATTTCATTACAACCCTTCACAGTATATCTTGGCCTCAAGCTTTACTGATATAGCTTCAGCCATCCATTAGCTTTTATAGCTCTTTGACTTTCAGAAACAAATTAAAATCTCTATCCACTGGTGACTCCCCCCCGCCCCACCGCAGTTTTACTTATAAGATCTTTGTTTGTATTTTCAGTAGTTCTATAACACAGAATGCATGGATAGGCTTGTAACATGGAAGAAAGAGCTCTACCTGCTCATACGTTGCAGTTTGTCTCTATTATACCTCGAAGACCATCATCTTTTTTTGTTTTGTTGTTGTTTCTCGTTTTGCTGAACATGATTCCCCCCCCCCCAAAGTTTGAAGGAGATTTGCATATTAATCTCTAGCAATTATAAGAACAATGTCCCCTGTGTCTAATATAAATTCATTTTCATAAAGGAAATAGTATTTACTAGAGTCAGTATTAAAATCTGTTGAAGATGTCTGTGTCTATGATGAAACTGGATGGGCAGGATTCAGCCCAGCAGTATATGCTAAAAATGCTCTTCCTCTATGGAACATGGCAAAATGTGTTAAATAAATAAAAGGTCTTGTTTTCCTTTAGTGGCATCATGATGATTACTTACTATGGGGTACTTTCATTATGTACACATGTTTGTTGCTTTTTGATTTGTTAAGTGTATATGATTCAGCATCATTTTCTCTAATACAAAATGACAAGAAAACCCTCAAACCACAATGGTTTCTGCTTGAATATCCTCTCAAAGTATTTGCATTTGTCAACCAAGGGTGGCATGTTAAAAATCAACAACAACAACAAAAAAAAACGGAGAGACTTTTTTTGTCATAATGAAGTAGAAATAAGCAAATATTCTCATATTCTCAAAAATAACTACCAAATTTAGTTTTTTGTTGGTTGTTTTTTTTATTATCATGCTTTTTCAAATTATAAATTACTCTTTTGGTCTAAACATCAATGATTATCATATTCTAAGCATCTAGAAAATAGATAAACCCAAATTAATTTGAGCGTTTTGGATGTAGATTAGCATTTTCTCATACCCTTTCATTATTATTTAGATTATCAAGGCATTTAAATTATCTTGATTCAAAGTTTCTCAATGTTCATAAATATGATTTTATCCCAATTGAGTAAAAGTTAGTTAAGCTTTAATTATTTATATTATTTGTAAGATAATAGTAAATATGTGGTATATTTCCTATGCATAAATAAATTACTTGGGGATGCAGAGATATTAACGTAGAACACAGTGAATTTGGATACTTTAATTTGAAACACATTAAACAGACCATATTTACATAGGCCTAATTGAAATGACATTTGAAGTAAGGAAAATCTCCATAAGCTGTGTTCTAAAGACATGTTCAGTTAAGCACAAAGCAGTAAGAAAGAGCTTTTCAAAGTTAAATTTCAAAATGGTAAAGTATCTTCTTTCCCCCCCCCTTTTTTTGTTTCAGGACAATTGGCTATTTTATAACTTCTCTGTGATCCTCATCTGGCCCTAGAATCCCTTCAATCTTGTGTCACCACCTCTCATACAGGCTCTTCACCTGTTCTGCTGCCCTGCCCTCCTCTCATCTGAGTTCCAATATGCCTAGTCTGACATTCTCAAAGTCCTTGCTAGGAAAAAAATTTCTACTTTCTCTTCATGCTACACAATTTACTTATCTAATTGCCTGGGGTCTCCTAATATTTGTTTATGCAATAAATGATTTGGAAAACTCAATCCCAAAATATTACTTATTTTTACATTATGAACATACATTGCTATACTAATATATGCATTATAAGACATACAGAAATAGCCCAGCCAGTGTGGTTCAGGGGTTGAACTTCAACCTATGAACCATGAGGTCATGTTTTGATTCCTGGTCAAGGCACATGCTGGGTTGCGGGCTTGATCCCCAGTGGGGGATATGTAGGAAGCAGTTGATTGATGCTTCTCTCTCATAATTGATGTTTCTATCCCTCTCTCCCTCTCTCTTCCTCTCTGAAATCAATAAAAATATTTTTAAAAATCCCAGTAAACATATAGAAATAAAAATGAAGGATAGTTAGTTAACATTAATAAAAATCTTAGTGAACTTTTATTTCCATGCTCCAATAAATGTCTAGCATTTTTGCTAGGGTTAATACATCCTGTTTTGGAGGTAATTGCATAACCTGCTATTTTAGATGGAACCATGTAGTTGAAAATCAAATAAACATTTCCTATAGGATATTAGTGGCAGCCATTGATTTGACATGTTTCCCTTTCAAGACGTGTTAGTATTTTGAATAAGAGTCTTTCTGCCAATGAAATAACAAATTATGGAATCACTGGAGGCCCAGTGCATGAAAATTTATGCACTGGAGAGGGGCGCCCTCAGCCCAGCCTGCCCCCTGTCGCAGTCCAGGAGCCCTTAGGGGAGGGAGGCAAGCCAACAATGAGGGGAAGGCAATGCTCCCATCACACCTCTGCTGCTGCCATGCAGGCAGCACAAGCCTTGGCTGGCTCTGATTACCTGAGCCTCGGGTGGCCCTGGGCGGCTGAAAGGCTGAGGGCAAGTCCAGCTGCACTGCGTACCTGCCACCCTCCCCCTGGTGGGACTGAAAGACTGGGGCACTCTGGCAGGGCTGAGGGGACTGGGTGCTGCCATCTTGTGGCTATGGGCACTTGCCATCTTTGTGACAGCATGACACCCAATTTGCATATTTCTTCTTTATTAAATAAGATAATCTATATGACAACCATGAGGATGGAAATTTGTGAGAGGCATGAATGCCCCAAACCCCCTTTGACATATTCTTAGAATTGATGACCATGGAGACAGACATTTTTATATGAAGATATAGGTTTTGGAAAAACATAAATGCTGAGGGTAGTCTCTCTAATAATACTCTTTGGAATGGCAGACAGTTATAATTCACAGCAAAGATCATTTTCCTGTTTATTCTCATTAAATTGCACATAAAGTGGCTACAGAATAGTTTATAATTTCAATCTGGCTGCTACTTAAACAGTTATAGAATCACAGGTTTTGTTTCAAACTCAAAAGAACTTTAGATATGATCTCATTTATATTCTTTATTGTGCAGTTGAGAAAAATAAGATTCAGTGAGGTTGGTACCCCTGCTAAGGATGCAAAGCTATGCACAGAACTAAACCTATGTGATTCAGCTCTTCCTGTAGAGCCAGGGGGCCTGTTGTTCTTTGTCAGTGGGGTTATAAGTGCATGTCACCTGAAAAATACTCCGAACTATAAATGCCTCTGTCTGCATCAGACTTGTTAAAAAGAGTGTCCACTGTACATACTGGATTTTAAAGTCTTATCCATGACAGAGTTGTCCTGGGTTGAATTTTTAACCAAAAGAAGAATTTTCCTAACTAGCTATGATGAGAAGAGCCAAAATAAAGCATAAATAGAAGAGAATGTAGGGACTAATGCTTCTACGTAGTAGAATCCAAGTATACAGAAACTTGGAACAGCTACACCAATTTGTTGAAAAATGTGTAAGTAGTTTTATAAATATTATTTGCAAAGAGAACATTGAGAACAAATCTAGATACTCAAAGTTTCTGAACCGGAATGAGATTTGGATTAAGAGAAAGTCAGTTTAAGTTAAAATTTTCAGGTCCTCAAATACTTTCTTAGAGAATTGATACAGAATAAGGAGTAATGTTTCTCAAGAACTTAGAATGTTCTGTGAATGCATTGATAGGAGATCCCTTTACCTGCCATTTTTGGGTTAAAGATTCCTCTTCAAGTCCAACTAGACACAATCTAACATAATTATATGTTTGTTGCTTCGTGTTCTTCATTTCTCCCATTAACATGTGATCTTTCCACATAAGTATAGAACCATGAGAAATAAGAGCATATGCCACACAAAAATCTGTTCATAAATGTTTATAGCAGCATTTTTAAAGCATTTTCCCTTTTTATTTCATTTATTGAGGTGACACTGGCTAACAAAATTATACAGGTTTTAGGTGTACAATTTCACAACACACCATCTATACACTGTATTGTGTGTACTATCCCAAGCCAAGCATCCTTCCATCACCATTTATTCCCCTACCTCTACCTCTTCCACTCTTCACTCCACCAATTAGCACATTATTGTACATATCCATGAGTTTTTTTCTCTTTTTCTTTCTGTTCAATTCCTCCACTCCCTCACCTAACTCTCCAACCCCTCTGACAGCTGTACTGATGGTAATACAGTCATTTTAACACCCATTGACATAAATGATTTATTTTCCAGACATAAATTAAAAAAGAAGATAGTGGCCTTAAATGACATGCTAAATCAGATAGATTTAATTGATATCTTTAGAGCATTTCACTTCAAAGCAGCAGACTATTCATTCTTTTCAAGAAAACATTGACTATTTTCTAGGATAGACTGCATGTTAGAATACAAAATAAGTCTCAATAAATTTAAGAAGATTGAAATCATGTCAATCATGTTCTTGACCCCAAATGGGATGAAGATATAGCAGCATTTTTTATAATAGTCAAAAAGTAGAAACAAGCCAAGGCTTATCATCTGATTAGTAGATAAATAAAATGTGGTGTGTGGTATATTCATACATAGGAATACTACTTGGCAACAAAAAGGATAAAGTCCTGATTCATGCTAGGAAATGATTAAGTCTTTGAAAATATGCTAAATGAAAAGAAGCCGGTCATGGAAGACCACATATTGTATGACTCCACATATTAACTTGCAAGGGCTGCCATAACAAAGTATCACAGACTGGGCCTAAACAACAGAAATTTATTTTCTCCCATTTTTGGAGCCTAGAAGTGCAAGGTAAAGCTGTTGACAGGTTACGTTCCTCTTGAAGTGCCTCTTCTGGGCTGGGCTTGACCTTACCACTGTGTCCTCACATAGACTTTCCTTTGTGCACACAGCTTCCTAACAGCTCTTCTACTTCTTACAAGGACACGAATTATATTGGCTTAGGATGCCACACTATGACCTCATTTGTTCTTAGTTAACGCATTATAGACCCTATCTCCAAACACAACAACCTTGGGGTTAAGGCTTCAACAAATGGACTTTTGGAGGAACACAATGTAACCATTACAATCCATTTATATGAAATGTCCAGAATAGGTAATATATAAACAAAAGGTTGCCAGTAGCTTGCTAGGAGTGGAGGTAATGGGGAGTAACTGCTTGGTTTCTTTTTGGGGGTGATGAAAATGTTCTGAAAATAGATAGTGGTAATAATTGGCCAACTGCATGAATATATAAAATATAATTGAACTGTACACTGTAAATAAGTGAATTTTATGGTATATACTAGTAAGTCATATATCAACTAGAGGCCTAGTGCATGAAAGTTAATACACTAAGTGGGGTTTCCCTTAGCCCAGTCTGTCTCCTCTCACAGTCTGGGAGTCCTCAGGGATGGGAAGAGACCCAGCAATCAGAGGAAGGCAATGCCCCATCACACCTCTGCTGCCGTCACTGCTGGCAGCACAAGCCTCGGCTGGCCCTGGTTACCTGAGCCATGGGAGGCCCTGGGTAGCTTAGCAGCCACAATCCTAGACTTGCCTGTGCCTTGGGCCAGCCATGGGCAGTTGGGAGGTTGAGAGGACTGGGGGACTCTGGAGGCAGGCACATGGAGCAGCTGGGCCCGCCTAGGGGTGAGCCCAGCCTTGCCACATGCCTGCAGCCTCAACGGGGCTGAGGGGACTGGCTGCTGCCATCTAGTGGCTGTGAGCACACCATCTTTGAGTGTGGGACAGTCAATTAGCATATTCCCTCCTTATTGGCTATGGGTGCTGCCATCTTTGTGATGGCATGAGGATCAATTAGCATACTCCCTCTTTATTAGATAGGATAAAGCTGATTAAAAACGTGATCTTCGGGTAGTAAAAGCCCATCTGGAAATAGAAGCCACATTGGTTACCTTAACATATAGAATTTAATAAAGATTGAAGAACTGCAAGACCAAAGAAAGACTTTAAGGTATCACAGAAGTACAAGTGCCACTCTTTGCACTGGGAGGACAAAGTGAAGAGGCTGGAATGGTTAGAAGTTAGCTTGGAGATGAAATTCAGACTTCTGGCAAGAGGTACAACTTGGCTGATGCTAGTGTCTTTGAGAAAGTCTGAAAGAGATTCTGTGAGTGTGGGGAAAGCTGCAGCATGAAGCAAGTGCAGCTAGTGGAGCAAACTACCCTTTCAAGTGAAGAAGCATTGTGAGCGATGCTATGAGAAACAGGAAGCACACGTGACCTGAGCAGGGAGGAAGGCATCCTTCACTCCTCCTCTTGCCTCCCGCTTCCTTCTAGAGCACCCTACTGGAATGTCCAGATAGAGAGCTGCTGGCAAAGGACAATGTTGTTTGTAGGCTGCCAGCCCCAGCACAAAAACGCTGATTATACAATAAATCTGAGATTGATAAATCTTAAAAGCTCTCCAGGTATCTGGCCTGTGTAGCTAAGTGGACTTAGTGTTGTCTTATGCACCAAGAGGTCATTGGTTTGATTTCCCAGTTAGAGCACATGTCTGGGCTGTGGGCTCAATCCCTAGTGGAGGGCATGTAGGAGGCAGCCAATGGGTGATTCTCTCTCATCACTGATGTTTCTCTCTTTCCCTTCCTCTCTATCTAAAAAATGAATTAAAAAACTATTAAAACAACAACAACAACAACAAAACAAGAGTAGGTTCAAATCCCAGTGACAATGATTACACAAGTGACACGCAAAAGTGGGGCTGGGCTTAAACTAGAGAACCTCTAAGGTCTTTTCCAGTCCCTGTAAGGTCAAAGGAAGAGTTCATATTTGAGCAATGAATGGCCACACCCTAGTCTACCTCCAATCAAGAACAGCTGCTGATGGAGTTTTCATCCTGTCAAAGGTATTTCAAAGACTCCTATCAGACTACTGAGTGCTCCTTGCTAGATGGTGGGTTCTCTGAATCTCATGGAAGTCTGATTAACCTGGCCACCCAGGCCTTGTTTCCCTGAACTATTCTCTATCTCATGAGATTGGGACATAACCAGACATGCATGGGAGCCCTGGAAGCTACAATGCCAATATTTTTCCTTAAAAATGTTACGGGTTATTTAAAATGTTTTAAGAATCTTATTTGTGATTTCACTAACATAGTTTTTTATAACTCTATTTTAAAGCTTGGTACAACAAAAATTCAGGAACAAGCTGAATTTTTAAACTTCACTTTCTATTACATCATAGCAAGTAGTTATATATTTATAAACATGTATAACAAAACATTTACACTAAATGCAGTGTGATAATATATATTCAAAAAATGTCAATTTTCAGCATTCATATTTTGAATGGAGGAAGATGGAATATATATCTATACTCTTTGGGAAAAACAGAGCTTTGTTTTAATATTATATTTTTAATTGTTGGAGTTAAAATATTAAATGCATTTTTGTTTATGAAAATCATGATGAGGGTAAATGGTGGTTTTTATTTTTATTTATTTTAATGCTATTTTGTGACAGTGTTAAAAATGGCGATGCTGTATCAGATCATCTCTCCTTCTTTTCCTAATTTGTAACTTGCAAATGTGGCCAAGTGTACATGTTCTGGGAGCCAAACTCCAAGTGGCATGTCCAGTCTGCTGTGCTCCTTCCTCCCTTTAATTTTTCTCTCCTAGCTCAGAAGCACAGGCATACAGCACTTCCGCATTTCTTGAGAACTTGTTTGACAACTAGGGTCCATGCAGCATATCTGATGGCATTTAGTCACTCTTTTTCAGGTGGCTATGGGCTCTGAAAAGGATTCTAGCCTGTAGGATTGGCTCACACGTGTTTTCTGTTTTTGTTTTATAACCCCCTAACGCCACTCATTGTTTTTTGCCGTCTTTCTCATATTGTCTTCCTGCCCTTTCCTTTCTCTTTCCCTTGAAAGGTTCTGGTATCAATTCTCACTTTTTCATAGTGTTAGATTTCCACCCCAGCTTGTATTGTGTTTTATTTTTTAGTTGACTCACTATTAGACTTGTAGGAATCAAAGTTTAATACTATAAGTATACAAAACTTAAAGGTTTTATTTTCATTTTGAACAATTCTATGAATATAATGTTATTTTTAACATTCAAATTCAAAGTTATTAAAGTATAACAGTGCTACTGCTTATAAAAATCTATTCAACTTCACATTCAGCTGACAAGCTATTAGACTCATTGTTGGATCATCAGCTAGAATTAGGATCTATAGTTCAAAATATGGTTGGAGAACTCGTCATAATAGATGCATTCTGCTGTCTTTGCCTATACATTTCTGGGCTTGAATTATGTCCTCTGCTTTTTAATCAGCCCAAATTCTTAGATAGTTGGGCTGCTGCATTTTGCACTAGTAGTCGCTCTGGGTTGTTGGCTAAAGGAGATGTAGCCAAAGTTCTCTGCAATAACGAATCTGAAGTTTATAGGGTAGGAGAAACTGAAGCTAAGATCCATAGAAACAAGCCATGGTGGTGAAACACTGACAGAAAAAGTACTTCTAGTCATTGAGGCCATTAGAAAGCCCAGCGCCATCTGGTGCTTATGGCACATAACCAGTCTGCAAATTCCAGAGGGAAAGAGGGAACCGATTCCTTCCGTTAGGATGCCTGACTTTCTGGTCCCATTGATTTTACCAGTCACCTATCTTTAGCAGCTCCTCACCCTGGAAACCGAAGAAGGTTTGTGTTGGGTGGACTAGCTAGTCTTCTCCAAAATTAGCATAAAGGGAGTTACCAATTTATAAACAGTGCTTATGCATCTGGTCTTTTAATTTAATACTAATCCCATAATAGTTGAATTAAAACATAGTTTCCTTTTGGTGGTAACAATTACTAATCAGGCAAAGTAAGTGGTTGCTTCTTAAGAAAAATGTCTTATCTATTTTTTCATAGCAGTGGTAAGTTTTTCAGAATTTTCCAGGGTAAATACTGCCAAATAGGACAGGTGTTAGGCTTTGCAGGGGTGATGCTGCTATCTACTTATCTATAATTTCTCTTTCATTTTAAGGAAATATGTTATATTAAGTAGCTGCTCAAAAAAAGTCATGCTTCACCTTCATAAAAAACAAACAGAGGTTCCCTACAATGGGATGACTTGTGTCAGCAATAAAAATAGCACCTTGCTCATTACAGGAGTCTCAGTCTTTTAAGTGAAATACATAGTCAAACACAAAGATGGGCTTTTCAGCCACTGTGCGACCAAATGCTTAATGCTTTCAGAGATTTAAAATACACATGCGATTTGGTACTTGACATTGTTTGTTTTAAGAAATGAGCTAGGTTTTTAAAAATGAGCTTCTGAACTGGATAATCTCCAATAATGTTTCCAAACCCTCAATTTTATGTGTTTATGTGGCATTACTAATACTGATTTTTATGTATCTCTGATGTAAAATTTTGTTAAGACTTTGATTATCTTTGAAAGTATGTGACCGCCCCTGAGAGATTATATCAGTCTTTTAAATAAACCACCCAGCAACCAAAATTTACATTTTGTTGGAAAATTTGTCAGGGAGGCGATTTCACTTATTTATATTATATCACAATTCCTGTGTTCTTCATTCATGGCTTCTAACAAAATATAACTTAGAGTTATTTGTATGTGATGCCAGGATCAGTGGATATTATTGTGCAGGGATGATATTTCCAACCTCTCTGTCAGACTTTGGAAATCAATGTTCATTTCACATTGTACCCCCTCCCCAATACTGCTCAACAAAGACCAAAGCCAGGAGAGATGACCCCTTTTAATTCCTTAATATAGGCCACAGTTCCATTTGATTTATAGAAGACTGGTAGTCTATTTATAAAATATGTATCTGCAAGACGCAGTTTATGAGAAACTTGGCTTTTGGGACACATTCATTCTAACTGCAGATGCAACTTTCATGTTTTATAATATAACCCTGACAGCTGTAATTTCAGATTAAAGATTTTTCATTCACATTCCCATCCTGATTGCTCTGCACGGTCCTTATTTTACCTTATTGTCAATAGCAAGTGTTCACTCTATTGGGAGTCATTTAATAACCAGCTGCCATTTAAAGTGAGGACAGAACATTTGTCTCAGCCAGGCTATCTCAAGTAGAGTTCCTCAGCATACGGAGCTGGGACCTATTCAAGAAAAACAACAGCTGGCCTCACTATTGTCCGGACTTTTCCTTTTTTGTGGTGGCTAGTTAAAATAAACATGGATGCTCTTGGTGAATTTCTGAATGCATTTGTGGGTTTGTTATTTTAGTAACCAAATCATTCCCTCCATCAGTCTCTCATCCCAATCCCTTATCCCACCCTGACCCGCATCCACTTTATAGGTCAGGTTTTCATTCTTTTCTGAGTTCTATAAATACATATTTCTCTTAAAGTCAGTTATATCCGTTATTAATAGTTGAGCAGCATGGATATTACAAAATGTCTGCTTTTTGGGAGGCTAGTTTCTTTCTTTTTACAGATTATGTTTGAAATGATGAGATTGCAATTTAAATAACATTAATTAAAAGAATAAGACAATCTACCAGGAATATAATGATACATCTCAGTATGTCTAAAAAAATCTTTGAGCTCCTTGGTTGATATATGAAAATGCATTCATGATTGGTAATGTTTTTATTTAATGTCTACTTTTAAATTTCCTTAACTTGACAGCTGGGATTAGCTTCTACAGCAGACGGTGGTAAAGGGAATATAAAGGAAAACTTAAAAAAAAAATAGACTCTTTCATGGCTAATTAAACCAGAATACAAATCAATCATTGGAAATAAGTGATGAATTTTTTATGCTTGGAAGCTTACTGTACCCTGCAGTCTTTGCTATATACTGAAATTACAATTCCCATCAGCTTATAGGGTAATCGTTTACCTTAAGCTTTACCTTTATCTATTGTATTGATCTGAGACTCTTGAGCAAGGCATGGAAGGGCAGTGGTCTAAGTGCGGGGAGCAACAATGTCTCAGATGAGAAACACTGGAACCTCTGCCTTGTGGACTAAGTCTTTATTTTTCTAAGTTCAGCAGCTAGAAAACTAACACAGTTCAAAGTCTTCTGGAAAATTTAACAGGGACAGTTAAGAGAAGAAGTAGTGGCCCTTACAGGAGCCAAGTGGTGGAATGAGTGACCAATTTTTTAGTTGATTATGTCACATTTGCCTGCTCCTTTGGTTAATGCTAAGTTCAGTTTTTGATCATATGTATCACTGACAGTTACTGGAAAATGACTGTTATGTTAGGTTAATAGTACAATAATAAAATGTTAAATTAAGTTTGAAATCCTTTTTTTTTCTGATTGTTTTTGGTCCTCAAGTTGTCAGCCACTTCGATGTGTAGTTTATTTTCGGGATGCAATTTTTTCCCTTGAGAATCAGGCAAACTTTTCACATAATGACAGAGTTTATCTTTTTACACATCACAATCATATCACAAGGGTGATATGACTTTCGCACTGAAAGGATGTGATAGCATGTGATATTTCTAAAACAGAACTATGTTGAGTTCATACGTAAATTTATTTATATGGATGTCTAAAAATTTTGCAAAATGAGGAAAAGGAATCCTTTCATAGATACAAGGTAAGATGTAGAAAAGTGACTGACTAAAAACTAATGAATGACGATAAGACTCAAAATATGACTACATCCACTTCATAAAAGGAAATTGCTGACCTAAACTTGCCCTTTTGGCAATGTGGAACTCACAGACTGCCTTCTACAAGAAAATATTACTTCTTCTCTAGAGATAGTGCCATGACCAAGCAGTTGAACTCTCAGCTCTGTGAAGATGCTCAACTCTCTGATCCGGCGTGGTGACCCTGCCCATGGGCTGCCAGGGCTTTATTGGCTGTCTTAATGCGCTGCATACAGTAGCCACTCCCACAGTGAAAGCGCATGGTCCAAAACCTGTCATCATCCGAGGGCGGTGATAAAGAATTAGGCCAGCTGCATCCACTAGAAGAGCCTGTAGCCTGAAACATCTGTATTTCAAATACATCTCTGGATGAATAATAAATCGAAATGTCTCTGCATTAAACTGGAAAAGAGGTCCCATGACCAATCATGCCTAGAAGGACACTAATATTAGAGTTGAGGTGGGGGCAGGGGGGATGAACGCATCTTCATTTTCTGCCTCTGCACTTTACTGCTTATCTACATCTGGTTAAATGCAACTGAGAAAATAGTAGTTCCAAGAAAGGTCACACATTATCTTTAAACTTTCTTTGTTTTATTAAAAAGAAAAAAAATGAAGTTATTAAAAAAATATAAAGCAGAGAGGGTTCAGCATAGAAAAATCATATGAAAAGACAGACATATAACATCCAAATTCAGAAGGGCCAGGCCTCCTGGCTGTCTGACTATTTACTATAAACAAAGTAGGAGACCTTTGGAGGCTGATGGGGCTGTTGATTGGTGTTTATGCATCTCAGCAGATCTGGTTTCTGAGAATCTAGGACGCTGTGTATTGACAAGTGCAGGCTGGTGGTGAGCTAGTGGAGCCCACTTAAAAGTGGGGAGAGAGGCTTGTAAGCGCTTCAGGGCTAGGTTGAGCTGAAGCACTGTTTATTTAGAATTCTTCCCAAGTCCTCTAGGACCCTAGCAAGGGTTGCAGAAGTCAAATTCCCCAAAGCCCTCTGTAGCTTTGTAGAAGTATCTGGTTGGTGAAAGACCAAATAAGAGATCTACAACATTCCTTAAAGGAGCCCCAATCATTTTATCTGACGTTTGTTGTTTCCTTTTATACTGTGATATTTTGGTGGAACATCATTAAGCATAAGCTATTTCAAGTTGAATAAGGGCAGTTTTTATTGCTTTCTAATACTATTTTTTTTTTAATGCAAAGGAAATTTATATTTTAATTTTTTATTCTTTTTTTTTGCTTTCTTGGGCCTTTGAGGTTTCAGGCTTTATCCCTCCCCCCATTTTTATTGAGATAAAATTAACATATGACATTATATTAATTTAAGGTACACAGTATAACTAATTGATGAATTCATTACGTTGTACACCTTAAACTAATTCAATGACACATATCTATTATATACCACAAAATAATCACAAGCGTTAACATTCATCAGCTCATATAATTACACAACTTTTTTCTTGTGAAAAATACTATTTAATCTTTACCCAACAATATGTTTTTATTGATTTTGAGAGAGAGAGAGAGAGACAGAGAGATCAATTTGGTTGTTTCTCATACTCGCCCTGTCCAGGGCATTGAACCTGAAACCAAGGTATGTGTCCCAACCAGAATTGAACCCTCAACCTTTTGGTTCATGAGACTGTGCTTCAACCAACTAAGCTACCCGGCCAGGGATCTTGTGACAAAAACTTTTAAGATCTACTCTCTGAGTACTTTCAGATATATAACACAGTATTGTTAATATAGTCACTATGGTGTGTATGACATCCCCATAACTTAGCTTATAACTGAAAGTTTGTATCTTTTGATCACCTTACCCATTTCCCTCTCCCGAGTCCTCATCTCTGGCAAACCACCAATCTGTTCTCTGCCTCTATCTTATTATTTATTTATTTATTTATTTATTTATTTATTTATTTATTTTTAATATATTTTATTGATTTTTTTACAGAGCGGAAGGGAGAGGGATAGAAAGCCAGAAACATCGATGAGAGAGAAACATCGATCAGCTGCCTCTTGCACGCCCCCTACTGGGGATGTGCCCGCAGCCAAGGTACATGCCCTTGACCAGTATTGAACCCGGGATCCTTCAGTCCTCAGTCCGACGCTCTATCCATTGAGTCAAACCACTCTCGGCTGCCTCTATTTTATTTAAAAAAAATATTTGATATATAAAACTTCCAAGATTTAAGCTGATACCAAGACTATTTTGCCAACTTCTGCCATACCAAAGAGAGGTTACTTTAGTTATAAGTGAGCTCCCATGAGAAAGTGTTTCCTCAGGATTTGTAACCCGGTGTCCTAACCACGGTGGCTGTTTTGGATAAGAAACACAACTCTAAATGTAAACCCAATGATTCCAATTTTTTGTGGCCTGGCAACAGTTGATTATATAATGAAGATAGTGTGTGTAATAATGGCACAGCACAACTCAGTGATACCATACTTAAACTACAGTGAATAATATTACCTACTATCTTGTGTTTGATCTTGTTAGAATCCTTTCTCCAACTGAATTACCACCATTCTGCTTCTCCTCCAAAAGAAATGGGACACTGACCTTCTGTTTTTTTTTTGTTTTTTTTTTTTAAATTTAGGCTTCAACCAGGATCACGTTTTGTTTAAAATGCAAAATTTTGCAATACCCTGATTTGTTATAATTTGAGTAGCTTTTTGATGCATGCATTTTTTAAATTGCAGTGATTTGGAAAAAGATTTCTCACAATTCTTATCATTTTTATTGTTATACTTGATTATTTATCATTAATATTCTTAGTGAAGTTTACCATATTATCTCTATTTTAAAATATCTGTTTCTTAAAACTCTATAGATTAGAAGATCATGGTATATAAGCAGTGTGAGAATATAACATCTCTCAATTTGTTTCTAATTATTCATCCTAGAATGGCATTCTATGATTATCAAAAACATGTATTGCCATCTCACCTTAGCTGTTATGGTATAACATTATAATATAATGTTAGCTGTTTTAGCATTAATATAAATGGACAAAGGAAAACCAGTGATTTAAAAACATTTTTTCTGATGGTATAGAAATGTAAATCTTATGTCTATCAATCTGGCAAGAAATTTTACAGAGTGCCTATCATATACCTAATACAGTGAAAGATATTGTGCAGATATTTAAAGAGTAATATTCACAGTTCTTTTGATTGAATTATAATCACATGAGGCAGACATGACACCTGGGAAAAGATAAGTGAAGCCATTATATGTTCAAGAATTGAAGAAAAAATTTCACTTTGCTTTGCAATTATTAACATTATTATTGCAGCATAAAACTTTAGTTACCTATGTGCTCATGTTTTTGTTGTTGCAAAAATAGTATTATATAATTCCCTCACTCTGCAATCACTTTTTTCTCAATTCTTGAACATATAATGGCTTCACTTTTTTTCAGTTGAGTATATAATGAACATTTTTCTCATGCAATCTTCTATAATAATAATTTAAATGTTATTATACTACATAATAGGAATAGACCATGTTTATTTCCCTATAATAGTATTGAGCATTAGGTGATTCCTAAATTTTTCTATGACAATAATTATTATGTAAACACCTTTGTGAGCATACAAGATAATTGGTTAACATTATCATTTAATCAAGATTATTTATAGAAGGTTGGGCATAAATATAAACATATTAGTAATTTAGTTTTTTTGCTAGTTAACAGAATTTCTAACATGTAAGATTTACACTGCTAGTTTTCATGTAAAATTAAAAGTTATACAAGATAGGTTGTATTATCTTTATGTACTAGTGGCCTGGTGCATAAAATTCATGCACGGAGTGTGGGGGGGTTGTTCCTCAGCCCGCCTGCACCCTCTCCAATCTGGGACCCCTCAAAGGATGTTCTACTGCCAGTTTTAAGGGATCAGGCCTAAACTGGCAGTCAGACATCCCTCTCACAATCCGGGACTGCTGGCTCCAGCCACTCACCTGCCTGCTTGCCTGCCTTCTTGTCCCTAAACACTCTGCCTGCTGGCCTGCATGCCCCCAAATGCCCCCTTCCACCAGTCTTATCACCCCCAACAGCCTCCTCCCCCCATGCTGGCCTGCTTACCCCACCTTCTTGCCCCACTAGCCTGCTCACCCCCAACTGCCCCTCTGCTGGCCTGCTCACTATAAATTGCACCCCCTTGCTGTCCTGATCACCTCTAACTAACCCCCACTAATGGCCTGCTCACCCCCATTTGGCCCCACCGCTGGTCTGCTTAGCTCCAACGGCCCCTTGCTGTCCCATCCTGGCCTGATTACCCTCCGGCAACCCAAGATCCTAGCCCTTGCTTTTTTTTTTTTTGGCATCTCCTTGAGCAGAGGCCAGGGCAGGCTGGAAACAAGTATCTAGGATTTATTTATCTTCTATAATTAAAACTTTGTAGCCTTGAGCAGAAGTCAGGGCCTAGCCACAACAGGCAGGAAGCTTGGCTTCCTCCATTGCCAAGGCAACCCAAGTGTCCTGCTTGCTCCAGCTCTGTGGCCAGCTTCCATCTTGGTTGGGTTAGTTTGTATACTCGCTTCTGATTGGCTGGAGAGTGTGGCTTGTGGGCATAGCAGAGTGATGGTTGATTTGCATGTTTCTCTTTTATTAGTGTAGATGGTATATATATATATATATATATATATATATATATACACACACACACACACATATAATATATATATATACATACATCTATATATATATACACACACATCTTTATTTATGGTATATAAATGCCTATACTAATAAAAGGTAATATGCTAATTAGACTGGGAGATCTTCCAAGAGACCTTATGGTCATTCTGCTGGACAAAGCCATGGTGGCAGGGCCAAGGTAGAGGTGATTAGGGGTCAAGAGGGGATGGCAGTTGTGGGTGATCAGGCCAGTGTGGGGAGCATTTGGGGTGAGCAGGATGGCAGGGGGAGGCCAGTTGGGGATGAGCAGGCCATCAGTGGGGGTCATTTGGAGGTAATCAGGCTGATGGGGGGGCAGTTGGGGTGAGCAGATTGCCAGGGGAGCAGTTGGTAGTGAGCAGGGTGGTGGTGGGGAAGTAGGGGGCAAGCAAGCTGGCATGCAGAGTGGTTAGGGGAAATCAGTCAGGCAGGTGAGCAATTAGGAGCCAGCTGTCCCAGATTGCAAGAGGGATGCCCAGAGGGATTAGGCTTAAACTGGCAGTCAAATATCCCCTGAGGAGTCCCAGATTGGAGAGGGTGCAGGCTGGGCTGAGGGACACCCCCCACTGTGCATGAATTTCAAGCACTGGGCCACTAGTGTGTGTGTGTGTGTGTGTGTGTGTGTGTGTGTGTGTGTGTGTATACATAAGTATGTTTGTGTATATGTATATATATTAGTATGTTTGTGTTAACACACACAAGTACAGATTGTAGAGGGATTTCATGAATAGAAACAGAGTCACCCAATACATACTTTAATAATGGGACATTTTAGTTTCAGGGAACTAAGAAATATATGCACTAAGCCATGAGCTAGGAGAGTGGTTTTGAACTGGAGAGTGGAGGCTGTGAAATGGAAGCTAAGGGGTTTATACCTGATTCAAACAATAATGACTTTTTAAACAGATATTGATAAAGAGCTCTATTATAGAGAGATGGAGGCTTACATAGTGGCAAGAAAAAGAAAAATGCTTTTATTAAGAGAGGCAGATGAAAGATTGCTGCAATTTTCCAGGTCCCATTGCATGGGGTGAGTGATCATGGAGTGATGGAGAGATACAAACCTTGAGGGTAGAAGAGGTAGATAGGTATGAGATTTAGCTCATTACAGTTCTTCACAAAATCCCTCAAATTCTTTTCTAGTGTTATTATGTACTTGGCACTATACTTTCCCACTTCCTTTATATTTTCATCAGTAGAAACCACTCGTATTACAGTATTAGTGAACATTCACACCTTTGAGAAATGTGTCAGTTCCATGAAGCTCCTAGGTCTTTTTCCCTCCTCCTTGAGGGTGGAGAAACAATGTGCTATTAAAATAAGGCCCCACATTTAAAGAGAACCTGTTGTTAATGCAGCACTCAGTCTTATTCCTCTCAAAGGACTGGACCCAAAGACAATGACAATAACAAAGGCAGTGATGGGATGGAGCAAGGAACTTCAGCATCTGCAGTCAGTTGCAATGGGAAGTCCAAGATTGTCTTTGAAACTTAGGCTAGAATAAAGAGGTGGGATGAATATGCTCTTTGTAAGATATTCAAAACTTCTTAAATGATAAAGGAAGTTGAATGAAGAAAAAATAAAACATAAAAATGAAAATATTGAAGAACAAATGATGATACTAGTAAAGGGTTAAGAAAATCCATTTTATATGATTTACATAACCTTCAAGTTTATATTATTTTAATAAGCATATTTATTCCCCACCAGCTTTTACATCAACCACTAACTATTGTCTGCCTCACATTTTGAATGAGACTCTCCTCTGATGATAAAACATATTTATTTTATTTAATTATTTTATTTTTAAAATATATTTTATTGACTTTTTACAGAGTGGTAGGGAGAGGGATAGAGAGTTAGAAACATCGATGAGAGAGAAACATAAATCAGCTGCTTCCTGGACACTCTCTACTGGGTATGTACCCACAACCAAGGAACATACCTTTGACCGGAATTGAACCTGGGACCCTTGAGTCCCCAGGCCGACGCTCTATCCAGTGAACCAAACCAGTTAGGGCAATAAAACATATTAAAAAAAAACACACACATTCAAAACCTCTCTACTAGTATTTTTCATCTTGTGACAAGATCTGCTTATTTTTAGCTTAAGTTTATTGTGTCTTTATTTTATAGTGTAAAACTTAATTGTTATTGGTTATTTATTATGTGCCAGGAAGGTGCAAAATAATTTATGGACATTATCTCACTTAAACTTAATGTCATGGAACTTTTTCTTGAGAAATGCTTTATCCCTGCTGTCATTGCTATTAGCAACAGAGGATGAAAGTAAAGAGTTATGACATAAATAGTGCTGAAACCTTATTTTAATGTGGGTACCCCTTCATGTCTATTTACCTTCACTATAACTGGTAACAAAGGTTGTGACAATTTCTACTGAAATCCAATGGATATTATTATATGGCATTTAAAATACTATGGCTGCCGAGACCGGTTTGGCTCAGTGGATAGAGCGTCGGACTGCGGACTGAAGGGTCCCGGGTTCGATTCCGGTCAAGGGCATGTACCTTGGCTGCGGGCACATCCCCAATGGGGGGCGTGCAGGAGGCGGCTGATCGATGTCTCTCTCTCATTGATGTTTCTGACTTTCTATCCCTCTCCCTTCCGCTCTGTAAAAAAATCAATAAAATATATATATTAAAAAAAATACTATGGCTTATACTGTCATTGCTAGTTTTGTTTTGTATAAATGCAATAGCACATCCTATCCTATATAATAAAAGGGTAATATGCAAATTGACCCTAGCAGCAGAACGACTGGAAACAACTGGTCACTATGACACACACTGACCAGGGGGCAGATGGCCAAAGCAGGAGCTGCCTCCTAGTGGTCAGTGCACTTCCACCGAGGTAGTGCCGCTCAGCCAGAAGCTGGCTCATGGCTGGCCAGTGCAGCAGCAATGGCAGGAGCCTCTCCTGCCTCATTGGCAGCACTAG
Organism: Antrozous pallidus; assembly: GCA_027563665.1. Lineage (NCBI taxonomy): Eukaryota > Metazoa > Chordata > Mammalia > Chiroptera > Vespertilionidae > Antrozous > Antrozous pallidus. The sequence goes on along the minus strand of CM050511.1, from coordinate 43,051,306 downwards.
GATGTCCGGCTAACAGCTTAGGCCTTCTGTCCTAAGTTGACAGGTGGACATCCCCCTAGGTCTCCTGGGGTGCCAGAGGGATGTCTGACTGCCAGCTTAGGCCCAATCCCCTGACAGTGGGCCTAACCCAGCATCTGGACATCCCATGAGAGTTGTTGGACTATGAGAGGGCACAGGCTGGGCTAAGGACCTCCTTTTCCCCGAGTGAGTACACAAATTTTTGTGCATTGGGCCTCTAGTCTGTAATATTATCATTGTTTTTATCTTAGCACAAAAAGTTTTAAATATGTGAATATTTTGAAAATATAATGGAAAGCATGATGCAAATTATGTAATGAATTTGGATCTTCAAAGAAAGATTTTACTGAGACCTGAATGTACATCTCTGTGTCTGAGCAATGGAGTGATCGACTATATTCCTTTACCTATTTTTAGTAAAGTTTTATTTCCCATGGAAGTTTTCCCTGTCCTCTGCAGAAAATTTGGCTCTAAAAGATGTGTGCAAATGTCCACAGGTGTTGAGCCTCTGGCATAATGTCAGGCACGCAAATGAACAACGCAGGAGCTTTGTAAGTATACATGCATCTGCAAATAATTGCCCATGGTTACCGAAATGGGGCCAGCAGTGTTTTGTTTTGTTTTGTTTTTGAAACTCCTATGTAGTTGTTGCTCTTAACTTGTTCCAGGTCTAATCTCTAAATTGCACTCATAATTTCTAAAAGTACAGATAACAATAAGGTCACCTTTTAATTTGTAGAATATGTCATGTAACTTAGTCTCTGAAAAACACAAGCAATTACAGCCTCTATAGAATAACATTTTAACATTTTCTTTCAGTTTAAAATATAGGGAAAAGCCTGAAAAGAAATTTTTTCAGAAAAGCCTTCATAATACTATTTATCCTGTAGTTAATCATCTTCTGAGTGAAGACCCACGTGATAAATTCCTATTCGAATTTAGCAGCTACAGAAGAACAGTTTGCTTTAAAAAACAGTAACAGCTATGTTGATTTTATTGACCATTGAGAACTAGGTAATTCATTTTTCCCAGTCCTTTGGCCTTGCTGTGTGATGGAGACAGGTTATATGTAATATGTATATTTTTAATTTCGTTTTCATCCTTCAGTTTAAGTCAATACAAAATGATACAACTACATAATTGAGTAACAGCACTTCCATCAGGGAAAATGACAGTAACTTCTGTCAGGGGAACTACAGTACTCATCTTCTATCCGAGAGCTCACTCAGAATTATGAAAGACGATGTGCTCATAGCCCTCATTCTCATCTCAGTGTTGATTTCTCAGTTCAGGTCTCATTTTTTCCCCCTTTATATTCTAGCTAGCCTTTTTCATTGAGTCTTGTTCCTTCTAAAACCATCCAAAATATTATCAGAGTTATTCTCTATAATGAAAATCTTAGCATCACTCTCCCTTTCTTTGGAGCCATGAATGGCTCCCCAAGGATGTTTCAGAAAATAAAAAGCTGTGGTATGCTTTGTGATTGCTGTATCAAGAAAGCATTTTCTATTCAAATAAGGGCAGTTCTCTGGTTACATCTAACTTGACTTAAGTCATTTAGCAGTTACATTGCCAACCCATCCCTTATTTATAAAAAAAAAATCATCATTTCGGCATATGTACATATGCGCTTTATGTTTTTTTATTATCTATTTACCACAAGCAAAGGTCAAGAATTGTTTTCTTTCTTTAATTTTTTTTACTGTGTCACTTAATTACTTCTGTGTATGTGCTCCATGTGAATGATGTAGGTGCTTATGTAAGTGGGTTTCAACTTACGGCGAAAATCACGTTAAGCTGTGCAGTAGGAGCAGATCTCCGACTTAACCCAAGGACTGCCTATATATTAGAAAGTTTCTTGGAGGTAAATGAAATTTTTATTGCAAGTTAGTATTCCAAGGTTCATTAAGAGTCATTAAGAGAGCTCCAAGAAAATGTGTAATTTGCCAAATATATGTATTCACAGAAAACTTTCTTTTTTAAATATATTTTTCATTGATTTCAGAGAGGAAAGGAGAGAAAGAGAGAGAGAGAGAGAGAGAGAGAGAGAGAGAGAGAGAGAGAGAGAGAGAGAGAGAGAGAGAGGAGAGGAGAGGAGAGGAGAGGAGAGGAGAGGAGAGGAGAGGAGAGGAGAGGAGAGGAGAGGAGAGGAGAGGAGAGGAGAGGAGAGGAGATAGACCAATGATGAGAGGGAATCATTGATCACCACACCTTACACTGGGGATCAAGCCCACAACCTGGGCATGTGCTCTGACTGGAAATCGAACTGTGACCTCCTGGTTCAGAGCCTGACGCTCCACCACTGAGCCACACCAGCCGGACCACAAAACCTTTATTTGAGGAGATCTGAATTCACTTTATCAACCTTTTCTTGGCTCAATTAAATGCTGTAGTTATGCTGGAGTACCTGGAGTTTTCGGGGTCACATCATGTATTCTACATTTTAATGTGAGTTGATGCTGTTCCTTCTACCTATGAACATATTATTCATATTAAATACATAGTATTCTTCAAAATACATTCAGAGTTTGTTATTCAAGGAAGACTTTCCTCTTCTTTTCTAAGGCAGAACTGTTTTCTTCCTCCTTCATGTGGCCATTGAAATAATTTTTAAATGTCTGTTATTGAACTTCTCATTCCAGGTTATTTATTTATTTTACCACATCACACAAAGCTTGTTGTAATAACAAATGTATACTTATGATTATCTTTCCAATTAAATTAAAAATTTTAAATTAATTTTTGAGAGAGAAAGAGAGAAAGAGAGATACATAAATCTGAGAGAGAAATATCAACTGTTTGCCTCCTGCATGTTCCTTGACTAGGAATTGAACCTATTACCTTTTTGTGAATGGGATGATGCTCTTACCAACTGAGCCACAGAGGTCCTGTCACCCAATTAAATTTAGAGGCACATATGGTAGTCAATCTCCATTAATGCTCTGATTCTCAATGAACCATAACTATAAGATTTCATGCCATTGAATAGTCTAGTTAGCTGGCCTATCATTTGTTTTTGGATCACTAGAGTTTTTTTTTTAATCCTTACCCAAGTGTATGTTTGTTGTAATTTTTTTTTCTTTGAGAGAGAGAGAGAGAGAGAGAGAGAGAGAGAGAGAGAGAGAGAGAGAGAGAGAGATTGAGAAGCGGAAAAGAGAAACAAGGAGAAGTGCCAAACCCACAATCTGCTATTCCATACAGTCCAGATAAAGTATCAGACATGCCAGGGAAGTTATCTCATATATCTAGCCAAACCATTATCTGACTTCAAACACAAACCCACATGACAATTGTCTAATTGCATGCAGTCAACTTGGAAGTCATATGGCACACACACACACACACACACACACACACACACACACACACACACACACACAGCATTTACTTTGGGACTAGTTGGAAGTGGAAGCTGACAGGACTTGAAGAGGAGGACTTCTGGCCAAGATGGTGATGTAGGTAAATGCTGTGCTCTCCCACTCTCACTATCACATAAAAATTGCAACTAATTTATAGAACAACAACCATGAGAACTACCTGAGGGCTAGCTGAACAGAAGTCCTATAACTAAGGATATAAAGATGAAGCCATCCTGAGACTCATAGAGAAGGGGTAGAGATGTGGAATAGGCAGATTCTGCACTCATGGTGTGTCAATTAAGAATAAGGAGATACGTTTTAGTTGTGGAGATCCCTGTTGAGGAGTGAGGGGGTCCCAGGTCCATACTGAGCACCCCAGCTAGGGACACTAATACAGGGAAGAAAACACACTCAAACATAACAGCAAAAATAAAAAAAATAAAACAAAAACAAGGATAGTTTAAGGGACAACATTAAGCATACCAACATTAGCATGATTAGAGCTACCTGAAGTAGAAAAGGGAGAATAATTGAAAACCCATTTAAAGAAATAAAGACAAAGGAAACATATACAAGTAAAAGAAGTACAGAGCCCAGAATTAAGAGGGCTAACACCAGAAACATCATAGTTAAAAGGCCAAAGGTTAAGACAAAGAGAAAATCTTAAAAACAGCAAGAGAAAAACAATCAATTACATTCAAGTGAGTTTCTATAAGACTATTACTTAATTTTTCAAGAGAAACTTTGCAGGCATCAAATATTCAAAGTGATAAAAAGCAAAATCTACAACCAAGATTACTCTACCTAGAAAGGCTATAATTTAGAAATGAGGGAAGATAAAGATTTTCCCAGAAGTGTCCTTTGAGAGGTGATTGATTGGAGAAATGGTATATATATACAACGGAATACTACTCATTGAAAAATTTTATAATACTATTTGCTACAACATGGATGGATCATGAAAATGTCATGGTAAGTGAGCAAAATAAGTCAGGTCAAAAAAGATAGGAACCTTATAATTTTAATGATATGTGGGATATGAGATTGAAAACAACAAATAAAAAAAAAGACAAAAAAAATACTCATAGACAGAGACAACAGCATGGGGGTTACCAGAGGGAAAGCTAGGTAGGGAGAGGTAGTAAAAGGTAAAGGAGGTAAAATATATGGTGATAAAAGAAGATCTGCAATATAGATATGATGTTTTATAGAATTCTACACTTGAAATCTACATAATTTTATTAACCAAGGTCATCCCAGTAAATTTAATAAAAATAAAATAATATGTGCCCTGGCCAGGTGGCCCATTGGTTATCATGTCATCCTGTGCACCTAAATGTTACAGGTTTGATCCCTGGTCAGGGTGCATAAGAGAGGCAGCCAATAAATGTCTCTCTCTCCATTCCTTCCCCTATCTCTAAAACCAACAAACATGCTCAGTGAGGATGAAAATTTTACAAAAGGATAAAATGTTTTCTCTGGGAAAAAAATATAATAGTGTTTATCACTACTAAACCCCTATTATAAGAAATGTGAAACTGACTTCATTAAGCAGAAAAGATAAAAATATGAATATGAAAATATAGAAAAGGAAAAATCTGACAAAGGCAAGCACATAAAAAGAAGTGAATCAACCACCTATAAAGATAATACAAAGGTTAAAAGGAAGATCATGTGAAATTTTAACACTAAATTAAGGGACACATACAAACACACAAAAACAAAAGGAGTGAAAAATAATGAGTAAAACTGGCAGTGATTTAGATTGTGTTTGAACTTAAGGAACCATCAATTTATAAATACAGCTATAAGAAAATAAGTATGTAGGAAGCACATGATACCCACAAACCAAAAATCTGTAAGAGATATAAAAGAAATAAAGAGGAAAGAATCCAAACACAACACAATAGAAAGTCATCAACATGGAAGAGAATAAGAAAAGGAGTATAACTATAAAAACAATCACAAGATAATTAATAAAATGGCAATAACTATACAACTATTAATAATTACTTTAGAGGGAAATTGATTCAATATTCCAATCAAAAGACAGATGGTTAAATTGATGAAAACCAAGACCTGTACATATGCTGCCTATATGAGATCCACTTCAGATAGAAAGATATACATGGACTAAAAGTAAAGGATTAAAAAAATCATCAAAATGCAAAGACCAAAAAAAGCTGGGGTAGCCATACTTATATTAGATAAAATAGAATTTAAAACAAGAATTATAATGCAATCCCTATTAAAATACTAATGGCATACTTCAAAGATTTAGAACATACTCATCTGAAATTTAAAAAAAAAAGAATAGCTACAGAAATCTTGAGAAAGAAGAACAAAGTAGGAGGGATCACAATACTAGATATCAAGCTATTCTACAAAGCCATGTTCTCAGAACTGCCTGGTACTGGTACAAGAACAGACATATAGACCTATGGAACAGAACAGAGAACTCAGAGATTGAGCAAAGCCATTATGATCAATTAATATTTGACAAAAGAGGCAAGAACACACAATGAAGTCAAGACAGTCTCTTCAATAAGTAGATTGGGAAAAGAGGACAGATACATGGGGAAAAAAAAGGAAAAGAAAAGAAACTAGACCACCAACTTACATCATACACAAAAATAAACTCAAAATGGATAAAGGTCTTAAACGTAAGATGGGAAATCATAAAAATCTTAGAAGAAACCATAGGCAGCAAAATAGCAGACATATGTCATAGCAATATCTTTACCGATAAAGTTCCTAGTGCAATGGAGACTAAAAAGAAAATAAAAAGCTTCTGCCCAGCAAAAGAAACCAATAAAACAACAGGAAAGTTCATAGCATGGGAGAACATATTTGTCAATGTTATCTTCGATATGGGTTTAATCTCCAAAATTTATAGGTAACTCATACAACTTAACAAAAAGAAGATAAACAATCCAATAAAAATGGGCAAAGGAACAAAATAGACACTTTTATACATAAGGCATACAAAAGGCCAAGAGACATATGAAAACATACTCAAAGTTCTAATCATCTGAGAGATGCAAATCAAAACAATGAGATATCATATCACACCTGTCAGAATGGCTATTATCAATAAATGGCAAATGACAAGTGCTGGAGAAGATGTGGAGAAAAAGGAACTCTCTTATACTGCTGGTGGGAATGCAGACTGGGGCAGCCACTGTGGAAAACAGTATGGTGTTTCCTCAAAAAATTAAAAGTTCTAAGAACCAGAAACACCAATCAGAAAGGATATATTCACCCCTATGTTCATAACAGCACAATTTACAATAGCTAGGATTAGTAAACAGCCTAAGTGCCCATCAGCAGATGAATGGATTAAAAAACTGTGACACATCTACACAATACAATACTATGCTGTGGTAAAAAAGAAGGGATTCTTACCATTTGCAACAGCAAGGATGGAATTGGATAGCATTATGCTAAGCAAAATAAGCCAGTCAGAAAAAGATAAATATCACATGACGTCACTCATTTGTGGAATATAATGAATAACATAAACTGACAAACAAAAATAGAACCAGAGTCATAGAAGCATTGAATAGACTGTCCAAACTAGGCGGAGTGTGGGGTAATGGGATAAGAGATCTACCAAAGGACTTGTATGCATGCATATGAGCAAAACCAATGGACACAGATAGGGAGGTGGGTAAGGGCATGTGCTGGGGGTGTGGGAGGCCAGGGAGTGGTCAATAGGGGGAAAAGGAGACTTATGTAATACTTTAAACAATAAAGAATTTAAATAAAATAATAATAATAAGAGCTATAACAAAAGAAAAAGAAGGGCATTTTACAGTGATAAAAGAATCAATCCAACATGAGGGCATATCTCTTATAAACACTTATACACCAACTAAGAACAACTACATATGTAAAGCAAATATTGATGAACATAAAGAGAGAGATTAATGGTAACACAGTCATAGTAGGGGACTTAAACACCCCCTTTACATCAATGAATAAATTATCCAGACAGAAAATTAACAAGTAAATAATAGCATTTAGTCAAATATTAGACAAGATGGACTTAATAGATATTTTAAGGACATTTACCCAAAGCAGCAGAATATATGTTCTTTCCAAATGCATATGGAACATTTTTTAAAAGAGACCACATGTTGGGACTCAAAGAAAAGATTAATACATTTAGGAAGTTTGAAATAATATCAAGCATTCTCTCTAATCATATGATGTGAAACTAGAAATCAATTATTAGAAGAAACTGAAAATATACAAACCTATGGAGGCTAAATAACATGCTACTCACAATGAATAGATTAACAATTAGATCAAGCAAAAAAAATCAAAACATACCTTAGTCAAATAAAAAGAAATACACAATGTCTGAAAACCTATGGGAAATAGCCAAATCAGTTCTAGGGGACATTTATAGCAATACAGCCCTACCTCAAGAACAAGAAAAAATCTCAAATAAACAATCTAACCTTCCACCTAAAGGGAGGGGGTGAGGAAGAACAAACAAAGCCCAAAATAAGTTAGAGAGAAATAAAGATAATAACTGAAATAAATTAAATAGCATCTAAATAAATAAATATTTAGCAAGATTCATTGAGAAATACAGAGGGCCCAAATAAATAAAATAAGAAATAAAAGAGAAGTGACTACTGACACCACAGGTATACAAAGAACTATAAGAAAATACCATCAATAATTATATGTTAACAAATTGGTCAACCTGGAAGAAATGGATACATTCCTAGAAAGACATAATTTTTCAAAGCTAAATCAGAAAGAAACAGAAAATATGAGCAGACATAACTACTAACAAAATAAAAAAATAATCAAAGATCTCCCAACAAATTCAGCTGGACCAGATGGATCTATAGGTGAATTTTACCAAAACATTCAAATAAGAATTAATACCTCCCCCTTTAAAACTATTTCAAAAAATTGAAGAGAAGGGAAGTATCCCACTCATTGTATAAGGTCATCATTATCCTGATATCAAATCCAAATGATTCTAAAATAAAAAAAGAAAATTATAGGCCAACATCTTTGACACACATAGATGCAAACTCTTCAATAAAATATTAGTAACCTGGATTTTGCAATATATTAAAAATATCAGACACCATGATCAAGTGAGATATATTCATGGATGCAAGGTTAGTCCAATATCTGCAAATCAATTAACATGATCCACCACATAAACAAATAAAATATATTGTCATATGATCATATCAGTATATGAAAATAAAACACTTGCTAAATGCAGCTTCCATTTATCAGAAAAACTCTCAGCCAAATGGAAATAGAAGGAACATACCTAAATATATACAACAATGATAAACTATCAAAAAAGAAAATTAAGAAAACCATCATATTAATAATTGCATCAAAAAGAAAAAGAATATGTAGGAATAATTTAACCAAGGAGGTAAAAGAGTTGTACTTAGAAAATTATAACATATCGAAGAAATAACTTGAAGATACAAATAAATGGAAGCATATTCCATAATTAAGGATAAAAAGAATCATTAAAATGCTTGTACTACCCCAAACAACCTACTGTATACTAGTAAATTCAATGCTATCCATACTAAAATATCAGTGGCTGTTTGTATGTCTTCTTGGGAGAGGAGTACTTTCAGGTCCTCTGCCCACCTTTTGATTGGATTTTTGTTTGGTATTGAGTTTTTTGAGTTCTTTATATATTTTGGAAATCAAACCTTTCTCAGAACTACTGTTTGCAAACATCATTTCTCATCTGGTTGGCTGCTTATTTGTTTTGTTGTCCATTTCTTTTGCTGTGCAGTAGCTCTTCAGTTTGATATAGTCCCATTCATTTATTTTTGCCTTTACCTCCTTTCCCTTTGGGGTCAAGTCCATAAAATGTTATCTACCACCCAGGTCCATAAGTTTGGTACCTATATACTTTTTCTATGTGACTTATAGTTTTGGGGTTTTTTATGTTTAAGTCTTTGATACATTTTGAATTAATTGTTGTACATAAGACAAAGTGCAATCTAGTTTCATTTGTTTGCATGTGACTTTCCAGTTTATTGAATAGACTATCTTTACTCCAATGTGCATTTCTGGCTCCTTTGTCAAAAATGATCTGTCCATATACATGTGGTTTTATAGCTGGGATCTCTATTCTGTCCCATTGATCTCTGAATCTATTTTTCTGCTAATATCATGCTATTTTCACTATAGCTCTGTAGTGTATTTTGAAGTCAGGTAGTGTGATACTAACATCATTCTTTCTTTTTTCAAGATTGCTTTGGCTACTCTGGGTCTTTTGTGGTTCCATACAAATCTGATGATTTCTTGATCTATTTCTTTAAAACATGACATGAGATTTTGATGGGGACTGCATTAAATCTGCATATTGCTTTGGGTAAAATTGCCATTTTAACTATGTTGCTTCTTCTAATCCATGAACATGGGATATTTTTCCATTTCATTGTGTCTTTTTTAATCTTTTAATAATTTTTTGTAATTTTCATTATATAAGTCCTTTACATTCTTTGTTATGTTTATTCCTAGGTATTTTATTTTTTTGGTTGCTATTGCAAAAGAAATTGTTTTCTTTATTTCTTTTTCAGAAGTTTTATATGAAAAGATGTTCAACCTCACTGGCAATTTAGGGAAATGCAAATTAAAACTACAATGAGTGCAGGAAACCAGACATTACCTTATCAATAGAGATGTAAATACAACAAACAAGAAACCTGGTCAAATCTTAATGGATCTATTTACCCATTGTTTAGGTGAGACTTTAGTTGCCCCTCTTTTAGTCTTATGCTGAGTATGAACTATTCACATATTGTTTAGGTGACACAATGGTAATTGTAAAAGCTTCCACACCTCTAGTCTTATGTTAATTCTTGCTGGTTGATTTCATTGTTGGATTTTCCTGACCTAAAGGACATGGATGTATCACTTGGCCCTAATAAAAGGGGATAGGAAAACCAGAGGGGTGGCAGTCCCTCCACTAGAGATGGGCTCACCTGGCCCCCATGATTCCCAAAAATTAATGCTTTCCTAGTCTCTTTTCATTTGTGTGCGGCCTTCTCCAGACCTTCTCCAGACACTGAACCCTGACATGGGAACCCTGGACACGCAGGATGTGAAAAGAATTCCACAAATGAGATACCACCTTACATCAGTAAGAGTGGCCATTATCAAGAAGACAAGCAACAACAAGTGTTGGAGGGGCTGTGTAAAAAAGGGAACCCTCATTCACTGATGGTGGGAATGTATACTGGTACAACCACTATAGAAAGCAGTCTGGCGATTCCTCAAAAAATTAAAAATAGAGTTACCACATGACCCAACAACCCCACTCCTGGGGATACACCCAAAAAACTTCAAATCATTTATATACAAATCATTTACATACAAATCATTTATATACAATGACCCCTATGTTCATTGCAGCATTATTCATGGTGGCCAAGACTTGGAAACAGCCAAAGTGCCCTGTGATAGAGGACTGGATAAAGAAGATATGGTATATAAACACAAAGGAGTACTACATGGCATAAGAAAGGATGAGATAGCATCATTTACAACAACATGGATGGACCTTGAGGACATTATAAGAAGTGAAATAAGTCAGACAGAAAAAGTTAAGAACTATATGATTTTACTCATGTGAAATATAAAACTGAAACTTATGAACTCAAATAGCACTGTGGTGGTTGCCAGAGGGAGTAGGGTGGGGGGAGAAAGAGGTCCTAATATGACGTGACAGGAGAAGATTTGACTTTGGGTGGTGGGCACGTGGTCCTATATTCATATTTTGTAACTTAGTACTCCACACATGAAACCTATATGTTCATCTTGACTAATGTCACCCCAATAAAACTTAATTTAAAAAATGCCAATGGCATATTACACAGAACTGGAACAAATAATCTTAAAGTGTTAATGGAGCCACAAAAGACCCTGGAAGCCAAAGCAATCTTGAGAAAGAAGAATAAGGTCGGAGGCATCACACTATCTGATGCCAACCTATTGTACAAGGCTATAATGATCAGAATAGCATGATACCAGCATAAAAACAGACACATGGAACAATGGAAATGAACCGAGTGCAGAAATAGACCCACACTTATATTGTCAGTTAATCTTTGATAAAGAAGGCAAGGATATACAATTAGGAAAAGACAGTGTCTTCATGAATGTTGGTGGGAAAACTGGACAATACAACAAACATAATGCCAACTTGGTGGATAACGAGCTTCAGTTGACATTTGAAGTGAGCAGTGAAAGGAGAGAGGAAGAGAAAATTGATATAAGACTTGCTGCCTTCATTGGTATTTTAACATAATCAAGTACAATGCTAATTTTGCTATACTGTGAACTTTTTATGAACAACACCACCTCAGGCCCTTTTGAGTGCCAAATAATCTTATTAAATTATCTCAAGAGAACCCTAGCCAGCTTGGCTCAGTGGCTAGATAGTCAGCTAGATAGTCCGTCAATATCTAGCCACTGAGCTAGATAGTCAGCTCAGTGGCTAGATAGTCAGACTGAAGGGCACTGGGTACCATTCTGGTCAAGGGCAGCACCTCGGTTGCAGGCTCCATCCAGGCCCTGGGCAGGGTGCATGTGGGAGGCAACCAGTCAATGTGTCTCTCTCACATTGATGCTCTCTCTGTCTCTCTCCCTCCTCTCCTCTCTCTGTAAAAATCAACGAAAAAATATCCTTGGGTCAGGATTAACAACAACAACTAAATTATTTTAAGAGAGAGGAAGTGTATTATAGTGGTTAAAAGCATAGACTCTGGAATCAGACTGTCTAGGTTCCAATTCTGGCTCCACAAGTGCCACCTGTGTGATCTTGGACCAATTACTTAACATTATGGGGGCCTTTTCTTTTTCTCCCATAAAATGGGATTTACTAGTATAAATTTATATATTGGGGTTTTGTAAGAAGGAAATAAATTAATATACACCAAATGCTTAGAAATTAGCTGGCCCCAATTAAGCATTATAAAATATTATTATTATACTAGTGGCCCGGTGCATGAAATTTGTGCATGGGTCAGAGTGGAGGGTGGAGGGGGTGTGTCCCTTAGCCTGGCCTTCATTCTCTCTAATCTGGGACCCCTGTGGGATCAGGCCTAAACTGGCATTCAGACAACCCCTTCACAATCCGGGACTACTGGCTCCTAACTGCTCACTTGCCTGCCTGCTTGATCTCCCCTAACCACTATGCCTGCTGGCCTGCTTGCCCCCAACTGCACCCCCCTGCCAGCCTGATCACCCCCAACTGTCCTCCCCTCCTGGCCTGATCACCCATTACCACCTCTGCCTCGGCCCCGCCACCATGGCTTTGTCCAGAAGGACATCTGGAATGTCTCATGGTCTAATTAGCATATTACCCTTTTATTAATATAGATAGGATATGACATACTGCCATAACTATAACATATCTACAAGTATTACCTATGAGAATGTGTACTTCATGAGATAGGAAGGCATCTAATGCATTATATTGCATATGTTGTAAATAGTAGGAAATACAGTATTTGAAGCGATAATATACACCCTGTGACTTCCCTTTTTGATCTGGAAATGGATCTCATGTCTTTGAACATTTCCTGGCCCCTAATGTATTTTTTTTGCCATTCAGTGTAACTTTATTTACTGTATATTGCATATGATTTGAGGTCTTTAATTTCTAACCACCAAAGATTCAAAGGACTATTTTTTCCATGAATTGTAACATTAACATTAGTGAATTCATGTATTCATGTGTTTTTATTATAAACATCTGAATTATTCACATTGTCATAGATCCGAACTCATAAGCATGGACCATGCACAGGCTGACAGTAAGCCAGGAAGCCACTCTGCAAGCAAACTGACACTCTGTATTAGGAGAAAAGTTATAGCATACCATTTAATGTCTGACTTTAATTCATATACTATCAGGGACTCAACTGCTTGGTTGGTGATGGGGTTGATTATTGGGAGGATTATTCCTGAAATAATTAAGGAAAGGGAAGCTCAATCTTTCTTCTTGGTTGCTTGCTCCTCCCCAGCACCTTCATCTCTTTGGGCACCTTCTTGGGCAGCTTCTTCTTCACCTTCTCCTCAGCTTCTTGAGCATCTTATCCTTCACCTTCACTTCCTTGCTCCTTTGCATCCTCAAATTCTTTCTTGGCACCTTCTTCCTCTTCTTTTCCTTCCTCTTCCTCAGCCTCTTCCTTCTCCACCTGTTCAACTTCTCCTTCAGAAGGGGGATCATGCTTAGTTTCCTTGGCTTTTGCAGCCTTAATGGTCTTCTTCACCTCAATCTGCTCCTCCTGGATGTGGCAGGGGTATTAAGAAGAGAAGGAGCGAGCAGACATCAAGTAAGAGCTAGTCTGTAAACCACTGTAGGCAGATCACCAAAGACCTGGGAACTCTGGGAGTAGCCTCTGGCTCTGCTTCCCATGCTGGTGAAACTGAGCAGGGTCTCCTCACCTTCCAAGAGTTTCCAGGACCTCCTCTTCACATTGAGGAGGTCCTGGTATTCTTTTAAATATTGTGCCACTTAACTCTTCGTAGTTCTCAACTCATTTTCTAATTTGTTAATCATGTCCTATATAGTACTAGCATTGGAGTTCTGCTTATCCTCCAGCTCTCGCAGCTGCTTTCCCAGTGCTTTGTTCATGCCCAGGGATGTTTCCATCTCCAGGGTCTTGGCCTTGAGCAGTCGCTGGCCTGCACTGCATAGGTGTTCTTGGTAGAGTTCTTGGTCACCATGGTGAAGCGGCATTTGTACCATTCTTTGGCATTCTGCATGTTTTTGGCAGCCAGCCTCTTGTACTGGGCGCAAATGTCCTTGAGCATAGCGGAGAGGTCGGACTTGGAGAACATGTCCATCTCCACGGAGATCTGAGCATACTGGATCTGCGCCTGCAGCTTGGCAATCTCTTTGTCATGCACCTTCTTCAGAAAGGCGATTTTGTCCATCAGGCTGTAGATGCACTTTCTCACCTCAGAGCCTGTAAGAGCCACCTCATCTGCACCTTTGCTCACCTCCATCAGCCCACTCTCTGCATCCTCATGATTCAGCACCTCTTCCTGGTAGCATGCCTGCAGGTTGTTCCCAGCCACTTTGGAGCCCAGGTGCCTCCTAACTGCCCACTTCCTCTCCTCTCCAGGGACAGGGCATGGTGGGGTGGGACACAGGCATCCCATTTTCATTAAAATGTTCAACCCAGACCTGCTCCACCAGTGTCCTCAGGTGGCCCAGGTCCTGATCGCCACCTGGACTCAGTGGGCAGGGTTAGGCGCTGCCTGCTGGAACTGTCCAGTTCCAATTGCCACCTGGACTCCTGGGGGGGTGGGGGCGGGCATCAGGCGCTGTCCATATGCCTGAGTCCCTGATAGGTGCCAGGACCCTGAGGGTGACATCAGGAGCTGCCTGCTGTAACTGCCTGGTCCGATCACTGCCTGAACACGCTGGCAGCATCAGGCACTGTCCATAGCACCACCTGCCGGTCCCAATCAATGCCTGGACTCCACAGGCAACATCAGGCGCTGTCCCCCGGGCCTTCCTGATCCCAATGCCGCTTGGAGCCCAGGGGAAACGCCAGGCACTATATATGCTGCCTGGCCTGTACGGATCGCTGCCTGGACCCGGCAGGCGACATCAGGAGATGCCTGCTGGAACTGCACATTCTTTATCGCCGTCTGGACATAGCAGGCAGCATGAGGCGGTATCCATGATGCCTGCCTGTTCCCAATCGCTGTGGACAGGGTCAGGGGCTGCCTTCCAGGCCTGCGTGATCCTGATCACAGCCTGGACCCCACAAGCAGCTTCAGGCACTGCCTGCCAGGTCTGCCAGTTCCGTGGTGGCTTGGACCCTGCAGGTTACATCAGGTGCTGCCTGTCCCACCAGCATGTGCAAATTTACCCGCCCTGAGTACCCTGCCATCGCCCTGTGAACTGGGGCCCAATATCACTGCCTGGCCATGCCATCCACCCACCCCGGCCTACAGCCAAGTCTAGAAAAGGATCCTGTTCCTGGCTGTAGGCTGGCCATCATGCTGCTGTGATTGATTGGGGCCTGACATCACTGCCTGGCCCCAGCCCCTGGGCACCCAGTCATCCCCCTGTGATTGGTGGGTGGGCGTGGCTTATTGAGTATAGCAAAGGTATGGTCAATTTGCATATTACTATTTTATTAGATAAGATTATTATTATTGTTATTACTACTAGAGGCCTGGTGCATGATATTCGTGCATGGGGGTGTGTCCCTCAACCCAGTCTGCACCCTCTCCAATATGAAACCCCTCTCAAAACCCAGGACTGCTAGATCCCAATGGCTCATCTACCTGCTTGATTGCTCCTAACTGCTTTGTCCTGCCAGCTCAACTGCCTCTAACTGCCCCCCCTTGCCAGCCTGGTTTCCCCCAACTGCCCTCCCCTGCCAGTTTGGTTGCTCCCAACTGCCCTCCCCTGCAGGCTTGGGTCCCCCCCCCGCAATTGCCCTTCTCTGTAGGCCTGGTCACCTCCAACTGCCCTTCCCTGCAGGCCTAGTCCTTCCCAACTGCCCTCCCCTGCTGGCCTGATTGCCCACAACTGCCCTCCCCTGCAGGCATCTTTGACCACTGGGGATGGCCATCTTGTGTGTTGGAGTGATGGTCAATTAGCATATTACCTCTTCATTATATAGGATTATTACTCGAAGCCCAGTGCACAAAATTTGTGCACTGCTAGGGTCCCTAGCAGCTGCCAGTTGCTGGCTGAGCCTCCCTCCCTTTCCCTGGCTACACACCCCTGATCTAACTCCTGGAAGAACTCCTGTCCAGGGGACACTTTGCATACTATGCTTTTATTATATAGGATTATTATTATTATTGTTGTTGTTGTTGTTCTTAAGAAAAGTAGATATGCTTAAAATCAGAACCGATATCTGGATAAATAAACTCAAATACTATGCTTAAAGGTCAAAGCAATGTCAATCATTGAACTAAACAGTTTGCTTATACTGTTTTATTTAAGAGGTGAATATTATCATACCTTTTACATAATAAGAAATGGTGGCTTAGAAAAGCTGAGTAACTTGTCTGAGAATACACATCTAGTAATTTACTCATCCAGAATTTGTTATTAGGTTGTCTAATGTCAAAACTTGTCTTCTTGAACTATAGACCTTCTCATATGTTCTCACAAATGATATGAAAATTCAATTCAGGAAATTACTCACCTTCCTGGAAGAGTCAAGAAGGTTTCGTAGAGAGGCAAATTTAAAAATTACCGAGTGAAAAAGTTTCTACTCAATGTTTCTTAACTTTTAGTACAGTTTCTCTCAACGCTTCAAGGTGTATTTGTGAGAAAGAGAGGGAGAAAAGAAAACTATAATTACTTTTTAAAAAATATATATTTTATTGATTTTTTACAGAGCAGAAGGGAGAGGGATAGAAAGTCAGAAACATTGATGAGAGAGAAACATCCGTCAGCTGCCTCTTGCATGCCCCCTACTGGGGATGTGCCCACAGCCAAGGTACATGTCCTTGACCGGAATCGAACTGGGACTCTTCAGTCTGCAGTCCGACGCTCTATCCACTGAGCCAAACCAGTCTCGGCTATAATTACTTATGTAGTTGTTCTTACTAAAAAATTCAGTATTACTTAAGTATTTAAGTTCATATTTATAAACATTATTATTTTATCTTAATATTTTTTTCTAATGTAAAGAGGGAACAGTTATATTTTAGGGAGCCCTTTGGTAAAAATTTCATTACTCAAGTTGAAAGTCCTCAATTCCCCTTTTAAAAATCAGTCACATCCATAGTCCATGGACATGGACTATAGGGTGGTGAAGGCCTAGGTGGGGGGATAAGGGCTGGGTGGAGGGTGGTAAGGGAGGGGGGGATTGGAGACATCTGCAATACTGTCAACAATAAAAAAGAATACATATATATGTATGAAATCATATATATATTTATATATATACTAGTTTATATATATAAAATCATTTGGAAAATGATTTGGGAAAATGTAAAGCAATAACACTCTTCTTATTAATATTTTTATATTTTGCACAATATTTCTATTTTCATAAACCATTAACTCTTAACCTATAAAAATTAATACTTCTGCAATGATAAAAATAAAAATTTTATAACACTAAAAAATTAGTCACATTCAAACTTAGTTAATTAAATTTGTAATACAGTAACTATTTTTAGCTGCATGTATAAAGCATCCAACTTTTTTAGACACTTAAATGCCTGACTAATAAACTTGTTACCTTAATGAGGAAACATTTTCCAAATGCTTAAATGGCTCTGGAATTCTAAGAAATAAGTCTTTAAAACCAGTAGTTTTGAAAATAGGATTTTTACCTTGTTTTATAAAATGTAATCCCTTAGCTATTGTGATTGAGAAATAGATTTTTCTAATTAATGGTGTTTTTTAGTCTATATTAAGTTAGCAGAAATTCAAAAGGCAGACTAATAATTTTTAAAGTATTGAAGTGTAATTAAAATTAGATATTAAAACTTTGTTGGAGCCACTATTTGCAAATATAATCTCCCATCTGGTTGGCTGCCAGTTTGTTTTGTTGGTAGTTTCTTTTGCTGTGAGGAAGCTTTTTAGTTTGATATAGTCTCCTTCCATTTATTTTTGCCTTTACTTCCCTTGCTTTTGGGGTAAAATTTATAAAATGGTTTCCACAACCAAGGTCCAAAAGTTTGGTATCTATATTTTCTTCTATGTAACTTATTGCTTCAGGTCTTATTTTAAAGTCTTTGATTCATTTTGAATTAATGTTTGGGTCGCTCTGACAAAGGATTAATTTCCAAAATATATAAAGAATTCATAAGTTCAACAT
Source organism: Antrozous pallidus (assembly GCA_027563665.1). Taxonomy (NCBI): domain Eukaryota; kingdom Metazoa; phylum Chordata; class Mammalia; order Chiroptera; family Vespertilionidae; genus Antrozous; species Antrozous pallidus. The sequence continues at coordinate 43,033,101 of CM050511.1, read as the reverse complement.
CAAACAAATAACCCAATCAGAAAGTGAGTAGAGGACCTGAAAATATACCTCTCACAAGAAGACATACAAACAGCAATAGATGTGTTCAAATTCATTGGCAATTATTAGGGAAATGCAAATTAAAACTACAATGAGGTATCACCTTACACCTGTTAGAGTGGCCATTATCAACAAGATAAGCAACAACAAATGTTGGAGAGGTTGTGGAGTAAAAGGAATCCTCACTCATTGCTAGTGGGAATATAGACTGGTACAGCCACCATGGAAAGCAGTCTGATGATTCCTCAAACAATTAAGAATAGAGCTACCATAAAGCCAGCAATCCTGGGGATACACCCGAAAAACTTAAAATCATGTATTCACAAAGATATATGTACCTCTATGCTCATTGCAGCATTAGTCACAGTGGACAAGACATGGAAACAATAAAAGTGTTCTGTCATAGAGGACTGACCAGGTAGTCACAAGAAGTCAAAAGTAGCAGTGCAAAAAGCAGTGCAAAAATTATTTTTACTGTGTATAGAATAAAGTAAAAGACTAAAAATGAGTCACTAGCTTAAGTTAGAATGTTCAACTGCAAATAATTAACAATGAAATCATTATACCTAAGAAGTGAACAGCAAAAGCAAAACACAGAGGGAACAATAGGCTTCTTATGGCAGATACAAAATACACAAATAGATTTCCATGACAATTTTGCTAATAGAACTGCTCTAAACCAGGAGAACAGAAAACTATAAAATCCCCTAGTTTGCCTGCAACATTTTTTTTCCTTTTCTTAAAATATCTTTGGCATTGAGGAAAGAGGGAAGGAGCCATTTTTATAATAGCAGATAATAGCTTGAAATACTAGTTTTTAAACACATGGAGGGGACTAAGCTATCTTACTTTAATGTGGAACCTGTGCATCTTTACATATTTGGCAGATAATACTCTTGGTTTATAAAAAATACATTTTACTCTTATATTGTTTTACTCACTGAATCATTGCGTCATCTTTTCTTATTTTATGTTTCACAGCTATACTATAGTACATGTTTATCAGTAATTTTGTAACATTTCTTCCTTCACAGGTAAAATAGGATGCCAGAGAAGGCTCACTGGGCAGGAGAATTATGTGTGAATTTTCCAGTGGGCCTGAGCAGACCTGCTGAGGTCCTGCAACATCTGCACAATACAGGTAACCTGACCCTTCCTGAGAATATCTTTGTGAGGGTGTTGGGGCACAGGTCCTAGGCTTGTTTTTCTGTGCTCATTTCATAGGTTCTGAAATCCTGATCTAATTCTTTCCTGAATAAGGTTTGACATCACCCAAGTGGAGAAAAATATCTTTTCTGTTTTGAGCTCAGAGAATGTGACCACATTGAATTAAATTATCCTCTCTCATGTTTAATAAAGTGCCTGTATTTAGAACAGTAAAGTTGGAAATGGCAGCATTAGACAGCAAGGCAATGAGGAAAAAAAGCTATGCTTATTCATCACTGTCTTTCCTGTAGTCATTGAATAGTGCCACGTACAGTATGGTTCCATGCATATTGGTTTAATGGGTTAAGAAATGAAAATGGGAAATAAAATTACACTGTTTGTCTACCTGTTTCTTGTTTTGGTTCTCTTTATAGAAAGCTGAGGTCTTAATGTACGAGAAAAATAAGTACATATATTGTTTATAAACATAGAATTATGCACATAAAACTACATGTTGTTTAGTTTATATGTTACTTTAAGTTGTGGTTATTTGCATGTTAACATTGAAATCATGGAAATATAATAAAGATTGGCTCTTACAAAAAGTGAGAAAAAAATTCCAACAACTAAATATTTTCTCAATTATTCTTTAACTGTTTTAAATATATATTAATTCTAAATTGAATTTTAGGTTGTTAAGATTACACATTTCAATGACTATTAGTCTCTCTAAAAATATGTTTAAACACAAACTAGATGCCTAATGACTTTCCATTTTTTACCATTTTCCATTCTTTGCATCTCTTAAGTGATTTCTATAAAACAGACAGGAAAGAGTATTAACAGGGATCAAGAAAAAACAACCATCCTTAAACCGGTTGGCAGAAATGTATCCTGTCCTATCTCAATCCATCTCCCACTTGCTTAGCCTACTAGCTGTGTAACACATGTCTCAGAAGCTTTTATATGGCACCTGAGCAGTTATGAAGGGTGTGAGTCAAGCCTATGTAGTTTATTTATAATTTGGTACATTTATTAAAAAAGAGAAGGGAGCCTGTGCTGCTCAGTGATTGAGTGTTGATCCATAAACTAGGAGGTCACACTTCAATTCCCAGTGGTCAGGGCACAACCCTAGTAGGGGACATGCAGGAAGCAGCCATTCAGTGATTCTCTCTCATCATTGATGTTTCTCTCCTTGTTGATCTCTGTGAAATAAAGATTAAAGATATATACATTAAAAAAAAGAGAGTGGCCGGTGTTGCTCAGTGGTTGAGTGCAACTCATGAACCCAGAGATCACCCATTTGATTCCTGGTCAGGACACATGCCCGGAGTTGTGGGCTCGATCCCCAGTAGAGGGTGTATAGGAGGCCGCCAATCAATGTTTCCCTCATCAATGTTTCTCTCTCATCAATGTTTCTCTCTCTCTATCTAATTCCATAAAAATCAATAAAAATATAATTTTAAAAAAAGAGAACAAAGGGAACAAAGTGATTTACAATGTGGTATTTATCCTGAGAGGCAGCTACAGTCAACAAATACAAACATATTTTTATTAAAAATATTCCTATCAATTAGCTAGGAAAAGGCCTATGTGATAATGTCATAGTACTTGTCATTGTTATTGTTTATTTCTTTTTCACAGCTCTTTCATAAAATTAATAGCAAAAAAGGCAAGGAAAAACAATTCTAAGTTTATTCCCATATTATATGATCTTTTAACTGCACTAAAGGTGATATGATAATAGATAAAAGTATATTACAAAAAGTTTTAAATTAGTAAACACATAATCTCAGTTAATAGACTGCTTTTCATGAGTATTATTCTTGCACATAAAAAGTAGCTAAAATATGTGACTATCAGTGAGTTTTCTATACTTCTAGTGGAACTCTCTCTCTCTCTCTCTCTCTCTCTCTCTCTCTCTCTCTCTCTCTCTCTCTCTCTCTCTTAACAACAAAACAGTAATACTCATATGTTGACAGTAATCCAGTGTAAATAATTAATTTTGTGTTTGGCTTACCACATTGCTCCTCAGAGCACATTTAGCATGTACATATACCAATTAGTATTTATAATCCTATGGCAGAGACTCACCTCTTTCAGAAATAGAACGAGTTCAGAGGAAAGGTCACATAGAAATGGTTTAGACATTAATGATGGTCATTTACTACCTCCATTTAGATTGTGAAAGTATTTGGAGAAAGTGGTGTAATTACTACTTAACTAATAGAACTATATGATGTACTCCTGGCAGCTATGATAGCAGTAAGGAAGGCAAAAGAAATTTATTCATCTTTATAAAGTAATAAAAAGTGTTCAGACTCTAGTACATGTATTATCAAACCCTATAGGAACCTGAAATTGGTTATTAGCATTAGTTTGAGTCATTTGCTCAACCTTTCTGTTTTCACAGGCACTGGCACAATGCATACATTAAGTCTTTGGATCAAATAGAAACCAACAGAATAATTATATCACCCTATTGAATTTGAAATTGTAACAACTTAATGGAGCATAAAAAATAGAAACTACTTTCCCTAACTACATAAATAAGACAAACTAATTAGCCTGGAATTCATGATTTTATTGGGGTTCTCTTTTAGAGCCATATAGTTATGCCTGGATCATTTTTTTAGTATTAATTTAAAGTAATACAGTACGCTAATAACTACAATGCTATAAATAGTGATTATGGGAATGGAAAATACAAAACCAACCTCGATTTTACTAAAATTTGGTGAAGAAAGAATTTAGAAAAGATACTCTAGTGTTCTCCAAATCCCATCAGGTTAATGAAAGAGAAGTGTGTTTGTGTGTGTGTGTGTGTGTGTCAGTGGGAGAGAAAAAGAGAGAGAAAGAGAAAGTGTGTGTGTGTGTGTGTGTGTGTGTGTGTGTGTGTGTGTGTGTGTGTGTGTCAATGGGAGAGAAAAAGAGAGAGAAAGAGAAAGTGTGTGTGTGTGTGTGTGTGTGTGTGTGTGTCAGTGGGAGAGAAAAAGAGAGAGAAAGAGAAAGTGTGTGTGTGTGTTTGAGAGAGAGAGAGAGAGAGAGAGAGAGAGAGAGAGAGAGAGAGAGAGAGAGAGAGAGAGAGAGATCTGGATATGTTCACAGTTGGTTGAAGATAGATTGGCAGTAACAGCTGCCACTAGTGTCAACAATCAAGTACAATGAAGTGTGGCAACCCCCCAACTGTTTTCCATTCAAATGAGTTATGAGTTCTCACTGTTCAGAATCACTCTCATTTGGAAAAAAAAAATCATAAGTTGAGTTGTGAGAATTGGGGAATATCCACCTGGCAGGGAACTTTTCATGCTTTGAAAAAAAGTGGAAAAAAGAGATCACATTAGATCCATCAAAGTCACTAGAAAATGTTCAAGTAAGAGAAATTCAGAGCAGCAAGAAGTAAATGGCAATCCAGGGGAACCCATTACTGAGAAAGAGTGTCAGTTTTTCTTGGTTCAAGGACTCTGCTTCGATGGATTAGAACAAGGAGCCGCATATCAAAAATGCACAGAAGAAACTGCAAGGGACAAGGGGCCCACTTGACCCCCAACATCAAAGCCATGAGGGAGAAAAAGAAATGTTGGTTTGCTTGTAGCTTAATCCAACATTACACACTTTTTTCAAACATCAAAACTGCTGCTCAGCCTTTGGATTGCTGGACATTCTTACTACTAATCCAGCCTTAATTATAAAAACTTTATATCCTTCAGTTTCCTGCTCCCTGCACCACCAAGTCGCGGGAGAGGCATTGAAAATAGGTGAAAGAAAATTGTTGCTTACTTAGTGTTCAGGGCTAGCCAGTATGTTCTAGAAACATCTGTCTGTAAAGATATTAACTCAACTTCAGGTGTTTCTTTGCTTGGTAGGAAAATTAGTCTGTTTTTTTCTCTTATCTTTCCCTAATAAACTAAAAAATTATCCTCACTTTGAGATATCTTAAACAGAATTGGGATCCCACAGATTACTTCAAGCTACTCATATCAAAAGAGAAAGGCCACATATTTCTCTTTAACTAGATTTTACCCACAAACATTGATTTGCGATCTTTCTTGTGCCCTCGGGTTTAAAAGCACATGCCATTTGTGCTTGTGTACTTGAACTTGAATGATGGCAAATCACAAAGTTACATAAATTACCTCGAAAGGGGAAAATATGTCTGTGTATATTCTAGGCAATTCCCATGAATATACTAAATTTATGGCTTTCTACTCTTTCCTAATGTTTAACACGAATGTATTCTTTCTCTTCCCATAACATTGCCCTAAATGCTTGTAGACAATTAAAGTGTCTCTCTTTCAATTGTCTCCCCTCTAGCCTGAACATGCCCACTGCTCACTGGTCTGTCTTATATCCAAACCTTTTATCAGTTCAGTTGCTTTCCTTTGAACTCACTCCAGTTCGTCTTTCTATTCAAACATATGATATCCAAAACAGAACACAAACCTCAAGTAGGCCTAGATGAAGCAACTCAAAGCAGTAAAAGTGGGTTCTTTCTTTTTGCATTCCGCTTAAAATCTAGCTGTATTAAAGTCTTTGCCTTTATTGGAAATAGATTGTTTTTAATCCTTCTAAGTTTATTGCCGCAATTTTTAACATCAGAGCCTTTGGTTCTATTAAACTGCCTCTTGTGTTAATGAGAGCAGCTTATTCCTTCCAATAACTATTTTACATCAGTTTTCAAGCAATTTTTCAAATGCAATAAAAGTCATTCTGTATTAATATCGCTCTTCAACAGTATTTATAATAACTCATACTTTTTGTTGCTCATGAACATCTTTAATAATTACTTTGGTTATCTTTTGGATTGTGTTCCCAATTTAAAACACATCATTGACTTATACAGTGGACAAAACGATGTATACTGTACATTTTCTTCAAACATGGCATTGGTCTATTAGCAATTTTTATGCCACCTGAGAGATCAGAAACAATAGGCTATCCATCTTTTCGTAGTTTTCTCTAATCCATATTTCTCTGGTTTCTCTGTAAGAATGCTACCTCCTGCTTTTGAAAAGAGGACAGGTGTTAGATGACAGCTGCACTAGGTCTCTTATGGCAACCGCCCAGCAACGAGGATCTTCCTCCCCAATTCTCCTCACCTCTTTCACAGACTGCAAATGTGTTACAGTTGGAATGAAAAAGGCTACAATCCAATGTGGGACATACAGTGATTAATTATCAATAAAGCTTTTTTACTTGCAATTTCACTAGTGATAGATGATGACTTTAACATATGTATTCTTCAAGAAAAGAATCAACCCCAAGTATAATAATTCACATTTCAAGATACTGAAATATTTATAATGCAACTTTTATATATCACTTGATTTTTATAAAGCTTTAATTGAATTCAAGTTAAATTATAGTTTGCAAACTAGGACCCCTATGTAGTAAAGGTAATCATGCCTAATCTTTTGGGATCATATTACTATAAGAAATGGTTTGAGTAAATTAATTCTAAACTGTTTAAAGGAAAATATATGTTTCTAATATAAAAATTCTCATAAATTACATCTATGTAACATCTAAGAAACATTTATTCTTCACTAATACTTGACGGTCCATCTAAACAGTGGCAAAAAAATAAATCCATTAATTTTAAGCAGCCTTATGTTAACTTTTCTAACAAGGTATCACTTAAAAGAAAGCAATATTTATCAGCAACATTCTCGGGTATAGTCCTGAGTGGTCAATTAGAAACACAAATTTAGTTTGAGGTCTTCTATTTTATCCAAACATTAATCTGGACAGTGCATTTTACTTCATAATGCTATGTTTATGTTTGTTTCTTTTAATAGTAATATTTGCATTCAATATCAGTTAATTTTTTAACTTTTTTGGACGAGAAAGATAAAAGAGGTTGGAAAATTATTTTATTTATTTATTTATTTATTTATTCATTCATTCATTCATTCATTCTTTGCCCATCATTTAAGCACAATAGGTCAAGGATCCAGAGCATCGATTGGCATATGGTATTTGGTAAACAAATATTTGTTGAAAAAATAACTTCATGTGGTTTCCTATGCCCCCAGAAAACTTACACCCCTTGTGAAATGCAGGCATAGAAAGCACCTCTGTGATCAAGATTCATCAATTAACATTGCAATGACCGTGTAATGTAACCAATTTGAATAACAAAGCTACACTAATTGACTTCCTATACTTTATACATAGCCTTAAACATATTGCATTTAATGTCAGTTCGCTTGCTTATTTTCCTCATTTGACTGAGTGGGGAGGAAGGAAGGGAGAGTCTGGGGGCCAAAATTGTCTATTCCCATTAAATGGATGGCTGAAGGAATGGATGAATGCACTGACAGATGAATGCATGATTCTGTCTAAGAGGGCAGAAACTTATTTTTCTGTGATTCATGACATGGGCCAATATATTTTGAGTCCCTCCATAATCTGATTATTTTTGTTCTTATTTCCTGCTTCTGTAATACACTGACCAGCATAAGAGGTTGCTTGGTACATGGAAGGGCAATGAACCCTAGGTTCCATGTGCATTAGCATGTGTTTGGCAGCTAGTAGTACTCAATAAAAGCTGATAGCCATTCCTTTGCCCTGTTCTCTAATTTAAGCAAAGATGTGTACAAACTCCTCTTCCCAAACACACTCATTGGTACACATACCAAGCCCATATTCACTTTAATTATTCATCTTGTGCCTTACCAACTTTCTACAAGTAGAAAGCCTATTTTTCTTTTTCACCTATTTTTACTCAAATCCACCCAACTTTCATCTCTTTTCTTTCAAGTTTTCCAACCTTTTTTATCTTTCTCATCCAAGAAAAAAAAATAGTTGGTACCCAATATGGTATATTTAGTAATATGTAGTCACAAGTCACTACAAAGATTGTTAGTCTTCTCTCTTTAGATTGTCACATTCTGAGGATTTAGGTCATATATAGACAGAAGCAATTACCCAAGTATATGTTAGACAAGTTTGTAAATAGTCATTTTTTAAAATATATTTTATTGAGTTTTTACAGAGAGGAAGGGAGATGGATAGAGAGTTAGAAACATCTATGGGAGAGTAACATCGATCAGCTGCCTCCTGCACACCTCCTCCTGGGGATGTGCCCGCAACCAAAGTACATGCCCTTGACCAGAATGGAAACTAGGACCTTTGAGTCCACAGGCAGATGGTCTATCCACTAAGCCAAACCAGTTAGGGCTGTAAATAGTTACTTTTAATGGTTCTTAATCTTGTTTCTTTCTCTTAAGTAATCATATTTCAAAAGTTAATAAAAACATGGTAGAAATTTTTTTTTCAAAAGTTGCTTCATGAAAAAGTATTTAAAATTCCTCTAGCTTGCAAACATCTATTTTGATGCATATTGCAATGAAAAGCCAACCTGTTTACAATGTGCTCCTATTTTTTTGTTTATCTCTCTGTTCACTTTTGCAGTTATGGATGACTTTAAACTTCATGGCAGTCATTTTGGAGGAAGTTGTAAATTACTCTGCATCAACTTTCTCTGTCTCTTATTCAGCACTGCCTTAACTTAAAAGGCAGCAGGAATTCTTTCTTGTCCTGAGGGCTATTGTAAATTTATTTGGGAGGAGGGGAATTTGGACTGAAGGGGACAGCTTCTCACCATGACATTGAAATGCCTCCTCACTGTTTAAATGCTGCATCTATTCTAATAATAAATGCTTTGAATTAAAGAAATTAGCTTTATTTTAGAGTATATTTTCTTTATTTGAAGTGTATTTCAACACATTTAAAGTTTTCAAACATGCCCTTTTATAATATAGTCAGAATATCATCCTTTATGTACTAGTTATATTGCACTAATACTTTCCAGAAGTCATAGTAATATCCTCTTAATGTTTACTTAGTACTTGTTTCAAAAGAAGCTTTAATTAATCTTGTAGAAAGGGCCTCAAGTACCTCTGTTTCTTGTCTGTTATTATACTTGTAGCTGATTGCCAATGTCCTGGAAGACAAAAAGTCCAAACTCCAAAGTGAGAATGCGGTGTGCTATTTCCACGATTTGGCTGGTGATAATAGCTGAAGGGTGTAGAAGCATGTGAAGATGCACTTTTATTTTTCCCAAAGCTTTGTTGGAGGTATAGAAGAAACAGTCTAGACATGATACTGGATTAAGAACTAACAACAAGAAGTTAGTGGATTATAACAGCAGGAAAGAATAATCTTCTGAATACTTTGTTGGGCTTACCTTGTATGTCAAATGTCAGCTCTTTTTCTGCACATATCCTAAAGACAATAGCATTGTTGATAGTTTGCCTGTGCATTTGCAAGGATGCCTTGTTGGAACCAGTCTGCCTTTGGCACACGGAGACAGGACTGTAGTTGAAAAAGCAAAAGGAAATGCCAGGGAAGTTTCTCCAAAACTATAATATCTGTTTACATTTTTGTGTGGCTGAGAGAAACGAAGCCGCTTGTTGAGTTAAGAGACAAAGTACTGAAAACATAACGTCACAAAATGGTGCTGTCACAAAAACATTAAATGCTTACTAGTTTGTGTAACTTGGCACAAGGTGCTTGCTGGGGAATAACACCCTTTGCGTTAATCATGCTATTGAATGGGCTTGGTTGAGGAGGCTTATCAGAAGGCTGCATGAAAATGAGAAGAGAAAGAAAGAAGCTGAAGGATGAGTTTCCCAGGGCTGCATTTTACAAACAAGTTGCTCAGATGTTTAGGGGGCGGGAGTAAGCCATTCCCAGGGACTCTTGCCCTATTCTCCATCCCCATCCTCCCCTTTTTTCCCCATGCTCACTTTTTGCCATTTCTATAATGCGCTAGTATGTTCCAGGAACATGGACAATATGGGTTTAATTTGAGAATCTTGGAGAGAAAAGGTATAGTGTTGGGAGCAAATATGTTTTGGAGAGTTCGGAGTGTGTGACTCCAACACCCCACATATAACTTTCCAGAATCTCTCACATATCTAACAGCCTACAGGTGAAAACATTTTACCTGCTATGGGACTGTGCTCTGCTGCCTCCATTCCTTATTTTCTGCCTTAGGCTATTTTTTAAGCGACTGGGGTTCTAACTCTAGGTGGCCTTAAATATTGCATGATATGTGAAAATGAAGAATAAAGGGTAATTATCACGGTAGTTCGATTGCCTCGTCTCTGCCAATTTTTTTCTGAAAGACAAGGAAATTTAGTGTTCACATGGACTTTGTTTGACCTGAGCTCCTCTCTGATCAAGATCATTTCACCTACCTACCTGCTTGTGGAATTGCACTGGCTGAAGGTTATTCTTTTTTTCTGCCTGAATGATGTATAGGCATTTGAACTTTATTCAAAAGTTGCTGCTTTTCACTGCAAAGCTATTTACATTCCTATGGTAGTTGAAATGATTAGGATACCCTTATTTATTTATAGCTACGCAGGTAATACCATAACCAGAAGACATGCTGATTATAGTTTCTGTGTCATATTTCAGTTGGTCATAATTTCCTCAAACACTTCTCTTCTGAGCAAAAGTTCATATATGGTTTCTTTGCTCTACTTTAACATGGTTGAGCTGGGTTACTTAAGCCATTTCACATTATTCAAATATAAGACAAATACAATTATTCTTCTTATAAGAAAGTGGTTTTGAACTTTATATCGCTCCTTTAACTCAAAGCCAATAGAAGTTAAAAACTTCAGTCTTCACATGATTATAGTCTTCAGCATGGAAGGAGAACAAAGCCAAGTCTTAAGAATAACAATTTAATATATTTTTTTAGATTGTAAAGGTTTTTAAATGCTGAAAATTATAGTTTTGTGTTAGCTCTATAGTTAGACCATCTTACTGACTTCATAAGTCATTTTATATTTTCAAAGATATAAAGAGACTGAAATAATACATGTCTAATTAAATATACCTTAAATATAGAAAAATACCTAACCTACTTCCTCATTTTAAAATAATTGGTTGGTGGTCACTGAAGCCAGAGAGTGATGTTATTATGTATTATACCTGAGTTTTAGGCTGATAATGCCATCTTCAGTACTTAGAACGGATTTGGAAGAAAAAGGACAATCATAAGAAAATCTAATCAGTTGCTTTTGAATAACTGAGATGGATGAGACAATGGTCAGGGGGTTAGAAATGAAAGAACTGATGAAAAATTTCTTATAAGTTACAAATGGATAGGATTTAAAAACCGAATTGAGGACGCAGAGGGAAACAGGAATGGAAGAAGACCCAATGTTTAAAACTGGGACAACTCTGGTCATTGCTATGACATTGATCTCTATGGAATGTACTCCTGCCGCCTTGCTACCACTCCTTCCCATCTATGACTAGATTCCCAAAGAAAGTACAAGTTAAGTAGACATAAAATACTTTCGTTGGCATGGGAGATCTAAACCAGCATGAAATTTAGAAACAGTTTCACCTCCTTCTTCCTCTGTCCTTGTCTGTGTTCTCTTTATGTATCTAATATTTCTCTTTATCTGTCATAATATACATTTACATGTTCATTTGTTTATTATCTGACTCCTCCCTATTTGAATACATGATTCTCAGAGTTCAAGATTTATCTGTTTCTGTCATTACTTATATACTCAGTTCTCAAAAAAAAAAAAAAGATTGTTGATGAATGAAAGTTCTACATAATGAAAACCCTGAGAAACTTTAATGAGATGTAGGATAGGCATAGAGATATCGAAAAAAGCATTGGGGATTTTCTGGGAATCCCAGTTACTATAGAAGAGTAGCATTTGTAGACATTCATGGATGACATGTTGGCAAAGATCAAATTATCTTCTACTTCATAGTGATGAGGTCACATTAGAGAACAGAGGCAAGAGGTATGAAATTGGCCCACTGGTGAAGTCTCCACTTGCAATCAGCTGATACAGTAGTGGGCTTTCCTTCTGAAGGAGCAGGCAGAGGAATGAAAAAGTTTTACATGGGCTCCCTTGCAGAGTGAATTGCTACCCCTATCAGAAATCATTTTTTAAAAATATTTTATTATGTATTTATTCATTAATTAAAAATATATATTTATTGATTTCAGAGAGGAAGGGAGAAGAGAGGGATAGAAAAATAAATGATAAGAAAGAGTTATCGATGGGCTACCTTTGCACATGCCCCATAGGGATTGAGCTCAAAATCTGGGCATGTGCCCTCACCTAGGATTGAACTGTGACCTCCTGGTTCATAGGTCGATGGCCAGCCACTGAACCACTTCGGCGGGGCTATTCATTCATTTTTAAATTAAATTTGTTAGGGTGATGTTGGTTAAAAAGATTATATAGTTTTCAAGTGTATAGTTAGTTCTATGACACATCATTTCTATATTGCATTGTGTGCCACCACCCAAAGTCAAATCTTCCATCAGCATATATTTGATCACCTTTACTCTTTATTACATTCCTCTCACTCCCCTTCCCTGTGGTAACCACCAAAGTGCTATCTATGTTTATTGAGTTTTTGTTTGTTTTTCTTATTTGTTCATTTGTTGCTTTCAGTTTTATATCACCCATATGAGTGAAATCATGTGGTTCTTAATTAACTTTTTCCGTTGACTTATTTCACTTAGCATGATATTCTCAAGACCCATCCATTTTGTTGCAAATAGCAGTAGTTAATCTTTTCTTGTGGCTGAATAGTATTTCATTGCATATATGTATCACATGTTCTTTATCCAATTATCTAGGAAAGGTCACATCAGTAGTTTCCATATCTTGGCTAGAATGAGTTTTTAAAAACTGTTTTTAGTGGGGTTGTAAGTATTTTTATAAGCAGAAGTAATTTTTGAAAGAAAAGTATATAAGGTTAAAACCATATTTAATTACAATCAGAAGGACATAAATTCCAAATTATATAAATGTTATAAAGAAATTTGTGAGAGAAAAGTAGTGTGGAAAGATACAGTATGCTAAATTTTTAATTCTCTCTGAGGTTAAGTAGATGCTATTCTCTAACATTTATAGCAAAAAATATTAATATAAAGAAAACTATTGGTAGACTAAATATAAGCTTTCAACTTTATTTATTTTTTTAAGTTCAATACCTGCAAACATTTATTTTACTTCTGTTACCTCTGATATAATTCCACAGAGGTCATGTGTATGAAAATATGGGAACCTTCTTTCCTCCAAAGTGGATGACATGCTGAAGATGTGTCTTTGAAGCAAGATGGGGTAAGTCACTCTGAAATCCAACTCTTACAAAATTAAAAAATGACAAAATGGATTGTTGGAATTCAAGCTTACAGATCCTGCATGTAGTAATTATTAATAGATAACACTGAAAGGGCTGTGGCTTCACACTACATGTTTTGGAAATTATATGAATAAGTATATTTATACAATGGGTTATAAAAACCTTTAAAAAAACTTGAGGGTTTACATCACAGACCCTCAGACTCCAAAAAAAGGTGTTATGTTTTATTATTATGTCAAATTCCACTTACCAGCATGAAGTCTTTTAAAAAAATATTGCCTTGCAATGAAATAATGAGAGAAAACCACATACACACACACACTAATAATGAGCCCTTCCTACAGACTACTGCTCTGCATAATTTAAGAAATGGAAAAAGAATATCTCTCAGCATAGGGGAATTACAAACTATGAAGAAATAAGGATAAAAAATTGAACCAAACGCTGCCTGCCTGGTGTGGCTCAATGATTGAGTGTTGACCCCTGCCCCAAGAGGTCGCTGGTTCAATTCCCAGTCAGGGCACATGCCCAGGTTGTGATCTTGATCCTCAATTGATGTTTCTATCCTTCCCTATCTCTTCCTCTTTATCTAAAAATCAATTAAAATTTTTAAAAATTGAAGCAAGCTCTGGGGGAAGTTCAATGGGGAAAAAAGGAAACATATGTACTACTATTTGTAATATTTTAAAGAGTAAAAAATATATATAAAAATAAAAATAAAAGTGAGTTTAGCCATACACAAAAAAAGCTCTAACCTAAATAAGCTGAAACTATAAAAAGAGAAGAACATAAATATTTACTTTTTTCAATTTCAATGAACTTTGTGGGGCAAGAGACAGATTAATTTAATTGTTGGGGAGTAAATGTTATGCTTTCAATTTTAAATCATTAGAGCAAAGTAAATGTATATCAGAAGAAGGAAGAATATTGAAAAATAAAAATTAAGTAGAAAAATGAGCAGAAATACATATACAACTATAGTTGTACATATATATGCACATATTAATATGTGTACATATTTATATAACTAAAGGTACATATTTATGTATATAGGAATATATGATAGTTCACTATAATATAAACATTTGAAAGATTATGAATCCTAGTATTAACAGTAATTATCTTTGTAGAAGAGCACATTGGGCAAAGTGAATTAAAAAATTTCCTCTCTTTACATATAACTCCATACTTTGTAAAGTTTTTACTGTCATCTGGAAATTAGAGAAATAAATAAAACAAGCTACTACTATTTCACCAATTACATTACCGTATTTTCCAGTGTATGAGATGACTTTTTAACCCAGGAAAATCTTCTCAAAATTTGGGGATCATTTTATATGCTGGGTGTAAAAATACTGTAGCTTGCAGTTATGCTGGGCATTGCTAACTCACCAGGGACTTGCCCCACACTTGCACTCTTTCTATTGTTTGTTATCTTCCTCCTATCATCATCAGTTCCAGTTTTGTTGACAGCTTGGAAAACAAACAGCATGGCAGCTCCCATGGGTTTATTGTCTTATCCTTCCTTTCAGCTTTAGAGTGAATTAGGAAAATTTTAATCTACTTGCACTGTTTTATGTTTACATTACATGTTTGATCACAAACAGCCTTATCTTTATAAGTGAAAGTTTTCCTGCTAAGTACCTGCATGTCATAAGCATTTGAATTAAAATTACCATATTGAAATAAAATCTGATGTTTTTTAAATTTTTATTTTGTGTGCATTGGAAGAGGGGTAGTCTTATACTGCGAGTATATCCCAAACTCTATATTTTAACTGGAAAAGTTGGGGGTTGTCTTATACACCAGTCGTCTTATATGCTGAAAAATACGGTAACAAAAAATTAAACAAAAAAAATGATAGCATAAGACATTGGCAAGGATTACGGAAAGTATCTTCAAGAAATATGAGTCAACTTCATTTCTGAGTATGAAGTACAGGATGTAGGAATGGTAGGGTCAGAGATAGAGCGAGACTAGGAGATTGGGTAGAGATGTGTTTAACAAACCTTGAATATTCATAATATTTTTAACACTCAAAGTTTATATTCTATGTTATAGGCCAAAAGTTTATGGTTTGTTTCATAGGTTAAATTTAAATATCTTTGCATTACAAACAACTTGAAACAAGTGTCCATTTTATAGCAGTAGGCATTTTAGATTGAAAATGTGTATTTGAAAATAGGAAGGAGAGAACCAGTAAAGATGAATCAGTAAAAACAAGATTTTATAGAAGAAGATCTATTCATAAAAACAAATTTTAGAATTCATCCCACTTTCTTATGTTTTCCATATTCAAATTTATGTTAGAGTATGAATAACTCATACCTAGGAAAATATTTCAATGGAGTGTTTTATAAATATGTAAGTATGTTAGTGTTAGCTGGAAAATATGGCAATTCATTTTTAAACTCATTCTATGTTTTTGTATAAAACTTTATGACTCATATAGTCACAGCATTTTTGCATGTGTTGAAAATTTAAAAATATATAAATACGTAGTTATATACTTGTTATAACTTTTCTATGTATAGTTTAATTTCATAGTCTACATTAGCGATTTTCATGGAGTGTATTGCAAGAATTTTTAAAACATGCAATACCTGACTATTTAGTCAGGGGCACTGACCTCTTTTCCCTTAAGTTGTCAAATGTAAAAGACAACAGCCAACACAATAGTCATCTGGTGTGAATAAATCAAAATTATACCAATATTTTTGTCAGATAGGCAAAAATTATATATTTTTTGTACTGCAGAATTGTAGTAATTAATTTATGTGTACCATGAGGTGAAAAAGGTTGAAAATTACTGTTCTATATTATAACCATGCTCCATGTGATTACATAATTATTTTTCCATTTAAGAATTACTAGTATTAGTTGACTCCTTCTATATGCTGGATGTATAATTGATAAGCAAAATAAAATCTTTTTTATTTCTTTATTGATTAAGATATTACATATGTGTCCTCATCACTCATTACCCCTTTTAATCTCCCCATCACCACTTATGCCCTCACCCTCCTGGTGTCCATGTCCATTGATTAGGCTTATATGCATGCATGCAAGTCCTTTGGTTGATCTCTTCCCCTTACCCCCACCCTCTCCTACCTTCCCTCTGAGGTTTGACAGTCAATGCTTCTCTGTCTCTGGATCTGTTTTTGTTCATCAGTTTATGTTGTTCATTATATTTCATAAATGAGTGTGATCATGTGATATTTATCTTTCTTTGACTGGCTTATTTCACTTAGCATAATGTTCTCCAGTTCCATCCATGCTCTAGTTTGAAGCAGCCATCTTTTCCTCCTTTATCTTCTTCTTCCTCTTCTTAAAGAATACCTTTCAGCATTTCACAAAATAAAATCTTTGAGGAACTCTCAATTTCATAAGAAAAATAGCTTAAGAGATCATTACAATTCATTGTTGTCACTTGTGTAAGGGAATAAGCACATATAGTAACACACAGAAGAGACACTTCCCCACTTTGTGGGGTAAGGTGGAAACCTCAGAGAAAGATCTGGATTGAAACTAAGAGGAAAGTTCAGGAGAGAGACAGCTTCCTGGAAGGTGAAGAATGTTACAGGAAGAAGGAATGCAATACACAAAGAGACTAGGACTACAGCAAAAGGAAGAGAATATAGTACATTCAAGTAAACTGGACGTGAGTCTTGTGATGCCACTGGAGTTAAGAAGTTTACAGAGAATGTTAAGTAATATCTGAAAATATAATTCTCACCAACTGGGGTAACTTTTAAATTTGTTCCTTCTCCCATCTTCCTCATTTTGGAGCCTAGATGGATAATCTAGTAATCTAATTAGATATCCCACCAGGCTAGAAACCAAGAACATTTCTTAATACTCCCCTCTCTTTCTCCCTTTATTGCCTTTGTACTCCATCCTTGCACATCTAATCAGTCACTAAAACCTATCAGTAGCACTTCTTAAATATCTTTCGATGTGTGATCCCACCCAGACAACATCATCTTCCACCTCCAACTCTTTTGTTAGTTGCTATCTTAGTTCAGGTTCTAATTTTTCCTGGTTTGCCCTAATAACTGATGTCCCTTTACTCTTTCTTGTACATTTTCCAGATTAATATTCCATTTCCTATATGTAGTAACACTAAAACCAGTAGGAACAATCAATTGTTACAATGCCACTACCTACACATTTTTTACTGTTTCTTTTCTTCATCTGTTGATTCTCTCTAGGAGTGATCTTTAGCCTTCTCCTGTCTGATTTACCCTCTCATTTTATTTACCTTCAGTTCAGAGGACATTTTCTTTCAAGAGCCCGGCAATTCTGGGTTATTTATCCTTTCTATGTACCCTCAAAATCCCCACTCAGGTCATCACATGGTAATTAATTCTCATTTAACTCAGCTATTCTTAGAAGTTAATAAAAATAGACAACTTTTGTTTAGTGCTTCTTATGTGCACAGCATTGAGCTAAAGCATTTACATTGATTCATCTCATTTAATGCAACACATTTGTGAGAAAAGCATTATTTTTATATCTATTTGAAGATGAAGAAACTGAGCTACAAGAACCCAAGGTTAAAAACAGCTAACAATTCGCAGAACACTGATTCCAACTGGAGTGAGTTTGACAGTAGAGTCATAACACAGATGTTCAGAAACAGCAGTGTGTTTAATTTTTTAAAATGAAGTGGAATCTATTGCTTTTGAATCCTCAATTCTACTAAGTAATGGGAGCAGGGAGAGGAAAGGCATACTAATTAAAATAAATAAGAGGACCAATTAATCCTCCAAACTAAAAGAGCACAAACTTAATTACTTTTTTCCCCCCACCATAGACTTCAGAACCCAAAGATTTTCAAAGACATCCAGGGCATCAATGATTATCTGGAGGATGATAGCTACATGGAACAAAACATCACAAGAGGCAACAATAGATACTGAGAACAGTATCACAAGCTGATATGGCATACTTGAAGCATTCCTCTGCTCACCACTTGCTGACTTGTATTGTGCCCTGTGTGACTATAATCTCAATATGTCTTGAGAAAAGGTGGAAGCCAGCATGCTTAGAATGAAGAAGGCTTTAGGTATGTGTAGTTTGGCTGATGTAGAAAATACCAATGGGAATGGAGCCATGAGGTGACAATAGGATTGCTCTGTTTGAATCTGATGTTGAAGAAATGTGATGAAGCAGAGAGAGAAGAATGCCTTACACACTATGAAGTCAAAGGAGGCCCAGAAATCTGGACTGCCAGCTAAATCTTCCGGATCTGAAATCCTGTGGGTAAGTCCAAGCATTCAAGCAGTGGCGTGGTGGGGGCTCTTTCAAACTAGTTCTGATTGGATATACTACCAAGAACCTTCAGAAACAGGGTGGGGTTAGAGATGATACATTTGGATCAGTGTTCTGGAAGAGCAGATAACTTCTTTTGAGGATGTGTATTTAGACAAGGTTGCTTTCAACAGGATTAAAACCCATACTAGTTAATTGACTGAAATGTAATTTGAAATAGGGACAATTCTTACTCTTGTCTACTAGAAGCAATTCTGTTACTGACAGTTGATACAGAGATGCACAGGTTAACCAGGTCCCTTTTTATTAAATGCTCCGACTTTTAGAGTTCCACCTTGCTGTGTTTCTCCCTCCTCCTCTCTTGGCTTCTTCTGGTTGACAAGAAGCTTCCATAGTATCCCTGAGGTGGGAACAGGGCTCCTTCTGGGTTCTGCATTGTCTTGTAGTCCTCATCAAGCTGGGTCTCTGGGTGCTGGAGTCTTCCTCTCTGGGCTCTGTGTAATTCACAGTATCCTCTGCTGAGAGGTCACAAGCTGAACTCGTTCTGCTCACCCAGCCTCCTAGTGGCTTTTATTATATCTGAAAATCTCTAAACTCCCTGGCTTATTTTCCTGGAACAACTTCTCACCCCTTTCTCTGAGATTTCAACTCTGAAAAAAAATAGAGCCGAGGTCCTCTTAGAGACCCCCATGAATATCATAGTCTCTCTGTCTACTCCAGCATTGATGGGGTGTGGTAGAGAAGTAAGTAGGGTGGGGGATAGGAATGGAGTGGAGGGAAAGACAGAAATATACTTACTAGTAGGTCCTGATCACTTCATTCAAGCTGCTAAAGGCAGCTCTGGACTTTATAGCCTCATGAGCATGTTAATTTTATAGCTTTTTTGATACCAGGTTTTCTTATGGTTTCAGTATGAAAAGTCCAAACTGAATCAAAGAGGTAACTCAGCATTTTCAATAAAATGTGTGCTTTAAAGCATGTGATGGGGAAAGTAGTACCTGCTGGTAGTCACGAGTTTGGGGATTTGTTAAAGTCTCAGTTCATATCCATCCTGAACATCTACTGCATGTAGTAGATGATTCAAAGTCACTTTTGACATGTATCATCTTTGCCATCTTTGTTTGGACTTTCTCAAAGTTACAGATGATGGAGGATATCATGAGTGGTTTATGACTGAGGTTTAGTACTTTATGGGAGTACTAGTTTAGAATTTGAAATATGAAAGCTAGCTTGACATTTTCCTGATGTCTTTATTGTCTTTTTGCTCGGTCTCAAGTTGAATTCTACCTTCATTTGCCCCTTTCCTTTCTCTTCTTTCTCACCACTGAGAAATTAGGGCCAATAATTCAATAAAAGAAACACTTAGCTAACAAGAGACCCTTTCAAATAGATGTCATCTTCTAATGAAGAATTATTGCACTAAATATATTATCATGGTAAAGCAGAACCAGTTTAAAGATAAAATGACTAGAAATTTTTCTTTTATACATTTTTTCCCTCTAAGAACAGAAAATATCAAGTGAGCCAGGCTCATACTCTGTAGTGAATAGAAAAAATAAGGGGGATCATAGGTAAAATAGTTAGAAGAGAATTTCTATTGAGCTATTTTTGCACATGTCATTACTAAAATATTAGTCTAATTAGGAATCCATAAAAGATATTTGACTAAAATTTTTTGAAAATTTCATCAAACACTTGAAAATAACTTTGTTAACTAGTAATACTTGATCCTTATTTGTGAGTTTTGAAAATTTGGGGAGAACTGAAATCTACACATAAGTCTTGAAGCTGGCACTCTAAGTGTTTAAATGAACAGAATAAAGGACAAATGACCAAATACAGCTAATTAGTAATTATTCTCAATTTTATAGACAAAGGTATTTCAGAACTCATAGATTTGTAGCTCCTTAGTGGCAAAATCCTCCAGCATGTAGAAGTTTTTTTTCACATATACTTCAATAGCTGTACTTTATAAATCTGTTGAAAGTTGGCCTAGCAGGGAAGCGTGAGCTAAGATAGATTTTTCTCATTTTTCCTTCTGTTTCATGAACAATCTGCTTTGTGAAGGTAAATGAAATGGTTCAATGTCTCAAAGGATTTGGGGAGCTGACAGAGTTGGGTGCAGAGTAGAAACAAGTCCCCTTCAAACTGCTATTCTGAAATACTGCCTGATCCAAGAGTGGGCCTTTGGCTTTTCCAGACTTCTAAAAACTTGGGGTGGTGAACAACATGTGTTCTGGCTGCATCCTATCGGGTTGGACCTTGTTCCACTGCCAACTTTGTAACCTTTGAGCAAGTTCATTACTTATTCTCTCAATTCCTCAGTTTCCTCAGCTGCAACATGTAAAAAACATGACATCATTGACTCATAGCATGGTTTTGTATGAATTTAATGATAACATCTATGCCATGTGTGTAGCCCACTACAATCTATATAGTGAGTGCACTCTAGATGTTAATTATTATTAAGCCTAAATATTTGCAATTGTCAAATATTTATAAACCTAAGGACTATGCACACACCATCTATATAATCTGGTGGTTTAAAAACTGATAGAGCCATAGCAGATACACATTCAAAGTCAAACCATGGAATGTGAAACAGATTTTTTTTCTAAGAACTTAAGTATTTGCTATGTGGGTATATCCAGAATTTTATCAGGGATTTTGAAGAGCCATAAATACCAAATAAGTCCATCACTTACTCAATGGCATGGACATTTTTTATCCTCCTTAAAGCTCTGATCTGCATTGGTAAATATAAACTCTTTTTTCTCTCTTTAATTTCCAGGCAAACTGCCTGCGTTAAGGGGAGACTAGAGTTCTGCTATTTCAAATTTAACAAGTGAAAAGGGGAACTTTCTCATTTTCTTTTATTCAGTGGACCATCATTTTTCAGTACATTCTGATGTATATTTCATATCATCACATAAAACTCACATTAACTTCAAAGTGAACAACACACAAAGGTGCACAAAATGGTAAGAAATAATTCCAGAGCATAATGAAGCATTATCTGAAGCAGTACTGAAGCAGATGTCTTGGGAGAGGAAACAGTAGCAGCATAGCAAGTGATGGAGCTGCTGAAGTCAGGCCTGGGTCACTTAGCCTTAACAAGATCATGCAGAAGGCCAACAAGAAAGGCAGTGATGGTGAGGCTGGGGTAGGAGGGGGGCCATGCTACAAAAATCATTGAAGCCATTGTTGTTAACTGAAGGCCAGATTGTACATGTGACTTGTTGGCAGAGAAGACTGGTCATTCAGAAATCTTCCCAGTTTTAGGAAGCTGGGATCATTAGGAAATGACTGAGGCCCACATGGTCATATGATGTAAGCAGAACCCGTAAAGGAATGTGGAACCTGGAAGAGAGGCTGGGGCCACCACTCCTGGCTTTCATGGGCATTTTACTCCAGTTCCTGCTAGAGGTGTGCCTTCCCACACTCTTTTCACCTATATTTCAGTAACGTAAAGCCAAAGATTTGTGCTTGGTGAAAAAAAAATATCGCTGGGTGTAGTGTTCGGACAACACTGAAATTTTACTTTAATTCATTCCCATTGTCCGAGGCTCCATAACCTAAGGGTGGGGTGAAGGTAAGCAGAGGGCCTTCATACAGGCTTAGAGTTGAGTTGAGGATCCTGTATCCCAAATATAATTCTATGGAAAAATCTTCAGTTACAAGATTCCTTGGGGTTACTGCTCCTGTGCTTGACCCTTGGATAGGAAATGCAGAAGGCTGTCAGCTGAGTTGAGAAAAGAGCAGTGATTCTGCAGGGAAAGGAGCATGAGAGGATCAATGCCCATTATTTTTAAGTCTCCCTGGACCTCTTTTGTGACTGTAATATTTAACTTTGAGCAAAACAAGATGTAGAAGGAAAATACAGCTTCGGAGAGAAAGCACATGTTATTGCCCACTATACAGTGTTCTTTCGAGTGGTTAACAGAGAAGTAGCACCAGAGAATTACCCACTGCCCGCTGCATTTGCTGACGAGTTGTTAAGGGAGCTGATTAATGGAGAAAATATGGTTTTGGCATAACAATCAAGATGGGCTCTTTAGACAAAGCAGGATCTGTCTACTTTACCCAATGCCCATTCAAGATGGACAGGTCGACATTTTAAAAATGGAAAACAGATGTTTCATACAAAGCTTTAAAAGTGTCACGTATAGATGAAGGACCCTGGCTACTCAGATGGATTGGATCCAAGAAGGGAATGTGGAGAAATCTGGCATTTCATCCAGCAGGCATAAGTACATTCTGAAATAATCATAGATTACTTTTGAATAAAGGGAAATTGTGCAGAATCAGAAATCAGGACAGAATGGCTTCTGAATGACCCGATAGTCATCACACTAATTTTCTCCCAATTTTATTGACAAATGATTGACAAATGGAATTGTATATATATAAGGTGCAGAAAGTGATGATTTGATATAAAAATATATTGTGAAATGATTATCACAACATGTTAATTAATATATCCATCACTCTCACAATACCAATTAATTGCTATTCTAAACAATTAGTTTGTCAGATCATTATCACCAAATCCCATTTAATAAAGAGACAAAACATTGAATAAGTTATAACTATATAGATTGGTACTGACTATCATTTAAATTCAGTTCACTGCACCATGCTCCACAAACTACTTGTGGAATATTTAATAAACTTACTTTCATTCTTTTATAACAAAACAAAAGGAGACCATCTGAAAAAACATGTGTATTTTTTAAAATCTTAATTAAATTCATGTCTTTAACTCTCCAATGCAACAGTGTCTCATTAAAATTACCTGAGGGACTTTTCAAAAACACTTATGTGGACTTCACTCTTAGAAATGATTTCAATTTTTGGTGGTAGAGCTGGGACATTGAAATGTTTTAAAAGGTCCTCAGGTTATTTTATTGCGAAGCCAGACTGGAAACTCCTTCTAGATGTCTAAAATTGGGGCTATATTATAAATTTTGTGTTCTTCTGTTCAGGGGGATGTACTTTACACTATGCCAAGCCCACTGCCAGTGTTTATGGCTAGTGGCTGCTTATGTGCTCAATAGTAGTCTGATGCGGTGAGTGAGGACATGGATTATAGAGTAGAAATGCTGAGTTTTCAATCTCAGCCTTCCCATTCTAGCTGTGTGACCTTAGATAACTCACTTACATTCTCTGTTCCCCCATTCCTTTGTGTATTAATAATGATATTTATTTTTAGAGTTGGTATAAATATTAAATTGAGCATTACCTATAAATGAGATAATACATATAAAACCCTTAGAACAATTTTTGGAAAAATCATTCATTACTATTAAAAGATCTTGGCTCTAAATCTTGTCTCAGTGACAAAGCAGTCAATGAATATAAAATAAAACAAACATTAACTTTTGAGATTATGTTTACAATTTTGCAAATTAAGTTCCTGGAGGTGAATGTTATTGCCAGTTCACTTGGTTTAGCAACTAGAAGAGTGATGGTCCAGATGACAGCTAATGAATGAGGTTCATGAAGAGTTGTAGAGTTCTTTGCAACTTCTGTTCCAAAAGCATTAAGTCAGCACACAGGGACTCACTAAGTGTTGGAGTGACTGACTGGTAAAGATGCTGGTGACACTGAAAGAAGAGGGATAATAGAGCATCTCTAATACATATGGGGACATAGAGTCCAGAAACCTATGGGTTATTTCACAGTGCCAATGCTTTCTATGACATTGCTCTTCCCTAGAGCAGTTTAGGATGTGGGGATAACAATAGATATTTCAATAATAAAATTTCAGTTTTATAGAAAGCATGTGCTGTCAAAAAAGATTGAAATCTTAACAAGCTATGCCTTTATTGCAATTTTAACAAGCTATGTTCATCCCAACAGTGGCACAGATGGCTTGGTGTACATTTCCCAGTCTCACAATTTGGTGTTCTCACTTGACTGAGTTTTAGCTAGTGCACCAACTATGACTCTTGCAGCCTGGCTCATAAGAACCTACCATCAGTCGACCTGCCCATTCCTTTCCCTTTTAGCTGTTTGGAATGGATGTAACTACCAGCATGACCTTGGGAGACATGTTAAAAATAATAGAGCTACAAATGAAAACAGCTGAATATCTGAATTGCCATTTAGAGAGAAGAGGCTTCCACTGATCAGAAAGACCCTTTTTGGCCTTCACATGAATGTATTTCTCATGGGTTAAACCATGGTGATTTGGGCTTTATTTGTTTTAGCAGCTAGAATCACCACAATAAATACAGTTGACAAACAATTTATTGTCACATTTATATATTAAATAGGGGCCCGGTGCACAAAATTCATGCACAGGGGGCCATGGTGTCCCTCATCCCAGCCTGCACACTCTCCAATATCGGACCCCTCAAGGGATGTCCGACTGTCCTTTTAGGCCCAATCCAGTAGGATCCCAGTAGGATTGGGCCTAAATGGGCAGTCGGACATCCTCCTCACAATTCAGGACTGCTGGCTCCAAACTGCTCACCTGCCTGCCTCCCTGATTGCCCCTAACTCCTTCTGTCTTTTAGCCTGATCACCCCCTAACCACTACCCTGTCAGCCTAATTGATATCTAACTGCTCCCCTGCCAGCCTGTTTGCCCCCAACTGCCCTCCCTTGCAGACCTGCTCCCTCCCAACTGCTCTCCCCTGCTTGCCTGATTGCCCACAACTGCCCTCCCTTGCAGGCCTGGAACCTCCCAACTGCCCTCCCCTGCTGGCCACCTTGTGGTGGCCATCTTGTGTCCACATGGGGGCAGGATCTTTGACCACATGGGAGCAGCGCTCTTGTGTGTTGGAGTGATGGTCAATCTGCAAATAACTCTTTTATTAGATAGGAAGATAGGATCATATTTAGGAAATACTTGGTTTCCAGCTGGGGGCTATGAACAAGGGAGAAGTTGCTACTTTTCAAATAAAACATATTAGGTTTCTATTACGTCAGAGATAGGTACCCAGGATTCTTGGTGTGCAGATATCTGATACACTTAATTGAAAGCAATCTCACTAAACTTTGAAATAGTCTATAATTTAAACATACCTTTCTCATAGCACTTAATACCTTGTACTGTACTATAGATATTTGGGTACACATTTTATAATATTTCTCATTTAGATATCACATTCTTTCTTTTATTTTTTTCTTTTTAGAGAAAGAGAGATGGAGAGAGATATAGAAATATCAGTGATGAGAATCACTGATCGGCTGCCTCCTGCATGCCCCACAGGGGACCGAGCCCACAACTGGGGCATGACCTCCTGGTTCACAGGTCGACACTCAACCACTGAGACACATTGGCTGGGTAGCACATTTTTAAAGCCTGGGATTATGTGTGAAAATGCATTAATACCCTAAAATATCTTATTCAGTGCTTTGCTAAACATTTTAGAAGCTCAATAATTGTCCATTAAATGAACATATGCAGAATCAGCTAATATGTCTTTATATGAAGTTGATTAGAGACTATATATATATATATATATATATATATATATATATAAATTCCTCCCTGCCTATGATTACCATGTAATTTCAGGCTTAGAGTCAGCATAGAATAGAAATAGGAAACCCTTCAAATCTGCAAACATTTTGGCAATATTCTTTATCCAAGAGTTAAATAAGTTAAATGTTTTTTATTTGTCTTAAGCATGTTTTTCTTTTCTCAAGCTTAGTTGAAATTACATATTCTTGCAAAAAAATTTACTGAACTTCTAAATTGTCATATTTTTTAGTTGTTAATCCTCACCAGAGGATAATTTTTCTATTTGTTTATTTATGTATTCATAGGAAATAGAATGGAGGGGGAGAGGTAGAGAGATATCTATACAAGAGAGACACATCCTTATATTGTATTGCCTCCCACCCTCACCCAGAGCAGGACCAGGGATCCGACTACAACCGAGGTACATGCCCTTGACCAGAATAAAAAACATGACCCTTTAGTCTGCAGGCTAACATTCTATTCACTGAGAAACCGAAGGGCTAAATTGTCACTTTTTGAAGAACCTATATATCAAGATTCCATTTGTTTATTTTTGTGCTGCAAATCACACAGACAAAATTAAAAAATTTGTATGAACTGAGCTCATGCATATGTAAATATATATGATTAAGCATTTATAAAGAAATTTTTCATTGAATTCTAACAGTGAGTTACATCCTCCTAAAATGCAACTCATAGTTTGCATTTCTTTCTTTCTTTCTTTCTTTCTTTCTTTCTTTTTTTTTTTGTTAGCAGTTCTGAAATTTTGTACTCTTAGATCTTAAAAACAACCTTTTAATTTACTTTTATTTTTAAAAAGCCTGCATTCGCCCTGTCTGGGTGGCCTCTAGTCTATCTATCTATCTATATATATAAAAGCCCAGCAACTGTTATGGCAGAATGACTGGAACAATAGGTAGCTATGACATGCATTGTGGCAGCCAACCAATCTGATCTGTCCCTGATCATGCCCTCCCCCTACCCCCACATACACACCTGCTGCTTTGGACACAGGAAGCATGCCACTGAGCTATCGGCAGCCTTTCTCAGGGGAGAAGCCCGGCAGTGAGGAGTTCGCTAGGATTGTGTTCACACCTTCATGCTGTCCCCCCACTACCATTATGCCAAAGGAAGCCTTATTCAGACCCCTCCCCCTACTCCCACCTCTGGTGCTGACCACCCACATGGAGAAACAGTGTGTGATAAACATCATGTCCAGCAGACCCAGAATATGCCTCAAGAGGAAGATGCTACAGACCCAGTGTGGGAAGATTGGGACTGAGACATAAGGTCTGGGAAAGCAGGGCCGGGAATGGCCATATTCTGCATTTGCTGCCTGCTCCTGCTCCTCCATGTATGATATACCTGCTCGCCACCCTTGGACAGAGGCCTGTGAAGTACTGTGGCTGTGCCTGTGGCTGCCCTCACCTCCTGCCCTCATGGATAAGCAGGAAACATATTTACGTGCAAGAATCTAAAATCCTCTTTATCAGTAATAGCACAAATAATGCAAGACCTACACCTGTTTCTAAACAGGACTCTGTCCGGCTGCACGTGAATCCAGATTGAAGGTGTGCTCTCCCCCTAGGAGGTTGAAAAGGCTGCTCCTCTCTCCAATGCACACAACCTGGAGAGGTTTAAAGCGAAAAGAAGATAAAAATAAAACAAAATAGCAACAAACTCTGAAGCTGCTGCCAATGCCATCAAATCCTCCACGGCTGGTGATGTCAGAGCCTGTCTCCCTGCGCCCTGGCAGGGGCCTCATCTATGTGCCACTTTCAACCTCGGCCAGCTCCTGGAGGTGGGTGGGCTTGCAGATGGAGGCTTCAGTGTTACAGCAACCCTGTAGGTGTAGCACAGACACACATGGGCTTTTTGATGAGATAGAACTCATAACATTCACAAATGTTTATGTTTTTAACTGTTCTGAGATCACACTCCCAGGCTTGACAACTCTCTAATAGGCCTGGGCAATTCTACTCATGTGATGCAAAGACTGACCTAGGATTCACAGAGATATAACCCTTGGCCCCTGGAGCAGTCGAGTCCTTTCAAAAGGAAGGTCACCTTGGCTACAGGTCCTTGCTCTTTGTTACTTTGAATATTTCTTGCCCTTCTCTACCCAGCAAAGCTCATGTAGAATTGAAAGCCAGATAAAGAGCTTCACAGACAAGGAAAAAGAGTTCATCATCCTGTTTGGGGGAGGAGGGGGTCAACAGCCCACAACCACTTCCTCTGGCCAGCCAATTGCCTGTGGCCCCTCCCCTGATGGCTGGCCCTGCCCCAATTGGTCCTCCCCCACCCCAATCCGAGGTGGGGCCAGCCAACTTCCCACATCCCCTTTCCCAGGCTGGCCGGGCCCATCCCTTCTGTGCATGAATTCGTGCACTGAATCTCTAGTATTTTAATAAAGCTGGAATGAAAAAATCTGATAGGTAGAGATGAGGAGTGAAGATCTTTCAAACAAGAAAACTAGTTGGAGATAAAATAGAATAGAGGCATAGCCTTGAGCTGAGCCACACTTTAGACCTATTAAATAAGCCTAAAGCTCTTTGTGGATTAAATTGGGGGGTCAGGAATTTCTGAAACCTCCCAGATGGGAAGCAGTTTGAATAGAAATAAACATGCCAGGATCATTACAAAATCTTGTAAAGCTTAGTTATTGGGAATCGAGGGAAAGCAGAAAGCAGAATAAGTTACTTTGAAGTGTATTGATTTGAAGCTAACATTGAAACCTTCAGGTAAATATATCTATTGTATAGTTGTCAAACATTTCTTAGATGTTCTTCTCTTGCAAAATGTATTACTATAAATAACATTTTATGTTGCATATCAAAATACATCAATAATTTTTACATTGCTTTTAATATTCTTTATGGATTCTGGACTTTAAAATATCATTTAAAACTCAGATATCACATCTGTGAGTAGATGTAACTAAGTTTTTCCTATAAATATAAAATTCAGAATAGAACCTCAATTCACTAGGTATGTTCCACTTGCTCCAACCTATTCTTACTTCAAACACCCCCAAAATTAACTGGAGTCTGGCAGTTATTAGTGAACTCATTGAATGAAAATTAGTAGAAAAGAGGAAATTAAAATAAAGTTCCATGAAAAGCAGCTATGCAGAAGCAGACATTGCAGACCCTCATTTGGAAATTAAGTTGGATGCTAAAATCCTCCCATTAATATAAAGGATGGTTTCTGTATAGAGCTAATCCACTAAAATGATATAATATAATTCATAATAATAATAAAATATTTTAATTTAATTTAAATAATTTGTACTCTAATCTTTCCTTAAACAGTAAATACCAGTTATTTAAAATAAAAATGTAGTGCACATTATAAAATATTTTTTTTGCCTATTGATTATTATTAATGGCATGCCAAATCCTTAACTGGTCTATCCCTTGAACATCTTCCCCTATATATACACTGGATGTATAATTACTTGGATGAATTATGATAAAACCAACTTGAACTTAAGTGCATTTTCTAAAGTTTACTTTTTACCACTCTATTTTCAAGCCTGTAAGAAATATTGGTGGGGATATCTTAGTGTTTCAATTATAGGCAATCTTCTTAATTTGAACTATATACTTCTCAAAAATAAACAGTAGGCATTTTACTACGTGGATAAACTGCTGGCAGTAGTTAGAAATGCTAGCTTACTCAAAGTAAATAGAACAGCTAAAGACACCACCTATTGGTATTTATTTAATCCTCTATAATAAAAGCTTCACATGCTAAGTATCCAGACATCCAGACCTCCATTCAACCAATCTATACTAATAAAAAAGAAACATGAAAATTGACCTTACATCTGTGACACCCACAAGCCACACCCACCAGCTAATCAGGAGTGAGGATGCAAATTAACCCAACCAAGATGACTGCATCCACAGAGTGACCAGGAGGCTCGGGTTCCCCAGCAGTGGAGGAAGCCAAGCTTCCCACTGCTCTGGCTGGCCCTTGCCTCCGCCCAAGGCTACAAAGTTTCAATTTTAGAAGATAAATCCTAGATACCAGGACCTCTGCTTGGGTTGCCAGGGTGTGTGGCCAGCCTGCAAACCACCATAGGTCCCTTGCCCAGGCCGCTCCATGACCCAAGGGAATCCCTACCCTGATCTGGGACATCCTTCAGGGCAAACCAGCCAGCCCCCACCCATGCATCAGACCCCTATCCTATCTAATAAAAGAGTAATATGCAGATTGACCATCACTCCAACACAAAATGGCTGCCCCCATCTGGTCAAAGATGGCTGCCCCCATGTGAACACAAGATGGCCACCACAAGATGGCCAGCAGAGGAGGACAGTTGGGAGGTTTCAGGTCTGCAAGGAAGGGCAGTTAGGGGCAGTCAAGGTGACAGGAGAGCGGTTAGGCATTAATCAGGCTGACAGGCAAAAGCAGTTAGGGGCAATCAGGAAGGCAGGCAGGCGAGCAGTTGGGAGCCAGCAGTCCTGGATTGTGAGAGTGATGTCCGATTGCCCATTTAGGCTCGATCTCAGTAGGATTAGGCCTAAATGGACAGTCAGATATCTCTTGAGGGGTCCCAGATTGGAGAGGGTGCAGGATGGGCTGAGGAACACACACCCAGGGAGTCCTGACACCATGCACAAATTTTGTGCACCAGGCTCTAGTCAAAGCATACTATGGTAAAGATATGTTAAGGCCACTCAACCACTAGATATAACATGCACTGACCACCAGGAGGAAGGCAGTTGACTGGCCGACCAGTGACTATGACGTGCACTGACCACCAGGGGGCAGATGCACCAACTGGTAGATTAGCTTGCTGCTGGGGTCTGGCCTATGAGGACTGAGCAAGACTGGCTAGACATACCCTCAAGGTCTTTCATGGTTCCTCCCTGGCTGGCCAACCTGCCACAACCTTCGCCAGCCCCAATCATGCACCAGAGGGATCCCTTAGCTCAGCCTGCACCCTCCTGCTATCTGGGACTTCTTAGGGGATGTCTGAGAGCCAGTAAGCTCTGAGGGACTCCACTAGTGCACAAATTTGTGCACTGGGCCTCTAGTATAAAACATAAGGGTTGCTGATAAATTATGCAATTTAACTTATTGAGAATATTTCCAGTTTCTGGTCTAGAATATAAGGAGCTTAGAAATTGTTGCTCCATCCTATCAACAAGTGAAAAGCTGAACAAACAGTTCAACATTTTAAATATTGAGAAGTAAACATCTCTTTTTAGATATATCAGAGAACTAAGGCCACAGGGAAACTACTTGCCACAAATTTAGGAAGACAAACAGGCTGGATACAGAGAATAATAACTATCCCACCAGCAGAACCGAAGAGGAAACCTTTGCAGGAACTAGTCCCTGAGTAGGGAAATCTGAACTGTAACTGATGAGTTGAAGGCTCGGTGTGGATAATAAGTCTGCTGGTGAAAAACTTCAGGGCAATCGTAAGGGAGTCCTCACACCAAAGGGTTGCAGGGTCATCAAGGGCACATACCAGGGTTTCTGGTTTCATCGCAATTGGGACCAGTGAAGGACCCAGTGCAGGAGGCAGCCAATCAATGTATCTATTTCACCTCTCTCCTCTCTCTCTCTCTCTCTCTCTCTCTCTCTCTCTCTCTCTCTCTCTCTCCCCCCCATTTCCTCACTCCTTTCCACTCTCCCTAAGAAATAAATGAAAAAAAAAATTCTCAGGAGAGGATTAACAAAAACCAAAACAAAAAACAACACACAGTTTGAAAAGATTAGAATCAGAGTTAGATATAGCATGAATGTTGAAATTATCAAACTCCAGAATTAAAAAAAAACCCACTATGATTAATATGACAAGGGCTCTAACAGAAAAAGTGGACACCATGTAAAAACAGATGGTAAGAAGAGAAATGGAAATTATAGGGAAAAAATTAGAGATCTTTTAGAGATTTCATTTTATTTGAAGGTATACCTGTTAAAGGGGGAAGATACAGGTGGTTAGCATGACATAACTTTAATGTTGAGACACAGAGGACATCTCATTCAAACTCTTCCCCCAGGCTCCTCATACTTTTAGCTCTATCCATATCCCCACACTTGGACAGGGGAGCATCACAATATTTTGCCCCATAGCACATGTAGCAAATGAGAATTAGAGAGGAGGTTAGGTAGGGTATTTGTGAAGAGTTTATTAAAAAAATGGCAAGTTTTCTTTCCAATATATAATTTAAAATAAATAAAAATATAAAGTATTACCAGATATAACAAATATTGAACTTGTATTATACATTCAAATACAATATATTAAAATTTAAAAATGAGAAACAAGAATTCTCATCAGCATAAAATTTTATATCAGGCTTTATGTTTGAGATGACTGTAATTTTAAATCTAGATGTTTTATATAAGCTTTTAAAAATATTAGTAGAGGTAAGTTTTTTTCAATAAGAATATAATTTAAAAAATTAAAGATGTATATAATTCACAAAGTATAACAATATGTAATATATATTAGCATTATTTCATTTATAAATACAAAGTTGACATTTTTGTAGTAGTATATATTTTTTCTAACCAATGAGATTGAAAAATAATAGAAATTCATTGCATAAATTTCAACTATAAAATTTTTCAAGTTTTGACAATTATATGGCCCCATGCTTCCCTGTGATGATCAGGATACAGCACGTTTCAATCAGTCCTAAAAAATTCCTGTCCCCCTTTGTGGTCCATTCCTTCCTTCACTCCAGGTCAGAGGCAACTTCTGATCTGCATTTTGTCACTATAAATTAGTGTGCATTTTAGATTGATGAAATCATATTAAATGTATCATTTCAGGCTAGAACTTTCATTCAGCATAGTGTTTCTGAAATTCATCCATATCGTTTCATGTTTCAATAGCTCATTGTTTCCTTTTATCACTGAGGGAATCCATTGTAGGGATATACACGTTTTTTTGTTTATTCATTCTTCTGTTTATGGCATTTGGGTTCCTTCCATTCTGGGGCTGTTGTGAATAAAGCTGCTATGAACATTTTGTGTAAGTCTTTGTGTAGATGTATATTTCCATTTTTCAATGAGTAGATAAATATCTAATGGAGGGATGGCTGGATATATGGTAGGTATTAATTTGTTTTAAGAAAACTGTTTAGTAAAATAGTTTTCCAAAGTGACTGTAACCATTTTAGTTTCCCATCAGCAGTGTATGAGACATCAAGTTGCTCCACATTCTTGTCAACACTTGATATTATCAGTCCTTTAAAATTCTAACCATTTTGATGAATGTGTAGTAGTATCTCACTATGACAATAATTTGCATTTTCCTGATGAATTTTAATGTTGAACATTTTAAAACTTGAATTAATTTTGAGTTCAGTCTACACAATCATGCCAAATGCTAAAATTCTAATTTGCAGACTGCCTGTCTTCTTAGCTTAGCTATCTGGTTTGACTATCATAGAAATATTTGATAACTTTTCATGGAGCATCTCCTCCAGATTCTTGTCCAGCCTCTGCATCAGTCACCACTCTCCACTCCAACCAGCTGTTCCTGAGGCTTTGTGCTGCTCCAATGAAAGGTCAGGAATACAAACTCCTCTAGCAGCACCACAGGAGCACATCTTCCCTGGCTGCTGAAGCAGATGTCATCTTGGAAGATCACTTTGGTGGATGTTCGGTGTGCATTGCAGTAGATCAGCAAGTGTGACTGTGACTCCCCATGCCCTTACTGAGAAAAGAGAGTGTGGCACCATTGGACTGCCCTACCAGAGTCCCTGTCAAGGAAAATCTAAATGAAGGAGGAGGTTAGGTAGGTATTTGTGAAGGGCTGTTCCTGGGTGGGAGCTGCTGGTTCCCAGTCTAGCTACTCCAAGAACTGCAGGCCTACTTCTTCTTAGGCAGAACTATTACCTATCTATATAACACCTGTGCACTTTGGCACTTCTGTTGAGATGCTTTTGAGCAGACTCTTCACCTGTGGCTTATTACACAGATTTTTTAAAGTTTTAAGACAGAATTGTCTGCTTAAGGTTTATGAGACCTAAAGAATATTTAGTAGGGTTGGTTAAAGTGCATTTTTTAAAAAATGAAGTTTTCTTTAAGGATAGATTCAGTTTTATGGGCACATTATGAATAATTAACAAGGAAGAAAATTGCACATTTCAGTCTTTTAAAAAAATCTTTACTATTCAGTTTATTAATTACATTGTTCCATTCCCCCCCCCATAGCTCCCCTCCACCTGGTACTCATCCCACCCTCTGCCCTCATCCCCCTCCACTGTCCTCTCCCATAGTTGCATGATTTTTGTCCAGTCTCTTGCTGCACTTCCCCCAAACTTTAATTCTCCCCAAGAATTGTCAGTCCATTCCCTCTTTATGTCCATGATTCTGTTACACTCACCAGTTTATCCTGTTCATCAGCTTATTAATTCACTTGCTTTTTAGATTCATTTTTTGATAGATGTGTATTTTTTGTTCCTAATTTATACTTTTATCTTTTTCTTCTTCCTTTTCTTAAAGAATATCTTTCAGCATTTCATATAATATTGGTTTGGTGGTGATGAACTCCTTTAGCTTTTTCTTATCTGCGAAGCACTTCATCTGACCTTCAATTCTGAATGATAGCTTTGCTGGATAGAGTAATCTTGGTTGTAGATTCTTGCTGTTCATCACTTTGAATATTTCTTGCCACTCCCATCTGGCCTGCATCGTTTCTGTTGAGAAATCCGCTGACAATCGTATGGGTGCTCCCTTATAGGTAAACATCTGTTTTTCTCTTGCTGCTTTTAATATTCTCTCTTTGTCTTTTGCTCTTGGCATTTTAATTATGATGTGCCTTGGTGTGGTCCTCTTAGGGTTCCTATATATTGGGGTTTGGTGCACTTCTTGGACTCCTAAGTCTTCTTTCACCAGGTGTGGGAAGTTTTCAGTCACTATTTCTTCAAATAGGTTTTCATTATCTTGCTCTCTCTCTTTTTCTGGCACCCCTATAATTCGGATGTTGGTATGCTTGAGGTTGTCCCAGAGGCCCCTTACACTATCTTCAATTTTTTGGATTCTTTTGGTTTCTTGCTTTTTCAGCTGAGTGGATTTTCCCTCTTTGTATTTCAAATCTTTAACTTGGTTCTTGGGGTGCTCTAGAGTACTTTTAGGTCTTTCTATAATATTTTATATTTCAGTCAGTGTATACTAAATTTCTGGTTGGTCCTTTTTCATATCCTTGAGAGTCTCATTCATATCATTCTAGGACTCATTCCTTTCCACGTTTGTCTTGATCATTTCCTTTCAGGTCTCGTTCATATCCTTTCAGGTCTCGTTCATTTCCTTGTAGGTCTTGCTTATTTCCTTATAGGTCTCGACCTTTTCTAGGAGCCTCTTGAGAAGCCCTATAACCATGGTTTTGAATTCCATGTCCAGTCGTTTTTTTTCCTCCATTTCTTTCACATCTGATTTCTTTCCATGTCTCTGCATGGTGGCTGTTTCCTTGAGTTGGTCAATTAGCTTTTTGTGGTAGATGTCCTACTAGGGACAGTGGCTCAGCCTCCCCAGTTACCTGAGGTGGATGTGGGTTGCACAGTCTTGCTGCAGTTAAGCTCAGGTTAATCGTTGTTAGCACTTGGAGGAGTTGACCTCCAGGCCAATTGTCTGTGAAGTTCAGCTGTGCTCAGGTTGGATGTATGGAGTCTCCAGGCCAAGCAGACAATGTTAGCTCCGCCCTATGCAGTCCCAGGGACTCTGTGCTGGGGGCAATGGCCGTCAGCACCTCTGAGAGAGAGCCGCTGCTGAGCTCCACTGGCTACCGGGGAATTCAGACTCTCCCCAAATGAATGCACACCCAACGTCTTACCCAGGGTTGTAAAACAAAGCAGTCTGATGGTTTCCCGAATGAAACAGAAAGTCACGAGTGCTCTCTGCATGGTCACGCAGCTGCTCTGTTCCCAAGTTCACATGCACTCCGCACAAGCTCACCTTCTCCACAAGCCAGCAGACCCCTGCAGCACCCGAGCTTCGGCGTGCCCTCCCACTGTCCAGTGTTTACCCCGTATGATAGTAGGTTCCCTGGATTTTGCCCAGAGTTGGAGAATCAGTCCAGTGGGACGTCTTTGTTTCCCCCATTCAAGAAAACTGGCCGGTTTTCAGCTGCCTGCCCTATCAGCTGGTGCACGTGCTCCTCCAAACCTCTCTCTGCGCATATCTTCAACCCTGTCCTCAGCCGCTCCTCCGAGTCACAGTGTCTTATCTTCACATTTTTTTGTGTGGAATTTTCACTCAGCCAGATTTCTGGTGATTCTGGATGGTGTTTATTCTTTCTTTAAGTTGTAGTTTTAAAATTGGTGTGTATGATGGCAAGATAGGTGTTTTACCTATACCGCCATCTTGGTTCTCCACATTTCAGTCTTTCAAAGCTGTCTCCAGGATTCCCGTGTGACAAAATGAGAATGGTTGGTATGCAGAAAATGAAGCACTATAACAGATAGGCTTTAAAGCGTTCTTGGCTTACCTGGTGATGTGTGATTGAAAAATGAAGCAGCTTTCCTTTTGATTTTCTTTTCCATCTGTTTTTTACATTTAACTGACCAAAAGCTGTATCATTTATCCCTCAAAATGGCCTCCTTTTTATTTGACCCAAGCTTTTTTTCTGAAGGCCGGAGCCCATCCTGTGTTCTGTAGGCTCTGCCTCTCATGTCCAGCATTCCAGCAGCTGATATTAGCAAAGTAAAAACTTTCTACTTTTGATATTTATGAGTTAATATAAGATAAAATTTCATTTACCACAAAGTTGTTTTTTTTTAAATAATATGATGGTTAAGATAATGTCTGGTGAATTAGAATTTGTGCTTTTTCAGTTTTGTGAAACATATATTTTATTAACAAAAGTTAAGTTTCATTCACTGAATAAAATAAGGGAATCAGTGCACATTAATCACAGTTGCTTTGGAAAAGGCTGCACCATATATTTTAAACAAATAAACAATAGAGCCACTGTTTCAAGAAATATTTCATATAAGAAAAATTGATTTTGTAATTCAAACCAGAAATTTCCCTAAATATTCAGCCTATATTGATTCATTTTGTTTGCCATTTTGTCTGGGCAGTTTCTGTTGACATTTTTCGTGTTTGTAACTTCATAGGCTGTGGTCATTTGTTACCTTGGCATCACCTATCTGCACCAACATTCGTCATTCTTCTGCTGACTTTGGCCCAGGTTGGGCAATGGAAAGTTAGGGCTAGTGGAATAATGCTGTTATGTGAAGGATATCATTAGAGAACAAAATTGTACTTCAAAGAACAAGCACATATGGTTTTGACTATAAAGATGGCAGGTGGATGGGAAGAAAGGTTGATTTCAAATTTATTTCCATGATAGGAGAACATTCTTGAAAGTTTGAGGAAGATTAATTTTCAATTTAAAATTCCTAATAACTGAAACATGATAAGGTTTTACATTATCATGTAAGTCTTGGAATGATAGAACACTGACAAACATTTGGTAAGAGATGTGTTAGAAAACCAACATATATAGAATAAAATTCACTTGAAAAAATTTTAACTTGAGGATGTATAACATTAGAGAACTGGAAAATTAATAATCAACTTTTAAATGTGATCCAAATAAAACGAAGCATAGTTTTAAACAACACTTTATTTTAAACGATAAATTTATTATGCATACAATTTAATTTTTAATGTTGTTCAGCATAGAAGGGCTTTCTTGTATCCCAGAATACTAAAACTTCTTTAATAAAGATAATAGTTGGATTTTTCTATAAGCCATTTTTTCCTTCTGTACTTATGATCCCTCTTGTCAATGAAGGTTAAAAACTGGACGATCATAAATGAGAATTTGACTTTTAGCAAATACACACATTTGCACATGCAGTATTTTCACATCATCCAGTAATATTTGCAGCAGCAAAAATGCAACCCCCCCCCACACAACACACCTCAAAGTCTATTTGTAGGGGACAAATGAAATGCCATGTTACAAATGAACACTACAGTGCTCTACTCTATTTCATGCAATGACAGAGTTCTATGTAAATTGCCATGGAGTAATGTCCACGTTATAGTGATAAAAACTGCTGACTCAAACTTTAAATACAATATCTTTCCCCATTGATATTCTACACACATGGAGAAAAGAGAGACTGCACAATCTCCAGGGTCACCGCTTCACTCCCATACCCCCAAGTTCCCTCATATTACAAAGGTTTTTTTTTTCACATTTTGCATTGAGTAACTTGAGTGAGCAGGCAGGGGTCTTTTTATGAGAATGTCTTCATTTGGAGTAAGGGTTTCTCTGAGACCTGTTTTCTCTTTTTTTTCTGTTTCATTAGTAAGGGTTTTTATTAAACAGGGGAGCTATTGGGAAGGTATACCTTGGTGGAGGTAAACTTGAGCAGTGTAGGGTTGTGGGCACCACTGGCAGGGCAGGAGGAACAGGGATCTTTATTATTTCTGTTTTTGTGACAGGTAAGAGTGTTATATTCTATAGATATTTTATAGATTTCATTATATTCTGTAGTGTAGCAAATTCTTTAGTGTAATGAGATAAAAGAGTATTTTTTGGAATGTTAGATGAAGATTGATGCTGAGAGCAGAGGACAATAGGTATCTTCTCTAAGTGAGGAGGGAGGTCACTTTTTGGGAGTGGGACGTGGGTAAGAAGTATCTTCTCAGTCAGCATTATTAACATAGTAAGAATCTCGGACAGAGTATTACTTGTGTTCTTGAGTCCTAGACCCAGACCAGGTGTCTCCTGACAATTACTCCTACTTCCTAGTAGTGAGGCCAGCTCTGCTTCCCTGGTATACCATCAGGGGTTCAGCGAGAGCGTATCTCGGATGCAGGGACAGCAGAGATGGAGCCTGGAAAACTCTCACCACCTCTTCCCCAGGTCTAGTGTCTTTTACCCTTACCCTCACCCTAATTCCAGGAATTTGAAGCCCATAAAAGGTTTGTTTGTCTAGTTTCTATCACCAAGTACAATATCTGGTGTTTATAAACAAACAAATAAACAAAACAAAGCAAAGTAAAAATTAACAGTGCATGCCAACAGCATGGAAAACACACTCCGAAAAGACAGAGCACACATCAGAACCAGGTTCGAGGGTCCGATAAAAAGTAGCCTACACGGTCAGTAAAAGGCAAATAGCATATGATCTCATTTATATGTGTAATATAATGAACAAAATAGAAACAGAGACATGGCTACATGGAACAGACTGGCAGTTATCAGAGAGGAAGGGTGTTGGGAAACTGGATGAAAGAAAGAAGAAGGGTTTAGCCAAAGAACCTACATGCATAACTCATAGACACAGAGAACAGTGTGGTGATGGCCAGAGGGAAGGGGAAATGAGGACAAGGGAATATGGGTAAAAGTGGGGGAAATGGAGACATCATAATAGTGAAAACAATAAGAATAAAGTTTAAGAAAGAGACTAGAAATCAATAAAATTGAAAACAAGAAATTGTTAGAGAGAAACAATGAAACAAAAATTAGTCCTTTGAAATGGCTGGTAAAGTTGTAAACTTGTAACCAGGCTAACCAAGAAAGAAAAAGAAAAGACACAAATTATCAATACAGAGATGAAGGAGAGATCATCACTACTGATCCATTGGGCATTAAAATAACAATAAGGGCATACTATGAAACAACTTTCTGCCTACTGATAATTTAGATAAAAATGACAATCTACTTGAATGATAAAACTACAAATATTCACTTAAGGAAATATAGATAATCAAAATTTAAAGAAATTTAAATTTTAAATATTTTCACAAAAGAAATCAATAGTTTTGATTTTAGTTAGATGAAGATCGATTCTGAGAGTAGAGGGTAGTTTCACTGGTAAATTCTACCAAAGTAAAATAAAAAGCTTTTGTGCAGCAAAAGAAACGATTGACAAAATGAAAAAGGAACCTACTGAATGTAGAACATATTTGCCAATAATACATCTGATAGGGGGTTAATTTTTGAAATATATAAAGAATTTATACTATTTAACAAGACAAATAACTCATTTTTTAAAAAATGGGCAAAGGACCTGAGTAGACTCTTGTCCAAAGAAGATACCAAATGGCCAATAGACATATGAAAAAATGCTCAATGACACTAATCATCAGAAAGATGCAATTAAAACCACCATGAGATATTATTTCATACATGTCAGAATGGCTACCATCAACAAATCAACAAACAAGTGCTGTCAAGGATGTGGAGAAAAAGGAACATTCATGCACTCACTGCTGGTGGGAATGCAGACTGTTACAACCACTGTAAAAAAATATGTAATTGCTTCAACAATTAAAAATAGAACTTTTTTTTTACCTAGCCATTCCACTTTGGGCAATCTACAGTAATAAAAGAGAAATAAGCAAATTCACCATATCTCTGCAATGCCCACTAGCCCATCAGGAGTGAGTATGCAAATTAACCCAACAAAGATGGTGGGTTAATTTGCATACATAGGTATGGAATGAAGACTGAAGAGACTTGGCATCTCTGCTGCAGTTTCAGTGAAGACCTGGGTCCTGGGTGCCAGAGGAAAACCACTGCTGGCAGCCAGGGGAAGAAAGGCTTATTGCAGGAATTTTCATGCAACGAACCTTTAGTATATCATAAGAATCCCGATCCACTAGTCAGAAAGAATATATGCACCTCTTTGTTCATTGCAATTCTATATAATAAAAGTATAATATGCAAATTGATCAAACAGCTGAACAGCAGAGCCATCATCTGGATGACCATCTGGGACCATGCCATGATACCTACTGATGCCAGACCAGCCAAGGCAGGTGCAATGTGATTGGTCGGGGGCCGAACCATCATCCCATGATCACCCTGCAGATGGAGGCCCAGGCCACAGACTCATGGGCTGCAGTGGGTAGGCAGGGCTTCCCTCTGCAAGGGAAGCCTAGGTCCCAGGTGCCAACAGCTGGAGGGAAGCCTGGGTCCTGGGTGCTGGAGGGAAGCCAGTGCTGGCAGCTAGGGGAAGGAAGGCCTAGTCTTGCACGCATTTAATGAATCGGGCCTTTAGTGTTATTTATCATTAGATCCGGAAACAGCCCAAGTGCCTGTCAGAAGATGACTGGATAAAATGTTGGGTACTGGATATATCAAGGGAACACTTTATGAAGAATGTGATTGTGTAACAACTCTGCTGCATACCTGACACTAGTAAAAATAATATTGAATATAAATTATAATTAAAAATTAAAAAAAACACAAAATAAACCACTTTAAAAAGTAAAATACAATAAAAAAAACTTAAATATTTTTAAACCAGGAAAAGAAAAATATGTGGTACATTGACATAATGGAATACTACTCAACTGTAAAAAAAATGAAAATCTTACCTTTTGCAGTAAATTAGATGGATCTGGAGATTATAATGCTAAGTAAAATTAGTCTGTCAAAGAAAGAATACCATATGATCTCACCTATATGTGGGATCTAATGAATAAGATAAATTGATGAACAAAGTAAAGAGGCAAGGATATATGGAACAGACTGACAGAGGGGCAGGATTTGGGGATTAACCAAAGGACATATATGCACAATCCAATGGTCACAGACAAAAATGTGGTGATAGCCAGAGAGATGATGGTCACATGATACTGTGTGCCAATGACATTTTGTTGAGTTGTAGACCTCAAACTTGTATGGCTTTGCGAACCAATGTCACCCTAATACATTCAATAAAAATAAATAAGTGATATATATATATATATATATCTAATTCTCTACAATCCCTCCCAGAAAATATAAGCAGAGTGAAACTTCCCAACTGACTTTAAAAGGTCAACAATACAGTAATATCAAAACTAGATAAAGACATTATAATAATATAACTCCAAAGACTAATAACTCTCAAGGAAATAAATATAAAAATTCTTTTAAAATATTAGAAAATTTAATTGAGCAGTATGTCAAAGGGATAATCCCATGAGTTTTATTCTAAAAATGAAAAGCTGGTTTAACATTCATAAATTAATTAATTGTGATAATAATAAAATGAATAAGGG
Source organism: Antrozous pallidus (assembly GCA_027563665.1). Taxonomy (NCBI): domain Eukaryota; kingdom Metazoa; phylum Chordata; class Mammalia; order Chiroptera; family Vespertilionidae; genus Antrozous; species Antrozous pallidus. The sequence continues at coordinate 42,991,035 of CM050511.1, read as the reverse complement.
AAAGCATATGATCATATGAATAAATGCACAAAAACATTTAACAAAATACAATGTCCAAAGTCTACTTAAGGAAACTCTTACTCTTAAAACAAATAACAAGGCATGGATGTCCCTTCTAATCCTTATTCAATATCATACTAAATGTCCTTGCTAGTGCAATATAGCAAGAAAGAGAAATACAATTTATATGGAGTTGAAAGGTATAAATTGTTATTATTCACAGACGACCTGATTGTCTATTAAGAAAACACCCAAGAGCCTTCAAAATCCCTCCTGGAACTAATAGATGAGTATTGCAATATAAAAGGTCAATATATAAAACCCCATTGTTTTCCTATTTACCAGCAATAAACAATTAGAATTTGAAAATAGTGCAAAAATAATTAAATACTTTGTATAATATTATTTATTATCTATCTATTCTTTCTATCATTTATCTACCTGCATAAATATTAGGATATATATAAATGGAAAGATCAACTTTGTTTATTGATTGAAATATCCAATATGAAGATGTCGATTCTTCCCAATTGGAGCTATAAATTAATGCAATTCCAATAAAAATTCTGCAAGTTATTTTGTAGATATTGACAAAGTAATTCTAAAATTTACATGGAAGAAAGAGAATTGAAAATTAAAGTAGAACAAATTTGGAAAACTCATAATACTCCAATTCAAGAGCTATAATAAAGCAATAGTAGTGAAGACAGGTTGGTAGTAAAGAAAAAGTAGACACAGATAAATACAAAGTAACAAGTTCAAGAAAAAACAAATATAGTTAACTATATTTAACTATAGATAAAGGCACAAAGGAAATTAAATGGCAAATGAATAGCCTTTCTAACAAAAGATACTAGAAAAGTTAGATGTCCATATGCAAAAAAAAAAAAACCAATAAAATAACCTAGACACAGAACTTACCACCCTCAACAACAACAACAAAAATTAAAAAAGACTAGAACTCTACATAAAATGCAAAACTATAAAGCTTTTAGTAGAAAATATAGGTAAAATCTACATAATCTTTAGTTTGGTGAAGAGTTTTAACACCAAAAACATTAATCCATACAAGAAAAAAATGAGAGGTTAAGGCTATTTTAATGAAAAAGATTTTTTCTCGCCGAAGCCAGTTTGGCTCAGTGGATAGAGCGTCGGCCTGCGGACTGAAAGGTCCCAGGTTCGATTCCGGTCAAGGGCATGTATCGTGGCTGCGGGCTGCGGGTGTGCAAGAGGCAGCTGATCGATCTTTCTCTCTCATCGATGTTTCTGACTTTCTATCCCTCTCTCTTCCTCTCTGTGGAAAATCAATAAAAAAATATATTAAAAAAAAAAAGAAGAAAAAGATTTTTTCTCAAAAGACACCTAAGAAAATGAAAAGACAAGTTATGGACTTGGAGAAAGTATTTGCAAATTTCATAACAAATAAAACACTTATATCCAAAATGTAAAAAAGAACACTTAAAACTTAATAATAAACAAACAACATAATTAAAAAATGTGCAAAGGATTGGACCACACAAATATCACCAAAGAAGATATAAAGATGCCAAATAAGCATACAATAATATTTTCAATACTTGTCATTAGAAAAATAACAAATAAAACAATGAGATTCCATTGCACTCCTATTAGAATAGCTAAAAAAAACTGGTAATAATTTTCTGGTGAGGATGCAGAGCAACAGCAATTTTTGTTCATTGCTTTTGAGAATGCAAAATGGTATAGCCAATTTTGGTAATTAATTACAAAGCTAAACATAGTCTTCCCATATGATCAAACAGTCATACTCCTGCATATTTACTTAACTGTTTTGAAAACTTATGACCACACAAACACCTGAATTCTAATGTTAATAGCAGTTTAATTTATAATCGTCAATGCCAGAAGTAACTAAGATGACCTTCAGTAGGTAAACATATATAAACTACAATACATTTATATAATGGAATACTATTCAGTAATAATAAAAGTGTAATATGCTAATTAGACCAGACAACCAAACAACCTCCCAGGCATCATTCTGGAAGTTCTTCTGAACAAAGCTGCTGTGGCAGGGGCCAAGCAGAGGCAGTTAGGGGTGATCAGATAGGCAGGCAAGCAGTAGGGTTGATCTGGCAGGCAGACAGAGGTGTTAGGGTGCTCAGGCAAGCAGGCAGAGGGGTTGGGTGTGGTCAGGCAAGTATGCAGCAGAGTGGTTAGGGGTCATCAGGTAGACAGGCGAGTGGTTAGGGGCAATGAGACAGGCAGGCAGAGTGGTTAAGGGCAATGAGGCAGGCAGGTAGGTCAGTGAGTGGTTAGAAGCCAGGGGTCCCAGATTGTGAGAAAGTGCAGGCTGGGCTGATGGATGCCTCACTGTGCATGAATTTTGTGCACTGGATCTCTAGTTTAGTGAAAAGGACATGGCTAAATGGCTCAGTGGTTGAGTTTCAACCTGTGAACCAAGAGCTCATGGTTTGATTCCTGGTCAGGTACATGCCAGGGTTGCAGGCTCCATCCCAAGTAAGGGACGGGGCGGGGGTGAGGGGGGTGGGGGCAGGAAGCAACTGATCAATGATTCTCTCTCATCATTGATGTTTCTATTTTTCTCTCTCTTTCCCACTTCCTTTCTCTCTAAAATTAATAAAAACATATTTTTTTAAACTGAAAAAGTGAGCAAAGGGTGACTAATTGTTCCACCCAGCACAGGGCCCCTTTCCCAGCTTCAACAGCTCACCTCTTCCAAACCAGTGACACTAACAAACCAAACCAAGCTAAGCCAAATCCAGTAAAATTAAATTATGTCATGTATAAAGGAAATTGGATTAAACTCAGCCATAACCAGTCCATAGCCCCGAGTTCCTATGTTTACATTTATGAACTCTGTATGCATATTATTTCTCTTCCCATATCTCTGAACACATAGAGATTGGCAAAAGTAGATTTACAGTCATGAGTACACAAAACAGTTTTTTCTTATATTATTGTTTATTAATTACTTTATTTTATAGACGAACAACTAGGAACCTACTTTTGCCCACCCCTGCATGAACTCAAATATAAATTTGAAAACTTTACTTGGGAATGATTATCTGTAATTCTATCAACAACCGTGTTCATGCAGGCAACTCAAAGAAGGTTAATTACTTAGGGAGGTTAACTTGGGAGCTGGTGAATATCTTGGCAGAGCCTTTTAGAGACTAACTCTAAACATCTTTGTCAAATAGCAACTTAACAGTAAAGTTCTAAAGGATCTATTTCTCTAGATAACTTCTGAACATCTGAACACTACACAAAGAACCTCAATTCCTGACGGGGTTGCTTTAACAAAAAAAGGAGAAATTTTTTAAAAAGGTGGAAACGATGAATTAGGTAAAAGCTGAAACTGAACATTTAGGGCATCTCAACAAGCACCAAATCAATTATATCACTTTTTCTATCCTTCACCTAAAAACCATCTGGGATTGTCATGTAGCCTCAGCCTCTCAGCACTGTCAAGAAGAAATTGTCTAGATTGTCAGGAACACATGCCTTATACCCCTTGTACAACACTTGTGTGAGGAAGGCAACTTATACAACAATGGGTAAAATTATATAGTGTTCAGGAAGTTCACAGTATGAATAGCCCTAGGATAATGTAAATGTTTATAAAACACAGTCAGCAGTTTGCGATTTCACACCTTCTTCCATCCAACACCTAATTTATTTATTTTCCTTGAAAAAAAAGTTATAGTACATTTTCAATGTGAGAGCATTTTAAGGCACTAGAATATTTTTTGTTTTTTTGAGATTTTAGTAGTCTTACCTATGTCTCTGGTTGCTTCTCTTTCACCTGTCACGGATCTGTAGAAATGCAAAAGCATTACTGGCCTTTTCATTTTTCTTTATTTAAGGGGTACAGAGGATTATGGAGGGACACAATAATTTTAGATGATAGAAATGGTATTTTGAGTATTAGTAATTAGACTTACAGCAGCTTAATTTAATCCATGTATCTGAGTACTCTCAGAGTTTCATTCAGTTAACTAATCACTATAAATGAGCTAACTACACATAAAGAATATAGTTCCTGGCCTCATAGAGCTTACCAGCTAGCCTGACAGCATAGATAAATAAATTTCTATGCATTCTAGTTATAAGGAGTATCCTTCAAAATGGAAATAATGTGTTATATGATAAGATTTACAATGTTATCATTGTAGAATTTAATGTCATTTAAAAATAGGACTTCACAAATGGTAAGAGCTCTTACCATTTGCAACAATAATGGATGGAGCTGGAGAGCATTATGCTAAATGAAATTAGTCAGGCAGAGAAAGATAAATATCACATGATCTCACTCATTTGAAAAAAAAAAGAATAGAACTTTATTTTTAGGGTTTTGTTTCCCTGCCTTTAATTGTTCAAATATGAAATCAAATGTTTGTTCTCATTTGTAATATGTTTTTTAATCATCTAAGGGTGTACATTTCATCTTTATGATGTTAATTCTGTCCTCCTTTGTTGTCTAGTATATTTCTCCTGAACCCAAATGTTTTCCAAAATTCTCAGTTCTTGCTGACACTGCATTTTATGGTCTAATTCTTTTCCTGATCCATTACAGACCCTTTGAGTAGTGAACAGAGTGATATTCTATGCATTTAGGCAACGTTTCAAAGAAATTGACTATGAAATGATATACTGCTGAAGATGCCCTGAATTATGTATTAAAACAAATTTATTGTTCACATCTTGAATGCAACCTTACAAAACAATAATATTTCATTTGAGAGAAAGGCAATTGCAAAAGAGTACCTTTGACTTAGCTGCTCACACATACTTACCATTATAACTCAGGATTGTATACAGACAGTCATTTGAATGGACATTTACCAGTATCAATACACACTACAGAGGATAAGGTTTGGCAAGTTAGTGCAATTTCACTTCTGACATATATGACCCCACAATTGCTGTTACATAGATGAGCAAGCTTAAGGGCACATTGACTAGACAACTAAAGTCATAACAAATGCAAAGCTGAAGAAAAATCAGCAATGATTTTGAGTTTTTTCACATTTAAAATTAGATAATTTATTTACCTCTTTATTTTTAAATATTACGTATGACATAGAAAATATAAATAGCTGGTACATATTTTCCTTTTGGTTGGTTTCCTTCAGAAACTGTGGAGAAGAGTTCTTACAAAATTGGACTCCTTCTTTGTTCTATGGAAAGTCATGTAGTCAATGATTATGATGCTCCAAACTTGGATGTACAAACAACTCATTGTGGACTTCTGAGAGATGCTACTGAAAGAGCTAGCTCAGTTCTTTTACTCTTCTCATTGCAAATGCTTGTTTGATATTCTTTTGGAATATTTGTTATTTATCTGTTGTGTTTTTTTTTCAATTCAATTAAAATAGTAAGCTCTCCTTTTCTTTTCTTTTTCAAGCTGAATAATGCTACTGTCTAGGAATCATTAAACCATTAAAATAAAAGCCAGTGCATTTTATATAAATTGCTCCATTTAAAATATTAGTAAATATTAGTTTGTGATAGGACAGCATGCAAGATATATTAAAGAGAAAGAATAAAACGTTAGTAATGTTAACCTTAATCTTCAACTAGTGATAGATGGGACACTTGGCACCCGTCAGAAGTCCTGCAGGCCTTTTTGACCACTGGCAGCATGGGTTTCTCAGATGGGCTAAGAAACACACAGCATTGCTGCTCGAGATTGGAAAAAGAGCTGAGGTCAAAGGTCGACACAGTGAGAGAGTTTGCTCTTTAAGAGGTTATCTGTGGATCTGCAAAGCCAAAGTGTAATTGGGTTTTGTGATGTGATTTTAGTGTGTAATTGTATATGATCTCAGGTAGTTTCAAAGACAAGCTTGGAAGATTTTTCTAGCTTGTATGTGATAGCAATTTTAGAGATTGTGTGCAATCTTGGGTGAACAAAGCAGAATGATCAAAAATAGACATCAGAGGTAATAAAGCAAGTACTTGATTCACTCTAATTATCATTTCAGCACACTGATTCTAATGTAACATGTTCTTTAGTTTTTAGGACATTACATTTACTATAAAAATAAAGATATTCCATTTTCATGACTAGTATCAGTACAGCCAATTTTATATCATCATCAGAGATCGAATTTTACTTCAAGATAACTGAATCATTATAGTGAAAGAAAAAAAAACACAGAGTGTTCAAATTTAATGTCCAAGATTTTTTTTGCCACTAATTTTGTCAAGTTTCTCACTCCTGAATACTCCAAACAATGGGAAATAAACATCTCCTTATTGTTTTAGATGTTTAGGGTTGCCTTGATTAAGCTGTCACTGCTGTCAGTTATGTTCTTATAAGCCTGGTTGGATCTATTTCATGTTAGGAAAAAGCTCAGATAAATCCAGGAAAGCTTAATGTTTATCCAATGTGAAAATAATTACTCAAAAGTGTTATTCTTAATCCAGATAATTAGAGTGAGGAAGGAAAGATCAGTGTCATTGTGAATTATGCCCCGGCAATTGACTCTTGGTCCTTGTAAGTTTCAGGTGAAGATGTGAATGGATAAAGGTTAGATTAAACATAATCCAAAGTAGCTGCAACCTTAATCTGTTATGATACAAGGATGATCACTTAAAAAGAGCTGGATTGTGGGATTGTTTCTGGTTGGATAAGATGCCGCTCGACTGGGACTAGTCTTAAAACATGCTTAGCACCATGTCACTGCAGCTGTAAGCACTTGTGCACGACTGCAGCCTGCCACAACTATCAGGCGCGCCTGGGCTCAAGCTGTCCGCTGAAGTACCATGCTTTCATAGTATCTGAAAGCATGGGCTTCACATCAACATGCCTTCCAATGGTTTGCATGGAAAAAATTTCCTGTGATGTTTGTGGCATATCTTCTTGGTGGTAATAAGCATGGATTTAGAATCTGCTAAAACTCTGGTATAAAATATGCAGCCATTTGTTAACTTAAACAGTGTAGGGGCATATTTGGAATTGAGCTTATTTTTGCTATGTTTTCAGCATGGGAACTCTATTGTCAATGGGATTCTTTAAGGTAATTCACAATGTTTGGAGAATTATTTATTTATTAAGTATTTCTAAAATGAACTTAGGCTTTTCTAAATATTTCTGTGAAGTTAAAACAATTTGTTTTGAAGTATGGGTAATGAGATTCAAAAAGTCTTTTAAAAGGCATGATGTAAAATCCAGCCATTTTTTAATTGGAAAAAAATATTTGGAACTTTATCTATTTCTCCCAATAAATCTCAGATATACTTAATTTTTGAATGGCTCAGTTGGTTTGCTCTGACTACATAAAACGTAATAAAATAATTTAATCATTATTATATTAAACCAATTATGAATTGAAATTTATTGCTATTTTATGACAAATCAATTTTAATAAGTTTAAACATGTGATAATTTATAATGGTTATTTTTCTTCTCAGTAAAATTAAGTTGCACCTCACTTATTATTGCTAAGTAGTTAATAAAATAATTAATGCAATGTAAAAAGCTACTAATGTGAATGTATTTTTAAACATTTAGTTTTACTTAAATCAAATTCTAAAAGACTGGTTTGAATATTTAAATTAAGTATGTTTTAATAAGTACTACTCTAATATATCAATAAAATTTTAGTCTGCATTAAAACCTGAATTTACTACATATAATACTTGTGATCCTTGGATAAATATGTAACGTAATATGCTGTAAATGTATCAGACATATTTTCTTATTACAGTAATGATTTCCATATGTATTTGTGTAAAATTTTGTCTTCATGACCATAAACATTTGTTGGAATTCACCATGCACATTTATGCAATTTCTTCATATTTTCACAAATTATTTAATGTTATTAATTTATCCAACTCTTGTTTTATCAAGTCTGCTCTGTGCCATGCAGTGGTCTAGGGGCTGTGACTAGAGCAGAAAAAAAATAGTTCCTGCCTTCCTGAAGCTTATATTATTTGAGCAGAAACAAAATAGAAGGTAAAAGTAAATTTACAATATGCAAAAGAGAGGACAAATGGAACGAATAAAAATGGTGCTTGGGGGCTTAGGAATGGGGCATGGTGGGTCACTATTTAAAATGGAAAGGTAATGGATGGCTTCACAGAAAAGGTGACATTTATGCAAAAAACCTGAATGAGAGTAGAAAATAAGTCATATGATGCTCTTGGCTAAGGGTGTACTAGCTTCTAAATAATTATCCTCTCCTGATAAACAGGAACATCTGCCAGGTGGATTTATCATCAGGTAATCAAAAATAGTTATCATTTCAGAATTTACTGAATGAGTTTGGCCAAAGTACCAAAATATTTAAATTAAACAATCTTTAATAAGGTTTGGTTCTGAATTATTTGTAACCACTGTGTGTTTAATTTGGAAAGAACACAAATGTGCTCTCATCTTCCAGATTATGACAGAAAACACATAGCCATTAGTCTTCAAGAAGATGCACTTGTATTTTATGAAAGAATAAGAAGGACGAATATCTCTTAATGGTTATTCATTTGTGTGTGAACAATACAGGCCTGAGGAATTCTGTTGTTATTGTGTATTTTATCACCTACATAGATATGTCCCAAACCTGGCCTTGCCTTGTGAGTTAGTTGATATAACAAACAAGATGGACAGTGTACATAAACATCTTGCCCACCTGATTTGTTGCTGTAACTTATTTTTTTCTTTAATTTGCAAACAATTTTATTGAAAATGTACCCATAAGAAATTTACACTTTTCAGTTTCTATCATTCATTTATATTTATTTTTTCTTTTAACTTTTTTTTTGAGAGAGGATGAGAGAAAAAGAGAGGGATAAAATTATTATTACCAGTGTATACATTTGGTTAGAGGAACCATAAGTGGATCTTATAAACACATAGTTTTCCTTTGTAAAAATGCCTATGTGTACAAAGAACATTCCCAATATTTTCTTTTCTTCTTTACCAATGAAAAATAGACAACTATGATTTAATATAAAGGCATGGTTAGCTATGTAGGTACAATAGTATGTCCAGTCATTTTAATTGGGGGAATGCCACATGATGGACAGGACCCAACTATATCACACCACAGAACAGAGGGCAGTTTCCATTCATCAAGGCCCAGGATTAGTCTTGGCTAATAAACCACATGGTAACAACAAATACTGTACTTTAAAAGTAACTTCATGTTGGCATACACTTGACATCATTTGACAATTTTAGCTATAATTACTGTTTTCGAATTATGCTTCTAACATGAATCTACTATAAATCTGTTTTGGAAAAGTCAGAGATATCCCCACCATCCTCAACATTTATAACATCCATAATGTGTTTGAATAGATAAGAATTTGAAACAAAGAGCTCAATCAGGAAAATGCTTATTCATTATGTTTATGGCTTTAGGTATATTCATGTAGAGATTTCTGTTACAATTCAGTCCTTCCCAATTACTTCGTCCTGTGGAAACTATTTATTTAACATCAGTCTCTTCTGTTAGACTATGAGAAACATGAGGGTGAGGACATTATCTGTCTTACCCATCTATTTTCAATACCTTAGCACAGTGCCTGAGGCATCTCAGGGACACAGTCCTTATTTATTAAGCAAATGAATGAATGAAGCTCTGAATATTTGAGTTTGTTTAGTGTGACTTGAGGTAATGTGTCTGTTCTTAGACTCAAATACTCAGAACTTTCATCTTCCATTCTGTTTCTAACCTTCTCAAGACAGAAATATTCAGAATTTATATTGACAATCTTTTAGTTTTCATAACCTTTGTTCTCAGCTTCCCTACCTTCCCACCCTTTACACAAAGTACTGAGAAAGAAAGATAGATGTCTAAATAACAAACTAAAAAGTAGTCAATTATGATACTTACATGTTTTATTTAATCGGGCAACAACAATAAAACAAAACTGGTATATATGCCCTTTTCGGTAATTTGGTTAAATGGGTTGATTCTTTATCATAAAGATTCCATGTTCACCAGTCTCCCATGGAGTTCAATTTTAAGTGTGTGTGTGTGTGTGTGTGTGTGTGTGTGTGTGTGTGTGTGTGTGCTTGAATGTGGCAGGTAGAATAAAAGCTCCTATTGATGTCTATGCCCTAATCCTGGAATTTGTGAGTATGTTACCTTATATGTCAAAAAGAACTCTATAGATATAAAAAAGGGTACAGACTTTGAGAAGGGGAGATTGTCCTGGATATGTGGTAGGCCCAATCCAATCTCATGAGTCCTTTAAAGGTGGAGAGCCTTTTCGCCTATGGTTAGAGGGAGATGTGACAACGGAAGAAGGGTTAGAGAGATTTGATATTGCTGTTTTTGGAGATGAAGGAAGGGGCCCATGAGCTAAGTATAGGAGGTCTGTGGAAGCTGGATTCTCCCCTAATGGCTCCAAAAGGAACACAGCCCTGCCAACACCTTGATTTTAACTCTGTGAGATCCTTGGTGTACTTTTAACCTACTGAAATATAAGATAATGACTTATTTTGTTTCAAGTCACTAAGTTTGTAGTGATTTTTTATAAAAGCAACAGACAATAAGTGCAGTGATATTTGTTAAATCCATGTTAATCTATTAGATTAGTTCTAAAACAGTTGTTTTTTAAACAGTTATTTTAATGAAAGCATTTACTCAAAAATTATATCTTACTGTCAACTTACTGTTTGGCCAACTAAACACATATGTATTTAACAAATTGGCTGTACTGGTTTAAAAAATCTTATCTAATAAAAAAGCAATATGCAAATTGACTGTACCTCTGATACACCCACACCCACAAACCACGCCCACCAGCCAATCAGGAGCAAATAAACCCCAACCAACATGGCTGTGGCCACTGGGAGTAGGAGGGAGGCTCAGGGTTTCCCATCAATGGAGGAAGCCAAGCTTTCCTCCTGCCCTTGCTGGCCTAGGCCTCTACTCAATGTTACAAAGTTTCAATTATAGAAGATACATAAATCCAACAGAAATGGCGGCAGCCATGGAGCTGGAGAGAGCAGAGGCTAGGGTTCCCTGGGTGATGGAGGAAGCCAAGCTTCTGCAGCCCTAGCACTTAGACCTCCACTCTAGGCTACCAAGTTTCAATTATAGAATTTAAATAAACCCAAACAGAAATGGCTGTTGCCATGGAGCGAGAAGAAGGCTTGACTCCACTCTAGGCTACAAAGTTTCAATTGTAGAACATAAATTAACCCCAGATCCCAGGGCCTCCACTTGGGTCACTAGGGGGTGTGGCCAATCTGCAAACCACAACAGGCCCCTCTCCCAGGCCACCCCATGTCCCAAGGGAACCCCCACCCTGCTCCAGGACACACTTCAGGGCAAACCAGCCAACCCCCACCCATGCACCAGGCCTCTATCCTATCTAATAAAAGAGTAATAGACAGATTGACCATCACTCAAACATACAAGATGGTTGCCCCATGTAGTCAAAGATCCTGCCCCCATTTGGACACAAGATGGCCACCAAAAATGGCTAGCAGGGGAGGGCAGTTGGGAGGTTCAAGGCCTGCAAGGGAGAGCAGTTTTGGCCGTCAGGCCAGCAGGAGAGGGCAGTTGGGAGGGAGCAGGTCTGCAAGGGAGGGCAGTTGGGGGCAATCAAGCCTGCATTTGAGGGCAGTTAGTGGTGACCAGACCGGCAGAGGAGGGAAGTTAGGGGCAAAGAGGCTGGCAGGGGAGCAGTTAGACAACAATTAGGCTGGCAGGGTAGTGGTTAGGGAATGATCAAGCTGGCAGGCAGAAGCAGTTAGGGGCAACCAGGGAGGCAGGCAGGCAAGCAATTTGGAGTCAGCAGTCCTGGATTGAGAGAAGGATGTCTGACATCCCTTGAAGGGTCCCAGATTGGAGAGGGTACAGCTGAGCTGAGGGAAACCCCTTGCCCCCAGTGCACAAATTTCGTGCACCGAGTCTCTAGTATATACATAACTTGATTAGGTTGGCCAGATGGAAATTTAATACCGTCCTACTACTTTGGGGCATTTTGTGGAAATTATTACATGTAATTAAATTAGGAGCATATGTTGCTGTAGACATGTGTTCCTTCCCTGAGGAGATGGGGGACAGCAGAAGAGTGTGAGGTAGGAAGGTGGTTGGTATTTGTGGTCAGCTTGGTGAAATATTTTGTGGGCTGTAGGTTTTATATATGACTCTTCTAGACATAGTCTCTTGGCAATGTGAACAACAATACTCTTTATTTGGAGTTTTATAATACTAGACTTGCTAATATCAACCTGGTAATAAAGAGTTGAAAACAAATAAAAACCTTTAAAGGTTAAATATTATACAAAATCATGATTAAAATTGAGTTAGAGTTAAGCTTTGGTTCCTTTTATTTCTAGTTCTGTTATTTCACTCTGAGGTAAAAAATAAGCAAAAGCTCAAGAACTTTTACATAAATTCTTTTTTTTTTTTTTTGGTTGCTGTTAATCCTCACTAGAGGACATTTTTAACTGATTTTTAGAGAGAGTAAAAGGGAGAGGGAGAGACAGAGATAGAGAAACTTCGATGTGAGAGAAACACATCAATTGGTTGTCTCCTTCCTTTTCCCCCACTGGGGCTGGAAATTGAGCCTGCAACCAAGTTACCTGTCCTCAACTGGAATCAAACCTGTGATCCTTCAGTTTGAGGGCCAATGCTCTAATCATTAAACAAACCTGGCTAGGGCTACACAAATTCTTTATTTTTATAAAGTGTCTCTAAAATTTTATATGATTTCAGCATTTGAAGCAATGAAAATATCTTCAAGGTCAGAAATAAGTTTTCTTCAATTGGCTTTATATCATTTTCTATTACTTTTATAACAATTTGTCAATAAGTTAGTGGCTGAAAACAACACCAATGTATGCTCTTCTAGGTCTGGAGATCAGAATCCCAAATGAGTTGTAGGTGTTAAAATCAAGATGTCCACAGGGATGAAGGCTCCAGAAGAGAATCTGTTTCATTGACTCTTCAATTAATGATTTATGGCCATAGAAATGTTCCTTATTAGTGCATTTAAAATGTTTGTACTCAGTAGTAGTGAGTAATACTGCCGTATTTTATAATATTTGTAACTAGAAGACCAGTGAATGAAATATGTGCACTGGGCGGGGGGGGGGGATGTTCCCTCATCCTGGCCTGTGCTCTCATAGTCTGAGACCCCTTAGAGGATTTCCACCTGCAGGGAGCAGGCCTAAGTTGACAGTTGGACATCCCTCTCACAGTCCAGGACCTTACTGGACCTTGCTCCTTACTGCCCACCTGCTTACTGCTCTTTATTACACAGCTTGCTGATCCTTAGTGCTGCCATGGTGGTGGGAGAGGTTCCCACCACTGCTGCTGCACTCACCAGCTATGAGCCTGGCTTTTGGCTGAGCAGTGCTCCCGCTGGAGTGCACTGACTACCAGGGGGGCAGCTCCTGTGTTGAGCATCTGCCCTCTGGTAGATAGAGCGCATCATAGTGACAGGTCATTCTGGTCATTCTGTCATAATGGTTGGTTAGGCTTTTATTATCTAGATTAGAGACCCGGTGCATGACATTCATGCACCCAGAGGTGGGGGGTGGAGCAGAGAGTTCCCCTCAGCCTGACCTGCACCCTCTCGCAGTCCAGGAGCCCTCGGGGTATGTCCTACTGATGGCTAAGGCCCACTTCCCATATGTGGAAATCCCCCAAGGGGGCCCGGGCAGAGGAGTAGTCTTCCCCCTGGTGGTCAATGCACATCATAGTGAGCAGTTGAGCAGCCTTAGCATATCATTAGCAAATTACACTTTGATCAGTTGAATGGACAACTGGCTGACTAGACACTTAGTATATTAGGCTTTTATTATATAGGATAAGATATCAAGTTCACCCAGTATATTTCTGGCACTCTAAACTTTCTACTATCAGGTATTAGAATGTATGATTTAGTAAATTTCTATTTGTTGGTTAATAAAACCCACAGAATGAGTTTCAACAATGTAATAATTACATTTTTACTAATAATCAGATTTTTAAAAATGTATGTTTCAATCTAGTCCTTTAAGAAGAAATTGTGTTCTTTTAGTTGCAATCTTTTGAGATACATAGAGATGGTATCTGATATTTGTTTTGGCTTACAAATAAAATGTTCTGATTTTGTCACTAAAAACCATTTTCACAATAAAAGTGGTTATGTATCCTATGACAAAAGACATACCATGCAATTCTTCTTAATATTGTGTAGAATAAAATGGTGAGCCTTAACTTTGCATTTTTGAAAGATTGCATTGTTTTGCAATTCATGTGTCTTTTTCAAATTAATTTTCAAAATTAAATACAGGGTTAACAAAATCTTTTGAGAGTACCACCTGTTTCATCCATTCATGATATATTTGGAAAACAGTATTATTTAGGTGTACATACATACAAAACACACATGTATACACCTATACATATGTACCAATGGCCACTCAAATGTCTATGATGCTTACTTTTATGTGTAAATTTCACTGAGTGATGGAATGTCCAGACTAAACATGATTTTTGAGTGTGTCTGTGAGGTTGTTTCCAGATGAGATTTATACCTGATTTGATAGACTGAGTATAGCATATTTCTCTCCTTAATGCAAGTAAGAATCGTTCAATCCAGTGAATGGAACAAAAAAGGCAGAAGAAGGAAAAATTTGCTCTCTGTGCCCAACCATTGAGCTGAGACATCAGTCTTCTCCTGACTAGGACTGGGGCTTACATCACTGACCCTGTTTTCAGGACTACATGACCGATTATGGGACTTCTCATAAAAATGTTTCTATATATATTTGTTTGTTTATTTGTTTCCCTGGAGAAACCAATTAATGTATTTTGTGGAATATGCTAATATTTAAATAATCTGAATCAAGATATATACTCAGTACATGGAAGTCATGACCATAAGAATCAGACAAGGAGAAATAAAGGGCATCCAAAGTGAAAAGGAGGATGTAAGTTTTTCATTATTCACACATGAAACTATATTGTACATATAAATTATTGCCCTTTGAGATAACATGGAGGGACCTGGAGATTATTGTGCTAAGTGAAATTAGCCAGTCAGAAAAGAAAAAATATCATGTGATCTCACTTTTATGTGGAATCTAATGAAGAAAAGAAAAGAAAAAGGAAGCCACTGTATAGAAGGACATATTTTCCAATGATACATGTGATAAGTGGTTCATCTCCAAAATATATAAAGAAGTTAAACAACTCAATATCAGGAAGATGAACAATCCAATTAAAAAAAACAGGCAGAAGGGCTGAATAGATACTTCTAAAAAAGGAAATACAGATGGCCAATAGACATGAAAAATGCTCAATATCACTAATCACCAGAAATATGCAAATTAAAACCACAATGAGATATCATCTTACACTCACCAGAACACTACCATCAACAAATCAATAAATGGCAAGTGTTGGCGAGGTTGTGGAAATAGGGAATCTTAGTGCACCGTTGGTGAGAATGAAGACTGGTGTAGCCACTAGGGAAAGCAGTATTGAGTTTCCTCAAAAAAATGGAAGGCATCCTAGCCATCCCACTTCTGGGAATAAATCCTGAGAACTGCAAAACACCAATCAGAAAGAATATATGCATCCCTATGTTCATAGCAGCACAATTTACAATAGCTAAGATTTGGAAACAGCCCAAGTGCCCATCAACAGATGAGTTGATAAAAAAAAACCAAAAAACAAACAAACAAAAAAACCTGTGGTACATTTACACAGTGCAATATTATTCAGCTGTAAAAAGAAAGAACTCTTACCATTTGCCCATTTGCAACAGCATGGTTGGACCTGGAGAATATTATATTAAGCAAAATAGCTTGTCAGAGAAAGAGAAGTATCACGCAATCTCACTCATATGTGGAATCTAATTAAAAAAACTGATGAACAAGATAGAAATATAAAAGCATAGAACAGACTGATGAATCTCAGAGGAAGGTGGGGGTGAGGGAATGGGTAGTGATTAACCAGGGAACTTATGTACATAAGTGCATAGTCATGGACACAGATAACAGAGTGGTAAAGGCCTGGGAAGGATGGGTGCAAGGTGGAGGGGATCAATGAAAAACAAAATACACATACACAAAGGGGACATCTATAATATTTTCAACAATAAAAAAATAGATAAATATCACATGATCTCACTGATTTGTGGAATACAATAAACAACACAATATGATGAACATAACTAGATCTAGAGACAGAGAAGCATTGAACAGACCTCAGACTTCAGAAGGAAGGCAGGGTGGAGTGGGATGGAGGAATAAGATATCAACCAAAGGTCTTGTATGAATTCATATAAGCATAACCAATGGACACAGACACCAGAGGAGTAAGGGCATGTGCGGGGGGGTGTGAGGTGGCTAGGAAGAGGTCAATGGGGAAAAAGGAGATGTATGTAATACTATATATAACTAGAGGCCCAGTGCATGAATTTGTGCATGGGTGCAGTCCCTCTGGGTGGCCTGCAGGAATTGGGCTGAAACCCAGTCCAATGCCGCCTGCAGTTCCAACCTGCTGCTCCTGCTCATCCCGCCCCAACTGTGCCTGCTGCAGGTTTGTGCCCAATCAGTCCAATCAGGAGAGGCTCACGCTGTCACAGCAGCATTTGCCAGCCATGAGCCCTGCATCTGGCGTCCTCCCAAGGGGAGTGGCCTGTGGGATCCGAAACCAGCTCTGACATCCCTCGAGGGTTCCCGGATTGCAAGAGGTTGCAGGCCAGGCTGAGGGAGCACCATTGGGCCAGGGAGTGGCTACAGGAGGACTCCAGGGTGTGTTTGTCCCCATCTCACCCAGTCCTGATCAGGGTCGATCAGGGTCAGCTGCCTGGGGAGGGAAGAGGGAGGTTGGCCAGCCTGAGAGGGACTGTGAGAGGGCTCCAGGGCATGTCCAGCTCATCTTTCTCAGGCCCAATTGGCCAGACCTCAACAGCAAATTAACCTACTGGTCAGAGCATCTGCCCCCTGCTGGTCAGTGCACTTCATAGCAAACAGTTGAGGAGCCTTAGCATATCATTAGCATATTTTGCTTTGATTGGTTGTTTGGTTGTTCTGTCATTCGGTCTATTTGTATATTACCCTTTTATTATATAAGATACTTTAAACAATAAAGAATTAAAAAAAACAAAGTCACACACACACAAAAAAGAAAGAAAACTACCCATTTTCTTAAGTATCTTTCTCTAAATCTCTTTTCTGGGTTAATCAATGCTTTCCCTCCCCTTTGTAAAGAACAATGACTAATGTATTCATTTATCATCACTTTTCCTCAAAACCCCATGAGTGCAAGGACTGAAAGTTATAAGCCCACAGCATAAAGAAAATGAGAAATGGTCAATAATAAATAACAAAAATGGATATGTAGTAACTAATTTTCAAGGTCAGAGCAAGTAAAAATCTAAGCCATCATAAAAGCCAGCCCATAAGAAAACAATTTAATTTGTACCACAGAATTGTGTAAAGGTTCAAAATTTTATATACTAGACTAGAGGCCCAGTGCATAAAATTCATGCATGGGGTGGGGAGAAGGTGGTCAGGCTGGCCTGCACCCTTGGGGGATGTCCAATTGCCAGTGTAGGCCCCATCTCCAGGGATCAGGCCTAAACTGGCACTTGGACATCCCTCTCACAATCTAGGATGCTCCATGCACCAGTGACCATATTTTTTCATACAGGTACAAGGCATCTTGCTATTGTATATGCACCTACCATTTTTGCCCTGATTATAAAGATAGTACATAACATGATCCTTCTGAGGCAAGTAGTTCCATTTTCCCCATCTTATGGGAGGAAAAACTGAAGCAGAGAGAAGTTAAATAATTGGCTTTGTCATACAGTTACAAATTTCAGAATCAGGGCTGACCGACCACAAAATGTGCAAGCCAGAGTCAATGCATGTCCTGTTTTTTCGGGGTTAGAGTAGCCTTGCCAGGTTTTGATTTTTAAATCTAAGAGATTGTTCCCAATATATAGGGTAGGGTAATCAGGGCCATCTGTGGGGTGACTGGCAGATGAGGTGATTGGGGGCCTCTGCTGGCATCCATCTTGGCTAGCAACCTGGCACTTCCCACTGGCCAGCCCTGCCCCTCAATTGCTGCTACTGGCCACCTCCATCTCAGGGGGCAGATATTCAATACAAGAGCTGCCCCAGATTAGGGGCAACTCCTGCATTAAGCATCTGCCCCTGGTGCTCAGTGCGCATCATAGTGACCAGTCATTTGCCGGGTATTCCGCTGTTCGGTCAACTTGTATGTTAAGGTTTTATTATATAGGATAATTCTGGGAGTAATGGTGAGAAGGTGGGACTGAAAACAGAAAGACTAGTTGAAAGTGTGTATAAGGAAGGTTAAAAATGCAGATGCTTTCCTTCATCCTTGCATCCAGGCAACTACCTTCTTTCCAAAATAGGCAGAAGACTGGATGTTTGCACTGTGGAGATATTGAATCAGACCGGTTATACACTCAAAGATCAAGGATAGAGATTGGGAATGGATTACTGATAGAAATATAGAAACCTAAGATATATAGACACTGCTGTGGGCAAGTTGAGGGGAATGTTTACATGTATCCACATTATGGTGATGCCTCAGGCCCCTTCCCACTGCTAGATTTACACAATGTTTATATGCCCTGGAAAAAAGGCTGAAACTGAATATGACTTTTTATAGGAACTGGCAGCCTGAAAAGAAATGACATACAGAAACAGACATTCGGGATGTTGCTAATAAATGTCAAGAAGCTCATTTGATACTCTTACAGTGATGAGCCTTATTTTATAAGCCATGTTTATTTCATAAGCTACCACATTTGTGTAGGCATGTCTTATGCTTAAATAGGATCTGGTAGGTGAAATATTAGCCAAACATGAGGTCTTCTGGATTAACTCTAATTTTCTACACCATTTTCTACAAATTTCCAACTTATTCTTGGTCTTTCTCTTTTTTTCTATGATATTTCCTCAAATCCATTTCTCTACTAGTAGTCTTTTTTTACTATTTTAATTCAATAATTTTATTGTTTTCTAAAATTAATTTTTATATAGTGTCCTATTCTAATTTAATGGATTTTATATCTTTTCATATCTCTCTGAATTTACTGATGGAAAAGGCCACTTGAAGACTCTACACAATCTATAAATATAAAAGCCTAAGTGACCAAATTAATAACAACTTGTCGACCAGTCGCTGTGATGCACACTGACCACAAGGGAGCAGACGCTCATTATAGGAGCTGCCTCCTGGTGGTCAGTGTGCTCCAACAACCAATCTCTTATGGTTGGTGGATGACAAGGGCATGGGGGGAGAGGGAGGAAGCAAACCTCAGGAGGTTCGCCAACTGTGGGAGGTTGGCTGTGTGAGCATACTGACCACCCAGCTGGCCAGAGGAACCCACTAATGCACAAATTTGTGCACTGGGCTTCTAGTAAATAATAAAAGGCCAAAATCAAAATATGCCTCAGCACAGCATTGAATGAAAAAAAACAAGTCAGCTCTGAAGGTTAATAGTGGTCTTCACCATGAGTAACGGAATTAAGGCTAATACTTGGATGTTCAGATGCTAGGATCATCCATTGCTGATTTTTTTTTCTTCCACAAATAGAAATGTCAGTTATGTATTTTTTCTACAAGGAATTTTCTCTGGTTTTCTTTTTTTTTTCCCCTGACACAAATAATTAGTTGGAAACTCATGTAAAATGAGCTCTCCTAGGTTAAAATATTTCTAATATAAGTTATTACTACAAAAAATTCAGAACTCATATAAAAAGAAGGTACTATAAGAAACTTATAGTTATTAGATTTCATAATTGCAATTCTGGAAGCTGAGAGATGATATCTTCAAAGATTTAAGGGAAGATGATTTCAACCTTCCATTCCTTATCCAACCCAATTTTAAACATCAGTATAAAGATAAAAAAAGAGAAATTTTTATAAACATGCAGAATTTCAAAATAATTTACCTTACTTGCTGCTTTTTAAAAAATTAATGGAATACATATTCCATTAAACAAGGGGATAGATGAAAAATGGGAAAGAAATGGAATACAAGAGAGAAGAGGTCTAGCATAAGGACAATTTGAAGGGATTTCAAGTGTATGGCTGTATGTGGACCTGCAGCATCAGGAGGACACAGAGTTGCAGAAGGGTTAAAACTAAGAAGACCTTGAACTCACAGAGCAGCAGATGTGTTTAATTTCTGTAAGAAGGAGTACCACAGCTCAGGGGGAGAGATCAAGAGTTGACTGTTGATAGGTATACAGAAAACTAAGCAAAACCAACCAACCAACCAATTAATCAACCAACCAACCAACCAACCAACAAACAAACTAGACCAAAAAGGTAGCCAAGAAAGGAAAAGTAATTATTACATATTCTAAAACATAGCTATAAGTGTATAAAGTTAAGAATGCAGAAAATTCACCTAACCAAAAAGTGTCAATATTGGGAAGACCAAGGATGCAACGTATGGATATGCGTAGAACTGAGAGAATGGTGATAGGAGAAAGTGAAAGTGTAGCTTTATCTCCCAGACTAAAAAGTTCAATCCATGTTATACAGGGGAGGGCAAAAGCAGGTTTGCAGTTGCAAGTACATGAAACACAGAGTTTAGTCTTGTACAATAATTATTGTATTCTTTTCCAAACAAAACCTACTTTTGCCCACCCTATAATTTAAAAGAATAGTGACAGTAATTGCCTTTGTGAAATGACATTAGGGACTGGAAGGGATGAAACAGGTTTGTTGATACTATTCACAAACAGGATAAGGTAAATTCTTAAACTTCTAAACCATACTCATGATTTCTTTAATAAAAATTTAAAGTGATATTCACAACTTCTGTCTCATTTATGTAGTCATAGTTTGATTGTGAATTCTTCCAAAATGCAGAGCTGCTTCTCTTTACTTTGTAAAATGCCTGCCGTGTCACCAATGATAAGTAACAACACAAAACACATACACGTGCACACACATGCACCCAAAACAAGTTGAAAGTTTTGGGACAGCCTTAATATAAAAATGAATCACATTTAAAATATCACCACATAATTAGATATTAGCAAAGCTACTAAAGGATATGGGGAGGATGAAAAGTTTCAACTGGGTTTTACTTTTGGGTTGCTTTGTAATTGTATTTAAGTTTATGCTCTACTTTGAACAATCCATAGTGGAAATGGCTGTATCTACATTATGGGTGTGGTTTGTGCTGTAAAAACTATACAAAACTTAAATCAAGGGATCTACTCAGAAAAAAAGACAGAGATGAAAACTAGGGGAACATAATGCCTTACATTAAAATAACATATTCAAGATTTGTATATTTATTTTTTATGATTATTTTTCTCTATAACACCCTTTCTTGTGATTAACTGACCAAAGCTGGCTGGGACTGAGTGGGAGAAGAGGGTGCCTGCAGTAATCATAAAGAGCCAGGAGAGCTCTCGAGAAAGAAGCAAAATGATAACAGCCCTTCTCTTGTGAGTATTGGACAGCAGTTTTTCCATCTTTCATCTCACTTTTCACTGTAGGTTAAAAACAATAAGAAAAAGCTTTTGCACAGCAAAATGAAAATAAAAAACACCAACAAAACAAAAATGCAACCAACCTAACGGAGGATAATATTTGTAAACAATGTCCCCAACCAGGTGTTAATGTTAAAAATATTTAAAGAACCCATACAACTCAACACCAAACAAATAATCCAACTTAAAAATGGGTAGAGGATCTGAACAAATACCTTCCCAAGAAGACATACAAATGGTCAACAGATATATGCAAGGATATTCAACATCACTAGGTAATTAGGAAATGCAAATCAAATTGAAAAATAGGAACACTTATTCACTGCTGGTGTGAATGTAAACTGGTATAGCCACAATAGAAAAGAATACTGAGGCTTTTCAAAAATTAAGAATAGAGTCACTATATGACTCAAAAATCTATCTTCCGGGTATCTACCCCCAAAAAACTTGAAAATATTTATTTGCAAAAATATATGTACCCCTATATTCATTGCAGCATTACTTATGGTGGCCAAGACATTTTAAGTTGGATTGTTTGTTTGGTGTTGAGTTGTATGAGTTCTTTATATATTTTTAACATTAACTGCTGGTTGGGGATATTGTTTGCAATATTATCCCCAGAAAAATATCACATATCAATCAACTAATCACTCCACATTCCCCTTTGCCCTCATCCCTTGATAGCCACTAATCTGCTTTTCTTTTATATGGATTTGCCTATTCTGGATATTTATACTAATAAGAGGGTAATATGCTAATTAGACCAGGAGACCTTCCATATGTCCTTCCGGACAAAGCTATGATGGTGGGGCCGAGACAGAGATGGTTAAAGACAATCAGGTGAGGAGGGCAGGGCAGTTGGGGATGACCAGGCTGGCGGGGGTGGGCAGTAGCGGGTGAACAGGCCAGCAAGTAGAGTGGTTAGGGATGATCAGGCAGACAGGCAGTTGAGTGATTAGGAGCCAGTAGTCCCGGATTGCAAGAGGAATGTCCAACTGCCAGTTTAGGCCGCATCCCACAGGGATCGGCACAGGAATTGGGCCTAAACAAGCAGTCAGACATCCTCTGAGGAGTCCCAGATTAGAGAAGGTGCAGGCTGGGCTGAGGGAAACCCCTCTATGCATGAATTTTATGCACTAGGCCACTAGTCCTATCTAATAAAAGAGAACTTGCAAATTGACCATATCTCCTATCAAGCCATGCCCACAGCCATGCCCACCAGCCAATTAGGAGTAAATTATGCAAATAAACCCCAACCAAGATGGCTGCCATGACTGAGAGCAAGAGGGAGGCTTGGATTTCCCTGGCAATGGAGGAAGCCAGGATTTCTGCCTGCCCTTGCCGGCCTAGGCCTCCACTCAATGCTACAAAGTTTCAATTATATAAGATACATAATCCCAATAGAAAAGGCAGCAGCCACCGAGATGGAGAGAGAAGAGGCTAGGGTTGCCGGGGTGATGGAGGAAGCCAAGCTTCTGCAGCCCTAGTGCCTAGGCCTCCACTCTAGGGTACAAAGTTTCAAACAGAAATGGCTATCACCACAGAGTGAGCAGAAGGCTTGGCCCCACTCTAGGCTACAAAGTTTCAATTGTAGAACATAAATTAATCCCAGATCCCAGGGCCTCTGCTTGGTTCGCTGGGGGTGTGTGGCTGGCTTGCAAACCACCACAGGCCCCTCACCCAGATCACCCAACACCCCAAGGGAACCCCCACCCTGATCCAGGACAACCTTCAGGGCAAACCAGCCGGTCCCCACCCATGCACCAGGCCTCATCCTATCTAATAAAAGAGTAAGAGGCAGATTGACCATCATTCCAACACACAAGGGGGTTGCCCCCCTGTGGTCAAAGATCCTGCCCCCATGTGGACACACGATAGCCACCACAAGTTGGGAGGTTCCAGGCCTCCAAGGGAGGGCTGTTATGGGCCATCAGGCCAGCAGGGGAGAGCATTTAGGGGTGACCAGGCTGGCACAGGAGGGAAGTTGGGGGCAAACAGGCTGGCAGGCGAGCTGTTGGACATCAATTAGGCTGGCAGGGGAGTGGTTAAGGGGTGATCAGGCTGGCAGGCAGAAGCAGTTAGGGGCAACCAGGGAGGCAGGCAGGAGAGCAGTTTGGAGCCAGCAGTCGTGGATTGTGAGAAGGATGTCTCTGGATCCCTTCGGGATCGGGCCTAAAGGGACAGTTGGACATTCCTCGTGGGATCCCAGATTGGAGAGGGTCAAGGCTGGGCTGAGGGATATCCCCTGCCCACCATGCATGAATTTCTTGCACCGGGCCTCTAGTATCATATTAAAGACATAATAGAATGTATCATTTTTGTGAATGGTTTTTTTTTACCTAGCATAATTTTTTTCTGAGGTTAATCTAACTTGTAGTATGTATCAGTACTTTATTTTCCTTTATTATTGCTGTATAACCTGGCATTACATATAAATAACACAATTTGTTCATCTGTTGATGGATAGCTGAGCTGTTTCTGCTTTTCAGCTATTATGAACCATGCTATTATAACTGTCATGTGCTAGTACAAGTTTCTGTGTGGAAATGTGTTTTAAGTTCTCTTGGACTTATACCTAAAAGTAGAATTGCTGTGTCATATGTTAATTCTATGTTTAACTGTTTGAGAAATTGCTAAACTGTCTCCAGAGTCTGCATCACTTATATTCTCACAGTAATATATTAGAGTTCCCATTTCTTCATATTATTGCCAATATTTATTTTGTTCCTTTTTTCATTAAAAGAAGTGGTATCTCATTTTGCTTTTGATTTGCATTTTCTCATATTTCCTCATTAAATGCTCTTGTTAGGTATTTGCAAATTTACTTGGGAGAAAGTTTATTCAAGTCCTTTGCCCATTTTTAAATAGGGTTGTTGATCTTTTTGGTGTTAAATCTTATTTATATATTCTGGATATTAAACACATAACAGTTTTAATTTTTTATTAAGTATTACATATGTGTGCTTATCCTTCATTGCCCCCACCCCACCCCACTCATGCCTCCCCCCCCCCCACCCCTTGTCTGTGAGTTATGCTTATAAGCATGCATACAAGTCTTTTGGTTTATCTCTCCGCTTTACCCTCCCCCCTCCCCTACCCTCCCTCTGAGGTTTGATGCTCTGATTGATGCTTCTTTGTGTCTGGATTTCTTTTTGTTCATTAGTTTATGTTCATTATATTTCATAAATGAGTGAGATCATATATTAATCTTTCTCTGACTGGCTTATTTTGCTTAGCTAATGCTCTCCAGTTCCATCCATGCTGTTGCAAATGGCAAGAATTCCTTCTTTTTTTTACTGTAGTGTAGTATTCCATTGTGTAGATGTACCAGGTTTGTAAACCACTCATTTGCTGATGGGCACTTAGGCTGTTTCTAAATTTTAGCTATTATAAATTGTGCTGCTATGAACATAGGGGTGCATATATCTTTTCTGATTAGTGTTTCTAGTTTCTTGGGTTATATTCCTAGATATCAAGCTGTATTACAAAGCCATTGTTCTCAAAACTTCCTGGTACTGGCATGAGAACAGACATATAGACCAATGAAATAGGATAGAGAATCCAGAAATCTACCCAAATCATTATGCTCAATTAATATTTGACAAAGGAAGCAAGAACATACAATGGAGTTAAGATAGTCTCTTAAATAAATGGTGTTGGGAAAATTGGATAGATACATGCAAAAAAATGAAACTAGATGACCAACTTACACCATACACAAAAATAAATTCAAAATGGATAAAGGACTTAAACTAAGATAGGAAACCATAAAAATATTAGAGCAATCCACAGGCAGCAAAATCTCTTACATATGCTGATGCACTATCTTCACCGATACTGTTCCTAGGGCAATGGAAACTAAAGAGAAAACAAATGGGACTACATCTAAATAAAAAGCTGCTGTACAGCAAAAGAAACGATCAACAAAACAACAAAAAAGCCTGGGAGAACATATTTGCCAATGATATTTCATATAAGGGTTTAATCTCCAACATTTACAGGGAACTCATACAACTTAACAAAAGGAAGATACACAGCCCACTAAAAAATGGGCAATAGACCTAAATAGATACTTTTCAAAAGAGGACATAAGTAAGGCCAAGACACATATGAAAACGTGTTCAAAATCACTAGTAATCTGAGAGATGCAAATCAAAACAACAATGAGGTACCATCTCACAATTGTCAGAAAAGCTATTCAACAAATCCACAAATGACAAGTGTTGGGGAGGATGTAGAGAAAAGGGAAACCTAGTACACTGCTGGTGGGAATGCAGACTGGTGCAGCCACTGTGGAGAACAGTATGGCATTTCCTCAAAAAACTAAAAAGGAAACTCCCATTTTGACCCAGTGATCCCATTTCTCTTATTTTGTTAAGTATATTTCATTGATTTATTTTATTTTATTTTATTTACAGAAAGGAAAGGAGAAAGATAGAGAGTTAGAAACTTCCATGAGAGAGAAACATCAATCAGCTGCCTCCTGCATACCCCCTACTGGGGATGTGCCCTAAACCAAGGTACATGCCCTTGACCAAAATCGAACCTGGGACCTTTCATTCTGCAGGCTGACACTATCTGCTGAGCCAAACTTGTAAGGGGCCCACTTCTTAACAGTTTTCTGAGTTGAAAATATTTTCCCTCACTGTCTTTTTTACATTATTGATAAATTTATTTGATGATGCTTCTATGTCTCTAGTTCTACTTTTGTTCATCAGTTTATGTTGTTCATTATATTTCACAAATGAGTGAGATAATACAATACTTATCCTTCTCTGATTGGCTTATTTTGCTTAGTGTAATGCTCTCTAGTAGATCCATCCATGATGTTGCAAGTGGTAAGAGTTCTCAAACAGACCATCAGACCTCAAAAGGAAGGCAGGGGATTGTGAGTGGAGGTGAGGAAGTTGAGGGGGAAAGAGAACTAAAGAACTGGTATGCATATAAGCATAACCAAAGGACACTGACAGTGGTGGCGAGTGAGGTCTGAGGCAGCCTAGAAAAGGACAATGGGAGGAAGAGGGGACATATGTAATACTTTGAGCAGTAAAAAATTAAATAAATAAATAAATAAATAAATAAATAAATAAATAAATTTTTTGATGAACAATATTTTCTTAATTTTAAAGTTTAATTTAAATATTGCTTATTATACCTGTGGGCTCAACTCTAAGAATTCATTGACAAATCCTAACTCTTATAGCTTTAATGTTTTGCTTAAATTACCATCTGTCCTTGCATATTTTCTACTTTTAGAGTCCTTAACTTATCAATTATAGTAATTTTAAATTCCTTGTCTGATAAATCCATATTACTTGAATCTGGCTCTGATGCTTGCTTGATCTTTTCAGCTATATTTTTAAATTACTTTTTGACATGGCTTGCAGCTTTTGTTGAAAGTTGGGAGATGTACTGGGCAGTAAGAACTGAGGTCATTGGACTTTAGTGTAAGGATTTATGTTAATTTGACTAGGAGTTAGACTTTTTAATGTTTGCTCTTTTTAATATTTATGTGCCAGAGGTTTCAAGTCCCTCTGGAGTTCTTGTTCTTTTCTTCCATATTGTCTCTGAGCTTCCCTGAGAACTCCTCCTTAGTCAAAATCTAAGTCTTGCAGCTCTTTCAGCTATAAAGCTCTGAGACCATACTGGAGTTCTGTCAGTACTGGTAGGGTGTGGTGGAGGAAAGCATTCTATAATCTTATTATTTTATTTTAGTCTTTTAGTGGGTCTGTGTCCCTAGGTTGTGACATTCATAAGTGTTTTTTCATTATTTCCCATTCTCCTAACTCCCCATCACTGAGTGAGACCAGAAAATAAGTGGGGGGCTGAAGTGAAGACAAATGTCCTTCCCCAGATGTGATAAGTAGAATAGTCCCAATGGTTTCTCTTCCCTTCCCACTGGGGAAATCTCTGAGCTCTTCACCCTGAGAATCTGGTGGGATTTCAATAGACAAAAGTTGTGGAAGTGTGAGGACCCTGTAAGATTGCAGCCCTCAGAAGTTTCTTCAAAAGTCTCTACTCAGCTTCCATCAATTCATCAAGCTTATTCTGTAAATGTTTCCACCTATGTATGGTTCTGCAGGCTTTGGCTTCCAGGAAGTAGATTCCAGAGGTAACTCTGGATTAGCTTCTTTCACCAGATTTCAAGATGGAGTTTTCCCTGTTATCTCATTTCTCTGAAGGGACCATGAAAGCTAATTGATATTCAGTTTGTTTTTCATTTTCTTGAATGTCCAGGAGTGAACATGTCTGAATTGAAAGCTCTTTACATGTCTGAATTGAAACAGGAAGCCCCTTTGGCAGTAGTTTTACTTGTAAGATTGTCTAGGACAGTGGTCGGCAAACTGCAACTTGCGAGCCACATGCAGCTCTTTGGCTCCTTGAGTGTGGCTCTTTCACAAAATACCATGGCCTGAGCAAGTCTATTTTGAAGAAGTGGCGTTAAAAGAAGTTTAAGTTTAAAAAATTTGCCTCTCAAGAGAAATTTCAATCGTTGTACTGTTGATATTTGGCTCTTTTGACTAATGAGTTTGCCGACCACTGATACTAGGCCATCTAGTCCTGCTGAATTTTTTCTCTCTCTAGGTTTTTCCAATAGTTCTTTATAACCCCCTGCTTATCAACTCTTATGTTTATAGCCTGACTGTCATCAACTCTTATTTAATATATGTACTCCTGGAATAGTAACTCTGTTCTTAACCTTCTACCAATGGCATTTGGCCTTAACTTAACTGCATGGTTTGTGGCTTCATATAATCTCTAGCTTTATTATCTCACTTTATTTTTGTAAGGATCTCCTATCCAAGCCTACTAGCTTTACATCTTTGAGCACTACATAATTTATAATTGTAGATACATTTTCCTTTTCTGATCATCATGCTTCTTTTATTATCTCCAGGTTAATTATTGCTTCACAATTGTTAGGTTTAGACTTTCTAAGGACTAATGAATGGATTTTAATAGTTTACACCTATTGGAAGCATAGTAGATACAAATCTCACACCACAAGCTTAGGTATACAGAAATGTAATGTTTCAAGAGTTGAACTTAAATTTGTATCTCAAGCCTCCAGAAAATTAGTCTTAATCTCTTTAAGGTAATCTAAGCCTATTATGGATTTTGTCATACACTATACTGAATTTACTGGCAATTTATGCAAGTCAAGGCATCACAGTTTCCTTATCCTGCAGGAAAAATTGAGGGTAAGGGAAAAGCTATATGGTTCCCACTATTTTCTTCCTTCTCATTTGGCATCAGCCATCATAGTCCATAAATATTTTTTTCCTACCTGCAATACTACTCTACATCTGCTCATTCATAATGACAAATTCTAAATTTAACAACCCCATGGGAAAATATATGCCCATATCTATGTAATGATGCTATAGACAGTGAGCAAATGTCTTCACATTTCCTGCATCCGAGTATCCTCTAATGCTCTCAGGTGGTCTATTGTGTCTGGGAGCCCTATGTGAGACCTTGAGAGGCTTTTATTTTCTTTAGCACAAAAGAGAGAAAAATAATTCTTCACTTAGCATTTGAAACATCTATTGTTTATGGAAAAAATAATGTTTCAAGTCTTACATTGATTCTGACATGAGTTTCAAACACTATTTTAAACTCAGGGGAAAAATATCACCTTTATGTTCTAGCTTTAATGGGTTGAAGCTAATAAACATAAAAAGGAGAAATTAAAAACACAGATTGAAAATATAAAATAGTTATCTCATACCCCCAAGTTATTTTTAATAGATTTATTTTTAGAGTAGTTTTTGGTCCAGAGCAAAATTGAGCAGAGTACAGTTTCATTTAACCCCTGTCCCCACATATGCACATCTTTCATCAAGAGCAGCATCCTGCACCACAGTAATACATTTGTTCCAACTGATAACTCATATTGACACTTCATTATCACCCCAAATCCTTAATATACATGAGTTCACTCTTGGTGTACATTCTGTAGGTTTTGCCAATGTATAATGACATATATCCAACACTATAGTATCATATAGAGTGGTTTCACTGCCCTAAATATTCGCCCTGCTTTACCTATTCATCCCTCCTTGCCCTCAACCCTTGGCAACTACTTTTTACTGTCTCCATATAAATTGGGTTTCTAGAACTAATTCCAACATAGTGAAGGGGGTCTCTCATATTAACAAAAAATTCCTTGAAACCAGCAATACGTCTGAAAATAAATTCATTACTGATATTATCTTCCTAGAGATAACATTAGATTCCACAGGGTTAAGGATCCAATCCCATAAAACGGTCCTCCTCTTGACCCACACACACACTTCACTTGCCACAGTCCAGCCTCGTACCTATAACTCTGGTCAACTGGCCTTAGATCAGAGGTTCCCACAATGTCCTCCTTGGACTTGATGAATTTGCTCATAGAAGTCAGATACACATGTACTTACTAGATAACTGGTTTATTATAAAAATATATCACTCAAGAACAGCCAGATGCAAGAGATGCATAGGGCAAGGGATGTGGGACGGGATTCAGAACTTCCCTGCCTTCTCCAGGCTCACTGCTTTCCCCACATCTTCCTGAGTTCAACAACACAGAACTTCTCTGAACTTCCATCTTCTGGGTTTTTATGGAGACTTCGTTACATAGGATTAAATGA
The DNA here is from genome assembly GCA_027563665.1 of Antrozous pallidus. Taxonomy (NCBI): domain Eukaryota; kingdom Metazoa; phylum Chordata; class Mammalia; order Chiroptera; family Vespertilionidae; genus Antrozous; species Antrozous pallidus. Next base: position 42,960,936 of record CM050511.1, on the reverse strand, counting down.
TTGCTTGCAATTAATTTTATACCCAACCCTTCTCCCTTTTCCAGAAGTCAGGTGTAGGACTGAAGTTCCAATCCTTTTTGATCAGTGGTTGGCTCCATGACAACCAGCCCACATCCTCTGGTGCTTTCCAAAAGTCACCTCATAAAATTAACAAAGGATACCTTTGTCACGCTCAACACTTGGAAAATGTCAAGGGTTTCAGAAGTTGTGAGCCAGAAACAAAGACCAAATATATATGATAAATGTATTTTGATCACCTGAATGAGCAAATATACATATTTCTTATAAATCACAATTATCTCACCATAGTTATGTCTTCTCTAGAATATATGTAGCTAAAACCATAAAATACATGATCTTTTTAGATTGGCTTCCTTTACTTAGTAATATGCATATGTACATGAACATATATTTTCAATGTATTTGGATAAACACCAAAAAGTGGGTTGCTGAATTGTATAAAGTATATTTATTTTTGTAAGAAACTGACAAACTGTTTCAAAATGGTTGCATTTACAGCAGAAACAAATGAAAGTTTCTGTTGTTCTACATCCCCGACAGTGTTTGTTGTTGTCAGTGTTTTGGATTTGGGCCACCCTAAAGATATGGGAATTTGGGCTGGAACACGTGGTGTTTCCCTGGGCAGGATGGCTTCCCTGGATTCTTTGTCCCTCAGAGTTGGAGTCAAAGAATGAAACCATGAATGGAAGATGGGATAGCAAAAGTGGAAATTTACTGAAGAACAAGTACAGACTCCCACGTGGGGAGGGGGAAAGAGTGCCATTGAGTTCTTTTTTCCCAGGTTTATAAAGACTGAAGTTTTTGTGCCTTGATATCCCCTCTAATTGGCTACTATTCCTCTTCGATTTGGTCAGGATAGCAACTCCTGAGTTCAAAGGTCAAACTTCACAGGGGATGTGTGGGGCCCTCCTTCTTTATTTTGTAAATATAGACCTTTGACTACTCCCAATTCCTTTATCTTATGGAAATGTAACTACTGCCTCCTCCAGTTCCCTTATCTTATGGAAATGTAACTTTTTGCTGCTCCAGAGCCTGTGCTTTTGCCATGGACCCCTTTAATTTAAAAGAATTCCCTAAACCTGCTTATTTCACCCCTAAAATTTCTATTTCACTAACATGTGAATGAAAAAGAGGCCATAGCCCTAGCCAGTTTGGCTCAGTGGGCAGAGTGTCGGCCTGCAGACTGAAGGATCCCGTGTTAGATTCTGATCAAGGACACATGCCTTTGTTTCTGGCTCAGTCCCCAGTAAGGGGTCATGCAGAAGGCAGCCAATCAATGATTCCCTTTCATCATTGATGCTTCTATCTCTCTCTTCCTCTCCCTTCCTCTCTGAAATCAATAAAAATATTTTTTAAAAAGTGGCCAGATATAAATTGCCCTATGGGGTGGGGCAGGGCTGAGAATGGTAGGCCCTTCTAACTTGTTGACTAAAAGTAACCACACAGAATGGTCTGAACATTAAAATTCCTAACTAAAGCAGGTCGTGGCAGGTAGACCTGTCCAAAGTCGGTAGCTTCTTGTCAATCTTTTCCTTAAATGAGCCTGTTTATTGTCTTTGCACATCTAGGATCACATACCTTTGAAATAACAGTCATTTTCTTTTTCTCTCTCTTATGGGTACAACTGCTGGCACCGGACCACAGAGGAAGATACCACAGAACCACTCATTGTTACCTTGTTGCACACACGCCATCTGTATGTACTGTAAATGTCAACTATTAACTCTCCTGTACCCATAAATGTAACAAAGATCTATGTGTATCCATTTTGCGTTTTATCCAGTCTTAGAGATTTTCCCACTTTGCTTTCTCTCACTCCTTAATACACCACCAATTAATGTATTGTACCTTCTTTATGTCTTCCCCTTTGATCCTAATGTGTAAAATAAGCTGCAAAACAGCAATTCTCTAAAGCATTTTCTCAATCAATTGAGATTTTTCTTCCAGAAATGGTCTCAAAATTTTCTCAAATCGACTTTTATAAGACTTTCTAAAGACTGGACATTTTTTGATCAACAAATAGATGAGTAGTGGTATCTCATTGTTGTAATTTGCAATTTCCCAATAATTTATGATGTTAAACATCTTTCATATGTTTTTTGAAATCTTAATACATTTTTTCATGAGGTGTTTTTTTTTTTTTTTTTTTTACTTTTGTGCATTTTTTGTGTTGTAAATTGCCTTATTGTTTAGTTTTACCAGTTTTCTGTATATTTGAATATAAGTCCTTCATCAGGTTACCTTTTACAAATATTTTCTCTCAGTCTGTGGCTTATTTTTTATTCTATTAACAGTATATTTTACAAATTAGAATTTATTAATTTAATAAAATCCAGTCATCATTTTTTTTTGACATTGTGTCTTTGGTGTTATATATATCATTGCCATTTGGAAGGTCATTTTGATTTTTTTCCTATATTAACTTCTAGAAGTTCTGTAGTTAAGCATGTTCCATTTAGGTCAATGATTCAATTCAAGTTTTTTTTTTGAGAAATAAAAGAGCTACATCTGCATTTATTTACTTTTTAACATGTTGATAGATGTCCATTTGTTGCAGCATCATTTGTTGAAAAGACTATCTCTTCATGGTAATTCATTTGTTTCTTTGTCAAGCACCTGTTGACTATATTTATATGGGTTTACTGCTGAGCTCTTTTATTCTTTTCTACAGATCTATTTGTTTATTCTTTTGCCAAAACTACCCTGTCTTAATTACAATATCTTTATAGTATGTTTTAATGTCAGATAGTATCAGTCTTCTAACTATGTTCATATCATTTAATATTGTATTGGTTTTCCTGGGTCTTTTGTCTCTTCATATAAATTTTAAAATCAGTTTACAATATTCACAGAGTAAATTTCTAGAATATTGATTGGGATTGTATTGAATATATAAATCAGAAAAACTGATATTGTGACAATATTGATTTTTTTAATCCATGTACATGGAATACCTATGCATTTATTTATTTTTGTGTGATATATTTCATCAGAAATTTCTAGTTTTAGCTTATATATAGAACATATTTTGTTAGACTTACACACATATATTTCATTTGTTCATTGCTGTTATATAGCAAAGCAATTGGTTTTTATATATTACTAGGGGCCTGGTGCACGAAATTCAGGCACTGGGGATGGATGGTCCCTCAGCCCAACCTTCCCCCTCTCACATACTGGGAGCCCTCAGGGGATATCCTACTGACAGCTCACCCCCAGCCTGCCCAAGGCTGAAAGCCTCTGGCTGAGACTTTCCATCCTTGGGTAGGGGACCTTGGCCAGGGAACCCCAGCCAGCCATCGCACTGTGATCAGGCCAATCGCTGCCTGGCCCCACCCCTAACCTGGCCTGGCCTGCCCAAAGCCAGGGGCGAAAAGGCCTCTTGGCGAGGCCTTTACACCCCTGGCCTGGGGCACCTAGTGAAGTGATCAGCCTGGGGTGCCCAGGGAAGTGATTGCCCTGTGGCCCAGGTCAATGGCTGCCTGGCCATACCCCCAGCCTGCCTGGCCCTGACCTGCCATGGGCAGCAGCCATCTTGGTTTTGTGTTAATTTGCATATAGCTCCTGATTGGCTTGTGGGTGTGGCTGTGGGCTTGGCTTATTTGGTGTAGCAAAAGTACGGTCAATTTGCATATTACTCTTTTATTAGATAGGATTTTTGTATCTTGTAACCTTGCTATAATTGCTCATTACTTCGGGAGTTGTTTTTTTTTTTTTTTTTCTTTTATTCTCTGTAGATTCTTACAGATTTTCCTACATTTAGGATATTGTCAAGTGCAAACAAAAACATTTTTATTTTCTTTTTTAAATCTGAATAGCTTTAATTTCCTTTCTTGCCTCACTATGTTAGCTGTACAGTATTTTTTTTGTAGATGCTCTTTATTGAGTTTAGAAACTTCCACTTGTGCCTTTTTTTTTCCATTGAGAGAGCTTTGCCATGAATGAGTGTTGGATTTTGTCAAAGATTTTTTCTGGCCGAGACTGGTTTGGCTCAGTGGATAGAGCATCGGACTGTGGACTGAAGGGTCCCGGGTTCGATTCCAGCAAGGGCATGTACCTTGGCTGCGGGCACTCCAGTGGGGGGCGTGCAAGAGTCAGCTGATCGATGTCTCTCTCTCGTCGATGTTTCTGACTTTCTATCCCTCCCGCTTCTGCTCTGTAAAAAATCAATAAAATATATTTTTAAAAAAACAAAGATTTTTCTGCATGTATTATTATAATTATGCATTTTTTCTTTTTACTTGTTTGTTATAGATTATGTTCATTAATATTTTAGTATTGAACTAGCCTTGCATATCAGTGATAACTGTCATTTGATCATCATATCTATGTTTTTATATATACCATTGAATTAAATTTGTTACTATTTTGTTGAGTATTTTTAGATCTATGTTCATGAGCTATGTTGGTCTGTAATATTATTTTCTTATAAAGTTTTGGTCTGGGTTTGGTAGTAGAGTGATGCTGGCCTTGAATGAATTAAGAACTATTTCCTCTGCTTCTGTACTCTAAAGAAGATTATAGAAAATTGGTATTTTTTTCTTTAAATGTTTGATAGAATTCACTAGTCAACCCATCTAGGTCTGGGGCTTTCTGTTTTGAAATGTTATTTATTAATTATTTAGTTGGGAATGTCCCTTATCCTAGGTCAGTTAGGTTTTGATAATAGTCTAGCAGGTTTGGCTCTGAACCTGCCCAGTTAGAAATTTATGACCAGAGCACCTTGTGAAGTTATTTTCAATCACTGAACTTGTCAGATCTATTATTGAGCTGAATTTGTGTCTACAATTTCCCCTTTTGGTTATAAATCAATACCAAGAATGGATTTATGACATACCTATTGACTTGATAGTCTCACAATGCTAGAAATTCTCATTGCCAGGAAGCCTCAGACAAAATATAAATATTATATTTAATATCAATAAATTGAAATGCCTATTTGTTCTACTTAAACAAACCAAAACTAGCTTTTATTTATTAAGGATTAATCTTAGATAATGTGATTTGAAAAACATTTGAATTAGATTCTATATTTCTGAGAATTGTAGAATACCCAATGGTTACAAGCACTTGCTTTCAAATTAACTTTAATACTAGTATTTAGAGAAAAAAACTATCTCACATTTATCACATGCCTATATAGACACACATAGATAGATGCAGAGAACTTTTAGCCATAGTAAAAGAACAGTTGGATCCAAATTTTGTTTTGAAGGCATTTATAATTTATATCTATCCTTGACAAATCAAGTTTCAAATAACCTTACTCATTTTAAAATAAGGATATACATTTTTAATACCTCAAAGAATTGGGTTGACACCTAAATGACATCATAAATTGATCAATTATTTAAATCCTCTTTTTAAAGCTTTGAAGGATCATTTAAGTATTTTTTTATTTATTCCCCCTATTTTTATATCTTGCTTTTTCTAACTGTGCACAAATGATTAACTTAGAAGTATCAAAGGATCCTCATCTCAGTCATCTTCCTACAGGAGTATAAATAGAAGGCTGACTGTTAAGGGGCTTGTCAACTTCAGAGGCACACTTTTTCATGTTAACTTTTAGTTTTTGTTTGAGATCTGTAGTGTCTAAACAAACTTCTAGGGAAAACCAGCCTTTATGTACATGTCTTGGGATGACCCCTTAATACTCTGGAGGAAATTCTTCCTCAAGCAACTCACAAAGATGCTTAGTCACCTAAGAATACCTGAGACAATGAGAACTGACCTGATGCCTCTAGAACTCTGACATTTTCTTTCTAAGACACGAGCCCCTTTTTCTGGGTGAGCCCACGCCAGGGCGCCCTGTGCTTCGCAGAGAACTCTCCCATCAGCTTCTCTGATCAGTTGCATCACTGTGCTGGATGCTTCTCATGCCCATCTCTACCACTCCAGATACAGGACTCTGCAACAATTAGCATTGCCCTGTTGGCTATTAGGGTTGGGAAAGTAAGTGTCTTATCTTTCAGAGCTAAATACACTTCAGTCTTTCATTTAACCAGCAAAAAAAAAATGTTATCAGACTCTCAGTAAGCAATCCAATAAAAAGCCAAAATTAGAAGCAGCAACCCATTTTTCTTTCCTGTCCCTGAGCTATCCTCCTTGCTTATCCACCTCAAGGCTTTTCTAAGAACAGATTAAAAAAATTAGAACCTGCTACCAAAAAGCAGGGCAGTCCAAGATTCTGAGATAAAACTCATCTAAGTTCACCTAATGCAAAGCAAGGAGCTGGTGGCCCACACTGAGCCCACGCTGGTACCTAGAAAGGGATGATTCTTGATGGGTTTCTTTGGAACCCTGCAAACTGTACCAAGAAACTGTCAACCTAAGAATATTCAAACCTGTTGAGAATGGTCTTAGGCTCTACAGCAGCAGTTTTCAACCTGTGGGTCGCAACTCACAGGTTGAGAGCCGCTACCAGGGTCTCCTAAGACCATTGGAAAACACAGATATTTACATTATGATTCATAACAGTAGCAAAATTATAGTTATGAAGTAGCAACAAGAATAATTTTATGGTTGGGGGTCACCGTAACATGAGGAACTGTATTAAAGGGCCACAACATTAGAAAGGTTGAGAACCACTGGATTACAGAATAGTTAACAAGATTCTGTGCTGTGCTGAGGGTGGTTATCTTTTCAAAGGGTCTGAAAAAGAGGTATTTCAAAGGTGTGCTAACCTAGATGCACAAAAACAATGAACAGGACTTGCTTAAGGCAAAGATGAACTATTTATTAAGGAAGTTATATGCCTTGGGTGTGACTACCCACCAAGACCTGCCCAGTTAGAAATTTAGGATCAGATCCCTCTATGATTGATGCTCTTAGAGTTTTTAACCCTCATAGTGGTGCACATTAAGAATCCAGCAATTTCTCAGTTATAGTTCAAGTTTTCCTATACTTGCACTGGTACCTGTGGAAGCTTTCACTTGGTAATCTTTGCATCATGCACCTGCCCTTCCAGTCTTGGGGGCAGCATTTTGTTTTGTGTTCTCCCCTCTCTAACAGACCCAAAAAAATTTGTTTTCTTACTCTGCTCAATTTTCATTTTACTTGTTAAATTGGCAACTTCCAAGCTCTGTACAAGTCTATCCAAAAGAACAGAAGTCTCAGTTGTGTTTTGCCTCTTTCTTTCAATAAAGTATCATATAAATTACAATGTTTGAGCATGATAAGGTATTTGATCTTATGATTTGATGTTATTAAGATTGGATTTTAAAACATATTAGAATTCATAATACCACTAATAACTTTTGATTATGTTTACAATTTACTTTTAGTCAGTAATATTTGTAAGCAATAAAATATTTACAATTCTTCAGAGCTGATAAAAATGGTAGGTTCTGAAAGGTATCTAAGTTTCTATATCATAGAACGCCTGTGGTTGTGCGATGGTGATGGCATCACAACCAACTACCGGACTCATCAGGAGGTGCATTGATGGAGCCTGCGACAGGAGGGACTTCTCGAGCGTCTGGGGAGCCAGCAGCATCTGAGGAGTGTTGCGGGCCACCGGCAGCATCCGTGGAGCACGCAAGGCTTCGTGGGGTGGTGGACATGGCCCTGTGGCAGGTTAGACTTAAGGGACCTAGACACACACTATTTTATGCTATATAGTAGGACTGTAATAGGATAGCAGTATCATTTGGTGCTATAATTAGCTAGGCTAAATTCAAAGAATATAAAATCAAACAATAGGACTTCCATTTTTGGCACTGTAGCAGACTACTTTCCCTGAAAAACCCTCTAGATAAAAACAAAACAAAACAAGCAAATCAGACACACACACACACGCACACACACACACACACACACACACACACACACACAACTTTGAAAAATGCTGGATAAAATGCAAAAGTATGTTTTTTACAGGAACATTTGAGTTTATGAGAAAGTAAAGGAAATGTCTTGTGGCTCCAAATTTAGAAGACTGAAAACCAGGGAGTTTGGTGTGTACAAAAGCTGTGGCTTTATTAACTCCAGGCAGCTTTTCTCTGAGGAACACCAGAAGTGAAACACAAACATCTAGCGGAGTGATGGGCAGCCTTTTGAGCTTGGTGTGTCAATATTCACCAAAAAAAATGAGCATAACTCGGTGGTGTGTCACTCCAAGGAAAAAAAAAACATACTTCTCTCTATGCAACCGCAAGCGACCGTGTGTCATTGAAAATGCTGACACGTGTGTCATAGATTCGCCATCATGGAATGTATACCTCTATCCTTGTTCATTGTACTACCAACTAGGTACTGTTCATCAGTAGACTGCGAGTTCTTTGAGGGTAGGAATGCTACCTTATTCATCTTTTGTCCTCATGGTTTATTAGTATGCAAGTACTTGGGACATAGTAAATACTCAATAAATATCTACTGAAATGAAAAGGGAAAAATGCAGCTTGAGAGAAAAAACAAATGGCCTCAGAGAAATGACATTAAAGTAAGGGCAGACTTCCTAGAGCAGCAAGACAAAATTACAAAATAATGTATTAAATATTTTGAGATTAAAAACATCTTTTTAAAAAAATATATTTTATTGATTTTTTACAGAGCAGAAGGGAGGGAGAGAGAGAGAAAGTCAGAAAAATTCAATGAGAGAGAGACATCGATCAGCTGCCTCTTGCGCGCCCCCTACTGGGGATGTGCCCGCAGCCACAGTACATGCCCTTGCCGGAATTGAACCCAGGACCCTTCAGTCCGCAGTCCAACGCTCTATCCACTGAACCAAACCGGTCTTGGCAGAGATTTAAAAAATCTTAATATGACTCAATCACCAGTTAAGAGAAAAATAAAATTATGGAGAAATTGAAAATAAAAAGTTTGTCACCACCCGATAATTCTCAAAAAATGTTTAAAGTGTATTCTTCAGGAAAAAATTACTCTGGAGGAAGTATTGGAATGCATGGGATAAATAGCAAGAAAAAAGTTAGTAAATATGTGGGTAAGTTTGAATTGACATGGAATTATATTTTATAATAATAATAACAATATGGGGGAAATTAACAAAAATATGGCATTAAAATTGGGCAAAATAAAAATATGTAAGAATAGAGAGTTTAATTGGTTTTAAAATATTTTAACATCCTTGTATCTTAATTATGCATAATCAAAAGAAAACATAACTACTAAAGAATTAAAACAGTATATATTTATAAATTAATTGATTGAAGAACAAAATTTTAAAAATTAATCCAAAGGAATGCCCCAAAAGCATAGAAAAACAATGCTTAGAAAGCACATAATAAAATAATAGAAGTAATTTCATAATTCCAAATAGATTAAATTAATTAATTAAGAGTAAGAGATCACATGGAAAAAATCAGGTACCAGAAGAGTGTTTATAATATGAGACATTTATATAAATATTATAAGTATACAAAGAAGACACTGTTCTGTAGGGATCATACAGCTCTGATAAAAAATACATTTATTGATGGTAAATATTTAATTTAAACTAGTGATTATCTTAGGAGTACTGAGTGGTTGATATATGATGAGCATTAGTTAATTCTTCATGGCTTTATAGATCTGAAACATTTGCTAATATTTTTGGTAAAAACCCAGTTTGGATTTTAATGTGCTTTTAATCAAGATGTTACTCAATGATATTACACATAGAATTTGGGCTCTCAGAAAACTCTCTATGCATTGTATTTCACTTGTGTGTATTTTAATTTTTGGCCACCTGCTGCTTTGATGCTTCATGTAGTATCTTTAAATTATGGCCTTGAAAGATGGCAGCAGCATAGAAACCAGTTTTCATAAGCACCATTTTAGAAGTTTAACCACATCTTAGATCTTGAAAGATGAAGAATGGCCTCAGCTGTGGGAAAACTGGAATGTAGAAAAACATTTAAGCCAGTATTAAGTTACAAGAATTTTCTATCTTACTACTGCTCATTTTTAAGGGATGCCATTTTAGGTAGTGTGAAGAGCAGAATGAATTCCCTTATTCTCCCAGCTTCCAACACTACAAGCCGCACCATCTGCATTAAATGACTCTATCTGCCCAATGGAGCAATAGAGTTTGTTATATTAGCCTTTGTGAGATAAATGACTTGTTAGAATTCTTCGGTTTAACTAATGTGAAATTCCCACTATCCTGCCAATCCTTATACTTGGTTTGAGTGTTGACAGAATGTTCACCAAAATCACTGCAGAGGCTGACACATAGCACCCAATCAGTGGTTCTCTTCTCATCTCAATTTTTCTCTCTTCTGCAAAATATTCTTTCACTTTTTGGACATTATTAAAAGTATGCCTTTTTCATTAATTTTTTCCACTGATATTGAAAAACTGATGGAATTATTTGCAGAAGATTTTTTATTGTACTTTAAGTTATGACATTTGGTGTATTTTATTACTCATGCTGCAGACGCAAGGGAATATAGCTGCAAATAATAAGAGTATTTACTGATGCAATATCACAATTATTAGACAAGCAATTATTTGATACCTGCTGGATATCCTACACTTCAATCAATTCTGACACATTATACTTAGAAATAGCCTTAAATCCTATAAGTGAAGGGTTCATTCCCACCCCAGTGCTCCACCCTATTCAGAAGCCAATTGCAAGCCCAGGTTATCACCTGTGCTCCTGACCTGCTGACTATAAACCAGAGGATCCCATAGCCCCCTCCTTAGGTCTGATTAATTTGCTACAATAGCTCACATAACTCAGGGAAATATTTTCCTTACCAGATTGCAGACTAATTATAAAAGGATAGAACTCAGGAGCAACCAGATGGAAGAGATACATAGAGTATGTTACAGCAGAAGGGTGCAGAGCTTCCATGCACTCTCCAAGCCAACACTCTCCCAACATCTCCATGTGTTTAACATCCAGGAAGCCTCTTTGGGTTTTTATAAAGGCTTTTTGCATAGGCAACATTGATTAAATCATTGGCTCTGGTGATTCATTTAGACTTCAGCTTCTCTCCTAGCTCCAGAAAAAATTTGAGTGTCATACAGAAAGTTCCTGTGACAACCAGTTCCCAAAATCTTCCCAAAGTCATGCATTTTCATAACATGAGGCAACATTCTGGCTCTCATCTCTTTGAAATTCCAATGGTTTCAGGAGCTCTTTGCCAGACATGTTGAAAAAGACTAAATCTATATTTCTTATTACAAATCACAATATCGCAGTATCATTCTTAAGTTTTCTTGAAATTTAGTCCTAAGAATCTCTTTTGTATCTAAAAATCCTATATAATAAAAGAGAAATATGCAAATTGATCATACTGCCGCTATACCCACAAACTATGCCCAGCAGTCAATCAGGAGTGAGTAGGTAAATTAACCCAACCAAGATGGCTGTGGCCATGGAGCAAACAGGAAGCTTGGGTGTCCCTGGCAATGGAGGAAGCCAACCTTCCTGCATATCCTGGCCAGCCCTGGACTCCACTACAGGCTACAAAATTTCAATTATAGAAGATAAATAAATCCCAACAAATATGGCTGCAGCCATAGAGCAAGCAGGAGGCTTGGGATTGGAAAAAGCCAAGCTTCCTGACTGTCCTGGCATTGGAGAAAGCCAAGCTTTCTGGCTGTCCCTGGCCTCCACTCAAAGCTATAAAGTTTCAATTATAGAAGATAAATAAATCTCAGATACCAGGGCCTCCCCTTAGGTCATCAGAGGGTGTGACAGGCCTTCAAATCACCACAGTTCCCTTGCTCAGGCTGCCCCATGCCCCAAGGGAACCTCCAATCTGATCTGGGACACCATTCAGGGCAAACCAACCAGCTCCAATCCATGTACCAGATTTCTATCCTATCTAATAAAAGAGTAATATGCAAATTGACTGTACCTCTGATCAAGCCACACCCACAACCACACCTACCAGCCAATCAGGATCAAATTATGCAAATAAACCCCAACCAAATGGCTGCTGCCACTGAGAGCAGGTGGGAGGATTGAGTTTCCCCTGCAAGTGAGGAAGCCAAGATTTTTGCCTGCTGTTGCCTGTCTAAGCCTCCACTCAATGCTACAAAGTTTCAATTATATAAGATACATAATCCCAACAGAAATGGCGGCAGCCACAGAGTTGGAGAGAGAAGAGGCTAGGATTGCTGAAGTGATGGAGGAAGCCAAACTTCTGCAGCCCTAGCCTAGGCCTCCACTATAGGCTACAAAGTTTCAAACAGAAATGGCTCTCAATATGGAGCAAGCAGAAGGCTTGTCTCCACTCCAGACTACAAAGTTTCAATTATAGAACATAAATTAATCCCAGATCCCAGGGCCTCCATTTGGGTTGCTGGGGGGGCATGGCCAACATGCAAACCACCTCACCCAGGCTGCCCCACACCCCAAGGTAACCCCCATCTTGATACAGGATACCATTCAGGGAAAACCAGCCAGGCCCCACCCATGCACCAGGCCTCTATCCTTTCTAATAAAAGAGCAATATGCAGATTGACCATCACTCCAGCGTACAAGATGGCTGCCCCCTTGTGGTCAAAGATCCTGCCCCCATGTGAACACAACAAGATGGCCACCACAAGATGGGCAGCAGGGGAGGACATTGGGAAGTTCCAGGCCTGCAAGGGAGGGCAATTATGGGTTATCAGGCCAGCAAGGGAGAGCATTTGGGAGGGACCAGGCCTGCAAGGGAGGGCAGTTGGGGGCGATCAAGCCTGCAGTTGAGGGCAGTTAGGGGTGACCAGGCTGGCAGAGGAGGGAAGTGGGGGGAAAACAGACTGGCAGGGGAGCAGTTAGGCATCGATCAGTCAGGCAGGGTACTGGTTAGGGGGTGATCAGGCTGGCAGGCAGAAGTGGTTAGGGGCAATCAGGAAGGCAGGCAGGAAGGCAGTTGGGAGCCAGCAGTCCTGGATTGTGAGAGGTATATCTGATTGCCTTGATCCTACTCAATCCCAGTAGGATTGAGCCTACGCAGGCAGTCAGACATCCCTTGAGGGGACCCAGATTGAAGAGGGTGCAGGCTGGGCTGAGGAACAACCCCCTCTGTACACAAATTTTATGCACCAGGTCTCTAGTTAAAAAAAATTACATATTTTTTTTATTCTAATCCTTTTATTTTTTTATTTTTTTAATATATTTAATTTTTTTGGCAGTATACCTTAAAATTAGTAGTAGTACATATGTTTTCCTTTTGTCCCCCCATTTTCCTCCCCACAGCTTCCCCTGGGAGATCAAACGTAGGACTTGTATGCATACATGTGAGCATAACCAGTGGATACAAGACACTGGGGGGGGGGCGGGCAGGTGGGGACATGTATAAAAATTTACATATTCTTATTTGTGTGAAATAAAACACTCTACATTTTTAGTGATATGGTATTTAGTACTTACAATACTTTAGTTTTAAAAAGATCTATGTGTTATCTTAATTTAGCCCAACAATTCAATTAAGTAGTACATAATGTAAGTATAATTATAAGGACACTGATCTTCAGAGACATAAGGATAGATAGCATTATAAAATTCAATCTGTTAGTCAGAATCTAATATATCATATTACTATTCCTAAATTTGGTTTGTTCTTACCCAAAAATACATCTGAGGGGACAAGAACTTATTTTACAATAGTATTTGCACATTAAAACTAATAAAATTTAAATTGACTTTAATATTCTTAATTACTAATTCAATGATTAATACTCCCAATGAAATTAGATAGGTGTGAGCTTTGTCATCCAACTATCAGAAGAGCAAATTCATTAGTAATTAAACATGACATGAAATTAATTTTAAATACCCTAGACTTGCCTAGAAGAGCCATTCACCAGTAGTAATTTAGATAAAATCCTCTTGCTTTTCATAATTCCTTTAATCAAAAGAGCAACCTCGAGTTCTTATCCAATTTGCAATGGACACTTTTCTTTGGTTAGTAATTAGGTGATTGGTTAGAATATTATTACCACTCACCAGGGCATTTTTCTTTAAGTGGCCCAGATATTATTCTTTTGGTCTAGTTTATGAATTGGTCTTTATAGTCTCAATAAGACAAACTCTTTAGTTAATTATATAGGATCTAAAGATGTTCTGAAATTTTACAAAATAGGATTTTAAGTTTCACTTTATTATTCACATAATTCATAAAGCTGATGTAAAGGCAGAATAGAGCATTGTTTGAGAGTGTACCATAGCTCCACTATGAGTAGCTGGCAACGACTTTCAGCAAATCACTTATCTGTCTCCTGGTAGGTAAAATGACAATAACTACCTCAGTAGGCTATTATAAGAATTAAGTGTTCTGTTAAATAAAGCACTTAGAACAAAACCTGGTTCACAGTTGTGCTGTATTAGTATATGTTGTGTTTGATGATACATCCATAGCCTGACATTTAGCTTGTTGACTCCTCTGCCTACCTCCTACCCAACTGCCTGCAAAGCACCAACTTAGTTAACTCACAGAGTGGGAAAGGGTTGTGTGAATAAATTAAAACTTTCAGTAAACAATGCATTCACTTTTTCATCCCACTGGGATTATAGTGGAATGTAGGCTTTTCAATAGCATTGGATTTAAACACCTAAAAATACCTTATGAAGTATCCAGCAAATCTCTTTAAACTTTAAAATTGTTTTTCTTTCAAACCTTCATATATATATATGAAGCATATATATATATATATGCTTACTCATAGAATATTTTAGAAATTATTTTAACTGCCTAGCTTAATTAGGTATGTAAGATGCCAGAGCTATTTTTGAGACGCAGCATTTAAATGTTCAGTTTCAGCTCTAGCCAGTTTTGCTCAGTGGATAGAGCATAAGCCTGTGGATCAAAGGGTCCTGGGTTAGATTTCAGTCAAGGGCACCTACCTGGGTGTCAGGCTCCTTCCCAGTCGGGCCCTGGTCTGGAAAATTGATGTGTTTCTCTCACGTTGATATTTATCTTGGTCTTTCCTTCTCTCTTCCACTCTCTCTAAAAAATCAGTGGAAAAATATCCTCGAATGAAGATTAAAAAAATAAAATAAAATAAATAAATGTTCAGTTTTTGAGAGGAATTGCTAAAAATATAATATAGTTTTTTAAAATTTCTTATTAAAAATAAATACAGCTGGAGTTTCAATATATTTTTACTTCAAATTTTTATTATATAGAAACAAGATTTTTTTTATAGCTTGAAATGTAGAATGACAAAATTTTTGGAAATGAAAGATGCTTTAGATAGACCTCAACAAATGCTTTCAGGACTTTTTAGACACTATTGCTTTTTCTAATGTGCTTAGGGCACCTGAGGTCACTGTGGTGCTGAATCCTGGGTCAGCTAACATAGGCTGTGTTTTCCTTGCTCCTCATTTTCCAGAGCATTGCCCTAAGAATTAGTGTTATTTACGTATAGGCTGCTGATATGATTTATAGGTTGACATAAGTTTTAGTCTAATTTAGGTAGCTTTCTAGTTTCGAGTAGGTCTTTCATTATTTTCAGTTCTCAGTTTCTTCCTTGTAGAAGTGGAGATGACTACAAGTAATAATGCTTCTCAGGATATGGTGATAATGAAATAATAAGGCATATGTGGACGTGTTTGGATACGTAGTGTTGTGATTTTAACTACCTTGGAAAATACAGAATAATCAAGACAAAGAATTTATAGAGATAGTATTCATTTTTATTACAATTAAACATATTCGCATTGTTTCATTATAAACGTAATTATTTCTAGAGAAATAAGATGTCATAGTTAAGTAATGGTAACTACTTAATTGCTAACTACTATATAGGCCCTTCTTTGATAAAGTGACAAAATGAGCATGAGTTCAGGCTTTCTTTATATCCAAACAACATTCCTAAAAATGAGTAAGGGACATGGAGCAACTGGGTTGTCCAGAATTCTGGTTCCATCCCCTGCTTCTCTCCTAAGAGTGCTCTGGCTCTGGTTATCCCCAAGTGAGCTGTACTCTTTCTAACCTCCCACCTTCCAATATATTCTTTGCTCTGCTAAAACATTCTCTTTTTTCTTTCTGTTTCTAGTGAATTTCTACTCATCTCTCAAACTCAGCTTATATTTATTTCATCCATCAAGTCATTCCTAAATTTCTTAAGTAGTCAAGTGCTTCCTTTCTATGTTGATCAGAGCTGATACTTTAGACATGGTTAGAATTGCAGCTTTGTGTTTTAGTCTTTTACACTGATTTGTGAAGCTCAGGACAGCAGGAAAAGTATAGGTTGAGAGCATATGGTCTGGTTCCATAGTTCATGGATTAAAATGCTAGGATTCTATCATATGAATACTGGGAAGTAAAGAAATCACTAATCTTTAAACTGGTGCTAATATTAATACATATTTAGAAAATTGGCTGATTTAATGGATTTAGTGAGCAAAACTCTTAGAATAATGTCTGACATATGTTATAAACCCACTTAATGTTAAAAATTGTAATTACTTATTTTTTACCCCCAAGCAAACATTGCACTTGAGATATAGTAGGTTTCTACTAACAATTTAAGTAAATAAATAACTGTGATGTCCACTTATAAGAAAAAAACCATGGATAATGCTTAAAATAAGATTATATTTCCATGCTTGTAAAATATGGTAAACTCTTTATTAAAATACTAGAGGCCTAGTGCATGAATTTGTACATGGGTGGGGTTTGGCCATCCATTTGATGGTGGAGGGAATCGAATGCAGGACCAGCTGTGGGAAGGAGGCAGGGCAGTTGGCTAGCCAGCCCCGCCCCCTGGTGGAACTCCTGGACAAACTCCTGAATAAGGGAACAATTAGCATATTAGCCTTTTATTATATAGGATAAGTATTAAATGTATGAAAACCAATGGGATTTTTTGAAAACCAAACATATTAAATAAGGAGAAATCAACTATGCCTAAACTCATAAATTCTTCAATTTGGGCAATAAACAAGTACACAAAGTAGAATAAAAAGTAAAATTTGTTAAGCCTTGTAAGTGATTTTAAGATTCACACTAAAACCATAAAAAAAAACCTTTAGTTATGAATTACCTTGTCATTAAGGTCAATATATGATTAAGGAAATAGATATTTTCTCTCAAAGTTATTCATAAGCTTAATGTACTTTCCCTCCTCCATACCCCCAAATCTTGAGCATTTTTTTTTAACGTATTCTAAAACATTTGTGAGCTTTAGATAGAAAAATATACAGGTGAGTTGTAGGCAAAAACATTTGAAAACAGAGTAGATGACATGCACTGATACAATTAAAAGCATGGCCAAAACATAAAAATTACCAATATTGATACATTTAAAAGCACCAAGGAAAATGAATTATTAAATAAATAATCCTACATTAATTGATGAACTATATATAGTTCTTGCATGTCCCAGGTTTGTTTATTATTTTTTCCTTGAGACACTTTCTTGAAATCTTTCTCACCACCTTGTATCTGCTTTTTCATGTTC
This sequence comes from Antrozous pallidus, assembly GCA_027563665.1. Classification (NCBI taxonomy): domain Eukaryota; kingdom Metazoa; phylum Chordata; class Mammalia; order Chiroptera; family Vespertilionidae; genus Antrozous; species Antrozous pallidus. Next base: position 42,943,569 of record CM050511.1, on the reverse strand, counting down.
TGCTTCAGTCAACCCTGCAACTAAGAGATAGAAGGAAAGTGAGGAAAAAGATTGAAATGATTAATTGCCAATTCAGCATACTATTCTCAGTAAAATATAAAAATAGATTTCATAAGTGTACATTATATGGTGATATAAAATTTTTATTTATTAAAATGTTCTATATTAAAGTATTTGTCATCAATGTGATTTACCTATATGAGCCTGATTCAGAGTTTAGGGGCATATTTTAAAGGAAGACATAATGAGATTAGTTTATAATAATACATACTACTGTTTCAAAGAAATTGTTATTCTGTATTTGTACTCCTGCCTTTTATTTTTTATTGCTGTTATTTCATGACCTTTAACTGGGAAACATACATAAAGATTTCATGCTAATATTTCAACTGATTCCTTTCATTGTTATTGGTAAGTTTTATACATAAGGTTCTTATTGTTCTTGTAGAAGGGAGGTAAAATCAATTTCCTCCTTAATATATTGATAAACAACTCCAGATATAAGAGGTAGGGAGGAGAAACCAGATTTACCTTTGCGTGACCTACATAGGAATGCTGGAAAAAATTAATTCCAGAATATTATGTCAACATTTCTTGAAGTTGTGGATATGATTTACATAGTAGGTCTTCTCCATCCAGCCAGCTACTTTCATCTTGATACTGTAAATTGCTTTCATTTTCCTTCTCCAATCTATGCGCTTGAGGTATTGTTGTGATAAATTATGGAGGTACAGAACTGAAAATGGTGTGTAGATTGTCTAAGAAATTGAGTGCAGTCAGCCTTAAAAGTGGTGGATGATGTGCTAAAACAGCTACCTCACCCTGGCCATGTCCCATATGTCATCAATGAAGAGCTGCTTTTAACTTTGCCTTTTGCCCAGAGCAGGAGAGCTGCTGGATTTATTGAATTAATAACCACTCCATTATGTGTGTTTTGTTTTCCCGTGACCGTGAAATCTAGCTATAATGTTAGGAAAGTGTAAGACAGGTCTCCTTAACAAACAAGGCAGTATCTATTTTTTGGGTCATTATTTAATACTTAATCTTTTGGGTAGAAAATAATAAGGAAATCCTTTCAAATCTGGAATGGAATGTTTCTAACAATATTGAGTTAAAAAGACATTTTATGGGTTACATAGATAGATAGAAACGGGCTTTCACTATGATTTGTAGTCTGAAGCACAGCTACCGACTGCAATGTGTTTGTAATTGAATGGTTTTTTTCCTTTGTGTGTGTTGTGTTTTTTTTTAAATTTTTGTTTTTACTGTGTTTTCTTTTTTTAAAGGCAGGATGTTACATATATATATATATATATATCTATATATATATATATATATTCTTTTCATAATGAACATATGAACACTCTCTGTAGTAAAAGAGGGTAAAATGGAACACTATCTTCCTTTTACAACCCAGGTCATTTCCTGAAGAGTTTTGAATTTAGCACGAAAGGCAAGAGTGTTCAGGGGAGGAATGCAGCACATGTGGAAAAGGTTGTCCCAGTGACCTTTAATTCTTTTGACCAAGAAGGTGTGAGATAAGTCTTCTATCAAGAAATTTCAGTGAGGACCATTTTGATTAATGGTGGTTTTCTTTCTTTCTTCCTTCATTTCTTCACTTTCTTTCTCTCTCTCTCTCTCTCTCTCTCTCTCTCTCTCTCTCTCTCTCTCTCTCTCTCTCTTTAATTTGGCCACCCCTCTATTGTTCAAGTTTATTCCTAACTTCTATCCCTTCCACCATGATTTTAGAGAAAAAATTCAGAGAAAGCATATGAATCTCTTTTATCAGCTGTGTTTTAGCTCCTGGTTCTTTTCCTATAGCAAGTGACAGAAATAGCTGCCTTTTGAAGCCTATATAATAACAGTTTTGAAGTTTTTTTCTTTGTTTCTTAAAAGGAAAAGTAATAAGATAATTGAGTTCATTGCTACAAAGGGACTAAAGTATTACTCATTTCAAACCTTTATTTTATATATAGGGAAACTGAGGCTCAGAAAATAATTTTTAATTAGCTTAAGATTATAGAAATGCATATAACATATTTGTATTGATTTTAAATTTAGAGTTTTATCTTCTGCTAATTAAGGAGAAAAGCCTGTGTTTTAAAAAGAAATATAATCTCCCTCTTTTATTTGCTTACAATATAATTATACCAAACTATAAAGTAATGAAATAAAATCTTTGTTGAATTCTTTTTTAAAATTATATTTTTTAAAGCTGGGACTCAAAACTCTGGTTTATGAAATGTTGATGATTATTACAATGCTTTGCCAAAAAAACAAACAAAGAAACAAAGAAACAACAACAACAAAAAAAAAACACTATAAGAACCTCGAATGCCTTCTGAATTATTGAGTAAAGCTAAAAAGTTAAATTTTGTTCACCATAGTATGCTTTTCTCTGTTTTTAAAACTGAGTAATGAGAAACAATTATTAAGTGACTACTGCGAACCAGGCACTGTGCTAAGTCTCACCAACCTCCAAAAAACACAGTAGGAATTGTAGTGCCCATTTTACAAACTAAAAAAAAGGGGGGAGAATTAGAGTTTGAGCACTTTGTTTAACGTCATATAAGTGATTGTATTGGGAATCAAATTCAGATATATATATATATTTTAAAATATATTTTATTGATTTTTTACAGAGCGGAAGGGAGAGGGATAGAAAGTCAGAAACATCGATGAGAGACATCGATCAGCTGCCTCTTGCACGCCCCCTACTGGGGATGTGCCCGCAGCCAAGGTACATGCCCTTGCCGGAATCGAACCCGGGACTCTTCAGTCCGCAGTCCGATGCTCTATCCACTGAGCCAAACCGGTCTCGGCTAAATTCAGATATATTTTAAGTAAAAGTTCAGGCTCTTTCTATTATGTTAGATTACTTTCATATATATAAAACATGTACTAAATAAGCTAGCATTCATATTTAAAATAAATAGTAGAGGACCTGCTACATGTGCCTTTAAAATATACTAAAAACTGACAGAATAGTTTCTCTTCATGGGACTAATTTCCAATAAACAAACCCTCCACAACCATACACAACACATTTTGTCTCAATTTAAATGATTGAAAACTGACTCTATTATTAGTTAATATTCTAGAATGGGTGTTGCTTTTAATTTTAGTTTTATTTATAAGTTCAGGAACTATTTAAGTCAGTAGAAATGTTTTAAATATATTTTTAAATCTAAAAATGTATATTATAAATTATTTAAAAAGTATATTCAACTTCACAAATATTTATTGTCTTCCAGAATAAATTTACTTATTGATGATGACATTACAATATGAGAAAACATAGATTTGGAAGTTTGTTTTATTGATACAAAGATTGCTAGTTGGATTAGAGTGGCATTTGGAGTCACTGTATTTATTTCTATGTTTACCATAAAAGCGAATAATCTATAAGAATAAAAGTGTAATATGCTAATTAGACTGGATATCCTTCTGATGACCTTCCAGACAAAGCAGGGCTGCCAGGGAAGCCCAGGTCCCAGGTGCCAGAGGGAAGCCAGTGCCAGCAGCCAGGAGAAGGAAGGTCTACTCTTGCACAGATTTTGTGTATTGGGCCTCTAGTACATTTATAATGAGGAAAGGATATATTTGGAGTATACTAGAAGTTACCCTTCCCCTGAAAGTAAGATATCCCCCCAAAATAAGACCTACTTACAGTTTTGCCTCTTACTGTAATATAAGGCATCCTTCTGAAAATAATACCTCCCGATAATATTTTTATTCTTGAAACTGAAAAAGCCTGGGCCCCACAAGCAGTTATAAGAAATGGGTCGATTTAATGCTGCCGCTTGTTATGTGAGGGAGCCAAAGAGGTCAGCTAGTCTGGGATGCAGCCAGCACTCACCGAGCTAAAGACATGAAGAATTTTCTTCACGAAAGAAAAATAGATCAAATAATGATTCCCGCAGGAATGACTGCCTATCTCCAGACTCTTGATATTGCAATAAACAAGCCATTCAAGGACAATTTGCGCATGGACATTAATGACTACATTGAAAATAGAATGGAGAGAAATCACTGTGGAAACTTTGGGAAACCTAAACTGCAAGAGGTTGTGACTTGGGTGAAGAATTCATGGGAGAAAATCACTGACAGTTGCATTGCAAATGCACTACGAGCAGGCTACCTTGACAAGTACTCATTTAAGGACAGTGCTATTGCTAAACACGAGAGATTTGGTCCACTGATTCTGAAAGAAATGGAGTCACAAGAAACTCACCAGGAAATTCAGGGTTTGGATTGTTATGATGATGTTCCAGGAGATGATGACATGACTGTCGAATAAATTTTACTTTGTGTACTTACCGGTAAATATCAGTATCAGTAAATGTACCATAGATTGTTGTACATGGAAATAAAGGTAGTAACAAGAAATTCTTGATACCGTAGGATTCACAGTTTGTCTGGTTATGCTGGTTTGTGATGACAACTACTACTGTACTGTATACAGGTAATGAATTTCCTTTATGGTTGTTCAACAATAAATGTGTACCGTATTCTTCATGGAAAAATAAGACATCCCCTGAAAATAAGACCTAGCACATCTTTGGAAGTAAAAATTAATATAAGACATTGTCTTATTTTGGGGGAAAGAGGGTATTTGTAGATAGTTTGATTGTATATTTGCCTAGGGTATGCTGGTTTTTCATTCAGGGACTCGTAGTTCCCAATCTAATTCTTGCTGGTTCTGGTTTGGCTGATAGTATGTGGTTGGCCTAGTGAAAGAGTAATGAGGCACTGCATGCCTTCAAGCAGGGAACTGAGTAAGTTATGTTTTCACATCTCCAATTGGAATTTTACAAAAATATACTTTTTCATGTATATCAATATTTCCAATTATTAATAATGTTGAATTTCTTCACATAATTATTTCCTTAATTTCCAGAGAATACTGTTAACTGTTTAGTCAAATAACTTGATTCTTTGTATACAAGCTCCCTGGTGAAAAAAGAACAGTAATGAGACATTGTTAAAATGAAACTAAATCTAATCTTGTCTCCAACTCTTTCTCTAAGAGAACAAAAGGGAAGGGTTTAACACACTGATCCATGTGTTAAGGAGACATTTTCTTACCAGATTCTTACATATTATAAGACAAACTCTGGGCATTTCACAGCAAAATCTATGCTTCCTCTCCTCCCTCCATGTCCTCCTCCCCAAAATCCTGACACTGCCATCCCTAAATCATTATGTACTAGTATAGTTTATATTAAAAATGTCTGGGACTATGATGTATTTTTGAAATTAGATCGATCTATATTAGAAAAATATTTTTCTACTACATGAATAAGATGAAGCTTTAGGTTTTATTTGTATGTATGTATGTATGTATGTATGTATGTATCCATTTATTTATTTAAGTTATTGGATTAAGGGAGAGAGAGAAAAACATTGATTTGTTGTTATACTTATTTATACATGCACTGGTTCCTTCTCATATGTAACCAGATCAGGGATCAAACCCGAAACCTGGATGTATCGTGAGGATGCTCTAACCAACTGAGCTACCCGGCCAAGTCCTGAAGCTTCAACTTTTACATACATTTTTATCTAGACCTTACCTATTCCCCTAAATGAGATATGCTAATCAAGGATGGCTATGTTGGGGCTGGAACGAAATTACACATGCATTTTGATATCTGACAGCTAAGATTTTAGACAGTACTGGGGTTTTTACTAAGATGCAGTGGTGGTTAGTAAGGCAATTTGAATTAATATGATAACAAACTAAAAGAGCCCAGCTCCCTGCTTCTTAGTCCAGAGCCTAGTCCTCAACTTTCACTGGGCAGAGGAGGTGATGTTTTAGAAAGGAGAACATAGGTTAATGTACCAAAAACTTACAGACCAGACCATCTATTCATTATAGATATGCAAATAGAAGTTTACTTTTTATTCAAACCTTCTGACCCTTGATCTTTGCTAAACATAAATTATGCATTTAGCTTTACCATCTTTAGAAACCCCCATGATGCATCTCAGTAAGCTTTACATATTTTATTTATGAAATTAAATTTATAAATAAATCAACTAAATGTACTTATTTAGGCAATTAGACTAATGCTTCACTGTGGAGACCTTATTTTTATTTAGGTATGGCATCAAATTAAATAAATCCTTGCTGAAGAGCTTCTATGGCCTTCATAGATGTACACAAAATACTGGGCCAAGACCTGCTTTACAAGTAACATGTGAGAGTGCTCCACCAATGAGCTACATTCTAGAGAAGCCAAATATTCAAATTTCATCTTGCAGATTTTTAATTATACTCTGGATGAACAGATTGCTGTTATAGTGTAGACACAAATGAAGTGTTATCCATTCCTAAAGGGACAGACTGCTGCATTGTTCAGCGGCTGGCTTTCCTGGGTGGTCTTCAAGAATTGCCTCAGGAGGGAGCACTGTCATAGTCTAATCCGGATGTTACAAAGGTATGTACAATGGCATGTCTTGCAAGTTTACTTTATGTGTTGTCTAGTCCTTCATGCAGAAATAGACATTCTTTTAAGCTTCTTTGGAACCTCTGTCAAGGGCTTGAAAAGCTCTTAACATTGGTTTTCTTAATAAAAGTGTTGAAATGAGACCTGGTGCGTATGCTGAAACATCCAAATGTGATTAGGGAAGTGACAAACTTTTAGAATTAAGGCCCAGGTTTTGAATTGTACGTTGAATCTGTATATGGCTTTGATACTACCATTAAGTTCTGTGTTTGTTTCTGCATCACACAGCAATTTTTAATAAGTTCAAAATTAATTTTAAAAAGAACATTAATGTTCTTTTTTAAAACTGTGTAGGGCGACGAAAGAGCACTTGGTGCATGCTATGATATCATCCATCAGCTTATGGCATCTGTTCATTGATGAGCTAGACATAGGAAACAGTGAGATAATATTAATCTTTCAATGGACTTGGGAAGCGGTGCTGTCAGGAGACACCCCTGTGACTGGGAGTTTTGGAGTCAAAGTACAACCCCTCGCAGATGGAACTCCCAATAAAGGAATAGCACCTAGAAATGCATCACTGATGTGAAAACCCAGCACCTGTGCTGCAAAGAAGGAGCCCGTGTCGGCTAGTCCAGAAAATCAAAGTGGCATCTCCTGTAAGAGGTAACTGAAAGGGAAGCAGTCTGTACCCTGCATTCCGATCCTTACTGGGCCACCTGGAATTTAAAGCTAATGCACCAGCTTTTACTTCAAATGCATAAGCAGCCTACCTCCCCAGCGTGACCTTTCACTCATTGTAGAGAATTAAATAGTGCTTACCAAAGGGTAACCTTCTTTCTTTTTCCTGCACCTGCACACATGCCAAATCCAGAGTGCTGAAACTAAAGGCCCCCGGAAAGCTGGAAAACAGCAATGACCTTTTGTGACTACATCTTCCGGGAAACATCTGGGAGGAGAGGTCTTGATGATATTAGAATCAATGTCAAAAGAGCAGATAATTTGAGAACACATTTAAAGATTCAGAATTTATATTAAATAGAATCTCAAACTCCCAGGAAAGTTAGAACTTGCTGAAATTAAATGAAAAATGAAATGTATTGTTGCCTCCTTCCTCTATATGGTTTGATTGAAAAAAACCCATGCAAAGCAATTATGTGAGGGTTACTAACATAAATATTCTAATCATTTCATTATAACCAGTTATATTCAGTGAGAAATCCTGCAAAAAGTGTGCTGCTTACAGTGATTCAAGTAAGAAATCCAGTGTAAATGGGTTTAATCCTTTCTAGTCAAATTAACACGTTGTGGGTGTCCGGTGGATACAGACACTGCTATTTTTCTTGTTCCCACATATAAGAAAATTCTGGCTGGGCTCACATGATTTATTCTTTATATCTGGAATGGTGCTGTAATCATTCACCCCTTTTCAAGTCAATTTTGGCAACTTTATCTTGCCTGCAGTTTGCATTTTTTGAAAGTGAAAATATATTCTGCAGCTTTTGATGTGTTGATTGGTAAGGAGGTAAAGACAGCCGCACAGTCTCTGGAGACTGGCTCAGTGGCTAAATGAAGACCTCTAGTGCTTTCTTGTTAGCCAAGATAGATCTACATCCCTATGAACCGCACCAGTCAATAGCAGCGGCTCTCAAAGCTTGTGCTCAGAAGCCACAAATCAGTTTTCCCTGGGACTTAGCTATCGGCATATTATGCCGTAGGCCATGCCCTGCTGCTGCTTGCCCGACTGTAATTTTTCCCCCAGTGAAGTTTTTAAAGTCACAGGCTGAGACTGTAACCATGCTTTCCTGGCAACAAGGCTGTCACTAGTCTGCCAGATATCAATTGCTCATCAAATAAACTGCTACTTTAATGTACTCAGCCTCTCACTATTAGGGAAGTTCCGTGCTAGCAGGATTTCCCACTGTTAAGTTTTCCTCTTCAGAATGTATTTCAAATGGCTCCTCTCCTATGGCCAGCATTTATATTACACTGATGCATGTGCATGAGTTGGACTATTACATTTTTAAATCTCCATCACTTTGTCTCAACTTTTGTAATAGCCTCTTATTGGTTGCAACATAACTAGCCTCTTCACTATCTAATCCATCCATTTGTTTCATTCAGAAGCATCTTTCTAAAATATAATTCTTGTCACACTTCTCCTCTCTTTAGAATTTCCCAGGGTGTCCCTGACATATGCTTGTGGAGCCCCTGAATATCATGTAGTAGAGTCTAGGATGCCCCAGGAAAATACCATTTTATTAGGGTGATTGGCTTTGTCTGGACACCAGGCTGCCCACTGAATGTAGTTCAATGAGTCTTTGAAAAATTGCAATGTAAATTGAGGTCCCAACGTTATGTTTGAAATACCTTTATTATTGGCTTGCAGTGCTGCATTTCAAAGGTTATTTTTGTTAGGGGAGCCCCATCTGTGTCCAGCAGGTCTTCCCTGATGTGCTCTGGGCAGACCAACACCTAAATACAAGTTCTCCCCTCAGTGAAGAGGCTGTTCTCTCCTTGACATCTGGGCCTATTTGGAAAGATCTAGTGTCACAGGATGGGCTCTAAGAAGAGGCTGCTGTTATTGGACATTCTGAGGATGAGTCGGTTTTCATCCTCCTCTACTCTAAGGCTCTCAGGGCAACACCTCCTTCCTCCTTGGCCAACAGAGTCCATTTCTTACCCAGTTTTATAGTGTGAAAGCATAACACCAAACTTTTGGGAATAGTATCAGTGAGACATGGAGGGCTGCTCTCAAACTTCCCTCTCCCGCCCCCCCCCCCCCCGCTCCTTTTGACACTCCTCCATACTGGTCACATACTCTGAGCATCTGCCTCTTCAAGCCTCATAACTTTTCATACTACATGCTGTGGTTGTCTTCACCTGAATTCTTCCTCTTCTTCATCTGCCTGTACTCTCACTCATTCCCTAAGTCTCAACAAAAATGTAACTTCTTTTCTGTCACTTACCAAGCTAAAGGGGAAAAATAATAATGAGAGTAGCTTGAGACTGCTTGAAAAAGAAGGCTGTACAGTGGGAGAGATTGATAGGCTGGGGTAATTGATAGAGACCCATCCAGAAGGAGATGATAAAAGGCAAGATGAAAAGTACAGGAGGAAAGCCCTTGCGTGGTTCTCATGGACTGAAACCATTTGTGTGTTTGTAGCTCTCCCCACTCAACAAAGTGGTGGCCCAAGCCACAGTCATCTCTTGCACACATTATTCTAATAGCCTTCAAAGTGGTCTTCTTATTTCCACTCGTGCTACAGTTTAGAATAATCTCAAATACAGCAGCCAGACTGAGTTTTAAAATACAAGGCAGATCCTGTTACTCCTCTACTCAAAATCTCCCACCCTACACCATGGAAACCCAGGGGCCACCAGCCCCTATGCCAGGTACTCTGCTCTATTCCCTTCCTGGAACATAGTGCCTTCTAATACAATATTTAAGTTAGTTACTTAAGTTGTTTATTTAAGCACCCCACACCAACTAGCATGTGGGTTCCATGAAGGAAGTTTTGTTTGTTTACTTTTCTGCTGTATCACCAGTAACTGGGATACCTAATAAATCCTCAATAAATATGTATTGAATAAATGAGTGATTTTCCCATGGGTACTCACACATAAAAACTGTAGAAATAGAAAGACTTATACATTTGTATCATTCATGATCTTGACAAAAATCTTGGATATCCCAGCCCTTCCCGAGTGGCTCAATTAGTTGGAGCATCCTCCTATAGAGCAAAAGGTTGCAGATTCAATTCCTGGTCAGGGCACATACCTAGGTTGTGGGTTTAATTACTGATTGGAGTACATACTAAAGTCAACCAATTGATGTCTCTCTCTCACATCTATGCTTCTCTCTCTCCCTTCCTCTCTCTCAGGTGAGGATTAAAACAAAAGTCTTTTTCAATACAAATTTTGACTAATATATAAACTTAGCAAATTTGAATTATTCTGTAGAGACATTATAGCTAAATGAGAATAAGACATTAAGAAAAATAGTCTCACATATCTCAGTTAATTATTGTTTAGGCTTTGATCTTACTAATGACCCTTCAGTGTTATTTCCTAAATACACTAACAGAGCTGAAACTGGTTTGGAGTGTGGATGGAGCATTGGACTGCGGACTGAAAGGTCCCAGGTTCAATTCCAGTCAAGGGCATGTATCTTGGTTGTGGGCAAATCCCCAGAATGGATTGTGCAAAAGACAGCTGATCGATGTTTCTCTCTCATCAATGTTTCTGACTTTCTATCCTTCTTTCTTCCTCTCTGTAAAAAAAAAAAATCAATAAAATATATTTAAAAAATACAATAAATACATTAGCAGAATGATTTTAAAGTAATGACTTCCTTATAAGAATGCCCCCCAAAAATAAAAATAAATTTACTGAGAAAATAAGCAAAGTTAATAAAATCTATAATTTAGCTTTGGAAAATAAAATAAATGAAAACTTTATATCTGTTTGCATGTTTATGTTTGGATTGCTGTTATGTATACAAATTTCCATAATGATATTTATTCAGAAAATTTTCCCCAATTAGTTTTCAAATTTTTTTCTTTATGAACTTTATTATATAGAAACATACAACACTTACCTGAAGGATTTGTTTTATTTTTTAACAGTGGAAAAATACATTCTTTACCAAGCTCATAACCGATGTTGTATTTTTATCTCTCATGGCACATATGTAAAAAGAGAACATTTTCATGCAACAAACAGGCATATCATCTATGCCAGAGGTGGCTGTTGGGGCTTTGAACAATATAGCAAGAAAGTACGGTCACACATTTCTCAGGGCCATTACACAAAACAGAGGAAGACTGAGCCTGTAACAGTAATTTTTGAACAGCTTGAGAAATGTGTAAAATGAACTCTATAATTTTCAGCCCCCTGCAGTGCAAGTGATTAGCTAAAGAAACATTTTGAACCTGTTAGTTGTACATCTTTAAATCATTTTAAGTAATGGAAAAGATAGTCCTCAAGAAATTAATTAAAATTTTGGACAATAATGCAATCCGGGATATCTGTGTTTGCTGTCTTTTCTCTCTGCTTGCATACATCTTTCTCTGTCAAGTACATCAAACATCTAATTAGCCTCATTTTAAAGCCTTCACTGCTCACATCGCTTAAAAGGATCTCCAGGCTGCCTTCTGAGGAAGCTCACACATATTGTGCATTGGTTTCCTGAATGCTTCTGAGACGTTGAAGGAATCTATTCTCTACATATTGGAGGAAATTTAAGAGTAGATGGACTTTATTTCCCATAAATATGTCTTCTTTGTTTTCTCACTCATGATCAGCATTTTATAAATAATCTTGTAAAGGTTGAACACAAGATTGGTATTGGCTTATTTTAGTTAAATACCCTTGGTTAGGTTTGCTGGTTAGGTTTGCTGAATACATCTGAAAAACATTACAATGATTGCTTTCTATTAAGACATGTGGTACCAGGAGAGAGAGAGAGAGAGAGAGAGAGAGAGAGAGAGAGAGAGAGAGAGAGAGAGAGAGAAAGGGAGAGAGATGTTACCATGACAAAAGTTCAGTGTTTCAAATACCCCTTTTTAGAAATAAACACAGGTCACATGATCTACAGATATCACATGTTAGCACATGTTTGAAGTTATAACCATAACTAGAGACAGAATTTCTGACTCACAGCTTCCATTAATCTGAACTATCATATGTCATCTCAAGTTGACCATAAAAATAACTCAAGACGCCAGAGTGCTTCAATTAACAGCTGAAATAGTGTGATATTTCAACACAGGTGATATAAAGAATCAGAGCCACAAATAGATACATGGCTGTGAGTTATAACTATTTCTTTGCAGGTTTATTGTAGAGGGCAGATGAAAAGAATGCTTTCCCTTTCTATAAACCAATCAAAGACGGTAGGATGCGGATAGGAGGGGGAAGGTGAATTACACTTACATGATTTCTTGATCATCTAATTATGAGTATGAATATGACCTGGAGCAAGAGAGAAAGTCGATAAACCAAAATTGTTTGAATTAGGAACTCATGTCACAGAACAAGGTGCTCAAAACAGGCAAGTAAATATTTATGAAATAAGGGCAACAATAGTATTAGACATCTATAATAATCAGGGTGTGGTTTAAGTGGGATTGTAAATGTTATAAATATGTATTTTTCCAGTTTTATTGAAATGCAGTTGACATATAACATGGTGTAAATTTAAGGTGTATAGCATAATGATTTCAAAGTTCAAAATATTTTAAGTTTTTGAATCTTCACAACTATCTTTTGAGGTAGGTACTATTATGTCATATAATCACTAAATTACCAATATACAAACTGAGCTGTAAGGGTTTAAGTAACTTGCTCAAGTTTACACAACCACTAATTGGGGGCATTTAGGATTTGACCTCAGGCAGTTGGACTCTAGAATGCTACATTCCTAAAATCCTGAAGGAAGAATGCAAGTAAGAAACAGTGAAGATAGGATGGTGGAGATAGAGATGAGAAGGGAGGTAAGGAAATAAGAAAGAAGAACTAAATAGAGACGAGGAAAAAGCTATTTGTTTAGGTGACAGTTAATATTACAATTTTAATGGGAATTCAGGATGTTTAAGGAGTAAAAGAAGGAATGGAGGGGGGAGGGGAAAAGTTTCCTTGCAGAGTGTAATATTTGACCAGTGTTTAAAATACATCGTGCTTGATTTAGACATTTTGACTTAAAATTTTTATTAAAACTGAACTCCTAACTACTATTCATGTTTATTTACTAAAATATATTTTTATCTCAAGCAGAAAATGATTTCAATGAAAATAAGTACCATGGGTTCAAAAGAGGGAATGAAATCCAAGTTGATACATAAATTATCCCAATAATTTAAAGAAATATAAAAACCCATGAACACAAATTTTTGCTCTTTTTTACTAGTAGCATGTTCAGAGTTCCTATTTCAAAATTATGCAATTGAGGCCTTTGTGCTGGCCCCATGTAGGTATGCCTGAGAGAATCTGTAGGGAAGAAGCAGTATTCAATGCTTACTTAGTACTAACACACTAAACCAAACTGCTGTAGGCACTCCACAAATGTGGCTTGATTAAATTAAATAATCATTGTGCTATGTTTGCCCGACACATTTGTGATAAATGTGTTCTCACTCCATCTGGCTTCAGTGTCCTGGATCTTAGAATCTAAGCAATATAAAGCCATATAAGAGACTTAGGGGCATATTGGACTAAAGGTTACTATAACTGTCATTTAATATAAGCATCTCACTTTAGAGTTGAAAAAATTTATGCTCTAAAAGTTAGGAATATTTATTAATTTAACCAACCCACATTTGTGGAGTGCCTCCCATATGCCAGGCCACTTGTTCTAGATAGTGCAGTGTAAGATTTGAGGCCACACATCTAATGAGTGAGGATCAGGAGAAGCAAGATTTTTTGTCACTCTGTTCAGTGCACTTTCCATTCAGTCATGCAAGTACCCACTTGAGGTTATTTTATCAACTTAGTTTTGGAAATGTATCTGATTATCTGGCTTGTGATCACTCAATTTCTAGATGGTTTCTGGTTGTCTTTTGCAATTTATTTTCTGTATAGGTCCCGCCTAGAAGCATCCGATATAATAAAGAGGTAATATGAAAATTAATCCCCACACTGTAACTCTGTCACAAGATGGCTGCGCACAGCCAGGAGGCAGAGCATTGGGGCAGTGCTCCATGACTCAGGTCAGTCTTGCGGGACACCAGCCACACAGGGTGGGACTCTAGGTCTCGGGGTGGTCCCATGGCATGGGGGTGGGGGTGGGGGGGGGCCGGGAGGGCTGAGGGGGGAAGGGTCCCAGGTCTTGAGTGATTTTGCACAACGGGTCACTAGTTTTGTTCTAAGAAGCATAGTTCACTGCTGAGAATTTGCCATTCTTAATTGGGTTTTTCAGTCCATGTCTTATCATACAGCTCAGCATTAAATGCAGTCTAAAAGTGATATTAATAAAACTAAAGCATGGTTCACAATAGTGCATCACCAACTTTCTTCTTAGTTAATCTCCTAACTAGTCCTTTCATTGAACTCAAAGCTCCTGCTCTGACATATTAATATTACTATTTTTACCATTTTTTACTAAGTACTTGTTCTAGGCACTATTCTAAAAGCATATACTTCAGCTATAAAAACTGCTCATCTTAAAAAGGTTCATACACATTCAAATTCTATTGAGCCTAATAAGATAATTTTAATATAAATTTTACTAAATCTGAAAAAATCATAAAATCACATCATCTTACCAGGCAGTGAATAAATATATAGTGGGAAATCCAAAAACTGTTATGTTTATCATAGGCTCTATTATAGCTATTAATTTCCTATTCTAAGACTGACAAAAATGGACCAAGACAAAATGAATACAAATACTCTGCATTTGTCATCACAATTTTCTTTTGTTCACATGCCCATTTCTCACATTGTCTCTGCACATAAGATGGCCTTATGAACATATGTAGAAAATTTTCCATTAATGACATTCATCATAATTGCTATATGATTGCATTTTATGAATTTATAACTTGAATTTACATTCCTTATAATCAGGATGTAAGTGTAATGTTTAACCTAAGATTTTTAAATAAAAGACACTGAGAAAATATCACAGTTACTGAGTTCTGTCTGTGGAATTGCCTTCTGCCAACAATGACAACATCATTGAAGCATCATGAAATATGCAAGACTATAATTATCAAAATACAGTCTAAAGCATATGAATATATTTATTTTAGTTTTCAAGGTAAAGTATAGTAAAGAAAAATGACTAAAGGAGTGAGATGTTATAATTCCAAGGACAAATTCATCGCATACTGCAAATACTACAGATTGGCATCTGATAGGTTTGCCTCAAGTCTATTAGCTTTCAGTTAATAGATGCCTACGACAATAAAAATTTAAAACCCTCAAGTAATATATTAAGCTGTTCACTTGTTTTATAACTGATCTTTTGTATTCCAAATTTGGAATGATAATTATTATTTTATTTTCAACATTGATGAGTCTCCAAGAATACCTGAATAATTATGAAAGAAACACATAACCAGAATAAAAATAGTAATATGATTAGATGTCAAAAAATCTTTCTTTGGTACTACCTAACATTAAAGTAAAATTTACTTAACCATTTTACTTTTAATTTAGCTGAATCACATTTATTTCTAAGTTATGACTTGTAGACTGCTCTGCCAGTTTGTATGGAAAGGGTCTTAGTGATAAGAATATATAGCAGGAATTCTTATCTGCTAGTCCAATTCAAGCCACATAATAAATGAAAAAAGAATTAACAATATGCACATGTTTTATGGACAACATGCAAATGTAAATTTTGAACAATTGGTCAAATATTAAAGCTTATGTACCTATATTTGAATATCAGTAATTATCAAGAGGTTAATATGTTTGTAGCTACACCTCCTAGAATAAAGATAAATGCAAATCTAGTTGCATAATCAATATATTATCTTGTTTTCATTTCTGGATAAAACCTATTTGGTGAAAAATAATAAACTATTCTTTGTAGAACACTTTGACATTTATTTGAAAGTATTATTTTTTTCCTTGGAGTTTCTGCTATTAGAAGTATATTTGTTTTAACTACCTTATATGTTCTAGTGATCTTTCCATTGATAGTGACTCACCTTTTTTTTAATAGAGTAAAATTATTCCAATATATAAATCACATTTTTAACCAGGTTCCTATATTAATTCTACTTAGATTGTTTCCAATCTTTAGATGTAAGAACTAATGCTTCACTAAATAATATATATATATATGTATATATGCATATATATACATATATATATATATAGTACAAATCTATTGTTAATACATTTACAGAAGTGAGATAGTTGAATCAAAGAGAAAATGCAATTGTTATGTTGTTAAGTATTTCCTATGAGATCTCCATTATCTATATTGTTTTCATTTCACACTCCTTCCAGAAATGTATGAGTCCTATATGAGAGACTCTCCAAGAATGTTTGTCCAATTTTGTATTTTTTCCAATCTGATAGATAAAAATTATGTCAGAGTGTAGTAATTTTAATCTGAATAATAAGGTTGAATCCCTTTTCATATGTTGAAGAGGTATTTATATCTCTTTTTAAGTATAAATCCACTTTACGCCTTGCCATATTTTATGTTAGTTTTTTAATGTACTCTTTTCAAATTTTCTAATTAGATTTTCAAATTATAATTTATTTGTCTAACTCTTTAGTTTTACATTTGGACAATTCACTTTTATTTTATTTATTTATTTATTTATTTATTTATTTATTTATTTATCAAATATTTTATTGATTTTTCACAGAGAGGCAGGGAGAGGGATAGAAAGTCAGAAACATCAATGAGAGAAACTGCCTCTTGCACACCCCGTACTGGGGATGTGCCCGCAACCAAGGTACTTGCCCTTGACCAGAATCAAACATGGAACCTTTCAGTCCACAGGCTGATGCTCTATCCACTGAGCCAAATCGGTCTCAGCTGGACAATTCACTTTTAAAAGGTTAGAATTCATGTTGATTTTGACAATGCCTCACCATGCTGGCAATATTATTTAGGGGACCTTATGTAATACTTTCTCTCACAATACTCTTTACCTACAAACTCTTGATCATTTCATGTACTCTGTTCTTGTGTTGCTGAAAAGAATAATGATGGGAATAGGTGTTGTTCACAACACTTCTGACATGATGAAAAAGAGACCCACTTATCCAATCAGTAGACTATTATGAAGACAAAATAAATTAGTCAATCAAAGTGATCTATCTGAATCATAGGATCAGGTACAAAAGCTAGAAAAGTCTAATTACCATTCATAACAGTTGGATAATTTGTTTTGTTTAATTTTAAAATATTTGGAATAACATTTGATTCTATTAAAATATTTTAGCATTCATGTTAATGCCAAATGGCAAATATTTAGGTTTAAATTTCAGCTTACTCCTTCCTTATAATGATCTTGGGCATGCTACTTAAATGATCCAGCTTTAGTTTTCTCAACAAGTAAAATGGGGTTATACATTGTCTTACCACATGGGACTGTTGAATACTTAAAATATGCATGTAGGCCTAGAAACTGTGGCTCAGTGGTTGGGTGTTTACCCATGAACCAGAAGATCATGGTTTGATCTCAGTCAGGGCACATGACTAGGTTAAGGTCTCAATCTCCAGTGTGGGGCATGTAGGAGGCAGCCAATCAACAATTCTCGCCATTGATGTTTCTATCTCTTTCTCTCTTTTCCTCTCTCTGATATCAAGAAAAACATATTTTAAAAATAAATAATGCATGTAGGATAATATTTATTTTACAGTAAATATTGAATAATAGATGATAAATATACTTAGCAACAATTAAATAATGAATAGTAAGTAGATTATTAACAATATTAAATTTACTGGTAAATATAATAAAGTAGTTCACTTAAAGTTAAAACTGTATAAAGTAAGATTCATATGATTATTACTAATCATTTTTTATAATTTAACACTGAGGTTGTTAAATCAAAGTTAATAAAGAATTAAGTTGCAGTATGATACTGCTAAGTTAAATAAAAATTATCAGCTATTTTCTTTGTTGAAAGAATGATACTATGCATTCAATAATTTAATTAATTTTAGTCCATATATCTTTCCAATTGTTTGTTGGAATAACATAGTAAAGAAATGTTATTTCTTCAGAAAATATATTCATTTTATCACCTAGTGACTTTTAAAGTTTTATTTATTTAAAAATTGAAAATATAATAAAAATCTTAGATCCTGATTCATAAAAAATACTTTATGTCAAAACACATTTCACACATATACACACAGCAGAAAGAAAAAAGATATGAAACAAAATGTAGCCTTTTAAAATTTTTATTTTATTTTTTAATTTTTTTTCTTTATTGATTAAGGTGTTACATATGTGTCTTTATCCCCCCCCCATTGCCCACCCTCCTCCAGTCATTCCCTCACCCTTCTAGTGTCTGTGTCCATTAGTTAGGCTTACAGTATATGCATGCATACATGTTCTTTGGTTGATCTCTCCCTCTTACCTCTGCCCTCCCTTTCCTTCCCTCTTGAGGTTTGATGGTCTGATCAATGCTTCTCTGTCTCTAGATCCGTTTTTGTTCTTCCGTTTATGTTATTCATTATATTCCACAAGTGAGTAAAATCATGTGATATTTATCTTTCTCTGACTGGCTTATTTTGCTTAGCATAATGCTCTCCAGGTCCATCCATGCTGTTGCAAATGGTAAAAATTCCTTCTTTTTTACCACAGCATAGTATTCCATTGTATAGATGTGCCACAGTTTTTTAATCCACCCTTCTGCTGATGGACAGTTAGACTGTTTACAAATCTTAACTACTGTAAATTGTGCTGCTATGAACATAGGGGTGCATATATCCTTTCTGATTAGTATTGCTAGTTTATTGGAATATATTCCTAGATATCAAGTTGTATTACAAAGCAACTGTTCTCAAAACTGCCTAGTACTGGTACAAGAACAGATATATAGACCAATGGAATAGAAGAGAGAACCCAGAAACCTATACAAACCACTATGCTCAATTAATATTTGTCAAAGGAGGCAAAAACATACAATGGAGTCAAGACAGTCTCTCCAATAAATGGTGTTGGGAAAATTGGACAGATAATGCAAAAAAATTTAACTGGACCACCAATTTACAACATATACAAATTAAACTCAAAATGGATAAAGGGCTTAAATGTATGATGAGAAACCATAAAAATATTAGAGGAATTGTGGATTTCTCGGGCAGCATAATCTCAGACATATGCCAAAGCAGTATTTTCGTCAAAACAGCTCCTAGGACAAAGGAAACTAAAGAGAAAATAAACAAATGGGACTACATCAAAATAAAAGCTTCTGTATAGCAAAATAAAATATCAACAAAAAAAAACAAGAAAGCCCAGAGAATATATTTGCCAATGTTATCACCGATAAGAATTTAATCTCCAACATTTACTAGTACAGGGAACGCATACAACTTAACAAAATGAAGATAAACAATGCAATAAAAAATGGACAATGGACCTAAATAGATACTTTTCAAAAGGGGACATAAGGAAGGCCAAAATGTAGCTTTTATGTCTTTTATACTCAGATGTGTTATTTTCTCTTCCTTTTCAACTAATTTTATTCCATGTTTCTCAAATGTTGGTCATACCTATTACACTAAATTCATAAATTGCTAATGGTTTATGATCTCCAAATTGGAAAACATTGCCTTAAAGTGCATCCTAGGGGATGTTAATAGTCATAACAACAAAAATATATATTCTCAAATAAACTTTTAAAATGTTGGCTTTAATAAAGTTGAACAGGTTTTTCTAGTGAAAGACTTCTCAAGGTTCAGTACCCTACTATGAATTTCCAAGAATAGAATTGATTAAAAAATATACATTTTGTAATCGTATATGAATTCGTAGAACTAAACATGACATCTTTTGTTCTTTCTTACTTTCTTTCTCCTTCTTTGATCATGTCTTCCTATTGGTTTAATTTTTTTCTACCATTCTTTATTTCCAGAGCCATCTTTACATGGTAGTTTAATAGTCTGCAAGGGATATGCTGCAGATATTTTTACATTAAAAAATCATCTTTTGTCTATAACATCTCATTTTTACTTATCCAAGTTCCATATTTCCATGTGTGAACTTTGAATTTGTCTAACAAAAGTGCTATAACTTTCTGAAAGCATCAACTCTTTCATCCATTTTTTTTTCATCTAACACTTTTATTTTCTATTTCTTATGGTAAGATAATTATAAATTACACTAGAGGTCCGATGCATGAAATTCTTTCAAGGGCCTTGCCCCCACTGCCATGGCAACTGCCTCTACCTAGTCCCCCCACCTGCTGCAGCTTTGTCCAGAAGGAAGGATGTCTGGAAGAACTTCTAGTCTAATTAGAATATTCTGGTTTTATTATTATAAATATTATGCATTATGTTCTCAGTATAAAATCACATCTTCATTATAAACAAATATTTTCTGTTACAATCCTTTGGTCTACTTAGATGCCAGTTATATTTACTGATTCCATGTGATGGTATCTACAAACCATAGAAACATGTATGTTGATTCAAATCAGTATTTACTATTTATTTATACTGCACCAGAACATAGATATAAAACATCAGAACTATCATTTGTTGAGTGTCTACTACATACCAAAGTCTTTTTCTTTACAAACTTATGTCAGTTAATTTTTGGTACACACAAACACACACAAAATAGCTGTAAACAGTGATGATTTAAAATAGTAGTGACACCATTTTCCACACTTCTATAGGTTGGTTGGGTTTAGCTGGACAATTCTTCTGTTGGTCTTGCCTACAGTCACGTGGCAGCAATTATTTAGCAACTCACTTGTGGCCAAAGTGTCTAAAATGATCTCACTGCATATCTGAGGCCTTGATCTCGCCTCTTGTTGTGTATTCTTCACTTGATCTCATAATTTAAGATCTCCAAAGCCAAGACTTTAGAATTCTTAATTCTGTCACATCCTATTAGTCAATGCAAGTCGCTAGGCAAGCTCTGATGAAAAGATTCCACTTATTGATGAGAGGAACTGAAAAAATCATAGCTAAGTTTTCCAATATACCACAAATAATTTCTAATAAAATATTTATAAGAATGGTATAAGTTAGAAAGAGCTGTTTTAAAGCAGAAAACTCACAGGGCATTAGAGTGAAAAGCATCTATTCCTACAAAATATAAACGGAATGGCCAGATTATTATGATCACCTGATGTTTGTAGGCAAATTAACTGTACCCTGCCTCATATGGGATATGGAAGCCGAAGGACTGTTTGAACACTTTGCTTTCTATAGTTACCAACATAAAATGTCTCCAATTTGCACAGGAACATAACGATTGGTCAGTAGAGCATTGGAAAAAAGTCATGTGGCCCAATGAATCATGTTTCCAGTTGTATCATGCAGATGCCAGAGTGAGAATTTCACAGAAAAAGCATGAAAACATGCACCCCACAAGCTGGTGGGGGCAATGTTATGGTTTGAGGAATGTTTTCCTGACATGATTTGGGCCCTTTAATTTGTGTGGAACAACATCTGAATAGCACAACATACCTAAATATTATTGCTGATCAAGATCATCTTATGTTGATGATATATCCCAGTGGAGATGGCTTCTTCCAACAAGACAATGCACGGTGCTCATATTGTGCAGGAATGGTTTCAAGAACATGAGGGAGACTTTGCCTTGCTTAGATGTCCTTCAAAATCACCAGATCTCAATCCAATTGAGCATTTGTAGGACAAAGTTAAAAGAGCTGTCAGGCAGCTGGTTCCACAACCCTCAAATCTCACAGAACTGAACAGTGCTATTCATCAGGTATGATGTCAGATTCCTCGAATAACCTTTGAACATCTGGTGGAGTCAATGCCAAGAAGAATCTAGAAGAATCACTGCAGTATTGAAGGCAAAAGGTGGCCCAACGAAGTACTGATGAGGTGGTCATAATAATCTGACCACTCAGTGTATAATATGGAGTAAACTATTGAACATATTATATGCTACATTTCACTCTTAAATAATTCTTTTTATTTTAAAAAATGTTTGAAAAAGAGTTATGATTGATTTCTCCTGTTGTGGAAATAAGTAGTGTGCAGTAGGACAAGCACAAGCTATAGAGTTAGAGAACTTGTATTTGAGCACTGGCTCCTCCAATGACCAGTTTTGTGGGCCAAAATATAGCATAATGCAATCAAAGTTTCTTCAGGATTCAGGTAAAGACTAAATGAAATAATTTTGGCATACTATTAGCATTCAATAAATAATAACCATCTCCCTTGTCTTCTACTCTCTCACTTTGGGTTTTATTAATATGCTAAAGGCCTGGTGCATGAAATTTGTGTATGTGGATATGTGTCTCTCAGCCCAGCCTGCACCCTTTCCAATCTGGAACCCCTCCAGGGATGTCTGACTGCCTATTTATGCCTGATCTCGGTAAGATCTGGCCTAAATGGGCAGTCAGACATCTCTCTCACAAACTAGGACTGCTGGCTTCCAACTGCCTGCCTGGCTGCCTTCCTGATTGTCTCTAACCTGATGGCCATATTGTGGCAGCTGCCTTGTGTCCACATGGGGGCATCCATCTTTGACCACATGGAGCAGCCATCTTGTGTGTTGGAGTGATGGTCAACTTGCATGTTACTCTTTCATTAGATAGGGTAGAGGCCTGGTGCACGAGTGGGGGCCAGCAGGTTTGCTTTGAAGGGTGTTCCAAATCAGGGTGAGTGTGGGGTGTTTTTCTCTCTTTTCCACATCTAGCACTGAGAGAGAGAGATCGGGTCCAGTTTCTGAGTAGAGGAGCTGGGGATTAAGAAATAAAGTATAGAACACAAAGACATAGTAATTAGAAAAAATAGCAGGGGCCTGGTGGGATGTCTTTTCTCTCTGAGGGAGAGACAGCATCTGACATCAAAACAGCAGCAGTTTATTTATAATCCAAAAATACAAAGTTGGCAGGAATCCAATCTTCGTGTCTCCCATAGAAAGATGTGGATAGGAAGCCTGGAAGGCTGGTAAACAATCTTAATTGGCTCTGAAAGGTCAGACCTAAAACATTATTAATTAAAGCAGCTTCCCCATCAAACAATCATGTAAGTCCTTACTGATAAGATCATCTGCCTGTTACTGTAATTGCCCGCCTAAGGGCAATGGGTGCATCCAAAACCTGAACAAAAGGGATAGCCAGATAGATGCCTTGGATTTAGCCCACAAACAGTTAAGGAATGCTCAAGGTGTCTTGCCTGGGGCACCCCCCACAGGTGAGAGTCCCCTGGGGGCATAGAGCAGCCTGGGTGAGAGGCCTGTGATGGTTTGCAGGCTGGCCACCCCCCCCACCCCCCAGTGACTCAAGTGGAAGCCCTGGTATCTGGAATTTATTTGTCTTCTATAATTGAAACTTTGTGTCCTTGAGTGTAGGCCTGGGCTTGCCTGGGCTGATGAAGCTTGGCTTCCTCCATTGATTGGGGCAACTTAAGCCTCCTACTGTCTCCATTTGTGGCTGTCACCATTTTTATTGGGATTTTTTTATCTTCTGTAAGTGAAACTTTGTAGCTTTAGCAGAGGCCTGGGTCAACCAGGGTGTGTGGGAAGCTTGGCTTCCTCTATTGCCAGGGAAATACAAGCCTCCTGCTTGCTCTGTGGCCATAGCCATCTTTGTTGGGTTAATTTGCATACTCGCTCCAGATTGGCTGGTGGACATGGCTTGTTGGTGTGGTGGAGGTACAGTCAATTTGCATATTACTCTTTTATTTGATAGGATATTTAAACAGAACAAAGCAAAACAAAACTTTATTTCCTTATGACTCCCTCACTAGCCTTTGCACTGACTGACTTCAACCACAATATAAGTGGACAAATATATGAAATTTTTTTCTTTGATTTAAAATGTGATGGTAGATAGATGGGAAAGAGAAGAATGTTCAATTTTTTTTATTTTCTAAATGAGTAGAAAATCACCATTTAAAAATCAATGACTTAATGATTTTTGAGTTGAATGTGTTAAAAGGATATGAGTATGTATTAGAAGATGATGATTATACTACTGAATCACAAATACTATCCTATGAAATAAAAGAGTAATATGCAAATTTGACCGTACCTTCGCTACATCCACAAGCCATGCCCACCAGCCACATGCACCAGCCAATCAGAAGTGGGGATAGGGCCGAGGTGGCCGGTGACCATGCAAGGCAGGGTCAAGGCATGCTTGAGGAGGCCAGCAAGCATGGGGGGCTCCCCAGGGCCTGGCATTCACCAGCTGCCAAGGCAAAGGCGGCCAGCGAGTGTGCAAGGTGGAGGGGACGGGGCCGAGGCATGCGAGCTGTGGGGGAGCAAGAGGCCACCAGAAGTGCTGGGTGCCCCTGGGGCTGGGCAGTCATCCTCAGAGCTACAGCCTGGTCTGGGGAAATGGGGCCGAGGCATCTGGCAAGTGTGGGGTCCCCAGGGCTGGGTGGTCGCTGGGCTGTTGCCAGTGGCCGGGGCTAAGCCCAGGACCAGAGGGGCAGGGCTGAGGCTGCAGGGGCAGAGCCAGCCATCAGCCCCATTTGAAGGGGCAGGTTGGGCTGAGGGATCACCCACCCCTAGTGCACGAATTTTGTGCACCAGGCCCCTAATGAACAATAAAGATATTAAATGTTTTTAAAACTTAGCAAAACATAATTTAGTTTGAAAGACAAGTACCAGTGCCATATTCTGAGGTGCTCATTCAAGATTTTTGTAAAGGAAATATTTTAAGTATGATGATCTTTTCTTTCTAAATGTTTACTTCTATCTTCTATTAGACGTTTGAGCTGTAGGGGAGAAAAAAACACACAAGGTTGTTTGTCTGTTTTTTGCAAGGGGGAGGATGTACTACAAATGTAAATAAAGCAGCTGGTTTATGTTGAATGTGTCAATAAATCTTTCAATCAACATGAGGTATCATCTTCCAGAATGGTAAGAGAGAAGAGCAACACATGGGGGAGGCAGTCAATAGTAGGTTAATTTTTCAGGGTGGTGATTACAGCATCACACCAGAGACTGCTCATTGCTGTGACTGGCCCTGTGCAGAGGATGCAGAGAGGGAATAATAATAAATGAGACACAGGCCCAAGAGACTGGTTATAGGAAGTTATGAAAGTCTGGTGAGATCCTCAGAACAACTTATGAAGGCCAGGGCTATGAAAAAAATCACTCAGCTCACCTTAATTTGTTATTGCCCCCTCCAAGTGAATGAGGCAAATCAGGATTACATGTAGTTTTGTCATGTCTCAGAAAATTTCTCAGAAAACATTTTAACTGTCCCAAATTCAAGTAGGTCCTACTGCATTAAAGGATTACTAGGATCTAAAAATGACCATCATTTCAGTTAACGCAGTAAAGGTAATCTGATTTTTAAAGACAAGGAGAAGAGCTATGGAATCTCTTAGTTAAATAGCTGATTCCTTCCTTATCTGACCAACAGCCACAAAATTAAAATGGTATAGCCTTATCTTCAATATTTATTCTTAGCTGTTATAGACATATGGTTTGCATTATATTTAGATGCCCTTCTTTACATTTCTTTATTTTTTCTTCTTTAGACTTCTTTTGGAATACATCTGTATGCAGCATGCCCAGTAATATTGAGAGTCATACCGTCCATGATTCTTTGCCATCGCATGATGAACCGCTCTATTTATATTAAAATGAAGGTGTTCCTAGGGGAGACATAGAGCAGAATGAAACAACACACAGAGCTTTAGAGACTGAATATGTGAAGTGACAATGACAGCAAAATGGTAGCTCTTGTGGAGGGGCCCAGAGGATGGCGGCAGAAAGACTTAGAGCATGAGCCATAGTGCAGTGAGAGCTTGCCAGCTCTTACGGGTTTAAGCACTAGCAGTACAGCAGCTAATCAAATAATTTCTCATCTGCATGTCTTCACTTGGTATGTCATAGTGAAAATATGTTGTTGGCTAAGAGGAAATTGTTTTTTTTCCTTCTGTTAACCAAATGAAGAATTTTATCAGGTATTCATATTTCTTCATGTAATTGTACTCATACTAGTATTGTGACTGCAATGGTCTGTTTACTACAGATGAGAGAGTAAGCCATGAAAATTACATTGAGTTTAATGTGATACGGCATCCAGACGAAAAAAAGAGTGAAAATATGAATTGAAGTACTAATGTTCTCTCCTTGAAGACCAATTTTCATGGTAATAGAAAGGAGTAGACTGAAGGAAATGGCTTTCCTTGTAATCGTTGAAGCCGTGGAACTAAGCATCCCTCACACAGGGCAGTGAATGCATAAATGGTGTGAAAACCTGGGTTTTCCTTTTTTCTTCGTTACTCTTCAGGTGTATACAATCTTGTGAAAGTGATTTTACCTCTTTCAGATGCAAGTTCATTATCTATTAAATTCCATATTGTATTCCATATTGATCTCTAAGTTTCATTCCAGAACTAAAGCCCATTATCCTTAATAGAATTCAGATTGAGTAAATAATTGAAATATTATTAGAAGTGCTCAAAATTAGTAATTCTCTGGGTGCTCTATTGAGAGTACCTGGAGAATAAGCATCATTATATAAGCTAAAAGAGGTGTCCAAATTTATAGTTTGTGGTCATAGTTGTCTATATGTGAGGTAGATTTTTTGAGAATTTTGGAAAAGACTATAGGTTTCATATTAGTTAATCAGTAAGCACAGAGAACTGGCATTTAAGTATAGGTCCTTCTCTGGCCCTTTGTATATTTATTATCTTTTTTATAAGAGATGGAAAACCCTATATCATATCAACACTTGGTTAAAATGTGTAAGTACAATTTAACCATGAGTATAGATAATATGAATTTTTTAAAAATTAAAGTTGACATCTATCAATTACACATATTAGTTTCAGATGTGCAACATTGTGATTCAACATGTATTTATATAGCTTACAATTTAATTACCATGATAAGTCAAATAACCATCTGCCACTGTAAAAGTTATTACATTATATTGAATAAGATTCCCTGTGCTATACATTACAGCCCCATGCCTTATGTACTTTTAACTCAAAATTGCTACCTCTTGTTTTTCATTACTATTCCCACCTATCCCCTACCTCCTCCCATTTGGCAATCATCAATTTTTTCTCTGTATCTGTAAGTCTGTTTTTGTTTTGTATTATTTGTTCATTAAAAGAAAAATCTACATGTAAGTAAAATCATAAACTATTTATCTTTCTGTGTCAGACTCATTTCCCTTAGCATAATGCCCTCTAGGTCCATCCATGTTGTCACAAATGGCAGGAATTCAATCTTTTTTTATTGCTGATATCTATATATTATGTTTTTATTCATTCTTCTATTATGAACACCTAAGTTGCATCTCTATGTTGGCTATTGTGAATAATGCTTCAGAGAACATAGAGGTGCATATAGCTTTTTAAGTTAGGGTTTTTGTTTTCTTCAGATAAATACTCACAAGTGGAATTGCTGGATAATCTGGATTCCAAGTGCTTGACAAAAAGTGTAATTTCAAACGCATTGCTTCCCAATATCTCTAAAAGGATCTGCAAACAGAAACTATATATAGAAAGGGTTGCTTAAAAGATAAAGTTCACCCATTATTCCAGACATTTTAAAATCTACCCCTGGATTTGAGCAAATCACAGGACGGCATGGAACTTGTCATTGTGTCTATTCTAAAAGTGCAGTTGAGAATATAAGCCAGTATATTACATGGTGCTGGTTTTATGAGGACTATGGGGAGGAATTTCTGTCGGATATTGGTAACAGCAATAATTTTGCTTTTCCTAACAACTGTTCTGATTTTATCTTATATATCTTGTAAATTGTGTAACTGATCAGGATTCTATTTTTCCACTGACTGTTAGAAAGCTTAGGGCCTGATTTGCAGCTCATCAATTGCAAGTCTATGTATGAATTTTTTAGGGCTCTTATTCTTGGCTCCATTTTATGACCCTATCAACATTTTCCTCTCTATGTCTACCCTACTTTTAATTCAATTTATACCTTTAGATTATTTTTAATCTGACAAAAATATTTCTGCAACTATGTAATATACATATTAGTTTGTTTATATACTGTATACTTTTTCTTTTTGTTTCAAAAAGGAGTTAAAAGAGTTTAACAAAACATATGCAATTCTATTTAAAATCTGAGCCAGATAAGCCAGAAAACAGAGTGAAAATTAAGATGCACCTACTTGATGGTAAAGTTTAGATCAAAGAGATTCTTTAATTGTATTCTCTGTAGAATCAGGGTGAGGAACTTTCTCTCATGGAAGAAGAGTTTCAGTTACACCTGGGTTAGTCATCTACTTTCTCATTACATTCTTTAAACAGTTACCAACTCCCACCAGAACTCAAAGACATCTCCAACTGTTTTTTTCTGGACTTAAGAGTCAGTATATCCATACCTTTACCTCTTTCATGAACAAGATATGATGGTAGAAAACTCCCATCCCTCTTTTGAAAGATTATTAAGCACTATGGAAATCTATACTTAGAGTGATTTTTTCTTCTTAAACTGGAAAGCATATTACCAAAGTGGCATTTTTGGAGGCAATATAGAATAATGAATCACAGTATAGGTCGATTTCTACTACTTTCTTGCTCTGTGACTTTGAAAAATTGCTCACTTTTTCTGCAAAATAGAAATAAAATAGTTCCTACTTATAAGTTTAATATGAGGATTAAATGAGTTAATAGATCAAAGTGCTCTTTTAGTTGTCACTACTAAAGGTTTATCTAAAGTTAAATATAACCTTGGCAACTTTTTATCCTGTAATTTTACAATAAAGTGACACCACATGAAGAAATTCACTTCTGTAATGAATGGCAGGGATGCCGGACATTATAAGAATAATGGCACTGAAAGACACCATATATAAAAACTTTATTCATTATTGTATTTATTCCACAGCAACCCTATGCCTTTCTAGAAAGAGGCAGTTCATAACAATGAGTGGGGAGGCATATTAAAAAAAAAGAGATATGTTTAAGCCAAAAAGACCTGCATTTAAGCCTCAGCTGCACCATTTGCTACTTACATAATTCATTAAGTATTTAGTTTCCTCATATGTAAAATGAAGGTAATGCCTACTTCTCAAAATTGTTGCAAGGATGTGAAGGATATAGATCAATGTTTTAAGACACTCTCAGAATATCTGTCCAAGAGTGCAAAGATGGGGCTGCAAATTCTCTCCAGGCCTGGCCTTGGGGCACATGCACTGTCGGTTCTGCACTGAGCGCAGAAGGAATAATCCTTGGGAAGCCTGTCTCTGCTCCTGGAAGTGAATCTTGGCTCCATTCTCTGAATGTCCTTTCTTTTAGATAAAAAACATTTGTATTAACAGCTGAATGACCCTCTGAATGCTTCCTACCGATGGAATATTGGTGGCCCAGAGGTTTCGTATTATTTTTGGCTTTATCAAATTTAATCCAAGATGAGAGTATTTTTCAGTACCATTCTATTAAAATTTGCAAATTTTCTGTGGATCTGATTGGGTTGTACTGCCACTTCTAACAGCCACATTCATAATTTTTTTTGAGACAGGCCTATTTCTATCTACTTTGAGTCCTGTTTAAGCTGCTGTGGGAAACTATCTTAAAGACTCTTATCACTGGGAGGGTTTACTAGGTACCACCTAAAATTTTTCAAAATTATAAAAATGGAATAAGCCTGCAGGGGAGGGCAGTTGGGGATGATCAAGCCTGCAAGGGAGGGCAGTTAGGGGTGACCACCCGGCAGAGGAGGGCAAACAGGCTGGCAGGAGAGCAGGAAATGGTTCTGTGTTTCACTTAGGGGCAACTGTTTTGTGAGCGCTGAAGGAAACACTGGGTGGCCCCTGAGCACCACACTGGGCACTGCCAGGAAGGTTGGATGACCAGCGGACAGTGGCTGCAGGCTGGCCCTAACCCCTAGCATGAGCACCCCACCCAATCTGTGACCCCCTTCAGGGCAGGCCAGCTGGCCCCTACCATGCACAAGGCCTCTATACTATATAATAAAAAGGTAATATGCAAATTGACCCTAATGGCAGAATGACCACCAATCTTAAGATTTGGTGGGTCAAATCAGGTTCAGTTTATGGTGGGCAGTGTAGTTTGCATTATAATTTGGTGATCCAGGTTTAAGAGCAACCATACCCCATGAAGTCTGGCAACCAGCCAAAAACCTATGCATGATATTTCAGGTTCTATCATAAGCAGTTACAAAGATTTACCTGGCCTACCTCATGAAAAAGGTACCCTCCCAACACCAGAGTTGGTGTGCTGCAGTATCTGAAGGGAGTAGCTAGTAGTCACGGACTCAAGCCCATGGCTGGTCGTGCTCAATGTACTATATCTGGCTTCTTAGCCCCGATGTCACCAACTGGAGGCCTCTTTATCAGGGGTCATCCCTAAGACCTTCCTCAAGTATCTCTGCTCAGATTTCCTCTTTGGAAGGGGATGGTATCTTGAAAGTAATAGTTTCCATTATAATTCAGTACCCAATAATTTCCAGGTTAGATTTTCCTCCTCTTCCTCTTTCTGGCTCTCATGTCCATAAAATGGCAGGGACCTTTTACTTATAACTCCCTGGGCAGTTAGATGATTCTGCACACTGTGCATCTTCCTGACTCAACTGACCTTCACCTAGCATCATCGCAGGGGAAAATAGAATATTGAAATTGCTGGTACTTCCTTCTATTTACTTACTTACTTACTTATTATTTATTTATTTATTTATTTATCTATTATCTATTTATTTATTTATTTATTTATTTTTTATCTTTATTGTTCAGTTTGTTAATTAAATTGTTCCCCTCTTTTCCCCCTATAGCTCCCCTCCACCCGGTACCCATCCCACCCTCTGCCCTTACCTCCCCCCCCACTGTCTTCTTCCATAGGTGTATAATTTTTGTTCATTTTCTTGATGCACCTCCAACACCCCTTCTCTCCCCAAGAATTGTCAGTCCATTCCCTCTCTATGCCCATGATTCTGTTATATTCACCAGTTTATCACGTTCATCAGATTTTTAATTCACTTGATTTTTAAATTAATTTGTTGATAGATGTATATTTGTTGTTCATAATTTTTATTTTTACCTTTTTCTTCTTCCTCTTCTTAAAGAATACCTTTCAGCATTTCATATAATACTGGTTTAGCAGTGATGAACTCCTGTAGCTGTCTCTTATCTGTGAAGCACATTATCTGACCTTCAATTCTGAATGATAGCTTTGATGGGTAGAGTAATCTTGGTTGTAGAGTCTTGCTATTCATCACTTTGAATATTTCTTGCCACTCCTGTCTGGCCTACATAGTTTCTGTTGAGAAATCCGCTGGCAATCGTATGGATGCTCCCTTGTAGGTAACTAACATTTTTCTCTTGCTGCTTTTAATATTCTCTCTTTGTCTTTTGCTCTTGGCATTTTAATTATGGTGTGTCTTGGTGTGGTTCTCTTTGGATTCTTATAGTTTGGGGTTCTGTGTGCTTCCTGGACTTTTAAGTCAATTTCTTTCACCAGTTGGGGGAAGTTTTCGGTCACTATTTCTTCAAATAGGTTTGCATTATCTTGTTCTCTCTCTTTTTCTGGAACCTCTATAATTCAGATGTTGGTATGCTTGAGGGTGTCCCAGAGGCTTCTTACATTATCTTCAATTTTTTGGATGCTTTTTGCTTCTTGCTTTTCCGGCTGAGTGTATTTTGCTTCTTTGTATTTCAAATCTTTGACTTGGTTCTTGCAGTCCTCTAGACTGCTTTTAGGTCTTTGTATAACATTTTTTATTTCAGTGAGTGTATGCTTAATTTCTAGATCGTCCTTTTTCATATCCTTGAGGGTCTTGTTCATATCCTCGAGGGTCTCATTCATATCCTTGAAGGTCTCATTCATTTCCCTGAAGGTCTCATTAAATTAATCAGCCTTTTCTAGAAGCCTCTTGAAAAACCTTATAACCATGGTTTTGAACTCTATGTCCAGTCATTTTTTTCCTTCCATTTCTTTCACATCTGATTTCTTTCCATGTCTCTGCATTGTAGCTGCTTCCCTGAGTTGGTCGACTAGCTTTGTGTGGTAGATGTCCTCTAAGGGACAGTGGCTCAGCCTCCCCAGTTACCAGAGGTGGATCCTCTTGCTGCAGCCCTTTATGGGTTTCACAGTCTTGTTGAAATTAAGCCTAGATTATTGTTGTTAGCACTAGGAGAGTTTGACCTCCAGGCCAATTGGCTGTAAGGATCAGCTGTGCTCAGGTTGGATGGGTGAAGTCCCTGGGCTGAACAGGCAGCCTTGATTTCCCATCAGCTCTGCCCTATACAGCACCTGGGTCTCTGTGCTGGGTGGTAATGGCTGCAAGCATCTCTGGGAGAAAGCTGCTGCTGAGCTCTACCCACTGTCAGACAATTCAGCCTCTCCTAAAATGAGTCTGCACACCCAAAGTCTCACCCAGGGTTGTAAAACAATGCAGTCTGGTTGTTTCCCAAATGAGAGAGCAAGTCACAAGTCCTCTCTGCACGCTCACATGCTTCTGCTTTTCCCAAATGTATGTGCCCTCTCAGCAAGCTCTCACACCTCTGCAGTGGCCAAGTTTTAGCGTGCTTCCTTCTTACTGTCCAGTTTTATCCAGTATGAGTGTGGATTCCCTGGACTTCGCCTGGAACTGGGGAATCAGTGCAGTGGGATGCCTCTGTCTCCCTCCCAGAAAACCAGCTGGGTTTGCAGCTACCTGCCCTATCCGCTCATGCATGCATGGCTCCAAACCTCTGACTCCGTGCGTATCCTCAACTCTGCCCTCAGCCACTCCTCCAAGTCACAGTGTTCTATCTTTACTTTTATTTGTGGAATTTTCACTCAGCCAGCTTTCCAGTGATTCTGGATGATGTTCGTTCTGTTGTTAAGTTGTAGATTTGAAATTGTTGTGTGGGGCAGCAAGATAGGTGTTTACCTATGCCGCCATCTTGGTTCCTCTCCTCTTCTATTTATTTAATCTCTTGTTTATATTATCACACTGAGTGATGTAAAGCTTGACTGGTACTTTAATTTTGGCTTTTTGTCCTGATTGACTACCCTGACACCTGGCAGCTCAAGCTCTCCACATACCCTTGATTTGCTATTGGTCTTAAGCATTATTTTAGTTTGAGATTTTCAACCAATTGAGGAGATTGAGACTGAGAGACAGTTTATTTTCTAGTTCAGAAAGTTCTTGGTCTTCTAAATTTTCTCTAAATTCTCTTTGCACTTTGAATAATACCTTCTTTAGCTCATCTCTCTCTTCTTGCACCTTCGCTTATTTAGCTAGAATAAGCCAATTGGTGCATTCAACATTCTGTGCAAAGATATCCTGGCTTGTGAAATGAAAATGAACCATAAACTTAGTTAGGTATATTTTCCATCTTTCAAATTACCACAGATGACAACTTTGTAATTGTTCTGTGCGGTATAACACAAGTCACTCTCTCTTTAGTCTCCAATAGTCCCTTTTCCATTTTCTTACCTCCAGATTTCTTTTCATCTTTCTATTCCTCACTGCTCAGTGGCCAATGCCACATATTTAAGATTATACTATGAGTAGAATTACAAATTTCCATATGTGTTAACTATTGCTGCATAATAAACCATTCTTAAATGTAGTGACTTAAATGTTAAAGATTTATTATTTTCCATAATTCTGTGGATTGCTGAAGAATTTCTCTGCTGGTTTCAATTGAGCTCACCCATGTCACTACATTTACCTGTGGCAGGTTGCACTGGAAGGTTCAAGATGGTCTCACTCATGTTCAGCAGTTGGTTCTATCATGAAGGATGCCTCAGTTCTTATCCATTCTCCAGACACCTGAAGTGACTTCTACCAATAAAAGTTGCAGTGCAATTTCCAAGCAAAAGAAGGTAGAGGCTTTAAAGCCTCCTGTGGTTGGGCACCTTGCAGTTGGAAGCTCATGAAATGTTATTTTTGTTGCAGCCTATTTGAAAGGAATTCAAGCTACAAGGAAATGAGCTCTATCTCTTATCAGGAAATCTGCAAAGGATTTGTGGAAATACTTAATGTACCATAATAATGTTGCTTACTGAAGGGGGAAGATTGTGTGACCAAGTATATGCCTTTAAAAACTTACTTTCCCTATAGGAAAGCTGACCTACAAAAAATTGCTTCAAGCTGCTTCTCCTGGCTCAGCTCTTGAAATCCTGCTTCCACCATCTTATCTCACCTCTTATCTCTTTCCTTCAGGTTCCTGCTATCTTTTATGCTATCCTTTCTCATGATCAATTGAATGTTCTGTCTATTTCATTGACAGTGCTGTGGGTTGAATCATGTCCCCTAAATTGATATGATGAAGTCCTAATCCCCAGTAACTCAGAATAATATCTTATTTACAAATAGGGTCTTCATTGAGGTAATCAAGTTAAAATGATGCCCTTAAGGTTGGCTTTAATATTATATATAATCATTATATAAAGGGGAGATTTGGTCATAGGTGCACACAGAGGTAGGATGATATTAAGAGACATCAGAGGTGCACGACGTGGAGATGAAGGATTGTAGTGAAGTATCTATAAGCCATGGTATGCCAAACATTGCTAGAAAACTACCAGAAGCTAGGAAGAGTCAAGGAAGAATTTCCCTGCAGGTTTTAGAGAGAGCATGGCCCTACAAACAACTTGTTGTTAAACTTCTAGCTTCCAGAACTTGAGATAATAAATTCCTGTTGTTTACAGTTTGCATTACTTTGCTATGGCAGCCCTAGCACAGTAAAAAGACATTTTCATCATGGAATTTTGAATCTTCAACTACACACACTACTATCTTCATACCAGTTAGTTCCTAGATGAGTTCAGACTCCTGATCCACCAATTTAAATTTTATCACCCACATCTTTGATATGTCATAGTTAACTCACTGCTTGGTGCTTCAAAATATGCCCTGGTAACTCACATTTTGCAATCAATTTACTCTTAAGTGCCTAAATCTTAAAGAAAGCAAACCCTTAGTTTTAACAGAGTGTCAGTATAATTTTTGAAATGATTACCATTTTTAGTAGCAACTTGAAGAAAAGTCTGTTAGAAAACATCCATATTTTAATACACAATGATAAGGGAGATTCCACATAGAGGCCTTTTTGGATTAATATAACTGGGTGCTCTGTTAGCTTCTTGGATTCGAGGGTCTATTTCTGTCCATAGATTTGGGAAGTTCTTGCCAATTATTTGTTTGATTACAGTCTGTTCCCTTCTCCCTCTCTTCTTTTTCTGGTATACTCCTTTTTATTATATTACTCTTTCTAATGAAGCCAGATAGTTTTTGTAAAAGTATTTATTTCTTCCTTCCTTTTTTTTTCACTCTTGTTTCTCTCTCCTCCTCCACTGAGTCATTTCTAAATTTCTATCTTTAATATTACTAATTCTGTCCTTCATCTGTCTGCTTTATTTTTTGATGGTGCTATTTCATCTTATTTATTTAGTCCTTCAGTTTCAGAATTTCTGTTTGGTTATTTTATATAGTTTTAATATCTTTGGTAAAAAACACCTTTCATTCATTGATTATCTTCCTGAGCTCCCTGGCTCATTGAATTCATTTCCTGTGTTTTCTTTTATCTTGTTGAGTTCTTGTTTTTTAAGAACTGAAATCTTAAATCCTCTGTCATTCAAATTGTAGTCTCCTATTTATTTCCTGAAAAATTTTCATATTCTTTCTGAACTCCATTGTTTGTTTGTTTTTTCAAGTATTTGACCCTTAATTATTTAGCATGTTGATAAGTAAAGATCTTTCTTTCTTTTTTTTTCCCAGTAGTTGCTGCTGAAGCACAAGTTTTTTGTTTTCTCTTACCCACACTACTTAAGCTTTCAGTTGTCACCTTGGCTGTGAAAAAATACCGGAATTCCACAAGAATAAAGGTGGGTGTCCTCTTTACGACCCACTCACCTCAGTCTCAGAGCATCACTCTCAGGGTGAGATGTGAGTTGTGGATCTTCTAGCCCATGAGTTCCTTGTGACACCTTCCTGTGGCCAGAAATTCCAGGTTTTTAAGAGCTTTATCATCAGATTAAAACATTTTTACCTCACATTTAATTGTTTAAATTGTCCACTTGGAAGGTAAAAAAATCAGACAAAGATTTTTAAACATTTATTACAGTGGTATCCAAGGCAGCATTAAATAAGGCATTAGCTTACCTGTGATTCCTTGTTCATGATCTTCCATTCAGCCTATAATGCTTAGCATCACCATATTCAGCTGGACATCTTAAAAAAGGCATACAACTAAATTAATATAAAATACCTACTTCTTCTTTTAGGAAAAAAATTCCCCAAACAAGCAATATTCTACCATGCATTAGCATACAGTATTCTTATCCCTTGCAACTCTCTCTGGAATTGGGCTGGGAAGAGCACTCAGGGATGTCCCTTGAAACTGCCTCCTGCTGGAGGATGGGAAAAGCTGGTTGTTTTCCCAGTCTCTCCCTCTTCTACAAAAACATTCAGTAAAGTCTAGTGGATCTGAACTCCCAGTCTTCAGCATTTATGATACCACTTTTTATCTGAAAAAGTCCTATAATTTGCTTTAAGAATTTTGAGACTATATTAAATGAGTATTCTGTAATGTAAAAGTGATTGAAATATTATAGGAAGAACAGAAAGAGAGGAGGAGAGAAAGAGAGGTAGGTAGGTATATGATGGATAGGTAGATACCATAGATATTTTGGTTATAAAACTGCTGGTAATTGAACATGAAGATATACCTTTCTTAGAAATATAAAGCTGCAAACACCTTTACAACAAAAATTGTTGAGGACAAGGTTCACATTCAACCAAATTTTACCCTCCGCTATTCTGGTTTTCTTATTTCCTCCACAGCAGAGTGAGTACTATTTTCTCTGTAGCATTGAAGCCTGTGTGTTTATGTGACAGCAGGTCCAAGGGAGTAGCAGTCGCTAGCCTTAGCTGCTAATTTACTTGTAACCTCTCAAAACTCGCTTAACCTCATCTGTAAAATGGGGCTAATAACATTGACCTATTTTACAGGCTGCTGGGAGGTTTGGCAGTGAATGGCTGAAAAGCACTCTAAAAATACAGACGAAAAATGAAGAAAAGAAAATAAAAAGGTCACTTAGGTGATAGCAGAAATGCACACAGTGTTTGAGGTGAAACAGGTTAAACAAATACACAGCTGAGACTCCTGCGGAAGAGCGAGTGGTCCAAGCTCTTTCTCTTCAAATGCTAGTAAAGCATTTGATAAGACAGCACCAGCGAGGAGGGGGGCTTTGGTCACCAGGAAATAGTA
This sequence comes from Antrozous pallidus, assembly GCA_027563665.1. Classification (NCBI taxonomy): domain Eukaryota; kingdom Metazoa; phylum Chordata; class Mammalia; order Chiroptera; family Vespertilionidae; genus Antrozous; species Antrozous pallidus. Next base: position 42,906,322 of record CM050511.1, on the reverse strand, counting down.
ATTTCTCTGGAAGTGACTCTAAGCACAAATTTAGCACTGTTAACATTTTGAAAATGTTGCAATGGGGCTATAAGGAGACATATGTAATACCTTAATTAATAAATAAAAAATGAAGATAAAATATCGCTATGGTTTTGAGACTCATTACATGTTAGGTATATATTAAATACTTCAATAATTTTAACCAACTCTCTCAAAAATGCTTCAGGGTCAGTGACATTATCCTCATATTACATAAGAGGAAACTAAGGGATAAATAATTTATTTAACTTTTTCAGTATCACAAATCTAAAAAGAGAGACCTAACAGGATTTTGCACCCAAATCTGATTCTAAAGTTCACCATTCTGCAGTTATAAATGTTGATGTATACCTCACCTGATTATCCAGTGACAAGGCAGGTATTTAAACAAAATCAAGGCCCAGTTAAGCCTGATTATATAGGACCAGGTATCAGTAATACATTTATAACACTTTTGTTTGTAATAGTGATGTGTATCATTTGCTTTTTAAAAAGCATATCAAAGTATGCTATATGTACATCAAATGTATATCATAAGTATAAAATGCATTAAATTTTCACAAATTGAACACCCATGTAACCAACACTCATACAAAGAAATACAGGATTACTAGCAGCCAGAAGTATCCTGAGGTTCCCTCAGAGTCACTGTTCCCTACAAGGGCAGCTTCTATTCTGAGTTTGATACTCTTCTTGAATTTAATGTAAGGGAATTTAATGTAATGTAATTTCCTGTCAGACTTCTTATACTTAGGTGCACATATGCTTAAAACTAATTGTTCAGTTTTAAAGTGTTTGCATTAATTTATATTCCTACCTGCAATGTATGAGAGCTCTGGTTTATCCACATTCCACCAATATCTTGTATTTTCACTCTTTTTATATTAGTATTGATAGCATATTTTTACCATAATTGCCCTCTGTATCTTGGTAAAATGTTTTTAAAAACACTGATACTAAAGGGGACACATATCTTACACAGCAGAATTCTAATGTAATAAAAACTTTTGCCCATCATATCAGTAAGTATAAAGTTCATGACTAATTTTAGTGCATCTAAAAGTCCCTGTCAGAATGAATGGAAATTATTTTTTCGGGATTTCCTTTTTTTTTTTTTAAAGTAAATAGTATGTGCACTTATGCTCTCTCTTTAAGGACCACTTACTTTTGACCCAAGTCCCAGAGAGTTTATAAACTTTAGTTATTATTTCCTCATAACATAAAACCCAGGGTATCACAGAAAACATTCTGTTTATGGTAGCAATACTATGAGGGGGAGAAAAAAATGGATAAACCATAGAATGCCTCTAAAAGTAACATTCTCTAATTATCCAAGGGTTTATCGCTTCTGTGTCTCTGTGTCTGAAGGAGCCATAATGTGATTTGATTTTGACAAAATAAAATTGGAGAATATGTGGCATGTGTGCAGTCTCTGAATAATGGACTAGGAATGAGTGGCCATGGAGAGAGGGTATAGAGCAAGGACACTTGAACTCTGAGTCAGGAGACTTCTAAGTTCCAGGCTTGATACCACTATTGCTTTATAGCTTCCCCTGTTCCTTAATTTCTCAGGCTAGACCTTCATTGACTGTAATTATACAACTTCTAATGCATGTTTCTTAAAGTAAGAAAAATGTTTTCCTAGATTTCTGGATTCCACCCCATAGGTACTGAATTCAATTTCATGGATGGGGCTCTAAACTTATCCTTTTAAGGAAGCATCAATCACTCTTTCCATTGAAGTTTGAGAGCCACTGCTCTAAGACAAACTGCAGAGCAGTGTTTTCCAGACGTGCCTCAGGACTGTTGATGAGATGTACAGCTATCCACGCCTCCACTGTGACCCTAGACATAGTGATTAGTTAGTACATTCTCGTTGCGTCAGTTTTCTATTGTGTGACTATTTCACAGTTTATCCATCTAGTCTATTATGATGGCCATTTGGATAATTTCTAGATTTTGGATAATGCAAACAGTGCTGCTATCAACATTCTTCTTTTTTTAATGGTGAGCTCATGTTTCCATTTCTGTTGGGACTAGTCTTAGGAGAGAAATACAGGGCCTTTGAGTGTAGTGGACATAACTAGCTTCTTTTAGATGCTGCCAGACTGAATTTTTCAGTCTGTATACCAGTTTATTCTTGCCCATCAGTGTATAAAGTTGCAGTTGCTCCACAACCCTAGCACCACTTAATAATTTATGTCTTTTAGTTTTTGGCAATGGTTGGCTAGGTGGTAAGTTATGTAGTGGCATATCTTCATTATATAATTTCAGATATTTGTTAACTTTTTCTTATTTTTATTGACAATTTGTATATTTTTCTTTTGTGGTTTACCTACTTAAATCTTGCCCATTTTTTTTATTTTGTTTTTACTTACTCCTTTTCTAACATTCTTCCTTTCTTATGTAGATCTGAATTTTCACCTATATCATTTTCCTTTTCTCTGAAGAACTTCTTTTAACATTTCTTGCAAGGTAGGTTTACTGGCAACAAATTCCTCAGATTTTTGTTTTCGAGAAAGTCTTTATTGTTTGTTCACTTTTAAAATATAATTTTACTAAATTTATAATTTTATCTATAACATTTTAAATATTTTGCTCTGCTCCCTTTGTACTTGCACAGTATAAAAAAATAAAAACAACCAAAAAACACTCCAATATAATTCTCACCCTTTTTCTTCTGTAGATAAGATGTTTTTTTTCTCTGACTTCTTCCAAGGTTTTCTCTTTGTCTTTGATTTTCTTCAGTTTAAACTACTTGCTTAGGCAAAGATTTATTAGTATTTATTCTGCTTTGTGTTCTCCAAGATATCTTGATTTGTGGTTTGGTATCTGGCATTAATTTTGGAAAATTCTCAGTCATTACTTCAAATATTTTCTCTGTTCCTTTCTCTCTTTCTACTCTTCTTGGTATTCCTAAGTTTCCTTTTACTTCTTTTTGTAATTTCCTGCAGCTTTTGGATATTCTATTTCATTTTTTTTTCATTCTTCTTTCTCTTCATTTTTTAGTTTGGGCAGTTTCTGTTGGCATATCTACAAACTCACTAATTCTTTCTTCAGCCATGTTCGGTCTACTGATAGCCCTATTAAAGGTATTCTTCATTTATGGAACATTTATTTTAATATATAGCATTTCCTTTGGCTCTTAATTAGAGCATCCGTCTTCCACTTATATCATTCATCTGCTCTTTGCATATTTTAAATTCCTAGTCTGATAATTCCAAAAGTTTTGCCATATCTGAGTCTAGTTCTGATGTGTGCCCTGTCTTTTCAAACAGTATTTTGCCTTTTGCCATAACTTGTGATTTTGTATTGAAAGTTGAACATGGTGCGTTAGGAAAAAGGGATTGAGATAACATGCCTTAGTGTATGCTTTGTGAATACATAGCTAGCAGCTAGTGTGTTTGTTGTTTTCTGTAGTTGTAGTGTCATGTGCTAAAAGTTGCTTTAGTGTTCTCGTTTTTTGTCTCCCCTGTTTTTAGCTTTGGGTTTCCCTGGAGACTTCTTAGGGATGCTTCAGGGAATAAGGTTTGCAGCTCTCCAATCCTGTGACGAAAGAGAAGGCCTATTGTGGTTATTAGGTATGGGGCACGGGAAGCATTCTATAGTCCTATGATCCGGCCTAGTCTTTTAGTGAGTCTAAGTTGAGGGGATTTTTTGTTTCACACTGAAGGCTATTGGAGCAGGAATTGTGAATCCTCCATTTGCCAGGTCAGTTAAGATTTGGTAAACCCTAGTAAGTTAGGTTCTATAAAATCATTCCTCTTGAGTACAAGCCTTGGGCATGTTTCTTTTCTTTTAAAAACTTATAAAATTTATTGGAGTGATGGTTAATGAAATTACATAAGCTTCAAAGTATACAATTCTATAATACATCATTTATATATTGTATTGTGTGTTTACCACATGAAGTCATCACCTTTTATCACAATGTATCCCCCCTTTACCCGCTTCTACCTCTCCCAACCCAATTTCCCTCTGGAATCACCCATTGTTATCTGTGTCCAGGAGGTTTTGTTTGTTTGTTTGTTTCTTTAATTCCTTCATCTTTTTCACACATACTCTCAACCCCTTTCCTTCTGTATCTATGAATATTTTTCTATTTTGCCAGTTTACTATGTTCATTGTATGTCACATTTAAGTGAAATCATATGGTAATTGTCTTTCTCTGACTGGCTTATTTCACTTAACATAATATTCTCCAGGTCCATCTATGCTGTAACAAAAATTAAGATTTCCTTTTTTTAATGGCTGAGTAGTATTTCATTGTGTAAATGTACCACAGCTTTTTGATCCACTCATCTACTGATGGACATGTGGGATGCTTTCAAACTTTGGTTATTTTAAGTAATGTTCCAGTGAACATAAGAGTGCATCTATTTTTTCAGTTTAGTGTTTTGTTTTCTTCTGATAATATTTCCAGAAGTTGGATCACTGAGTAATAAGGCAGTTTCATTTTTAGTTTTTTGAGGTAACTCCATACTGCTTTCCACAGTGACTACATTAAACTGTGTTCCCCCTAAAACTACATGAGGGTGCCCTTTTTTTCACATCCTCACCAGCATTTTTGTTGTTTTATTGATGATAGCTATTATGACAGGTGATATCTCATTATAGTTTTAATTTATATTTCTTTGAGGATTAGTGACATTGAGCATCTTTTCATATGTCTATTGGCCATCTGAATGTCCTCTTTAGAGAAGTTTTATTCAGGTTCTTTGTCCATTTTATAATTGGATTGCTGTTTTTTGGTATTGCATTTTATCCATTTGTATTTTAAAACTAGAGGCCTGATGCACAAAATTCATGCAAGAGTAGGTCTTTGCAGCCCCAGCTGCTTTGGTGGCCCTCCCAGCCCTGGCTTTGTCTGGAAGGTGGTCTGGATGGTCATTCTGCTGTTTGGTGGTTCATTTGATTTGCATATTATGATTTTATTATTATACTAGAGGCCCAGTGCACAAAATTCGTGCACGGGGTAGAGGGTGGCCCTCAGCCCAACTTGCACCCTCTCCAATCAGGGACCCCTCGGCAGTTGGACATCCTTCTCACAATCCAGGACTGCTGGCTCCAAACTTCTCACCTGCCTGCTTTCTTGATTGCCCCTAACCGCTTCTGCTTGCCAGGCTGATCACCCTCTAACCACTACCCAGAGAGCCTAATTGATGCCCAACTGCTTCCCTGCCAGACTGATTGCCCACAACTTCTCTTCTCTGCCAGCCTGGTCACCCCTAACTGCCCTCCCCTGTAGGCCTGGTCCATCTCAACTGCCCTCCTCTGATGGCCTGATCACCCACAATTGCCCTCCCTTGCAGGTCTGACCCTCCCACTGTCCTCCCTGCTGGCCATCTTATGGTGGCCATCTTGTGTTGACATGAGGGCAATATCTTTGAACACATGGGGGCAGCCTTATTGAGTGTTGGAGTGATGGTCAATCTGCAAATTGCTCTTTTATTAGATAGGATAGAGGACTGGTGCATGGGTGGGGGGCTGGCTGGTTTGCACGGAAGAGTGTCCCGGATCAGGGTGGGGGTTCCCTTGGGGTGTGGGGCAGTCAGGGCAAGGGGACTGTGGTGGTTTGCAGGCTGGCCATGCCCTCCAGCAACCCAAGTGAAGGCCCTGGGATCTGGGATTAATTTATGTGCTACAATTGAAACTTTGTAGCCTGGAGTAGAGCCAAGCCTTCTGCTCGCTCTGTGGCAACAGCCATTTCTGTTTGAAACTTTGTAGCCTAGAGTGGAGGTATAGGCTAGGGCTGCAGAAATTTGGCTTCCTCCATCACCCTGGCAACCCTTACCTCTTCTCTGTCCAGCTCCATGGATGCTGCCATTTCTGTTGGGATTATGTATCTTCTATAATTGAAACTTTGTATCATTGAGTGGAGGCCTAGGTTGGCAACAGAAGGTGGAAAGTTTGGCTTCCTTCGTTGCCGGTGAAACCTAAGCCTCCCTCCTCTCAGTGGTGGCAGCCATCTGGTTGGTGTTTATTTGCATAATTTGCTTCTGATTGGCTGTGGGTGTGGCTTGATAGGAGGTACAGCCAATTTGCATATTACTCTTTTATTAGATAGGACTAGAGGCCTAGTGCACGAAATTCATGCATGGGAGGCGAGGGATGTCCCTCAGCCCAGGCTGCACCCTCTATAATCTGGGAACCCTTGAGGACTGCTGGCTCCAAACTGCTCACCTGCCTGCCTCCCTGATTGCCCCTAACTGCTTCTGACTGCCAGCCTGATCACCTGCTAACCACTACCCTGCCAGCCTAATTGATGTCTAACTGCTCCCCTGCCAGCCTGTTTGCCCCCAATTTCCCTCCTCTGCCAGCCTGGTCACCCATACTGCCCTACCCTGCAGGCTTGATCATCCCCAACTATCCTCCCTAGCTGGCCTGATCACCCACAATTTCCCTCCCTTGCAGGCCTAGAACCTCCCAATGGCCCTTCCCTGCTGGCCATTTTGTGGTAGCCATCTTGTGTCCACATGGGGGCAATATCTTTGACCACATGGGGGCAGCGCTCTTGTGTGTTGGAGTGATGGTCAATCTGCATATTACTCTTTTATTAGATAGGGTAGAGGCCTGGTGCAAGTGTGGGAGTCAGCTGGTTTGCCCTGAAGTGTATCCTCCCTTGGGGTGTGAGGCTGTCTGGGTGAGGGACCTGTGGTAGTTTTCAGGCCAGCCATGCACCCCAGTGACCCAAGCGGAGGCCCTGGGATCTGGGATTAATTTATGTTCTACAACTGAAACTTTGTAGCTTGGAATGGAGCCAAGCCTGCTTGCTACTTGTCAACAGCCATTTCTTTTTGGGTTCATTCAAATTCTATAATTGGAACTTTGTAGCCTAGAGTGGAGGCCTAGGTGCTAGGGCTGCAGAAACTTGGCTTCCTCCATTGCCTGCGCAACCCTAGCCACTGCTCTCTCCAGCTCTGTGGCTGTCACCATTTCTGTTGTATCTTCTATAATTGAAACTTTGTATCATTGATTGGAGGCCTAGGCTGGCAATGGCCGGCAAAAGGCTTGGCTTCCTCCATTGCCAGGGAAACCCAAGCCTCCCTCCAGTTCTCAGAGGCTGCAGCCATCTTGGTTGGGGTTTATTTCCTCCTGATTGGCTGGTGGACATGGCTTGTGGGCATGGCTTTGTCAGAGGTATGGTCAATTTTCATATTACTCTTTTATTCGATAGGATATGGTTACTTTTTCCTTCCCCCTGCTGTGGTAGGAGGGGATTTTTTTGTTAAGCTTTAGGCTGCAAGAATTTATAACATTTCTCAAGTTGCAATGTTACAGTTTAGTAAAGCAGAAATAATTCTGTAAATATTCATCACATATTTTAAAACATTATTTTTGGTGATAATTCTCTTTATTAATAAGTGGAAAGATCATACTTTTTGAAAGAGAGAAAGATATGATTCACAAATTTACACTTTTATAAGAGAGTCAAAGATGTTCTAAACAGCTTACATGTTTTAGATATTATTTAATTAACGTTCATAATTTAGTTTTAGAGAATAAAAGACAATCTTAAACAGTCTTTTCTCCCATTAAAAACAGAACTATCTCAAGGTTATGGAGATTGTTATATTAATTTTCAATTTTTAAGTATTATTTTTCAAATATCTATCTATCAAGATATAAAATAGAGAGATCAACTTTAATTAAGCTCTTGTCTATATAATTCCCTTAGAGATAAAAAAATCACAAGAGTTTTTAGTTGTTGATTGTTGAATACATTATGAGAGGTCTTTGGTTTTTTAATTAGATTTATTTTGGATATTACACAATTTGGAATTAGTGAAGACCAAGAGTTATTTAAATTATAACTTAGGGAAATTAGTTCACTGTATAAGCATTAAAAACATACAGAAACTAATAATAAGGTAAAAATCTGCTTAAAGATAATTGTTAAGAAAACACATGTGTTTTAAGGCAATAATGAATTCAATTAACTGACAGCCAGTTCATGGGAAAAACAATGCATTAAAATATTTGGATGTGAAAATATATAATGTAAAATATTACAGTAAAACTAGCTTTGAGTAGCTAATAAAACCATGCAGCTGTTTAAATAAGATATCCAGGGACCAGATTTATGTTTTTAGTAACCTTTTCTTAGTATTTGCTCTTAATATTGTCTTTTCAGTAGTCTGATTAGCTTAATTTATTCTTTTTTCAACAAAGGTAAGTTTTAAGTAGCCAAATGTACAGAATATTGCATCATATAAATGTGACTAAATGACAAGTGCTAATTTTTTTTCCAATGAGGCACCAATGAAGCATGCAATATGTGTTCAGCTGTTCAGGAATAAAAGTATACAAGCAAGATATGGCAAATTAAAAGACTGTGGCAGCACCCCAGGGGAAAGAATGTATTCCAATTGAGGATTTCCACTCCAATTTAAGTCATTTTCACTGGGAGGGTTTTCTGCAGCAGCAAAATAGTATCTGCTGGCCAGAAATTACAACCGGTATGTTCACAGTTGCCTACTGTGCATTTGTCATGTAAGCTCCTGTTTTTACTGCTATAAATTAGATATAGAACTGCACACACAGTGAATTTATTCTTTCAAAGCACTATGGTTAAAAAAAATTATGTCCTGCTCTTATAAACATGCATTGTACCTTTGCTTTTCTCATCATATTAAATAAGTTCAATGATATCTCAGGTTTGTCTCTCCTAATTTTGAAAAGTTAATTAAAAGAAGTGGAGGAATGGGATGGAGAGCTTCTAACAACAAGTCAAATTTATTTGAACAGTAAAAATAATTGCTGTAAGAAATTAAGGTGCAAGCACATGCCTGCTGTAATTGGTGCATACTTATTAGCAGCTCTTCCTCTGCAACCTCTCTGGGTGTTTGGCGCCTATGATAATGTGGATACTTAAGGGAAAAGTATGATTAGGGATGATGTTAGTTCACTCAGTAAACATTTCTTAGTATTTGATGTGCTTGAAAGGAGAGTCACATATGATTTCACACTTTTATTCTTTCAGGCTACTGACAGGTCTCTAATCTCTCAGAACCTTCACTCAGCTTGAACTTTGGTGCATAAAGGTCATTTTTAACCACTTGGGACAAAGAGCCACATCCACGAAATCCCACAGAGTTGATAGATATGATAATAGCGTTAGGCACATTTTCTTAAGACCCAAGGGGAAATACAATTTCAATAAATGTAAAACTATGCCTCGTACAATTCACACAGTATCTTTAAAGATCTCATAGGAATAAATCTTTTCTTTTCCTCAGGCAAGAACCTCCTTAAGAATAATGGTTAAAAACACTGGTAAGGGGGTGAGGAACCATTCCAAAAACAAAACATGAAACAATACACACACACACACACACACACACACACACACACACACACACACACACACAGATACACACACAATCTATAAGATGGAGAGCCTCAAATACAAAAAAAGAACACTCACACATTTGATCTAGCTCTTTTGCCTCATGATTGTTTGGAAAGTATGTTCTGAATATTTAGACCTTAAATTGTTATACTAGCAATGTGTAAAAAGTGAAACAAGGTAAAGATGGGAAAATGACTTAGGTATGTCATTCAATTAGGGAATGATTTAAATGTAGGCTTTCTTTTTACTTTTTGGTCTCCAGCTCATCTAAAACAAGTATGTCACGGGTTAGTTATGTCAGGATAATTAACCAAAGGTTTCTTAGCAGCAAAGGGCATTCTCCTCTCTTGACAACCCATCAAAGAGAAAAGTAAAGAATACTTAAAGGAAGTAAAAACTATGTGGGTGCATGTTTTAATATTTGAATAATTAACAGAGCTATTTTTTAACATCATGACTTAAGTTTTTGAATAGTTAAGAGACATCATGACCATATTGATACTAATTTCTTTACCTGACACAAATTTCAGCATTGTCTTTGATTTTTGTCTTTCTTTGATATATTTCATGATGCAAAGGAATGCTTCTTGAAAGTAAAGTATCCCCTCCAGCAAAATATTTCACTCAATTTGCCTGAGAGAATTCTTCTGGTGGGGGTGAGGGAAGGATGCTTCGGGAAAACTTCAAATTTAACAGCTTGAAAGTATTTTGCAAATGATCTTTCAAATGAAAATGTTAAATAAGTCAAAATAAATAAATTTCAAAATTCAAATTTTTATTTTAATATCAATTTAAACCTTATGCTAATATTTTATAATTTTTGCCTGTTCTCTCTTCTGCATTTATTTTAAATAATAACGTGAATGCAGTCAACTACAAATGCCATTTTCTAAAATAGATTCTATTAGGAAGGGTTTTCTTGTTTACTTTTAAGAGGCCTCCTGAATATAGCGGGTGCCAACAGAGAGATCCTTCTAAAGGTAGTATCAGGATTTTAATATGCCCCTAACCAGGAAGTGATGGAGGCCAATGCAAATAGCACTCATCTGATTCTATAAACTCATAATAAGAAACATGAACCATCTGGTTGAGAGCAAAAGTCAAGGAAGAAACAGTTTCAAAATGGAAAGTGTATCAGTCCCTCTGGCAAGATTGACTTTCTGTTGCTTCAGAAAGCTCTTGTCTCCCATTTTTGGAGTAAGAATATAACTATTCTTCCATGGGATCAGTGTTGCATTCAGAACAGAATTAGTTCTTAGTACCTTTAATAGAGCGTAAGCATGCTCTAACCTTTTCCCTTCAGAAGTAGTACAGAGCAACGGTTCTCAGACTCTGCTGGTTCAGCATCACCAGAGAGCTATTAAAATCCCCATGGAACTAAATTAGAATCTCTAGGGATGAGACCTTCAACATCAATAGTGACTAAAGCTTCACAGGTGATTTCAATATGCAGCCAACTTTTAGAACTAATGATACAAAGGCACAAGTAAATGTAAATGTGTACAGATGTGCAAAAGCAAAACTCGTATATTCCTGTATTAGCTTTAAAATAGGCACACACAAAAAATGGAAAAAGGATGTAGAACTATTGCCAAGGAGTTGAGGAAGTGAGCAGGGTGATATGGAACTTATTTGGACAAACACTGGGATTTGGTGTGTAAAAGGGTTTCTCCTTCAGAGTATAATACTCACTTTCCTACAATAGGGATTTGGATATAATGAGGTTCATGTAATTGAAAATTCCTGAATGTTCACTTTTGGGGAGATTCTTTCCACGTTGTAAAATGAGGATGTTGCTGGGTCCTGGGAATAGCAAACGTACATGAGGTGGAATTTAATCCCTCAATATGCTGTCGCACTGATTTGGATGTTTTAGCTTTAAGAAAAATACCACCAGATCTCTAAGAAGTCTAGCATTTTAAAATCAACCTGCCCACTTGTGGGTTTAAGTATACCAACACCTGCCCCTGCACATTTTTCCGGAATTTTTCAGTTCCTAGTTCTTTGGCCACATCAATACTCTCACACTCTCATCTGGCATAAGACACTAACTTCAAATGAAAACTTAGTTGGCTTTTTTTTTTAAAGCTAAGATTTAATTTTCTTATCTTTTTAAAATTATTGTTTAAAGTATTGCAAATACAAATAGTAGTACATATGTATCTTTTGCTCCCCATTGACCCCCTCCTACCTCCCCTACTCCCCAACACATGCTCTCACCTGCCCTCTAGTGGCTGTGTCCATTGATTATGCTTATTGCATGCAAACAAGTCCTTTGGTTGATCACTTACACCCACCCCCAATCCTCCCTTGCCTTCCCACTGAAGTTTGTTAGTCTGTTCGATGCTTCTTTGTCTCTGTATCTGTTTTTGTTCATCAGTTTATGTTGTTCATTATATTCCATAAATGAGTGATATTCCATAGTGCTTAGCATAATGCTCTCCAGTTTCATCCACGCTGCTGCAAATAGCAAGAATTCCTTTTTTTTTTTTTTTTTTTTTTTACTGAAGCATAGTTTTCCATTTTGTAGATATACCACGGTTTTTTAATCCATGCATCTGCTGATGGTCACTTAGGCTGTTTGCTGGCTTTTGCCCCTAATTTTAAAATCTAAAGAAAACCAACTTTAGGTTTTATAAGTCAATCTAATTTATAAAAAAGAATAATATGATGATAATAGGATAACACCAGGCATACTGTCCATAATAGTTGTTATTGAAATAGTAGTAATTTAAATAAAGCTATTCATTTTACTGATTTTCTTAAAAAGCAGAAAAGTTGCTACTAATTTAGTCTGAATCTATATTCCAATGCTACTTTATTTAGGAAAAAATTAATGTTACAGTGGAATTATTCTCCTTAAAATATTTATTCTATTTTAAACCACTTTAATATTTACAGGACAACTTCAAGGTGTTCAAAGATTACTTTATGGTGATAATTGCACTCTATAAATCTTCTAAAAGTAGTAAATTATATATTTTTTAAAAAGTGAATTTCATTAAAATATTTTGACAATATAGTGAGAAATTATGTATATAAAAAGCCAGTGCCCATGATGACCATGACAATCAAATGACCAGTCATCATGAGGTACATTGGGCACCTCTTGGTCCCTCTCCCCACTCCTCCTGGCCCATGAGTGGGTAGGGTTGGACTGGAAACTGGTAAACTGGCTGAATGGCTGGCCTCTTGGTCCCTGCCCCCAGCCCACAGGCTCCAATAGAACAGCGATGGTGAACAGGGAATCAGGGTGGTTGGCAGGAGGACTGGGCTGGCTGACAGGCCATTGGGATCACCAGCTCATCCCTAAAACATAAAAATATAAATTATGAACAACAAATACACATCTATCAATATATATTAAACTAACAGAACATGTTTCCTGCTTAGGGCTGCTCATGCTGGGGCGGTAGGTTGCAGGTGCGCCCCACAGCTTCCATCAGTGCCTAAGCCCCAGCAGCAGCAGCAGCAGCAGCAGCAGCAGCAGCAGCAGTGGTGGTAGCAGTGGTGGTGTGAGTGGCCCTAAGTGGGCAGCGCATTCCATCAGCAGCTGAGCCCAGTGCAGGTTCATGGAGGTGAAGTCACTGGCACCTGCTTTCCCACAGGCCTGAGCCCCCCAGCAGTGGGGATCATTTGGTAATCCCAATGGCCTAGCAGCCTGGTAGAGGAGGCAGTGTTTGACTTGGGGACTGGCAAATGGGCAGAAGATGACCCTGATCACAGAAAACTAAGCCCTAGGGACCCTACCTGCATGAGTTTGTGTGCTGGGCCTCTAGTTTAATTAATAAAATTCTTTTTAAAAGTATTTTAATCTTTATTGTTCAGTTTATTAATTACAATGTTCTCTCTTTTTCCCCCTATAGCTCTCCTCCACTCGGTACCCATCCCATCCTATGTCCTTACTTGTCCCCCACTGTCCTCTTCCATAGGTGTATGATTTTTGTTCAGTTTCTTGCTGCACCTCCCACACCCCTTTTCTCCCCAAGAATTGTCAGTCCATTCCCTCTCTATGCTCATGATTCTGTTATATTCACCAATTTATCATGATTTTTAGATTCGTTTGTTGATAGATGTGTATTTGTTGTTCATAATTTATATTTTTATGTTTTTCTTCTTCCTCTTCTTAAAGAATACCTTTCAGCATTTCATATAATACTGGTTTAGCAGTGATGAACTTCTGTAGCTTTCTCTTATCTGCAAAGCACATTATCTGACCTTCAATTCTGAATGAAAGCTTTGCTGGGTAGAGTAATCTTGGTTGTAGAGTCTTGCTATTCATCACTTCGAATATTTCTTTCCACTCCCTTCTGGCCTGCATAGTTTCTGTTGAGAAATCCACTAACAATCGTATGGGTGCTCCTTGTAGGTAACTCCTCCTGGCCCTCCTAACTTTTCCTCTTGCTGCTTTTAATATTCTCTTTGTCTTTTGCACTTGGCATTTTAATTATGGTGTGTCTTGGTGTGGTTCTCTTTGGATTCCTATAGTTTGGGGTTCTGTGTGCTTCCTAGACTTTTAAGTCAATTTCTTTCACCAGGTGGGGGAAGTTTTCAGTCACTATTTCTTCAAATAGGTTTGCATTATCTTGCTCTCTCTCTTTTTCTGGCACCCCTATAATTCAGATGTTGGTATGCTTGCGGTTGTCCCAGAGGCCCCTTATACTATCTTCAATTATCTGGACTCTTTTTGCTTCTTGCTTTTCCGGCTGAGTGGATTTTGCTTCTTTGTATTTAAAATCTTTGACTTGATTGTCACAATCCTCTAGACTGCTTTTAGGTCTTTGTATAACATTTTTTATTTCAGTGAGTGTATGCTTAATTTCTAGTTGCTCCTTTTTCAGATCCTCAAAGGTCTCATTCATTTCCTCTAAGGTCTCATTAAATTAATCAGCCTTTTCTAGAAGCCTCTTGAAAAACCTTATAACCATTGTTTTGAACTCTATTTCCGGTTGTTTTTTCCCCCTCCATTTCTTTCAAATGTGATTTCTTTCCATGTCTCTTCATTTTGGCTGCTTCCCTGAGTTGGTTGATTAGCTTTGTGTGGTATATGTCCTCTAGGGGACAGTGGCTCAGCCTCCCCAGTTACCTGAGGTTGATACTCTTGCTGCAGCCCTTTATGGGTTGCCCAGTATTGTTGTAGTTAAGCCTAGGTTATTGTTGTTAGCACTAGGAGGGTTTGACCTTCAGGCCAATTGGCTGTGAGGCTCAGCTGTGTTTATGCTGTGAGAGCTGTTGTGTTGGATGGGTAGAATCTTCTGGCTGAGCAGGCAGCCTTGATTTCTCACCAGCTCCGCCCTATGTGGCACCTGGATCTCTGTGCCTTGTAGGAATGGCTGCATGCACCTCTGAGAGAAAGTTGCTGCTGAGCTCTACCTACTGCTGGACAATTCAGTCTCTCTCCAAATGAGTCTGCACACCCAAAGTCTCACCCAGGGTTGTAAAACAATGCAGCCCGGTGGTTTCCCTTCTTTCTCTCTCTCTCTCTCTCTCTCTCTCTCTCTTTCTTTCTTTAATTTTTCTCCTGAAGAGAGAGCAATTTACGGCTTTTGCAGTTCCCATGTTTACTCGCCTTCTCTGCAAGCTCGCAGACCTCTGCAGCACCCTAGTTTCAGTGTGCTTCCTCCTTACTGTCCAGTTTCACCCTGTATGAGTGTAGGTTCCCTGTAACTCGCCTGGAACTGGGAATCAGTGCAGTGGGACCCCTTTTTCTCCCTACCAGTTCGAGAAAACCAGCCAGATTTGCAACCTCCTGCCCTTTTGCCCTTTCCGCTCGCATGCAGCTCCAAACCTCTGACTCTGAGTATATCCTCAATGCTGCCCTCCGCAGCTCCTCTGAGTCACAGTGTCCTATCTTTACTTTTATTTGTGTAATTTCCACTCAGCCAGCTTTCTGGTGATGCTGGATGATGTCCATTCTGTTGTTTAGTTGTACTTTTGAAATTGTTGTGTGGGGCAGCAGGATAGGTGTTTACCTATGCTGCCATCTTGGTTCCTCCTAATTAATAAAATTATTTAGGGATTCTTGGAATCTCTAGGGATGAAACTCTAGACCACAGTAGTGGTCCTTTTTTTTTTTTTTTCAACCTTCATTCTATAGACCATTTGATAAATAGAGCCAAAGTTTTGTTTTTTTAGACCTTGATCCCATCATTTTCCTGCCAAATATAGTTCCATAGTAGAGATGAGTCAAGAAACGGGTTGGAGGAGGGAAAAGAGTCAGTAAATATATGATAGAAGTTTATGTTTAACATATATTTGCCAATATTTTAACAAGTAAAATAAAAAACTTGATAAAGAATTTGTATGCTGCCAAAAGCTAATTAATTACAGCATCGATGAAGCACTGCCCAATATATATTTGTTATATGAATGTACAACATAATAATATCTCACGTGCTTGATATCATTGGGAATGGATTTTCTAGATGCCTGAATTTGGCCTCTAACTATAGTGTTTTGAAAATTATTATTATTAACAGAAACCCCCGAATTTAATTATTCAGTTTCCTTTGGAACCATTCAGCTTTGCTCTATAATGACTGAAAGGCGAAAAAGCAGATCCTAACATTAATTCAGACAAAAGTGAAGGAAGATAAAAATAGGAATAGAAGAAATATTGGTAGTGACTCAGAGAAAAACAGGAATGGGCACAAGTTTGGAAATCCTATATGTGTCACTCCAGACATAATTCCCTTCCCAATTTTTTTCAAGGCTGGTGATTATAAATATAATTTGTGTAATAGTCCCAAAGTCCACATTAATCCAGGTCTATATGTTGTCAGGGGTAAATATCTGTCATATATTAATGTCATTTTAGAGCACTGTGATCTACAGCATAATGTAGCAAAAGTACTCAAAAGAACTTTAAAAACTGCAAAGTTCTATACTAATTCTGTGGATCATTGTGATTTTTTTAAATGATGACACTCACTAAAGTTCATTCCATTTAAAATATATAGTTTATTAAAATGATATGGTATATTTTAGAAAGATTTCTCTGAAAAATAATTTCATTTTTTAATTATTTTTTAACCCTCATTCAAAGATTGGTTTTTTAAATTGGTTTTAGAGAGAAAGGAAGGGAGGGAGAGAGGATCGGAGGGTGAAGAGGAAGAGAGAGGTGAGAGAGAAACACCCACTGGTTTTCTAAGTATGCTCCCTGACCAGTAACCAGGTTCAAACCTGCTATCAAGGTATGTGTCCTGACCGGGAATCAGTCCCACAACCTTTTAGTACATGAAATGATGCTCTAACCAACTAAGCCACCCTGCCAGGGCAAAAATAATTAAAATTTTAGCTAAAAATATCTGTGCTCAAGAGAAATGAATAAGTGAATTTGGATACATTTTCTTTAAGAAATTAGATAAATGAGGTTAGGTATAGACAAAGACTTAGAAAACTTTCAGAAGTCATATACTAATCTAGCATTTTCTACTTTTCTTCTATTCTTAAAAAGTAGAGAAGAACCCACAGTGCTACTAGAATAGGAAGGAGACCAGACATGAAAACTGGACATAATTTCTCACAAAGACGCAGAGAGTATTTTGCCAAAATTCTTAGGGGAACAGTATGCCTGAACTCAATCCGATAGACAAATTCTTCATGTTTCCTCCAAGTAAAAAAAAATGTGGATCCCGGAAGAGGTAAATTGACTTACACTATATTTTAGAAGAATTATCTGCAATTCTTATTATCTATTATCTCTCTTAATGGGATAATTCATAGCTGCCATACAGAGGAAACAGAACTGAATTGGATGTCAGGAAACTAGCAGTTTAGACGAATATCTAATATATTATTTAATATAATTTTAGGTAAAACATTTAATAAAAAGTAGCATTTATACACAAAAAAAATTTTTTGTTTAATATGACACAGTATAAGGGCAGAGGCTTCTGAAAATATAAATTCCTGAAATCAAGATTAAAAATGAAAGGGAATATCAAGAGTATATAATCAAATAAATGTATTTCTTCTCAAGTTGTTTCTCCATAAAAGTTACTAAAAGCTACTATATCTTAAAATATCGAAAATGGAAGAGGGTGTTAAAAATGGAAGAGGGTGGAAGCTCAAAGAAAGCATTTATTTATTTACATTAATCAAGAGTTAAAGTTAGTTATGCACTTATTCATTCAGCCTTTATTATTGAATGGAAGCTCTACATGAGGCACTATATTGGGCCTTGTATTTAAATGGGGAGTAAAATAGAGTCTCTATCTTTAGGCAGTCTATATGCTAGTGGGAGACACAAATATTAATCAAACATTCATATAAACAACTGTAAATATTTTTTTTAATACAATGAAGCCTAACCAATGTACACAGACAACAGGGGGTGTTGAGCAGGTGAGTGGAGGGAATAAGGGATGGGGGTAATGGGGAAATAAGGACATATATGTAACACCTTAACCAATAAATAAATTTAAAAAAATACAATGATATTATACTATATAGGAATTTGATCATTTCAGAGAAGTCCAGTAAGCTTTTTCTTAAGAAAGTGATACTTTGAGCTGAGATCTGTAAGTTATAAAGGAGTTAGCAAGTTAAAGATGGGAGAAAATAGTGTGACAATCTGAAAGAGAAGCATAGACAGCAGAGCAAATTATAGTACATATAAACAGCAGTGAGCAAATTATAGTGCGTATACACAGCAGGAGCAAAAATCAATAAGAAAAGAGAGACATGGTAATGTTTCAAGATACAGGAGAGAGATATCAATCCAGACCATGAAAGTCTTCACAGGTCACACTGAACGGTGACTACTTATGAGAGAGAAAAGTATTAGAGAATTTTAATCAAGATGATACAACTTGATTTGCTTCTAAAATAGATTGGTCTAGTTCTTTTGTGCAGAATGGGTGAGAAGGCTAGAATATACGGAAGTAGACAAATTAGTAGGGATAAACAAACTAATAGGAAATAACATAAGAAACAAGAGATGAAGGAGCTTGACTAAAGATAGTGGTGGATCAGCCAAGATCATGGAAATATTTAAGAAATATTTAGTAGGTAAATTGATAGACTACATGGATAGATTGTTTAGGGGTTTGAGGGAAAGGGTGACAGAAAATGGCCTTTTTTATTTTTGGTTTGTATTGACAGATGAAACATGAGGACCTTCATTATTAAAGACATGAAAAAATGAAAAGCTCATAGATATAGTCTGGTTATATTGAACCTGTAATGCTTTTGAGATAGACAAGAAGAGATGTTAACAGTGAGAAAAATTCAGGAGTCAGAAGCTCATAGGAGGAGCCTTCTCTGGAGTTAGTTTATGGATCATCTCTATGTAGCTGAATGTGATTAGCTGGGAAGAGAGTATAGAATAAAATGTAAACATGGGTTAGAGTCTAGGCTCAAGGAACTTAATATGCAACAGGCAAGTAAAGAAAGACTAGCGAAAAACAAAATAGCCAGAGAAGTATATAAAAAACAGTGATGTTATGTCTCAAAAGCCCAGGGAATAGCATATTTTAAGGAAGACATGGTTAATCACATGGAATGCTACTGAAAGTTAAAGTGTGGTAAATTATGTATATCTCTAATAATAAAAGTGTAATATGCTAATTAGACTAGACAGATGACTAACCTCCTGGACATCCTTCCAGATCACCTTCTGGACGACCTTCTGGATGAAACTGGGACTGCCAGGGCTGAGCCCATTGCATGATTTTGTGCATCAGGCCTCTAGAGATAAACACTCAGTGGCCAGATTATTATAATCTCTGAATGCATAATAATCTGGCCACTCAGTGTATATCCTATATAATAATCCTATATAATAAAAGGCTAATATAAAAATTGTCCCTTGGACATGGAGTTCAACTAGCAGACAGGTCAGCCAACCGCCCATGTCCCCTTGCCCTAGCCAGGCTGGCCAGACCCTCCCCACCGCCACCCATGCACAAATTCATCCATTGATATTTTTTTCTCTCTCTCTCCCTCCCTTCCTTTCTCTGAAATATATATATATATATATATATATATATATATATATATATATATATATATATATTAGTGACAAGGTGCATGAAATTCGTGCATGGGGTTGGGGAGAGTTGTCCCTGAGGCCAGCCTATACCCTCTCCAATCTGGGACCTCTTGAGGAATGTCTGACTGCCTGTTTAGGCCCGATTCCAGTAAGATCGGGCCTAAACGGGCAGTCGGACATCCTTCTCACAATCCAGGACTGCTGGCTTCAAACTGCTCACCTGCATGCCTCCCTGATTGCCCCTAACCACTTCTGTCTGCCAGCCTGATCACCTGCAAACTACTACCTTGCCAACCTAATTGATGTCTAATTGCTCCCCTGCCACCCTGTTTGCCCCCAACTTCCCTCCTTTGCCAGCCTGGTCACCCCTAACTGCCCTCCCCTGCTGGCCATCTTGTGGCGCCCAACTTGTATCCATATGAGGGCAGGATCTTTGACCACATGGAGGCAGCCATCTTGTGTGTTGGAGTGATGGTCAATCTGTGTATTACTCTTTTATTAGCTAGGATAGAGGCCTTTGCATGGGAGGGGGCCAGCTGTTTTGTCCTGAAGGATGTCCTGGATCAGGGTGGGGGTTCCCTTGGGGCATGGGGTGGCCTGCGTGAGGGGCCTATGGTGGTTTGCAGGCTGGCCACACACCCCAGTGACTCAAGTGGAGGCCTTGGGATCTGGGATTAATTTATGCTCTACAATTGAAACTTTGTAGCCTGCAGCAGAGCCAAGCCTTCTGCTCTCTCTGTGGTGGCAGCCAGTTCTGTTGGGATATTTACCTTCTATAATTGAAACATTTTATCCTGGAGTGAAGACCTAGGTTGGCCTGAGCTGCAGAAGTTTAGTTTTCTCCATCACCCAGGCAACCCCAGCCTCTGCTTTTTCCAGCTCCGTGGCTGCTGCCATTTCTGTTGGGATATATTTTCTATAATTGAAACTTTGTAGCACTGAGTGGAGGCCTAGGCCAGCAATGGTAGGCAGAAAGCTTGGCTTCCTCCATTGCCGGGGAAAACCAAGCCTCCCTCCTGCTCTCAGTGGCCACAGCTATCTTGGTTAGGGTTTATTTGCATAATTTGCTCCTAATTGGCTCATGGGCATGGCTGTGGGTGTGGCTTGATTGGAGGTATGGTAAATTTGTATATTACTCTTTTATTACATAGGATATAAATTGGGAATAGTGACTAACACTCTTTCTAGAAATGTAACAAAGGGAGGAGACTATGAGAAAGAACATATTTGTGAACAAAAATAAAGGACATATATATTTTTTAATTAGTAAAGGCATTGAATGGTGTAACAGATTTCAGATCCATGTTGCTTGTAAAGATGTCCTAGGAAATGTCTGCAAATCAGTGGGGAAGGGAATTGGAGAGAAGATTTTAAAGTTACAGAATGCCTTTATAAAATGCTTGCAATTATTGATTATTTAAGTTTTAAAAATAAACCTCTTTTACATTTGGCATGGCCATGTTTACTGGATAACTGTTTAACATCTTTAACCTTAATTCTGTTTCTTACCTTATTGGTTTTAGAGTGAGAGAGCAAAGAGAGTGCGATAGAAAGAAAAAAAATCAATTTGTTGTTTCACTTATTTATGTAATCATTGGTTGGTTATTGCATGTGTCCTGATTAGAGATTGAACCTACAACCCTGGCATATTGGGAGGAAGCTCTAATCAACTGGCTACTTGGCCAGAGTAAGCTGAATTCTTAAAAAAAAAAAAAAGGCAGGATTTGTTTTAATGGAAGTGTACTGAAAATGTTCTGTGTACTTTCCTGACATTTAAACATATATATTTTTATTGATTTCAGAGAGGAATGGAGAGGATCGTTGGTCAGCTGCCTCCTGCACGCCCCACGCAAACCCGGGCCTGTGTCATGATGGGGAGTCAAACTGTGATCTCCTGGTTCACAGGTTGATGCTCAACTACTAAGCCATGTTGGCCAGGCCTAACCTCTTAAATGTAACATACTATTGATATTACATTTTCATTTCTAACTTGAAATTATTCTGACCTTTAATCATTCAATGTATTATAATTTCTTAGGGTTTATTATAATTTTTGGCCTCTATCTCCATTAATTGCTTTGTAACTTTGTAGGTCTTCTTTTAAAAGATTCTCTCTCTCCTATGTTTATAGAGAATCACTTTTCACTATAATAAGTATGTCATTATTTCAATTTCTCCTATATAAGATAGCTTGTCCCTCTAGATGTTAAAATGATATATAACATAGAGGTAAATGAGGTCAGAGAGAGAGACTCAGGCTTTTTCTAATGAGTAATATTTATGTGTGTTGATTCATGAGACAAATTTTTTTACTTGCTTTAACTTACTTTAGAGAACTTTATTGTTTTACACTATCTTCTGTGTTTTCCTTGAAAACATGAGCATGTGTTTTACTGTATTCAAATATTCAGAAATTATCACATTTCTGGCATGTGAGGGGCTCTAAAAATAGTTGTTGAATTGAATTTTCATAAATAAATGGATATTTTGTTTTAAGAACCTTAAGAAAGGTTCTTATTCATTGTTTCACCATATCTAAATAACTAAAGTGAAAATCTTATTTTGTTTTCAATGTAAAATTATGCCAGTAACACTTAACTTTATAATATGACAAATTTATTGGATTGTATATCTGAATCCACAGGTAGGTCAGATGTCAGGAGAATGGGAGAATGTAAACTTCTTGAGAGCACTGTATCTTCCCCAGTTGTCTTTGTTTGCTACACAATAGGTGAGCCTTGGAATGCATATTGGAGAGGCCTTCAAAATACTCATTTACTTTCTTCCTAAGGTTGTTCTGAGACTTAAAGGAAATAATGCATATAGAGTGCCTAGTCAAGAGCCTTTTATACAATGAGTACTGTATAAATGTCAATGATTGTTATTGCTATTATCATCATTAAGTCTACACTTATCATTTTCTAAATATATTTGACAAAAATAAATATAGTGGAGCAAAAAGAGCAAAACTAGACTTGATAGTACATGATTTCAATTTTATTATGCTTCATTTTATCTCTATCAAGGAATTTAGTTAAGAAAATTAAAGAAAGTCATGTTGAAGACTTTGCTATTATGAATGAAAAGAATAAAATAAAGCACAAATGATGAGCGAATCGGTGGTATAGGAAGGAGAGTTTTTGGGTTTATGAAACTGATTTTTCTAAGCAGATGTCTTTATCTGAAAGTTATTGTAGACTCCACTTAACCAGATGGGATACCAAACTCCCTGTTGTGTTCAGAACTGGCAGGGCTCATTAAGTTGGCTTTAAATTGGATATTAAAACAGGATCTTTTGCTTAGCCAAATAATCTCAACATGCACAATGGAGAGAAGAGGGAGTTCTACTAGCAAAGATGAAATATAAGAAAATTGATAAGTAATATTAACATACTGGACTTAATTGTCTATAAGTAACTACAACGTAGATGGGAAATAAAAAAGATTAACTGGAAATGTTTCAAAATGATGGAGAATATGACCTATTGAGCATAATAAAAATAGAAAGAGAACATTTTTTGTTGTTGTTAATCCTCACCCTAGGATATTATTTTCCATTGATTTCTTAGGGAGAGTGGAAGGTTGGTGGGGGAGAGAGAAGCATTGATGTGAAAGAGACACATCATCTTGTTGTATTCCTTATGCACCCCTACTGGGGCAGAGGATAGAACCTGCAACCCAGGCACATGTCCTTGACTGGGAGTCAAACACAAACTCTTCGGTGTGTGGTCCAATATTCTTATCATTGAGCAACACATGCCAGGGCAAACAGATAACATTTTTTTAATTTGAATATCAAAACTCAGAAATGAAGCAGCATTGTGTATGAGATTAAATACAAAACAAGTGCCTGGCTATGTAATAATCTTAATGTAAGGGAACTCTATAATCTTTTGATTATGGACACAAAAGATGAAAATAAAAGGCCATAGTTGGGTCCTGGCTGGTGTGGCTCACTCAGCTGGTTGGGCATGATCTTCTGCACCTAGAGATCACCTTTTCTATTCCCATTCAGAGCACATGCCCAGGTTGTGGGATCAGTCCTCAGCAGGGGGCATGCAGAATGTAGTCAACCGGTGTTTCTCTCTAATGGATATTTCTCTCTCTCCTCTCCTCCTTTCTGTCTCTAAAATGAATAAAAGTATTTTTTAAAAGGCCATAATTGGTATATGTAAAAAAACATAAGAAGTGGAAACTTTAATCCTTGAGGTTAAATACTTAAACCCTTGAAACTTCTAAGGCTACTGGTATGATACTTGAGATATCAAATGAATAATATTTATGTACACTGATACATGTGATAATTAATAACCATATCAGTTGATAGGTATAGAACAATGAAATCTTGATGGAAGTAGTGTTGGTAATAAGATTATTTTAGGATTTGAAAATCACAGAACCAATATAGATACTGGATTTATTTTTTCACTAAACAAGACAATTTATTTGACTGAACTTATTTTACTAAATAAGTTTTGCAGGGAATATATGAAGATGGGTAACAAATTTAGTGAAGAAAAACAAGTGATTGGCTATTACCTGAATAATATCTGGTATAAGGAAGAAACTAAACGGTGAGCTGAGCTTTATCTCTAGACAGTGTGAGAGGAGCATATTCATTAATATTATGATGAGTATAGAATATAAAATATTAACAATAGGTACATTGATATATTTGTTTTTAGCACAAGTTTGAAATTTCTTTTTTCACAATTATGTAACCTAGAGCAGATTACTAGTTTCTCTACACCTCATTTTGCTATTGTATACACTGAGGGCATTATTTACGTTTTTGGTAGAAAATGCTTTTACTAGTATAGCTTTAGTTTCTTGTTTGGCACATAATGGGAACTAAATAAATGCTAGCTAAAGATAGTTTAATATCACAATTACCAAAATCAATCAAACCAAATTTATTATGGAAATGTGAAATTGGAAAGAGAGAAAAATCTATATATATAAAAGCCAAGTGACCTTAACTACTGGTACGGCTGGAATGCCCAAAGTGACGGAAATGGCAGGTCACTATGACCTACACTGCAGCTGGCCAACTGGCCCAATCAGAGGTGAGATCAGCCGGCCAACCTCCACATCCCTTCCCCTTGGCCAGCCGGGCCCTGATCAGCCGCAATAGGAGCGGGCCGGCTGGACCCCACCCGTGCACAAATCTGTGCACCAGACTGCTAGTAAAATAATAATTTGCATGCTCACATATACTATTAATGTTGGCCAGTATTAGTTTGTTCATATAGCTAGCCTTGGCAAAGCAGAGTGATATTACTTCCAGCAAAGAAAAGAAGAAACTGAAACTGAGGAAAGTTAAATCACAGGATGAGTGAGAATTGTCCTGAAACAATGCTTTGAAGTTTCTAAAGTATTTGTTTTGTGATTTTCTATTTCTATTCCTTTTATGAATCTTGATAAATATTATTTTAAAAAGATATCTAGTACTTGGATACCAAAGAATTATACCCTTAAAGAAGTGGGAAAATTTATTTTATATATTTGAAATATATATATAGACAGATAGATAGATAGATAGATAGATAGATAGATAGATAGATATAGATATATATATCTTAAATGTGTAACAGAAATGAATTTCAATTTTCTTTAGCTTTAAGACTAGGGTCTTAGTTTATTTATAATAGTTATGGAAATAAATATCCAAAGCATGTTTTTATTTTATTTATTTATTTTTAATATATTTTATTGATTTTTTACAGAGTGGAAGGGAGAGGGATAGAAAGTCAGAAACATCAATGAGAGAGAAACATCGATTAGCTGCTTCTTGCACACTCCCTACTGGGGATGTGCCCACAGCCAAGGTACATGCCCTTGGCCAGAATCGAACCTGGGACCCTTCAGTCCGCAGTCCGATGCTCTATCCACTGAGCCAAACCGGTCTCAGCTATCCAAACCATGTTTTTATTTTAATTGTGGAAGGCCATGCTCTAGAAATACACTCAAGGAATTCAGTTCATAGCAAAATTTATAAAATCATACCTTCTGGCTTTAGTTTCAAAGATAAGTTTGAATACTTGTTTCTCAGTTTTCCTGTGTTCATGCTGTAATTTACTGAGTGCCTATTATCAACCAGGTACCATGTTAGCCTTTGGCTCCATAATAAAGAATCCAAACAGATCAGGCATTCCAGAATTAGGGTATATATTTCCTCCATACTGAACCATCCTAACAGTACTCTCCCAAATATGGCTTTTTCATCATCCTTCCCCCTTGTCTTCCTATTAAGTCACCTCCTATTTATATATGCGATGTAGGCACAAATATAAAAATGTTTCCTTGCAAAATCCTAGCCATAAAATGGTCCCATTTTGCCATTTCTTAAATTGTACCCTAGTTATATTCTAACTTCTTAATTTGACACACAAGTCCTTTCTTAAACTTGTTGATTACTTCTCGAAACTAATATTTCTTCTTCCATACATGACACCCATGTTCTAATTACATTGAGCTATTCACTATGTGATGCATACCCTTTCCTTTAAGCTTTTACCCCCACTTCCTGTCTGGATAGATCATCCTCTTCTCTTTAAATGGCATGCCCATACTCATAATTAAATCATAAAATCAAGTAACATGAAATCTTTTCTGACTCTACTCACAATATGAAAGGTAGTTTCATATAGTCTACGATGTATTCCTAAAATATTTGTAAAACCTCAAAGTTGCAAATTTTTAATTTGATATTAAAAATCATTTTCTTTGTCATCCCTAATGATTTCTAAAAATGCCTAAGTCACAATAATTTTATGAGAACTTACTTGATACAGGCATACACCAGAGATAGTACAGTTTTGATTCCAAAATACTATAATAAAACAAATATTGCTATAAAGGGAACCACATAATTTTTTTGGTTTCCTGTCCATGTAAAAGTTATGTTTATACACATATACTGAAGCCTATTAAGTGCCTAATAGAATTACAATGTTTAAAAGTCTTCATGACTAAAAAAATGCTAACCATTATCTGAACTTTAAACAAATCATATATTTTTTTTTTCTGGTGGATGGTCTTGCCTCTTTGTTGATGGCTGTTGACTGATCAGAATAATTGTTGCTGAAAGTTGGGGTCCCTGTGGCAATATTTTTTTAAAAAATAAGGTATCAATAAAGTTTGCTACATCAAGTGACTCTTCCTTTCACAAGTGATTGCTGTGTAGCATGTAATAAATTAGAGTCAGTCTTCTGAAACCCTGAATAATTTATCAAGTAGCATTATACAATATTCTCAATCTTTTATTATTTCAACAATATTCACACCATTTTAATTAGGAGTAAATTTCATCTCAAGAAACATTTTTCTTTTCTCATCCATTCAAAATTTATCATAAGCCGAGAAAGGTTTGGTTCAGTGGATAGAGCGTCGGACTGCAGACTGAAAGGTCCCGGGTTTGATTCCGGTCAAAGGCATGTACCTTGGCTGCTGGCACATCCCCAGTAAGGGGTGTGCAAGAGGCAGCTGATCGATGTCTCTCTCTCATCGATGTTTCTGACTTTCTATCCCTCTCCCTTCTGCTCTGCAAAAAATCAATAAAATATATTTTAAAAAATTTATCATAAGATTGCAGCAATTCAATCCCATCTATAGGCTTCTCTCTCATTCTAGTTCTGTTGCTGTTTCCACCACATATGCAGTTACTTCCTCACTGAAGTCTTAAATCCCTCAAAATCATCTGTAAGGGTTGAATTCAACATTATCCAAACTCCTGTTAATGTTGATACTTTGACCTTTTCCCATGAATCATGAGTGTTCTTAATGACATCTATAAAGATGCATTCTTTTCAAGAAGGTTTTCAATTTACTTTGCCCAGATCCATCAGAGAAATCACTAACCATGGCAGCTATATCCATATGAAATGAATTTTTTAAACAGTATAACTTGAAAGTCAAATTTACTCCTTGATCCATGGGTTATAGAATAAAAGTTGAGTTATCAAGCATAAAAACAACATTAATCTCATTGTGAATCTGTATGACAGCTCCTGGGTGATCAAGTGCATTGTCAATGAGTAGTAAATTTTAAAAAGAATTCTTTTTTTTTTTTTTTTGAGTAGTAGGTCTTAACAGAGAACTTAAAATATTCAGTAAACCTTGTTGTAAACAGATGTACTGGTTTTATTGTTGCATTTATAGAGTAGACTCAGCGTAATTCTTAAGGACCCTAGGATTTTTGGAAAGATAAATAAGCATTGGCTTTAACTTAAAGTCAGCTATATTAGCCTCTAACAAGAGAGTCAGCCTGTCCTTCGAAGCTTTGAAGCCAGGAATTGACTTCTCCTCACTAGCTATGAAAGTCTTAGATGGTACCTTCTTCCAATAGAAAGTTGTTTGTCTATGTTTAAAATCTACTTTTTAGGATAGCCACCTTCTTTAGTTATCTTAGCTAGATCTTCTGGAAAATTTGCTAGAGCTTATGCATCAGCACTGCTCTTTCACTTTGCATTTTAACATTATAAAGATGGCTTGTTTCCTTAAACCTAGTGAACCCACCTTAGCTACCTTCAAACTTTTCTCTGCAGCTTCCTCACTTCTCTCAGTCTTCATAGAGTTGGAGAGTTAGGGCTGTTCCGTGGATAGGCTTTAGCTTAATAGAATGTTATGGCTGGTTTGATCTATTCAGACGGGTGACATTTTCTCCATATCAACAATAATGCTGTGTGGCTTTCTCATAATTCTTGTGTTTATTGGAGTAGCTTATTTAATTTTCTTCAAGAACTTTCTTTTTACATTCACAAATTGGCTACTAGATGCAAGATGCCTGGCTTTCAGCCTATCTTGCCTTTCAAATTGCCTTAATCATTTGTAACTTTTGATTTAAAGTGAGAGACCTAAAACTCTTACTTTCATTTGAATACAAAGAAGTCATTGTGTGATAATGAGTTGGCATAATTTTAATTATTTTTAGGTCTCAGGGAATTAGGAGTACTGAGTAGACGGAAAGTTACAGGGAAATGGCTAGTCAGTGGAGTAGTCAGAACAAATACGTTTATTAGGTTTGTAGTCTCATATGGGCATGGCACATGGTGCCCCCAAACAATTATGATGGTAACATCAAAGATCATCGATCAAAGATCATAATACTAACAATGGCAAAGCTTAAAATATTACAAGAATGACCAAAATGTGACACAGGGACACAAAGTGAGCAAATGCTGTTGGAAAAATTATGCCAACAGACTTACTTAACACAGGGGCACCACAAACTTCAGAATGAAAAAAAAAATGCAGCATCTGTGAAGTACAATAAAGCAGAGCACAATATAATAAGGCATGCCTGTATTTTTGAGATTTTTGTAATGTCTTCCAAATCTTAATTTTAAATTCTTTGTTTTATATATAGAAATTCTATTAATTTTTTCTATTTTGACCTATATACAATGACTTTACAAAGAACCACATATTACTTTAATGTGTTTATAAATTGTTTTAGATATCTTTATATAAAAGTATACTTTTTTGTTGAAATTAATAACTCTGCCATCAAATTACAGCATTAAAAAAATAAATATGTGCCCTGGCTAGTGTGGTTCAATTGGCTGCTCACTGTCCTGTGCCCCAAAGGTTGTTGGTTTGATTCCTGGTCAGAGCACATTCCTGGGTTGCAGGCTTCATTCCTGGTAGCGGGTATATAGGAGTCTGCTAATGGATGTGATGGTCTCACATTGATGTTTCTCTCTCTCCTTCTCCCTTCCTCCCTCTCTAAAAATCAATAAAAATATTATTTAAAAAGCAGGTAAGTCACAAACTGAAAAAGACATTTCATTAGATATATATAATAAAAGAGTAATATGCAAATTTACCATACCTTCAATCAAGCCATGCTCACAAGCCACACCCATAAGCCAATCAGGAGTAATATGAAAATTAACACCCAACCAAGATGGCTGCTGTCTGAGGCTGGAAAAAGCCTAGCCAAGAGGCTGGAGCAGGCCAGCCAGAGAGATTGGCCCCATGGCAGCATGGTAGGGCAATCTCGCTAGGTTTGCTGGGTTCCCAAGACCATAAAAAGCCTCTTGCTAAGAGGGTTTTTTCGGCCTCAGGTGGCCTGGGGTCCAGGGGTAGAGCCAGCCAGTCAGTGAGATTGGCCCCATGGCTGGGAGATCTCGCTAGGTTCCCAAGGCCAGAAAAAGCCCTTGGGCAGGCCGACGCTGGGTGGAGCCAGCCAGTGATCGGCCCCATGGTGATCACTGGCTGGGGTTCCTTGGCCAAGGTCCCCTGCCCAAGTATGAAAGCCTCAGCCAGAGGCTTTCAGCCTTGGGCTGGAGGTGAACTGTCAGTAGGACATCCCCTGGGGCTCCCAGTATGTGTATGAGAGGGACCATCCACCCCCCCCCCCGTGCACAAATTTCATGCACCAGGCCCCTAATATATATGTGTGTGTGTGTGTGTGTGTATGTGTGTGTATAAATGGGCTTGTACTCACATTACATAAAGAATTTGTGCAATTCAATAAGAAAATGAAAACCTAATTAAAAGTTGGCCAGGACATGAATAAGAAATTTATAAAAAATAAACAATAACTAAAAACCAAATTTTTTATAAAGGCTTAATACCATTATTCATCAGGGAAATGCAAAAACTATAATGTATATACCCACCAAAATGGTTAAAATAAAAAGACTAATGATATCAATTGTCAATGAAGATATGGAGCAGCTAAAATTCTCAAACATTGCTAATGAGAATATAAACTGTTTTAAGCAGTTTGGAAAATTGTTATTAGTAACCCAAGCTAAATATATGCACACCCTAATGAAAAAACAATTCTACTCATAGTTAATTTTTTTTAAAAAAGGGCATAGATCCACCAAATTATATGTATATGATTATTATTTTTTTAAATTTTATTTACAATATAACTTATATTTAATAGTAGTACATATGTTTTCCTCCCCCCCAATATCCTCCCCCCAGCCTCCCCTACCCCCCAGCACATGTCCCCACCTGCCTCCCTCCCCACCCCAGAGTCTTTCATTCATTGGTTATGCTCATATGTATGCATACAAGTCCTTCGGTTGATCTCCCCCAGCATCTGCCTCCCCTCCACTCCAGCCTTCCCCCCTGTAGCTTGACAGCCTGTTCGAGGCCACCCTGCCTCTATATCAATCACTCTCCCCTGTTTCTTTTCTTAAAAAATATCTTGCCTCTGCATACTGAAAACAAACGTATAAGAGCAAAAAAAGTTTGAGTGTCAGTTTCAATGTCCAACTGTTCTGAGTCCCAGTTTCAATGTCAAATAGTTCTTCATGTGTACATGTCAGCAATGGTATCCAGATGGTGGACACATCATGGCAATGCAAGATCCATCCTCTCTGGTATGTTCCTGGGCCGCCTGCAGCAACACACAGCTGCCGACTGCTAGCATGGCAAGGTGTCGTCAGTGTCTGCCATCTCTGGACCGTCCTCGTGGATGGAACAGGCCCGTCAGTTCCTCACTGTCACAGGAACATGATTATTGACAGCAGCTCTATTTATATCCTGAAACTGGGGATAATCTGAGTGACCAAACATACAGAAATAATAAGCATATTGAGATTAAGGTATGTTCATATGGTGAAATAGTATCCTGTCTAATAAAGAGGTAATATGCAAATTGACCATCACTCCAACACACAAGATGGCCACTCCCCTTTGATCAAAGATGGCCACCACAAGATGGCTAGCAAGGGAGGGCAATTGTGGGTGATCAGGCCAGTAGGGGAGGGAAGTTAGGGGTGACCAAGCTGGCAAGAGTGGGAAGTTAGGATTGACCAGGCCAGCAAGGAAGGGAAGTTGGGGGTGACCAGGCCTGCAAGGGAGGGCATCTGGGGGGACAAGGCCAGCAGGGGAGGGCAGTTAGGGGCAATTGGGCCCACAGGAGAGCAGTTAGAAGTCGATCAGGCTAGCAGAGGAGTGGTTAGGAGATGATTAGGCTGGCAGGCAGAAGCAATTAGGGGCAATCAGGCAGGCAGACAGGCGAATGGTTAGCAGCCATCCATCCTGGATTGTGAGAAGGATGTCTGGCTGCCCATTTAGGCCTGACCCCATTGGAGACATCCTTCAAGGGGTCCCAAACTGGAGAGGGTGCAAGCTGGGCTGAAGGACACACACAACCCCTGTGCATGAATTTCATGCACCAGGCCTCTAGTATTACAATAAAAAGAAGAAACTAGTGTTACACAGTGAGATGAATCTCAAAAACATCATGTTGAGCCAAAGATGGCATACACAAAAGAACGGGAGCCAGGCACTTCCTGCCGCCACCACCATCACCACCGCTGCTGCTGCCACAGCTTCCCCTCACAGCACCCAGGGGCTGGGTGCTCACCACCGGCCCATTTCATCTGCATCCCTGGGGCCAGGCACTCGTGCCACTTGGCCCCGCCCCTGATCCAGATTGGCTGGTAGCATAGCCAATCAGGAGCAAAGGTAAGGTCATGTTTCTCTTTTATTATATAGGATACACACACACACACACACACACACACACACACACACACACACTAGAGGTAGAGGCCCATTGCACAAAATTTGTGCATGAGAGAGGAGGAAAGGGGTTGTCCTTCAGCCCAGCCTGCACTCTCTCCAATCTGGGACCCCTCAAAGGATGTCTGACTGTGCTACCAGATCGGACCTAAAAGGGCAGCTGGACATCCTTCTCACAATCCAGGATGGCTGGCTCCAAATTGCTCACCTGCCTGCCTTCCTGATTGCCCCTAACTGCTTCTACCTGCCAGCCTGATCACCCCCTAACCACTACCCTGCCAGCCTAATTGATGTCTAACTGCTCCCCTGCCAGCCTCCCTCCTTTGCTGGCCTTGTCACTCCTAACTGCCCTTCCATGCTGGTTTGATCGCCCCCAACTGCCCTCTCTTGCAGGCCTGGTCCCTCGCAATTGCCCTCTCCTGCTGGCCTGATGGCCCACAACTGCCCTCTCTTCAGGCTTGGAACCTCCCACTGTCCTCCCCTGCTGGCCATCTTGTGGTAGCCATCTTGTGTTCACATGGGGGCAGGATCTTTGACCACATGGGGGAAGCCATCTTGTGTGTTGGAGTGATAGTCAATATGCGTATTACTCTTTTAATAGATAGGTTAGAGGCCTGGTGCATGGGTGGGTACTGGCTGCTTTGCCCTGAAGGGTGTCCTGGATCAGGGTGGGGGTTCCCTTGGGGTGTGGGGTGGCATGGGTGAGGGGCCTATGGTGGTTTGCATGCCAACCGTGCTCCCCAGCAAACCAAGTAGAGGCCCTGGGATCTGGGATTAACTTATTTTCTACAATTGAAACTTTGTAGCCTGTAGCAGAGCCAAGCCTTCTGCTTGCTCCATGATGACAGCCATTTCTGTTTGAAACTTTGTAGCCTAGAATGGAGGCCTAGGCTAGGGCTGCAGAAGTTTGGCTTCCTCCATCACCCCAGCAACCCTAGTCTCTTCTCTCTCCAGCTCTGTGGCTGCCGCCATTTCTGTTGGGATTATGTATCTTCTGTAATTGAAACTTTGTAACATTGCATTGAAGCCTAGGCCTACAACGTCAGGCAGAAAGCTTGGCTTCTTCCATTGCCGTGGAAACCCAAGCCTCCCTCCTGCTCTCAGTGGTGGCAGCTTTCTTGGATGGGGTTTATTTGCATAATTTGCTCCTGATTAGCTGGTGGGTGTGGCTGTGAGTGTGTCTGATTGGAGGTACAGTCAATTTGCATATTCCCCTTTTATTACATTGGGCATATATATAATTTTTTATGATGGGGTGAAAGCAAGGCAGAAAAACTCTGAATGTCTAAGATTTGGGAACGGAATAATTATTCTCTAGCCACAAAATGAACCAATAGCCAGATATTTGAAATTACAATAGC
This sequence comes from Antrozous pallidus, assembly GCA_027563665.1. Classification (NCBI taxonomy): domain Eukaryota; kingdom Metazoa; phylum Chordata; class Mammalia; order Chiroptera; family Vespertilionidae; genus Antrozous; species Antrozous pallidus. The sequence goes on along the minus strand of CM050511.1, from coordinate 42,873,102 downwards.
CAGATATTTGAAGTTTTTGGAAAACTTCAAAAGTGTCATACATTTGCCCTATGTGATTAACATGGATTACTCCCTTTAATATTTACTAGAAATTGATGAGGAGGAATGATTACTATATTTTTTTCAGGTAAAAAAATGAAGGCTTAGTAAATTGTGCAGGAATATACAGCTAGAAAATGTCAGACTCAACAATCCAACTTAGATTTGTCTGAATCCAGTGCCAGAGATTTTAACTGGTATGATATAGTTTGGGCATTGTCACATATGATAACCATATTACAAATAATACTCATAATTTATTGTTAACTGAGGGAGTAGCAAAGCTGTATGACTCATAGCATGATTTCATATGCATAAAAATGCATGAACACATACACAGGAAAGTAGATCATGTGATAAAGCTCCTGTGATTGGCAGTTAATTACCAGTTCCTCTGCTCCCCTGTTCAGATAATTAGCTGCCTAGGTTCACCCTCGTCTTTTCATTAATCTCACAATAAAACCTACCCACATTATATATAATTAAAATATTTAGACACCACTTATAGTGTATGGCAGAATTTTACTGCATGTACATCATATATAAACAAATAAATCTATTTGGCAAAGCATTTGCTAAGCTCTGATGCTTTCTCTATGTTGGGATTATGGATAATTTCATATGCATAATTTGGTTAATTTAAATTTTCTACTTTTCTCAACTGAATGTATAAAGTTGACATAATTAACAAAACAAATAAACAAACAAAAATCCCACAGGAAAGGTGACGATGTGTTTTAATAAGGGTAACCTGATTTTCGCACCCCCGTCTTGGCGATCGTGTTCTCAACCCAGGCCTGAACCTGCCGGGGATTCAACCAGTTCATGGGTCAGTGCTCAACCATTGGGCCACAATGACGGGGTGAGAGTAGACTGTTTTTTCAAACGCCGCCCCACTATCACCCAACTGATTGATGTTTTTTGTTTTATACTTAATAGTGAATGCTAATGTTTATTGAGAAATAGTATCAAGTACCTAATAAATGTCTTTTATGAATATACTACCTATATTTAATCTGTACAAGAACCATGTGATGTAAGTACTATTATTATCACTAGTTTATATGTGAGAAAACTGAAGCACAGATTGGTTAAACTGCCCAAAGCTACACAGTATGATTCCAGCTCATGGAGTCAAACTCTAGGGACTTGTTCTAAAGCCCTGATGTGTACAGACCCTGCAAGTTTAACAGGAAAGGCACATCTCCTCAATTGTAAAATGCAGGGCCACCTGAGCATTTTAATATTCTGTAATTTTTAATCCGATGTTTGACAAAAAGTTTTGTTTTGTATTCTCAGTCAATACTTTTTTCAGTGCCTACTATATGCCAAGCTCTGTAGTAGCTTTTCTTTCCTTTTCTTGATATCAGTTTCATAGACCATCTGAACTGAGTGACATGTGTGCCTTGGAAATGGGATTGAAGGCATCCACGGTGGTTTGAGGACGGAGGGCATATAATGTGTATAAACTGGAATTCACCCTAAAAAACCCCAATCAGATTATTTAATAAATTTTAACTTGAAAAGAGGAATGCAGTTATTTTTCAGCCTTTTCCAACACACATTATCATTTTTAGTCAGTAGTTTAATATCATTTTCTTTAGCTGCTAACTCAATTCAGGATAAGATTCAGGCATAAAATCATACAAATCTTTTGTTTTGCAAAGCTCTTTTGCAAATCAACCTTGTTTCATGCCCTAATTAATCAGCATCCATGGGGAATGAGAGGTTATTTGCTTTTCAGCCTCTGCAGATATACTAATAGCATAACAGGAGAGCGCTGAAACAACATGGGTTCTCTTTCATATTTGAAGTAGTTTCCCATGGATTCTTATAATTATCTAGAAAATGCAAACCATTGTTTCTATTGGAATTTTACCTCATGCTGACAGGAACTCCTGAGATTAGAAAAATCTACCCATTACGAGGCCTTTTGAGCATACAATTATTCCAGTATGTTAAATTGAACGTATCATTATGTTTAGAAACCCCTACCATAGTCCCTGATCCTTATAATCCACAGAAGAATGTAAGCATTTCTTTTACTCAATTAAATCATCTTTAAAAACATGTAATAAACCATTTCTCATCGACTGAAATAAAAGTTGTATACAAGATTTTCTAGTTCAGCAGAATAGTTTAACAAGCTGCTGGGAACAAGTAAAGTTTAGCTAGCAGTCGGGTCTAAAGAGAAGCGTTATTTGATTTCCTTATATGTTACTATGAGCTCCGTAAAATTAGCTTACTGAGCACCATCTCAAATCAAAATTTTACAACATCACGCTCAGCACACTGCACACTGGAGCTTTATGCTTAAGTATACTTCCGTTCATTACCCAGACCTCAAAAATAAATAAATAAATAAAATACAAACAGGACGGGCCGCATTGGAGGATAGAGGCTGCTGTTTTCTCTGTTGATAGGCAATTTTGGTTGCAACAAGTTCCCTGGGTCAAAATAACTGCTATTGCTATGAAATTGCATTAGAAGAAAAAAATCTAAGGCAGATATGATAAAGCGAATCTGATTCATAGATTTTTATAATTTAGGATCTGGTTTTTGCTTCTAGTGTTTGAACACAGCTTGGTTTATCAATGTAAAATTATTTACATAATTACAGATCAAACCAATCAGTTACTACCTTGTCAGGCTAAAGGTCATGTCTAGCATAAGCAAGTAGCTCAGATGCCGCTCGGCTGTTAATACCTGTTCACTCTACGGCTGCCGCCCTATTCCCAGAGCTGATTGCCCTCTGTCCTGTGGCTTCAAGTAATGTAAATTGTATCTTGTCCCTGGGTAATCGAGATCAGTGTTGTCTTGTCTGTCCACTCCCTGCCAATGCCCTCTCTATGCTGCGATAATGGTTTTGGTGGGCAATCAAGGAGGATGCCTTCTTGACTCGTCTCTCATAATAGATTGTCCTCCTCAGGCAAAATTGAATAACCCCCGACATGGCCTGGAGGCAAGCAATGAGAATTCAATAAGTCTGCAGGGTCAATGTCCTGTCATTTTTGGCAAGCAAGTAATTATTCTGCACTAACATTCAGTAATAGGAAGAGGAAACTGCCCTGGACACCATCTTGATGCCCAGAAAAGTCACCTTAACAGGATTTTTCCTCTAATCAGCAGTAACTCCTTCTCCTTTTCTGATGTGACTGAGTCCAATATTCATGTGCCTTGCCTGTGTGGATTTTCTAGAAATTTTTTTCCAACATGCAATGTCTGTGGGAAAGTTTAACAACTTCACTGCCTGTTTAATATTTTCCACTTTTATGGGTCGCAGTTGTGCTGTCTATTTGCTTTTACTGATTTGTGAAAGATTTATTATAAACCAAATACAGCTGTTCTCTCCTTTCATAAAGTCAAACTTTTTTGGCAAACCTGTTTTCCACTGTGAAAATATATTCAAAATCATTTTTTTTTCTGACCAGCTTTCCTATGGTAAACTGTGGACTCACTTAACAAATAGGGAATGCATCTGCTTAAAAAATAAACAGGCTGAAGAAATGACACTTTTGGGGGGCCTTCTGGAGGGTTTCAATATTATTGTGTTCAGATTCCAAGAGGGTAGAATTTATTAAAAAAGCATCTGTAAATTCAAGCCACTGGAGTCTTTTGCCTTTACATTTATATTTATAAACCATACCCATCCAACCATGTAAACTTTAACTAAAACTAATATTGACAAACCTTTTAATATTCTTAAGATAGTGCTATCATGTACCATTACTCCATTCATCATATGTACACACAGAAATATTCATATAAATATACATACATACATATGTATATGAGGAAATGTAGATTTACAGTTATAATACAAATAATAAAAAAATTAATAAAATTCATTAGTAATAATACAATAAACTTTCACATACTCTTAACTGTAAATCTACTTTGGGGTATTTGTGTGTGTGTATGTGTGTGTGTGTGTGTGTGTGTGTGTGTGTGTGTGTGAACATACCACTTCAAGTAATCAGTTCCCATTGTTTAGTTTTTGATCTCTAACTTTTGATATTTATTTAAGGAATTGCTGAATTGCCGATTTTGAAGAAAGCAAATGTTATTTACTGGCATTTTTTTTAAAAAGTTATCTTCTTTAATGGGAAAAAAACATGCCCCCAAAATTAGATGACAAAAATGACTTCCAAACTGAGACGAGGTTGCTTTTCTCCTCATTTCTCTCTGTGAAGAAGCTATTGCTTTATTCATTGAAAGGAATCTTTATCTTCTCTCTCCTGAGATCAGTGCACAGCAAGTAATGAAGAGGCTCATATAAGAGCAGAATAAGCACTTTCCATGACTGATTGACGATTGATTATTGCTGGGATGTCTCCCCATGGTCACTCATCACTGTGCTTTTTTGACAACCAAGCTCTATTCCTGACATGAAAAAGGTGTTTTGATCTGCATCAATTTGGCTTGTTAACTGTGACAAAACTCAAACTGATACTGATCATGTTCACTTGTCGATGTTCATTTGGATCCTTGATGTAAGAACGGTTCATAATAATGTGTATATTTTATTTTTTATTTAGGATATGATAACACTAATTTATTTAATAACTACTTTTCTTGAAATCATTTTCATTATACTCATGTATTTAAGATTTTGCTTACTGTAAAAAGCTTTTGACATTATTTTATCTCATCATTATTTTTTTATATATATTTTTAACAGTGTGCTTTAGAATTTCTGACCATCTTTTATATGACCATAACCCATCTTTTCACCATATGACTGGGGGGAAAACTATAGCTGCTTTTTATTCAAACTACTGAAAAACAAAATGTAGTTAGAAGGATTATTTTATATTAAGTAGAATATATATTTTCTAGAAGTAAAGGATAGCAAAGAGAATATATTTTAAAAATTATATTAAGAAAGAGAAAATATTATGTATATATTTTTCTTAAGTGCTTTGGTTAAAAATGAAATAAATTATTGGCAATTAATTACTCTGCAAATTTTAAAAACAATCTTAAACATATCATAAACACTTATCAAAATACTTATAGTAGTTGCTATTAAGAAGCTCTAAATTACTCCCATTTTAATATATTTAATTTTGTTATTTATTTGCTTTATACTGAGATATTGAATCTAAGACATAAAGATGATTTTATTTTTCAAATTGAATTATGTTTCACACTTAAAGTTGAGCTAATAATCCTACATTTTTGCATTCCCTCTTCTCTTTCCCCTGGAGTTTTCAAGACCTGTATTTATCCCCACATCACAGAGCAAGTACAAAAATTCCAGTTGAAAGTTTTAATTGTATTTCTTAAAGCAATCCTTGAAAAATAATGCCCATAACATCTTAGCTACTCTTTTGTTTGTCACAATAAAGTTGTCTAGTGAAAATTATAGCATATCATTTGGGGGCATGCATTATTAATTCTCTTTTACCCCTCCCCATAACTGTTACTACTAATTTATTGATCTAAATTATCAACCACTGTGTTGCATTTGCCAAACTACATTGAATTTACTTTTTTAAGTTTGTTATATTGAATCTACTGCAGAAATTACCATGTTAATCCAAATGATTATTAAAAACTTTCTAATGTCTTGACTGTTCTTTTTTGACTTTATGATGTATTGACATTTATACATTAAAATTAATATCTAAATATCTTTCTATCATTCACAAAAAACACTGGTGAAGAAGATTTTTCTCTGGTGTGTGAGAAGTTGCCTAATTAAAAAGCCTCCTCACCCTTATCCTTTTACAAGTACTGTGCTCCTTTTACAAGTACAGTGAGACCTGTGAGTTGAATGTTGTTTAATTCTTCACAAGGGTGAGTATCAAGAAAAGAATACACTGCTCTTCCCATGTTTTGTGTGGATCTTTCCATATCTTTGAGGAGACTCTGCTTGACTTACCATGGATAGGCTTTTACACATTAGTCCCTCAGTGCAGTGAGATTTACCTTCAGGGCTTGCTAATCCAGTTGCCTGTGGACTTGGCTCCTGTGGGCAGCTGTTTGCAGGCTCCAGTCCCACCATTTAATTTGATTCAATGTCTCTATGAACTGCAAAGGGAAAATGCTAGGGAGACTTGATATGGAGAAAGGGGAGACTGAAGAGTAAAAAAAGAAACCCATTTATATTTTTAGTGTTGCCCATTTGCCTTTCCCTTCCTCAAAATATTTTCCACTGGCCTGTTTTTCTCAGTGGATAGAACATCAGCCTGTGGACCGAAAGGTCCTGGCTTCAATTATGGTCAAGGGCACATGCCCAGGTTGTGGGCTCAGTCCCCAGTGAAGGGCATGCAGGAGGCAGCCAATTAATGATTCTCTCTCATCATTGATGTTTGCCCTAGCCAGCTTGGCTCAGTGGATAGAGCATCAGCCTGTGAACTGAATAGTCTCAGGTTCGATTCTGGCCAAGAGCAATACCTGGGTTGTAGCTCAATCCCCAGTGGGGGTGTGTGCAGGAGGCAGCTGATCAATGATTCTCTCTCATCATTGATGTTTCTATCTTTCCTTCTCTCTTCCTCTCTGAAATCAATAAAAAATATATTTAAAAATATATTTTTTTCAGTAGCTAGTGTCATGCCATTATGCTTCTGGATCTTTCTCTTGAGCATTACAAAAATTGTCTGTCTTTTATATAATTTCATCTCACTTTTCAAGCCTATCTATCCTATATAATAAAAGAGAAACATGTAAATAGACCATACCTCCACAACACCCACCAGCCAGTCAGGAGTGAGTATGCAAATTAATCCAACAAAGATGGTGGGTTAATTTGTATACAAAGGCACCAGGCAGAGAGAAGAACCAGAAAGCCAGTGGCTTGGGGGGAAGAGGCTCCTTTGGTTGCTCTGCCCAAGTTGCTGGGCAGAGAGCAGAGCAGGAGAACTGGCAGGTTGGGGGACGTAGCAGAGCAGGAGGCTGTGGAATGGAAACCAAGCAGGAAGGGAAAACCAAGAGTGCAAGGAGCACCAGGAATTATGGCAATAGTAGTTCTGGTGGCAGATGGATCTCCTAGATCAGTGGTTGGCAAACTGAGGCTAATGAGCCACATGTGTCTTGTGAGCTGCAGTTTGCTGCTCTATTGAATAATGAGTTTGCTGACCACTGGTCTGGGGCTTAATCACAAGGAACAACAACAACCTGTAATTACTGGAATCAAGAGTCTAGATCAGGGGTCAGCAAAATCATTAGTCAACAGAGCTGCAAACTGAGGCTCGCAAGCCGCAGTTTGCTGACCACTGTCCTATACCCTGGAACAAGTTACTGTTGTGGTGGGGGATGGAGGGAAAGCAAAGGTGAGAGACATAAGTAAAATCAGAGTATCTAGGAAAAATTAAAGGGAAGATATTCTAAAACTTCCAGGAAATCTCTATCAATGAAGCAAAGAAAAAAAAGCCTCTATTATTCTGTGAGCAACAAACCAAACTGGCTTGGGTCTCAGACAATTTGCTCATGTAATCACAAAGACAGACAGAAACTTTTGGATTGAAGAGGGCTCCCCCGAGGGCTCCCAGATTGGAGAGGGTGCAGGTTGGGCTGAGGGGGGAACCACCCACTATGCATGAATCTTCATGCACCAGGCCCCTAGTCCTAAATAATAAAAGAGAAACATGCAAATTTGACCGTACCTTTGCTCCTGATTGGCTATGCTACCGGGGGCGGGGCCAAGTGGCATGAGCATCGGGCCTTGGGGGTAGAGATCAAATGGTGTTGCCGGAGAGCACCCAGCCCTTGGGCACTGTGAGGGGAAGCAGTGGCAGCAGCAGCGGTAGTGGTGGCAGTAGGGAGCACCCAGTCCCCGGGGCCGGGTGGTCACAGGTAGCCAGGGCTGACCTGAGCAGGGCAATGGCTGGGTGCCCAAGGCCTAAAGCCTCAATAGAGGCTTTAGGCCTTGGGCAGGCGGGGGGTGAGCCATCAATTGGACATCCCCTGAGGGCTCCCAGTATGTGAGAGGGGGCAGGTTGGGTTGAGGGATCACCCACCCCCAGTGCATGAATTTTACACACCAGGCCCCTAATATATATATATATATATATATATATATATATATATATATATATATATATATACATGCCTAATATGCCAAGTGTCTGACGGATCAGTCGACCATTTGGTCAGCTGCTCAACCAGTCATTATGACATGCACTGACCCACAAGGGGGCAGATGCTCCAACCAGTAGGTTAGCTTGCTATTGGGGTCCAGCTGATTAGGACTGAGCAAGATGTCTCAAACATGCCCTGGAGCCCTCCTGCAGTCCCTCTCACCTGGCCAACCTCCTGCTGTCCCTCCTCTGCTGGCCAGCCCACACTGGCCCCAGTCAGGACTGGGTGAGACTGTGTCAACGGACCCTAATTGCCAGCCAGGCCTAGAGACCCCACCCACACAGGAATTCGTGCACCAAGACTCTGGTTTTATATTAAGGCTCAAAAAGTTTGGCAGAGCTTTTTATGAAGAACAATGCCATAGAGCCAAGGAAGTTCCAGAAACCTCAAAGAGATTTTAGGAGACTCTGTTACAGATTGATGCCATAACCTTACAGAGAATAAAATAGAAATAGAGAGAGATCGAGAACTTAGAATCTGGAGCCAGATCTCCTGGGATCAACCTCTAGACTGTTACTTATTTTTGTAGGTGCCTCACATTACATCTCTGTGTCTCAATGTACTCATCTATAAAATGGGGATATACAGACCAGCTGGTGTGGCTCAGCAGTTGAGTGAATTGAGTGTCCACCCAGGAACCAAGACTTCACTGGTTCAGTTACCAATCAGGGGACTGCCCAAGTTGTGGGCAGCCAATTGATGATGTTTCTATCACCAGTGTTTTTATCTCTACCCCTCTCCCTTCCTCTCTCTCTAAAAATCAATAAAAACATATAAAAAATAAAATGGGAGTATATAGATGTCCCTATTATATGGGGACATGTCATATTATAAAGCTGTTGTGAATATTAAATAAGTTCAAATAATTAATGTTGTTAGAATTGTGTTTGATGCCTAAATTATAACCTCATACATGCATTATTATTTCTGAAGAAATTGATGCCTTACAAAGTATTTTCTCAAATATTATCCTTTGACTGTTATAACAAGTTCATGAATCAATTTTAAGATGAAAAACTAAGAAAGTATGTTGCTAGCTCTAACTGGTTTAGATTAGTAGATAGAACTACTAATGGACTGAAGGGCTCCTGGGTTTAATTTTGGTCAAGGGCACGCATCATTATCCGCCCTGGTCAGGGCTCGTGCAGGAGGAAACCAATTGATATGTTTCTCTCACACTGATGTTTCTCTCTGTCTTTTACTCTCTCTTCTAAAAATCAATGGGAAAATATCTTAGGGTGAGGATTAAAAAACTAATAATAATTTTTAAAAATTGAAACATTAAAAAAAAGAAAGTAAGTGGCTTGACCAAAAAAACATAATGAACAAATACTGAAAAACTTGATCCAGGTCCTTTGTTTCTAAGTCCAAGTTATTTATGTTGTTGCTCCTATTTCCCATAGAACAATCTTTACCTCTCTTTAGAGATTAATTTATTATTGGTTAATAATATTAATTATGATGTTATGTTATTATGTTATGATGATATTAAATATGAAAGGAAGATGAGTTTAGAGTGGAAAGGGCACATAACTGTAAGATTCAGTAGTTATTGATAAAAGCAAAATGTGAGTTCTTGGTTTTAGTATATGCTTTTTATTCCTTTCATATATTGAGTGCATTTTTATTAAGCACCTATTATTGCTAGACATTGGGGATATAGAAATGGATAATACTAGTATACACTAAATTGAATTCCAGCATTTCAGTGGAGGAGATAAAGAAGTCAAATTATTATTACGACATAGTATCATAGAAGTATACCTTAGAATTATTAAAACAAAAAGTAGGAGCACCTGGCCAACACTGGAGGATTTGAGAAAATTGGGGAAGATTATCTAAAGGATTCAGAGTAAAAACTGATAATCAATTCAAAGTTTTAGAAAGTCATTGTGATTGTTGTATTAAGACTATATTGCAGGGAGCAAGACTGGAAGCAGAGAGACCAAGCAAGACATATAATGGTGGCTGGTAAAAAAATAGAATTACCTTTCCTAATATGTGGAAGCTTGACAATGTTTATAGATAGAGGTGCATGTCTAGTTAAAAATTGATTTAATATGAAAAATTTAAGTAATTTATATAACTCAACAACAATAAAAAACAAAAACAACCCAACTAAGAAATGAGCATAGAGAATAGACATTTCTCCAAAGAAGACATACAGACGGCCAATAGACATATGAAAAGCTCAATATCACTAATCATCAGAGAAATGGAAATGAAAATCATAATGAGGTATCACCTCACATCTGTCATAATGACTATCACCAATAAATTAATAAACAAGAAGTATTGGTGAGGATGTGGGAAAAAGGGAATTGCCCTGTGCTGTTGGTGTGAATGCAGATTGGTGCAACCACTGTGCCAAACAGTATGGTGTTACCTCAAAAAATTTCAAATGGAACTACATTATGACTCAGCAATTCCACTTCTGAGAATATATCCAAAGAAACCTGAAACACTAATTTGAAAGAATATATGCACCCCTATGTTTATTGCAATGTTATTTACAATAGTCAAGATTTGGAAACAAACTGGTAGGTAGATGAGTAGATTAAAAAGCTGTGGTACATTTACACAATGGAATATTAATCAACCATATAAAATATGAATCAATTTAGTATTAATAATAAAGAAGGAAATCTTACCTTTTGAGCATAGATGGACTTGCACAGTACTATACTAAGTGAAATAAGCCAGTCAGAAAAAGACAAGTTCCAAATGACTTCACTTATTTGTGAAATCTAGTAAGTAAAATAAACTAAAACATTGGAGATAGACTCATAGATACAGAGAACAGTCCGACTACTGTCAGAGGGGAAGGGTTGGGGACTGAATGAGAAGGATGAAGGATTAAGCAAAGGAAAGAACAAATAAATACTCATGGACATAGACAACAGTATGGTAAGTGCCAGAGGGAAGGATATAGAAGAAACTGAAGGGGGGATAAATTGGGATGGAAGGAGACTTGACTTGAAATGATAAACACATAATACAATATACAGATGATTTATTGTAGAACTGTATGCCTGAAACATATATAATTGTATTAACCAATGTCACCCCAATACATTCAATAAAATAAAAATGCAACTGAGAAAATGAGATCATTGATGAAAGAAAACCCTAGAATAAGTGGGCAGCATCTTATCAAGTATACGCATTAAAAATGTTGCCAGGAGGGCACTATATTTATGAAAGGGATGACTTTATAAGTTATATACATGTCTAACCACTATGCTGTATTCCTGAAACTAATATGATATTGAATGCTAACTGTAACTGAAAATCTATTTTTTTAACTTAGCCATGGAAATACATTCTCTGAGTTGATAAGAAAACAAAAGTTAGATGAAAATGCTGAGAACATTGAGAAAAGTATGATCTTACAACCTGAGTTTTGGTTACTCACAAAACCTAACCCTGTGTGTTATGTACTGAAGTCATGATAGACACTCAGTATATTATATTTGCAAACTTTAAGATTCTTATATGGGAATGGTAGCTCTTTAATAATGTTTGCTTCATGGTAACAGTCAACTTTGGCAAACAGTGACTCCTGAAAGCTTCAAGTAAAACCATTGGGATGATGAATACTGACAAGGGCAGCCTGAACTGGAAATGTCATAAAGCGTCAAGCTGATACTCCAAAGGACAAAAACATACAAAGTGAGATATGAATTAGACAATTATATAGGCTATTTCTTTGTTATAAAGTCTGATATAGACATATGTTTAATGTATAAAAAGTCATGTTAGTCCAAAATATGGTCCTAATGGGTACAAGCCAGAAAATGTATGCATTTAGTATAGCTATTCTAACAATAAGCAAGGTACTTCAAAGATAATTTTCAAAAATAAAAACACTTTAAAAAATGTTCCTTCTCAAGGTCATAATGTTTTTTTTATGACCACCTCTAATCTAACATCTGGATTTTTGTCTGTTTATTAGTGCCCTATCTGTCTATTTATTTATTACCTATTTCCTTAAGTAGAAAAAATGTTTTAAATAAAATATTTGAGATATTTAATTTGGAAAAAAAGTCAGAGCTTTAAGAGTTAGAACACAAGTTGTTTATGGGCACAGTTTGAATGAGTTTTGGGAAGAATTCTCAGCAGACAGAGATAATACATATTAGGGAACTGATTGCTTATTAGATTACCAATGTATGAATGCCCAAAATTCTTCCTCATAAAACTAACTTAGGAAGCGGTACTTTCCCCCCTACTGTCTTCTCACTAAGTATTGAAAGCTAGACACATCCCTGCTTATATTTTTAGACTTATATTTACAGACTTTTGTTAATGTTGCTTGAAAAGTAGGGCACTTGGAATTTCTTTTTTTGGTACTCCGAGTAGGATTACATAGAAGGTAGTGGCATCGAGATCTATTGATCACCTATCTATCTATCTATCTATCTATCCATCCGTCCATCTAATCACTCATCACCCTTTCTTGTTTAGGAAACCCTATTTGCTGAGCAATGTAAGGATACAGAATCAGAAGATCCAGAGATAAAATTAGGCTATATTTTCTGCTTCATCATCTCTGCCTGTCTGTGGTCAATAAGAGAGCTTCTTGATATTAATAAAAGAGTAATATGCTAATTAGACCAGGAGACCTTCCAGATGTCTTTCCGAACAAAGCCATGGAGGCAGGACTGAGGCAGAGGCAGTTAGGGGTGAGCAGGCCAGCAAGCGGGTGGGGGGCAGTTAGGGGTGAATAGGCCAGTATGCAGAGTAGTTAGGGGCAATCAGGCACGCAAGCAGGTTAGCAGTTAGAAGCTAGCAGTCCTGGATTGTTAGTTGGACATCCCCTGAGGGGTCCCAGATTGAAGAGCATGCAGGCCAGGCTGAGGGACAATCTACCCACCCCCCCGCCCGTGCACAAATTTCATGCATTGGTCCATTAGTATACACTATAAAGGGACACCTATAACTAATTTATTAGACAGCAGAGAACATTGTCACCATATCATTTTCTTGCTTATTTTGTAGAAGTTTCAATAGTAGATTCCTGAATAGGTAACTAACAGAGAGAACATATTCCCATTCCATGTTCAAGAAGTATAAAATCTGACTTTGGAAAACTCTGTGAAAATGAAATACAGTTTTCTATGGAAGTATACAACCAAGATTCCTGAAAAACAATGTATATTTATTTTTGTATCTATGGCAAAGGTCATAAGTTAAATATCTATGTGGCTAATTGAGATTCTTTATTCCATGGTAGAATTTTATCTCCAAGCATGATAGATTTAAAGCAATAGCAACAAAAATATTTTAATGATGATATTATCTTTCTCTATGGAGATAACAAACTATTGTTATATTTCAAGAACTGTGCCAGGCCTATAGTGCCTCTTCTCTAAGCTTCTTATTCATAATTTCTGCCAAGAGAATTAAAGTGGTAACTTCTTCAAATTAACTATACTCAAGAAGGGAAGGAAGAAGGAATTATAGAGGCAACATTACATTCCATCTTCTAGGGCTGTATTCCCCCTTGTAGAAACATTGTAATTATATACTGACCTTTGATATCAGTGGCTAGTTACTTATGGGATAATATGATTAAAGTATATGTAACAAGTATGTTAAATTATTTTAATGTAATTCTAGTGGAGAAGATCTGTATAATTGCTAATTCCATTTCATTCTAGAGGAGGCATCTGAGATCATGTCCCTTGGGCCCAAGCTTATAAAACTAGACTATATTCACACAGAGGCACTTTAAATTTGTTGATTTTACTTTCCTGATGAGTGGTGTTCAGAGAGATAAAAACTTACGGCTAGTGAGAAAATGCATAGGAGACATATGAACCTTTCAAGGGAAAATTTGTGGCATTTACATAATTATTAAAGACAATGCTATTTATTGTTATGTTTGGTGTAAACTTTCTTTTCTTCTTCTCTGAAACATGAATATTAGAGCATTTGAATTACTTTTAATTTTAATTTTCAATAAAGGCATGTTCAAATGCTTCAAAAGTGCTTTTAGTGGTTCAAAAATTTTGTGGGTGACAAAAATTTTGTGGGAGCTTAGAACTTTATCTGCTAATGAAGAGAAACTCTTAGGGGCAAGGTGATTGAGAGTGGCTTGAATTTCAGGGGACACTTCAGGAGGAATTAGAGGACTTAAGGGATCCAGAGGGAAAATGTTAGCCTTGAGGCAGTAGTATAAATGTGAGAAAAATAATGCTGGAGACAAAGACAATGGAGAATGAAGCAATAGATGCTGTGATGGTGGGAACCATGGCACAGAAAGGTAGTAAGAGAAGAGATGCCTATTGTGTTACGCAAAGCTTCACAAGTCACCTAAGTCAAGATAAATTCTTATTTGTAAATGTTATAAGAATTTCAAGTTTTGATATGTTAATATGAAATTTACTTTTGTATACCTGAAGCATATTATAAATAATAACTGATGATTATATTTACTGCTGACGACTTCTGTTTCATCTACCATCTAGTTATTTTAACAGATCGCCAATGCAAATTAATATATAATGCATTTTTATTTCTGTCCATAACCAGCACTGACTTAATATAGCTGTCAAGTAGTTTTAAACATGTTTGTCCTTACTTCAATTATTTGCTAACCATGACGTTCTGGAAGTTTCTCTTGTTTTCAGTTGTTTGGGGGCATATGTCAGTGATCTTCTACAGGGTTTCTTTGAGGAAATTGGTCCTTTATCCAAAATTTCAGGCATCTTTCTTAAAAAAGCTCTGAGTTAGTGTCACAGACCTATCATCTTCTAATTAGAGTGTCAGATGCTCTGGGATTAGGCAAAGTAAAGAACTAGTTTTTGAACTCACTCAAATATGTAAGGAGCCATGTAGAATGTTATTGACAGTGAGTACTCTGCAAGCTGATTGGGCTTTTAAGCTATGTAACCTTTGCTAGTAGCATTAACAATACTTCAGTTTGCTCATTTGTAAAATTTGAGTATTGTCAATGGATACCCCAAAGAGTCAAGAGATTAAATAAAATAACTGAAACAAAGCACTTAGTTTAACACCTAGCTATTGCTTTCAAATATCATATTTACTAATTTTTTGAGAACAGACATTTTTTTTAGCCCATCCCTGGATCTTCAGCACAGTGACTGGAACATAGTAGGCAGCTGATATTCATTTGCCAACTTAATAAATGAAATTAGGAAGACCATGATTAGTATTTCCCCTGGGTTTAGAGTATTGGAGCTAGAAAAGACTGTATATATTATTAGGCTCCATTATCTAGCAGGATTTTAAGATTAATCCCTTGATCCTCACTGAGGAGAAAGATTAACAATGTGGGACAAGTTCAGGAAATAATTCAGTTAAGAACTAAGAATGGGAACATTTAGTGGGATAAGAAAGTGGGTAAAGGTTTTTTCTTTCTGTGCCGAGTACTCTTCAAGTATTAATTTTCCGTTTGATTATCTTTCTGAAACATCTTTCTCTATTTTACTTCATTCTCTATACTCTATAGGCATCCTTAACAACCCTGCTTACATTTGCTTTTCTGTTTTTGAGTTTATCTTTCATGTAGCAAGGCCAGGAAAAAACACCTGGATTTGTACTAAAGAAATTATCTACGTAGATAAGCTCCTTTTTGCTTCTCAGTATCTTTTGACTTTTGTGTTTTCCCTCACCTTATTGTGAAAGAATATTTACTTCATAAAAAAATGCTACTCATTTAACTGCCCAGGGTTGCCATGGATACATCTGCAGCACAGCTCTCTCCGTGCACTGTAACGTGTCTTCACACTTATTTCATTGAGTCTCCTATGTATATGCTAAGGAGTTAGTATCATAGTGGAAACTTCAAGAAACTTGAAATCTCTGATCACAAGAAGTTTACAGTCTGTGTTCACTAAATATTTTAGATTTGATGGGAATTTGAGTTACTTGATTTGGAAAATCCCAAATCTAAAGTAACTAACCACCTTTGTTTCATCGTTAACAGCATGCATCATGATCATACAGGTTAATCTATGTGGTATTTCATAACCAAGAAAAATTCCAAGTTTTTTTTAACTAAAAGCACATATGGTCATGTCTCTTCAAATAAATGACAAAAGCTATGCTCTTTTTTTAATCAGTTGTTGGGCTCATCTGAACATTTATAGCATTTTAACGTGACTAGTTATGTTGTTTGGTATTGCTTCTACCTGTAGTAGAGTACCAAAAACATAGTTTGCACTTAATAGTCATTCATTTATTCAACTAACACATAATTACTGAGTATGCACCTATTATTTGTCAGGCATGGTCTAGATTTGGGGTATATTGCTGAGATAGACATCTGAGACCCTGTTTTCATAGAATTATAAAGAAGAAAAAAGTAGGCACACAAAAATTGCATAATTTTAAAATTAAAATGTTGATAAGTACTATATAAAAGAGCCACATAGGATTCTTTTGTTGCCGGTGGAAATAAGGTTCTTCCAAAGAATCATGAGAAAGGCACTTTAGGGACCCACTCATAGAAGATGAGGGATAGTGGTAGGATTTATTCAAGGAAACTTAGAGGCCTGTCCCCACTTGCCCAGGGTCTCATCTATGACCAGGTAGTTCTGCAAGTTCCTGCTGTAGAATAAGGTCTGTCTCTGGGACTTCAAGTCTGCTCCCGTCCTCACTAAACCCAGGAGGATCAGGGCCCAGAGATGCAAAACTTACCTGTCTCATTTCCCCATCTGCACACCTGCAGCCAAGGCTGCATTTAGGTCCCAATCAGTACTGTAGTTCTTTGTCCTGAAAGGGCTGCTGCAGAGAGAGCCATGGATGAATGAATGGACAATCTTTTTGAAGTTCTGATTAGTTCTCCTTGTGTTTGAGAAGAGGTGAGCTTTCCTTCAAACTAACCAATCTTTGTCCTTGCTCTTTGGGGGCGTGTGCTGGGCCTGCCCCCTAATCCAGTGGTCGGCAAACTCATTAGTTAACAGAACCAAATATCAACAGTACAACGATTGAAACTTCCATTGAGAGCCAAAAACAGACTTCTGCACATGAGCCACAAAGTTTCAATCGCACTGTACAAGTGTGCCTGCACGTGGTATTTTGTGGAAGAGCCACACTCAAGGGGCCAAAGAGCCGCATGTGGCTCATGAGCCACAGTTTGCCAACCACTGACCTAATCAATCCTTTTTCTGGATCTCCCAGGGTTTTCTGTCCCTTATCCAATCTGATTCCCAGTTAGACTCTTCATGGTCACCATCTTGGCTGCTACTGCACACGCCTCCTCAGAGGAATTTCCTTTGACTGGTTCCACCTCCCCCCACGCTCCAGTAATCTGGGGGGGAAAGCTGGTTGTTCCCTGGGGAGGTTGGAAGGGCTGTCTTTCCTCTCTACTGGGGATTAGGTCCCTTTGGTGGAGAATGAGGCTGTCCCCTGGGGCATCTGGAAGCTCTAGCTTCCTAGTTAATCCATCTTAATTAGATGTCTGGCTCCCTTCACTGTTGCTAATATTTAACTATCTGCCTACACTAACTCTTTTAGATTAATTTGATTAAATCTTTTAATTTTTCTTTTAATCCAATTTGTGGATGTAAATTTAAGTTATAATTAACATAAAATATAACAATTTCCACACTGGCCAAATAAAAATGATAATTTTAATATTCTGTTAAACGGAGTAATTTTCTTGTTTTTACTATATGGTATTGCTAACATAATTGGTGCTGAATCTCAGCTGAGAAGATAGTGATCCCAAACTACTAGTTGAAACAGACCTTTATAAAATATGGTTTGGAAAAAAGAGTCCAGTGGATTTAGCTATGTAAACACATAGAGTTAAAAGCACCACATCAAATAGACTCTGAGGCAGGCCAAGCTGCTGAAGACTTCACCAACTTAGCGGTGGGTCAAAAGTGAGGATTTGCATTTTCATTATTCCTGTGCTCAGTCTGTTGCCACCTTGATATCTGAGTCTCACTGTTTTTCTCTCTCTCTGTCTCTGTCACACACACACACACACAGAGACACACACACATCCAAACCCACCCCCCCAAAAAAAACAAAAAAAACCCACAAAAACAGTTTCATTAATAAAAGTTCTTTAAAAATCATTATTAATCTTTTTAGTTTATCTTCTAAGTTTTGTATCAAGTACAGGTCTATTTTAACAGTAGAAAATATAAGCAAATTGCAAAAGCAGGTAGTTGTGATTTATTAAAGTTGAAAACATACTTCTAATGGCTAACATAAAATACATGCTAACTTTTCATCTGAACTTTGGACTGTGGAAATACTATTACTCTAGAAGCGGTTCTCAACCTTTCTAATGCCGCAACCCTTTAATACAATTCCTCATGTTGTAGTGACCCCCAACCATAAAATTATTTTCATTACTACTTCATAACTGTAATTTTGCTACTGTTAATGAATTGTAATGTAAATATCTGTGTTTTCTGATGGCCTTAGGTGACCCTGCGAGTGGGTCTCAACCTATGGGTAGCCAATGTATCTGACAAAAAGAGAAAATCATTTTTTTCTCCCCCTGTTTAAGACATATATTTATCTCTGTCCTGAGCTATGGCTGAACTAGAAAATAGTGGAGACATCCGTTGCACATTCATAATCTAAATTCTGCCTCTGTCACTCATTTACTTTTCCAAAAAAAGAGGGTACATTTAGGAGTCAAGTAGGTCCTATATTTAAGACTGTAGAAGTTTAATCTTCCTTACCTACAAAATAGTGGTTATACAATTTACTCCAATATTAGTTGTTTTGCTTAGGACATATTTAATGATTAACTGCAGCATGCCAAGCAATGTTCAGTCATGGAAAGATAACAGTAAAAAAGACAGACTCACTTCTAAAGTCACGAACTGTACCTGTTATTACTGGAACAAAAGAAATACATTTGTAAAAGTTCTTCTGTATAAAAATATTCAATACATAATTACTTTCCTTTCCCCTCAGTAACATAACTAGCGCATAAATTCGTGCACCTTGAAAGGAACTGTGGGCCATGAGGCTGCAGTGGGCACAGGGACCGGTCTCATCCTCTGCACCCCCACCAGCCCCTCCTGCCATGGCTCCTGGTCTCCTGGCTACCAGCAGCTCTGCTCCCTCCTCCACTGCTCCCAGGTGCTGACAATGCAGAGCAATTAGAGTGGGAACCAGCAGTGGGTGTGAGTGGGGCCAGTGCTGTCAGCAGATGTGAGTGGCGGCTGCTGCCCCTATTGCCCCTCAGGAGGAGGGGGAGGTGGAGAAGCCATCAGGGGCAATCAGCACAGCAACAACCACTAGCACCCACTGATGGTGCGCCAAGTGATCGGGACCGGTGCTGAGCGCCGGCAGTGGGTGCAAGCGCAGCTTTAGTGCTGGCTGCGGTTATGAGCGGGTCCAGCACTAGTAGTGGGTGCGAGTGGTGGCTCCAGTGGTAGCAGCAGATGTGAGAGGTGGCTGCGGGCCCCAAACGCCCCTCAGGAGCAAAGAATTTTCAGAAACCACCAGAGGCTCACCCCAATGACAACATCCAGTGCCCCGCCTTGGTCTGACACTCCCACAAACCTGCTTAGCCATCCTGCCTTGGCCAACACCCACCATGTTCCCCACGTACCCCCTGGTGGTTAGCACACATGGTAGCAACTGATCAATTGTTCAGTTGTTCTTCAGTTCAGTCTATTTGCATATTAGGGTTATATAATAAAACCATATATACAACATATAACTAGGAGGTTTTATAATAAATAATTTTAAAGAAACATTAAAAACATCTTGATCTAAAGATTTATTATCAGATGGCCTTTGATTCTCTTATTCTTAATTTCATGTAAACAGGCCTTTAATCTGCTTACTGAGTTTTAACATTCATGTAAGGGGTTAAAAATTCCCTATTGGCTATATTTTATTGTCTATTGGACTAGATATTCCAAATTTATGTACATGTTTAGCATTATCCCTTATTACTCCAGAATGTGTCTAGTAGCCACACTGTCCACACCCTGTTCATTCTAAACTGTGCACACATTCAGACCGTTTCTCCCTTAGAAATGTCTTTTCATACCCGAAACCTATTCAAATGCTGCCCCTGCGTTAAGTTGCTGTGCAAGTCCTGCATTCCTCTGATATTCCTGCAGACTAACTGAGTATGCTTAGGATTTTTGATTATTTCACTGCTTATAGCTACAATGACCATATTTCTTGAGCTATTCCTATGTTATACATGGCTCTGTTTGTTCTCTAATTATAGACTTCTCTAAATTGTTATTTAATTTTTCCACAGTGCTTCTTCTGTCTATTTGGTTAAGTTGTATAAGCTCTAGTTAGGTATTCAATATTGAATGGGTAAATGAGTCAATCAAGCAACCAAACTGCATTTTCACTATTCTTTTGTGAGGATAATTCATATATTATTGACTTATTTTACCAATTAAACTGGTGGGAGCACTATAGGGTTTGGAAAAGTAATTTCTGGCTCACCTCAAATCACATCACAAGCCAATGTATACTGTATTTGACCCAAGAATAATAATTGGGTCTAACAGGGATCCGTACTAGAAATAAATATTCTTCATATATTGGGGAAAATCCAGATACAAGGTACAAAAATTTCTGTAAGGTTGTCGCAATGCTTGCTCCCACACTCTTCTTTTGGTTACTAATGGAGAGATGAAAACTCGTAATATGTAGAAATATGCAACACTACTAAACATTGTCCTCAAGCGGGATTCTGGCAACCAATCAGACTTACTATGTCTTACAGAATGCCAAAATTATATTGTATCACATTCTTTCAAAATAAATGTTTCATAATAAGTAATATAATGTTCAAGAGCAACAATATACATGAAATCTGCTCAACCTATTTTGATGTATAACAATAATAGAATAAGAATGGCAATTACTCATACAAGATGGAATAGCCAACTTCTTTTTGTTCTTTCCTGCTGTATCTTTTCAGTTATGTGTTTATGTCTCCTGCAGATACAGCACAAACCTGCATTCTGAACCAAATCAATGTATCTAATAAAGTGTAAAATGCTGGGCCATTATAATGATGATCTTTGTTCTGCCATTGCTGACATCTAAATTTACTGATATTGATATAGTAAGCTATTTGTGTTTTCATTTGTATAAACCAAAATGTGGCTTAGCTTATTGATTTTGCAATCAAGATATAGTTTACAGAAGTGTTTATAAAATGAACTTGTAAACACATGTTCTTTACTCATTCATTAATCCAACAAGGGCCTCTTAAATAGCCTACCTTTCGCTAAAGTCTATAGAAAATTCAGTTAGTAATAGTGGTAGATGTGCAAATGGTATAAAAATAAAGATGGGCTCTTTAAACAATTTATTCAAGAGGTTAGAAAAAGGCTTTACGTAAAAGAAAACAAAATAAACTAAAATATAATGATAGTTTTTTTAAAACAAGGAGGAAATAAATAGCGAAAAACTGGAGTAAAAATCTATTGGAGAAAAAGTACACAAATAAGAACAGATTCTTGGATGCCACTTCTTGAACCTTGATTTTCTTAACCTGTTGTGTTTCTTTATCTAATGTATGACTTCAACTTGTCCTGAGTACTAATCATCTTTGCTATATAAATTCTACATGCCGTTAACTATGAAACATTACCACTTGTATGTGCCATTGCCATATAAAATGCATCATGCCAATAATTAATAAAAATATTCCCTTTTCTCACTCTGAAATTATTTTTTAATTGTAATTTTTTAGTTTTTTAGAAACCAAGACACAAACTTGTATCATTGTAGATGCCTTTCTCATACCCCATTAGCAACCAGGTTGTGTAGACTATACCTTTTTAATCCATTTTTCCCTTTGCATCCTATCCATTGATAGGGTCTTTGGTCTCTTCCATCAACCCCTCTCCCCTTTTCAAGTTTTTTTAAAATTTAATTTAATTTTATTTTTTGACACTGAGTTAGATGTACATGACCTTTTACAGTTTCTCTACCTCTAGTTTCATTTTCTTTAAGTCTACCCTTTACAATTCTTACACAGTAATATTTTTCTAAAAATCTTAAATTACTTTTATATCATAGAGAAAAAAGCCAAAAGTATTAAATCTAATACACAGGGCTTTTAATTCTCCCCACCTCACCTATTACCCTCCCCTGACCTATTTCTCCAATTCCTCTATCTTTTCATTTCTAGTGTTGTCTCTTGTTAGAGTGCTCTTAACCCTTTATTTTCTATCTAGCTCCCTCTTGCTATTTTAAAAATCTAACTAAACAATTTATTTCTTTATAAAGCCTCTAGAATCCTTCCAAAGTTTCAGTACTATATATATATATATATCCAAATATATATTATGTGTACATATACATACATATGACTTATGTCTATGTGTGTAAATATATGTATATAAATAACTTTAATGAAAATGTTTTAGTATTATGTGCATAAATAATTCTAAAGGGTGTTCAAATATTGACTTGAGACTCCTGTCTCCATATTACTATTAAACAACTGTTACCCTATCTAAATTCATTGAACCTTATTTTCCATATTCATCAAATAAAAAGATTCGGCCAGCTACTTTTGAATTACTCCATAAGCTGTAAACTTTTAAATTCTTTATGGCATTTTATTTTATTGTTTAGTTAATATATTTTTGGATAATTGTAAGTAATATAAATATATATGAAATAATAGAAGGATTTTGGAGAAGGTTTGTGTGTGTTCTTTTGGGTATGTTATTTTCACATTTATTTTGTTTACCTTTCCTTTCCAATTTACTAACACATTAATGTCATTTTTCAATCTAAGAGTAAAACACCTTATTTATATGTAATAGCAAAATCATAAATTGTTTGATTTATTGTAAACAATAAACCAAACATGTTACAGAAGAAACCAGTGCCTTTCATTGGTATTATCTTCTTCAAGATGACAGCTGATCTCAGGAGGCCTGAGAATTCTTAGTTGTATGAGTTTGTGACTAATAGGTGGTTTGATGTGACAACAGCTGACTATCTTGGGAAATTGAACTATCTTTATGTTCGATACCCTTTGTGTCTCATTCTTTGTAGGTTATTGTTGGAGGCCTGTGGGGACCTCTTTTACAGTTTGCACTCACAGACAATATGAGATCAGCAAGAATTCTGTAGTTTTACTGTCATTATTGATCTGCTGCCATTCTATTTGGTAGCTAATTTGCTTGTTAGCAGTAATTTTAAAAGCTATTTATATTTTTAGAACAATCCATGTTATATACCAAACTTTAATTGTTTTCTGAATTGAAACAAAGTAGTACAACTTAGCACTAAAATACTGTACTTATGCTAAATATTTTCTGACTTATGGCTTGTGAATAAGTGTTTCAGAATCATAAATATATTATTATAAATTTGAAATATTTCATAAAGCAACATATAAGTTTAATCACAAAAGGAAAAATAGTGTGATCATGAGAAAATGTTTATAAAGCATCTTTTAGCCTATGAAACTTATATGCAAACAGTAAGAAGGGTGATGTATTAGGAATTCATGAACACTGCTCCTAAAGTTGGGATTTATTTGAAGTCGAACACTCAATAAATGTATAGGTTGATTGACTGATTCTTTCTTCTGAAGGTGACCATAATGCACCCTTCTTATTCATACCAACTGTTGAAGGAAAAAGAGCCTTTTTCTGTTTCTATGGAGAAACAGAGAAGTTTTCACTTTCTGAAGTCATTTTCTGACACATGTATTCATCTAAAGTCACTTCCTAATAGGGTGTGTGAGTGTGTGTGTATTCATGAGCATAATACCTAAGTAGGGAGAATCCATAGTTTTGGGAAAATTTAATAAAAAAGAAGTAAAAAATCCAAACAACTAGCTAACAATATATTTCACTCAAATATATTGTTAATAAAATTTGGGTATGTTATTTTCACATTTCACATTTCACATTTTACATTTCACATTTCACATTTCAAAGGAAAGGTAAACAAAATAAATGTGAAAATAACATACCCAAATATTATACTCAAATAAAAATATATTTGAGCCAGCAGATCCCAAGGCAGGAGCTGGGTGGGCATGGAGGCTACGGGGGCATATCCTACCAAGGAGACAGAACTGAACCTCACATCACCCTGCTTGGTCCCGGAGGATGGCTGGTTAGCCAGAGATGGGTAAGATTCCTCAGGGAAGGAACAACCTAAGATAGGCACAGTCGCAGAGGGGCCATCAGAAGAGAACTTGAAGGTCAACAGAGGTGGCACAGACTCTCACCTCCCCCAACCTTGCAGGTGTCTGAACTCTCACCCCTCCTGAGGGATGTCTCCTACCCCCATGGCTGCTTCACCTCCCAAACCAAACTCAGATGGGGACCCAAGTTAGAGACAGAGACTTGGCCAACAACAGCACCCCTATATCTAAATTTAGTCTAACACCAGGAATGCTCAGAGCCTACTCAAGAATGCAAATAATCATTTCCACTAATATTTACAGAGTAAACTAAGATTATTGTTTGAGTATTAAATTTGACAGTAAAATAGTAATCAAGTTCAGATTAATTTAAATTGGCCAATTGAAATAAGGGAATATCCAAGAAAATTTAAGTGTACTGGACAAAAAGCTATTCCTAAAATATTAACTAAAATTTCTGTTAGTAGTTCATCTCATCGTAAAGTTGCCTAACATGCAAAGAACCTAAGGCAGTCATACTTCTGTGCAAATTAAAATTTAAAGTTACCAAGACTGCAACAGAAAATTTCCAAAAGCCTCCATTAATCAAAAAAGGGCAGCGTTGTGGGGTAATATCATGTAAGGAAAAACATCCTGTAAGTAAATTATACCTAGAAAATTCTTACTTCAGAAAATCAATTTCCATTTGTAATGCTAACAGGAGGACACCAATGAAAAACACACATGATGTCAAATAAGCCAAAGGAAAATCATTTGGGCAAAAATAAAAAGAATCCCAAGTCTTATTTACAGAAAAGATTCTTTTATTAACTTTTGGTAGAGAATATGTTTGTATATTTTCAGAAAACAACTCCAGCACCATATGGATTCCTGCACCAGAGAGGAACTGACAGGTCTGTTCCAACCATGATGACATTCTGGAGATACAGACGCTGACGACCCCTTGCCATGCTAGCAGTCAGCAGCTGTGCGTCGCTGTAGGTTGCCCAGGACCAAACCAGAGAGGGTAAGACCTGCATCACCACCATTTGTCCACCATCCAGATATCATTGCTGACATGTACACATAAGGAACTATTTGACATTGAAACTGAGACTCAAATATTTTTTGTTCTTATGTTTATTTCTAGTATGCAGATGCAAGATTTTTTAAAGAAAAGAAACAAGGGGAATTTAGATACAGAGGCAAAGAAACATTGAACAGACTGTCAAACTACAGTGGGAAGGCAGGGGAGAGTGGGGGTCGGGGGCTCTAAGAGATCAGCTGAAGGACTTGTACACATGCATATAAACATAACCAATGGATACAAGACACTGGGAGGGAGGGGGCAGGCGAGGGCATGTGCTGGGGGGTAAGGGAGGCTGGGGGATTGTCAGTGGGGGGAAAAAAGAAAACATATATATTACTATTTGTAATACTGTAAACAATATATATTTAATAAATAAAAAACTAAAAAATAAAATATATTTGAGATTATTTTAACTGTATAGCTGAGGTTCATATACCATAATATACTATATGAAAGGAACAGGTTGTGTGTGGTTGTCGCAACATAACAGAAAGCAACTGAAAACCCTGTGTAAAATTTGGAGCATCACGTAGCTACAAAGATACTAAAAGGAAGATTAGGAAATAAATCTGATCACTACAGGGGAAAACTAGGAGCTTATGGTAGAAAAAAAAGTTATCCCATTCAGAATTCACTCCATGAATACTCAC
Organism: Antrozous pallidus; assembly: GCA_027563665.1. Taxonomy (NCBI): domain Eukaryota; kingdom Metazoa; phylum Chordata; class Mammalia; order Chiroptera; family Vespertilionidae; genus Antrozous; species Antrozous pallidus. The sequence goes on along the minus strand of CM050511.1, from coordinate 42,847,157 downwards.
ATATTCCAAAACCAATAACAACATCAAAAATTATTTCTGGAGAGTGATGCCTAGAAGCAAAAATAAACTGTTCTGAAGTTAACTTGCACTTCTATTTTTAAGATCTAAGAAATTATCCCAAGAAAATGAAGACTTTGAAAAAATAAAGATTAGGTTGGGAGGAAACAGAACTTCTAGAAATGGAAAAGACATTTAATGAAATAAAATGATCAATTGAAGTGTTTACAAATATAGCTGAATCATCTGAGTAAATAATTAAGAAAGTAAATGATTCTTTGGGGGAAATTACTGACATTGAAATGCAGAGCTTCAAAGGAAGGGGGAATATAAAAGAGGATAAGAGTAAAAAACTATTTATAAAAAAATTGATAAAAGAGAATACTACCAGAATTACTGGTATCAGAAAAGAGAGAATAACAGTTAAAAGAAAGAGATAACACTTGAAAAGGAGATAATTTTTCCAAATTTATGACAGATGTCAGATTCATCAGCATTGTCATACTTGAGGAAGGCGATAAGCCAATATTTGGATAAATATAAATAAATCCATAGCTAAACATACATTATACATTTGAAGAACATTAGAAACAGCTTTTAAAAGAGGAGTGGTGGAGAGACAAGTCACAAAGAGATGGCAATTAGAATGGCAGCAGAATTCTCAACAGCAAAACTAAGCAAAAACCAGGAAATAATGACAATAATTTTAAATTGCTAAAGAAAAACAACTTGACCTAACATTCTCAGACAAGCTGAACTACCACTCAAGAGTGAGGACAAAATAAAAACATTTTAGTCAATATAGAGAATGTGCCATTCTCAAATCTTCACTGGAATATAAGTAATGGATATACTTCAGTGGGGAGAACATTTCTAGATGGAAGGAATGGGGTATAAAAAGCATTTGTGACTAATGAAACGAGGGATTAATTAAAATGGATATTGATTATCAAAAAAATAAGAATAACCATTGATACTATAAAATATTAATGTGTAAAATGAGTGGGTGGGTTGTGAGGAATAGCACTCTGAGATCCTTGTATTAATTAGGAGAGTAATAACACTGATCAAATATTGAAAGTAAGCTGTAAATAAAAATATAAATAAGTAAATAAAATTAAGACAAGAAAGCCTTTCAAATCGCCTTTACCCCTCAAAATGCGCTTTGCTTAGTTGAGTTTCTGTGTTATAAATTTCAAAGTCATTTGTTAAATAATAACCCATTTTGCAGTTTATGCATACCTCAAAATATGTTATACAATTAAACCCTCCAAATAATACAGCCTTATCAAACTATCCGCTACATTTATGTAACATGAATATCAATTAATGCCAAAACTATCCATTAAAACTTTTTAATGAAAGAATTTCTAAATACACATTTTCAGGAAATTTATAATATAGTATCTTGTTAGTCAAAATATTTATAGAAAACAGATGAACACACTTAAATTGGACAATTTGAAGAACAGTTGATATGGACATTTAAGGAAAACAGCAAGGAATTCCACAGTGTCCCAGAGCTAGGATCAATGGGGTCTATTCCACTTCTAGTCACAAAACTGGGGCATGTATACAGGTTTCCAGTCAATGTAAAACACCTGGCAAGGTAGAAGGAAGTGGAATATATAAGAAAACATTTATACTACTTCTCCTTGGCCAACTTAAATGAAAGTCAAAGGGCAATAAGGGCTACTAATGCAGTCTATACATATCAGCCTCCTGGGCACAGAGTTGGGTGGACTGTAATACTAGTAATGGAGTCTGGGTCTGCAAGGGTAAGTAGAGATTATTCAGCACAAGAAATTGGTCTTTTTTACATTTAAAATAAAAATTAGCCCTAGCCGGATTGGCTCAGTGTATATAGCATCGGCCTACAAACTGAAGGGTCCTGATTTTGATTCCTGCCAAGGGCACATGCCTGGGTTGCAGTGATGTTTCTCTCTCTCCCTCTCCATTCTTCTCAGAACTCAATAAAGAAAAAAATATATATATATATTTTTTTCTCCCCCTCCTCCTCCTCCTCCTCCTCCTCCTCCTCCTCGTCCTCCTCCTCCTCCTCCTCCTCCTCCTCCCCCTCCTCCTCCTCCTCCTCCTCCCCATATATATATATGGGGGGTAATTTGCATACACAAGCATGGAGCAAAGACTGAGGGCTTTGCCCGATTGAAGACTGAAGACTGAAGACTGAAGGCTCTGCTATGGCAGGAGCTAAGCCTGAAGGCTGAAGGCTTGGCTCTGCTGCAGCCCAGGTCCCAGGTGCTGGAGGAAAACTGGTGCTGGCAGCCAGGGGAAGAAAGTCCTATTGCATGAATCTTCATGCACTGGGCCTCTAGTATACATATAATAATTCAAAAGAAAAATCATGACCATTGTAGTGGAAAAAAAATGGAAACAAGTAACTGAAACAAAACCAACCTGTATTCTCACAATTGGAGGTAACCACTATGGTGTGTAATATTTCAGAACAAAAATTAATCACTGTAATGATTTCTATTCAACTATGCTGTGGCACAGCCAAATAATACTTATGGTACAATGTTTGTAGTTAACTATCTATGTGGTGTGTTTTTTAATCAGCTAAGTGGAATCTATCACTGGAAAATAGTGCCTGCATTAATCACTATAGTTAAATATTTGAGTGTGTTTCATTATACTTTTAATAATGAAGCCCCAAATGACTATATATATATAGTCATTTGGGGCTTCATTATTAAATATATATTTAAATATATATATTAAAAATTATTTAGAGCTTTAATATATATATATATATATATATATATATATATATATATATATAAATTGTTTCTAACTAATCTCCAAAAACATTGAGCTGAGATACACCTAGAAATAACCAAAGGACTCTACACTCTTATCCAGCTCTAATGGTGTTTTCCTTTTACTTTTTAAAGCTTGCCTTGAAGAATTAGAGTTAAAACAATTGAAAATAGCTGTTTGAGTGATCAGGCCTCTTCCACTTAGACACAGTGTACTTGATCCTATTCTTATAAAAACACGAGTGGGAGCTTTGCCTGTGTACAAAGCAGAGAGCATATTTTCAAATTATTGTAAAGAGTTTCAGTGTTGTATAAAAAGATAAAGCGATATCAATTTGTTTATTGCAGAATGCCCTCTCTAGGGTTTTAGGCAGTCTTCACACTCAGGTAGCTCTTTTAGCTTTCCAAAGAGGAGGAGTCACCCTAGAACTGATTGCTGTCTTTTTATGGCTGCTGCTGACTTTGAAAATATTTTGTTTTAGAGCTTTTCTACTCAATATTATATTTCTAAGACTGGTTGGTAATTTCTCTTCTCTCTTGAGGTTAAATGGATTTGGATATCTTTTAACCAAATTTATTCTTTTACAAATTATTCATTTAATGATATAAAATTATGATAACCTTTTTAAAATATATGCATTGTCATATGTAACTCAATTTTTCTTGTTCTTACATATCTCAATTTTATATCTTTTCCCTTTTTTGTCTGCTTTCCTTTCTCACTTAAATGCCCATCTCATTGATCAATGGCATTTTCAGTTAACAACCGAAGAAGAAAAAGTCAGAGTTTTAAACTACTTCTTGGTGGCTCAAAGATTCCTTTTCACATTTCCTTTCCGTATAATTAATTCAAGAACCATGTTAGTCTGGTGAAACTAAGTGAGAGGTAGAGATATCTTCATCTTAACGCCAATTTTAAAAGCCAGTATTCAAATATAATGGTAGTCTTAATGTTAAACTTATTGCTTGCCTTCCACATCATGTATCTGAGAAAAGTCCACCAGTGTCCCTAGAAAGCAGACTATACTCAAAAGAAAAGAGTGCTTTTATACCCATATTAAGTGATATCCTTGGACATATGACAGCTGAGACACTATAATATTCACATCACACTGTGCAAGGCAAGAAGATGTCAGAAAAAAATACATTATTTGATTTTTTTGCCTATTATAATGGTTCACTACCTCCCTATTATAAAATTAGAGGCCTGGTGCATGAACATTTATTCATTGGAGCCAGTGTGTGGGGGAGTGTCTCTCAGCCTGGCTTGCCCCCTCTCACAGTCCAGGAGTCCTAAGTGGCAGGAGATGACCCAGCAATCAAGAGAAGGCAAATCCCCATCACACCTCTGCTGCTGCCACTGCTGGCAGTGCAAGCCTCGGCTGGCCCTGGTTACCTGAGCCTTGGGCAGCCCTGAGTAGCTAGGCAGCTGACATCCAAGGCTTGCCTGAGCCTCAGGATGTCCTGGGCAGTTGTGGGGGTTGAGGGAATGGGGAGACTCCAGAGGCAGACATGTGGAGTGGCTGGACCAGCCACATGACTTACTCTCAAGTGAAAGCCAAACTATGTCAATGTGAACTTTAAAACAATGTAGTTTGAAGGCAGATTAGTGGTAATAAATTAAAACTTTGAATAGCAGATGAGGAGGGAGAGGAGAGGAAAGGAGAGGAGAAGAGAGGAGAGGAGAGGGGAGGAGAGGGGAGGAAAGGAGAGGAAAGGAGAGGAGAGGTCAATGAATTTTTTATTTGAATGGAAGAATGAAGAATGAACAAATGACTCCTTGTCAAGCTCCTAAAATTGTGCTAGAACAGATTCAGCTGCAAATGCAGAAAACCGCTCTTTTCCTCTTTAATAATATGCCAAGCCCTATAATTTATCAGTGAAAATCCTACCTTCAAATACATATATCACTTAGGATTTGATCCATCTGTTTATCATAGGGACTCCAAAGAAAGGTGGCTTAAATGAAATAAAAATATATTTCTCTCTCAAAAAATTCAAGGGTGTTATTGCTGCTCTATTCCACATACTTCTTAAAGTTGAGGCTTCTTTCAGTTTATTGTTCTGTGCCTTAGGATGTCTCTTGTTCATTCTAGTCCAAGATTATGGCTCGAGTTTCAGCCATCCTTATCAGGAAGCCAAGTATAGAAGGTGATGAAGAAAGAAAGCAAAGGACATATGTTATGTGACATCTAAAAAGGGATTCCAGCAGCAGACGCAAATACTAATCTAATATCTCATTGACCAGAATTCAATCATTGATTGCATTCAGTTAGAAGGGAGATGGGGAATTGCAGACATTTTAATGGGATAGTCATGTAAATAGCTACAGGAAAAGTTAGGAATGGGCATGAGCGAAAATTAACAGTCTCTGCATTATAAACATTATTATTTCATCCTCTCTAATATTAGATCTGCTCTACTTTTTCCCTATAGCACTTACCACCATGCAACATAATTCCTATTTCACTAATAATTTACTTCATTGTCATTTCTGCTGACCAAAGTGTTTATGTTATGAGGGCAGGATTTTTTGCTTGCTCTCATGAAGAGGGTAAAAACAGAACTTGGCATTTACTTGATGCTTAATAAATACTCAATCAGTATTGGAATAAAGAATAAAATAAACATGGAATTCTTTAATCAATCGATCTTGTTGTAATTAGAATAAAAACCATTAATCTTACTAAAAAAAAGACAGCATCTTTATTTTTAACTAAAACATAAGATAGCGAGCTAACAAGAGATTAATGCAGATAGAAAAATTAAGAAAGACATAAATCCAATGAGTCATGAAGAATAGAAAGAATTTGGATTGTGAAGAAGAAAAAAGGCCTTCCTGTCTTAGCAGAGCTAGGAAAAGCATAGAGATGGAAGATTTAAATGGTTGAGGATGGAAGGAAAAGTTTGGATGGGCCCACCCTAGCAGTCAGAAAGAAAACAAATTTTGTTTTAACAGTATGTTAGCATTTGATGGCTTTTTCCCTCAGTACAGCTCTTCTATATTAGTTAAGCATTTTATTTTTGAAATCAATTGATTTAGGTATTATCACCAATTAATAGATGAAGATTGAACATCCAGATTTGATAGATTACTTACTTATAGTTACATAATTCATTAATTATTTTATATCAATTCATTGAGCCCCAAAGAAGACCCAACACAAATAACACTGAGCTACATATTATTGGAAATATGTCATTTTATTTTATGTATTTTCAATTTTTTAAATATTTATTGCTGAAAATATTGCATATGTCTTCTTTTCCCCCATTGATCCCTTCTAATCTACCCTTGCCACCTGCTTCAGTCCTTCACCAACCTATTGTCTGTATCTATGGATTATGCATATATCCATACAAGTCAAAATGTCATTTTAAGACATGAGATACAATTAAAGCAGTGATTGGGGTGAACCATAGCTTTAAATTAATATAAAGGACAAGAAGAGAGGTTGAAAATCAATAATCTAAGCTATGATTTAAAGAAGCAAAAATTTTTTTAGCAACTTAAATACAAATGAAGTAATAGGAAAAGATAAAGATATTAGCACAATCAGTGAAATAGGAAATGCATAATAGACGTTCTAAAAGCAATGAGTTATTTAAAATATTAATAAATTTGATGAACTATCAGCATGACTAAATATGAAAAAAGAGAAAATGCAAATTATCCATAGGATGAATAAAATTCTACAAATAAGGCAAATAAAATAAGATGTCAAAATAAAAATGTATGCTAATACATGTGAAAATGTAAATAAAAATTGTCAGACTACTTAAAAAACAAATGTGGCTAAAACCAATACAAATAGACTACCAGTCCATAGTAATCAAAACAGCATGGTGCTGGCATATAACCAGACATATGGATCAGTGGAAAATAAACAAGAGCCAGAAATAAACCAATGCTTTTATGGTCAATTAATATTTGACAAAGGAGGCAAGAACACACAATGGAGTAAAGACATTCCGTTCAATAAATGGTGTTGGGAAAACTGGACAGATACATGCAAACAAATGAAACTAGACCACTTTCTTACATCATATTCCAGAATAAACTAAAATTGGATTAAAGACTTAAATGTTAGCCCAGGCCTGTGTGGCTCAATTGATTTGGTGTCATCCAGTGCACCAAGAAGCCACCAGTTCCATTGACGTGCTTAGGTTGAGGGCTTGATCCCTGGTAGGGGACATGCAGGAGGCAGCCAATCAAAGACTTTCTCCCTTTCTCTCTAAAATCAATTTTAAAAATCTTAAAAAATATATTTATATTTTAGACTTGAGACCGTAAAAACCTTAGAAGATAACATAGGCAGTAAAATCTTAGATATTTCCTGTAGCAATATTTTTTGATACATCTCCTAAGGCAAGGGAGACAAATGAAGAAATAAACAAATGGAAATACATCAAACTCAAAAGCTTTTGCACGGCAAAGGAAACCATCAACAAAATAAAAAGACAACATACTGAATGGGAGAACATATTCACCAATGATACATCTGTTAAAAAGTTAATATAAAATTTATTAAAAACTTATAAAACTCAACAATAAACAAAAACAATAAAATTTAAGCATAACCAATTAATACAAGACACTGGGGCAGGGGGCAGGTGAGGGCATGTACTGGGGGGTAGGAGAGGGCAGAGGGAGGTCAATTGGGGAAAAAAAGGAGACATATGCACTACTATTTGTAATACTTTAAACAATAAAGTAAATTATAAAAAAAGATAAAAATGTGCAAAAGATCTAAAAAAAGTAACAATAAAACTAATACAATAGAAACACTAATAATAAAAAAAATTCTATGGTCCTGCATCTGTTAAAAAATACATCTTTAATTAAAAAAACATCCTCAGCGCTGATCTGTTTAGCTCAGTGGATAAAGTGTCAGCCTGGGGACTAAAGGGTCCTAGGTTTGATTCTAGTCAAGAGCTAGTAGCTTGGTTGTGGGCACATCTCCAGCGGGGAATACGCAGGAGGCTGTTGATCCATGTTTCTTTCTCATCGATGTTTTTAACTCTCTATCCCTCTCCTATCCCCTCTGTAAAAATCAGTTATATATATATATATTTTATTGATTTTTTACAGAGCAGAAGGGAGAGGGATAGAAAGTCAGAAACATCGATGAGAGAGAAACATCGATCAGCTGCCTCTTGCACGCCCCCTACTGGGGATGTTTCCCCCAGCCAAGGTACATGCGCTTGACCGGAATCGAACCTGGGACCCTTCAGTCCGAAGTCCGACGCTCTATCCACTGAGCCAAACCGGTCTCGGCCAATAAAATATATTAAAAAAAAACATTATCAAAAGAGAATTCAGAGCTTTAACTAATATATTCTTCCATTTTTTTAAGGAAGACATAATATCCACCTTATTTAATCTCTTTTAAAGATTATAAATAAAAAGGGCACTCAACAATTCAAAAAACCAGCATGGTTCTCATACCAAAATGTGGCAGAACAATTTTTTTAAAAAAATTACAAGCTAACATATCATTATTTCTCGTGATCATAGATGCAAAAATTGTATGTCAATAATAAAATATGAAATACAGTTTTATAGTAAAGAACTAGAATGAATTCTGAGTATGTTAAGATTGGATTCACATTAAAATACAATTCACACATATTTATATTTTTGAAAATATAAATCACATAACAAAATAGTGAAAAGTAAATGGATACTATCAATATAACATATAAATTCTGCATAATTTATGACAAAAACTCTAAGTAATGTAAGAATAGGAGATTTTTATTTTTATTTTATTTTTCAATTGCAGTTTACATTCAATGTTATTTTGCATTAGATTCAGGTGTACAATATAGTTTTAAACTGTTTAACTATATTGACAACATATTTTCATACTTAGTGATGAATTATAGTACTTAATGATGAAAAATATTCAGTATTTTTCTCTGAGTTATGTACATAAGAATGTCCCTTGTCACCATTTCACTCAATATAATACTGAAGGTCCTAGTCAGTTCCCAAAGCCACATAAAAATAAAACAACTATCAAGGCATTCAAAATTTAAGAAAGAAATTATTATTATTTTTATATAACATCTATACTAATAAAAGAGAAAGATGCAAATAGACCATACCTTCATGATGCCCACCCACCAGCGAATCAGGAGTGAGTATGCAAATTAACTCAGCAAAGATGGCAGATTAATTTGCATACATAGGCGTGGAGTGGCTAGGGGTGGGGCAGGATGCTCGTGTGGTCACCATGGCGATGACACAGGCACTCTGCACCCTCCCAGCAGCTCCAGGCCTCTGGACAGCATGGGAAGGTGGAAAGGTGGCTCTGGGCCAGAGCAAAGGCACAAAGGCAGCTCCTGCCGGAATGAAGGCAGTGCCAGCATCCCGGGGAAGAAAAGCCCATTCTTGCATGTATCTTCATGCATTGAGCTTCTAGTAATTATATAAGTAGGAAATTTTAAAATGATAGGAATTATTGGATTCATTTAATGATTTAGACAGGGTAACTGACAACAAGATCTATTTAAAATATTAATGATATTTTCATACAATACTGTAAAACAATTGGAAAATAAAATGCACAATTGTCATATATCATCAAAATTATTATATAAATTGCTGGCATGAGTTTAAATATTTACAGCCATTTCAGAGCACTGGCAGTATCTACTAACATTAAGCCTATTCTTTGATCATGACTCATTAATTTCACACTTAAGTTATAAACTCCCAAAAGTTAGTTCATATATTCACCAAAGCATGAATGTTATGTTCATATTACCATTATTCATATTAATGCAAAAGTGGAAACAGCTCCAAAGTTCAACTGTAGGATAGTCTTTGAAATGCACAGTCAATGTAAACAAACAAAATTATCACATGCAGCAACATAGATAAATCTCACAGATGCAATGATGATCAAAATAAGTCAGATATAAGAGTATATACTCTTTTATTCCATTCATTTTAAGGTTAGTAACTTGCAAACCTAATCTGTGGTTAACAATTAAAAGACAAGTTTGCAGCTGGAGAGAAAATGGCGGCGGAACAGAGGGATGCGATCTGAATTTGTTCCCAGGGCAGAAGGAGGGAGCAGCTGAAGGTCGCGCAGGGAGTGTTTGTCGGCGAGTAGGGGAGAAAGCTGTGCTCCAGGTGAAGAAAGGGTACTGCTGGACTGGCCTCCCCAGCCTGAGTGGCCCCAGTACTGCTGGGTTCTCTCCCTGAGCTAACTGCAGGAGGAGGCGCGCGGAGGCAGACCACGACATCTTGAAGGGGAAGGGACTGAAAATATACAGCTGCAGTACAGGCTGGACGACTGCGTCTCCAAGAATATCCGTGCCCAGTTGGCACTGACGCACAGAGTCTAAGGAGCTCTGTGCTCCAGCACGGAAAGGTCAGGTTTCCCTGGGGGTACTTTGGGTGCGAAACTGAGGGGGCTGGCAGACTGGGAGATCTGCGCCTTTGGAACTCAAAGCCGGGAGATCTGCACCTGAAATAAAATCTGTGGCTGTTGGACTTGGTAAACATGGGAGAGGGCCCTTGGAGCTGGTGGCAGAGTGAATCCCTGGAGCACAACCAATTTGGACCTGACAGAGGAGGGAAACCCGGAAGATTTTGGGAGGGTCCTGGCTGCTAAAACAACAGTCACCATTACAGAGGCAGTATTGAATACCACAGGGACAGCGAGATTTTAGATCAGGCTAGACAGGACCAATAGACCCAGAAGTCAATCTAGAAACACTGCCACCCACGGGCTGAATCACAAATTGATTCTTGTGTAACACAAGGAATTGACTATTTTCTCTTTATTTGACTTTGGTAATACAGTCTATTTTCATCTTCTCTTTAGTATCTTTTACTCTACCTCAACTTCACCTTTATACCACCACTCTCTTGCTAACCTTTCCCTATTTAGTGCCTTGTTTTCCTTACACTTTTCCCACTTTAGATTTACCTTAATTCTTTCTTTTTACCTCCTGTTAAAATTTCACCCCACTTATATATCTAATCTCCAACCACCTACTCCAAGTCCATATATACCTCTAGCTTCTCTGACTTCACTATCTTAAAGTGTTTTTATCCTTGCCCTGTTGTTGTTGTTTACTTGACTGTTGATTATATCAATTTTTATGCAGGTTTATGAGATTGATTTGCTTATTCTTTTATTTTGGTTTGTTTTGTAGGTGTTTTTTTTTTTTTGCATTGTTTCTTGTTTTGTTGTCCTCATTTGCATTGTTTTTTAGATAGATTTTTGCTTCTGTGTTCCCTCACCTCCCTTGATATTAGTAGTTATATGTAGTTTGTATCAATCTCCAGGTACTTGTTGCTGATTTTGGTTCGGATTAGGGGCTGTCCTACAGGAGTTTCACCCCACATTTATAGTTTACTCCATTTTTTTTTACTTCTTCTCCTTTTCCAATTATCATTTTGGCATTCCTGTCTTTCTTTTTGTGAGTGTGTGTGTGTTGGGGGGGGGAGAGGTGTCTCTTTCTTTTTTCTCACCTATCACCAAATTTGCCTTTCTCTGGCATCACCTTTATTTGGAACTACCATTACTGTGACTACATTTTGGTTCAGTACCTGGTGTGTTGCACCTGGTTGTACTGTATTTTGTGCCTTTAAATCAATGCAGGAGAGTGAGAACATAACCAGATACACAGAGAAGAGAGACCATGGGGGAGACAAACAGCCCACATATGAAAGAAAAACAAGCCTCACCAGAAAAGGGGGTAAACGAAATGGAAGTTAACGACCTGTCAGAGAAAGAATTCAGAGAAATGGTCATAAGGTGGCTGAAAAGAACGGAAGACAAACTTGACAATATGACTAAGAACCAAGAGGAATTGGAGAAGAACCAAGAGGAAATGAGGAAGACCCAGGAAGAAATGAAGAAGAGCCAAGAAGAAATGAAGAAGAGCCAAGAAGAAATGAAAAGTAACATTGCTGAAGTAAAGAACTCAATAGAAAGTACTAAGAGAAGACTAGAAGAAGCAGAGGATTGCATCAGTGAGCTAGAAGACCAGGTAGGAAAAAATAACCAAGTAGAGCAGCTTCTAGAAAAAAAATAAAAAGCAGAAGGAGAGCTTAAGGAAACTTTGGGACAACATGAAACAAAACAACATCTGTATAATTGGGCTTCCAGAAGGACAGGAAACTGAGCAGGGAATAGAAAACCTGTTGGAAGAAATAATGACAGAAAACTTCTCTGATATAGGAAAGAAAGAACCCACACAAATCCAAGAAGCTCACAGAGTCCCAAGAAAAATGATCCCCAAAAGACCTATACCAAGGCACATTATAATTAGATTGGCAAACACCAATGACAAAGTAAGAATCTTAAAAGTTGCCAGAGAGAGACAGAAAGTCACCTACAAAGGAACTCTCATCAGACTAACAAGTGATCTCTCAACAGAAACATATCAGGCCAGAAGTCAATGGAATGAAATTTAAAAACTCATGCAAAGGAAGGGTCTGAATCATAGAATACTATACCCAGCAAGGCTATCAATCAAAATTGAAGGTCAAATCAGGAGCTTCACAGATAAAAAAGGACTAAAGGAATCTGTTACCACCAAACCAGCAATGCAAGAAATGCTAAGGGTCTGCTGTAAAAAGAAATAGGAAGCAAAGAAGGAACACGGGGGTAAAGAAAAAAAATGGCAACATATAAGTACCTATCAATAATAACTTTAAATGTAAATGGTTTAAATGCTCCAATCAAAAGACATATGGTCATAGACTGGATAAGAAAACACGACCCCTGATTCTGCTGTCTACAAGAAACCCACCTCAGAAAAAAAGACGCACACAGACTGAGGATGAAAGGTTGGAAAAAAAGTTATTCAGGCGAATGGAAATGAAAAAAAAAAAAGCTGGGGTAGCAATACTTATATCTGACAAATTAGATCTCAAAGTGAAGGACATAACAAGAGATAATGAAGACCATTTCATAATACTAAAGGGAGCAATCCAACAAGAAGAAATAACTCTGGTAAACATATACACACCCAATACAGGAGCACCCAAATACATAAAAAAATCTCCTAGAGGATATCAAGGGAAACATAGACAGCAATACAATCATACTAGGAGGCTTTAATACCCCACTCTCACCATTGGACAAATCCTCTAAACAAAAAATCAGTAAAGAAACATCAATCCTCAATGACTCACTAGACCAGATGGAATTAATTGACATCTTCAGATCATTTCACCCCAAAGCCACAGAATATACATTCTTTTCATGTGCCCATGGGTCATTCTCAAAGACAGACCATGTGTTGGGTCATAGGCAAAGTCTCTCCAAATTCAAGAAGATAGAAATCATCAAGCATATCCTCAGATCACAGTGGCATAAAGCTGGAAATCAACTACAATAGAAACAATCCAAAGAAATCAAACACATGGAGATTAAACAGTATGCTATTAAACTCTGATTGGGTTACTAGAGAGATCAAGGAAGAGATAGAAAACATCATGGAAACAAATGACAACAATAGCACAACAATCCAAAATCTATGGGACACAGTGAAAGCAGTTCTGAGAGGGAAGTTCATAGCTCTACAATCCTACTGCAAAAAAAAACAAGAAACAGCAGCGATAAATTATCAAACCCAACAACTCAAAGAGTTAGAAAGAAAGCAACAAGAAAAGCCCAGTGTAAGCAGAAGGAAGGAAATAGTAAAGATCAGAGCAGAAATAAATGACATAGAGACCAAAGAAACAATACAGAAGATCAACAAAACGAAGAGCTGGTTCTTTGAAAGGATAAATAAGATTGATGAAGCTCTAGCCAGGATCACCAAGAAGCAAAGAGGACCCTAATAAATAAAATCAGAAATGAAAGAGGTGAAATAACAACAGACCCCATTGAAATACAAAGGATTGTTAAAAAATACTATGAACAACTCTATTCCAACAAACTGGACAACCTGGAGGAAATGGATATATTTCTAGAAAAATATAACCTCCCAAAACTCAATCAGGAAGAATCTAAACAACTCAATAGACCAATAACTGTGGAAGAAATTGAAGCAGTCATCAAAAAGCTTCCAGCAAACAAAAGCCCAGGGCCAGACGGCTTCACAGGGGAGTTTTACCAAACATTCAAGGAAGAACTAAAACCTATCCTCCTCAGACTATTCCAGAAAATTCAAGAGGATGGAACAATTCCAAATTCCTTCTATGAAGCTAGCAACACCCTAATACCAAAACTAGATAAAGATGACACGATGAAAGAGAATTACAGGCCAATATCCCTCATGAATATAGATGCCAAAATCCTCAATAAAATTCTAGCAAATCGGATCCAGCAGTACATCAGAAAGATCATAGACCATGACCAAGTAGGATTCATCCCAGGAATGCAAGGATGGTACAATATCTGCAAATCAATAAATGTGATACATCACATAAACAAACTGAGAGATAAAAATCACATAGTCATATCAATTGATGCAGAAAAAGCATTTGACAAAATTCAACATCCTTTCTTGATAAAAACTCTCAACAAGGTAGAAATAAAAGGATCATACCTCAACATAATAAAAGCCATATATTATAAAGCCACAGCAAACATCATACTCAATGGGCAAAGAACAGGAACAAGACAGGATTACCCACTTTCACCACTCCTGTTCAACATAGCACTGGAAGTATCAGCCATTGCAATTAGACAACAAGAAGAAATAAAAGGCATCCAAATTGGAAAAAAAGAAGTAAAGCTATCCTTATTTGCAGATGACATGATATTGTACATAAAAAACCCGAAAGACTACATAAAAAAACAGAGTTAATAAATGAGTTCAGCAATGTAGCAGGCTACAAAAGTAACGCCAAGAAATCTATGGCATTTCTATACACTAATAGTGAACTTACAGAAAGAGAGACTAAAAAAGCAATCCCATTTACCATCACACCAAAAAAATTAAGATAGCCAGGAATAAACTTAACTAAGGAGGTAAAAGACGTATTCGTAGAAAACTACAGGACACTAAAAAAAGAGATAGAGGAAGATGTAAACAGGTGGAAGAACATACCATGTTCATGGATTGGGAGATTCAATATAATTAAAATGTCCATACTACCCAAAACAATCTATAAATTTAATGCACTCCACATTAAAATACCAGTGGCATATTTCACAGACCTAGAAAGAACTCTCCAAAAATTTATCTGGAATAAAAAAAGGCCCCGAATAGCCACAGAAATCCTGAGAAAGAAGCACAAAGTCAGTGGGATTTCAATACCAGATTTCAAGCTGTATTACAAAGCTACTGTTCTCAAAACAGCCTGGTACTGGCACAAGAACAGACATATAGATCAGTGGAATAGAATAGAGAATCCAGATATCAACCCAAACCACTATGCTCAATTAATATTTGACAAAGGAGGCATGAACATAAAATGGAGTCAAGACAGGCTCTTCAATAAATGGTGTTGGGAAAATTGGACAGATACATGCAAAAAAATGAATCTAGACCACCAACTTATACCATACACAAAAATAAACTCAAAATGGATACAGGACTGAAACATAAGATGGGAAACCATAAAAACTTTACAGGAATCCACAGGAAGAAAAATCTCAGACATATGCCAAAAGAACTTCTTTGATGATACTGCTCCTAGGGCTATGGAAGCTAAAGACAAAATAAACAAATGGGATTACATCAAAATAAAAAGCTTTTGCACAGCTAAAGAAACCATCAACAAAACAACAAGAAAACCCACTGTATGGGAGAACATATTTGCAAATGTTATCAGTGATAAAGGTTTAATCTCAAGCATCTACAGGCAACTCACACAGCTCAATAAAAGGAGGAGAAATGATCCAATAAAAAAAATGGGAACAGACCTAAATAGAATCTTTTCGAAAGAAGACAAAAGGAAGGCCCAGAGACAATGAAAACTTGCTCAAAGTCACTAATTATCCAAGAGATGCAAATCAAAATGACTATGCGGTACTATCTCACACCTGTCAGAATGGCTTACATCAACAAATCAACAAATGACAAGTGCTGGCGAGGATGCGGAGAAAAAGGAACTCTCGTGCACTGCTGGTGGGATGGTAGACTAGTGCAGCCACTGTGGAGAACAGTATGGAGTTTCCTCAAAAAACTGAAAATGGAGCTCCCATTCAACCCAGTGATCCCACTTCTAGGAATATACCCCAAGAAATTAGAAACTCAAATTAGAAAGGATATATGTACCCTTATGTTCATAGCAGCACAATTTACCATAGCTAAGATTTGGAAACAGCCTAAGTGCCCATCAGCAGATGAGTGGATTAAAAAACTATAGTGCATTTACACAATGGATTACTACGCTGCCGTAAAAAAGAAGGCGCTCCTACCATTTGTAACAACATGGATGGATTTGGAGAGCATTATACTTAGTGAAATTAGCCAGGTAGAGAAAGACAAATATCACATGATCTCACTCATTTGAGGAATACAATGAATTGTATAGACTGATGAACAAGTGTAGGAAACCAATCTTCTCTCACTAATAGAAAGATGTGGACAGGAGGTCCAGGAGGCTGGTAAACAACTTTAATTGCTCTGAAAGGTCAGAGCTAAAAACATTGTTAACTAAAACACCTCTGTTTGTTCTTTGTATATTTCTGTTGTTGGAATTTCCTGCCTGGGGGCTCTGGGTGGATCCCATAGCCTTAATAAAAGGGATGGCCAGGCCAGAGCAAGGTGCAGTCTTTCCACTAGAGATTGGCTGCCGCCTGGCCCCCATTTCCCAAATTTATCCTTTTCTAAGTCTCTATTCATTGTGTGCGGCCTCTTCCAGACGTTGAACCCTGGCATTGGAAACCTGGACACGCGGGACGTGAAAAGGATTTCCACAAACAAGAATGGATCCAGAGACTGAGAAAAGTCCATCAGAATGTCAAACCTCAGGAGAACAACTCCAAGACCAAGTGGGTTCCTGCGAAAGTGAGGATCTGATAGGTCTGTTACAGTCACGAGGATGGTCCAGAGATGGAGGACGCTGACGATACCTTGCCATGCTAGCAGTCGGCAGCTGTGCATGGCTGCAGGCGGCCCAGGACCATACCAGAGAGGATGGATCTTGCATTGCCACGATGTGTCCACCATCTGGATACCATTGCTGACATATACACATAAAGAATTATTTGACACTGAAACTGGGACTCAGAAAAGTTGGACATTGAAACTGAGACTGAAACATTTTTTTGTTCTTATACATTTATTTCTAGTTTGCAGAGGCAAGATATTTTTGGAGAAAAACAGGGGAGAGTGATTGATATAGAGGCAGGGAGGCATTGAAAAGGCTGTCAAGCTACATGAGGAAGGCTTGGGTGGATGGGAGGTGGATGCTGGGGGAGATCAACTGAAGGACTTGTATGCATGCATATGAGCATAACCAATGAATGAAAGACACTGGGATGGGGAGGGTGGGTGGGTGGGGACATGTGCTGGGAGGTAAGGGAAGCTGGGAGGAGGGTAACGGGGGGGGGGAAGGAAAACATATGTACTACTATTAAACATAAGTTATACTGCAAATAAATAAATGAAGACAAGTTTCCACATACCACTCATCAGTCTGAGAAAAGTTTAAAAACGATAGCTTATGGAAATTCAATGCTGATGGCCAAGTTAGTTTTTTCCACTAGCATTTTTCTCAATGGAAAATATTGAGAGTTACTGAGCGCGAATTAAGGAATTGTATAGTGAACAGTGGTGTGTTCATACTGTAGAATACTATGTAAACATTCAGCGATCTTTGTGATCTACTCCAGTTTCCCAGTTCAAGTGAACAGAGGGATAGAAATTATCTACAAAACATTTGTTCAATGATTTAAAAATAATAATAACAGCTACTATTAATGACTAGTTGTCCTGGCTTGTCATTTGTAAATATGTTTAAGTTTTTCCAAGTGCTCCAAGCCCTTAGTGATTTATCTTCCTCATTGCTGTACAGGAAAAAGGTACTTCTCAAGTTTATGCAGTGGAGGGTGGTGCTTACCAACAAATAAAGAAATAAATGTCCTTTCACATTTCTAAAGATAATATATTTAAAATGTTTTTCAAATGATTTTTATGGAGTCAATAACCTTAACATTCTTGGTATATCTTATCTGATCAATATATTTTAAAATGAGATGTCATCAGTTCTATAGCCTTAAAAAAAGTGTTTTTTATCCTTGCTCCACCTTTTGTTGCTGTTTCACAACTTTTAGCAAAGTCTTTACTTAGCAGAATGAAGGCTTGAGGATATTGTGTACGTTGGATAGGATGGCAGAGTAGAGGTGGGGAGTAAAGAGTCTAGAAGGATACACATCAAAGTTTATTGATGGCTTTTTTTGGATGGTGACATTATAGAAGATTTATATTTACAATAAACTTGTATATTTTTCACATTTTTATTGGACAAGGATCATTCATTATTGTATTATTACACAACTAAAAGGAAAGCAACAAGACATGTCCTAAAAGCCTAAGCATTTTTGAGTTGGCAGTTGATCAAACAAATTGGCTCCAAGTGTTCTAGCTGTTAATATGGAAAAGCAATCTGGTCAACAGGCCTATCTCGACCCTTTCCTCCTTCTCTTACCTCATTGTGACATGCTCTCCACATAAATAATTTTTGCTCATATACACTTGCTCTTTGGTGTTTTAGGTGGAACACAGCATTGATGCTCAACTTGAAATCAACAGGAGTTTCCAAATGAAAGTTTTTTTCAGCATTGGTTAATCTCTGACATAATTGTCAGTTTAATCATCCATTCCTTTCTGCTTTGAGTAGAAGAGTGATGTTAATGATTTAAATATGTGTTGGGTTAGGCTCATGGCTTGGAACCTGTCATACTGCTAACAATACAATTTTGAACATGAACTCTGAACCCCACTTTTGAGTCAGAGATCAGTTTAATTTCTGTTAATGTGCTCAACTTTGCAATTAGTGTGCATGAGATTTTTATCCAGTTTCTCCCACCCCTCCTCTCTTGCATGAGATTTTTAAACGCTGCCCTCCTTTTCATAGTTTTGTATCACTTTAATATCCTTGTCTTAGCATCATAGTAGGAGCTTCAGAATAGAGGTGAATAGAAAATTCTGAAGCACATGGTTTTGGTAGTAATTAACTGGCAGCACATTTCAAAGCTATGGATATTTAATGTCACCAAAGTATCAGTTTCACATTTGGTTCAATACCGTGTGTGGGAATTAAATGCAGAACAGTGTGTTATCACCGCTTAATCATGTAAATGGCATTCACATGTTAGGCCTCTGTTCTTAATTGAATATTTGCTTCTCTATTTGGAAACAAAGATTTTTTGATAAAGTAAAATTGCTTTTAAGCATAAGCATATTTTTAAGAAAATACCTTTTATATTTTCTTACTGGTGCTCAGTTGTAAGTTAATGTCACAGTGTGTGATGTGACAATGTTGCACATTTTATCTTCATCCAGAAGTACAGAATAAGGCTGCTAACCATGCTGATGCTGAAAAGTAAATATGGCAATAAAGCATTTTATTTTTATTTTTTATCATAAAAATGGTTTATAAGTACCTAAAATTAATACAAAATGGGCATTCAAATTGAAGTGTAGTAGCTATGCTGATCATTACTTCTCAAGCTTTCATTTTAGCTGTATGTTCTGGGTTTAAGTAACAGAAAACATTTAGGCAGCAATGATTTAGTTGCATCTAAAAGATGATTTCCAAAAATTATCCACTACAGAACTTACTCTAAGGCAAATAATAAGAAAATTCTATTCTTGAAATTATTTATTTTATTTCTTAAACATTCATCAATGAATTGCAAAGGTTTTGTAAGTTGGACTTCTGAAATTATTTTAGTGCATATGAAATTTTAATAAAAGAGCTAAATTAGACATGATTATTTGCATATCAATGCCATGTAGATAAAACACTTGTTTTAAATATCAGTTGAGTGTGCTTACTTTAGAAGAAATAAACACTTGAAATATTAGAATCATTTTACTTCTTAAATTAAGGTATTTTTTCATTGAGATCATGAATGTTCATTTCTTTATTATACCAGAAAACACTTCCTAATAGTAAAGTATTCATTTAACCTTTGGAAAGTTGCAATTACATCTAGGAAGTTATTTGTTACTCTTTCATCTCATTGAATGAGTAAACAGAATAAATTTATCAACCACCAAATGTAATTTGCATTGTAATAATATGCTGGAGAAATATTGAGAATGACTGGCTAAATATTTTACAGTAGTCCAGAATTCTGAAGGATTTCTCAATTCAAATAAAAAAAATTCTTATAACTGACCATAAAGTTAATAGCTAAATATTATTTACAGTCAACATAAAGATTAAAATAAAAATACTAACTATAGAATTAAATAGGTTATGTCAGGCACATTTTAAAATAAATCTACTTGATAGATGTCCAAAGAAATTATAACCAATTTAGGACCTATTTCTTTTAATATATATTCATTAGGGTGAATATATGAATTAGACAAGATTTCTGATTCAGAAATCTCATCCATGATGTCTTTGAACTATGCTAATTTCTTGCTTGTAGATCTGCCTCATCTGTGAGATTGAGAAACTTGTTGTCAGCAATGATTTTTGAACTGTGAGCATTTATTTTATAGTTCTTTATAATCAGAATTCCATAACTGCTCCTTGGCTTCAATACAAAATGGCTTGACTATTCTTCATTGACTTCAATCTCCTAGGTGCAGGGAGTTAAAGATCCCGTGGAGATTCAGGACCTTTCCAGGAAACAACCACAGAAGCAATAACAACCAAACAAAATCAAATGAGACTGGACCATCTGTGTTCCATTATCCCTTATCCTCAGAAAAGTGGCTGCCTCAGATGTCTAAGATAAAAAGTGGTGGTGGTGATAGGGGAGTGTCTTGGTTAGTTGTTTAAAGAAATATAAAATTATTTCTAGAAAATCGGAAAGGATATACATAGAAAGAGTACATGAGTTGTTTTTTAAATGGCATGAAATTTAAGAAAATTTGGAAATATTTTGAAGTAGGTGCCAAGTTTAAATACAAGTCTGCTGCATGGGAGAAAGGACTGGACTGGACATTCAGATTTGGTTATTACATTAGATTTAAAAATGCTTTATTGGTACTCTTAAAAGGTTGTATGTGTTTTGATAGAAGGATTTGGCATAGAATACATAATTACCATATTCATCTGCTTCATTTCACGATAGAAATAGTGACAATACAGCCATTTCCTCAGATATATAATATTTTTTAAGGAACACATACCTTAATCTAGTCATTTCTCATGAATTTCTATTACCGTCTATGCTAAATTTAATGTGTTTCTTCAATAAAAATCTTAAAAATCTAACATTATGCCTAAATAACTAAAAGAAATAAAATAAACGAAGTCCAAGTCAGTAAAAGAAAGGAAATTTAAAAAAATTAAAGCACAATTAAATGAAATAGGGAACAAAGAGACAACAGAGGAAATTAATGAAACAAAGAGATGGTTCTTCAAAAATATGTATAAAATTGACAAATCTCTGACTAGACTCACTAAGAAAAAAAGACTCAAATAAATAAAATCATAAATAAAAGAGTACAGGTTAAAATGGACACCACAGAAGCACAAAAGAATGTACAAGGATACTATGAAAAGTTATTTGCAACCAAATTTGATAACATTGAAGATGTGGATAAATTCTTAAAAATATATAATCTTCCTATATTCATATAATAATTAAGAATTAGAAAACCTAAATAGACCGACCAATAGTAGGAAAACTGATCAGCAATAAAAAAACTCCCAATACAAAGTTGATTATCAGATTACTTCATTCATGAATTCTACCATTCAAAGATTTAACACATAAATTTTTCATTCTCTTCCAAAAAATTTAAAAAGGAGTACTTCTTCATTATACAAGGCCAACATTACCCTGATTCCAGAACAAAGCAAGGACTACAACAACAACAAAAAGGAAATTGCAGATCAATATCTCTGATGCAAATATCTTACACAAAATATTAGAAAATCAACTACAACAATGCATTAAAAATATAATACATCGTGATCAGGTGGGATCCATCCCAGAGATGAAAAAGGTGGTTCAGCATTGTTAAGATGCAGAATCCATTTATTATTAAAACACTCAATAAAATGGGTATAGAAAGAAAGTACCTCAATATAATAAAGACCATACATGACAAACATTATCTAATACCATACTCAATGGTAAAATACAAAAATTTTTTTCTCTAAAATTAGGAGCAAGTCAAATTTGCCCAATCTCACCACTGTTATTCAACATAGTTCTGGGAGTCCTATAAGAGCAATCAGGCAAGAGAAAGAACATATTCCAGAATAAAGAAGTAAAACTGTCACTATTTTCAGATGACATTATTCTACATGTAAAAAACCCTAAAGACTCCACCAAAAGACTATTATGAACAATAAACAAATACAGTAAATTTGCAAAATACAAAATTAATACTCAAAAATCTGTTGTGTTCCTACAAACTAACAATGAAATATCAGAAAAAGAAATGTAAAAAGATCCTATTTACAATTTCAACAAAAGAATAAAATATCTAACAATAAATTTAACAGAGAAATGGAAGGATCTAGAGTATATACTGCAAACTGCAAGACTGTTGAAAGAAATTAAAGAAGACACAAAAAATGGAAAAATGTTCTGTGTTAAGGGGTTGGAGAATTAATATTGTTAAAATGGCCATATTAACTAAAGCACTCTACAGATTTAATCCAAATCCCATCAAAATCTTAATAGTACTTTTCATAAAAACAGAACAAAAGATATTCAAATTGTTAAGAAACCACAAAAGACCCCAAGTAGCCATAGCAATTCTGAAAAAAAAAGAAAAGAATAAAGACGAAAGTATCACACTCCCTGACTTCAAACTATACTACAAGCTACAATAATCAAAACAGTATGGTATTCTCAGAAACATAGACACACAGACCAATGGGACAGAATTGAGAGCCCAGAAATAAAACCCCACATATATGGTCAAACAATGTTTAACAAGGTGCCAAAAACTTATAATGGAGAAAGAAAGCCTCTTCAAGAAATGATGTTGGAAATATTGGAAAGCCACATGCAAAAGAACAAAATTTGACTACCATTAGATATCATATATAAAAGGTAACTCAAAATGGATGAAAGATTTGATAATTAAAAAAAGATTTGCTGATAAGGTCTGAAACAATAAAATACATATAAGAAAACATTGTTACCATTGTTACTAAACTTATGCACCTGGGTCTGAAAGAGTTTTTGTTGTTGTTGTTATTTAGCTTGACCCTAAAGGCAAGGGAGATATAAACAAAAGTAGATAAAAGGAACTACATCAAATTAAAAGCTTCTGCACAGCAAAATTAACCATCAACAAAACAAAAATCAACTAACAAAGTGGGAGAAGGGTATTTACAAGTGATAACTCTGATAATGGACTAATACCTATGATATATGGGGAATTTATATATCTCAACACCACCATAAACAAATGAACAATTGCTTAAAATATGGTCAGAGAATCTGAACAAATACTTTCCTAAGAAACTAACAGATGGCCAACAAATATATGAAAAGATGCTTTACTTCACTGGTTACAAGGGAAATGCAAATCAAAACCGTTATATACCCTCTCCCACCTGTTACAACAGCTATCTATAATAATAAAAGCATGATATGCTAATTATACTGGACAGCTGAATGACCTTTTGGACATCATTCCAGACATTCTTTCTGATGAAGCTAACATGGTGGGGGCCTAAGCAGAGCTGTTTAGGGGTGATGAGGTAGACAGGCAGAATAGTTAGGGGCAATCAGGCAGGCAGGTGTGTGGTTAGGGGTGATAAGGCAGGCAGGCAAGTGGATAGGGGTGATCATGCAGGCAGGCAAGTGGTTAGGGGCATCAGGTAGGCAAGCATTGGGGTTAGGGGTGATCAGGCAGACAGGTGAGTGGTTAGGGGCAATCAGGCAGATAGGTGAGTGGTAAAGGGTGATCAGGCACGTAGGCAGAGTAAGTAGGGTTGATCAGGCAGGCAGGCAGGTAGGTAAGAGGTTAGGAGCTAGTGGTCCCGGATTATGAGAGGGCTGTCTGACTGCTGGTTTAGGCCTGGGAGGATCAGGCCTATACCAGCAATCAGATATCCCCTGAGGTATCCCAGATTGCAATAGGGTGCAGGCCAGGTTGAAGGCCCCTACCCCCGTGCACACATTTTGTGCACTGTGCCTCTAGTCTTTATATATAAAACCCTAATATGCAAATAGACTGAATGGTGGAACAACCTAACAACTGGTTAGTCGCTATGACTTGCACTAGGAGGCACACACAGAACATGGCGGGAATCAGCAGCAGGCAGTAGAGCACAGAACATGGCAGGTGTCAGCTGCAGTGGGATGGTGAAGAAGGTGAGAGGGAGTGTCAGTCTAAGGTGGGGCACCAGTTGCTGTCATTGGGGTGAGCCTCTGGTGGTTACTGAAAATTCTTTGCTCTCGTGCGCCTTAGTACTGCCAGGTGCTCACACCTGCTGCTGGCACTAGCCCCACTTAACACCTGCTGACAGTGCTAGGGCTGCCACTTGCACCCACTGCTGCCACCTGGCACTAGCCCAGATCACTCGGTGCCATCAGCGGATACAAGCAGCAGCTGCTGGCCCTGATTGCCCCTGAAGGCTTCTCCACCTCCTCCTGTTCCGGAGGGGCAATTGGGCAGCAGACACTGCTCACTCCCACTGATATGCCAGCCCTGCTTGCACCCATTGCTGGAGTTGGCCCAAATTGCTCTGCACCATCAGTGGATGCAAGCAGGGACCAGTGCCATTAGCAGGTGGAGTGGGGCTGGCAAAAGCAGGGCTGCTGGCAGACAGGGCTTGGGGGGCCGGGGCAGGAGGGAGTGTGCGGAGGTATGGAGGATGAGCCAAGACTCACCCCTGTGCCCAACATAACCTTGCTGCCCACAGTTCCTTTCAAGTTGTATGAATTGGTGCACTGGACCCCTAGTTAACAATAAGATAAGAAATAACAAGTGTTGCAGAGGATGTAAAGAAAAAGGAACCCTTGTACATTGCAGATGGAAATATAAATTGGTGCAGTCTCTATGGAAAATGGTACAGAACGTCCTAAAAAAATAAGAATAAAGCTATCATATGACCCAGCAATCCCTTTATGGGTATCTACCTGAAATTTTTGAAAACATTTATTTCTAAAGATTTATATACCTTTAGTTCATAGCACCATTATTCAAGATAGCCAAGATATGAAAATAACCTGAGTGTCCTTTGATAGATGATTGCATAAATATGTGGTACATATATACAATGGAATAATACTTAACCATAAAAAGAAATATGGAGGGATCTTGGGAGTGCTGTGCTAAGTGAAATAAGTCATACAGAAAAGGACAAGAACAATATGATTTTACTCATACATGCCGTATAAAATAAAAAGAAACAAACAAAATAAACAACCAAACTTTCATATACTGAATGGTATGGTGCTTACTAGAGGGGAGGAGAAGAGAGAGAATGAAGAGAGTAAAAGGAGTAGTCATATATATGGTGACAGAAAGAAACTAGACTAAGTGTTGAATACAGATGATGTATTATACATCATATACAGATGATGTATTATAAAATTGTACTCACATAATGCTTTAAACAATGCCACCTTAATAAATTTAATTTAAAAATAGGTTTCTTAGATGAAATATTATACAAAGGTTAAGTCCCTAAATGTTAAAATGCATAATTTTCTATCAAAGGAAGAAAACATTATTGGAGCAAATTGATCTTTTAGTTTTAGAGTTGCAGAAAGTATCACTTATGTGCAGAGTAGACAAGGAAGAATAAGCAACCTCTGAAAATCCAGCAGCACCAACATCAACACAGGCAAAAAGGCAGTCAATCTTTTCCCGCATCTCAGTATTTTTTAAATTTTTTTATTGATTTTGATGAGAGAAAGATGTTATTCCATCTATTTATGCATTCATTGGATTTATTGGTTGATTTGTATATATGCCCTGACCGGGAGACGGAACCTGCCATGTGGGCATATGAGGGCTGTGCGAGCTACCCGGCAAGGGAGACTCACTATTTCTATTACTTGAATTCAAAGGCCTGCCACCTGCATAATTCTTCTGACATCATGAGTTTATCATTTCAGGTGCTTTTATATTAAACCTATGGGTCAAAGTGGGGTCAAAATGCTAAAAGATTTCTTTCCCAAAAATCAGAGTAGTGGGGTTATTACTTTAAAATGTATTGATGCAGTAAACAAAGTGTGTACACATAACACAATGCATGTTTATTCAGAAAATTGTTGTACATAGCAAATAAGACAGGGTGAGTAGGTCAGTAGCTCAGAAAACAAAGGTGTACTATTAGATTTGTTGTATTTATTTCAAGGGCTTAAAGTGTAAAAGTCACCTGACTCCAAGAATTTTTCTCTGGGGGAGATGATGAGTCTTACAATTAAAAAATATCTTTTTAAATAGGCATTAGGCTCATCTTGATAAAAAGAAACAGAACTCAGATAAGAGTTCTCTCCGAAATACATAATTACTCATTTATTAAGTTATTATAAATGCTGTTAAACATGAGTCAACTGTATAACCTGTCCAGTCACTTAATAATTAAGAACATTTTTAATGTTTAATTTATTTATGTCTCTTTTAAAAACTCTAGAAAAAAATGAAACAGTGGGCTTATATATAAACTTCATATGAGGACATGTTGATTTACCTCTTTAAAGTATTAGAACATTTTTTTGTTTGAAGGGATAATGCTTAATACCTTGCAGGCTTATTATGAGAATTAAATAAGAGGATAAATGTAAAGTACCTAGCATATGATCTGGAAAATAATGTGCTAAAATGGTGGCTCTTATGATAATGATAAAAACAATGATCACATTCAGTCAGAAATTATTATATTCTGCTGTCATGAAAATCAAATTTTGGCTGAGTCTTCACCACACACACACACACACACACACACACACACACACAGGCTAATAATTTTTATGCAAACTAAAGAGGGCTGGTATCTCATTTTGCAGCAATTGTGTAATTGTGCAATTGCATAAGATGAGTTGTCAACTGTCAAAATAAGAAGCTATAGTACTAAAAGAAATTTATACTAATAAAAGGGTAATATGCTAATTAGACCAGAGAGACTGGATATCTTCCAGATGTCCTTCCAGACAAAGCCACAGTGGCCGTGAGGGCCTGGGGCCAGCAGTGCAGGAGAGATGGTGGCACAGGAGAGTCATTGGCGAGGGCTGGTCCAGGGCCGCGGCCCTTTCAACAGAAGCAGCAAGAGAGGGGGTGGTTCAGTCCTGGTCTTAGTGCTGCCCCTGCCGCAGAGGCAACCACAGAGGCAGTGACACAGGCCTGGTCCTGGAGCCATGCCTGCATAGAGGCAGGAAGGGGAGCGACCTGCTATGCCTCAACCTCCCACAGCCCTGCCCCATGTAGCTTGGCCCCAGGTAGACCCCCACCCACCAGTGGGCAGAGGGCAGTGCTGGGTGTTTCTCAGCATCTAGAAGGGTTTAGGAATCTGGAGAAGGGCCATGAGTAAATTAATAAAGATACTACACATTAAATATAAATTTGGAAGGCATTTTGGGGGGCCAGAGGCGACCAACCTTCAGTAACCAAGTTCTCTGAATCTCTGGACCCAGGGCTATTTATTAACACAAATTGCCCTAAAGCAAAGCAGATATACATATCAAAGGTAAGGTTTAGTATACAGTAAGCATTGTCAGGTTGGAGGAACTGCCTTTGGCTGCTCAGCTGTTTGGCCAGTAACAGGTAATAACATGTAGATTGAATGCCCTCAGCTGTCTAGCAACAGGCAATAATATATGCAGATTTTCAGGTTTAGGGAAATGCTTTTGGCTATTTCAGCAGGCAGTATGATTCAGCCCCGCTGAATATAGAAGCCCATCAACCTTTGAGGACTTCTTGCATTTTATTATGACTTGCTGAAATTAGCTTCCAGCAGGTAGGGGTCAGTGCTAAGAAGCGAGGGCCAATGGCCAGCAACTGCAGTGGCTGGCAGTGGCAGCAGCAGTGGGGTGATGGGGGTGGTGCTTCCCCATGATCAGCCCACTCATCTCCCGCAGATGCAAGCCAGACTATGAGAGGGTGCAGGCCTGGTTGAGGGATTCCTCCAGTGCATGAATTTTCATGCACTGGGCCTCTAGTTTGTTAATACTTGAATTATAAATTAAGGATGAATAAAATCAATGTGAACCTCTTATTATAATAGAAATGTCTTACTTCAGCCTTTTATAAAGACAAAAATAAGTAAACAAAACTTTAGGTATATCAATAGGGGCAGGCTTTGGCTACAAAGCCAGAAATAGACTGGCTTTGTTAGGTCTGCTGAAAATGAACAAATATTCATTTTTCATTGTTCTCAAAGCAAGAAGAAGTCCCTTGTCAAGAAATAACACTCTACTGATTATTAGGGAGATCTTGTCCTCATAAATAAACTTATCATGAACATGTTAATTTTATTTTATTATTTATTACAATAATATATCCAAATAGACTCTTGCATCTATTTATGTCTAAATAGATTTCTGACGTACCTGTGAGGTTAAATGGAATACAAAACAGTTTTGAGATGAAATAATGTCAAAACATTTTTACTAAAAAGAATATTAACCCTTTTAATTGGCTCCACTAAATTATTTATGTAAAAAGATATGGTGAATACTTTATAATCAAGACTTTATTTCAACCATTTACCCAAAGCCTTTCATACTCAGTGTGAATAGACAGAGCTCTAATTATCCAGAAGCTATAGGTTCATAAGAGGGTGCTGGTGGAGAATAGCAGCTAATTGATGAGGAATTTGGACCTCTCACTTCCAGACAAGAAACATGAATACCAGGCAGGGTACAGGAACTGTTGAGCATGGCACAATTAATTACTGGCTGATCCAAATCTGAATCTCAAATATACTAATTTCATGAACACCAAAAATGTTCTAGTTTACTCTCAGTTGAATGTATTATTACTACTGTATTTAGATCAATAGTGCTTTTTGGTCAGGTTGGCTCTGGTTCTATGTTTGGAACCATGTGGATTTATAATTTTTTTAACATTGAAGATAAAAACATTTCTCCGGGTAATGCTTTGAGCAGTGATTGTCTCCCAGCTATCCACAGTTTGATGATACCAGCAAATAATTTCACCTCAGAGTGTACTTCTTGACCCCACTTTCACCTGTTGGTAATCTGAAACTCTCCCTTTTCCTATAATGGATGTGGGGAAAAGATACATGCTGTCATTTTAATTATCACTACTTTATAATTTACTAGAGGGAGCGGGCCTAAGCTGGCAGTCTGACATCCTTAATACCGCCGCAGAGACGGGAGAGGCTCCTACCACTGCCACTGCTCTTTCCAGCCCTGAGTCCAGCTTCTGGCTGAGAGGTGATCCCCCTGTGGGAGCGCACTGACCACCAGGGGGCAGTTCCTGTGTTGATCATCTTTCCCCTGGTGGTCAGTGAGCATCACAGTGACTGGTCCTTCTGATCATCTGATGGGTCGATTTGCATATTAGCCATTTATTATATAGGATAAGTATTTAGCATCTACACATTATGACAATGAGCCATGTTTCTAAACTGTTGGAGAAAATAAAAAAAAGTCTATATTATTAAATTGTTGTATACAGGTAAGAAAAATTAAATAGCAAATTCTGACAGACATTTCATCCCCTTTCCTCTGCTGTGTTTAATGGCAGACCAAGACATTGTGGAAATAATTTCTCAGAAATACTATTCATCTGATTCATAAAAGACCAACTTCTCTAAGACTATGATTTTGTGAAATACACAAACATGCTCATTTTCTTTTATTATTTATTACAATAATATATCCAAAAAAATTTCTATTGCAATATTTATAACAGCTAATAAAATGTTGCATTACATTTTCTCATAATTGTTATTGTTAACAATTTAGCAACAATTTCATAATAACTTATGGTTGTTATGACTGAACTGGTTTATCAAGTCAATAAATATTCTCTTCTAAAAATGTTTACTTTGGGGTTCAGATGCCTACATACTACATATTTTTTTTACATATTTGCCTAGTGGAGATGGATAAATAATGTGAAGTTTCTCTCAGTATTTACAAAGGGACTTATGCCAATGTTAGTAATGATCTCTGTGAAGCAAAATAGTGATACAGGTTCGGTAATGAGGAACAAGTATGTACAAATTGTGACCAGATTTTTGTTGCTTTGGAGTACAATTAGGAGCAGACACACATTCTAGCACCCACATTTTAATGAAATATGTTACATTTACCCCATGTGAGAATTAGGTTAGTTTTTATCACAGATGTGTGTGTGTGTGTGTGTGTGTGTGTGTGTGTGTGTGTGTGAAATACAGAAAAATAGAAAGATCAGGTTATCAGTGGAAATATTTTATATCTTCCTCTACAAAATGAGAAATATAATAGCATTTTGACATTGGCCTGAATATGAGAAAAAACCTTAGTTTCCATCATTGCATAAATAGATAAAGAGGATGAAATACACACACACACACACACACACACACACACACACACACACACACACACTGGCATATTATCCAGTCATGGGAAAGAAGAAAATTCTTATATTTAAGACATGGATGGACCTTGAGCATATTGTGCTAAGTGAAATAAGTCAGACAGAGAATGACAAATATGATATCACATATGCAGAATCTAAAAAGAGCAAAAGTCATGGAAATAGATACCAGAATGATTGTTAGCAGAGGATTGAGGATAAGAAAATAGGGGAGATGATGACAAAAAATGCAAACTTCCAATTTTAAGATGAGTAAGTTCTGGGGTTATAATATGTGGCATGGCGTATGTAGTTAGTAATACTTGTTACATATTTGAAAGTTGCTAAGAGACTATTTTTTGAATAGTCTCATCACAAAAAAATAAAATGGTGATTATGTAATGTGATAAAGATGCTAGCTAACACTATGGTGGTAATCATTTAGTGTATTAAAACTGCACTTTGTACACCATCATACTTACACAACTTTATATGTCAATTATATCTCAATATTCACATATAAATGAAAACAGGATTTCCATTAATGTTGTCAATTTATGAAACTGAAAATATCCTTTGGGAAATATAGATTAGCAAGATTTGTTTTAAATTAGTATTTATTTCACCATGTTTGATATTAACCTAACCCCCTCACATGTAACTTAATTTATCTTCAATTTAAAAATATACATTCTGTATTCAGTAATTTACTCAATGTGGACCCAGGCTGTGCATAGAGAATTAAAAAAATTAGTTTTACTTTTACAAACTCTGCTCCTGGCTAACAAGCAGGTACAAGGTTGTAGGATAGATTAATATTACCATCAATATTTCTGGAGTAATAATGAGAACTTTGGGGAAGCTTCTTGATTTCCATTCTTCAATAACACTAGAAATACCTTTCAGAAACTTCCCAAAGGAAAAAAATGCTTAAGAAATTTGCAATATATCAATGCCTGCATAACTTAATCTATCATCAAATTCATCATCCGATATTTGACTATTTTCTGGGACATTAACTACTGCATTTGGCATTTTAATGGAATATTTAATACTTGGTAGGCTTACTGGATTTAAAGAGTTATTGATCTATGTATTAAGAGAATATGTAGTTGTTTTAAATAAAATGGCTTTCAAAGAAACATATATTTTATTTATTAAACAAATATTACTCAAAAATACCATTTGAAAATTCAATAATTCAACAAAAATCTAATATGCATTATTCTTTCTAACTAAGAGAATTTGCAATTGAGTTAGAAAGACACAGACAAAAATATTCCACAAGATAATATGCTACAAGTACTATAATAAAAATACATAATATTCTGGTTTTACCAATGTAGATGAGGTCAATGCCAATAATTACATAAAAATTTAATTTATAATTCTGAGATTTCTTAAGCATCATTTTTATGAGTAAGATACTTACCCATAAGTTCTTCTTCAACATGTGCCTATTTAATAACTTTCAATAACTTACACAAGTGATAAAACTAGAGTTTATTATTACCATTTTTAAAATAGAAAAAGATATAAATATGCATATTCTTATTATTAGTATTTTTTGTTCCTTTCCTTCCTGGAATGACAACAAATATGGTAAGGTAGTTAATGAATTTATAGAATCATCAGAAGGTAATAGTACATATCGTCTTCACATGATTCAACCCAATCTCTTCTCTTTTAGCAAATACCCCTTAGAAACAATCAAAGATCATTTGACTCAGTATGTGCTGATTCTCATCTATGTAGCAGGGGGCTTTATATACTAAAAAAACCTTCAGTGTAAATTGCACTTATTCTCACAGTAGCAGTCAGTTAAAATTTGATCCTCAAAAAAAAAAAGTTACAACTTAGTCAAAGAAGAAATCTTCACATATTTGTAAATGTTTTACATTTGTCTGTGTAAAGAGCAGAGAAAAGATTCAGGGCAACAAAATCGCAGCACAACTGATATTCACTCCAGACTAAAACCTCTCCAGGGACAAGAACTGGACATGACAACACCCCAGCAGCTATACCCTGTGCAGAACCCAGCCCCCAAGGTTGTCACTTAACACAGTTTTTTATACTGGAAAGCAGATCATCAAGAGGAAAAATAATGGTAGCTTCAGAAATCATTACATCATAGGAAAATTGGAAAAAACTAAAGGAAGTTGTCTGATCTCTTACTTCTGTATTGATTTAGAAGAAATAAAGATTTCATAGTGTTATAATTTTCTAAGGCAAACTTTTGAGTTATGGGGTGTGTGTGTGTGTGTGTGTGTGTGTGTGTGTGTGTGTGTGTGTAAAAACTCTATAAAAGGCTAGCTATACATGGTACTCCCTTCTTTATCTGTTCAATTTTTAGGAGATACAAGCTAGATTCTATTAAACTTTTTTTCAAGCATAAAACAAGAAGCGTATAATAACATATTTTTGCAAGTGCTATAAAAGAAAATAAAGGGGATTATAAGAGATTGAAATGAGGGAGTTAGTTTAATTTAGGGAGTTGGAGAAGCCACTGCTAAGTAAATAATATTAAAATAATATCTCGAAGATGAGAACTTATTCAAGTGAAGAGTGAGGGCAAGGGTGAGGCAGAAGGAATAGCATGTGTGAAAAGCAAGAGGTGAATTACAGGATCTCACCCTTGTGACTAGAGCATGGATGGCAAGGGAAATGGACCTGAAATGAGGCTTGGGAGTGAAGCAGGGGACACTGTGTGGCAGCCGCATGAAGGACTTGGAACTTCTTAAAATACTAAGTTCAATAGGATTGTTTTGAAGCACTTTTTTAAAAGGACCGGTATCATTAGAT
Source organism: Antrozous pallidus (assembly GCA_027563665.1). Taxonomy (NCBI): domain Eukaryota; kingdom Metazoa; phylum Chordata; class Mammalia; order Chiroptera; family Vespertilionidae; genus Antrozous; species Antrozous pallidus. The sequence goes on along the minus strand of CM050511.1, from coordinate 42,814,011 downwards.
TTTCTTTTAGAAAGCAGACACCGGCTGCTGAGTGGAGAACAACTTGGTGTGAACAAGAGAGGAAATAGTACAATTAGGACATGAGAGAGTCACTTTCTTCTTTCTGTAAGAACTCTGATTTTGTCTAGGAAAGCATTTTGCCCAGCATCCCTTGCACTTTGAGGGATATATATTGTCCTACTCAAAGTGATGAGCACAATGTGCTCAGTGAAACATCAGGCACATACAACAAAATCAAAGCATATCATGTACTGTTCTCTCCCCTATTCTTACTGGGATACCCGACTGCTGTGTCCGGGGTAGTTGCTATAAGGATAAAACCCCTTTGTGGTAAATCACAGGATGGCAAGGAGTTGGAAGTAGCCTGTGTACCTGATGGCATCTCTGGACTCTCTTCCTCTGGGCTCTTTATTTTTATGAGAAAAAGAACTCCCCAATTAGTTTAAGTCACTGTTTATTTGAGCTGCATATAACGAGTAGGCAAACACAATCCTAAATGCCAAAGAATTTAGTAACAATGGTTAGATACTAAAAGTAACAGAACAAAAAAATGTGTAATTGGCTCAGATTATGCATCTGATCACCGTGGGTTAAAATTAAATATGATAAAATTTGCTATGTTAGCTGAGATTCAAACAATACTTGTTATTTCAGGAGAAATGTTAGGTAAAATCTGGAATTTGGTATGTTTTTTTTTTAATTAAAAAAGGAGAACTAAACTCAGTCAGACTGGAGCTAGCCATCCTGCAACTGGAGGTAGAAAATGAAAGAAATATTTAAGAGAGGCATACCATATCTGAATTCAAAAACCTAAACCAAAATGACTGAGCATCACCAAATTTGGATTCTTGAAGACTTGACCAAAAAAAAGTTGCTTCAAAAGTAAGTTGCTTCTATATCTCCCTTCTCTTGAAACTTCTTACATTAAGAAAGGTGTTTTAAGAAAGAGATTATTATCAATATTGGCAAATACTGCCAACCACACAAAATCACATCACACACACACACACACACACACACACACACTCACACTGTTTTTGTTGGAAACTTCTAGTTAGAAATTATGTATTTAGCATAAGCATTTAATTCATAGTCTCTCTAAAATACTTAAAAAATGACAGCACTTTAAAGGCATCCTATCTAATAAAAGAGTAAACTGATCGTACCTCCACTACACTCACAAGCCACACCCAATCAGGAGCGATATGCAAATCAGGAGCGATATGCAAATTAACACCCAACCAAGATGGCTGCTGCCCAAGGTCAGAAAGCCTCGGCCAAGCCGGTGCTGGGGAGCCAGCCAGTGATCGGCCCCATCGCAGGGCCATCACTGGGTGCCCAAGGCCAGAAAAAGCCGCGGCTAGAGGCTTTTGGCCTTGGGCAGGCTGAGAGTGAGCCATCAGTAAGACATCCCCTCAAGGCCCCCAGTATGTGAGAAAGGGCAGGATGGGCTGAGGGACCCCCCGCCAGTGCATGGATTTTGTGCACCGGGCCCCTAGTAGGTTAATAAGAACCAAGAGAACAGGAAAGAAGACATTATTTTTTGGAAACTAGAAACCAGGTGAATGAGTAATGAGGCAAATAAGATTGAAGTTACTGGTAAATCTTTGTCAGATATTTGGGAAAAACCAAGAAATAACTAAAGAACAAGAATGTAGAAAATAAAAGACAAGGGATTTGGAGGTCCAGTCCAGGATAGTCAACACTCAATCATAACAGTACAAGAGAGACTGCAGTATTAATAGCCACCACCACCATCACAATAAAACAACACATATAATACTAACAATAGGATGAACATGCTTTAAATATCACAATTTAAGTATTTCAACCATTCTAAAAAACTCTAAGTATAAAAACTATTATCTCCATTTCACATATTTATGAAACTACATTTTTATTAAGTAAAACATAAAACAAGTAATTTTTTTTTGCTTTTCTTTGTTGTTCTTTTTTTTATTTTTTTTTATTTTTGCTGGTTAATCCTCACCCAAAGATATTTTTTCCACTGATTTTTTTTTAGAGAGAAGGGAAGGGAAGGAGGAAGGGAGAGAAAGAGAAAGAGAAAGAGAAAGAGAAAGAGAAAGAGAAAGAGAAAGAGAAAGAGAAAGAGAAAGAGAGAAAGAGAAAGATGAGAGAGACAAATTGATTGGTTGCCTCCCACATATGCCAAGACTGAGGCTGGGATTGAACCTGCAACCCAGTACATGCCCTTGACTGGAAATCAAACCCAAGACCCTTTGAGCAGGCTGAACACATCAGCCTAGGCAAAAAGTAGAGTTTTTGCCAGACCTTGTTCACTTCATGAGTTCCCGTTAAGCTCTCAGTGGTTTCCTCTTTATTCCCTGGTGGGAAGTCTGAGAAAGGACATCTTGAAGCCTTCATTGTCAGCTGTTTTCCCATGAGGCTCTGACATTAGTTGGAGGGGTGGGAGTAGGAATGAGGTCTGACCATGCCTGTGACAATGGTAGTTCAGGCTGTTATGAGTATTGGTTACTGAGTTTCTTTTAGGCAATTTGGTTACAACAGTATCAGCTCAACTGCACATATAAAAATAATAAACCTATTTTAGTAGCTAATTTTTCTCTAGTTGCTCTGTTAGTTCTCCCAGTATCTTTGTAAATAATTTGTCATATTTAATTTCCTCTGTTTAAAATGCCTCTCTCTCTCTCTCTCTCTCTCTCTCTCTCTCTCTCTCTCTCTCTCTCTCTCTCTCTCTCTCTCTTGTCTTAATGAGACCCTAACTAAAAAAAATGATTCTGGCTTCTAAGAGCTACTTCTAAACTAACTTGGGTGATTGGACTTCTAAGTATTTTGCATGTGTTACTTTTGTTTTATCCTTAAAACAACTCTATGAAGAAATGAGAATAGAAGAAACATACAGGTGCCAGGCACCATCTTGAAGGTCTCACAATGATAATTAACCACAGAATAAGGATTTGAACCTGGCTACTCTAATTCTTTCTCTAATAGTGTATAGTCATTGTTCAAAATTTTTACTCCTTATTTGCCTATGACCACTTTTATGGCTTTGTAGCTAGGGTTTGGCAAATCAAATTAAGTACCTTGGGAATAATAGTTTTCCACTTACTCCTCACAAAAAATCATTGAAAAATCCAAATAACTGGTTCTGCTTTTCTAATTTTCATTTATGTGGTACTTGTGAATTGTTTTCAGTCCCAATGTTTTTTTTTATATCTATTTTTTTTGTATATGAAATACTTGGGTAAATAGGATAATATGCACCATGTATAAACCCATTTGATTTGAATTGTCCTTAGATCTTAAAAACTTAAATGATGAAAATATAAATATGTGTCTAGAAAAATAAAAGTGATGATTCAACCACCAGTGTCACCCAGGTTCCAGGAACAGAACTCAGGTATACAAGTTAATAGCTTTTTAAAGACTATGAAACACCATATTTTATATATAATCATACACTAAGTAGAGGTCCAATAAGTTGAATGAATGTGACCTGAGAAATATTTCAAATTACTAACTCCATATATTTAAACATCATGTTCTCTCCTACAATTTTTCTTTCTTCAGTATTCCTTAACTTAAGAATGGCTCTATGCCAAAAATATAGTGGCATTCTTGACATCCTTCTCTTTCACTACATACCACGGAAAATTAAGAATAAATTATTGGCCTAACAGAAGGTTCGCACCTGGTCAGCCTTTTTAAATTTTGGCAAAGGAAAAATATCTATCATACTTGAAGATCTTATTGGATTCTACCCAACAAGAAGAAAGTGTCTGTGATTATCTAGTATTACAAGTAAATTTCGATAAAAGGTTTTAGTTTATAAAATATTTGGATGTTCTCCTTGAATATTTCTATAGTTATAAGTCACTCTTTGGAGTGTATGTATGTGTTTGTGGGAAAAATATTCTCTATAAAATTGGTATTAAAAAGACTATAAATTATTTGTACGTTCCTGATAGGTGGTTGAGGGAAATAATAAAATTATAATCAGCAAGTATAATGATCCAAAGGAGGTGTCTTTTATGAGAGGAACCTTGCAAAAAAATTACAATAATACAAAATACAGTCTTATAAAAATGGTCCACATGAACATTTTTGTACAGAATTGTTTTAAAGTCTCAGTGATTCAAGTGCAAAGTATTTGCATTTACTTGTACTGTTAGCTTTTGAGAGACATCTATATTACCAAGGTAACAGACACATCTGTTTCTCCAAAGACCATTAAAACCATTTGAGTCCATGTCAAAATTATCTCTAAAAAAAGTTAATGATGGTAGTGTTCATAAAAATAAACAAATAACTAAAGCTAATAAATCGTTTTAAATAAATGTTCAAAAGTACCTATAATTACTGTCTTTCCTATGTCTTCATTGTCCCTTATTGACCTCATCTCAGCCAGTTCCACAATTATTTTTCTTTATTGATTAAGGTATTATATATGTATTCTTACCCCCCCCCCATAACACCCCCACACACACACACACACATACACACCGCTCATGTCCTCACCCCCCTGGTGTCTGTCTCCATTGGTTAGGCTTATATGCATGAATACAGTCCTTTGGTTGATCTCTCCCTTTTACTCCCACCCTTCCCTACCTTCCCTCTGAGGTTTGACAGTCTGATCAATGTGTTTCTGTCTCTGGATCTGTTTTTGTTCATCAGTTTATTTTGTTCATCATATTCCACAAATGAGTGAGATCATGCTATTTACCTTTTTCTGACTGACTTATTTTGGTTCCACAACTGTCTTCCATTTCTGAAGCCTTGAATTAGGCATCAGACAACAGAACTCTATTTTAAAGCTAAAAGGGAATTTATTTGCAGGATTTTATAAAGTCTTGCAAAATTTTTGTTAATACAGGGTTATAGCTGAAGGACTAAGGGAATACCAGGACTCTTTCTTCTTTAAATCTTTTATTTTGTTCTGGATTAGCTATTTTCTTTCATACCATAGACATTCCCTCCAAAGAGTATAGACCAATATCATCAACAAATCTTAACCTATTTGGGAACTTTGTATACTAGAGAGTGTGATCTTTCCAAAGTCATTTTGATATGTAATTTCTGACTTTTGTCCTTTTTTGTGTTTTCTCTTTGCTCTCTGGATTTTGATACACAAATTATTTTTATTCTATTGAATTAGGTTCTGTTTCCCAGCAATTATTTGGGAACTATTTGGCTTGTCTTTTCTTCTCTGAGCATATTATGTCAAGTTAAAAATAAATGTTTGTATTTTATTAAGTAATAATTAGAAAACAAATCCTAGCATAATCAGAAGTTTGCCTGGATCTAAGTTCTTTGGGAAATTTAACAGAAACATAAATAAACAAGCTGAAATTTTTAAAAAGTGACTTAATTGGTTCACATTAGTATACTTTGTGAAAGGTTGAGGAAAACTAGCTGAGAAGTAACTGTAATCTGGAACCTATACATTGTAAGATCCTTTCTTATTTCTTTTTTTCTAAGACTGGTTTATTTTTTTTATGCTAGCTATTCCTATATGTTTGCAATTAAGATTTTTAAGTGTCTCTAATGTTAATCCATTTAAGGTACTTTTCTATTAATTGAGGAATCCTATTCCTCAGAATACAAAAAATACTATGAAATTACTGTTTGTCCCAAACATGATCATGCACCTCTCCCAAGAAGGAGGGACACATAATTTAAAAAGATGCAGGGCTGTGCCATAAATCACAGGAAGAACATGTACACAAAACAAGGAAAGGGCTATTGCATGCAACAAAGATTATAACCGCTCACTGGCTTTTCCACAATTACATAGCTGATAGTCATATAATGAGATTTGGACATGGTAATTATGTCTTTAAAGTCTATAATCTTTCTAAAACATCAATTGACCACCCTCAAAATTATGAACATTTATATGCATTTTGCTGCATAAATAACTTATGTACTTATTTTTTCCAACACATCCACACTTTAAATGAAAAGGAACATATATATGCTTGAGTTTTTTTTTCTTTATAAAAATTATCTTTATTATTAAAAGTACTAGGGGCCCAGGGCACGAAATTTGTGCACTGGGGGTGGGTGATCCCTCAGCCCAACCTGCCCCTCAAACATACTGGGAGCCCTCAGGGGATGTCTTACTGACTGCTCACCCCTGGCCTGCTCAAGGCCTAAAGCCTCTGCCTCTGGCCCAGGCTTTAGGCCTTGGGCACCCAGCCATTGACTTGCTCTGCTCTGCTCTGGCCTTAGCCCTGACCACCCGGGGGCCATGCAGTCGCCACTGGATGCCTGAGCTCCAGTCCAAGCCTTAGCTAGGCAGTCGCAAGCAGACGGGGCTAAGGTCTGGACTGGAGCTGAAGGGCCCAGCAGTGAGTGCACAGCTCCCAGGTGTGGAGCCAGTTGGCAGCAGCCACTTTGGCTCTGGCCCTGGAGCCCCATGGTCACCGTTGCCACTTGGGCTAAGCCCTCAGGGGTCGCATGCTCAACATTGCCACCTTGACTCCATGTGGCCCCAGGAGCTGTGCACTTGCCACCAGGCACCTCAGCTCCCGTCCAGGCCTTAGCCCATCTGCCTGCGAACGCCTAGCCCCAGGGGCTATGTGGGTATCACTGGCTACTTCCACTCTGCCCCCTGAGCCCCATGGTCACCGCCCCACCTTGGCTCTGCCCCTGGGGGCTGCCTTGTCTCTGCCCCCCTGGCCTTAGCAATGGCTGGCTTAGCCCCAGCTCCTGATTGGCTGGTGGCCATGGCCTGTGAGCATAGCGGAGGTATGGTCAATTTGCATATTACTCTTTTATTAGATAGGATGACAAATATTCCCCTTTTTCCCCCATTGACCCTCTCCATATGCTTGATTTTTCTTAAAAACTCACGTAACACAGCAAAATGCTTTACATGGAGTCAGTGTACATATTTGAAATTGACTAATAGCTCAGTTATACATTTTTATTCAATGTATTCAACAATTTTTGTTATCATTGCATACAAATAAGACTACATTTTAGAGTAATGGAAGAGCACAATGATAGGATAGAGAAAAATATACAAAATGTTTAATCCTGAGCAGAGAGATCTAGGAAGTAGTAACTCAAGTTGCCAACACACTCATCACCATATTAAAAACATGGATAGACCTGGAAAATAATTAACCTGAGAGTCCTGATTATTAATAAGAACATATGTAAAACTTGGGTTGAGAAAACCATTATGACAAATATATTGCACTCATTGCCAGCAGTGACTAAACTTTCTAGTCTTCAGGTTTTAATTTCTGAGTTTATCTTAGAATCAGGTGTGAAATTAGTATAAATGAATCATTATTTTAACTAAGTGGTTTTGTGTGCTGGCTAAGCCCTGGTGCTTTGGCACTTTGTTTGTTTCCTAGACTCTGGGCTCATGTTGAATAATTATTTGGAGGCAATCCACATACAGGATAAAGTTTGCTGGCTTTCTAAAATTTTCATTACAAACACACCTGAAAATTACTCAAATGCTTGTTCAGGTATATATTTTTAAATAATTTAACATATATTTGATATATATTGCAACACAGAGTGCCCCTAAAACTTCTATAATTTTATTAACCAGTGTTACCCCAATAAATTCAATAAAAAGGAAAACAAGTAGGACAATTAAATGTTTTTTGTTAATCCAGATTCAAATCACATTTATGGAATCTTAGAAATAAAGGACATCCTAAATTATCCAGACATATGGTAGTAAAATTTTTTTCTACAAACATATGTTAATATAGAATATTTATGCCTAACAAAACTCTGTTAGAGATCCCAAATATAAATAGAAAACCCATCATATTACCTAGTTTGTGTTGGTCTCTAAAATAAAAATAACATTTATTTGCAATTTCTTTTATTTCAGATACAGCTGTACCTCCCTGTAGGACTGGCTAGATTTGCAGTTTTTGTTAAACTTTTTTTAACTCAATTTATTGGGGTAACATTGGTTAATAAAATTATATAGATTTCAGGTATACAATTCTGTAATACATCTTCTGTATATTACCTTGTGTGTTCATCACCCCAAGTCAAATCTCCTTCATCACCATATAATCCCCCCTTTACCCTCTTCTACCTCTCCCCATCCCATTTTCTCCCTGGTAATCACCATATTGTCTGTGACTGCATTTTTTTGTTGTTTTAAGAGACTGACAGCTGTCAGAGGCTAAAGGGTTTGGCGGCTGGTGAAAAAGATGTTCAACTCTTGAAGCCTGCCTGTGAGACTTACTTTGTGAAAGCCTTTGAACTCTTACGACTGGCACTGGAAGCTTTTGTTGAGGAAGGGGGAGAGTTCTTGCCATGCCAATTGCCAGCTTCATCACAGCTGTGACACAATATCTGGAAGTTTGTGTTGGAGTGACAGCAGTAGGCACAGATGTTGGGAAATGATAGTAAACATTTTTCAGTCATCCTTATGAGGAACACACACACACACACACACACACACACACACACACACACACACACGAGCTTACAGAAGAGGCCCAATTTCTTCAAATGATCCTGGTCCCTTAGGGGCTAGTTATTTAAGAATTAGGAGAGTCGTTGTCATTGATGGACTCCTCCCGGCCTTTAGAGAGACTGATGATTTGGAAAATCCAAATTGCTTGCTTTCTATCTTCCAAGTCTACAGCTGAGGTTGGGCAGGCTTTCAATATGAGCTACTTAAACAAATACAACTGCAGGCACAGGTCCAACATTTCCCAGGGTGCACTGCAGTCTCGTTAACGGAGCTCCTTAGCATACACAGAATGGCGGGGCATCTTATTTACCTTGACTTCGGTTTGTATGTTTTATGCACCCAGAATAGACAAAAGGCAATATGACTAGTGGGATATGATTCACATTAATTCGTAGCAGATGGGAGAACCCATGTTTTTCCAAGATGTTTGTGGTAAAGCAGTCCTTACAGTACAAGAAAAAAGAAATATGGTATTCAGCTGTTTTCTAAATTGTCCGTTTATATTAATGTATTTTAAAAAGCATTATGTATTTTAAAAATCACTTTAATAAGTGATTTTTATATTGTGGCTGTACGGGATTAGCATAGTGTGATATTGGGCTGGCCTAAATTAAAGCTATGCAAACCTGGCAAAAAAAAATTGATGGCATTGGCAAAATGTCTTTTCTCCCCTTTGGATGAGGTTTTGAAATATACCACATTTTCAGAGAATTTGTGCTGGATCCGATGACCTGGAAAATATACATTTTAGAAATGTTCATTTGGAAATGTCAGTGCTTATGAAACTGTAGCACTCTGGGAAGGGCCTCTCTGGTGTCCCTTTCTACTTTCCTCCACACTTTCAGTCATGTTACTTGCATGGATCAACAGTTTCTTGGGCACCTGATTGGCATTGCCCTAATGAAACATAAACCATAGATGTATCAGTTAGTAGCATTTTTTACTAAACCTGACTATAGAAGGACAGCATTAAGTCAGTATGCAAAAAGATATCTTAATCCTGCACTCTACTTACCAAATGTTTATGAAACTCTTAGTTGAAAAAGGCTATGACCATTAAGTGATTATTAGCAACAGAGGCTCTGAATTTATTTCGCAACTCCTATTACATATAGAGGAAATTTTGGTATAAATTATTTATTACACAGACTCATCTCTTAGATATATTTATTCATTAAACATTCACAACAGGACCATGTTATCAAAGCTTCCTTATCTTATAATTTTTTACTTCGTGTTTGAGTATTCTTAGGGTCTTTATACCAACCTAAAGCTATTATTTGAACATTATATAAGTTTCAAAAGAGCTCATTTATGTTTAGTATTCAGATGCTCTTCTTAGTCAGAAAAAGTGTCATTTACCACAAGGGTAATTTACTTCATTTTAAAATTTAAGAAGCCCTCAAATACATAATGCATTTTTTAAAAAGTTATTTCTTAGAAAATTATGTGCTTTCCTCATGAGTGCTTTGAAACACCGAGTACGCAAAATACCTATAAGAATCACAATAATTAATTTCCACATCTAGCATCTCATTCTTCCTGAGCATATTTTGATGTTATTAAATATCCTATCCCCCATTCCATCATAAATATCCTCAGGTACAACTCAACATACAGTAAATGTTTAACAAACTGATATCTCTGAAAGGTCCTGGGTCTCCTCATTTCCTTAAACTGTAAATGTCGAAGTGTACCCGAATTCAGTCTTTTGATGCCTTTTCTATATAAAATCACTTCCTTTGGGGTCTCATAAATTCTTTGAAACTATGTGACCCTATTGATAATGAATCTCTTATTCTTGTAACAAGTTTTCTGGTCTTTAATATTATTTGCTCTACTAAAGATTATCTCTCCTTCCTCTGTTTGTCCCTTCTCAGTTTATTTTCCAGATTTTTCTTCTTTGACTCCTCCATAAGTTATGATTCTAGGCGTCTTGTCATTTTTCTCCCTTTTTTATAATGTTGTCTTCACTAGCTTGGTTTCTTCGGTTGTCCTTTATATATTAAAGTGCCTCAGCTCCATACTAATGTGTCATTATCCTGGATTATTGCAAGAAACACTTATCCAATCTACCTAAATTCACTTTTTATCTGATGCAAGCAATTTAGCTCCTATGTTGAAAACAATATTTCAAGAATAAATTCTCAGCATGTTAGTCCATGCTTAAAATCCTTAAGTAAGTTCTGATTGATCCTTGATAAATATAAAAATTCCCTAACTAGGGAACTTCACCACCTTAAGGCCCCATTCACTCTCTCTTGAAATACTGGGTATGTTTATTTGTTTATTTCCTTCAATAGGGAATGTGCCCTCTGGACTATGGGTATTTTTATATACTGTTTCCTCTGTGTAACCACACAATTTCACTTCTCCTGGGTAACCCCAAGGCATCACATAGATTTTAGCTTAAATGTCAATTTAAGAAAAAGATTTATCTGATCCAAATTTTACACACACCGTATCAGTCTTAATTTTATTTATTGTTTGAACATCTATCTTTCCTCTTTCTGCAGTCCTTGAAGTCAAAATTGTATTACCAGAACCTAAAATAAATATATTGTATGTAGCAAATAATTAATATTTACCAAGGAAAGGACACAGAAACAAAAGGAAATACTGCTAGATACTAGGATTTCAAATTGATGAGAAAGATAGACAAGAAAACAAATAATTAAAATGATTATAAAGAACAAATCAAGTTCTTGAGAACAAGACTAAAAAGTATATTTCAGGTCTAAGTAGAAGACTAGATTTTGATACAGATTCCATCCCAGAGCCTCTATGATCCCAATGAAATATGAGGCAAGTAAGATGTGTACAAGAAGCTTAAGAAGTTAAAAGAAAAAAGAATGTAGTCATCATTATAGATATAAAATAACATTTCTAGAGAAACATACTTGGGATTTGGACTTCCAGGCAATGTTGAGAGCCCATCTGGAGTTACTGATCTTAAACTCCAAAGTGGAACCTTTAGATTTTTCTTTGACCATAATTTAGCTATGATATTTCTTCAGCCATGATTTAGTGTGTAGGTAGCTGAATAGGTAGTGGACAAATAAGTGAATTTGTCCAGAATACATTTTGAAAATAGAGTGTGACAAATTATCTGCCTACATTCGAAAGAAGGTTAAGTAATCCAGATTTCAGGAGTCAAAGAAATTTTCCAAAATTCCTTTGTGGAGATTTTTGGTAAAGAAGAATTTGAAGAAAAAGCACAACGGGACATAGGAATGGAAATGTGCCCAGATTCAGGCTCATGAAAGAGTATATGGCATGTTCAAGGATATGTAAAGAAGAGATTTAGGATGCCTGGAAGACAGGGCATTCATCATAAAGTTGTAGAAAAATAAGATTTTAGTGGTCAGATCCTAAAGGATTTTGCCAATGTTATTTCTGAAAAGGATTTAATCTCCAAAATTCATAGGGAACTCATACAACTTAACAGAAGAAAGATAAACAATCCAATAAAAAAATATACAAAAGACATAAATAGATGGTTTTGGAAAGAGAACATACAGAAGGCCAAGAGACATATGAAAGTCACTAATCATCTGAATAATCATCCGAGAGATGCAAATCAAAATAATGTGGTACCATCTCACACTTGTCAGAATGGCTATCATCAAAAAATAACAAGTGCTGGCAAAGATGTGAAGAAAAAGGAACCCTCATGCACTATTGGTGGGAATGCAGACTGGTGCAGCTACTGTGGAAAACAGTATGGAGTTTCCTTAAAAAATTAAAAATGGAACTCCCATTTGACCCAGTAATCCCACTGCTAGAAATATCCCAACATATCATAAACACCAATCAGAAAGGATATATACACCCCTATGTGTATAACAGCACACTTTACAATAACTAACATTTGGTAACAGCCTACGTGCCCAACAACAAATGAATGAATTAAAAAATGGTGGTACATCTTCACAATGGAATTCTATGCTGTTGTAAAAAAGAACTCTTACCATTTGCAACAGCATAGATAGCTCTGGAAAGCATATGCCAAGTGAAATAAGACAGTCAGAGAAAGATAAATATCATTTGTGGAATATAATGAACAAAAATTGATTCAGATGCACAGAAGCATCCAACAGACTGTCAAACCTCAGAGGGAAGGCAGGAGAGGGTGGGAGAGAGAGATAAGAGATCAACCCAAAGACTTGTATGCATGTGTATAAGCAAACCAATGGACACAGACAGTAGGGGGATGAGAGCATGTGCTGGGTGTGGGATAGGCCTGGGAGAGGTCAATGGGGGGGGGGTGGAGAAAGAGACATATGTAATACAATATGTAAAACAATAAAGAATATAAATAATAAAAAAGAGTATTGTTAAAGAGATTAGATTTATCCTGAAAATATGTGATGCTGTTAAAGAATTTTAAGTAGAAGAGGCATTCCTAGAATTCCTCTGGCAATAGTGTCTTAATTGAATTTGAGTTTAGGAGGCATGAAATTACATAACTATGGTTATTCAACTAGGAGAAAATAAGGGAGTTTCTGAGTTCAGGTGATGAAGATAGATATGATGATGATGATGATGATGATGATGATGATGATGGAGATGATGATAATGATGATGATGATGATGAATTGGGTTATACTGGAAGATTCTCAGAGAAATTAAGTGATTTATAGAAGACCCCAGAAGACTTTAGTAGTAGAAGTAAAACTAATACCAGGAGCTGACTTCACAACCAGTGCTCTTCCACTATATTAATGAGAATCTTTCTGAAATTGAAGACTGCACTTTGCTCATCTCTTCTTAAATTTTATTAATATATTTTATTTTTAAAGCAGTTTTAGATTCCTGGAAAAATTGAGCAGAAGATACATCGATTTCCTATATACTCCCTGCCTCTACTCATGCATAGCCTCCTTCATTTTTCACTCAGCAGAGTGGTACATTTTTTACAACTGATGAGTTTACATTGACACATCAGCATCACCCAAAGTCCTAAGTTCACTCTTGGTTTGGTACATTCTATGGGTTTGGAAAAATATATCTTCCATTATAGTTATTATACAGAGTAGTTTCGCTGTCCTAAAAATCCTTTGTGCTCAACCAATTTTTCCCTCTCTTCCCCTTAATCCCTAGCAACCAATGACATTTTTATTGTCTCTATAGCTTTGTCTTTTCCAGAATGTCATATAGTTGGATTCATATAGTATGTAGCATTTTCAGACTGTTTTCTTTCACTTAGTAATGTGCATTTAAGGTTTCTCCATGGCTTGATAGATCATTTACTTTTGGTGCTGAATACTATTCCATTGTTTGATGTACCACAGTTTATTTATCCAGTAACCTACTGAAGGATATATTGGTTGCTCCAAATTTTATCAATTATAAATAATGCTTCCTGTAACAGTTGCATTTAGGTTTTGTGTGGATATAAGTTTTTAACTCCTTTGGGTAAATACCAAGAAGTGCAATTGCTGGATCAAATGGCAATATTATGTTTAGTTTTGTAAGAAATTTTAAAATAGCCTTACAAAGTGATTGTGTTATTTTTGTATTCCCAAAGGCAATGAATGAGCATTCCTGTTTCTCCACATTGAATTTTGGTTAATAGGTTTATAGTGTTGTCATCTTGATGACGTGATGTGGAACATCTTATGTGCTTATTTGTAATCTTTATATCTTCTTTGGGGGGCTGTCAGTTTAAGATCTTAGGCCTATTTTTAAATTAGATCATTTACTTATTGTTGAATTTTAAGAGTTTTTTTGTATATTTTGGATAATAGAGTTGTTTTTATAAGATGTCTTTTTTTAATATATCTTTATTGATTTCAGAAAGAAAGAGAGATGGAGTGAAAGAAACATGATGAGAGAGAGGATCATTGATCGGCTGCCTCCTGCACACCCCCACTGGGGATTGAGCCCACAACGTAGGCATATGCCCTTGGCCGGAATCGAACCTGGGACCCTTCAGTCTGCAGACTGACACTCTATCCACTGAGCCAAACCAGCTAGGGCAAGATGTGTCTTTTGAAAGAATTTTCCCCCATTCCTGTCTTGCTTTCTCATTCTGTTGACAGTGTCCTTTGCAGTCTTACTCATCTTTTATTCTAATTTTTCAGAGCAGGTGTAGAAATAGGAGGAACTGGATACTGGGAGTTAAATTACCCCTTCTCTTCCTGGAAGAAATCATGGAGAGGTTTCATGTCTGTTTTAGCTGTTGTTCTTAATCCTGAAGGAAGAACAAATCTAAAATTTGGAGCCTTAACATAAAAATTTTGGTGGATAATGTCAAGCCTATTTAATATGGTTTTTAAAAATAACATATGTACTTTATTTTACCGCCACTTTTTTGTTTACTTTTCCTTCCCAAACCATCCTATTGTCACCCACTAATAATCTCTCCAAATTAGAACAACACACCTGTTTGCTGATATTCTAACCTCTGAAATTCTTCACTTCCCTTCTCATTTTTTATTGCATAAATTCAGTATTTACCCACATGAAAAGTAAACACTGTTAGTAGCAAGAGCTGTGATAACTGTACTTTATGTAATGAAATATTACATATAGAGCACATGCAGTACAGTGTGAGATAGCAAGCAGAATAGCAGCTATTTATTGTCATGTGTCCAACTTTTACTTTTTAATTTAAGTAAAATCCAAAAGCTTGTACATGTATGAAAACTAGATGTCTTTTTAAGTTATATTAGTTCTCTGTAAATGTTGGTGATTGAATCCTTATTAGTGATAACATTGTCAAATATATTTTCCCATGCAGTGGGTTTTCTTATTGTTTTGTTGATGGTTTCTTTTGCTGATAAAAGCTTTTTATTTTCATACTGGAGGCCCGGTGCATGGAATTCATGCATGGGGGGGGGTTGTCTCTCAACCCAGTCTGCATCCTCTCCAATCTGGGACCACTTGAGGAATATCCGACTGATCCACTAGGATCAGGCCTAAACGGGAAGTCGGACATTCCTCTCACAATCCAGGACTGCTGGCTCCCAACATTTGCCTGCCTCTGCCTGAATGCCCCTAACTGCTTCTGCCTGCCAGCCTGATTATCCCCTAACCACTCCACTGCCAGCCTGACTGATACCTACCTTCTCCCCAGCTGGTCTGATTACCTATAACTGCCATCCCCTGCCAGTTTGGTTGCCCCTGACTATCCTCCACTGCAGGGTTGGTTGCCCTCAGCTGCCCTCCCCTGCTGGCCTGGCCTCCTCAACTACCCTCCTCTGCAGGCCTGGGTCCCCTACCCAACTGTTCTCCCCTGCAGGCCTGGTCCGCCACAACTACCCTTCCCTGCTGGCCTGGTCCCCCATAACTGCCTCCTCTGCTGGCCTGGTCACTCCTAAAACTACCTTCCCTGCTGGCCTGATTGCCCACAACTGCCCTCCCCTGCATACCTGGTCTCCCTCAACTGTCCTCCTCTGCCGGCCCAGTCACCCTTAACTGCCCTCCCTGCTCATCTAATTGCCCACAACTGCCCTCCCTGCCAGCCATCTTGTGGCAGCCATCTTGTGTCCACATGGGAGCAGCCATCTTTGACTACATGGAGATGGATCTCTGTGTCTTGTAGTGATGGTCAATTTGCATGTTACTTTTTTATTAGGTAGGATAGTCCTATTTATTTATTTTCTCTTTAGTTTCCATTGCCCTAGGAGATGTATGGGTGAAGATATTGCTTTGGCATATGTCTGAGATTTTGCTGCCTGTGGATTCCTCTAATATCTTTATGGATTCCCTTCTTACTTTTAAGTTTTTTATCTATTTTGTGTTTATTTTTGTGTATAGGTAAATTGGTGGTCTAGTTTCGTTTTTTTTGCATGTATCTATCCAATTTTCCCAACACCATTTATTGAAGAGACTGTCTTGATTCCATTGTATATTCTTATCTTCTTTCTCAAATATTAATTGAGCATAGTGGTTTGGGTCAATTTCTGGGTTCTCTACTCTATTCCATTGTTCTATATGTCTGTTCTTGTGCCTTTACCATGCAGTTTTGAAAACTGTACAAAAGGAAGATAAACAACCCAATCACAAAATGGGCAATGGACCTAAATAGATACTTTTGGAAAGAGAACATAAGAAAGGCCAAGAGACATATGAAAACATGCTCAAAGTCACTAATCATCCGAGAGATGCAAATCAAAATGACAATGAGATACCATCTCACACCTGTCAGAATGGTTATCATCAACAAATCAACAAACGATAAGTGCTGGTGAGGATGCGGAGAAAAGGAACCCTCTTACACTGCTAGTGGGAATGGAGACTGGTGCAGCCTCTGTGGAGAACAGTATGGAGTTCCCTCAAAAAATTAAAAATGGAACTCCCGTTTGACGCAGTGATCCCACTTCTAGGGGGTATATCCAAAAAAAAAAAAAAAAAAAAAAAACAAGAAACACCAATTAGAAAGGATATATGCACCCCTATGTTCATAGCAGCACAATTCACCATAACTAAGATTTGTAAACAGCCTAAGTACCCATCAGCAGATGAGTGAATTAAAAACCTGTGATCCATCTACACATGCTGCCGTAAAAAGGAAGGAATTCTTATCATTTGTAATAGCATGGATGGAATTGGGGGGGGGCATTATGCTAAGCGAAATAAGCCAGTCAGACAAAGATAAATATTACATGACCTCACTCATTTGTGGAATATAATGAACGACATAAACATATGAACAAAAACAGATCCAGAGACAGGAACATCGATCAGACCATCAAACCTCAGAGGGAATGTAAGGGAGGGCAAGGGTAAGGGAGAGAAATCAACCAAAGGACTTGTATGCATGCATATAAACCTAACCAATGGCCACAGACACCAGGGGTGATGGCATGAGTCTGGGGTGAGGGAGTAATGAGAGGATAAGGACACATGTGTAATACCTTAATCAATAAGGGGAAAAAAGAAAATTAGAAGTTTTCTCCCAATTTTGTTAGCATTTAAAAATATGCAAAATGAAATGAATAAAATATTAAACTAAGAAAGGGAGCTAAATATTTGAGACTGGAGATATGAAGTTGTCCAAATGACTATGCTACTACGGTATTGTGAGTTCTAAAATACTTATTGACTGTACAATTTGAAATGCAAATCCACTTCTACAAGCAATAGATGCATCACAGAAATTATGATTTTCAAAGCCACTGTCCAATGCTGCTATGATCTGAATGTGTCTCTCCAAAATTCATGTGGAAATTCTAATCCCCAATGGAGAGAGTATTGCTCATTGGAAAGTGATTAGGTCATGAGGATGGAGAACCTCATGAATTTGACTAGTGCTGTTATCTTTTTTAAAAAAAATGTTACTGCGATCTCTAGACCTTTCTACCAAGTGAGGCTATGAAAAAATTGCAACCTGGAAAAAGGCATTTACCTGACCATGCTAGCACCTGGCACTCAGACCTCTAGACTCCAGAACTATGGGAAATAGCTTTCTTTCCTTTGTAATCTACCTAATCTGTAGCATTTTGTTAGAGCAGCCCAAATGGTCTAAGACAAATGGACACTGTTAAATATTCAAGTAATTTCGCTTTTCTATAAGAACTTAAAATGTTTTATTATGTCATATTTTTATCGGGAAAAATCATTGGTAGGCTGAGTAAATTGACAAAACTAATTAGATAGGTCTATAATGAGCAATATGCAGTAATGATATTAATAATTGCTGCTATTAAACAACTGTTTAATATGGACTAAGCGCTGACTTATGTGACTTAACAAATTAGCTTATTTAATCTTCAAATTCTATAAATTAGGCAATATTAATTCCATTTAGCAATGGCAAGCAAGGCTGATACTAATTTAATTAATTAATTACAACCCACATTCCTAAAAACTCTGCTCTGCTTTCCCCAGGTAAAACTCAGATTGTTTGACAGCTGTGGACTGTTAGCTAAGGCTGCTGTCCATCCTGTTATTACAGTACTTCTGGTAGTCTGTCTTACCATCCTACATTACATTACATTCTAAATATGTCTTCAAGTATAAGGCAGGTATAGTTCTCAAAAACATTTAGTTATTTAATCACTCACTCAATGGATATACATTGAGCATTTACTACTTTCCAGGTACTATTCTGTTCCAAGTACTGGGCAAAAGATCATATCAGAGGCATATTCTCCTTTGAATGAAATAGGAATAATATTCTAGCAAAAGTATGCTTATTATCCATATGGAATATAAAATTAAAACAACCACATGTAATCAGAGGGAAAATCTTTAAGTAGAAATGGCCATATGCTCTAAATTTCCTTAATAGTATTTGTCACACATTTAGTCATTTATTCATTTATTAGCTATTACTAACAATAAATCACTAATAAATGAAATAGGTTTAACAATAAAATATAACTGAAAATTTCTTATAATTTATTTTTACAGCAATTTGAAATTACTTCTGTTATGTAATTTATACTCAATTTAGGTCAAGCACTATCTGTGTTCTGTTACAACATAATTTCATAATTACTAACCTAAAAGAAGTCAAGTTTAAGAGTCATTTATTTTCATACTTTGGATATACTTTTAAGATTTACAGTAATAGAAAAATAACATTAATTAATAGCTACAACATTGGAGTGCTTTCTATGTATTTTATATATTTGTATTTTAGATATTTACATATATAATATCCACAAAAACTGTTAAATATTTAGTTACCTTCTATATGCTGAAAATTTCAAAATCTATATTTTAACTTTATTGTAGACAAAAAGCATACACACTACAAAGGTTGAACACTTACTCACAATCATATAATAGAGCCAGAATTCTAGTATAAGCTTTTTGCTTCTAATTCTATATACTTCCTATAATATAAAACTAGTTCCTCTATGACCTGTTATTCAGACAGAAAAAATATCTAAAGCACAGTTTATAAAATATCCTTCTGAATTCATAAACTGGGAAATTAGTTCTATTGTATTTGACTATCATTATTTGGCCAGAGTAAAAAAATTAATGTTATGTATGGAGGTTTACTGGAAGGGGCACAAGTAATAAAGATATTTGATATAGCCCTGTTCAAACATCTCAATTTTAAACAGCAAAATAATTTCATAAATAATATTTTGAATATTAACCATTTGATTATTTTGTGAACAGTACTCATACCAAAAACAATATTTTTGGAGATATATAAATTTACAAAAGCATAAAATTTGTGAAAGATAGGAGAAATTGCCATGATGTGATCATTAACAAATCTGTGAAGCATTGTATGGGAGTAGAATTTATCTCATTTTTTTCTGAACTGTTATCTATAATATATATGTACAAGTCTTCAGATTGCTGATATAACCCTATGGGCTGATTCTGTTTAAGAAACATGAGGCTGAGATGGAATTCTGCATGAGATTAATAGAAAAAGAGATAATGAAAATGTGACTCTCATAAAAAAAGTAATCTGATCTGGAAAGAAATAGAGCTTGGCCTTGTAGAACTCTAGCTTTGCACCTTTCAACCTAGCAGTAGCTATATATTAGTGAGGGAAGGAAACATTTCTAATAAGAGTTTTTGTACAGTATATGAGTCATATGGAATGAGAGTTTTATAAAATAATGCACATCATAACCAAAAAGGTAGAGGGATGTTCTTTAATATGGAGAAAACATCAGTTATACAAAACAATTTTTAAAATCAAGATTTTTTTATGCAATTAGGGCATTAATATCAGAGAAACTTGACAAATTTAGGATCACATAAATGAAACAGTGAAATATAGAGGTTATACATTTAAACAAACCAAACAAGGTCAAATTGTCATAACAGGAAACATAATCAGTTAAATTATTCATTTAAAAATCTAAATAACATTTTTTCACATTTTTTTATTGTTTAAAGTATTACAAATAGTAGTACATATGTTTCCTTTTTTCCCCCCATTGACCTCCCTCTGACCTCCCCAACCCCCTAGCACATGCCCTCACCTGCTCCTCCCCCACGTGTCTTGTATCCATTGGTTATGCTTATATGCATGCACACAAGTCCTTTGGTCAGTCTCTTACAGCCCCTGCCCACCACTCTCCCCTGCCTTCCCACTGTAGTCTGAGAGTCTGTTCAATGCTTTTTTTTGTCTCTGTATCCATTGTTTCCCCCCATTTCTTTTCTTTAAAAAATCTTGCATCTGCATACTAGACATAAACATATAAGAACAAAAAAAAATGTTTGAGTCCCAGTTTCAATGTCAGATAGTTCCTTATGTGTACATGTCAGCAATTATATCTGGAGGTGGACAAATGGTGGCAATGCAGGTCCCACACTCTCTGGTTTGGTACGGGACAACTTGCAGTGATGCACAACTGCTGACTGCTAGCATAGCAAGGTGTTGTCAGCGTCTTCCATCTCTGGACTGTCTGCATGGTTGGAACAAACCTGTCAGTTCCTCTCTGTTGGAACAGACTTGTCAGTTCCTCTCTGTTGGAACAGACCTGTCAGTTCCTCTCTGTTGGAACAGACCTGTCAGTCCCTCTATGTTGCAGGAATCCATATGGTCTTAGAGTTGTTTTCTGAAATATACAACATATTCTCGACCAAAAGTTAATAAAGGAAACTTTTCTGTAAATTAGACTTGGAATTTTCTTATTTTTGCCCAAATAATTTTCCTTTGGCTTATTTTGACACCATGCGTGTTTTTCATGGGTGTCCTCTGTTAGCATTACAGATGGAAATTAATTTTCTGAAGTAATAATTTTCTAGATGTAATTTACTTGCAGAATATTTTTCCTTACATGATATTACCCCACTATCCTCCACTTTTTTAATTAATGAAGGCTTTTGGAAATTTTATGTTGCAGTCTTGGTAACTTTAAATTTTAATTTTTGCACAGAATATGACTGTTTTAGGTTCTTTGCATGTTAGGCAATTTTATGATGAGATGAACTACTAATAGAAATTTTAGTTAATATTTTAGGAACAGCTTTTTGTCCAGTACACTTAAATTTTCTTGGATATTCCCTTATTTCAATTGGCCAATTTAAATTAATCTGAAAACTTGATTACTGTTTTACTGTAAAATTTAATAACTCAAAAAATAATCTTAGTTTACCCTGTAAATATTAGTGGAAAGGATTATTTGCATTCTTGAGTAGGCCTTGAGCATTCCTGATGCTAGAATGAGTTTAGATATATGGCAGCTGTTGCTGGCCAAGTCTCTGTCTCCAACCTGGGTCCCAATCTGAGCTGGGTGTGGGAGGTGAAGCAGCCATGAGAGTAGGAGATATCCCTCAGAAGGGGTGAGAGTTCAGGCCCCTGCAAGTTTGGGGGGGTGAGGGTCTATGCCCCTCCTCTGTTGACCTTCAAATTCTCTCCTGCTGGCCCCTCTGTGTCTGCGCCTATCTTAGGTTGTTCCTTCCCTGATGAATCTTACCCATCTCTGGCTAACCAGCCATCCTCCAGGGCCAAGCAGGGTGATGTAAGGTTCAGTGAGCTTCACAGGGGAGTTTTATCAAACATTCAAGGAAGAACTAAAACCAATCTTCCTCAGACTATTCTAAATAATTCAAAAGGAAGGAACACTTCCAAGCCCCTTCTATGAAGCCAGCATCACCCTAATACCAAAACCAGATAAAGACAACACAATGAAAGAGAATTACAGGCCAATATCCCTCATGAACATAGATGCCAAAATCCTCAACAAAATTCTAGCAAATTGAATCCAGCAGTACATCAGAAAAATCATACACCATGACTAAGTAGGATTTATCCCAGGGATGCAAGGATGGTACAATATTCGGAAATCAATAAATGTGATACATCACATAAACAAATTGAGAGATAAAAACCACATAGTCATATCAATTGACACAGAAAAAGCATTTGACAAAATCCAACAGCCTTTCTTGATAAAAACTCTCGGCAAGGTGGGAATAGGAGGATCTTACCTCAACATAATAAAAGCCATATATGACAAACCTACAGCCAATATCGTACCGTACTCAATGGACAAAAACTAAAACTATTTCCCCTAAGAACAGGCACAAGACAGGGGTGCTGACTCTCACCACTCCTGTTCAACATTGTGCTGGAAGTACTAGCCATTGTGATCAGACAAGAAAAAATAAATAAAAGGCATCCAATTGGAAAAGAAGTAAAACTGTCCTTATTTGCAGATGGCATGACACTGTATGTAGAAAACCCCAAAGACTCCATCAAAGAATTATTAGACTTGATAACTGAATTCAGCAATGTAGCAGGATACAAAATTAACGCCAAGAAATATATGCCATTTGTATTCACCAATAATGAACTTACAGAAAGTGATTTAAAAAATGATCCCATTTACCATTGCTCCAAAAAAAATTAAGATACCTAGGAATAAACTTAACTAAGGAGGTAAAAGACCTATTTCTGGAAAACCACAGAACACTGAAAAAAGAGATAGAGGCAGACATAAACAGATGGAAGAACATACCATGTTCATGGATTGGTAGAATGAACATCATCAAAATGTCTATACTACCTAAAGCAATCTATAAATTCAATGCACTCTCCATTAAACTACCAACAGCATATGTCACAGACCTAGAACAAACATTCCAAAAATTCATCTGGAATAAAAAAAGACCCTGAATAGCTGCAGCAATCCTGAAAAAGAAGAACAAAGTAGGTGGGATCACAATACCAGATATCAAAATGTATTACAAAGCCACTGTTTTTAAAACAACCTGGTACTGGCACAAGAACAGACATAGATCAATGGAATAGAATAGAGAACCTAGAAATTGACCCAAACCACTATGCCCAATTAATATTTGACAAAGGAGGCATGAACATACAATGGAGTCAAGACAGTCTCTTCAACAAATGGTGCTGAGAAAATTGGACAGACACATGCAAAAAACTGAGTATTTATCACCAACTTACACCATTCACAAAAATAAATAACATTTGAAAAATCAGGCATTCATGAAATATTACTAGAATCCCCCAGGCATAAAAAATTATACTGTTTTTGATTATGTTTATACAGTAAAAATATTTTTCAATCAGTAACCTTTATTAGCTTTATTTTTAAAAAGAAAAATATAGAGGAAAGAAACACCCAAATATCTACCCTGTTTTCCATCACTCTGTAACTACATAAACCAATTCAGCCATATATCAAACTATAGAAGTACTTTCAATTATACTTACAATAATGAGTACTTATGATCATGGAAACACCCACTTAAAGTATACATCACCACATTTCCTGAGCACTCAAAAATAATTTTTAATTGTTAAGATTTTAAAAAAATACTGTTTGCCTTAACTAATACATTTCTTCTTTTTATAGACAAGTAACAAAAATAATTTCAGATTTCAAAGTGAATTTACTTTAGAGCTATTTGTAGTTTCCAAAATATCTTAGTCTATTTAAAGTAGAAAGAATAAATATATTTCTATACCAAGGTTTAATTCTAAATTGTTCTTTGTATGTATATTTTAGGCCAACTTAGTGTCTGGACAAAACATGGAGTTGAAATCATAATGATAGGAATTATAATTATACAAAATATAATATATGATTCCTCCCTTACTGATGAATCAGTTAAAATACTAAAATAACAAGTATGAAAATTTCTCTGTATCTTCATATACACTGAGTGGCCAGATTACTATGATCTCTGAATGCATAATAAGCTGATATATATATATATATTATACACATATATACACTAGGGGCCCAGTGCATGAAATTCATGCACTGGGGGTGGGTGATCCCTCAGCCCAACCTGCCCTCTCACACATACTGGGAGTCCTCAAAAGATATCATACTGACCACTCACCCCCAGCCTGCCCAAGGCCTAAAGCCTCTAGCCAGCAATGGGGCTGATGGCTAGCTCTGCCCAGGCCTGGCCTTGCTCTGGCCAGCAATTGCCCGGCCCCAGGGGCTGCAGGCTCTCTGGCTGGCTCGGCTCCATCCCCGACCCTGGCCCCAGCCTTGGGGCTGCATGCTCACTGGCTGGCTCTGCCCCAGCTCCTGATTGACTTGTGGGCATCGCTTGTGGTCATGGCTTGAACAGAGGTACGGTTATTTTGCATATTACTCTTTTATTAGATAGTATTAGAGGCTGGTGCATGAATTTATGCATGAGTGGGGTCCTGCCAGCCTGGCCAGGCGGAGGGTGGAGGGAGTGGAATATGAGCGGTTGATAGGCTTGCCTGCTGGTCGAACTCCTGGTCAAGGGGACAATTTGCATATTAGCCTTTTATTATATAGGATATAAATTTAGTGGCCAGATTATTATGCATTCAGAGATCATAATAATCTGGCCACTCAGTGTATATTTCTTAAGGCAGTGGTCAGCAAACTTCAGCTTGTGTATCATACGTGGCTCTTTGGCCCCTTGAGTGTGGCTATTCCACAGAATACCACTTGCGGTATGCATGTACAGTGCAATTGAAACTTTGTGGCCCATGCGCAGAAATTGATTTTCGGCTCTCCAAAAAAATTTCAGTCATTGTACTGTTGATATTTGGCTCCATTGACTAATGAGTTTGCCAAAAACTGCCTTAAGGTAACTATGGAATATAAAACTATCACCTCCACTATAGCAACTAATAATAGGACAAATTATAGGGTATTACAGCTAGAAGGAAAATTGACAACCAGTTTATTCACTATTACACAGCTAGATTTAACATATTCTCAATTGATCATTCCTAAATGCAAAAACATTCTTAAAATATTGGGTACAGATTTGAATACTGTATGGCTATTGGGTTACATTTTATTTATTTCCACAGATAACTTAAATACCAAAATAATTTGAATTTACTTATCAAAAGAAAGCTATTAATCTGTTTGATTTCCAAGTTTGTTTGGTTGTTTTTAATATGTTTTATTGATTTTTTTAAGAGAGGAAAGAAGAGGGATAGAGAGTTAAAAAGATCGATGAGAGAGAAACATCATTTCAGCTGCCTCTTGCACACTTCCCTACTGGGATGTGTCTGCAACCAAGGTACATGCCCTTAACCGAAATGGAACCCGGGACACTTCAGTCCTCAGGCTGACATTCTATCCACTGAGCCAAACCAGCTAGGGCTGATTTCCAAGTTGAAAAGATATATCAAAACTATAAAGCAAGTTCTCTTTTCACTGAACTAGAGGCCCGATGTACAAAATTTGTGTGGAGGAGTGGAGTCCCTTGGCCAATCTGAGCCTTTTTACAATTTGGGATCCCTCAGGGGATGTCCAGTTGCCAGTTTAGGCCTGATCAGAACTAAACCAGCAGTTGGATATTCTTCTCACAATCCTGGACCTCTCACTCCTAAGTGTCTGCCTGCTCTCTCCTTACAACCTGCCTGCTTGTCACCTCCTGCATGCTTGCTCACCTCCTGCCTGCTTGTTCCTTACCACTTGGCTCACTGCTCCTTAGCGCTGTGTGGCTAGAGGGGAAGAGGCTCCACCACCAGATCTACACTCGCCAGCCATGAGCCTGAATTCTTCTGAATGGCGCTCCCGCTGTAGGAGCACACTGACCACCATGGGGCAGCTCCTGCATTGAGCGTCTGTCCCCTGGTGGTCAGTAGGTATCATAGCAAACAGTCATTCTGGTCATTCCACCATAATGGTCATTGGGCTTTCATTGTATGGATGTGAGTGTTATATTTGCCAAATCTAACTTTTCTTATGTTCATTAAAGGTAGATGTAAACAGATATCTTAGTTTGCCTATAAAGTCATATGACACTTTCATAAGTGTGCCACTTTGGATAATAAATTATATGGTAATCAGAATTAGGCAGAGTCACTATCCCCACAATTTACCCATCTGATGTGCAAAAACGTTTCATAGTCTTTGTAGTCTGATCAAATGGACTTAAGAGCCGGCTTTTATATTTTATCTATCTAAATTATGCTCAAAACATGTGCATCTAATGGTTCAATCAGGTAACATTTCTAAAATTACAAAAGCAGAAACTGTTTTAAAAATTCTAGGTTATGAATACTATACAATTTCTGTTAAATATAGCATTGATAATATAGTATATATTAGATCTCAGAAGAAATGTCTTCCCCCATAGCTTTCCACTGTTTCCATAGAGGTATTACCCTACTTAGTGCATTTATTAGTTTGTATGTTGCTTGTTTTGATTTGTTTTATATTGCCTCAGGGATAGGAAACATAATGAATTTAATGTTTTTAGAGTCTGGGAAAATAAAAGAATGACTTTGAGATTACTTTTGCTTTCTACTTTGTTATTTTTTTCTGAGGAAGTAAATCCCAAGTAGACAATAAAAATAAATGAGTTTAGAAAAGAGTGAGAATAAGGAGAACACATCGAATGAAAAAAAATGTTGTATTATGTTAAGTGTTGTTCTACCTCACATTTTTCTCTATTAAATAATTTTACCATGAGGTATAACAAATTGTTACAGACATTGAAAAATAGAAAGCAAAAAACAAAATTTTATTTAAATAAAAAATTCTATAATTTTAAAGCTTAAGTTATTGCATTATTTATAACTGACTTCATTCTAAAAATATTTTTCATTCTAAAAACAATTTTGGCACCTTATAGAATAATCCAGAAATAAAAAGGGCATTAGAAATAAAAAAAAGCAATCGTTAGAAAATTAAGTGAAATAAAGGGCAATGTTACAATAAACATATACACATTTCTTTAATATCTGCCTGTATACATCCTATGAATCAACACAAAGAATAAAACATAATCAGTTTTAAAAATTAGTGTTAACATGATTAAATTAGTACCATTGATATATAGAGTAACTTTTATCTATTAATAAAAATGTAATATGCTAATTAGACTGGATAGACCTGACAACTTCCAGACATCATTCCAGATGTCCTTCCTGACAAAGCTGGGGCAAAGCCACCCAGAGTCCTGATGCCTGAGGCCAGCCCAGGAGAAGCCGGCCTGGATCCCAGGTACCTGTGGCCAGCCAGAGGGAGGAAAACTTGGGTCCTGGTTGCCTGCAGTCAGCCAGAGCAGGGAAACCTGGGTCCCAGGTGCAGGGGCCAAGGCAAATGTGGTTAGAGTGATCATGCAGGCAGGCAGAGGCAATTAAGGGCAATCAGGCAGGCAGGCAAGTGGTTAGGGGTGATCAGGCAGGCAAACAGAGGGGTTAGGGGCAATCAGGCAGGCAAGCAGGAGAGCAGTTAGAAGCTAGTGATCCTGAATTGAGAGAGGGTGCAGTCCAGGCTGAGGGATCTCCCCACCAATGCAAGAATTTCATGCACTGGGCCTCTAGTATATTATATTTTTGGTCATTCTAAAAAAAAAAACAAGTATAATTTTGATTCACTCACACTGGATGATTATTATAGTGTTAGTTGTTGTTATTTATTTATTTTTATTTGACGATCTAAGGGAAAAAAGGTCAATGCCCCTAACAAATTGTCAGGTATCGCATGTTTTAAACCTCAGAGGGAAGGTAGGGGAGGGTGGGGGTAAGGAGGAGAGAGCAACCAAAAGACTTGTATGCATGCATATAAGCCTAACCAATGGACATAGGCACCATGGTCGGGGGGGAGTGAGAGCTTGATTGGGGCGAGGTGGTGGGAGGGCCAAGGGGGAATAAGGACACCTATGTAATATCGTAATCAATAAATAAAAATAATTTGTGGCACACTGTTTTAAAATTGCTGGTATATAATATACACAAAAGAAAATGAGAAAATATTGAAACATTAGACTATAAAACAAACATCAACTAAATGCACAAGTAAATAGTAATGCAAAAATGGAGAAAAAAGCTATAAGGAATATGAAACAAAAAAACAAAAAAGAGACCCATTACATATTAATAAAAAGTTCTATATAGCAAGATGATATAACAATAACCATTTACACACAAAATGGTTATAGAAAAAATGACAGACAGAAATAGAAAAACAGTTCAACTTCACTCTTAATAACAGACAGAAGGTAAGGAAGAAAATAGAAATCCTGAGCAATAATAAAGCAACTAGATCTCACAGACATACTCAAAACACTACAGCCAATAACAGCACAATACATATTATTTCAAATGCACATGAGATGTTTTCCAGGACAGGCCATATTTTAGATCACAGTTAAGTCTCAACAGATTCTTAAAAATAGATATACAAAATATTTCTTCAGCTGCAGCAGGACAATTCTAGAAGTCAATAATAGAAGGAAAACTGGAAAATTCACAAATATGTAAAAAAAATCACCGCTCTTAAATAACTAATGTTGCTCCTGAGAGTACAAAACTTAGCAAAAGGGGTAGGATACTGGCCTGCGTAGTTTCTGTCGAGAAATCAGCTGGCAATCATATGGGTACTTCCTTGTAGGTAACTGTTTTTCTCTTGCTACTTTTATATTCTCTCTTTGCCTTTTGCTCTTGACATTTTAATTATGATGTGTATTAGTATGGTCCTCTTTGGATTCCTTTTGTTTGGGGTTCTCTGTGCTTCTTGGACTTGTAAGTTTATTTCTTTCAGTAGGTGGGAGAAGTTTTCTGTCATTCTTTCTTCAAATAGGCTTTCAATATCTTACTGTCTCTCTTCTTCTGTCACCCCCATAATTCGGATGTTGGTACACTTGAAGTTGACCCAGAGACTCCTTATACTATCTTCATTTTTTTATTATTTTTTCTTTTTGTTTTTCTGGTTGGGTGTTTTATGCTTCTTTGTATTTTAAATCTTTGACTTGACACTTGTGATCCTCTAGTTTGCTGTTGGACCTCTGAATATTATTTTTTATTTCAATCAGTGTATGCTTAATTTCTAGTTGGTCTTTTTTCATATCCTTGAGGGTCTCACTAAATTTATTGGCAGTTTGTAGAAGATTCTTGAAAAACCTTTTAACTGTGGTTTTAAAATCTATATTCAGTAGTTTGCTTTCCTCCATTTGTTTCATTTGTGACCTGTTTCTTTGTCTCCCCATTTTGGCTGCTTCCCTATGTTAATAGAGTGGTTTTGTGTGCTAGTGTCCTATAGGGCCCAGTGGCTTAGACTCCTCAATCATATGAAGTGGACATTCTTGGTGTACCACTTTGTGGGCTGTGTGCACAGTCTTGTTGTAGTTAAGCCTTGATTGTTGTTGCTATCACTGGGAGAAATTGACCTCCAGGCCCATCGGCTGTGAGAATCAGTTGTGTCTATGTTGGGAGAACTTCTGTGCTAGAGACACCCTCATAGGACAAGACTTATTTCAGTGGAGCTTTGGTGCTCACTGAGTCTGCCCCCTTAGTGTGTCCCTTATGGATCTGAGGAGTTGTAATCTGGATGGTCCCACTCTGACCTCTGGGTACACTGGCTCTTGGGTCTCCAAAGAGATAAAAATTTAGCCTCTGCCTGAGGCCACCCCACAGGAACTACAGAGAGATCTGCAGATTCCTCTTCTTTGTTTTTGTTTTGGAGGTGCTCAGATGAGGACCAGCTGTGAAGCATAGCAAGCTGTTGTGGAGCCTTGAGCTTTCTTTTGGAAGTTCTGGTGCTCTCTGACCCAGCTGCAGTTTGTTAAGGTAATTTTAGATTGCAAAGGGCCAGGCCATTCATTTTCAAAAGCTTCTGCACATAGCTTGGGTGGGGTTGTAAATTGGGTGGGGCGGGGTCTTAGGGAATCAACAGGGTGGAGCAAACAGCAATGGCTTACTGTCAGCCCTGCCCTGAAGAGGTCTCTGTGTCTCAGTGTTCTACAGTAATCGCTACAAGCACCTTGGAAAGAAAGCTGCCCTCGTGTTCCGGCCCAATACCAGATAGTCCAGTTTCTGCCCGTATGAGTCGGGGTCCCTAGAGTCTCACCTGGAACTTCAGTTCAGAGCAGTAGGGAGCGTGTGTCTCTTTCCCAATTAGGAAAAAGACAACTGCATACTCGGTCGCTAGCCCCTTTCCGTACACACCTCTGTACCTCCACACTTCATTCTGCACCTCTTTCGAATCTCAGTGTGCTTTTCTCTTTCCTTCTAGTTGTAGAATTTTCACTAGCCAACATTCCTGTGGTTCTGGATGATGTCTGTTTTGCCTTTTAGTTGTAGTTTTGAAGTGATTGTGCAAGGCAGCAAGTTTAGGTGTTTACCTATGCCTCCATCTTGGTTTCTCTCCACATTCCTTCTTCTAAAGATAAGATCATTAACTTCCTTCCCCACCCTATGTCCTCTCCACTAGTGTTCCTAGTCTATTCTAAGACTATAATATTTGACAAGACATTTAAACAACAAACTGATTTATCTACTTTCCTTCTGTCTTATAGCTTATGTGCAAATTCTCAAGAAGCCCCGTAGAAACTACTTCCTAAATTTCTCTCAAATGTGTCCCTCTTGCTCTAGTCTTTTTTTTTATTGATTAAGGTATTACACATGTGTCCATATCTGCCCATTGCCCCCCCCAACCCCACTCCCATACATGCCCTTACCCCCCATTGACTTGCCTCCATTGGTTATGCTTATATGCTTTTATTGCATATGCCCAAGTTTAGGTCCTTGTCTTTCATCTGGACATAACAATACATTTTTAAATATCTCCCAGCCACCCTCTCTAATTCATTCCTCAATGCTGCTGGAATTATCTCCTAAAATAGATTTAATTATGTAACTTTTAGTTTTAATTTTCCTCCATAAATTTTGTCTTAATGTTGTATCTTGGTTTGAAGAGAATTTAAGATACTCCACAGAACCATGTAAAAATAAAACATTAAAAAACAAAGAATTTGAAGTGAAATGAAAACATCCTGACATGAGAGGTAAATATCAAGCCCTCTAATCCTGTGTGTTTTCTACCAACAAACACAGATTTGGCTTTGAGCCTTAAAATAGGCAGAGCATGAGGGAAATATGGCTTCTAATAACTGTATAATTGTTTCTACATATGTTTGCTTCTTCTAGTGGATATTATGTTCATTGAGGGAGGTTATGTATGGTTTTTGTTTGTTAAAATTTATTTTCTTTAGAATGTAGTACAATATTTTGTGGGAATGGACAGAAGTACTGCCCCTCCTTGAACTGTTTAGTTCTGCCTTGTTAATATCTCGAAATTCATATTATTTTAAAAGTTCTTTTGGTGTTTACATAAACACTACAAATTTTTAAGTGCTAAATATAGTATGTAAAAAAATACATCCAGCCCAGCTAGCATGAATCAGTGGTTGAGTATCTACCTAGGAACCAGAAGGTCCTGGTTTGATTCCCAGTTAGGGCATGTGCACGGGTTGCGAGCTGGATCTCTTATGTGGGTCATGCAGGAGACAGCCGGTCAATGAGGCTCTCTCATCACCGATGTTTCTATCTCTCCCTTTCCCTTCCTCTCTGAAATCAATAAAAATATATTTTTAAAAAACACATTCAGAGCCTATGTACTTATATCACCTATCCCAAAACACTCACACACACAGAATTTAAAACATTGATAAGAAATCAGTTTTCCCTTGAATTTCCTCACCCTGCTTTGTGCATCAGCTATTCTTTCCACAAATGGTTTTACCAGGTGACACAGTCTTTCTTCGGAGCTACATGATTTATTGAGAAACATAATCAAGATTGGCAATCAGGTAAGTTCTGGACATGCTATAACTAAATATGCTCTACACAGAACCAAAATACATGTTCTTATAACTAAAACTATGTGATCAGAGTATGTGTTTGGGAGCGGAACGAGAAGGGTGAATCTGGTATTCATTTGGAAAAGAAATTGAAGAAACTATTATTAGAGATTATAGATTGTCTTCCAAAATTTACAACTTTACTGGAATGATTCTCGTTGTGGGAATAAAGTGGCATTTTGAATGCTATTGCTATTCTGAATAACGGCACTGTAAGCGTTTCTGGTATGCTCTTCAATTTATATAGATTATTATATTTATTGTCAAAGTTGAGGTCTACAGTTGGGCAAAAGTGACATTTTATGTGTTTGTGTTGATGAATCTGGGAGGGAAGAAACAAATGTTTTCATGCTAAAAATTTATTGTAGCCATATGATCTTTTCAACATTAATGTGACTAACAGAGGAAGAAGAATCATTAGTTTTTATAAGGTATTCCATTAAAATCATGTAAATAAAAAATTAAAAAAGAGAAAAAAATAAAATAAAATCATGAGCTTGGGCAACAACCGTGTATAGCATCAGGTACTAATCACAGACACATAGTTCACAGGTTCTGGTGTTTCTGTTTGAAAGCTCTGCTGCCACGGCATTGTGCAATCGCCATCTCGACATATTGTTGACAAGAACTGCCAAGCACCTCGACTTCATTTCTCACACAAGAGAGCCACA
This sequence comes from Antrozous pallidus, assembly GCA_027563665.1. Lineage (NCBI taxonomy): Eukaryota > Metazoa > Chordata > Mammalia > Chiroptera > Vespertilionidae > Antrozous > Antrozous pallidus. The sequence continues at coordinate 42,781,398 of CM050511.1, read as the reverse complement.
GAGTGGGAAATGATCTCCAGCATGACACCGCTTATACTTTTTTCAGCTGGAGCACAGACCCTCTCTCATTTAGACCCTCTTAGCTAGCTCACAGACTTTTTCAACATTCCTGTCGTTTTAGGAAATGCAAATAAAATAAGAAACGTGTGGCTGTGACACCATTTTAAACACATGTCATCCATTCCGTACTAAAACTTGTACTTTTGTTGGAGTGTTGTGTATCTTCTTTGTTCTTTAACATTTTAGGACACAAACTATGAAAGTGGACTTGCATAAACAAGACAAAATATCACTTTGAATATCGTGAAGTAAGGTCGATTTTTGATTGTGAAAAAAATGAGTTTAATAAGTAGGTACTCTATGATTTATTTATGAATCTGTAACTCTAGATGATGTTCTGTTAGTGTTGGCACTACCCAAGTCATCCTGATTCTTAAGGGAAAGTGAGACGCCTCTGGTCTCAAACCTTCACTGTGGCTCCCAAAGCTGAGGTTATTCTTGCTGTTGAGTAGAATTGTTCTTCCAAAGCAGTAAGCAGCTTGTGCAGCTGTGGTAGTGGAATAGCAAAGTATCCTCGTGGGCACACATATTCCAGGCTGTGTAACTCAGTTTTTCATCCCTAATACATAAGGCGCTTCCTTCTTTGCAACCTGTGCCATTTATTCCCAAATACCAGTTGTTGATTTCACTTGTTGATGACCTCTACATTTCAAAATAACCAAACGAATAATGAAATATCCCTATATAAAATAGCTTTTGTAGCGTTCTTACAATAACTTTCCTGCTTTCACCTTTTAAAGCAGCCTTTTAGTGACAACTGCTTTCTGAAATCAAGTGTTATGAAAGTACTATCAACTATATTAAATTAGATAATTACTAATAAAATCCATAGATGCAGAGCAGAGTAAAATAAATATGTGAGAAGTAGGTCCCCAGATTTGACCCATGACTTGGGCTAGACTGAGAAAGTAAAAATATTCTGTTTAGCATACATTTTACAATTAAGGGAAAGAAAGTGCAAGAGTGGCAAAATGCGTGGATTTAATTAACATAAATTTCTAAAATTGCCAGTGAACACTCACATAAAAATCTGAGTTAAGCAACATGATACTATGTAATAGCACCAAAAACATAACTGACATTATCATATTTTATATTCTTTTAATTTTTTCAGAATGAGAGTTTAGAAATGAACTTAAATTGAAACCATGCATGTGACACAGAAGTTTTGTTCTCCTCCTCCTCTTCTTCCCTCTTATTCAAAGACAATCCTAGGTCATGTTTCCTAGTGTAGGAAAATTTCTTCTAAGTCAATGAATGGTATTTCCAAAAGATATAAAATCTGTACCTATGTTTGTAATAGGATGCTTCAGAATTTTGTGATTTCTTTTGATAGACAGCTTTCTCACTTAGTGATTTATCTCTGATGTATCTCAACTATTAATGATTACATTATTTTAGACTATAACAATATTCTTAAAAAATAGATAAATTCTGAATATGCATTAGAGTCTCAGACTATTTCTTCAATTTCTACCCTGTTTGGGTTATGCAAATATATGGATGAGCTGGCACTGAAGCCACCCACATCCTGGTACAGCTAAACACAAATCAATTCTCCATTTGAAATAAGAATCAAATCCACATCCTCTGTGCCACACATTTGAAATTCTTGCCTTTTTTTAAGCTAGTATGTATGTCAGCTCTTTCTTTTCCTTTTTGTGAATTTGCAGTCTCAGATGTTGGTTAAGTTTTACTATTCTTCAAAAGCATTTATTTAAAAAACATGTGAGTGGAAAATGAACATGCTAAACTGATTAGGGTATGCAAATGTGGTTCAGTGGGACTGCTTTTTAAGTGAATCATACTAAGTTGAATACACAAGTAAAAGAAAATTTGTTTCAGTAACAATCTGGAAGTTAGTTCATGTGGAACAAATCAGGGCTTAAATTATAAGGATTAACTTTTCAGAATCTACTTTGCAGTTCACCTTTATAATAGAAGGAAGCATAGACTCAAATCAGAGGCCCCTTGTGGCATTTGGGGAGGTTTGGTAAGCCACAAAGGACTTACCAAGTTTTTATCCTCATTTAAAGTTAAGGAGGAGACTGAGAAAAGGACCTTCAAGGATTTACTTACTTCTTTCAAGGCACTTTAAAAGTGAACAGGTGCAATCTCTAACTATAGATCATAGGCATTCAAACCACTTTTCTAGTAAAAAAAAAAAACCCACAATATTTTAAATCACAGAATAAAATATTTTGCATGTTTATTTCTAATACTCTATTCTTGATACAGGAAAGTATCACAAATGACATTAAAAGAGAAATAACATGAAGAAAAAGGGGGAAGTGACATTTAAATATTTTTTAAATCATGTCAAAATAATAATGTCTGAAGAAATGGATTTTGAGTTTATTTTAGACTGGAAATATATACTCAAAGTACCAATGCTACATTTAATATCTTAGATTTATTTTCCTATGATAGGAAGGGTTTCGGTTTATTATGTCACAGTTAAATCAAGGAATAAGCCAGAATGATTAAAAATGTTAATCTAGGTTGCATACCACTTAACCAACACACGTGACAGTTTTGTAAGGGTACTCCAGTTTGATGTGCAGTTAATTGTAAACCTGTTTAATTCAAAACATTACATTATTGCTCATATATGAAATAGGCACTCCTGTTGGGTTTTTCTGATAAAAATATAACTCAGTATAACAATTTTGTTGAAAAGAACATGTATAAAAATGTTCCTTTTCTTTAATCAAATCATTTCAGTTCTAGGAACCTCCTAAATGAAGTCACCAAATTAAAGATTTATGTACAAAGATGTGAATCAGAACATTTATATTAGCCAAAGACTGTGGGTAATCCAAATATCTAGAGTAAGATTTAGTAATAATAAATTATGGTACATTTGCACAATGAGATACTATATAGCTAGTAATAATATTTATAAGGATTTTTTATAGGAAATTCTTGGTTAACTTTAAATAAAACAGGGACATATAGCTTAGAACTAAGCAGTATTATGAATCTTTTAAAATATACTTACTTGATTTCCAGGACTTTTTTTTTTAGAACAAAGAGAGAGAAATGGGGAGAGAGAAAAAAAGAGAAAGAAAGAGAAATGAGAGAGAGAGAGAGAGAGAGAGAGAGAGAGAGAGAGAGAGAGAGAGAGATGATGAAAGAAACATCAATTAGTTGCTTCCTGTACTCTCCCTAACCTAGGACCAAACCCAAAATCTAGGTATGTACCCTGACCAGGAATCTCACCAGCAATCTTCCGGTGCATGGGGTGATGTTCCAAACAACTAAGCTACACTGACCAAGGATAAGAATTTTTAATGCACTTTTAATTTGCATTTCTTTATAATTATGAAGGTAAACACTTTAGAAATACAATTACTGAATGATATTTATGTTGAATGAATTTTGACATCAAGACAAAGAAGAAAACCCAGCCTGTGTGGCTCAGTGATTGAGCTTCCAGCTATGAACCAGAAGGTCACAGTTCAATCCTCATTAGTGCATATTCCCAGGTTGTAGGTCTTGATCTCCAGTAGGGGGCATGCAAGCTGATTAATGATTCTCTTTCATTATTGATGCTTCTCTCCCTTTCTCTCTGAAATCAATACACACAACACACACACATACACGCACACACACACACACACACACACACACACACACACACAAACACACACACATTTAAGACAAAGGACAGAGATAATAGATTGAGGAAGGAGCAAGTGCAAATGATGAAGAGACACAGAGTAATGTTTGTGAATAACAAATAGCCTCATTTAAAACACTCCAGAATGTAGGTCACAAGATAGATAAGGGGAGATAAAATCAGATTATGCAGTTGTTTGGCTATCATCAAAATTGTATTATAAGTAGTAGGGGCTTGGAAAGGACTTTGATCTGGCAAGTAGGAAAATATGTATTTTAAGAAATAAATCCTAAACTTAGTGAAAAGTTGAAGTCTTCAGAAGACAAATTGGAGGCCAGAAGAATAATTAAGAGACTGTGATGGCCCAGCTGGTGTGGCTCAGTTGGCTGATTGTTTCCCATGCACCAGGAGGTTGCTAGTTTGATTACTGGTCAGGGCACATGCCCATTTTGCAGGTTTCAATCCCCAGTAGAGGGAGGCAGCTGACTGATATTCCTCTCTCATTGATGTTTCTATCTCTCTCTCCCTTCCTCTTTCTCTAAAATCAATAAAAACATATTTTAAAACAGAGAGACTATTACAATAATCCAGATAATAAAAATTTAGGTAATAATCAAATTTTAGAAATGGACTCTTTCACGGGTTTGGGAAATTAAGGAAGGGTGGAAAGTAAAGATGGCTACATGGTCACCTGTGGGACTCAAATAGACTCTCATAAGTCTGTTAATTTGGTTGGTGTGAACAAAAGTATATGGTGTTCTGGGGGAGGCCTAACCAAAATACCATCTTAATCTTGTGACAACGTAGCTCTGATGAATATTGCTAATAGGATACTTGCCAAATCTTTGAATCTGTTTAGACCACTTGACATGATTTGCAGCAGATGTTCAAGCTTCCTGTTGGAGGTCAACATGCAAAAAACAAGGCAAACTAAAGTTGTTACTTGAACTGGTTCAGATTAGGCTTGAACCCTTATGTGAAAAATTGCTATCAGACATACATTAACCAATGCTATTCTCTAGGTTGGCTTAGATTAAGCACAGATCAAAACTGCTTACATGATTATGCTTTTAGTAGAGGCCCAGTGCTTGGGAGTTGGGAGGTGTCCCTCAGCCCAGCCTGAACCCTCTCCAATCTGGATCCCCCAAAATCAGGCTAAACGGGCAGTCGGACATCCCTCTCACAATCCAGCACTGCTGGCTCCCAACTGCTTGCCTGCCTTCCTTCCTGATTGCCCCTAACTGCTTCTGCCTCCCAGCCTGATCACCCCCTAAAGACTCCTCTGCCAGCCTGATTGATGCCTAACTGGTCCCATGCCAGCCTGTTTGCCTCTAACTGCCCTCCCCCATAGGCCTGGTCCTCCCCAACTGCCCTTCCCTGTAGGCCCAGTCACCCCCAACTGCCCTCCTCTGCTGGCCTTGTCATCCCTAACTGTCCTCCCCTGCAGATTTGATCACCCCCAACTGCCCTCCTTATAGGCCTGGTCCCTCCCAACTGCCTTCCCCTACTGGTCATTTTGTGGTGGCCATCTTATGTCCACATGAGGACAGGATCTTTGACCACATAGGGGTGGCCATCTTGGGTATTAGAGTGATGGTCAATCTGCATATTACTCTTTTATTAGATAGGATTTGGAGTCAATTGTCTCGGGTGGAGGGGGGTGCTTTTCCTGAGTGGAAATTATCCCCAAGCTTCTCTCATCATATCAATGGCATCTATTTCCAAAGGGAGAAGTAGAATGGAAAATACACAACAAAAACAAAAAGCAGACTCAAAGAAGTAAACAAAGACACATTGAAAATGACTGCAAGAGTCTTTTAACATCCCTTTTTTCTTACGAGAACTATGTTCCAATACAAATACGGCTTAATAGTTACTTGACCATCTTTCTTCAGATTAGTATTCCTGCTCTTGAGATATCATGAGAGGCTTTCCTTTGAGAACCAAGTGACCCTGATTAAGATAGAAAGTCCCAAGCACCTGAGCAAGGGAGAACCAAAGGTGAAAGCACATCCTATAGTCTTTAGAACGTCTTTATATTTAATCTTCAAAGTTCAAGCTGATGAACCCAAAGAGAGGTGGGAGAGAGATGAAACCAATTCAGAAGTACATTGAAGTAAAACAAGTGAGTGTCCAGGAAACAACTGTAAGGTGTAAGTGGAGATCTAGTATTTGCAGCCTATTTGTATCAACACCTGGAGCAAATACCATGGTGGTATAGACAGGCTTAAATGTAGAGAATTAAGGCAAGGACTTAGAAAATAGAGATCTTTTTTTAACTCAAGCTAAGTTTGGGGAGAACATCCTAAATTTGATGTCTTTCCATTATATTGATAAGGAATAGAAAAGGGGAATTTAGAAGTTGAGATGTAATTTTAGAAATCATTCACATAAAGATTGGAGACATTGGAATGAATAATATTGAGTGGGAAAAGAAAAACTTATAAAATCAATAAAATATATTTTAAAAAGCCCTAACTGGTTTGGCTCAGTGGATAGAGCATTGGCCTGAGGACTGAAAGGTCCCAGGTACAATTCTGGTCAAGGGCATGTATCTTGGTTGCAGGAACATCCCCAGTAGGAGGTGTGCAGGAGGCAGCTGATTGATGTTTCTAACTCTCTATCCCTCTCCCTTCCTCTCTGTAAAAAATCAATAAATATATTTTTAAAGCTATAATATTGTTTTCTCTACAATAACATATAGATCATATGTTGTATTTTAATTATTTATTTGATTATGACAGTCCTTGTGTTAAGGATTAGCATAGATATGTAGCCCTCTGGACACTGGAAATTCTATGATGATGAGTATATATTCCTAAACATAGAATTAAGCATCCTTAAGTAGTAAGGATCCAGAAAGAATGTATACAAAATCTTAAACCTTACTTTAAAAATGTGGCACTCATGGGTAGTTAGTATATTTTTCAATATGTCAGTGCGCATTATAAGACCGGAAAAGAACAGCTCTCTACTTCTACCTTGTTGCAGAACACTAGGTGAGCTCGAGATGTATTCTGTGTGTAAACTCACGAGATTTTTCAGAGCACCATAAAAGCTTTTTATTGTACACTCCAATGCTGTCATCTGCAGTTAGCTAACAAATATGATAGGTTTTTAATATAATCCACCCGTCCTTGCCAGTGCTCCTTGTATGTTACGTCATCTTTCTGTGGGCCAAGAGTTTGTTTTCCCCAGATGGCCTTCATGAAGCTGCTGACAGCACTTCTGACTGAGAAACTGTACAACAGTAATCTTCCAATTCATTTAGTAGTACTGACAAAGAGAAAGCTGTTGATATCCTGATGCAAAAGCACTCTATCAGGCATTACATAGTGTCTGTGTTCTCAGCATGTTTTGGGTGTGATAAGTCATAGCACATGCTTTTTGACATCTTTCTGCATTTCACTGCCGTGTAGAGTTTCCTGAAGTTGAAATAAGGGTGACAGAAAGTAAAGAGCCAAGTGTGACATCATCAGCAACTGGTAGCAGTCACTGTATCATAAATAATACTTTGCAGACGTGTAAAACATTAAGTCATGAAAAGACCTCCACAATTCCTTTGAAGAAAATTTGAAATCAACGGCTTCACTAATTTCCACACACTGATTTTACTCAAGTCATGATAATATACTGAAATAATCAACAATGTTTTATATTGATAAGTCAAATGAAAAGAGAGTTGGTAAGAGTATCCAGTGAAAAAAAAGCTGGGCTTTTTTTTTTCAAAGCAAATTGAAAAAGTTGCATTTTTTCCCCCTTAGAAATAATTTTTCTCTTTAAAGCAGGATCACGCATCAATGACTAGAGTCAAACAAAGCAATGGGTGGCACTTCATAGGAGGTGGCTCTCTGTGGATGGAATGTCTCCTGATTCTGATTACATCTTGGTATTAATAAGGACAGCAGCTGCAGCAATCTGTTCAATTTTATGCAAATTAGCCCTGGCCCTCTGGCTTCTGGCTAGTGGCCAGGGTAGCCTTCGGCTGGGCAAAGTTTGGATTTATGGTTTATTCTCATGCTGCTGAGGTTTATTGAATTATCAGTTTTTATTTAAAGCAGAACAGTACAAAGTAATTCTGCATCTTGATCAACTTTACAATGGCTAAATTGTGTGGGATCCCCATCCACACACATGCTAGTTTAAATCATCGAATACGTTCATCATTGACTATGTCCCATCGAATACGTTCATCATTGACTATGACTCTTTTCACTGCTTTCTTTGGTAATAATGGGCTCACAGGTTTCTTCTCACTGTTCCCTTGAAGGGCTGTGAAATCAAATCATGTAACCGAGATTATAAATGTTCCCTAACTGGGACTTAGTCGGGGACACTATTTGAATCGGAGAACTTAATTGATATAATATTTTAAAAGAAATTGGTGGAAAGTATCAAAAGGTACAAACTTCCAATTATAATATAAATAAGTCCTGAGGATGTAACATATAGCACAGAAACTACAGATAATAATACTGTATTATATACTTAAAAGTTAAGAGAGTAGGTTTAAGAAACTCTTATGAGAAGAAAAAAAAGTAACCATTTGTGGTGATGAATATTGACTTACTATAGTGATGATTTTGCAATATATACAAATAAAATTGTTATAATGCTATTAATATAATGTTTAATGAAATTATTGTCATATTTTAAGTATATCTCAATAAAATATTTTAAAATATACATATCAATTATCTCCAAATATGTATATTTAACAACTGAGAATAATTTAGAAAGCTGTGCTTATGTGGATATGCAATTTTATGGTGTTTTCATGCATCCATATAATTATTTGTAATTATCATCTCAATTTTATATTCCTGCTGTATAAAATGTTAAAATATTTTATTATTATATTTCATGAATTATTACCTTTACAGACTTGCCTATAGTAAAATTAATTGATGTAATAAGCTGATTTTTCACTGAAGAGTATATAAAGGAACCTGAGCCCCGCTCGTGTCTTAATCCCTAAACGTCAGAAATAATAAGATTATAGCAAAATTTAAAAGTGTAGTTACCGGCCACCTACAATTTATCCATTTAATATGCAGTAAAGAATTATGAATCATGGCTTGGCACCCATTTCTGAACTTGCTTTACATATTTTATGGTAAATGTATTTGTGATCCTTCTTTGTTTTCATAAATTCACAGTTTTTATAAATATTATAAAATATTTCATAGGGCACATGGGATATGGAAATCCCATAGCCTCTTTTATCAGCTAACTCATCTGCAATTGTATTAAAAGCCACAAAAAAATGTAAGGATGGCACCCACCATGATCAGCTACTTGTACTAAGATTTCAGCATTAGATTGTTCCTTCTTCCTGTTAATCTAGGCCTCTTATGGGCCTTCTTTTATTTTAAGCACAGATTCAGCTGACAGCCAGCACTTGTTCTGGTTTTGAATCAAATTCTGGCAGTGTTCCCAGAATATGAACCAGTTGTTTCTTTTACACTCTCTCATTGTCCCCCACCACCCCAACTGCTTTCAAAGCAATATGCCATAACCAAACTTACACTTGCTTTAATGAGATTTAAAGTGTGTGAATCAAAGCAAACCTTCCCATGTGGCCACCAACTATCTCTGGGGTAAATTAAGACAATTGATACGCAATGTAGTCAAAGGAAAGGGGAAACGAGTACAAAAGATATCTCCTCTTTCAAGCGGACACATAGAAATTGTGTACATGTAAACAAGTTTTCCCTAAATTATTATTCACTGCCCACTTAGCTATTAGAAGCCTAATCTAAGAATTGTCCTAATTATTCTCACTGGAATTGATAGCATTATTCTTATAATGATCAACACCTTACTGTCAATTTAGCATCTTCTTTGTTGCTAAAATATATTTGAAATACAACATTATTCCTGCTATTATGGTGAAGTTCGCTGTAACCCATGTCTAGTCTAGACCCCGGACAATGATACTACTTTCTAAAGTTCTGAGAGGATGTTTTATTTAAGGCATTTCTGGGCTAACATTTAGAGGGCAATATAATAGTGGGGCCCTATGGAAATCTGAATTTAAATAACAATGCCAAGATAACAATCATTGTTGTAAATAAAAAGCTTTTAAGCAGCTAGATCTTTAGCTTTTAAAAAATGCTGATTTTCAAATGTTTACAATTATAAAACAGAAAAGTAAATAATATAAATGTGTAATAAAAGAGGATTGATTGCATTGACCTATGATCCAGGAGGTCACAGTTTGATTCCTGGTCAGGGCACATGCCCAGGTGAAGGGCTCAGTCCCCAGCAGGGGGCATGCAGGAGGCAGCCAATCAAAGCTTCTCTCCCTTCATTGATGTTTTGATCTCTCTCTCCCTCTCCCTTCTTCTCTGAAATCAATAAAAATCTGTTTTTAAAATCGAAAAAGAGGATTGGTTAAATAATACCATATAGACATAAAACTAAGCGAAATAAGCCAGAGAAAGATAAATATCACATGATCTTACTCATTTGTGGAATATAATGCACAACATAAACTGATGAACAAAAACAGATCCAGAGATAGAGAAGCATCGACCAGACCAGTGGTCTGCAAAATGCGGCTCTGGAGCCACATGCGGCTCTTTGCCCCCCTGAGTGTGGCTCTTCCACAAAATACCACGGCCTAGGCGAGTCTATTTTGAAGAAGTGGCATTAGAAGAAGTTTAAGTTTAAAAAATTTGGCTCTCAAAAGAAATTTCAATCATTGTACTATTGATAGTTGGCTCTGTTGACTAATGAGTTTGCGACCACTGGACCAGACCATCAAACCTCATAGGGGAGAGATCAACCAAAGGACTTGATGCATGCATATAAACCTAACCAATGGACACAGACACCAGGGGAGTGAGGGCACGAGTGGCGGGGGTTGGGGAGACAATGGAGGGATAAGGACACATATGTAATACTTTAATCAATAAAGAAAAAATACATGAAAAGACTGTGATATTTTACAAAGTTAAGTAATGTTATGTAGGTTTTTATTTTACACACACATATATACACGATTGAGAGATTGAGATACATGGAACACGTTTGCATATTCTGTTTCACAGATGGAAAATAAATATAGCTTCTTTGTTTTCTATAACTGATCTAATTTATTCACTGTTTCCCAGGTTGCTCAACAGGAAAAAAAATAGATAGATTGGGGATAAATTGCCTTGCTAATAAGTCAGGTTTTTCCAGTTTAATAATGCTTCCACACATTTCAGTATCTTCTGGGGAAATGGTTTTAGGATATTCCCTATACTCCTTCACATGCCCATGACCACTGATTCTCTCTAGATGACATTTGAGTAAATAGAATATTTATATGACTTTCTGGCTGTTAAAGTAAAGACCTCCTTTAACTATAATGGTATTTCATCTGTGCTAAGTTCTGCAGCTCATCCCTGTTCTGGTGTTCATTTAGGAGACACTCTAGTCTCAACCACTGTTTTGGAGTTTCATCCTAGAACCAACTATTCCTATTTATGGCCTTGGCTGCTTATATCTAGATCCAAAGCCCCCAATCAAAATGACTTTTTGTTTGTTTGTTTATTAACCTTGCTTCTGCTGGTCTTTCAGTCAACCTTATAATTGTGTCCCTTCAAAGAGGCTCACTGGGGTTCCTGGACCATTAGCCTTCCAAAGAACCTGGGAGGCCAAAAGTCCTGTGCCAGAGTCACGTATTGTAATGTCTTACTACCAGTCACTTACCTTGCTGGTTATGGTTCTAAACAGGAGTTGGGCTTCTTGTAGCAGCTCATATCTTTCTCCCTTATTTGCATGGGGAAGTGGACACTAGCTCTAATGTTTTCATGATCATCCTCATACCTATTTGGATGGTTCTATGGTATCTTCCTTCAAAATTGCTCCAAAGTTTAGGAATTTCGTCTAATTTGAGTAGCATTTGCCATAATATTTAAAATATTTGTAGTAAAAGCATCAATAAAAAATCACTTTAAAATCTAGTGCAAGTATTGCCAGGTGCTTACATGTTTAAGCAGTTCTTCAGAATATATCTGCTGAGTTAGTTATACTAGTTTAAATTTTGTAATGTAGGTTTAGCAGAGGTAGCCTTTTCTCCATTTGAAGAATAAACCTCTGAAGCAGTTACCTACAGATAATTCTAAGAGGTTTCTCTCTCAATCCCCTTGGAGTAGCTTCCTCCAGGATTACTAGAACACGTGGGTTTGGTCAAGAATGTTAAGTGGTGTCTACCAAAGCTACCAACAGCTGATCTACATGTGAAGTTCTGGATGTTCAGCTTCTCCAGTCCGAAAATTACCACACAGCTTGCCATCTTACTCTTCTGGACACACACACACACACACACACACACACACACACACACACACACACTCACACTTAATCAAATCAAGACCTCTAAGTATTCTAGTCTTGAAACCAAATAGCCCCAGTATAAAAGTTACCTTTCCCATTTGTTCCTCTTGGATTGATAGCTTACTTCTGTAAATAAATTTGCAGACTACCAAAACAAACATATGCTATGTATAAATTGTATGTTAAAATATTTTAATGGACTTTCAAAATTTGAAATTAAGCAAATCTAATATCCATATTAAAACTTAAGGTTGGTTTGTTATATTTAATCATTATTTTTAATAGAGCTGAAGCTAATTCTAAACATTAAGATCCAAGTCACATGAAAAGTGTCTGAAGGCTGAAAGATGTGTTCATAGATATTAAATGAAAGTACAAAGCTATGTTGAAAACAAAGAATATCTGTATTCTCTAATCTCAGTAAATAGTAAAATATATACCGTAATTACCTGCCATAAGGACATTGAGCAGAATATTACATTATTCCATTTAATTAAATTTTTTTTATTTTGTGAAACATTATTTTCAGCAATTATTTGAAAATTCACTTTACAGAGCATTTGTAGATCATCCTATATTTCATAGAAAACTTTCTATGAGATAGTACAAAGAAAGAAAAGTAAAATTTAACGCAGTACATGGAAAAGCAAAGTTTAATCTTAAAAAAATTAGTTTTTTACTTTAGAGCACATCGATGATTATCTGGCATTTTAAGCACTGTGTTCAGTGGAAGCATATTAATCTGAATCCAATACTTGCAATATTATTTTAACAAGGTTTTTTCCCCTCTTCAGTTTGAAATCTCAAAAATAAGTCTATTTTTCTTGGGTGGTCACTGTAGAGATAGATTTAAGCATTCAAAATAGAAAAAGCATCATGAAATATCCAGTATATTAAATTAACATCTTGCAAAAACCCCTCTGCAAAATCCAGATGATTATATTACTTTTGACAGACTGTAGGCGGTAAAGTTTTAACTTTAAAGAAAGGGCTTTCTGGTTCTGTTTTCAAGTTTAAAATAATGAAAGGAAAACACACTGAAATTCCCACATTATTAAATAAAACATTTAAGTGGCCAAGGGCCAATCATTGTCACGCCATGAACAAATGCCTTATGGTAATATGTTCCATAACTGTTTGCTAAAAAATACCAATTTTAACACATTTGCACATGATTAGACACCATAAAAAGTTGCTTATTGAAGCCAGTGTCATAACACTGTTATTCATGCCCAAGGGGAGGGAAGCTTCAATGCAAACCTGAATGAGAAAGGTGGTGTGAAATAAGTTCCACGTTGTGAAAACAGATCCTAAGTGGATTTGCCAATAGCCGACTCCATTCAATGGTCAGAAGTTCATAACATCAGCATCACGAGACTGTGCAAAGCTAAGCAAATGTTAACTAAAGAATTTTCTAAGCAAGTAAAGTATATAAAAATCAATAATTAAAATTAAATTTTAAAAAAATCTATTTAACCTTAGAAATCTTATTTTGAAAATGAATGTTTTATGGCAAAAGAGAATTTGGGTTGGCTTCGGATTTTTTTTTTTCAGCACTTCCAAAAAAAAAAAAATCTATCATATCTAGCAATTAGTACGCCAAGGGATTAACAAAGCAGGAAAACTTTTTTGAGTTTTAACATAATCAGAAGTTTTATGACTATAAAACCAAACAAAAACAGAAAAGTAGAAAATGTACCCAATCGTCTGTGGTGCTCCCTCTCAGCCTTGTTGTCATCACAGGGTATTCTCCTGTGTGACTTTGTCTCCCCATGGTTGTCACTTTTAGGAACACCAGTCATATACATTAGGAATTTACCCTGTTCCATTATGACATAATCTTACTACCATTCTGTTACCATTTTAATGATATCTGCAACAATTCAGTTTCCAAATAAAGTTTAATTCTGAGGTACTTTGATTGAAGACGTTAATCTATTTTTTAAAATATGTTTGTGTTTTTTTTATTGTTTGTTTGTTTGTTTCAAAGAGAGGAAGGGAGATGGAGAGAGAGATAGAAACATCAATGATGAGAGACAATCATCATCAATTGGTTGCCTCCTGCATGCTCCCTTCTGGACTTAGCAGGCATGTGCTCTGGCCTGGAATCCAACAATGACCTCTGATTCATGGCTCAATGCTTTACCACTGAGCCACTCCACACAATTCAATCCATAACAGCAAGTGTTTGTAGCATCAAACATTCACAATTATCTGTAATAATAAAAGCATAACGTGCTAATTAGTCCGGACAGCCAAATGACCTTCTGGATGTCCTTCCAGACAAAGCCACAGCGGTGGGGGCCAAGGCAGAGGTGTTTAGAATCATTACTATAAAGAAGAAATATTCATGAATTAATTCAGAACTTGTATTAATTTATTCAGTTAACATTATAAAGGCATTAAGCATAAATTTTAAAAATTGCATCCCCAATTAAGGAAAAAATGTTTTTATATTTGGGTGATGGGTCTTTAAAAACTTTATTATTGAATTTAGATTCCTGAGCAAAAGTTTCTGAATACAAATGACCTGTTGAATTGCTCTACTAGGCAAATTCTAGATACTAAAAGCTTCTAGATTTCTAAAATATGGAAATGGGTACCTCACAAAATTGGGCCCAGGAAGATTGCATAGGTAAAAATGGTATTAACCCTAAAGTACAGTCTTGGCGTTCATACTGATTAATCACACAACTGCTACCTTAGCATCTCCATTCCTAGAATAGAGACTCTAACACTGAATTCATTCAGTTATTGCAAATCTGAAGTAAGATAATCTTGCAAAATATTATAAACAGTAAGACTGAATTTAAAAATATGATTAGTACTTTTCAGTTAATTAACACCAATATCCCCAAGTTCCATGTATTTAGCATGTGGGAGGATGACCACGAAGATTGCACTATGGTATTCCCAGCTCTTACCTCACAGTGTTTTCTCTCCTCTCAAATACTATTCCAGTGGTTTCAGCAATTAGAATCTTATTTAAAAAGTGGGTATTCTTTTTTAACTTCAAAAGCATTTTATTATTATTATTATTATTATTATTATTATTTTAATACTTATTGTTTGAAGTATTATATATGTCTCCTTTTTCACCCATTGATCTCTCCCCGATTGTTCCCACCCCCATAGCACATGCCCTGACACTTCTACTGTCTGTGTCCATGGGTTAAGCTGATATACATGCATACAAGTCCTTTTGGTTGATTTATTTTCCCCACCCCCACCTTGCCTTCCCTCTGAAGTTTGATGGTCTGTTCCATGCTTCTCTGTCTTTGGATCTATTTTAGTTCCTCAGTTTGTGTTGTTTATTATATTCCACAAATGAGTGAGATCATGATATTTATCTTTCTCTGACTGGCTTATTTCATTTAGCATAATGTTCGCCAGGTCCATCCATGCTGTTGCAAATAGTAAGAGTTTCTTCTTTTTTATAGCAGTTTAGTATTCCATTGTGTGAACATACCACAGTTTTCCTATCCACTCAACTGATAATGCGCACTTAGACTGCTTCCAAATCTTAGCTATTGTAAATCGTGCTGCTAAGGACATAGAGCTGCATATATCCTTTCCGATTGGTGCTTCTGTTTTCTTAGGATACATTCCTTAGACATGGAATTACTGGGTCAAATGGAAGTTCCATTTTTAGTTTTTTGAGGAATCTACGTACTGTTTTCACAGTGGCTGCTCCAGTCTGCATTCCCACGAGCAATGCATGAGAGTCCCTTTCTCCAAATCCTTACCAGCCCTTCTCATTTGTTGATGATAGCCATTCTGACAGGTTGAGATGGTACGTCACTGTTGTTTTGATTTGAATCTCTCAGATGATTAGTGACTTTGAGCATGTTTCATATGTCTCTTGGCCTTCTGTATGTCCGCTTTCCAAAGGGGTCAATTTAGGTCCTTTGCCCATTTTTTTTTATTGGATGGTTTATCTTCCTTTTGTTAAGTTGTATGAATTCCCTATAAATTTTGGAGATTAAACCCTTAACAGAGATAACATTGGCAAATATGTTCATCCATTCAGTGGGCTTTCTTGTTGTTTTGTTGATGGTTTCTTTTGCTGTGCAGAAGCTTTTTATTTTGATATAGTCCTATTTGTTTATTTTCTTCTTAGTCTCCATTGCCCAAGAGCTGTATCTCTAAAGATAGTGCTACAACATATGTCTGATATTTTACTGCCTGTGAATTCTTCTAAGATTTTTATGTTTTCCTGTCTTACTTTTAAGCCCTTTATCTATTTTGAATTTATTTTTGCGAATGGTGTAAATTGATAGTTTAGTTTCATTTTTTTGTATGTATCCCAACACCATTTATTGAAGAAAATGTCTTGACTCCATTGTATGCTCTTGCCTCCTTTGTCAAATATTAAATTGAGCATAATGTCTTGGGTAGATTTTTGGGTTCTCTGTTCTGTTCCATTGGTCTATGTGTCTGTTCTTGTGCCAGTACCAGGCAGTTTAAGAACAGTGACTTTGTTTATTTTTGAAGAAAAGAGACAGGGGAGAGTGATTGATATAGAGGTAGGGAGGCATTGCACAGGCTGTCAAGTTAAAGGGGAAGGCTGGGGTGGATGGGAGGCGGATGCTGGGGGAGATCACCTGAAGGACTTGTATGCATGCATATGAGCATAACCAATGAATGAAAGACACTGGGGTGGAGAGGGGGCCAGGTGGGGACATGTGCTAGGGGGTAAGGGATGCTGGGGGAGGATATTGGGGGGTAAAAGGAAAACATATGTACTACTATTAAATATAAGCTATACTGCAAAAAAAATCAATAAAATATATTTTAAAAATTAAAAAAATAATAAAATAGAAAAGAACAGTGACTTTGTAAAATAGTTTGATATCTGGCATAGTGATCCCTCCAACTTTGTTCTTCATTCTCAAGATCACTGCAGCTATTCGGGGTCTTTTTTTTAATTCAGTATAAATTTTTGGAGAGTTTGCTCTAGGTCTGTGAAATACATCCTTGGTATTTTAATGGGGATTGCACTGAATCTATAGATTGCTTTAGGTAGTACGAAGATTTTAATGATGTTGATTCAACCAATCTATGAACACACTATATTCTTCCATTTGTTTATGTCTTCTATCTCTTTTTTTCAATATCCTGTAGTTTTCTGAGTACAGGTCTTTTATGACCTTAATTAAGTTTATTCCAAGGTATTTTAATTTTTGTTGGTGCAATGGTAAATGGAATTGTGCTTTTAATTTCTCTTTCTGTGAGTTCATTGTTGGTGTATAAAAAACATATATTTCTGGCTGTATTTTATATCCTCCTATGTTGTCAAATTCATTTATTAAGTCTAATTGTCTTTGATGGAGTCCCTAGGGTTTTCTTTGTACAGCATCATGTCATCTGCTAATGACAGTTTTATTTTTTTCAATTTGGATGCCTTTTATTCCTTCTTCTTGTCTAATCACTATGGCTAGCACTTCCAGTACTATGTTGAACAAGAGTGGTGAAAGTGGACATCTCTTTCTTATTCATGATATTAGGGGAAATGGTTTTAGTTTTTACCCATTGATGTTGGCTGTAAGTTTGTCATATAAGGCTTTTATTATGTTGAGGTATGATCTCTCTATTCCAATTTACTGAGAGTTTTTATCAAGAAACTCTTTTTCTGTATCGATTGATATGATTATGTAATTTTTGTCTATCAAATTGTTTACGTGATGTATCATGATTATTAATTTGTGGATACTATATAATCCTTGCATCCCTGGAATAAATCCCCCTTGGTCATAGTGCATGATATTTCTTTTTACCCCTCCTTCTTTTTCAGTTATAAACATTTTAAATTTAAAAATGGATCTTTCAGGGGAAAAAGATTAAGAATTATTGTAGAAGACATTCTATTAGAAAGCCCCATTGGATGATGGAATAACTTTTTATTTATGGACTTTTATCACTTCCATAACTTTGGGCTTTAAGGACTTTAAAGTCTTCTGATTCTGCCTGATAGACATTGGAAAAGTAGGGGCCACGTGGGTGGAGGAGGGGTGTTTGGGCCAGTAGTATTTTCTTTGACTTTAATATTTTTAATGCAGCATTATTTAATCCCAACAAAATGCACAGATATTAAGTGTTAACTTCATGGAGTTTTGATAAATGCACACACTCATAAGCTCTCTATCTCTATTACAATATAGAAAATTGTATCATACCAATTTGTGTTCC
This sequence comes from Antrozous pallidus, assembly GCA_027563665.1. NCBI lineage: Eukaryota > Metazoa > Chordata > Mammalia > Chiroptera > Vespertilionidae > Antrozous > Antrozous pallidus. The sequence goes on along the minus strand of CM050511.1, from coordinate 42,763,199 downwards.
ACAGAGCTTTCCAATTAATCAACACACTGCTATTGGAAATCACTCTTCTGATTTCTGTCATCATAGCTCCGTTCTGCTTTTTCTAGAACTTAATATCATGGAATTATACAGTATATAATTTTGTGTCTGGTTTTATTTAACACAATGTGTGAAATTTGCCATATTTTGTATGTATAAACAGTCTGTTTCTCTTTATTACTGACTATATTGCCTCTCATGGATATAACACAATTGGTTATGGGCATTTGAGCAATTCCCAGTTTGGGGCATAATAAACAACACTGTTTTAAACATTCTTCCACAAGTTTTTGATGACAAAGTTTTTGTTTCCATTGAATAATCATCTGCTAGTGGAATAATTGTTAGATATATGCTTAGTTTTCATACGGAACTACTAGTATCAAACATTTTTCCAAGGTTTGCACCATTTTACATTCCCTTCACAATATTTTAGTATTCTCTTTTCCCATCTTCCTGAAAAGCATATTTTGTTTTGAGTCTTTTATTTTAGTCATTATTATTGTGACTTTAATTTGCATTTCCTTGATGGTCATTTGTGTGGAGCATTTTTTTAAATGTATTTATTGACAATTTAACTACCTATTGGGAAAAGAATCTATTAATGTTTTTAAATTGAATTTAATATATAAATGAAATTTTTAAAGTTTATAAAATTGTAAAATTCTGCTTCATAGAATTCATTTATTAAGTATACGTATTGAGACTATTTTTTTCCAAATCTATGGCTATTTAATTTCTCTAAAGTTTTTAAAAGAACATAGTTGTTATTTTGTATAACTTACAATTAACCCATTTTTTAAATGATAAGTGCTTTGTGTGTTAAGAAATATTGGTTCCCTAACTGGTTTGGCTTAGTAGATAGAGCATCTGCCTGTGGACTGAAAGGTCCCAGGTTTGAGTCCAGTAGGAGGTGTGCAGGAAACAGCTGATAGATGTTTCTCTCTCGTGGCTGTTTCTAACTCTATCCCTTTCTCTTCCTCTCAGCAAAAAATCAATAATATATATTTTTAAAAAGAATAAATATTTGCTATCCAAGTTTGTTAACATAGTCTTCCTTTTTTTTCTAGATTTATAGTAAAGCTTTTACTGTTGGTCCATAATCTATGTAAAATTAATTTTTCTGTTGAGATGTGAGGCAATATTTGTAGTTCTCTTTTCCCCCTGCAGAGAGAGTTACTAATTCCAATAACATTTGTTGAAAGAATTGTCTTTTCCGGATTGTATTATTTTGGGTTAAGGTCAGTTGACCATATATATGTGGATCTTTTTGGACATTTTATGTTCCACTAATTTGCTCTGGTTTTGTTTGTTTGTTTATTTGTTTGTTTAATTAATACCACACACTGGTTTATTATGGCTTTAAGTTCTCCTAAACAGTATAATTCTTCAAATTTTGTTTCCTTTCAAAAATTATTTGAGCTACTTATGCCCTTTTGCATTTCCGTGTGGATCTTAGAATCAGATTACGATACTTTTTTTTTCCTTTTCTTTTTCTTTTTTCAGAAAAAAGCTGTTATGTAATTTGATTGAAATAGTCTTGAATTATAGTTAATTTTCGGAAAGATTGACATCTTAGTAATATTGAGTATTCTAATTAATTAGCATGTTATATACCTCTATTTTGATATTTATACTTACTTTTCAAAATTTTGGGGGTTTAAGTGCAGAGGTCTTTGCACATTTCTCTTTATTATATCTTTAAGTAGTTTCTAGTTTTAATGCTGATATACAATTTTTAAAATTCCATTTTTCAGGGTTTTTTTGCTGGTGTATAGAATTATTTAAGCATTCCTAGGTGTTGGTATATAAAAATTTGTACACATTTTGACCTTGTTTGCTGTGAACTTGCTAATTTAGCAACTCTAGTATGTATTTTAGCTATCTCATGATTTTCTATATAATCAGTCATGTTGTGTGAAAATAAATGCAGCCTTTTATCTTTTCTAAATTTTATAATTTTTATTTATTTTTCTTGAACATGACATCGGTTAGAATTTGTAGTACAATGTTGAATATAACTGGTAAGAGTAGATATTCTTTCTTCTTGATTAATATTCTATCATTAAGTAAAATTTTACCTGGACGGTGTGTGTGTGTGTGTGTGTGTGTGTGTGTGTGTGTTTGTAGATGACCTTTATTTCACTGAAGATGTCTCTTTCTATATTTTGAGAGACATTTTTAGTATAAATAATCATTTAATATTTTTCTAAATGCTCTTTTGCATCTATTAAAACTATTTTACATTTTATTTTTTATTCTATTAATATTATGGCCTGCATTGGTTAATTTTTTAATGGTGAACATTGCATCTCTGAATGAAGTGCAACTTGGCCATGATATAGTCTCATTTCTATTTAACATCTGATTAGATGTTAGTGTGTATTTTTTAAATTTTTGCATCTTTTTACATGAGTGATATTGTTCTATAATTTGTTTTTCTTATAATGCCCTTGTAAGTTTTTGAAAATAGCATTTTATGCTATTTTCATAAAAGAAACCAGAAATTGTTCCCAAGAATTTAGAACTATTGGTATTATTTCTTGTTTAAATGTCTGATGTAATTCACTAATGAGGTCATCTAGGACTGGAGATTTTAATGGGATTTTAGTCTTCTGGGGCCACTGAAACAAGGTTCCACAAACTGAATGCCTTAAAAACTATTGTCTCACAGTTCCTTAGGCTAAAATTCTAAGATAACAGTGAGGGGAAGCCTGCTGCCTCCACATCTAGAAAAGGATCCTTCTGCATTTCTGTTTCTGGTAGCTCCAGGCATTCCTTGGTATGTGAAAGCATAACTCCAGTCTCCGCCTTCACCTTCTTTTGGCCAGCTGCCTGTGTTTTTGTCTTTGTGTCAAAAGCTCCTTCTTCTTACAAGTTATATATGCTTAGGACCCACCCTACTCAAGTATAACCTCATCTTAAGATCTCTAATTACACCTGCAATGACCTCACTTCTCAGTGAGGGCACATTCTAAAGTACGCGGGGTTAGGATTTGAACATTTTTTCCCCCGGAGGGAAATAATTTAATTCATAACATAGATATTTTAAAAATCATATCAATAAAAATTTTATTTGTTTTTAGGTATAACTAATATACAATTAAATACATAAATACAATCTTCTAAAATTGAATCAGTAAGAAACAGAAAACCTGACCTATAACAATTGATGAAATTGAAGCACTAATCAAAATATTCCCAGCAAACAAAAGTCCTTGTCTGGATGGCTTCACAGGGGAGTTTTAGCAAATATTCAAAGAACTAATAGCTATCATCCTCAAACTATTCCAAAAATATCCAAGAGGAATAAACTCTCCAAGCTCTTTTTATGAGGCCAGCATTATCATAATTCCAAAACCAAATAAAGACTCTATAAAGAAAGAGAATTACAGGCCAATATCCCTTATGAACATAGATGCCAAAATCCTCAACAAAATATTAACAAATTGGATCCAGCAATATATTAAAAAGATCTTGCACCATGGTCAAGTAGGATTTATTCCAGGGATGCATGGCTGGTACAATATTAGCAAATAAAAAAAATGTGATCCATCACATAAACAAATTGAAAGACAAAAATCACATGATCATATCAATAGATGCAGAAAAAGCATTCATGCCAATCTAACACCCATTTTTTTATAAAAATTCTCAACAAAGTGTGAATAGAGGGATCAGACCTCAACATCATAAAGGCCATATATGACAAACCTACAGCCAGCATCATACTTAATGAGAAAAAACTAAAATACTAGTGAGGAGAAACTTAAGTAATGGCTTCAAGCCTGAGGATATATGAACCTAGGAATAAATTTGATATAATCACACTTGCCTTATTGCCCATCCATATTTTGCTCTGCTCCTATGCAGTTTGAAGTCTTCTGATATCTTCTTTTCTGGTCTATATTGAATCAGTTCTCTGGGTTTGGCCTTCACTCCCCACTCCAATGAGCATCAAGCTATATCACTGTTAGGTGTCAAGAGAACAACAAGGTGATTCACCCTAATTGATTACACTGCAAGATTATTGATTCTGTATTTTATAAAAGAATACTAATGACTAATTGGTCAAATTTAAAAGAATATATATTAAATAAAATAGCAATAGGCACTAAACTAGTGTCATGTGTTTCCATTTTTAGTACTCAGAGATCTTGTGAAAGAGATATAAATATACATACTCTTTCCACAGTGTAGAAGCAAATTCAGGACATATGTGGTGGGAGGTTGGCAGGGGGGATCTGTCTTCTGCCCATCAATTACATGACTAGGATGGGCTACACAAAAGACCTCTCTCTTACCCCAAAGCATGTTGATGCCACATGTCTTTCTGGCCCTCAAGGACAGAATGCAACACACCCCCTCAGGTAATTAATTTGCCTCTCTTGCAAATAAGAATAATAAGGAATAAGAATTTGACATATAACATATTATAAACCAATTACAAATTTCACAAATTAAAAATTATATAAAAGCTAAAATTATTTTCAAATAATGAACCATACAGGATATGAATATGAATTGAAAGAATAACTAAATAAAACACAAAATTCAAATGTCATAAGCAGAGCTATCCATAAGAATAAAAAATTATTATTTTAAATGCTAAACATAAGGTAAAATTAATTTGTTCTTGAAATTCTTTTAAAAAAACATTTGTGAGCTCTGGCTGGTTTTCCTCTGTGGTTTGAATGTTGGCCCTCAGACCAAAGGGTCGCAGTTTTGATTCCTTGTCAAGGGCATGTACCTGGTTTGCTGGCTCCTTCCCAGCCCTGACCTGGAGAAATTCAATAGATGGGTCTTTCTCAAATATGCTTCTATCTCTTTCCCTCCCCCATCCTTCCTCTCCTGCACTCTCTCTCTCTCAAAAAAAATCAATGGGAAAAATATCCTTGGATGGGAAATTTTTTTAAAGTGAGTTTTTTACCTTCTTGAAGCTATTCAGTTAAAAAAAACTGATAGAACTCAATTCAATAGAGCTTTATTTTATACTTGCTCAGTACAATATCCTGTGTTAATTACTTTGAATTCCATTGTTTTTCCTTTAAGTTGCTTGCTGCAATGCAAATCTCTAAAGCTGGAATAGCAAACTCAAAGTCTTTAGGTCATTCAGGTGAAATCTAGATAGGGGTGTAACACCACATGAAGTGGTTGGGAACTATCAAAGGAGATAGAACAGTGAATTAGTCAGCTATAGTTCAATATTGCCATGCACAAATATAGACTCCATGTTGTCAGATCTTGGCATGATTTTCAAGAGTATTTTTATGTGAAATATGATTTTCAACTACTGACAATAACTTTTGGTTGAGTATATGTTTGTATATTTCCAGAAAACAACTCCAAGACCATGTGGATTCCTGCAACAGGGAGGAATTGACAGGTCTGCTCCAACCACGAAGACAAGAGAAGAAACAGTTTAGAGATAGAAGCCGCTGATGACACCTTGCCATGCTAGCAGTCAGCAGCTGTGTGTCACTGCAGGTTGCCCAGGACCAAACCAGAGAGGGTCAGACCTGCATTTCCACCATGTGTCCACCATCAGGATATCATTGCCAACATGTACTCATAAGGAACTGTTTGACATTGAAACTGGGACTCAGAACTGTTGGACATTGAAATTGGGACTCAAACATTTTTTGTTATTATATGTTTATTTCCAGTCTGCAGAGGCAAGATTTTTTAAAGAAAAGAAATGGGGAAAAAATGATACAGAGGCAAAGAAGCATTGAACAGACTGTCAAACTACAGCAGGAAGACAGAGGAGGTTGGGGTGGGGGGGGGGCTGTAGGAGATCAACAGGAGGACTTGTACTCATGCCTATAAGCATAACCAATGGATATGACACTGGGGGGAGGGGCAGGTGAGGATATGTACTGGAGGGTAGGGAGGCCTGGGGGGAGGTCAATGGGGGTAAAAAAGGAGACATATGTACTACTATTTGTAACACTTTAAACAATAAAAAATGTTAAAAAATTAAATGCCAAAAAATATCTTGCAGGATGAGTATCACATATAGGATAAAAATTTAAAAATCACAACTTTAAAGTATATGCTTGAAATATTCAGCTAATTTCAATGAGAATAATTAATCAACCCCTTTTCAAGCCCTGCCCTTCAATTGAAAATGATCTATAATATCTAGATTACCAGATCTGCTATGGATTGAATGTATCTTCCCCAAATCCTAATGGATTGGGGAAGTCTAATCCATTGGAGGAGTCCTAATATTGAAGTCCTAATTACCAATGTAATAGTATTTGGATGTGGGAACTTTGGGAGGTGATGAGGTTATGAGGACAGAGTCCTCATAAATGTAATTAGTGCAACTATAAAAGCCATGTGAGGCTACAGTGAGAAGACAGCTACCTGGAAGCCAAGAAGAGACTTTTCATCAAGAACCCTGCCATAATCTTGGACTTCCATACTCCAGAACTGTGAGAAATAAATTCCTATTGTTTAATCCAGACAGTCTGCAGTACATTTTTATGGCTGCCCAAGCCGAATTAACCAGCTAATTGCCACGTGTTCAAAATGGGATGATATTGAAATGTCTTCCGTATGCGCCGGAATATTTACGAATTTAAGTTACTATAATTTTCTTTACAAACCCAGAGAAGTCACTAACAAGTCTGATTTTAAAACTGGGCAACCAGTTGATATGGGAGGTTTGTGGCTATAGACACTTGCGGCATGTGGGGAGGTCTGTCTCTTGCGTCTATAGATGCTTATGGCCAGCAATAGGTTAAGACAAGGTCAAAAGAAAAATAATAAATTGTTTTATATTTTCAGCTACTTTTTACTCAGCAACATTAGCCAAACATGACTATTTCTTCTTGGTACTAACATAGTTTTAAACTTGTATTCCGATTCGTTAACAACCTCATTCCAGTCTCCTATGTGGTTTTATCTTTCTGAATGATGTTCAGTTGTGGGTGTTACTTATTTTTGTATCTCCAATCTAAATTGTTCTTATTTGCCTCACACACGTATATCCACTTGGATGTTTAACCAGTATCATGTCCCTTGGTTTTCCTCTAATCTTATTTCTCCTTCGGTCAGCTTCATTGCAATAAACGGTGTCAGTCGCCTAACCTACTCACTTGTGCAAGGCATGAATCTGAGATTTATCCTTGATAACCACCTCTCAACTATGTAAATTTTATACGTTTTTTCTGTAGCCACATTAACTCTACCTACCATCATCTTACACTTTGATTACTAAAAAAAGCCTCCTAATGCAATTCCTTGAATGAATTCTTGCTCATTCTCATAGTACAAACAAATATTTTTAAAATGACAAATTATAAATATATTATCATTCATTTCCCTATTTTAAAACCTTCAATGAATCTTTAAGCAAAATTTAAAATTCTTATAATGGACCAAGCAGTTCTGCATGGTGTAACACCTGCTGCTGGTTAGGCTTAGGGTTAGGGTTAGGGTTAGAATATTAAAATCCCTTACAAGGAATATGCTACTGCCTCTCTCTGTCCTTTAATGTCCATCAATAATAGCTTAATTTATTTAGATGTTCCTATAGTGGGTGCATAAATGTTTACAAAGGTTATATTCTCCTGTGGAATTTATTTCTTTATGATTATGTAATGTCATTGTCTCTTAGCCTTTGTTTTAAAGTATATTTTGTCTGATATAAGTATTGCTACCCCAGCTTTTTAAAATTTGCATTTACATGAATTTTTTTCCTACCCCTTTTCTTTCAATCTGTGTATGTCTTATTATCTAAAGTGGGTCTCTGATAGGAAGCATACAAGGTAGGGCAAAAGTAGGTTTACAGTTGTTCATATGGAAAATAATACAGTCCTATGTAATAAAATGCTAATATACAAATTGTCCCCTTGACCAGGAGTTTGATCTGGAGTCTGACCAGGTGACGGGGCCAGCTGGCCAACAGCCCACATATCTTCCCCACAGCTTGCCCTACCTCCAATTAGCCCCCAACAATGATTAGAGTGGGGCCAGCCCATCAACCACCCTCGGCCCCTCCCCTTGGCCGGCTCGTTCCATCTGCCCCCATGGGGGCAGGCAGGCTGCATCCCGCCCATGCGTGAAATTATGCACAAGGCCTCTAGTCCTATCTAATAAAAGAGTAATATGCAAATTTACCATGCCTTCAATCAAGCCACATGCACAAGCCAAGCCCACCAGCCAATCAGGAACAAATAAACCCCAACCAAGATGGCTGTGGCCACTGAGAGCGGGAGGGAGGCTTGGGTTTCCCCGGCAATGGAGGAAGCCAAACTTTCCACTTGCCCTTGCCAGCCTAGGCCTCCACTCAATGCTACAAAGTTTCAATTATAGAAAGTAAATGTCCCAACAGAAATGGCTGCCACCACAGAGCAAGCAGAAGGCTTGGCTTTGCTCCAGGCTACATAATTAATCCCAGATCCCAGGGCCTCTGCTTGGGTCACTGGGAGGTGTGGCAGGCCTGCAAATCACCAAAGGCCCCTCTCCCAGGCTGACCCATGCCCCCAAGGGAGCCCCCACCCTCATCCAGGATACCCTTCAAACCAGCTGACCCCCAACCATGTACCAAGCCTCTATCCTATCTAATAAAAGAGTAATATGCAGATTGACCATCACTCCAACACACAAAAGGACTGCCCCCATGTGGTCAAATCTGGCTGCCCCATGTGGACACAAGATGGCCACCACAAGATGGCCAGCAGGGAAGGGCCGTTGAGAGGGACCAGGCATGCAAGGGAGGGCAGTTGTGGGTGATTAGGCCAGCAGGGGAGGGCAGTTGGGAAGGACCAGGTCCACAGAGGAGGGAAGTTGGGGGCAAACAGGCTGGCAGGGGAGCAGTTAGGGGCAATCAGGGAGGCAGGCAGGCAAGCAGTTTAGAGCCAGCAGTCCTGGATTGTGAGAGGGATCCCAGATTGGAGAGGGTGCAAACTGGGCTGAGGGACACCTCTCACTCCCCGTGCATGAATTTTGTGCACCGGGCCTCTAGTCTATACTAATAAAAGGGTAATATGCTAATTAGACCAAGAGACCTTCTGGACATCCTTCCGGACAAAGCCATGGTGACGGGGCCAAGGCAGAGGTGGTTAGAGGTAATCAGGCCAGGAGGGAAGGGAAGTTGGGGTTGAGCAGGTTGGCAGAAGGGGCATTTGGGGGCAAGCAGGCTGGCAGACAGAGAGGTTTGGGGTTATCAGACAGTCAGTCAGAGGCAGTTAGGGGTGATCAGGCAGGCAGGCAGGAGAGCGGTTAGGAGCCAGCAGTCCCGGATTGAGAGAAGAATGTCTGACATCCCCCAAGCAATGCCAGATTGGAGAGGGTGAAGGCTGGGCTGAAGGACATTGTCCTGCACAGATTTTGTGCACCATGCCACTAGTAATTAATCAATAATAATATAAGAATATTGTATTTCCTTTACCAGATTAGGGAAGTTTTAGTCATTATTTCTTCAAATAGGTTCTCTATTACTTCCAGCTCTCTCTTCTCCTTCTGGTACCCTTCTGATGAGATTGTTGTCATGTTTGATGTTCTTCTAAAGATCCCTTAAACTATCCCCATTTAACATTATGTTAAGTGAAATAATCCAGTCAGAGAAAGACAAGAAAGTAGCATATAATATCACTCATATGTGGAATTTAATGAATAAGCAACTACCAAGCAAAATAGAGACAGAGTCATAGATAGAGAGCAGGAAGATAACTCTGGTGGAGGAATAATGGGAGTGAGGAGAAGGATTGAGAAAAGAAAAAACTCAGACACAGACAATACTGTGGAGATTGCAGAGAGGTGGAGAGTGGTTGAAAGTAGAATAGAGTTTAGGGGAAATAAATGATGTTAGAAAAAAAATTAAAAATTTTTCTTTATGCTGTTCTGAATAGGTATTTTCTGCCACCTTGTCTTCCAAATTGCTGATTTAATCATGTTTCATCTAATTCTGTTTTGATTCCTTCTAGTATATTCTTAATTTCATTCATTGTATTTTTTCATTTAAGAATGTTCTATATTTTCTATGATTTTTTTATGTTTACTCATTTTTTCAGTTCTCATTAAGTTCCTTGAGCATTCTTATAACGAGTGTTTTGAACTTTGCATTCAATAGATTATTTGCCTCCATTTCATTTCATCCTTTTTCTGGAGATTTCTCCTATTCTTTCATTCGGACATATTTCTCTATCTCCTCGTTTTAGTTGCTTCTCTGTGTTTATTTCTATGTATGAATTGTTTCATCTTCTTGTTTGTAAGGTGAGCCTTATGTCCTTGGTACCTTAGTGGGTCCAGTGGTGGAATCTTCCTGGTCACCGGAACCAGAGTGTCCCTTGTGTGAGCTGCGTGCGCAGGTAGAATTGATTGTTAGGCTAACCAGCTGTGAAAATTGGCCAAGACCACAGTGTAGGAGCTGCTGTGAAGGAACTAATCCTATGAAGTGTGATTGGCCCCAGCAAGATCTGGTACCTGTCTTGACTATCCTTTGAGTGTGCCACCTGTTGAGCTAATTAGGCGGTGCCTGTTGTGGTCTGAAACTGGTCATCATGTGCATTGGTTCTGGGGTTTGTTGGGAGGGGTTCTAGTGCAGGCCACAGGGTATAACTGGCTAGGAGCTACTTATTAGGTACTGTAAAGCAATATGATGTTGGTAGCTACCTCTGGTAGGCCTAGATATCTTTTGGAGAGTACATACTAAAAATTAAGGCCAGAAGCCACCAGTATTGGGAATGGGGTAGGTCATCAAAAGGCCCAAGGCAGCCTGAGAGCTGCCCATAAGATTCAATTGCTGAGCGAGCCTCAAACAGTATGAGAGTTCCATGAGGCCGTTATTCAGGGCGTCACCAGGGTTGGGTGAGTGGTGTTCACCAAGTTAATTCAGATTCAGGTTTAGCACCTGTTTTGAGCCTGAGGCCACTGTTGCAATGGGGTGGGATCTCAGGCAGTCATCAGAGTGGAATAAATGTTCACCAAACTAATTCAGATTCAGATTTGGCTATGTATGGAGAAGGCTCAACAAAGGAACAATGAAGGCTGTCCCTCCAGCCCTTGTCCTGAAGCCAAGTCACACAAATCGGTTTTTGCCTGAATGTTTCCACCTACCTCCATTCCCAAGCTATACTAGAGTTTGGAGTTTTTTAAGAATGACCACAATATGGGCCCAGGTTGGCTGCCACTGAAAGAGCCTCCCACAGTGCACAAGTTAAGTGAGGCAGGATCTCAGAGAGTGGTAAGGTTGGGGCAAATGGAGCTCATCACAGTAATGCAGATTTAGATTTGGTTGTGTGTGGGGAGGGCTCAACACAAGAAAGTTGGTGCTCATCTTATGTGCGAGAGGAGTGCTCAGCACTGGAACAAGGGCAGCTTCCCCTCACCCTAAAGTCACAGAACTCCATTTCTCCTTGTGTTTCTGGAAACCCCACACCACTATCCCTAAACTAGATCCCATTGTGAGTTTGTGCATGAGCTCTTTGAGGGGATACCTGGGTTTCCAGCAACCTTGGTCTCACACAGACAGTTGGAATCCCCACTAATTTTTCTAACCAGATGTCTTGTGGGCTCCACTTCCCAATCATGGAGTTCTGGGCTGGGGTGCCCAGAATGAGGATGAGATCCTTGTTCCCTCATGGGTGACCTCTGCAGCTGAGATATCCCTCCAAATTATAAACTACTACAGGTGGGTGTGAGGTCAGCCTGTTTTGTGTGTCTGCTACTTCAACCAGTCTCGTTGTAGCTTCTTCTTTATACCTTTAGTTTAGCTAGTCTTCAGAATGTTCTATAATTTAGTTGTAATTTTGATGTGATCATGAGAGGAGGTAAATACAGTGTCTACCTATTTTGCCATCTTTACCAGAACCCCCTTAAAGATTTTAAAAATGTAATACTATGCCTGCATTTTTTAAAAAATTCTAGCAAGTAGATGTGGGCTGATTTCAAATAAATCTTCTAGCCAGTACCAGTCTCAGCCAGCTGTCAAGTCAGAAACAAGTACAACCTGTTGTCATTATGTTATATGTTTTGCCTAGAAATCATTTAAGAAGAGTAAATTTGCTGCCAGACCACACTTAATGCATTCCTAATGTGCAATGAGACTATGCACCTTCAGGCCTGCTAAGATTTCTATTTAACATGATCACAAAGGGTTTTTCAAATGTAGACAAGTATAAAAAATGAGCATATGGAGAAACATCAGAAAGTGCACAAGAATGAATCATTATGAGAGCTAGTCAGTACATTCTTTAAATAATATATAAGAGACTAAATGAGCACTGTAACTAGAGTGTGTAAACACTGTGTCTGAGCCAAAAGTCTCATCACTGATGTAAATTTTGATAAAACAAGTTGACTTTGGTGATTTAGTCTATATCAATTAACAATAACAACAGCAATATTAATAGCAGCACAATAACTTGTTGCTATAATTATTCTTATCAGACTTGTGTACACATACATATACATACAAGAGTACTTATAGCAACATTGCAAGGACAAAAACCTGGCAATGATGTAAATTGTCATTAATAAAAAAATGGTAATATGAGTTATGATAAATCCAGGCAGTTAAATATTTATAATAATGAAACATATCTGTGCATTTACAATAATGAAACATATTTGTGCACTTTGCTAGTGAAAGAAAATTGGTGTGTATAACACAACCTCATTTTGGTAAATAAAATGTTTAGTATAAATATAAATGTGCTCAAGTGTAACTATTTTCCTAAGTGAATTGGACTTGGTAAGTTTTAAGAATGAAAAAAAAATCATTTTTTGTCATCACTCCCCCCTTGAACTCACTGTGTTGACACTTTCTTTCTGAGAGCTGCTCCCATAGCATTTATAGTCCCTCTCTGATAATTTTCACAGGTCCTCTGACAATATACTGCCCATAAAAACATGTGCTTTTCAGAAACCAATGGGGGAAAGAAGGGACACACAAAAAATCAATAGAAAATGAGCAGTGTTTTTTCTAAACATACTGTTACAAAAGAGTATATCTGAATGGTGGATAAATATATCTAGTTAAGCAGAACATGTCTGTGCCTCATGCCTCAAATATTGTTCAGTTATACTTATCAGAAATTTGCACATATGTCCAACAAGGACAAATACTCAAATATACATAGCAGCACTTTCTGCACTAGTCCAAAGCTGGAAACTATCCAAATATCCATCAACAATATAAAACATTTTTTTAAAATGTTAACTGGAACATAGTTTACAAACTGACAACTTTTGTAGGCAAGCCAGAAAGTCTTGTCTTCCTCAAATGAGCATTGCATTTATCTACTTCTCTATCTTTATGACATTTTGTCATGTTGTTACTACTTCCTTCATTTCCACTCTTCCACCAGCCAGACAAATATCTACAGGAACTTTAAAATGAACTAAATTACTTCTCTCTACTTTATTTAGTTCCTCTTCTGGTGATTCCTCATTTTCTTTGCAGTATGACTTTCAAGTCATACTACAAAGTCACTGTACTCAAAACAGCCTGATACTGGCACACGAATAAGCATACAGACCAATGGAACAAAATGGCAAACACAGAAGTCAACCCAAGCCATTATGCTCAATTAATATTTGACAAAGGATACAAGAGCATACAATGGAGCCAAGACAGTATTTTCAATAAATATAACTTCCTATTAATGGTTTAGTTGGTCAAGAAGAATGAAATACTTTGTTGTTTTTGCAATGTTTACCTTTGTTTTCAAACAAGTTACACAAATTTATGTGAAAATATCTATTTATTATGAAGTCAGCAGCACAAAATATAACTTTAAGCAATATTTTATTAATTTAGTATGCATACAATTGTGCTTTAGAGTGTTGTTCATGGTACTTGATTATTATTGAGGATAAACATTTAAAGATATATTTGTTTATTACTCATATTTTACTGAATTTTATGTTTGTTTCTATACTGATTTAGTCTATTGTTGCTTTCTATTTCGGATTTTGTATTTGGTAATCTATTAGTTCACTTCTATGTGATTGACTCAAAGATTAGAAGTGTATTAATCATCAAAATATTTGATAATCACCTTTTGTCACTTGGATTATATTTATTACACTAATCTTTTTGTAGCTTGTGTATGGCTATTTTTGGCCCCTTTAAACTTAGCTTCCTAAAGTAGAACAATGGAACATGAATCATGCTTATACTGATTTTAAAATAACTGAAAATATCACTTTATTGTGAAAAAAATCATGTGCTATATGCCAAAGTACAAAATTTGTATGAATATTTAATGTTAAGTAAGAAACTTCAATCAATTTCCCAGTTATAGCTAGCTTCTTCTGCTTTCTCTGGAACCTTTGAGGTTGTAACTCTGACTGCCCCTGCCTTTAGTAGGGCTACAGGGGACAAGTTGAAGTACCCAAGCAAATTTTTGTGTGAGCATTACTTGTTTTATTTTATAAACTGTTCTCTGAATAATATTTACTAAATAAATAATAGACATTTTGAAAAGCTGGTTTTTGTGCTTAAAAGAGTTGCTTTGGTTTATTTATAGATCCTGCAATCTATACATTGAATTAAATATTCATTTTTATTTAAGATGGTTTTATTTTTATTCCTTCTCAGAATACATCAGTGACATAGACCCAGATTTGCTTTCCTCTCTGTCCAAAGAAATAGAAGGTTTGCTGGATGCATGATTGCCCAGAATAAATCTACATTTACCTTGTTTTTCTTGTGGCTCTGGGGGCTTTGTGGTCAAGTTGTGGCCTAAGTGATGGGAGAGACTCTTCTGTGCAATATGCACATCATACCCTAGAGGGTAGTGGTATGGCTGTGTTCACCCTGCCCTCATTTCTGCTGATGGTATAAGAAAATAGAGTGAAGTGGAGGCTTCCCCCATAAAGACACAGCATTCTAGAGCCTGTGTTTCCCAGACTTCATTGAGAAGTCATGGATTACTTTCCTCCAGACTGAAATGACAGAGGGAAACACAAACAACATTGTCCTGCATGAGCCTTTGGTAAATGTGTTCTCTGATGAAGTGGTTGAACATATAACCTAGCAGGGACACTATTCTACTATCAACTGATGGACCAGGATTGTGAGTCAAAAGGATTTAGTCCTCCTTTGTTCCTGCTCAAAATCTCCAGGTCATTGGTGTCAGGCAGCCTTGCCCTTACATTAAGCCATAAGAACTGTTTCACTTTAAAACTCAGTTTGGAGTGATATTAATCAAAACTCCAAAGCCAATTCAATATTATATCTATCCTTTCCCAAGCTAGACTTCCCTTGGACTGGAAATCTGAAATGGAAAAGCGTTGTGTTTTTGCCTTAGTCTGTTTTATTTTTCCTCCTTTCTTATCTGTTACTAGATGTTTCTGACCTCTCTAAGGTGAGAGTTTGGGAAGGAAAAACACTAGAAAGAGAGAAGTAAGCTTGTAATTGATTAATTACTATTTCCATGGACCTTGTTCTCCCTAGACCTGGCCAGATTTTCAGCATGACTCATTGCCTTGAGATGTAGCTTTCTAGACTTTTGCTGGGACTCCTCACTGGATACTTTTCATGCGCATATCTCCTGACCACAGAAGATACATTTGTATTCCTAGTGGTCACTTGGGACCACTTTCCTCAGCTCTTAGTAAACTGGTTTTAAAACCATCTGTTTTGCTTCTGGAGTTTCATTTTCCTTGCAGGGTTCATTTTAAAACTATTTCTTCTGAAAAGTTTGTACTGGAAATGTGTCGTACTTGCATACCAGATATCTATATAAGTCACCTTAGTGTAAACTGATGGAAAATTGTTCTCTTTTATCTTAATACTAGAGGCCTGTTGCATGAAGATTCATGCAATAGGCTTTCCTGCCCCTGGCTGCCAGGACCAGTTTTCCTCTGGAACCTGGGACCCAGGACTTCCCTTTGGCTGTTACCTTTCGTTTTTGCTTTGGCCGGCTGGAGGCTTCATTCCAGCTGGAGCCTTCAGTCTTTTCTGCTCTGGCTGGAATGCCATGCTGCCACCACCTCATCTCCTCCCCCGGGGGCAGGCACTCGCCACCACTGCTGCCGCCTCCTCTCTGCCCCTGGGTCTGGGCACTCGCAGCCACTGCCACTTCATCTCCACCACCGAGCCCAGCTGCTCATGGGGCTTGGCCCCGCCCCCACTCCTGATTGGCTGGTAGCGTAGCAAAAGTATGGTCAAATTTGCATGTTTCTCTTTTATTATATAGGATGCTATATTGCAGCTTCCAAATTTATGAGGTTTTTGGTGGGAGTATGTATTTCATTGGCCATTATATACAATCACAGACATTTAAGAAGAACTTTTTATGTGGCAAGAATTATGGGAAATAACAAAGATACTAACATAAGTAAAACCATATTCCTACCCCATTGTTAGTGTTCTCATTTTTAAGACAAAGCAAATGTCAACAAATAATATAACTCTAAAATAATCCTATCTAATAAAAGAGTAACATGCAAATTGACTGTACCTCTGCTACTCTACCTGCCAATCAGAAGCAGGGGGCGGGGCCTAGCGTCATGAGGGCTGGGCCCCAGGGGTGAGGGCTGGGCGGTGGGGCGGGGGGGGGGCCATCACGGCAGGGGCGGTGGTGGGGAGCACCCTGTGGCCCACACTCATGGAGGTGGTGGGGCAGGGCCCAGCCCCCAGACGCTGTGTGCAAAAGTGGCAGTGAGTGTCCAGCCCCTGAGGCTGGGTGGTCACAGGCAGCTGGAGCTGAGCTGAGCAGGGAGATGGCTTGGGCAGGCTGGGGGTGAGCCATCAGTTGGACATCCCCTAAGGGCTCCCAGTATGTGAGAGGGGGCAGGTTGGGCTGCGGGACCACTCACCACCAGTGCACAAATTTCGTGCACTGGGCCCCTAGTATTTTAATATTTAACAATAATTATTTCTATCAAAAATAGCAAAGTATCATCAGCAAAATTTTGTTTTTTCTTCTCCTTCATTGATACCTGTTTCCATGTCCTAAATCTCATTTTATAGGTTTAATAACGAAAAAAAGACTTTCTTTAAAATTCTATTTACAAAATTCCCTTTTACTTTCCATGAGAGTGGGCTTGGAACAGAATAGAGAACCAAGAAATAAACCCACACCCTTATGGTCAATTAATATTTGACAAAAGAGGCAAGAACATACAATGGGGTAAAGACAGGCTATTCATTAAATGGTGTTGGGAAAATTGGACAGACACATGCAAAAGAAAGGAAGAAAGAAAGAAAGAAAGAAAGAAAGAAAGAAAGAAAGAAAGAAAGAAAGAAAGGAAGGAAGGAAGAAACTAGACCATCTTTTTATACCATGCACAGGTAATCACAAAATGAATAAAGACTTAAATGTTAGACTCAAAACCATAAAAATCCTAGAAGAAAACATGGGCAATAAAATCTCAGACATTTCTTCTAGCAATATTTTTTCTGATATATCTCTTGGGCAAGGGAAACAAAAGAAAATAAAAGCAATTGGGACTACATCAAACTAAAAAAAATTTTGCACAGCAAAAGAAACTATGAACAAAATAAAAAGACAATCTACTGAATGGAAGAAGATACTCACCAAGGATCCATAGGATAAGGGGGTAATATCCAAAATTTATAAAGAACTTATACAATTCAATATAAGAGAAAAAGCAACCTAATTTAAAATAGGCAAAGAACCTGAACAGACACTTCTCCAAAGAGGGCATTCTGATGGCCAAGAGACAAATGAAAAGATGCTCAATATCATTAATCATCAGAGAAACGCTCATTAAAACCACAATGAGATATCACCTCACACCTGTCAGAATGACTATTATCAAGAAATCAACAAAAAACAGGTGCTGATGAGGATGTAGAGAAAAGGGAACCCTAATGCCCTGTTGGTGGGAATTTGGATTGGTACAGCCACTATAGAAAACAGAATGTATTTTCTTCAAAAATTTAAATATGGAACTGCCTTATGAACCAGTGATTCAATTTCTGGGAATATATCTAAAGAAACCTGAAACACTAATTTGAAAGAATATCTGCACCTCTATATTCATTGCAGCTCTATTTACAATAGCCAAGATTTGAAAATAGCCTCAGTGCCCATCAGTACATGAGTGATTTATTTATTTATTTGTTTGTTTGTTTGTTTGTTTATTTATTTATTTATTTATTTATAAAATATATTTTATTGATTTTTCACAGAGAGGAAGGGAGAGGGATGGAAAGTCAGAAACATCGATGAGAGAGAAACATTGATCAGCTGCCTCTTGCACACCCCCTGCTGAGATGTGCCCGCAGCCACGGTACATGTCCTTGATCAGAATTGAACCTGGGACCCTTCAGTCTGCAGGCCGATGCTCTATCCACTGAGCCAAACCGGTTTCAGCAGTACATGAGCGATTTAAAAAGCTGTGGTACATTTACATAATGGAATGCTACTCAGCCATAAAAAAGGATGGAAAGTTTACCTTTTGAGAAAGCATGGATGAATCTGGAGAGTATTATGCTACATGAAATAACCTAGTCAGAGAAAGAGAAATACCATATTATTTAACTTATATGTATAACATAATGAACAAAATATCTAACAAACAAAATAAAAACAGCTTCATAGATACAGGGAACAGCAGTCAGAGGGGAGAGGTTTGGGCAGCTGAGTGAAAGAGGAGGAGTTAAGTAAAAACAAACAAACAAACAACAAAAACAAAAACAAATCACCTCATATACACAGAAAACAGTATGACAATTGCCACAGTGAAGCAGAGGTGATGTTAGAAGAGGATAAAGGGGGAAAATGGTGATGGAAAAAGATTTGACTTTGGGCAGTAAACACATAATGCAATGTACAGCTGATATATTATAGAGTTGTGCTCTTGAAACATTTATAATGTTATTAACCAATGTCACCCAAAAAGTCAATAAAATTAAAATAAGGTAGTAAATAAATACATGAAAACCTGGTTGGCATTTTTAAACATGTTTCAGAGGCTTGAAAAATCCAGTTTAGCCTATATAATAAAAGGCTAATATGCAAATAGACCGAATGATGAAACAACCAAACACCCAGTTGCTATTATATGTGCTGACCACCAGGGTGTGCATGCAGAACATGGTGGGTGTGAGCAGCAGGTGGCAGAGCGTGGAACATGGCAGGTGTTGGCCATAGCAGAATGGTAGAGCAGATGAGTGGAGGCACCAGACCAAGGTGGGGTTCTGGTTGCTGTCATCAGGGCAAGTCACTGGTGGTTATTTAAAAATTCTTTACTCCTGCACACTGTGGTAACGCCCGGTGCTTGCACCTGCTGCCAGTGCCAAAGCTGCCACTCATACCCTCTGTGGGTGCCAGGCGCTGGTCCCAATCGTTCTGTGCCATCAGTGGGAGCGAGCAAGGCCTGTGCTGTCAGCAAGGCAGATGGGATAGGAGACCTCAGCAGGAGGGACTGGGCAGGGGCGTGGAGGATGGGCATAGACCCAACCCTGTGTCCACTGAAGCCTTGCTGCCCATAGTTCTTTTCATGGTGCATGAATTCGTGCACTGGGCCCCCCATACCCAAACAATAGACCTTATCAGAAGCCCTGAAGGATATTCTGTTAATAACATGCTTCTGGAAAACAATGTAGAGTAATATAAAAAGAATTAGGGACATTTTTGTGACAAACAACAATATAAGAAATGCTTTAATTCTTTAGCTCTGGGACTTTTGCTAGCTTACTAAATTTTGAGTTACAGTTTGCTCATCCTTAAAAGGATGATGTTGAAGGAAATTTATGAAGTTGTTTACACAATTTTGAGATAAATATTCACAAATCTTAGCATCAAATAATGTGAGGGTTTTTTTTAATCCAGTATATGATAGCATAACTCTGTTAAGAATCATTTTTAAATAAATATTTAAAATTATTTTATAGTAAATACTAATTGAGTCTTAAAATTATATTTGCAAATATGTTTAAAAATATTCTATAAAATAGTCCATGGGTACCTAAATCTTTCATAAGCACTGAAATATTAAGGCCTGGTACACCTGCGCAGGAAGCAGACCTTAACTTTCCCACCTTCATGAATTTGCTGTGAATAAAAAGAGCTTCATCTGGGATTGGTCAGTTTGTCAGGATCTGTACTCTGTAAGAAGAAATAAATATATCACTTAAACTGGAAAAAGATTCCCTCTCAAATGACTAAGAAAAACTCTTTTTTTTTTGTATTTATACTTTATTGGGAGATAGGGGTGGAAAATAACCCTACTTAAAGAAAGTAAGCAAAATATTGGCAGGCGGTGACTTTAAATTGCACATTAAACTAATCCAGGGCTATGCCTTAATAAAGGCTAGGGCTGGGAATTCTTATGGATTTTCTAGCTCATTGCCAGGACAACATTGAAAGGCAATAAATGTTCTATTACTTACACAAGCTGCTAGTTTTCAGAAAATTAGTCACCAGTGACCTTTTACCCTTTGTCTTGCTTTCCTTCTCAGTGACTGTACCTGATCTGAATCAAATCCAGACCAGTCCACAAGAGAAGTTTCTTTGTAAACCTGCTACAAATCTAAATAATTGGGCTTTGGTATAAGAAAAATTCTATTTGAAAAATGTCCTCAGGTTATTCTTTTAAGTGAAAAATTTAGATCAAATTCCAAGCAAGTAAATCTCGGTTCAAATAAGTTGAATATGAAAATGACATTTTGTTAAAGTTTTTTTGTAATAAATAATTATAAGGTTTGTATAGTTTTTCATTAGCATTTGCCTACATGTAGGTCTA
Source organism: Antrozous pallidus (assembly GCA_027563665.1). Lineage (NCBI taxonomy): Eukaryota > Metazoa > Chordata > Mammalia > Chiroptera > Vespertilionidae > Antrozous > Antrozous pallidus. Next base: position 42,742,502 of record CM050511.1, on the reverse strand, counting down.
TGGGTATGCAAACCATGGGGTAGAACCATGAGTTGGAGACTGTAGTCTCAGGGTTGCTATTGAAGGGGAATGAAAAGGAGAGAAGTTATGTGATTTGGGGGCACCAATCCTTATATTGAATTATATTGATTAGTTTTCCAGTTAGCAGGGAGACCTCCTTCTGACCTTATTTTCAGGGTCACTAGATCATAATGCAATCTCTCGAAGAGGCTAGCATCCCTCCCATATTGCTTTTTGAGGAAAGTACAGACCTCAAAATCGCCCGTTTAAAGGTTGCTCTTTTTCCTCTTTCTTGCTGGACTCCACCTAACAAATGCATATATAAATTGCATATACAATGTAATAACATACGGTGCAATAGAGACACAATAATATATGAAAATGATCCCAACCTTTTGCAAAAAGGTAATTAAGAAATCGAATCTCACAAAGAGCATTGCATCTGATCTGGAAATAAAATGATAATATCTGACAAACAGGTGAGTCTGCTACAAGGTCCCGATTCCTTATTAGAGCAATCTTACATTTGTTTAAGGTATGGTTGATGCATACAACAAACTTTAAATATTAAAGACATATAGGAGATATTTTTTATTTATTCATGTATATTTTCAACTTAGACCAAACATTAATGTTTAAGTGGCAGCCCAAATAATTATGCGTTCTTGTGAATATTTGTGAATCCCCAAATACTTGGAGTTTCTTTATGATGCCATAATTTTAAGACTTTCGAAGGCAGATGAAATTTTATTTATTTATATGAAACAGCCTACAAAGTCTGTAGTTCAATAAGGAATTTACTGTAAATTTTTGAGAAACTGACAAAGAGACATTTTGACAATATGTGAACAAAGCCAATGACATTTTTCTTGTTTCAACTGACTGTACTATGACATTGAACTATCATATTTACAATTGGCAATATGACATCATTTGACATGAAATGATAGCTATTTGGTAGGGCCTGTTGATGCCTTGGAATCTGTCTTCTTATCTGCTATGCCTCTATGTCCTAATGTCTTATTTGACTAAAGAAAGCTCTTCTGTCTTTGAACATTGATTTGTCTATAATATGGTAACCCAGCCTTTAGTCTGTACTGAATTAATGGGTCCCTCTCACACCACTTCTTCTCTCTTAGTCTCTACATGCATAAGGACTGTTTTGTTGTTAGTCTAACTTCTTGCCATTTAGAGAGAGATCTTGGGTTACTAATATCACTCCGAGAATAGTTCATCACTCCACAAATCAAAACCTTCAGCTGACTTCTATACTTGCCAGATCATATCATTGTAGGCAGTCAATAGAGCAAATTTCTTCTTCTTAATTTGGGTCATCCTAAAATGTAGAAATATTAATAAAGCATATGAGGTGAAGATAGTGTTAAAAGGGAAGATAAAGAATAAAATTTCTAGAACCTTAAAAGGGCATCATTATCAAGTAATTCACACCAACCAAAAAGTAAGAATCAACTCACTGTACCCAAGTACTCAAAAAGTCTCCACAGCATACCCCTTCTATATATAAGTATCTGTCCTCATGGTCTCAACCTGCCAGACACATCAAAGAATGAAGAGACAGGGTGATTTCCGTTATAAAAATTTCCTGGCATTTTTTTCATCCAAAGTGTGTACATAGTCCCATAAACACATGTTCCCCCATCAACCATGCTAATGAGCCTAGACTCACTACGACTGCAGATGAAGGCATCCCACTGGCTGTGACTTTAAAATCATTAGTTTGTTTAGTAAGTCATGCTCAGCACTGCAAATGTGGAGCCTCCACCGGGGAATTGTCTTTGCTATTGTTGACAGCTATGTGTGCACAGGTAAATATGTTCAAACTAGCCATGGAGTCAGATGAGAGTTTGGTGGAAAGTAAAGGAAGAACTATGAAGAGAGAAATCAATGTTGTCAGAGTTATATTTAGCCCCATTTCTCACTGATGACCTAGAACAGTGGTTCTCAACCTTTCTGATTCCATGACCCTTTAATACAGTTCCTAATGTTGTGGTGACCCCAACCATAAAATTATTTTCATTGCTACTTCATAACTGTAATTTTGCTACTGTTAATGAATCATAATGTAAATATCTGTGTTTTCCAATGGTCTTAGGCTCTAATACCCACAGGTCAAGAACCATTAGCAGGGTCGCCTAAGACAATAGGAAAACACAGATATTTACATTACGATTCATTAACAGTAGCAAAATTACAGTTATGAAGTAGCAATAAAAATAATTTTATGGTTGGGGGTCACCACAACATGAGGAACTCTATTAAAGGGTCATGGCATCAGAAAGGTTGAGAACCATTGGCCTAGAGTGTCTTGTTTTTGTTTATATTATTTGGCTGTAAGTAATTAAAGTGACTAGAGTCCAGAGAGTAAATTTATAGATACAGTTTAGATTTTAGTGGCATTTACACTTTTGGCCACATACAGATGTTTGTTATTGGCCAAAAAAAGTGATATGTCTGCCATTCGTCCTTTATACTATACTAGAGGCCCAGTGCATAAATTCGTGCACAAGTAGGGTCCCTCTGGGTGGCTTGCAGGGATCAGGCTGAAACCTGCAGTTTAGCACCACTAGCAAATCCAACATGCCACTCCCACTAATCCTGGCCCCATTGTGCCTGTCATGGGTTTGCACCCAATCAGTCCTGTTTGGAAGAAGCTCATGTTGCCACAGCAGCACTCTCCAGCTATGAGCCCTGTATCTGGTGCCCTCCTAAGGAGAGTATCCTGCATGATAGGGCTGAAGCCAGCTCTCTGACATCCCCTGAGGGGTCATGGATTGTGAGAGGGTGCAGGCCAGGCTGAGGGACCTCACCAGTGCATAACCAAGCCTGGAGGGACTGAGGGAGGGATTCAGGATGTGTCTAGCCCATCTCACTCAGTCCAGATCAGCTAGACCTCAGCAGCAAGCTAGTCTACTGGTCAGAGTACCTACCCCCTGGTGGTCAGTGAAAATTATAGCAAGCAGTTGAGCATCCTTAGCATATCATTAGCATATTGTGCTTAGATTGGTTGTTCAGTTGTTTTGCAGTTTGGTCTATTTGCATATTACCCCTTTATTATATAAGATGAATTATAATATGATCTATTGTGTCTTATAAACTTTATATTGTTTTAATATTTTATTTATAATACTAGATGCTCAGTGCATGAAATTTGTGCATGGGGGGATGTGTCCCCCAGCCTAGCCTGCAATCTGGGACCCCTTAAGGGATGTCCAACCACATATTTGGGCCTGATCCCATCCTACCACAATCCAGGACTGCTGGCTACCAACCGCATGCCTGCCTCTGCCTGGTTGCCCCTAACTGCTACTGCCTGCCAGCCTGATCACCCCCTAACCACTCCACTGAAAGCCTGTTTGACACCTAATTGCTCAGCCAGCCTGATTGCCCCTAACTGCCCTCCACTGCCATCCTGGTCACCTCTAACTGCCCTCCCCTGCAGGCCTGCTCCCTCCTAACTGCCCTCTTCTGCAGGCGTGGGTCCCCCAAACTAACCTCCCCTGCAGGCCTGCCCCCTAATTGCTCTCCCCTGATTTCCTGGTCCCCCATAACTGTCCTCCCATGCTGGCCCAGTCACACCTAACTGCCTTCCCTGCTGGCCTGATTTCCCACAACTGCCCTCCCCTGCAGGTATTGGGCCCCCCCCCCCCCCCGAACTGTCCTCCCCTGCAGGCCTGGGTGCCTCTCAATTACTCTCCCTTGCTGGCCTGGTCACCCCCAACTGCCCATAACTGTCCTCCCCTGCCAGCCATCTTATGGTGGCCATCTTGTATCCACATGGGGGCAGCCACCTTTGACCATATGGGGGCAGCCATCTTGTATCTTGGACTGACAGTCAATTTGCATATTACTCTTTTATTAGATAGGACTAGAGGCCTGGTGCATGAATTCATGCATGAGAGGGGTCCCTAGGCCTCGCCAGTGATCAGGGCTGATCAGGGCCAGGTCGATTGGGGCCTACTGACCAGGGGGAGGGACCGGGAATGGGAGGTTGGCTGCCAGCCCTGAGGAGGAAGCTGGCCCTCAGCCTCCCTGGGAAAGAGGCCATGTTCTCTGCCACCAACCCCCAGTTCCCTGTCCCAGGCCAGGACCAAAGGCCTCAGAGGGTCAGGAGAGGAGGCAATAGTTACCAGGCTGGGCACAGAAGGAACGGGCACCAGATGCTGACGCTGCTGGCTGGCCATGAGAGGTTGGCTGTAGAAACCCACTGACCACAGGGGGCAGCTCCTGCATTGAGCGTCTATCCGCTGGTGCTCAGTGTTCATCATAACAACTGGTCAACCAGTTGTTCAGGTTGTTCAGTCATAACAGTCACTTAGGCTTTTTTATACATATAGATCATCATAATCATAAATGAGTAGACTGACTGCTTAAATATTTTATTATTTACTCAGACTACTAGTGATTTAAAGTCTCTGTATGTTGGATGTATAAAATAAAGTTTGTACCTGTTAAACAGTTTTATTCTATTTTGGTAATTAGGAGAACTAGAAAAGACAAAAGTTGTCACCAATATTCTGATCAAATTACCTTATTATTATCCTATGAATTTAGAATTAAAATTTACCTATGTATAAATTAACATGCAAGTGTTGCAGAATTATCAAATGCCATTAAATTTTCTTTTTAAAAAATCTTTATTGTTGAGACTACTACAGATGTCCCCCATTTTTCTCTCCATGTTCCTCCACCTAGTTTCTGCCCTGCCCCAGGCCTTTACCACCCTACTTTCTGTATCCATAGGTAAATCTTTGTTGAATCTCCCTTACTCCCCCTTTCCTCTGAAATTTGTCAATCTGTTCCACGTTTCCATACCTTTGGTTCTATTTTATTAATCAGTTTATTTTGTTCATTAGATTCCTTGTTTGTTTATTTTGATTTATAGATTCAATTATTGATAGATATGTATTTATTGTCATTTTATTGTTCATATTTTTAATCTGATTTTTTTTCCTTCTTCTTACTATTTTTCTCTTAATCCTTTTAATGTTCTCTCTTTGTCTTTAACCTTTGGCATTTTAATTATGCTGTGTCTTGGTGTGGGTCTCTGTGGGTTCATCTTGTTTGGGAATCTGTGCTTCCTGGGCTTGTAAGTTTATTTCTTTTACGAGGTAGGGGAAGTTTTCTGTCATTATTTCTTCAAATACGTTTTCAATATGTTGCTCTCTCTCTTCTACTTCTAGCACCCCTATAATGAGAATGTTGATACTCTTAAATTTGTCCCAGAATCTCCATACACTGTTTTTATAATTTTTGTATTATTTTTTTCTTTTTGTTCTTCTGATTGTGTGTTTTTTGCTTCCTCACATTCCAAATCACTGATTTGAATATCAGAATCCTCTACTCTACTGTTTAGTTCTTGTAAATTATTCTTTATCCAATTAGTATACCTTTAATTTATTACTGGTCCTTCTCATGTCTCTGAAATTCCATATTTCTTGAATGTCTCACTAAGACCTTTGAAGCTCTCATTAAGATCATTGAGCAACCATAGAACCATTGTTTTTAACTCCGTATCTAACAGTTTGCTTGCTTCTATTTCATTTGGCTCTTTTTCTGGATATTTCTTCTCTTCTTTCATTTGTGACATGTTTCTTTGTCTCTGCATTTTGGTTGCTTCCAAGTATTAGTTTCTATATATTAGGTAGAGCTGCTATATCTCCTGGAATTGATAGAGTGGCCTTGTATATTAGATGTCCAGTGGGGACAAATGGCTCAGCTACCTCACGCACCTTACCTGGGTACTCTAGATGTTCCCCTATGTGGTCTGTGTACACAGCCTTGTTGTAGTTGAGCCTTAGTTGCTTTTGGCATCACTGGGAGAAATTGACTTCTAGGCTAAATACCTGTGAGGACTAGCTGCAATATAATGGAAGAGCGGCTGTGCAGGAGACACCACTATGGAGCAGGACTTGCTTTAGCTTTGGTGTTTACTGACCATTGAATGTATGTCACTTGTGGATGTGTAAAGTTGTAATATATTATGTTCTGAAGCTGTGCACTGGGTACACTGGACCCGGAGCCTCGTGGGAGGTGCAAAATCAGCCACTTGGCAGGATCTACAGAGCAATCTACTGATGTCTGCTACTTGTGTCGGGCTTGGAAGTGCCATTTCTATGAAAAAAACTGCTGCAAATAGCTTGGGTGGGGCTGCAAATTGAATAGGGCAGGGTCTCAATGAATCACCAGGGCATAGCAAACAGTGATAGCCATGCTGATGGAAATTCAGATATGGCTGCCAGTCAGCTCTGGGACGAGGAATGTCTCAGCATAAGAACAATGAGCACTGCAAGTACTTCTCTCTGGAGAAAGCTGCCCTCAAGTTCCTTCTCCAATGCCAGACAATCCAGTTCCTCCCCATATATCTCTGGCTCCTCAAGAGCTGTTTCCCCAATGTTGTAGCTCAGAGAGGGTGAATCTACCAGCCCTTTAAAGTAACTGCTTGGGTCTTCAACAGCCTCCATGTCACTCAGCCACAATTGCCTCTAGTTTTTACAACCTGACTCCTCTTCACAGCTCTGGAGTCCCAGTCTGGAGGTCTGATGTGAGGTTGTGTATCAGTTCTGGTTTCAAAATCCCACACAAATGCCAACTTCAAAGAAGTAAAATCTATCTGCATCCTGAGCTCTAACTTAGAAAAAAATCTAATATAAACTTCTCAGTCTTCCAGATTTTGGAATCTTGAGATGTCCACCAGAAGAAGATAGAGATAGTTACTGCATACCAGCACACCACTTCTGTCATAAACGGCACCTATATGAAATTTTTCTTCAAAGTAATTAAATTAGAAAACTATTCAGTGTATAAGTATCCATGAGGCATAAACTTTTATTGATCTTGTGTTCTGTTCACAGTGAATTGAGCTTTTTTCCCTGAACTGTATTATGCTTACCTTTTCCTGGAATTCCTAACATCACCAGGCTGTGCTTCCTCCAGGACCTATGACACCCTCCTAGGAGACTGGTGCCGACTTGTGTCATAGCACTTTGCAGTCTGTGAATAAACTATTTCTTTACCTGTGTTTCCTTGGCATGACTATAAGCTCATTGCAATCATGAAATAACCTTGTATTCCAAGCAACTAAATTTATTGTCTGCTATATATTGTTCACAAATGAGTGACTACTTTTGAACATGACAATTTGTTTTATTTTATATAAATAACATTTTATTACTCTCCCCATTAATGTATATATTTATTCTGCAAGCATTGATTAAGAATCTGTTCTGTGTAATGCATGGTTGATTGTGTGTGGTCCTGGAGACACTCTAAATGTAATTTTTTTTCTCCTAACTATAAATTTAAACTTATCTCTAACCCTGAATTTCAAATGGTGTAAAAAAGGGCTTATTTCTCTGAACTGTTCTTCATCCATTATAACTTTCTTAGGATCTATGTAATAAATCTTTTAAAGACTATCTCTTCATTCATTGCAATATTTTAGGCTTTGTGAGAGAGAAGAAGCAGTAAGGGATATTCCAATGAAAAAAGGGATAAAGCAGGGAAAGTATAAAATACATTTTAGCTATAATTATCTTGATTTGTTGAGTGACCTTGAACACATTACTTTGTATAAATATACCTCTCATTCACAAATTTTTAAGTAAGTTTAATTTTAGTTTCAATTACTTACCTAACAGAAAACTCAAACTCCTTGAAGTCTCAAGAGAAAGAGAATAATAGATACACAATTTTCTCTTAACTCTTCAAAGAAATTGGCTGTATAAATCCAACATTATATTGTAATTAGAAGTAGAAGATACAAGGTAGTTACAAAGCTGACATTTTGGAGAGGATAATGAAAATAATTTACTCTAACATATTTTCTTTATCATAATGGACATATCTAAGTATTTATGTTTCATTGAACAGTCTTTGTTTTTGCTAGTTTCCTTTTGAATCTATTACATATGAGGTAGAATTCGCATAATAGCTAAATGTAAGAAGTCAAATTGGCAGGAGAAGTAAAGTTAATAGCTTATAATATAGTAGTATTTAGAGTTGAAACTGTTTTATATTATGCATATTTATATCTATAAAATATTTGTTAAATAAACAAGCACTGTTAGTAATAAAAGGCAACTACAGACCTGCTTAAGAAAACAACCATAATGGATTATATATGTAATGACTAAAACAGAAATGCGTAATCAGAGCTGCTCTCTTTTAGCCCCCAATCAAATAAGTACAAAAATTGAGTAAATGCTTATAAACTTTTATGGCAATTCAACAGATTAATTTTTATTCAGCTAAATCTAATTATTTTTTAAATGTGACCTGCATCGTATATGTTTTGAATTTTCTTTTTTTCTTTTAATTTTTAGTAATTAACTAATAAATTTTATTTTATAAAAGTGTGGTCTGTGATGTACTGGAATAATAATATATATACATACATATGTACATGAATGTCTTATCATTCCCTTTTAGAAATTATGAAAAGTGCTATTCCTATTCTTTTTAATGACCCTATCTGACATATAGAACTGGTGTTACTATCTTCACTCACATATAAAAAATACATATCTCAGAGAGATTAAGTAATATTATTAAGATTCAGAGTAAGTAAGTGTTAAAATCAAACTCTAAGTTTTTTTACTCTGTATCTTTTGCTGTTTCCATATATAACACACTATCATAGAAAGTGGCACTCATACCAAATTTTTTTTTACCTAGAAAGTCTAATGTTGCTTAGTTCTTAGCACAGGGAGAAACATCAAGAAGTTACAAGATAACAACATCTATCTACATACCCATCTTTCTATTATCTATTTACTAGAGGCCCAGTACACAAAATTTGTGCACTGGGGTCTCTCAGTTCACCCTGCACTGTCTCACAGTCTGGGAGCCATCAGGGGATGTCCTACTAATGGCTTAGGCCTGCTCCCTGCAGGCCTAAGCCATCAGTAGGCCTCCCTCTGCAAGAGTCAATCTGACTGATCAGGGGAATGCACTGCCCCCATCACCCTGTTACTGCTGCCACTGCTGGCTGCTGCAGCCACCATGGTGTTTTCATCAACATGAACTCCAATCCCTTCACCCTGAAAAAATGACAACTTTCTTCAGGCATTTTCAAGATCTCTCTTTCATAGGACATGATATTTCTTGCTTTTTTTCTATCCTCACCTGAGGATATGTTTCCATTTATTTTTAGAGAACGTGGAAGAGAAAGGGATAGAGAGAAACATCAATGTGAGAAGGACATTTTGATTGGTTGCCTCCTGCATGAACCCTGGGACTCGGGCAGGGAGTAGCCTGCAACCTAGATCCATGCCCTTGACCACAACCAAATCTGGACCCTATGGTCAGCAGGCCAAGGCTCTATTCACTGAACCAAACAAGCTGGAGCAAGACATAACATTTCTTAGCCCTTCCAGCAGAGGACCCTCATTTTTTTCTTCTAGGAGTGAAGTGGAAAAACCCTAGATTACCTTCTTGGATTCTTATTAGGCAAGGTACCAAGAACACTGTGAATACTGTATGGGGAGCTTAGCCAATGAGCGGTCAGAAAAAGTGTTTCTTCTTCAGCTCATGCTCAGAGGCGGGACTGCTGAGGGTCTGCCCTTGGGCACAAGTGGACCCTTTCCCTCTTCCTCTCCCTTTCTCTCCCCTTTTCCTTTCCTTCTTTCTCCCTCTCCCTTTCCCTTTGGTCCACTCTCTCTAAAATTAAGTGACAAAATGTTCTCTGGTGAGCATTAGAAACAAAATAGAATAAAAGGCCTCTTCTTGGAGATGCTGAATATGTAGGCCTGAAAGAGAGAATTCTTGGCACTGTGAAGATCCCTACATGAATTTTGTTAACAATATTTAGAAAATTAGCCTAAACCACACTAGTGACTCAAGTTTGTGCTTTTCTGTGTTCCAGGGAAGAATCAAATGATGTTTTCTTGTATTGTGTCAAAACAAAATTTGGCATGTGTTAAATTCGTAATTCTTATTCAAACACATAATAGCAGATGCAAAAGTTCTGTTTAACTCAGTGAAGGCACTGGCAGGAGGATAATTTTGTTCAATAGAGATTGCCGAAGATGAAAGCCTGAAGTAAAACTGCTATATTAGATATAATCTGGCCAATGTCCTATAGGACGTTAAAACCATTACTTTTGAATCGGTGTGTCTTCTGGACAGAAATTAGTTACATCTTTAAAAGCCTAAAAATTCTTTTCATCTTCTCACTTTGCTGATCATTATATGTAACTTTCCAGGGCTATAAATACACGAAACTTATTTAATTGTAAATAAATGTGTCAGAGGTATGTGTTTCATAGAAAAGAAAATGATCATTTTGTGGGCCTCTAATGCCCCAATTGTACTGAAAGCACTTGCTGTCAGTGTTTTACTCCAGGCCTGCAATTGGCTTTGGAGGCTTCAGGAGGGCCTGCCCTTTCCTCTGTAGGCCTGGGAGGCTGCAGGCCAGCCCCTCTGTCCCTGTCCTTGTCCCCTCCGGCTCCAGGGAGACCTGCCCAAGCCATGGCAAACTGCTTATGCCGGCCCTCCTGTTTCTATCTCCATCTCCACTCAGGGCCTCACCTGTGTGCGCAACTTCCTCCTATCTAGTCATGAGTGTTATGGCATCCCAGGCTAATTTGCATATATATATATATATATATATATATATATATATATATATATATATAGACTAGAGGCCAAGTGCATGCATTCATGCATGGGTGGGGCCTCTGCTGGCCCCACCGCTGATTGAGGTGGGGAGTCAATTAGGGGCAGGCCCCTCTGAAGGGAGGGGCTATAGGCAGTTGGCCAGCCAGTCCGGTCCCTTGGTTGAATGCCAGGTGGAACTCCTGGTCAAATTCCCAGTCAAGGGGAAAATTGCATGTTAGCCTTTTATTATATAGGATCATCTGTCTATCATCTACCTATCTACTTATCTATTATCTGTCTATATACTTATTTATATCATCTATCTATATATCTATTAGAAGTCAGACCTCAAATGTTAAACCAACATTTAAAATTGTCTAAATACAGGAAAGAAGGAAGCAAAGTTTAATGTTGAAAACTTTATGGTAGTGTAAGGAAGAAGAAAAGTAGGTGAAATATATATGTATTTATATATATATATATATATATATATACACACATATATATGTATATATACACATATATATGTATATATATGTGAATATATATATATCATATATATATAAAATAAGTGGGAAAAACAGGTCTTAAAAAGGGAGAAATACACAATCATTATGATAAAATGTTGAACCTTTGTTGTCATGACTAACAATTTAAAGCTGATATTGTGGGATAGTCCTAAAGTTAGATTTTTAAATGCATTGGATGGTCCTAGTCAAGGCTTGGGGTTGCAGAACAACTATGTTGTTGTATGAAGTAGCCTTGTATTTTTTATTTGAAAAAAAAAGTAAAGTTTAGCAATATTTTTTGGGTAAAGTATTCCTTCTTGGGTGGTATTTCTCCTCTGGTCTCTCAGTTGTCCTAAAACGTCCTCCAATGAAGACTTTGTTGGCATCAATATCATATGGGGAACTTATTCCACAGCCTGAGACAGTATTTGTCCACCATCTAAGAAAACAAGATCAAAATATCAGGAGCTAATAACTTGGGAATTATTAATTTATGCTTGCAAAATGCTTTTAATTATGATGTTGACTAGGTTTGTTATATGAGAAAATAAATACAGCTAAATTAGAAGCAACCATAAATACAAAGTAGAAAAAAAACAAACCAAGGCCCAGTGCTTTAAAGGGTTTTAGAGCTTTGGCCACACTTCCTAGAAGCTGTCCTCAGTTAGGTGATATTATAATGAACACCATAGTTGAGGTTGTCATTCTGAAGACACTTTGGATTTTATTCTCAATAAATTAGGAAGAAGTCTGCATGAGATTTGTTATGGATAGTGACGATGGTTGATTAAGTCACTGGTAAGTACTATATCTGCATACTTGGAAGATAAACTAGATTACAGTTTATTTACTAATATGTCAAATTTGCCAACTGGAGAAACAGCTTATGCCCAACCAATAATTATTTTGTGAAAAATAAAATACTATAACTATTTAGAGACAGATACCTTGAATTTCTGACATGTAGATGGTCCCTAGAATTTTAGGTGATTTATGTCACAGATTTTTGTGACATGAGTGTGTAATATATATAAACTCAAATAGCCATGACATTTGTTTCATTTGATGTCATTTTGAACATATTATAGTTTAATCTAGTTTAATCTAATGATATATAAGATTATAACTTTCCATTTACTGCACACACACACACACACACACACACACACAAACATCAATGCAGAGGACTAAATTTATTGTCATTTTAAGTACATGTACTTGTTTTCCAAGAAAGTAGAATTATTCATTAAAGAAATTACACATTAGGTATATTATTGCATCATTATTTAACCTATAAGCTTTCAAAAAATATAATATTTCTTTCATTAATAGGATGCCTATGACTTAAAGATTATACTTAAGGATTGTGTTATGCTTCTTTCACCCCAGTGACCTGAGCCTTTTGGTAAATTCTGTCCTGATATTAGTTTTTATAAGTCAGGAAACATTTTCCACATGTCACGACGCTTTGTCCAAAGGGAGCTCAGAACCACAGTGCTCATGCTTCATTACTGTCATTCTGGCTGGAGCGGAAGGCCCTCTCCATGACAGCATCCATCTGAGAGCTCAGACAGAACTGTCTTGTACATTATTGTTCTCTTCTTAGGCCAGCTGCCTCCGTGGACTGGGGATCATTTCACAGTTTTTATTAAAATTATGATGAAAGAACAGCTGAAAAAATAAACAGTTGTCTGAGTAAACCTTATTTAATGCCATGAAAGAAAAGTTATCTGTCCTAGGGCAATATAGTGCAATTAAACATCCAAAATGGACATCTAGAAGTAAGCAGAGGCACGAGAAGTTGTTGCAGACCCCAGAAATACATTACTTTTGGTAATAATGCAACAAAGAAAAAATATGAAGAAATACCAAAATTAGAAAATTATTTCAAAATTAGAAGAGAAAAACCACTGTGAAGAACTATAACAAAAACACAGAAAGAAGGGCAAAATGAAAATGGAGTAAACATCTAAAGCTAAAATAATTGAAAATAGACATCAAAATTATATAATTATTAATGCATTCATATACATTAACATTTAGGCATGTTAAAAACATCTATCTATATAAAACCCTAATATGCAAATATACCGAATAACAGAAAGACCTGCAAAACAACTGGTTGCTATGACAAGCACTGACCACCAGGGGACAGATGCTCAATGCAGGAGCTTCCTGCAGGCTCCAACCAGAGACAGGGGGTGGGGCCAGCGAGTGGGTGGCCCCAGGCCAACCAAGGTGGATGCAAGGGAGGGCCCTGATCACCCTTCAGGTCACCTCACAGATTGGCCCTGATCACCAGTCAGGCCTAGGTACCCTATCTGTGCACTATTTTGTGCACTGGGCCTCTAGTGAAATGGTTAAAGATAAAGGGTAAATAAGTTATTACTTGTATAAGTTTTAGAAAAGGCAGATTATTATAAGCACTTAATTTTATTATTTATCTGGGAAATAAATTTACATAAACACATTATTTCCCACTTGTTCAAGAATGCAACAGACATGAAGTTTGTGTCTGCCAAAAAGAATACTCAAAGCCCTCAGTGTTGTTTTTAAAATAACTTGAGATCATTACCACATAAGTTCGAACACCAGAACTTAAAACAAGATTAGTTAAAACAAATTAATCAGATCATATGCATTTTAATAAATTTTTCTAATCAGGAAATAAAACTGTATGATTAATAGGGGAAATGCATTCTGTACAACAATGGCTAAAAATATAAAACAATTACATACAAGATGTTTGAATTAAAATTATAGGGTAAATAATTTTTATATGTACATGACATGAGTAATACTTGGCATAATGTCATAATTTCTTACAGGGGCCACTTAACCACAACTCTTTGTATTATAATTCATAAGTAAAACAGCATTTCCTTTTCTGCTATTTATTATTCCTGCTGTAGCTTATCGTGAACAAAATTCTGATAATGGAAATTGTTCTTGCCCTTGGGGTTGTAAGCTAAGTAAAATAGCAGGTAAGAAATTTATCCCTTGAGTCCTCCAGATTAGAAGTGCAAATTTGATTAGCAAAACATATACCTGCCAATAAGTGTGTTAGGCTACTCCTGAGTCAAACTAAATATTACCCTCAGGGACTGGCTAAGTGTTGGGCATCAGTTGAGCCTCCAAGAATATAAATTATAAGGGAAAAGGCTTGAATGACACCGTTATTTTTTTTAATATAACCTTAACTAGTTGAAGTTTTTTAAACACTCTCACAGTAGCTGTTCTCCAAACAATAGGATTTGATGTTGACAAAAAAAGAAAAATCATATCCTTGCTAATGAATGCCAAGAAATGGAAACAAAAAGTAACAAACAAGAATTGAAAAGTTTATTTACTAGTACTCAAAATGTATTTAAAGATTAAACAAACTAGTAAAAATGCTCTCAAGTAATTCATGAACTTTCACTTCTCATTCATAAAAAACATATATTAAAAAATAACTGTACTTCCCCAAATACATAACTTGAATAGCAAAACATTTAAAGATATTTTCCAGATCTTAGCTTAAAGGTACCCTACATTTAACAAATTAAGCCCATGTTCAGAACAACATAAATTCTGTTTCAGATGTTCATGAATTGGCAATGCAAAGTAAGTCTTTTCCTATCAAGTCTGCTATCTTAATTGGTCACTTGCTTTCATCAGCAATAAAGTTTCAGTGTTTCATTTGCCAATTATAAGGATAATTGGGCAGCTTTTCAGATACAAACTGATAGACCAGGGTTGTTTAATGTATTTTTAAAATGCATGAATGAACATCTATGAAGATTAATCTCTTTTTGCACTAACTTTTTAACCCTACAGGCAGTGTCTCTTTAAGAAATCTACTTACATTCCCTGAAGATAGCTCAAGGAGGCCCACAGCCAAAATAAGCTCTTTGCCAATGAGAAAGTATTATTGAAGACTACATGTTTAATTTTTAGAAGTTGTGCTAATGGCAGATGAAATTACACATGTAAAACTGTCAATACTGAAGCACTTCACACCAAGCTACACAAAATATGGAATGTCTCATTCCTACACAAGTGATTTAGAAGCTTGCTTCTGGGGTCCAGCTGATCAAGATTGAGCGAGACAGGCTGGACATGCCCTGGTGCTCTCCTGCAGTCCCTCCCCAGCCCTGATTGTGCACCAGTGGGGTCCCTCAGCCTGGCCTGCACTCTCTTGCAATCCAGGACTCCTTGGGGATTGTTGGAGAGCCAGTTTCCACCTGATCCCGCTCAATGCAGGAGCTGTCCCCTGGTGGTCAGTGAGCTCCCACAGGGGAGCACAGCTCAGCCAGAAGCCGGGGTCATGGCACTAAGGATGTCCGACTGCTGGCTTAGGCCCACTCCCTGTGGGTAGCAGGCCTAAGCAATCAAGGTCTCCCGGACTGTGAGAGGGTACAGGCCAGGGTGAGGCACTCCCTTCCCCGCTGAGTGCATGAATTTTGTGCACCAGGCCTCTAGTTGTATAATTTGGTAAGTTCTGGTAGAGTCAATATCTAGTAGATATTGAACGAGTAGGAGAGAGGACTGGGTGAGGGAGGAAGGCTATATTCTGAACCAGGTGGAAAGACATTCTACTTCTGGATAGTGGTCTGCACTATAAGTAAAAATTAGTGGGAAAAAGTTTCAGGGAGACACAATATTTTAAAGTATGTAGATTTTTGGAAGATAACATGAAATCTCTCAGGTATTATTATCTATCTGTCACTGGAGATGTTAAGCAGAGATCTAGAGCTGTAGAAGCTGTAATCTCATAGGGTTAACCTTGGGACTTCAGTACTGTTTAAGGTGCCCTAAACTTTTTGATTCTATAACTATAAAACCAAATCAAAGTTACTTAGTTACAATATACCTGCCTTTTTTCCTGTGCTTCATAGCTTATTTAATTGCATTTCATTCTTACTTAAATATAATGATAAAAATGAAGAGCTCATTCTCAATTTATTCTTAAACCATGATTTACACATATAATTAGATATTTCTTATTGGTAAGATAACATTCAAGTCAGTCCTCTAACTTTCTTAAAACTTTTTTTCTTTATCAGACACTCATTCTTTCACTTATATATAAATGAAAATTAAACAATAATTGTTCCATTTATTTTATGACACAAAGTGTTCCTAAGTAATGACCCATTTCATGCTGTTCTCACATATATATGTATGTAAGGACTTACTATGCTTTGTATGAAAAAAATTCTAGTGACTTCTAATAATTTCTTAAAACTTTATTTTAGTATTTACTCTAGAAATTATATCATGCACCCTTAACAACAGTATAATAAAAATTGTTTTCTCCTTTCCTGACCAATGGAAATATTTGAGTCTTAGAAACGTTAAAGTGTTTTCTTCTTTTCTAACTTTTACATTTTTGTTATCATAAATTTTAGTTCTGCAAAGGTAAAGTGAGGCAAAAGTAGGTTTATAGCTGTTCATATGGAAAATAACACAATGATCTATAATAATAAAAGTATAATATGCTAATTAGACCAGCCGATCTTTGGGATGAAGCCAGGTGCCGGAGGGAAGCCGCTGCCAGCAGCGGGAGGAAGGAAATCCTCCTCTTGCACGAATCGTACATTGGGCCTCTAGTTAATAAATAATATTACAAGATTAAACTCTACGTTTTGTGTACTCGGAATTATAAGCTTATTTTTGCCCTACCCTGTAAGTAAAATTCATAAAATATTGAAGTTCTCTTCAAGATGGCAGAGTAGGGAAATGCTGTACTTGCCTTCTTACACAATCACATTAAAATTACGACTAAACTAGGACATCACTGAAAACCACCTGACGTCTTGCTGAACAGAAGTCCTGTAACAAAAGATATACAGAAGAAGCCAGGTCAAGACTGGTAGGAGGAACAGAGAGACAGAAAAGGCTGGTCCCACACCCACATGTGGCAATTAAAAATGGAGAGGGATATCTCAGTTTTGGAGGTCCCTTCTAAAAATCAAGGAATCTCGGCTCCATACCAGGCTCCCCAGCCCATAGGACTGTAAAAACCAGCTTGATGCTGAGTGAGATGGAGGGCTGCTGGAGTCCCAGGCTTCCCCCTAACACCAAATCACTTGCTGACAAACCCACTCCCTTGGAGCTCCAGCACTGGGCAGGCTCAAAAGGTGCCGGTCACACATATGGAAAGATACTACATTGTTTGGCTTCAGAGGAAGAGGCAGAGGGGCTTCTTTCTCCCAGATAAAAAGTGATGGCAGAGGCCATTGTTCCTCCCCTGAGCCCTTGCCCAACAGACAGCAGGCAGGTGCCACATGTGCATATCCATCAACCTGGCTAACACCATCCTCCTAACCCTGATAATTTCCTGAGACCACCACCCCACTCAACTTTCAGACCCCCCTCCCAAGACACTTCTGGTGGCTTTTTCATGCAAATGGAGAAAAAAAAGGTGTGCCAAATGAATGAACACAACAAAATTCCAGGAGGAGAGCCAAACAAAATGGAGACAAGCAATCTACCAGATTCAGACTTCAAAACACTGGTTTTAAGAACGCTCAATGGTCTCAGTGGGAACTTCAAGAAAGAGAGAGGAAATATAAAAATGGAGCTAGAAAACCAAAGAAGAACCAGTCAGAAATGAATGACACAATAATTGAAATGAAGGATACATTAGAGGCAATATTTTCAAAAGTGTGCACAGTTCCTTATAGGTCAGCATACTGCTGCTTCTGTGCTACTTAGCAGGATGTGTCTGCCACCTCAAAAAATGCACAAGTGCATTTTCAGTTTGGGCTTCCTCTGTTCAGTAAGTCTAGCTTAGGTGAATGCATGGTCCTTAATCATGACAAGAATAAATGCATACAAGACAAAGATAGGGGACTTTTTATCTGCCAAGGGCCATTTTGATATTTATAACATCATTCACAGGCTATGCAAAATTATCAACTTAAAAATTAGCCTGCTCTATTTGATCAAACATTTAATTAACTCACCCCTAATGCTTTAGCAGGGCCAGACCAAATGATTTCAAGGGACTTATATAGCCCTTGGATAGACATTCTGCATACCTGATATAAGAAAACTAGATATAAAATGACCTCTTATTATCTGTCTTCGTGCTTTAAATTTAAATGTATTCCTCAGGGTGCCAATGGCCTATCTTGATTAGACATATTGAAATAAATTTCCATTTGCTTTTTAAAATTCCCTTTCAACCCAAAGTTGGAGCTACTGATCATGGTATAGGAATTATGGAAATGAATAACTGTCTTATGAGCACTAGGAATTTTGCTAGGCACAGTGTATACTTTATATCTAATAAACTCAGCTCAACATGCAGAATATGTATTACCTCTCCTTCTCATTAATACACAGAAAGATGTTAAGTGGCAGAACTAATATCTGAACACAGATCCTTCTTGACCCCCAAATCCATTACCATCCCACACCATTATCTCACCTTTTTCCCCATTTTGATGTATGGTTATTATTTCAGACTGTTTAAAGATACTGCATCTTGTTATGGTGCTAAACATTTTGTGCTGAACCCATTCTTGAGGGGTTGTGATATAGCATAGAATAATGTCATCAGGCACCGTGTGTGTATGAAGTAAATATAAGTCTCCCCTGCAATGGAGCACATGTTTTGCTATCCAGTGAAATCTTTTATTGTGCCCTCCTCTGAGTGAGGAACTCATCAAAAGTTAGCCAAACTTCTCCAGCTGATAGCATAATCTATGGGTGTTTTTAATGGGGCAGATGTGAGTATTTTCCTTCTTTTTATGGGTTATGCTTCAAGCAATTGTCATTCTTTCCCCAATTATCTTAATAGTGATTTCCAAAGGCATAAAAATATAATTTTAATGCTGTCATTCGCTCCACATTGCCCTTGGCATAGAATAAGGCAATAGAAACTACATTAAAAAGCACCGTGTGTGTGTGTGTGTGTGTGTGTGTGTGTGTGTGTGTGTGTGTGTTCAAGTTAGAACCTCGTAATCTTGACCCATTAAGGAAAATTGAAGTGATTTAGTGGAACACAGATCAACACCTAAAGAACACACAATGTGAGTGAAAGATTGAGGATTAATCATAAAAGATGGGAGAGGTAAACCAACAGTTTTCAGAAAAGAATCCTGAGACAAACTTAAGAAGTGATCAAAGAGAAACACTGCAAATGGCTTTAAAGCTTTTGGTAAATTAATGAGAATGACCTAGGTTAACCCATAAATTAGCTAAGTCAACTATCAATGTTATTTATGGGAGCAGCACACTGCCAGAAAACAAAATTTAAGTATTGATATATAGGCCTATTTGTGTGTGTTCAAAACACATTTGAGTTTTAAATATGTTCCTGATACAATTCACATTTCTCCCTCAATATTTATTACCTAAACTGTTATACATTCTATTATCATCCATGTCCTCTGAATATTCTTTATTTTTTAGCACAATAGTATATTTTAGGCAAACTCCTATATGCTGGGCATTTATTTTTCTTTGAAACTCTCTACATGTTGTGACATGATCTAGATAGATGAGACATAGCAAATGTTTCCAAAGTGTTATTAGTACTATTTTGATTTCTGGATATCCCTCTCATAAGAAAATATAACATGCTGCCTCTGTTTGTTTTCTTGTATTGCTGAAATTCACTTAATATTTATTACTTACTCACACTCAAACCCATGGAAACAAATGTTTTGTTTAAATTACCACTGCATTTAATGAGCAGTAGATTAATGATACTTATATTTAAAACATGAAATTTATTTAATTTTTATTATTTCTTGATCTTTTAGCTCATACAGTAGTTAATTGATTTCTTTAAAATGAAATATTTCAGTACTGGCTATAGAAATAGGCATATTGTGAACACTTCAGGATATCAACTCTCTAAAGATGACAAATGTTAGTAGACGTATTTTATTGTAATCAGAATAACCAAATTAATTCAAGTTAATCAAAAGAAGAAAATTAAGTCCATAGAAGTATCTAAATGGGATGAGATTGAATTTGTTATTAAACTTGAAAAAGTTAGGTTACCTTAAAATATTATATGATTCAGGCACATAAAAATTTAAAAGTTGGTAGCATCATACCTGTACCTCTTCCAATTATAAACCAAATGTTATCAGCTTGACTATTAACATGACTTTAACTGTGGAGGGTCTTGGTGAAATGTTCAGAACAAATAAATGTTTGGCTACCTAAAAAATATATTTTAAATTTGTTCACTAACTTAAATAATATAAAGCAGCACTTCCCTAATTGTATCTTACAGAATAGAAATAGTAATCGTAAACCAAAGAAATAAGAAGATAATAGAATAAAGGAGTAAGACTCCTTTAAAAAAATACTCTGATCTAAAACATCCATGTATGAAACTAACCTTCAGTTATCAATCATCTTCCATGTGTGGCTTCAGATTTCAGATTCCATTAATTTGAATGAGCATTAGTTGGCTGAACAGGGAAAGCATTTGCAATGGGGGAAGACACTTGTTCAACATTAGGACATAAACCCTCCTTTGACAATCTAAAATGTGATTTTTCTAAAAGGTAATCCATTTCAAACCAGCAGTGACTACTCATTTTAATTAGTTGCAAACAGTTTGTAAATTAAATTCCTGCTTGCAAAGTAAAAATTCCAGGAAGAGAATGCTTTCATTTTGTTAATTGCCAAATGTTCTTTCAGGACAGGCTAGAATGAAGGAGGGGTTCCTAATCAGCAGGTGGTTTTTAAATGGCACGTGGCTCTGGAGCTGTCGCCTAGTAGGGTCAGAATGTTAGCTTGTTGAATGTTCAAGTTTGAGGTTGTCTTTCAAATAAACTATCCTAGTAGATTGATTCAACTTCAAATGAAAGCCATTCTTTTTTCTTTTTTCAATCATGTGCCTTCATGATTCTGACTTGAATTGGGGATAGTAATGTTATCTGAATTAAAAGTATAATTTAATACCCCAATCCAAGATTTGATGCTATGAAGTATAGCACACTAATCCCTTTTGTGATATTCACTCCCTTAGTGGCCTAAGGCAAAAATCTTTTTGTAGGTTTCAAAGACATATGAAAGTGAATGTAAAAGTACAAATCACATGCACCCACACAAGCCCCTCTATCTCAATCAAAGGGAAAAACTTGCTTGAGATTCAGTTCATGCTTGAAAGAAAACTTAGAACTGGCTTCTGTATGCAAGTAAAATTCTTGAAGACTTCTTCCTACCAGCAAGTGTGAGATCTTTAAGGCAATTCAGGAAAAAAAAATGTCCAAGGAGAGACTGACCCCTGGAGGCAGACAGAGCTTCCTTTTGGCCAGATACTGCGTTTCTAGTTCTCAGGGATTTTAAGTAAACGACTGACATAAAGAGTTGATATTCTTGGCAAATTCCCTTAGGAATCTCACCTTCCTCCCCAACTTCTCCCACCATACCCTTTAACCCATTTCTAGAAAAGCTGATAAAATCACGAATGGTGGAATATAAAGAATTTTTAAATCATGCACGTCTGGATCATAAACTTTATGAGTGCAGAAATTGTTGTATTCATATTTATGTCTTCATCTCTCAGCAAATGTCTGATACATACTTGGCACTAAATAAAATTTTGTGGAAAGATTAGGTAAACAAATTAATAAATCGAGCCATTCCTATATTTTACAAAGATGAAGTAAATTGTACAGGTCCAATACTTAACACATGAATGTTAATTGAATATCCACCACAAACAATGTGGGCAGGAGAAAAGTTTTTAATAATCCAACCTTACATGAGAATCAGAAGAAGCTCCGTGAATAAGATGATAGCTATAGTTATTTATGTCTATCCCCTAAATACTGACTCCCATATGTCCATCTTTGGAATCATGTTGACATTTTTTTTTTTCAGAAGGGATCCTTACATCTAACTGGATTCACAAGAACAAAAAAAAAAAAGGAATGGGGGTGGAGAGAACTGCTTGCTCCGTGTGACTCATAAGCTTTAGGTCAAAACACAGTCATGATGAGAAAACTTTAGTTTCTGCAAGATTATTCTCCTCCCACCAGATGATGCAAATTAATCTAAGGTAAGACACTGAGCATTGTTAACTGACATTACTTCTAGTCAGGCCTGGTTGAACCATTTGATCAGATACTTAAATCTTAATGCTGGTGAAATGAATCATGCATGAGAGACTTCAGTTGTGGAAAGAACTTGAAAGTGTTGTTTTTATTATTAAACTGTTGTCAAGGCACTGACAAAGCAAAGATGGGACTTTCCCCCCCTAATAATCCAACATATGATATTTCCAGAAGAAGGTAGAACTGGAAAAACCCAACCTTATTGAAATTGTTCAATTTGTTTCATATTTTAACACTATGTTTACTTACACTCTAATTAGGGTTCTGTGTTCTATTCTGCATTTGGCCAGTGTATAGCATACTTCATAAGAACAAAAAACAACAACAAAAAAAGGAATTGCTACAATTAAATGACAGACTTTTTAAACTCATTATTTACTAAGGCAAATCATGTTTTCTTTTCATTTAAATTTTGCCCTCAAAAGCAATCTTTAAAATGAGAAAAAAAACACAGCTGCAAATAGAAACTAACTTCTTTCTTCCCCACAAATACATATATCTTTTTATGTACTTCTACATTCCTGCTTCAAAATCTTAAGCTTTTAAGTTTTCTGATCTCTTAGTTTTTCTACCACACAATTTAGAATTAGTTTACATTGACAATCACATTTATCTCTTCCCTTTTTAAAAGAAAAGCTTGTTTTTATTATAAAAGTCATTTTATGCTCTGTGTATAAACATAGACAATCATAAAAAATAAAAAAATTGTAATTCTACTACCAAAGATAACCGCTACTAACATTTTAGTTATTTCTTGTTGAGTTAGCAGTTGGGCCTATATTTATTTTCTTATTCTGCTTTGCTCATATAATATAGTATTCTGATATTAAATTTTTCTTTTAATGGATTTTTGCTTTTTTATTTGTTTTTTTTACTTGTTTTTTTTTCTGTCTTCTTAAGTCTTTAGTACTTTGATAAATATGCTTTTAATTTTAAAAATTCTACTTGTGACACTTGATTTTTAAACAATATTTTAAACATGTTTATCTTCTTACCAAAACGGTGTGTGAATTCTATGATTTCAGATAATACTAGCCTATTTTCATTCCTCCCACTCTGTCAACATCTCTCCTTTTAACTAGAAGTCTTGCCTTATGTACAACATAAAGATGTCATCTTCCTCTCCTCATACTTGTCAGTTTCCTGATTCTCCTTTTTTGCTACCACCACCTTTTTTTCTGTATTAATTTTGTGAAATATTAGAAAAAATTTATTTAAGATTTAAAAAGTCAAACAAAACTTGAAAATGCAGAAATCTTATTCTTTAATGCTTCCGATATTCTTTTATATTGTTATGACTTCTTTAGTTTCCATGTAGTCCTACATAATTTCAGCAACTTTTAAAAATAATAATAAATTGTTATTAATCTCTGCCAACTGTTCCTTTTTTTCTTCTTTTCATCTCAGGGAACCACAGATTTTTGTTTTATACTGAGGAGGACATATTGTTTTTTTAAAATATTCCTCCAACCCTAGTGTTTTTTAATTTTATGAGTTCTATGCCACCTCTGAGTCTTATAATTAGTAATGCCTTATTCTTATGATGAGACATGTTTAAATAATTTTTTATTCTGTATTATTTATTTATTTTTTACTTACTCTAAAACTAGGAGAACTCTTATTAAAGAAATGAGCCCAATCTTCAAAAATATATAAAATATAAATATACATAAATGTGTTAGTCCATGAAACATGAAGACTTATTGGTGTTCATTTTCTATACTCAGGTTTAACCTTTTGATACCTAAAGCTGAACATTAAGCAGAAATACATGACTCCTGTTCCAAATCTAGCCTTACAAGGCATTTATCTTGTGAAGGTTTGATGTCCTGAGATGAGAGTTTCTCTCACCCTGCTTCCCAGAACTCAGATTAACAACAAATCCCCAGTATTTCATCTTACTTTCTGACTAGAGAACATTTACTCACAAATAATACACTGAGAGAGATGGGTGAGGTTGGAGAAGGAAAGAGAGGAATAGCGGTACCAGGCAGCACTGGATGACTCTGGAGTCTTTAAGTTGGTTCAGAGCTTTTTTGCAAGTGGGGCATAAATCGTGAAAAATAAATATTTCCATTCAATTTCATGTAAGGAAGTTTGATTTTATTCTGTAGTGCATCATGACTGGAGTTTTTCAATCCAGTACTATCGACCTTGCTGCAAGTGGAAATTTTTTTCCAGATTCTTGCTCTCCAATAAAATGTTAATTTTCCATATCATTTTGAGTTCACTAATTTGGGTGGTTTTTAAACATAATAATGGGAATTGGAAACAATTATGTCAGGGGATACTAAGAGTCTACACTATAATTATTTTTGTCAGATATATCTTTAATTAAATGGATGATTTTTTAAGTCTGCTGAATTGTGGCAATGGAAACAATCTCAATTTAATTTAATTCAATTTAATCCTATTTATGTGGTAATTACTATATTTCTGTTACTAGAGATGGAATCTCAAACTGTTATAAGTGAAAATGAAAATATATTCCTTTATATAACAGAAAAGTTAATGATTAGAGTTATTTTTATGTATGAATAGTTCATAAATTCTAACATGTTCAGTTCTTGAGCTTTTTCCATTTCTTGGGCTCTCGTTCCTACTTTCTTGTGTTGATTTCATTTCAAGCAATTTCTTTTTCTGAGTGGCAGCCAGAAACTCTAAATTTAAGTTCTTCTAGTACAATAATAGCAGAAAAGAAATTTGCACCTCTCATATTATTGGCTACTTTGTGTCACATGCTTATATGTTAACCAATTCATATGATCAAGGTGATATGAAAATTTGATTGAGCAAATCTGGGGCAAATAGGCATCTGAACTGGAGTCTAACTATTGAGTGAACCCACCCAAAACACATGGAGTTTTGAATATGGAGATAATTTTGGAAAGGAAATCAAAGTGGGGTTTCTCAGACAACTCAAATTTGTAAATATTTGTGGGCTTCCTCTGCATTTGCATTCATCTAATTCCATAAGCTAGCAATTCAAGACAAAGATTTTGCAGGGTCATGATTTTTGAATCTAGAACCCAGCAGTGTCATTTTCTAGGTGTCTGAATCCTGAATGCCTTCTGCTTGTCCCTAGCCTCAGAGCAATATACAAACAGCAGGATGTGATGACACAGTCAATATGACCCTTTACACCAATCTACATTTTAATGTGTAACTCTTTACAATGGTGGCTATTGTTTCCTTTGATTGGAAGGGGAAATAAATAATGGGGAAAATTGGGGAGGCTTTCTGTAGGACAATCTCATATTTTAACTCCTATCTTTATGCTTTTGTTGAAACTATATCCTGGAACATATATTTCAATATTTCAGTCATCAAAGGATCATTGTATGTAGGCTCTAAATCAGTGGTTCTCAACCTGTGGCTTGTAACCCCTTTGGGGGTCGAATGACCCTTTCACAGGGGTCGCCTGAGACATCCTACATATCAGATATTTACATTACAATTCATTAACAGTAGCAAAATTATAGTTATGAAGTAGCAATGAAAATAATTTTATGCTTGGGGGTCACCACTGTAAGGTTCTACACCGCCATGAGAGAAACTGCAGGTAGGGAGTCCGAATAAGTGAGTGAATTAATCAGGCTTTATCGGGGGTCTCCAGGCGGGTTCACAGGCTCAGGGGGAATGGAGCCGGGGAAGCCGCACCCTGTGACTGGGGCCAGGGGAAGGGGAAAAGAGGGGACCCAGCCAGACCTCCTCCAGGACTGCCTGGGAGAACAGTCCGGGAGAAAAGGTGCCACGTGGCGCACTGAGACACCTTTTAAAGGGCCGGAACAGGCAGGGGTTGGGCCCAGGGCAGAATGGGAAGGGGTGGGACACAGGGCACTCTGGTATGTGCTTGATTGGTGGCTCAATGTCTCTGTCAATTACATCATAACTCTGCCCACCAGTTGGGGGGGGGGGTACCTATCAACCACAACATGAGGAACTGTATTAAAGGGTTGCAGCATTAGGAAGTTTGAGAACCACTGCTCTAAGGCATTATAGATTTGCTTGTTCACATAAGCAAGGAGCCTCTGAAATTTTTCTACCAACTTTCCAAACTTTTATCTTAGTTGTGTTTTTATCTGTGTTCCATGATAAAAAGAATACTATTTAATAGATTTTTTGCTACCACATAACCAGAATTTCATGCTTCCCAGCCTAGAACATAGGGATCCTCATTTCCCCCATATGTAAGTCAACTCAGTCTATTCCATACTGTGTATCTTGTTGTCTTATCCCATGAACTGAGAGTAAGGGAAATTTGGTTCCTTCCAAAAAAAATTTGAAATACTGGTACTTGAGGAGGATGACTACATCTCCACTGACAAAAATAATGGATTTCCAGGCCAGGTAGAGAAAACGGAACCAAGATTATGAGGAAGAAAAATACTTCCCTGCTCTATATTTGATAATGAGACATCTCTCTTTGACTTCTGGAATCTGAGACTCAGAACTGATTACAAAGTGCAAGGGACAAAGACAAAGGCTGGAGACTTAGAATGGTTGTGCCAAATCTGAATGTGTACATGCATATACACATGCCTGAGAGCACAAGTACATTCAGAAAGAACAAATAGGTAAGTTTGGTGAAAACATGCAATATTGAGAAGTAGAAGAATTAGAAATGCAACTGGAAAAATAGGTACTCTTCATACTATAAAGGACCTTTGATTATCTTATGATAATTTTTTCCCTAATCTGATGGAAAATAGAAAACTTTGAAAGTTTATGAATAGGGGACTTTAATTTTATGATGAAAATTGCACTTAGGAAGGTGATTCTAGCAATGGCATATAAATTAGATTAAAACATAGGGTGAAAACATTGCTACATATACCACTACAAAAATTTAAGTGATAAATGATAATCATAAAGTGATTAACAGGAAGATAGAAGGAAAGATGTAGAATATTCCAAAATTCAAGATTTTAGTAAACTTTCTCTGTGATCCAGCATGAGTCCTTGTGTTCCTTCCTCCCTCCCTTACTCTTTTCTTCCCTTCCTTCCACCCTTTTTTTCTTCTTAAAAATTATAATTAAACTAATAAAAATTTTACTCAATGTAAATGAGTGTGAGGATTTGTTTAGACAGACTACTTTGTCTGAAACTACATGTTTAATAGGCTTACAAATTTTTCAGAAAAATTATTAAAGAATTACTAGGATCACAGTGACTATTTAATATTTAACATATTATTTTATTTCTTTCTGATTTGTGATAAAAAATGAATGTGAGATGTAAGATCATTCATCAGCATTTAATAATTTAGGAATATTCAGTCTATCTGAATAGTTTTGGTATATAATAAAACTCTAAATCACTGGCCACAATATGTCTAATTTATTTCCACTGTGTGGGGGGTGCCCCCAGGCAAGACACCTTGAGCATTCTTTAAATCTTTGTCAGGCTGAATCCAAGGTGCCTGACAAAACCGCATCTTGAAAAAACACATTCATCAACTGAGGCTGAATATATCAGCTTGGCCTTAACTTTGCCTCAGGTGTCAGGGAGAGGACCTTGAAATGTAAATACAGTCTTGCCCTGGGAATGGGGGAATGAATAGGGCCTAGGCCACTGAAACTCCTTTGATCCTAATGTTGGAGAAAAACCTTTGTATTTTGGAATATTAATAAACTGCTGCTGTTTGGGTTTGGGGTCGCTGTCTCTCCATCAGAGAGAACAGACGTCCCACCTGGCCCCAGCATATTATTTCTTTATTTCTGCGTCTTCTCTTCTATTTCCTTTACTTCTTAATCCCCAGCTCCTGTAATAAAAAGAAACACCTATAAATCTATCACTTAGATTTAACAATATCATAGCAATTATTTTTAAAAATATTTTTATTGACTGCAGAGGAAAGGAGGTGTAAAAAATAGAAACATCAATGAGGAGAGATAATCATTGATTAGCTGCCCCCATATGCTCAAATATTTCTAAAGTAGTTTTAAATTTTTACTTTTTGCATCCTTAATTACAAAAAAATAGATATTTTGGTTTTGTATTAGAGAAGATAAATAAAAATGTATATAACTTTCTCCCCTATATTGTATTTGTAAACTTCCTCATTGAAGGTATGTACATTAAGAGGGTGTTTATCTTATTCATTAGTGAAAACAAACGATTAATTCCTTCAAAATATTTATGTATTTTTTATACCTTCATGTGTATAAAAGCAGCTTGAGATGTTTTCTTCAATTATTCACCTGTAATGAGCCAAACTATTACTGTATTTTTGTGAATTGGGTAATTGTTTCTGTTTAGGGAGTGGATAGTTGTGTCATGTGCAAATTATTTGGACAAATTCTGAATGGCATTATCCAGTAAATTATAATCAATAGGTGCTTATTTAATAAATTATGTGCCCAGAGAGTGGAGACCCATGTGAACCAATAGTCAAGAATTCAGTGTGACCTCCCTCTATGCCGTGACTTGCTTTGTGAATTGGAAAAATCAGTTAACCTCTCAGTGCTTCAGTTCACTCATCTATGAACTGAGAAGAGTAACATTTGCCACCTAACTCCCTAGTATTTTGTGAAGGTTAATGAGCTTCAGAGTTTATGAAGTGCCTTTTTCTCTTGGATTGAAAGACCCTTGAAATGTACTATGTATTGCTGCTATTTTTTTATCCTACAGATCCAGTAAATCTCTAAAAGACCTGTGATATTACAAAATATATTTTAAAATACTTCTATTAGCATTATCTCACATTTATTATTTTATCAGAGGGATGAGAAAAGTTTCATCATCACTGCTGTTATGCTAGATTCACATAAATATTAGGGTCTAAAGTATTTTGGCCCAATAAAACATGCATGTCACATGTTCCATCCAACTTCAACTGAAACTATTTTAGTTCTGATCAGTTTTTCAAAATCCTATTATCTCTTAAGAGAGTTTTATGAGTGGAATATTAAAAAGAGTAAACTTTCTCCAGTGACCAAATATACCTGTTCTTTATTGCCACATTGAATAAATACTGTTAAGGTCTTGACTGAAACTCACAAAAGTAAGATGATTTGATTTAATTCAAAAATCTAACCTGTCACTCAAGGAGCCAAAGAACTGCATTTTATAAAACTATTTTGTCAAAGTTATGCTTAAAATAAAGAAAAAATTTAATAGAACCAGTTTGGGGGCAGAAAGCCATCCAAGGACTATCTCTGTGATGAATTTGTTTATTTTTTGGTCTCTCAAAAGTGGTAAATGAAGGCAAAATTGAGAGATTTTAAAATTATTATCAATATAGTCAAAATCTTCTTTTCTCTTTCACAAATCAATACAAACCAGTTTTCCGGATGGCAGCTAGACTACATCCCGAAGTCTGCATGGACATTGGAAAAACAAATTCACAGACTTAGTATAAATTTTTAAAACTTGGTTCATACAACTACATTCTGAGACCAGTAGGGACACTGATGTATCTATTTAGTGGTGGATATTTACAACTCTGGGCAGATGTTGGTCAACATAGAAACTAGGAAAATGTAATGTCTTGCAGTAGGTCATTTTTTCTATAAAAATATTCATAATGCTACACAAGTTTTCATGAAATGCATGGCAACTTATTAACTGAAAGAAATCTTGGGGGGGGGATTTGAAATTGGGATCCACAACAGAATTAGAGACTCAAATTCTAGCAGGTATTTATTTGTTAAACATCTAGAAGATATCCAGAATTTTTCTACAAGCCATATAAGCTTCTCTTCATTTACCAAAAACCGCATAAAATAGGTCTGCCTCCTTGTTCTAAAATGCCTCGTTTCAAAAATAGCATCTTGATGTTTGGCAAATACTCTAGTCAGTTATTCTAGGATCCATACTTTGGGCTAATTGGCTGACACTGGTTTGATGACATTTATGGATGATCTAAGTTGGTTTGCCTTATTGGGCATGATTTCTGATTAATTTACAACACAGCATTTATATTTTGTCACAAAATTAAATTGTTATCTTATATACTTTAAATAAATTGTGGGGGTCCCTGCTGGGGTGCCAGGCCAGCCTACATGAGGGGCTGAGGGCTGTATACAGGCTGGCAACACTCCCCCAGTGAGGACCCTCACACCAAGGGGGTATGGCTGAGGGCCATTTTCAGGCTGGCCACATCCCCCAGCAGGACCCTCACCCCAATGGTGGCATGGCCAGCCTGGGTGAGGGGCTGAGGGACATTTGTAGGCCTCTCCTTTGGCGGTTGGCCTGGGCAGGTGGGAAGCTTGGCTCCCTCCGTTGCCGGGGGTGACCCAAGTCTCCCGCCCCTTACAGCAGTCTCCATGGCCACCACCATCTTTGTCCCACTAATTTGCATATTCCCTCCTGATTGGCTGTGGGTGTTGCAGCGTGGTGGTCAATTACCATATTACTCTTTTATTAGAGAGGATATTCTAGACCCCTAGTCGGCAAACTCATTAGTCAACAGAGCCAAATATCAATAGTACAACGATTTAAATTTCTTTTAAGTTTAACTTTTTAAACTTAAACTTCTTCTAATGCACTTCTTCCAAATAGACTTGCCCAGGCCATGGTATTTTGTGGAAGAGCCACACTTAAGGGGCCAAAAAGTCACATGTGGCTCATAAGCCACAGTTTGCTGACCACTGTTCTAGACAATGATAAACTTTTCTAAGTTATACATATAGTTTGTCTGGCTATCTGAAAGTATTGTAAAGATATTTAAAACCAAAGAATCTTAAAACTTTAAATTTAAAAGATCAGTACTATTTTTAATAAGAATGTGAGAAAACCCAAGGCAATATAAGTTTGCTAAGTTGTTATTTTTCCAAGTAAAGATGTTGTTTTGTTTTGTGTTTTTTTTTTAATTTATCCCATACAACCACTATTTTATAAGAGTGACTCTATAACAAAAATATTAGGAAGGGCATGTTCTTGAACTAAAAAGTTATATTCACAAGACAGGATAGTTGATAATTTTCTTTTTAATAAAATCTCTTATTTTTTCTCATTTAGTTTTGAACTTCTGAAAACTTGCTCAATACCAGCCCAGGCTTCAGAAATAGTACATGGGAACCCAGTATTGCATTTCCTTAATGGAGAAATAAAACTAAACATAAATTCTGCATTTTATAAAACACTTTCATCTAGATGAAGGATGCCTATGTATACCCCTTAAACTATCTGGCTATTTAGTCATGGTTAAAATCCTAGATGTGTTTTAAGAGACAAACTTCTCATATCTTTTCTTGCAGGAGCTAGTATTTTATCTAATAAAAGACTAACATGCAAGCTAACTATAACTCTGACACACAAGATGATCACTGCCATGTGGTCAAAGATGGCTGCCCCATGTGGACAAAAGATGGCCAGCAGGGGAAGGCAGTTGTGGGTGATCAGGCCTATAGGTGAGGGCAGTTGGGAAGGACTAGGCCTACAGGGGAGGGCAGTTGTGTGGGACCAGGCCGGCAGCAGAGGGAAGTTGGGAGGGACCAGGATGGCAGGGGAAGACAGTTGGGGGGAATCAGACCTGCAGAGGAAGGCAGTTGTGGATGACCAGGCTGGCAGAAGATGGCAGTTGGGAGGGTCCTTGCCTGCAGGGAGGACAGTTGAGGGGGACCTGGGCTTACAGAGGAGAGCAGATGTGGGTAACCAGGCCTTCAGGAGAAGGCAGTTGGGATGGACCCGGCCTGCAGGGGAGGGCAGTTAGGGGTGACCAGACATGCAGGGATGGCATTTGTGGGAGACCGGGCCTGCAGGGAAAGTCATGGGGGTGACCAGGTCAGCAGGGGAGAGCAGTTAGGAGCAACCTGGCCATCAAGGAAGGGCAGTTGGGGGGACCAGGCTTGCAGAGGAGAAATGTTGGGGTGACAAGGCTTACAAGAGAGGACAGCTGGGGGTGGGACCAGGTCTGCATGGGAGGGGCAGTTGGGGGTGACCAGGCCAGCAGGGAAGGGCAGTTGTGGCAACCAGGCCTATAGGGGAGGACAGTTAAGGGCAACCAGATCAGCAATGGAGGGCAGTTAGAGGTAACCAGGCCAGCAGAGGAGGGCAGTTAGGGGCAATAGGGCTGGCAAGAGAGCAGTTAGGCATCGATGAGGCTGGCAGGCAGAAGTGGTTAGGGGCAATAAGGCAGGCAGGCAGGTAAGTGGTTGGGATCCAGCAGTTCTGGATTATGAGAGGGATGTCTGACTGCCTATATAGGCCCAATTCCACAAGGCAGTGCACCTCTTGGCAGTGCTAAGGTTGTCCAAATGAGGGTTCCTGGGCTGCTAGAGGGATGTCTGACTGCTAGCATAAGCCCAATTTCCCCAGGACTGGGGCTAAGTCAGCAGATGGACATCCCCTGAAGGTTCCCAGACTGTGAAAGGGCACAGGGTGGACTGAGGGAGCCCCCTGAATGCACGAATTTTTATGCACCAGGCCTCTAGTGTGTGTGTAATAAAAGCATAATATGCCAATTAGACAGGATGGCTGAATGACCTTACAGATGACATTTTGGACAACCTCCTGGATGAAGCCAGGGCTTCAAGGGCCAAGGCAAGCCAGGGCTACAAGCCCCTTGTAGGAATTTCATGCATTTGGGAGAGAGAGAGAGAGAGAGAGAGAGAGAGAGAGAGAGAGAGAGAGGGAAAGGGAGAGAGAGAGAGAGAGAGAGAGAGAGAGAGAGAGAGAGAGAGCGAGCGAAAGCACTGTTCAGGTTCTGGTACCAACTATACATGTTTTGGAGAACTTGAGGATATAGACTGACTGCCACCTAAAATATGGTTTGTATTTTGCGGAAATAACAAAGAGCATTATACTGATGATAACCTTTAACATCCAGTGCACAGTCAGGGCTGGAAAGGGACATAAGCGGTTGGCCAGCCAAGGAAGGAATGCAGGAAGGCTCCAGGGTATGTCCGGCCTATCTTGCTCAATCCCTATTGGCCAGATTCCAGCAGCAAGCTAACCTACTGCTCGGATGGTCTGCCTCTTGGTGGTCAGTGCATGTCATGCCAAGTGGTTGAGCGGCCTTAGTATATCATTAGCATATTATGCTTTGATTGGTTGAATGGCTGACTGGACACTTAGCATATTAGGCTTTTATTATGTAGGAAGGTATTCTTCTTGAGTTGGTAACCATTCAAGTTTCTTCTTTCTATAAAGACAAAAGCATATTAGATTAGAGTAGATCTCATTTTAACTTGATCATCTGCAAAAATCCTATTTCCAAAAAATGTCATATGCACTAGAACCAGGGATTATGACTTCAACATTTTGGGGGTAGCAGCCATAATTCAACTCATAACACTGAGTCATTTTAGTTTGACACCTGCATTTCAATCCTGTAAAACTCTCAGAAAATGTCACAGACTATAATACTGGGATTTTCCTATAAAGATTACATTATATAAAAAAAGGAACCCAAAGAAAGGATCCAAAATAAAATCAACTTACTTTTAAATATTCATCTCCTTTTAAATTAAATACATGCCTTTGGCATGTATCCACATTATCAATATTTATTTCTTATCCTTCTCACCCAATGAATTTATTAGCATGTAATCCAAATTTTTAAAGAGCTAAATTTGGTACTTTCTCAATTTGATCCATTTTAATAATAAAAGACAGTCTGTGAAATAGGTGTTTGTTTCACTACTAGACTTATAATTACATTAATAAGGAAAAATGTAGGGTAGAAAAATACCTCAATATAAATAACACACTAGACATTGGTTCTTAAACAAGCCATAGTTTTATGAATCCAATGGTTTTCATTCCAATCACTCTGTCATATCAACCTATTTCTGCATTATTGATTGAATTAGCTGTGTAGACAATCCGATTTTGTCATTAAGGCTGCTGAAAACACCAAATTGACTCTTTTATATGTTTCATATGAACACAATTATTTTTAAAGTGTTCTCAAATTCTCCATCTGATTGCAAAACAAATTGTGTTTTTTTTTAATTTTACTAAAAGCAATTGAGTTGCCTAATAATAGTAAAAGTTTGAGTCAATAATTTTAGAAATTAAATCTAAGAGTCATAACTTGACATATCTGGAACCAAACTGATTTAGAATTAATGAGATAATGTCTGAAAAAATATATTCAGTTTCTTGAGGGGGGAAAAAAGCAGCATTGGCTTTGGCATAAAACAATATTTTTTATGAAATATCTAAACCTCAGCCATTGCAATGGCCCATGTGTTGCTTCCAAGTTTAGTCTACCAGAGTGTGAACAGGGTGTTTGTGTTCTATTGTGTTTACATTTATTCCGTTAAAGTATGTCTCTGAGTGAAGACCTATGATAGTACTGGGTGCTCAGCACCTTACCTTGCTCTCCAAGTGCCCCACAAATGTCATCTCATTACTCTTCAAAACTATCCAGAAAAGAAGTCATACATCTCCTCTCAAAAACAGTTCTTAAAAAGAAGAATTTCTACCCTCCCATAAGAGTGTATAGGCACTTAAAATTATCCCTCCCACCTTCCCCCAGTTTTTCTTTTGGAGATCTAGTCAGTGAGTGAGTGAGCAATTAAACTCACAGACACACACACACACACACACACACACACACACACACACACACACACACATCTAAACAAGCCAGGAAGCAACCACATGTCAAGAGGTATTTATAGACTACTCTCCAACATGTTTGTTTTACAAATTAACATTAAACCTTCAAATAACAATGGCTTGAGGTGACTTTAAGGGCAACTTTCTATTTACATGAAGATATATCATATTTGTCTTAAAAGCACTGTAAAATATTAGTAACCATCCATAAATAGAGCTCTGATAAAATGACATTTCATTTCAGAATCTCTAATTTATGTTAATACCATTTTGGTCAAGGTCTTGTAACTGTTGTTAGGATTTCAACCCCTGCAGGTCAGAAAAAAAAGATGGGAAAATCCTTAATAAAATGTTGTTAGAAGCTACAGGTGGGAAATAAAGAAGCTCTTGTGACCTATAATCTTATTCCCTCACAAAGTCACCAAGAGAGCACAGCAGCTTCTGCAGCTGAAATTAGACAGCACACTAGTGGCTTTTCAATCTCAATTTTTACAGTTCAATGTTATCATTTTCAGTGAAGAACAAATGAAGGGTACCACAGTTCTTCCCAAGATGTCCTCTCTAGGTTTAATCAGCCCACTCAACCACATGAGTAACTGTGCCTGAACAGTATTTTATTCCCCTTTATAAACAATGTAGACATTTTACACTCCTGTTCATAAAGAAACACTATACTCTCAACATGTTTTATTTGGGTTTTATCTATTTTATGCCAAATACATCTGAAAAAATTCCCTTTAAACATTTAATACTAACTCAGATCAGTTTTATAATGAGAGTTGTCATGCAATCATATAATCTACCCTTGTTATTAACACTGATAGTGCCAAGTTCTGCCAATATATGGCCCTACCATATTGGCATTCTGTGTAAAAAGAGCCTAGAAAAGGGATACAGGCAAGTGTTTACCAAATAAGAGTACTAGTCATAACTGTGACCCTTTAGTGTATGCCTCTGATTGCTCCTGCCTAAAGAATAGCAGGCTTTGACTTTGCCCTCTCCATACAGCTATTGCAGTGGTAGAGAACTCCTACATTTCTGCCACATGTAACTGAATCTTGAGGGATAACTAGCTTGTCACTTCAATTGGCGTAGAAGAGCATGTGACTTGCATTTTGTTGACCCAAAGGGGGGAAAAGATACTTCCTGGGAATCACTATTGACCTACTTGTCTTTCTTTCACAAAACTAACACTTTATAGTTTCCTCATTAATTTGGGAAAAATATTAAGAAAGTTGTAAAATAATAGGGATTAAAAATATTTACCTGTGGGAATATCTAGAGAAGAGTAGAGAGCAATTTTCTGTGTTTTTTTCCTCCTCATTTATAGAAAGCATCTCTTTATTTGCTGCATTTCATCAAAGTTACATTTCAAAAATGCTTGGTTAATACTAAAAATGACTTTTAAAAATAGGTTTAGACAACTCTAAAATTTCTGATATGGAATAGAAAAATAGTTACTTGTGTTTTTGGATAACAGACATTTTTACCCACATTTATTATTTTTATTCTTAAAGTTCATCATTCAGTAGAGAAGTAGAATTTAATATCATTTGGAGAATGCAAAATTTTATAGAAATTAATTTGCTATCAAGAATTTGAATAATGTTATGGTTTGGATTTAATGGAAGCTCAGGGTTTGTCATATACAATTTCCATTTGTTTACCATGTATAGGACAACTTATTTAATAGTTGTCTCTATAAACAGTTTACTTGGCAAATTATGTCAAATATTTGCTTTCTGAAATCCTGAGAATTGGTTGAGTTTCATTGCACTTCATGTTGGCAAAAAATAAATAAATATGTGACCAAGGAAGTCCTGTCATTAATTTATCAAAAACGCTAGTTGTCATTTTCGAAAATTTAATGTCATCGAAGCTCTATTTCCAATAGCAAAGGAGCACTATTGCTAATAGACTTCAGAGCTTGAAATAAATAAATCTTTGGAATCCTGTTGCATCTCTTGGGGTGTGACATTTGACAGTCTTTTATAGCACAGAACGAAACAAGTTTGTGAGCTGGAATTCAATTGTGGCGTATTGATTCCTTGCATCAGTCATTATTCCCTGCTGATTGACAGATGAAAATTGGTTACGTTAAGTATTTCATATGTTATATTGGCTGACATTTGCTTGCCTGCTCCTCTGTCAATATTGTTGTAAAGATCTCCAGCTTTATGAGATAGCAATAGACACTGACTGTGGCTTTTGTGTGATGTTCCAGTGTTTTTCCTGACATAATTTAAGACATATTAAAAACCAGAAGCATCTTCCCTCTTGAGAAGCTTAATGCCAATATTATTGTCTTCCAGGGGAAAATCATGTATGCTCATAATCGGGTGCTAATTTCCACCCGTACGCTCATGTTTAGGCATTAGGCACTATAACTGTAAAATTGAGCCTTCTTGATTGATTCATGTCAAGCCTCATCTCAGCTCCTGCAGGGGAAGTCATCCAGCTGACCCTTTTTACACTAAAAGAAGAGATTTGTGTTCCTTTCTTTCACCTGGAACCATCAAATTGACTGAATAATCTGTAATACATTAGTGCTGACATTTGTTAGGGGAGAATTAAACAAGACACAGTAATCATTCCCTAGAATAAAAATTGTGTTTGATTTCCAGCAGAGTTCTATTAAAGTGATAACAGAATCTGTCTCTTCCAAGGCAGAAAATTGTGAATATTCTCTGCATTAATTAAGTTAACACATTAATTGCTCATAGTACCTATTCTACTAATATGAGTGTTAAGGGATAAGGAGGCCCTGATTTATGGTGAGCACATATTTGTAATCAAGTTGAACTTTTTGTGCAAAGAAAATGTTCTTGTTTTTTACTTTTTGCTAGTCTGAGATGTAAAAAGTTGCATTATTTCTTGAGATATATAAAATTAACCCCAAAATGGCCTATTATCTAGTGTTAACTCACTTGAGATATATAACAAAAAGTTTGAGTGAGCTGAGTACCCAAGTCCTAATGATTCCTGAATTTCATTATGACACTTAAGTTTGCAGTGTCTTTGAATGTAAATCAAGAAAAGTCCTTATGGCTCGCCCTTACTTTTCTAAAGCATGTAGAAATCATTGTCACCGAGCTTCATTTGAAGCTGTTCCTGAACAATGTATTTCATAGGCATTGGTCTTCATTCACAGGACCAGCTCATCAACCACAACTGTCAACATGGAGCAGAGTCATGTTACACTCCTTTGAGTTCACATGTGTGTTTTGTAAAAAACACAGTGTTTTATTTCTAACTTGTGTAGGCCTAATTTTCAAGATGGTTTGTTCATAAGTGATTATGTGAGTATGTTTTCCATTATGAGTTCACACTTCTTAGAAGTACCACTTAAAACTGAACCTTTCCTACTCTCGACTGTATTTGCTGAAGCAATTGTCAAGTTTGTTAATTGGGGTCATTTCAAAGTGTTAATATGCCTGTACTCTATATACTCCATGCCATGTGGAGCAATTTTGGAAAGAGAACTGAGCAGTTTGCAAATAATTAATATAGAGGGGAAAAATGTCCCTTTTCCTCAAAGATTGTAAAGGACTCTAGGAATGATTAAAGTTAAATGGAAAATTAATGAACTACTAAGGAAGCACCTATCAATTTCTACAAACAAAACTGTTAGTTTAATGGGATAAAAGAAATTGGTTTTACTTTATTTAGTTTGTTATCTTGAAGATGACATATTTCTGTTCAAGACACTTCATGAACAAACATAAACTATACCATCTGTGCCAAGTATCTTGTTAGAAAGTGAAGCTAACATGAAGACATGAGGCCTACTCTCATGGAGTCCAGTCTCCTGGCAGAGATAGAATGATATGCTTTCAACAAAATAACTAACTAAATAAAATGTGGTGAAAGTAAATATGCTCATTGTTGATGACCCAACTAGTTTTCATCCCCACTTTGTAAATAAAAGCACATACATTCAAATTTTAGAATAATTTCTGCAACTTACAGTGGAAAGCTATCATGCCGAAGACAGTGATATACAATTTATGAAATAAGAATCAAATATTTGACAGTTTATCTAGTGTCCACGAGTCCATTGTTGACAAGAGCACTTGTTCTAAATGGAGAGCATTACAAGTCTCATAAATGCACTTTTAAGGAAAGTACCAGAAGCTCTTGGGTTGCCAATTATCCTGTTACTCGCTAAGCATGAGAACACCTGAAGAGCTTCAAGGACAATACTTATGTTTTCACTGAAATTATAAACTAGATCAAGATCAAGCTAATCTATTATTACTAACTGTAAAATAAAGTCAAAGAAAACTGAACATGGTACAAGAAGCCAGATCATTCTGACCTGAAATTCCTGACCTAAAAAAGGAATCTGGACTACTTAATTTATGATGTCATGCCTAAACCTAAAATTCAATGAAAATTCCATATAATGTTTAAAATGGTATAAATAAATCTATGTGGCAAAGAAGGGTTACATGAAAACTAAAACATCCTATATAATAAAAGGCAAATATGCAAATTGCCCCCCCAGGAGTTCGATCAGCCAGGGGTTTGACCATTCACAATGACATGTGGTGACCACCAGGGGATGGTGCAGAATGAAGGAAGGCCCCAGCCAGCAGCCAGCAGCTGGGGGAAGGAAGGCCCTGATCAGTCCTGATCACTAGTCAGGCCTAGGGACTCTACCCATGCACAAATTTCATGCACTAGGCCTCTAGTTTTATAATAAGAAAAGTTGTGATTTCTTTATTAATATGTGCGTAAATGAAATGTGAGTAGCATAATTTGCCAAGCACTGTCAGAGGTCTGAGGTACCAAGATAAATAAGACCAAGTCCCTGTCTTGTGTGTCTTGTAGCTAACAGGAGAAGCAACCAAGTCACATCATAGCTTGATGACCCCTATTAAAGAAGCCGTAAAAATTGCTATGGAAATCAGAAGAGGCATCAACTTATTGCAGCGGACACAGAAAACTGTCAGAAAGTCAGAGGTGACATTTAAGCTGAATAGATATTAAAGAATGTGTGGGGCTCTCAAGGCAGCAAAGGTGAGAATGAATGAATACTCCAAGAATATGGTGCTATTGGTCAGCAACCCTTTGATGACAGCATAATTCTCTCTATGTAGTTTAAGCAAGAAGGAATTGAAAATAGGATGTTATTTAACTTACAAATCTCTGGTAAGACTGAAGACTTTTAGTTGGGCTCTGATAAACGGCTACTAAAGTCATACTATGGAGCCTGGCCACAAAGGAATGGCTCTTTTGTTTCTACAACCTCCAGGAACTCCCTGCCCGAGAAGGCATGGTCACACTCCCTATTGAGAAAATGATACATCAGCCAGGAGACCAGGAAGCACTGTTGGCAGCCAAGCCCCACAAGGGCAGGGGTCATGGTGTACTCTGCTCACTGGTACATCTCATATATGGATCAGGATGATTGTTTGGAATGTGAGAGGTGCTCAATAGATAATTGTTTCAATGAATTGAATAAGTGAACTGCTATTTCTACTGCTCAAGAACCATGCCATGCCTAACATAATTTACTCTAGCCAGTGGATTTCCTAGGGCCTACTTTTCAATATGCACCAAGTTGACAAGGCTAATATTGAAAAGAGAATTCAAATGCCTTCCTGATGCTGCTTGTCATTAGAGACAATTGATATTTCAGAAGCATGACCTCTACCTCACTTTGGCTTTCAGTCTCAAGTGAGAGCCTTAGATTGGCAGAATCTAGTCACTTCCAGGACCTACCACAGAAGGAGCCTTGAAAATAGGGTGTTTTGTTTTTTAGCCTCTTCAATATAAGGCAGCATTACAAGACAGGTGAACAACCTATCCCTTTGCATCATAACATCCACGTATACACTTCTTATTATATGTAAGCTTATTAACAAAAAGGAGACTAGCATTCTCCCACCTACCGTGCAGCTATGATGAATCAAAATAAAAATGCCCCACTTCCTCTGAAAGAATGGACACAAAGTTCCACCCATTACTGAATTTATCTCTGAGCACTCCATTTTTTTTCCTAGTGGGGTTCGAGTTCTGTCTTTTTATCGTATGTACTAAGTAATAAACTTAATTGTATTCATACAATATATAAAAGGGATGGGGAAGGAAGAGGAAATAAGTGGGACTCAAAACATCCAACCACATAAAATGTGGGATCTGGTGAAATTAATGAATTGACTGGAGTGAACCTGTACTGAAAGTTCAATCCACTGGGCTCAAATATGGAGTCAAATATATTCTAGTCCATTGTGTTAGGAGCCATTTGGTAGTGGATGTTTATTCTGCCTTAAATAATGATGGAGAGGGTTTATGTCATGTCCCTGACTAGATTTTTCAGGACTTTAATGGTGATGCCAGTCATCCTGATATAGGAATACAGGGTCAGGGGGACACTGGAGATAGAGGGGCTAACCTCCCACCCATGCTTCTTGAGATGGAGATGTTAGCTGCTTCCTTACTGGGACTTATACCTGTATCTCCCCCTCCCCCACACACAAAAGTAAGGAACTAACTATATTTCCACTTCATTTAAAAACCAGGACTGGGTTCAAGAGGAGAGTCAAATGCCAGTTTTATTTTGTCTGAAGTCTTTATTGCAGGAAACTTTTCATGGTTTTTCTTCCGTATAAATGTATAGACCATGGATAGTGACAATAGTCCTTATCTCTATAGGTGACAATGAATTCAAAGTTGGAATATGGTAATTCTGTTTCTCTAATAACCAGTCTATGTCCCCTTTTCTCTCAGTCAGAACACCCAGCTGGTCACTGTCCTGTACATAATTTTATTTCTGAAGAATCTGCCTGATTGTGTTAACATGCAGTATGCCATGGGTGTGTTAATCCTAGCCAGTACCTCAAAGGATCCCTGCCTTGAAGACAGTCTCTTCCCTGCCTGTGATATGCATCTGTAAACTGGTTAAGAAAATCTTCAGACTTTGTTTTCCACAAATCTTCCACCTGACCGCCTGGCCAAAATATTGTCCTGTAAATAGTCTCTGCTCTGCCCATGTCTTCTTCAAGAAATCAACGGTAAATGTTCTGCCTGATGGGAAGATTTGCCCTGTAAGTCCATTTCTGAATACAGCTACAATGCTGGAATTATCCATTTCTGGCTGGCTGACCTGTAAGCTAGTAGTCTGGTTTTATGGAAATACTCTATGAGGCTATAGATACAAGTGAAGAGAAGGATGGCATTCAGCAAAAATAGATGCAATGTAGTATAAGACACCTCAAGCAATTTATTTGTGATTTTTAAAAATATGTTTTTGTTATTTTTTAAATACTATTTTTAAAGATTTTTAAAAATTGATTTTTATAGAGAGAGGAAGGGAGAGGGTTGTCCCCTACATGCACCCAGACCACGAATCAAACCAGCAACTTTGCCCTGATTGGGAATTGAACCCTGGACCTTTCAGTGCACAGGATGGTACTCAGCCTACTGAGCCTTACTGGCCAAGGTTTAGTTGTGATTTTAAAATTTACTCAAGGCTGATTTTTACAACAATGTCAACTTTACAATTGGCTGCTGCTGCCTACTTCTAATTCCATGGCTTTGGAATAAAAACACCTGGTTAAAGATATGTAGCCTAGGACATGTGATTCCTTGGTATGTCGTTCAGTATAATCCAGTAGCATGCTAACAGAATAGTTATTAGCACATAAAACTTTCTACTCTAAAATCAAAGAGGCCTGGGCTCTGATTCTGCTGTCAGACATTGCCAGTCTTCTTACATTTTTCTAATCTTCAAGCACCATTATATCTGCTGAGCCCAGAACAGGCTGCAGCCTAGACAAGCTAAAAGTTGGCTTTTTCTCTGTGACTACACAAAGGATACAAAAATACCCACAAATATGGTTTAAATTGTTTCTGAATCAAAAGAAGCCCACTAAGCATTATTCTATTTTCTGAATGTTAGTTGATGCATAGTCTTGCAACTGTTCTTTAACATTTGAGATTACCTGACATGCTGCACACTCTTGGTCTCTACAAGCTTCATAGAATTTTTGTGGCACACAATTTTCATCCTCTTGCCTGCATATGTCTTCCTTAGACACATAGATCATAATCATTTCCTGCCCACCATCTCCTATTACCACATAGATTTTCATAGAGAAGGCTAACATGACACCCTCTGTGATGGTGAGAGGACCAGAAAACTGATTTACTGAAGTACTGTAGTAGTGGTATACTACTGTCACTGACAGATGAAAACACATTGCTTCTGGAATTGTCTGCTTCTTTGGAAAGAAAAACTTCATTTGCTAGATAAACTATTACATAGCTGGTGTCAGAAATTGGGTTGATGTTCTTCACTAAAGCTATTGACTGATAATAGAGTTAATACATGACTCACTAATCTACTACTGAGCAGAGGGAATGGCAATTAATTACCTGATACTACATGCAGATCTGAGTTTGGAGCTTAAAAAAAAGATAATCTAGGAGTAGAAGGGG
Organism: Antrozous pallidus; assembly: GCA_027563665.1. Lineage (NCBI taxonomy): Eukaryota > Metazoa > Chordata > Mammalia > Chiroptera > Vespertilionidae > Antrozous > Antrozous pallidus. The sequence continues at coordinate 42,699,343 of CM050511.1, read as the reverse complement.
GCTTTGATAATTGATCCTCTGCTTCTTCCCCAAACCTACCACTTTTTAAAAAATAATTAAATGTATTGGGATGATATCATATCTAATAAAAGAGCAATATGCAAATTGACTGTCACTCCAATACACAAGATGGCTGCCTCCATGCGATCAAAGATCCTGCCCTATGAGGACACCACAAATGGTCAGCAGAGGAGGGCACTAGGGAGGGACCAGGTTTGCAAGGGAGGGCAGTTGTGGGCTATCAGGCCAACAGGGAGGGCAGTTGGGAGGGACCAGGCCTGCAAGAGAGGGCAGTTGGGGATGATCAGGCTGGCAGAGGAGGGAAGTTGGGGGCAACCGGACCTTCAGGGAAGGGCAGTTGGGAGGACCAGGCCTTCAGGGAGGGCAGTTGTAGGGCGACCAGGCCTGCAAGGGAAGGCAGTTAGGGGCAATCAGGCTGGCAGGGGAGTGGTTAGGGGTGATCAGGCTGGCAGGCAGAAGCAGATAGTGGCTATCAGAAAGGCAGGCAGGTGAGCAGTTGGGAGCCAGCAGTCTTGGATTGTGAGAGGGATGTTTGACTGCCCATTTAGGCCTGAGCCTAGGATCAGGTCTAAATGGGCAGTCAGACATCCCTCAAGGGGTCTTAGATTGGAGAAGATCCAGGCTGGCCTTAGTGACACACCCCCGTGCACAAATTTCGTGCACTGGGCCTCTAGTTGGTTCATAAGATTATATAGGTTCCTATGATACATCATCTATATATCACATTGTATGCCCACCATCTAAAAAACAACTACTTTCTATAATAGATTTGGTCACAAATAGATAACTGGGATTGGAGGATTTGAAAAAATTTTCAGAAAAATTGTCATTTGTTATTAAGTGAAGTATTTATAAGATATTCAAACAAAGAATGGTCAGCCTTGTAATGGGTTGCTGTATGAGCAACTCAGGCTTATTTGAATCCCTGTAATGCCCCTCTTCCAATTTTGGGGATCAGACTGTTTCCCAATAAGTGCTGTAAAATGTACAAGAATCTTAAAAAGGTTCAGAATATAATCCACATTGTAATTTAGCAACTCACAGTGAGACATGACAAATATTTAGGCAATTTCAACTAGAGATGATAAAGATTATTTTTGTATCCATGAGTGATAATGACCTTCTGATATCATCTCCGCCTGAGAATTTACAATTCTGAATTTTAATTTATCTCTTAAAACTCACCCAGATATTTAGAACCAGCTCCCCTAAAAATGTTTAATGCCTCATTATTTCCACAATGCTGAATTTAAGCAGAGTGAATTTAAGCAAGGTAATGCCTTGCCTTCACTGCACACTTCTTCCCAGGCTGTCTCAGATGAATAATTTTAGTAAGTCTTTTATATCTGCATAAAACAGATAACCAGCCTCTCATTTTTCAATTAATAAGATTCAAACCTAACCAGACATTATTAGTAGTATTTTAAAAAGTCTACTATCAACAAAATAACAACATTAAAGAATTTTAGTCATTGGGATTTTTTTTAGTTGTGTATTATTCCAGTTTAGTTGATGGCATATTTGTTTCCCATAGAGAGTTTGTATTTATAATCATAAAGTATAATCAATTAAATTATTTTTACTTCTTAGTAATGATCTTATTAAGGTAATATTTTCTCAATATTTTTCAGAGTGAGATGGGAATGAGCTAGAGAAAAAAAACCCACAGAGTTGTCAAAGACATAAACCAATTCTTAAGACCGTACCTTCATAGATATCCAGTCATTCTACTTTTATAGATATGGTACCCCTGAAAGGAATCTTAGAGCCCATCTTGTCTAACTGTTTAGTTTACAGCAAAAGAAGCTGATGCTGCACCTCCACCCCAATTAAGCACTTCATTATATACTGTCTTATTCTCTAATTGCCTCTTGCACCTATTACATTTCTAACAAGATTGTAAGCTCTTTGATAGCAGAGACAATTATCTTCTGTGGTTTTTTTTTTTATCCCCCTCATAGCTTTTAATACTTGTTGATTAAATAATTGTTCTAATCAAGGCTGCTCTCTTTTTTATCCCTTCTGCTTTCAAGATCACTGGCCGGGTCACAGACTGAAGCACTCACTGCAGAAGATATTGTTAGTATGTAAAGAATTCTAGGTCCTTTGAATATGGTTTATTTGGTTAATAAATAACTAAGTAAAGTCAAATGACTCAGTTATTAATGCAATAAAAATCAAGAGGAAGGATTACAAAAGGAATTTGTAAATTTGAACAAGCATTAGTTTTCCAGGATGATAATCATAATACAAATAAATTTGCATTCGCTAAAAAATTGCCAGAACATTATAAATGTATTATCAAAGTACAAAGTGTATGCTTCTACGTGTACCTATATATTAAAAAAATACATATGAGAAGCCCAAACTGCTTTGCATAATTTCTGTCAATTACTGCACACAGGGAGTCAACAGTATAAAAATTGGTCATGGTGATTTATATTAAGTATTTAATAGGAAGACAAAATTGACCTTCAGAGGGCTAAGACAAACTATTATCAATATACAATTACTCAGGGAATATTGTTCTCATAAGTTACTTCAAGGATTCTACTAAAGAACATGTTTCAGACATACAAAATGTCCAGAGAAACATACAGTTAATAGCTGATGGTGAACCTTAACTGTGTAGTGAGATATATAATTAAAACTAAATGGGAGATAAGTGACAGGAATTTAAGAATATAATGGTTATGTAATCTGGCAATGTTGATTGAAAACGAATGCACAAAAATAATGATAGAGAAAAGAAATAGCATATATGAAAAATTTAACTCTTTAAGTAACCATCACTTGTGCTGCTGGTACTAACATCATTATTCTAGAATTATTATATATGTAAATAATTATGGAATAGTCTAATTATAGCAAACTTAAGATTCTTGGTGTGGACAAGAGGAAATAATATTTTAAGTAAAATCTCTATACCCCCTAAATTTGAATTGGAAATATAACTCAGAAGATATTTATTCTTTAAACACAGCACTATATATAAATACTGGAAGCCTGGTGCATGAGAGTCATTTACTAGAGGTGGGGGTCCCTCAACCCCTCTGAGACCCCTTTGGGGATGTCTGCCTGCCAGCTTAGACCCATCCCTCCTGGGGATCAGGCCTAAGTCAACAGACAGACATCCCTCTTGCAGTCCAGCCCCCTCACTCCTTACCTCCTGCCTGCAACAGAGGTAGGAGAGGTTCCCGGCACTGCCACTGAGCTTGCCAGATGTGAGCCCAGCTTCTGATTGAGCGGCACTCCCCCTGTGAGAATGCACTGACCACCAGGGGGCAGCTCCTGCATTGAAGGTCTGCCCCCTGGTGGTCAGTGCACATAATAGTGACTGGTCACTATGCCTTTTGGTCAATTTGCATATTAGACATTTATCATATAGGATACATTTACTATTTTTGTCCACTAAATAGGCATAGAAACGGGTAAAGTCAGTGGCAATCAGCATTCAGTACTCAGATTGTATCTCTGAATATTACTCACTCTTTGTGCTATTCAAATTTTCTGTTTTCATCAGCATTTTCAATGAATAGATAGAGGTTGTGTGAATCAAATGTTCAGAGAATTAATATTCATAACTCAAAAATTCAACAAGCAAAAATCATGAGTCAAAAATAATGATGAACTTTAATCCATGCATACTCACTTTTTGTTGTATGCCCTTAGATACACACAACTTTCACAGTTGATTAAATAAAAGAGAAGAGGGCATTTTTGACTTTACATTGCTTTGTATTCAGCAGTGACTCATTTCAAAAAGACTTGGAAGGCTTTACGATGGCAAGTGGAATAGTTCAACGTAAGTCAATAATGTAATGTGACTGCAAAAAAAAAACTAATTTAATCTTACATTTAATTAACAGAAGCAGAGAGGCAAGCAATAAGTTGAAATCATTTACCCTGTATCTTACACTGGTCAGACCCCATAAAGAGTCCAGGGTTAGGGGGGAGGGCATTTGCAAGACATTGAAAATGAAAAACTTTCCAAAATTAACAATACTAATTGAAAGGTATTGAAAGGATTTTATATCAGATATTATGAAGAAAACTAAATCGTTTATTTTGGAGAACAAAAATTTAAGAAAAAATAGGATGGTGTTTTCAAATATATGAGAGTATCATGTAATGAAAAGTCAGAAGGTTTGAGTAATTCTAAGGACAAGGCTAGAGTCAATGGAGAGAAGTTGCATAAAAACCGCCTATGTGGTACTTTGGCAAGTCGATCTCCTAAACTGTCCTGGCCTCCATGTTCATAGATATAAATACAGGAATTGACCAAGTAGATCTAAACGTGTAAGAGTAGCACCCTAGAAAGATGTGTAGAGTACACTTAGATTCTTCAAATTACTATATGTAGGTCTTCTTTAATCAATAACATGTTAAAAATGTCATAGTCTTATTAATATTTTAACACATCAAACTATCTTATTCTAAGTTATTTTACTTTGCATAACTAAGATGAATTACTCTCAGTATTCACTCTGAATGACTTCAGGCTAAAACGATAAGATTTGGCATTTAAGGCCATATCTATAGGGAATATACCAATTTTTTTTATTAAGAAACATGCCTCTTAAAGATTTTTTTTTTGAAGACATATGTATGGCCTGATGGATAACTTAAAGTTTCAGCAGGATCCATGTTCTCTTAGACTCCCTTATTCATAGCATTCTACAAATCATCTTTTAATTCATTTATATTTTCTGTCTTTTATTGTGTAATTATAAGACTCTCTTTAATACAGTTTATATATAACGTTATGTCACTCAGCTTAAAATGGATGCCCCTTCATCCAAGGGTAATTTATAAATATATTTTCAGCATGATTTTTTCTGGTTTTAATCATTAATATAAATAAGTTTATACTTAAACCAAAACACTCAATGGCATACTTATGAATTATAAAAAATATGCAAACCTGAGTTAATATTATCTATATACTAGAGGACGGGTGCACAAAATTTGTGCATGGGAGTGTCCTTCAGACCAGCCTGCTCCCTCTCCAATCTGGGACTCCCCACCTGTGCACCAGGCCTCTATCCTATCTAATAAAAGAGTAATATGCAGATTGACCATCACTCTAACACACAAGATGGCTGCCTCCATGTGGTCAAAGATCCTGCCCCCATGTGGAAACAATATGGCCACCACAAGATGACCAACAGGGGAGGGCAGTTGGAGGGACCAGGCCAGCAAGGGAGGGCAGTTGGGGGCAATCAAGCCTGCAGAGGAGGGCAGTTAGGGGTGACCAACCTGGCAGAAGAGATAAGTTGGGGGTGACCGGGCCTTCAGGGAAGGGCAGTTAGGGGCAAACAGGCTGGCAGGGGAGCAATTAGGCATCAATCAGGCTAGCAGGGAAGTCATTAGGAGGTGATCAAGCTGGCAGGAAGAAGCTGTTAGGGGCAATTAGGAAGTCAGCCAGGTGAGCAGTTGGGAACCAGCAGTCCTGGATTGTGAGAGGGATATCCAACTGCCTGTTTAGGCCCGATCCCCATAAGATTGGGCCTAAACGGGCAGTCAGACATCCCTCAAGGGGTCCCAGATTGGAGAGGGTACAGGCTGGGCTGAGGGACACTCCCTCCCCCCCCCCCCACCAATGCATGAATTTTGTGCACCGGGCTTCTAGTATAGAGTATAAAAGCCTAAGCAACCATTTGACCATTCTCCCATTAGCTATGATACACAATGACCACCAGGGGGCAGATGCTCTGACCAGTAGAGGAGGGAGCCCGATTCCTCATGGAATTTGCCATGGATCAGATTCCTCGTGGAATTTGCCATGGATTAGATTGCCCCAATCAGCTTTACCTGCACCCTGGCCCCAGAAAGGAGGGCAAGAGAAAGACAGTGGGTGTACAGGTCCTGAGGGCTAGGCCTATAGAAGGGGTCTCGCAATCAAGGACCCCGAAAGGGATGTCAGAAAACCATTTTTTGGCCCAACCCTGCAGGTCAGGCCAAGGGACTCCACTACTGCATGAATGCATGCATTGGGCTTCTAGTATGTAGTAAAGAAATAAATTTTGATCAACTGAAAAATTATATTTCTTCACTTTGGAAAGCACATCTTGAAGACACCAAAAACAGGGTATGGATCCATTTTATTGTTATGCTAGAGTTTCTATACATTTTCACATTTAATTATGGGTAATATAAAATATATTAACATGTTAGCCATGGAACTATAATATGATTTGGTCATATTGATGTCCCTTCCCCTTTTTTGCTATTTAAAAAATTGTTTTTTGTGAAATTTACATGTGTGAGATTGAGCAAGATTAAGCAACAAGTTGTATTTAAACTGACCCTCCTTTTTGTTAGCTCATTATGGTAACTAAGAAATCATGGTGTAAAGATATTACTCATGCTTAGAAACATATTGTGAGATGGATGCTTTAAATTCATGTTAAAATAATATTAATAGTATCTCTGTAGATACTTTTTCTCTTTCACCAACCACTTGCTCTTTTAATTACTACTAGAAGAGTTGTCCCTCAGCCCAGCCTGAACTCTCTCCAATCTGGGACCCCTTGAGGGATGTCTGACTGCCTGTTCAGGCCTGATCCCACTGGAATGTCCAGGACTGCTGGCTCCCAACTATTAGCCTGCCTGCCTTCCTGATTGCCCCTAACCGCTTCTGCCTGCCAGCCTGATCGCCCCTTAACCACTCCCCTGCCAGCCTGATTGATGTCTAACTGCTCCCCTGCTAGCCTGTTTGCTCCCAACTTCCCTCCTCTGCCAGCCTGGTCACTCCTAACTGCCCTCCCCTGCAGGCTTGATCGCCCCCGACTACCCTCCCCTGCTGGCCATCTTGTGGTGGCCATTTTGTGTCCACATGGGGGCAGGATCTTTGACGTAGGGGCAGTGGGCTTGTGTGTTGGAGTGCTGGCCAATCTTCATATTATTCTTTTATTAGATAGGATAGAGGCCTGGTGCATGGGAGGGGGCCAGCTGGTTTGCCCTGAAAGGTGTCCCAGATCAGGGTAGGGATTCCTTTGGGGTATGGGGCGGCCTGGATGAGGGGCCTGTGGTGGTTTTCAGGCTGGCTATTCCCCCCAGCAACCCAAATGATGGCCCTGATGTCTGGGATTAATTTATGTTCCACAATTGAAACTTTGTACCCTGGAGTGGAGCCAAGCCTTCTGCTTGCTCCATAGTGGCAGCTATTTCTGTTAGGGTTTATTTACCTTCAATAATTGAAACTTTGTATCCTTAAGTGGAGGCCTAGGCCAACCAGGGCTGCAGAAGCTTGGCTTCCTCCATTGTCGGGGCAACCTTAGCCTCTGCTCTCTCCAGCTCTGTGGCTGCTGCCATTTCTGGTGGGATATATGTAACTTATATAATTGAAACTTTATAGCATTGAGTCCAGGCCTAGGCTGGCAAGGGCAGGCAGAAACCTTGGCTTCCTCCATCGCCAGGCACACCGAAGCTTCCCTCCTGCTCTCAGTAGCTGCAGCCATCTTGGTTGGGTTTTCTTGTATATTTTGTCCTGATTGGATGATGGGCATGGCTTGTGGGAGTGGCTTGTGGGGATAGCAGAGGTACGGTCAATTTGCATATTACTATTTTATTAGATAGGATACTTTCCAGCACACATTGCAGATTGCAGCAAACTTTCAATATTAGAATTGTTATATGTTTGCTGATAATGTAATATTTTTGTTATAATACAAAAATTCACTGCATAGACTCAAAATGATAATATACTTCTTCATCAAGAATTGGTATTTGATGAAGTATATTCCCTTCCTACTTCACACAGAAACATTTCCTGCGAATTTGAAATAAAAGTAAACATGCACTCATGCATAAAATTTAATTTAACCTAGAGACAATTGTGATTCTATTGAAGAACAGAAATCACACATTTTTGGCTTTATATTCAAAAGAAGTTTTGCTATAGATCTAGCATTTTAAATAATTTAGTTTATCCAATCATCTTAAATTTTCCACTTATTTTTTGGTACATTGTAAAACCACAAAAGCTTGCACGGGAAGTATATCTAAAAGCCCAAGCTTTCTATTATTATCTACATGAAAGAAAGTCTCTTATAAGTAATAGGTACACATTTGTTGAGTGAATCAATCCATCAGTTAGCTTTTCAGTCAATTAATCAATCCAACAAGAAATGTAGTTCAGAACTAACTCAGAAAAATGAAAAGGTATACCCATGCTTAGAAACATATTATGACATATTGATGATAGACAAAATAGGCATTTTATGTAAATTTTATTAATTTTCATTGAAAAATCTTTACATGTTAAGGATGGATGCTTTTATTCCTTAATTTCTCTCCTGTCTTTGTGTTTGACAAAGAAGCCTTGGAATTATCCATAGTTTTTCAACAAATGAATATACATCATGGCATTTTCTTCCATCAGCTCACAAAGCAAAGCATATTATTTAGCATTTCATTCTTACTCCTTAAAAAAGCCCAGAAAATTGACACAACTGCAGAGTGCTGGTTGCACTTTGTTCTTATAAGAAGAAAAATATGCCATTTGTTTTTATATTTTCTGAGTTGTCTTGGGAGCAAAACTGCCTCCAGCTACATATGGGCTTAATCGCCCACGTCCATCTTATGGGTGTCACCTGCTAAGGTGAGGAGTCTGGAATAGCCCAGACACATTATGTATGGGTGGCCTTTTGTTTATGGCAGACAAAGCCAAAATCCTCGGGATTACTTGAAGATATCATATAACACACAAGATGGAGTTACTATTATTCTCCTCTAAGACATACAGTGCTTCCCCTGGGCAGAGAAAAGAACACAGAGCCAATCATATGAAGACAGAACCCATTAAAGATTTATGCAAGCCTGAATTACCTGGCTTTAAACTATATTCTCCCCCGCCCCATTTCTCTCTCTCTCTTTCTCTCTCTCTCTCTCTCTTTTTTAATAAGAGGGGCATTTCTTCCTGAACAGCAAAGCTGATGTAGATAGTATCACTGGTAATCCTTGGCTTAAGGACAGAGCTTCTAAATGGCTTGAATTAGGCTGGAAGATAGGGCTGTTTGATTTCCCTTCCCTTTTGTTTCTGTTTTGAAGGCTCTGTCACAGAATGTCCCACTAAACTAGCATTTAGTGGGTTTGGAGCCTCTGTGTGTAAGTTTCCTTTTAAGCATAGTCAATGAAACAGCTTTGAAGCTGTTGAACTGTGTAAATGTTATATTAACATTTTCTCTCACAATTATAGACATTTACATGGTCTTGTTGAAATAGCGCTTTCAGAGGGAGGAAAAAAATTCCAGAAGTGAAAGTACACAATGAAATGAAAAAGCAGCAGAGTGCTCTATTTATTTAGATTCTGAAATAAATCATTTCAACTTTTAATTTACACTTCTCTAAGATAGTGGTTAAGAATAGACAAACAAAGGATACTGTGAGAAATAATTTCACTTTGTACCTTTGTTACATTAGATTATTTAATTTCCACTTGGTTTGTATATGGAGATTTGGCCAATGCACCTTGTCCTTTAAATTTGCTAACTAATAGCAAGCTCATTCAGAAAGCTCATGCTAAAGACCTAAGACTCATGGGTGATGATTCAAAAATTATGAGACTGCAAGTCGTTGTCCAGCTGTAAGAAGAAAGGCAAATAGAGTAAATTAGACATTAATCCAAAGCATTCCCAACTATTCATGTTCCTGTTTAACAGAAGCCATAATGTGTTTTCAAATTGAAAAATGATTTGAATCATTCCAATAACTACCACATGCATGATCTTCTCACTGCACTCAGTATGATGAACAGGTCAGAAAAGGGAAGAAATAATCATTTAGACTCTAAAGAAATATTTTAATAGTCTAATTTGGGTCCCTTTCTGCATACAGAGCAATCATTTATAAATGTACAGTATCAGTAATATTATCTCTTTTCATATTGATACTGCTAAATTTCTTTAAATATCAATAATTGTAATTTTCACAGTATACCATGGGATTCATTGCTGTTGATAGTCTTTTGTTCAATGATAGGCTTGTTTTATTGTGTATGAAATATATGTACCTCTTTTCTTGGCACCAAATCAAAGCAAAGAGCATATTTGTGATGAAATCGTTGCTCAGCAACTGTGATTTTGCCACTGGTTTGGTGGTTGATTTCTCTCCAGCAGGGCAGATATGCATGACCAATAAAGGCATTGATCCTCAACACAGTATTAGATTCTACTGCATGCATTACAGAAGCTAATAGTAGTAATCTCGGATCAGTGTCGGTCTACACATGACTGAACTGCTACAAACTCTGCAAAATACTTTGTCACAAAAAATATTCTGCATTTAGCGATCTAATTGATTTTCAGTTTTTTAAATTATTTTCTGGAGAATCTAATTTGATTGGTCTTCATGTGATTTCTAAATACATATAAAATGATGGTAAAATACAAAAAAAAATATGTTATAGATTTTTTTTCTCATATTGTCCTCTAGATAATCCAAGAGCTAGTTTCCATGATGCTAACATGCCTCCTTTCTCTTAAAAGACAATCTTAATTGGAATAAAAATTTGGTGTTCAGGAATTATCTTACAAAATTGAATCAGAATTTTAAGAAAAGAAAAAAATCTTGGAATCAAATTCACCTATTCATGATCAGACAATAAAACCCAGAGATATTAAGTAAATGTTTGTTAAAATAAAAGTCAAAACTTGAATTTGATATGTTAAAGATGTTGAACATACCATAAATATTTTTAATGTGCATGTTAAAGTGAAATTTCAGGTTGGATATAATTTTATTTAAATTTATTTTATAAAATTAGTATGGATTCCATAAATTATAACTTAATGTCATATGTCAGTTCATAAAATTAAATTATTCTCCTTTTAAAAAGAAATAAGAACTGAGTGATTTCATGAACTCATTTTAATCTAATAAAGTCACATAGTCCAGTTCTGATTTTTTTTCAAAATTTCCTCTTTTTGAAAACTTCTCATGAAAAGCATTGCTCTGTCAAGCAAATTAATCTATCTGGAACCATATTAAGTTTTTTTTTCTTTAAAATAAAAAAAATTGATCTTGAGGCATTGGCAGGTCCACTATTTTCTTATTGCAAACGTAGTGCCATAGTTTTATGTCACTTTTTCTTTGAAGATAGTGTGTTCTTTAATTGAACTTAGATATCTTTTATGTACATAAAATCTGTCAAAGCAAATTCAAGGAACTAAAAGAGAATTTGGCAATATAAAACATTTTTGGGACATGGAATGATGTTTTACTGAGGGAGAATTCATAAAGATCAGTGATAAAGATCAGAGTCAGAGAGAAAACATTTGTTCAAGTTAAGGAACCATTAATAATTTGAGAAAACACAAAAATTTGAGGATTGGTTTCATTTGATCACTAATACTAGTTTCTCAACTATCTGAGAATACCAGCCATCTGAAACAAACAAACAAAAATGTAAGCAAAAACTTCTGCTAAGAATCCAAAAAGATTTAAAAAAAATATACATTGACAATTTTTATACATATAAGAACCTCATATGCTTCTGTGCAAAGTACATTTATTCTCTTTTTACATTCAATTCTAATAAGCTTGGTGATATCAGCCACAAAAATAAAGAAGTGGCTGGATGTTACCAGCAACACTAAATGTCAATTGATAGCTTGGTAGTCGAAGGAAAAAATAATCACAATATTAATTAACTAATTAATTAAGGTTGATAAATTCCTTGGACAAGATTGGTAACTGTGGAGATGGTGAAAAGTAGTTGAATTCTAAAAGTTGGGCCATTGGAATTTCTTAACAAATTGGATCAGTGATGTAAGGAAAAATAGGGTGAAGAACGACTTCCCTCATTCTTTCTTCCTGACCCTGGAGAGAGTTAAAAGTCCAATAACACAGGGAAGAAAAATTTATCTGAGTTCACCAAGGAGCAAGTGTAGATAAAGAGGATAGAGAGGGTCAAAGAATAAGTCCTGAACTACAAAATATTCATTTGTTCTTTACAACCACGACTGTCTGGACCACCAAGAATATGTTCAATGATGTTTGTTATATGTGGTTTCTCATTCTGTATGCACTTACATGAATTTCACTATCTCGTTTTGAGATAAAGATGTAAATATATAGATAAATGTAAAGTTTAAATAATGTAGGCTATACTGCCTGACACTCACTAAATGAGCTATATCCAAGTATAGCGGTTAGATATTAATAAAAGAGATAAATTTGCCATTTCTTTAATCAGCTATATTTGTCCTGTATCTCTTAGGTCTCTCAGGGTATAAGTTTCTCGTGATGTGCTTTTCAGGTTTTTGTTTTCTTTTACTTTTTTTCTTGTATATCATGAACTTAAATATAAGCCAAAGTACCCAGAAGCCAATTCAAGCCTATTGGCTTGACCAAATAATGAGATAGTAAATTACTTTCATATATATATTTTTGGCACATATACTATACTTTATCTTCCACTTAATGGACTTTGAAGAATAATTTTGAACATGATAACTTTTGCCTTTTAAATGTTCACCTTACAAAGAATGCACAATATAAGCTGAGACCCTGTGGTACACATTTTTAAAAACAAGAAAAATCTGTTAACATTATGATAAAATTATAAATTAATAAAATTATCATAAATAAAATTATGATAGTAGGTTCCACTTTGCAAAGTTTGGGTGCTACAAAGAGAAAGAACTCTATTCTAAATTAAAAATGGGTCAATTTCTGAATTTCAAATTACTCAGTTCATCAGAACATCATAATGTTCATCATTATGATAAGAATGTATAAGTTTTCTTTAACATTTATAATATGAGTCAAAATTATGTAGGATGATGCTATCAGAATTACATTACTCTTAATTTAATACTAGCAGCCCTGAGCATGAATCTGTATTCCAGTAGCTCACCAATAGCTTGCTCCTACCCTCCAGTAGCTCTCACCCACTGCCCTGCCCTCCTATAGCTCTCCACCACCAGCTTATAGCTTTCTGCCCCACCCTCATAGCTGATCTGTGATCAGTTGTTATGTGGTCAGTCCTGCTTCACATAGTAACAACCATTTGCATATTACATCTTTATTATATAGGATTATGGTATGTGTTTCCTTACAGATTGATTTTCTAGTTTCTCCAGAGGTTGCAAATTTGTAGAAGCATTTTCTGCCATTTCCTTCTTTCTCTTTTTAATCTATTGACATTTTCAGTGGTTGTCTTTCTCTCAAGTCCAATATTGTGTGATCTCAAGTTTCTTGCATTATTTTGAAAATATATAACTAAATACAGATACAAAAAGGAATGAAAGACAAAATTATAATCATTATTATATTGTGGGAGTCTGGATGATGTTATATCAAGCTTTATAATGTTATTTTACAGTTTTACAGGATAAAATTCATTTAAATCCAATTGAAAGGATATTTACTGAGGACAATGAAATTAGTAGCTTTTGCAAAAAGGCACAACACTTTTTGAAAAACACATATAACTTGCCCACTTAAAGGTAAATGTCCAAGAGAGAAATGTACAGATATGACTGCATTACAAGGCAAACAAAAAAACAAACCTGAAAAATACCAAGAAGGAGTTTGAAGATAACGAAGGTATTAATCTGTGATAGGTTATGTGGAATACTAGGTTTATACCAGATTTAGAAATTAACAAATATTGTTTTCCCAAAAGCCAAACAGAGAAAAAAATATGGACCATTTTTAAATAATTAAAATGCTTTTTTTCATTACATTTTTTATTAAGATCTACAGTGGAAAAAATAATTCTATTCTCACACTTTAAAGAACAAAAAGTAGTGCCCACCTGGACATTCCCGAAGAGTAGCAAAACTAAAGCAGGTTTCAGACCCCCCTCACTCCCTTGGACTAGAAACTAGACTGTGCACCATGTTACAAGGCTAGACAGTTAGTTCTCAATCAGTATCCTTGCCCAGCTGGGTAGGGAGAAAGGAGAAAATGTTCACAGCAGGCAAAATTTTCAGTTATTTCTACCAAACAAGCCTTCTAACCTCTGCCACCACTTCATAATCTTTGCTCCAAACATTTTCAACTACTACCACTTCCCAAAATTATGGAATTTTCATTATTTTTATGTGCTTATTTCTTTGCGTACAGTGTTTTCCCTAACTTCCTCCACAACAAATATTTGTTGTGCCTGTTTTTTTGTTTTTTGTTTGTTTGTTTTTTGGAGGGTTGTTCTGTTTCTATGTCAGCATCTATTCATACCCCACTAGAAACAATTCCATTTTCCTTTGGGAAATAGTGCCTTCCTCTTTCCATTCATGTGCATCAGGTGTGATTAATTCAGTCCTTCACATAACCCGCCCCCCCCCCAAAAAAAAAAAACTGAGCGTGCACCAAGCTTTATATTTTCTCCCTCAGTTAAGAGGGTCAGAAATGGATTTAATTCAGTTCACACCAACAAGCATCAAGCTCAGGATTTGTGCTAAATTGATTGGAAAGAAAACATGAGCTTATCTCTGGGATTGGTGATCAGTGAAATTGGAAGGCTGGGCTGCTGTACCTCTTGCTCCATAGGAGAGTTTGCCTGAAAAATTGAACCTATAAAAAAAAGAAAAGAAAGGAAAAGAAACACACACAGGTATGGATTTGAATGCTGTATATCACTTCTCTCAATTTGTGATTTGCATTTTGTCTATTCCCCAACCTCAACCATCACCACCACTTTCTTTATATATCTTTTATGAAGATGTCTTGCTTTTTTAGTATTTCTATTGATTTAAGAGAGGAAAGGAGAGGCAAAAAATGATAGAATGATAGAAACACCAATTATGAGAATCATTGATCAGCTGCCTCCTGCTTTCCCCACGCTGAGGATCAAACCTGCAACCCAGCATGTACCCTGACCAGGAATCGAACCATGACCTTCTGGATCATAGATCAACACTCAACCCCTGAGCCACACCGGCTGGGTGAGAGTTCTTAAATTTAACTATTGCATTTATCAGCCTTTTTCTATGGTTTATGAAATTTTATAAAGTCCTCTCAAATCTCAAGATAAAACTATTTTCTATGTTTTTCTAAAAGTTGAATAGCTTAATGTTTCATCTGGCACTGATCTATGTATGATGCGAAATAGAGTCCACTTTTTTTATAAAAGTAAAAGCTAAATGGCTGGAGCACTAAGTCAGGCTTACAGGTGCAGTCAGAAAATGCACAGGTAGTATTTATTTGTCTCTAACTGTCTTATTTCACTTAGCATAATAACCTCTAGGTTCATCCATTCTGTCGCAAAAGGTAATATTTCCTTCTTTTTCATTATTTCACTCGCATATGGAATCAAGTAAACAATATAAACAAAATAAAAATAGACTCATGGATACAGAGAATAGATTGACAACTATCAGAGAAGAGGAAGGTTGAGGGGTTGGGTGAAATAGGTGAAGGGATTAAGCAAAACAAAACAAAACCCTTCAAAGACACAGACAACACTATGGTAATTACCAGATGAAAAGGGGGATGGGGGCAAGTATAAGGGGGCAAATAGGGGACAAATGGTGACAGAAGGATACTTGGTTTTGGATGATAAACACACAGTACAATATACAGGTGATGTTTTATAGATTGTACACTTGAGACCTAAATAATTTTATTAAGCAATGTAACCCCAATAAATTCAATTTTTATGAAACCATAGATGGAAGTAGGTCCAGAGGAAGCTCAGAAAATATAAATAATATGAAAGCATGAGACGCTTAGAAGGGTATTACAGTTTGGAATTGAGTGGCACCCTGACCTGAATATTTGGTGGATGGATACCTTCTCAGATGAGAGCAATCCTAGTTTAGACAAACATTCTTAAAGTGAAAAAGGCAAGCCACTAGTCATTCTTTAACTATAGTAACGACTCTACCCTGAAGATAGGCTCACAAGCCATCCTCAGAATCACACGTCTACTCCCTTAAGTGATCAGGACACCAAGGATAGATCTGTCCTGTGCAAATGAGGGTCAACCCTAGTGCATGGGCCAAATGTCAGCCCCATTGTAAAGCCATATTTTTTATGTTTTCTGAGGGTCTTCCCAGTGTTGGGATATAGGAATGAAAATCCCTGCCTTTCACATTTGATGGAGGACACAGACAAACATAGGAGCATTTACATTGCAAGTGCTAGAACCTAGGTAATAGGGATTGACTACAGGAGTGAGAAACTTCAGGCTTTGTTTTGCAAAACTGAAGGCCATAACTTGGCCCAAATCCTACCCTACATGCCATTCCCCATCCAAGTTTTAAATTTTTATCACTTTACGAGACTCGGCAGTCCCCTTCCAAGTGAGGTTTGTGAATAGATCATCCAGAGCTAGAAATGTCTGAGCTTCCTTCCCTTAAACACCAGATAACATTATTTACAGAATTCACTTTTAAATTTACAGCAAATACTGTACCAGAACTTATCACTAACCTAAATTTATTACTTTCCCCCCTTTGAACTTTTTAGCTAAATTTCTTCACTGTCCCAAAGACTTCTGGTTCTTATTTTCTTGATGCACATGCTGTCATTACCCCTTTTTATATTTCGACATATCTCTTGGCATTCCGAGTTACTCTGTTTGGATCCACTCTCCAAATTGTTTCCTCTAGTAATCTATCTTGATTTCAAACATATGAAGTCAGAATTTTCTGTTCTTTCTCTCTTTTTCCGATTCTTCTCATGGATTTCCATACTTTTTTCTTTAATTTCTCTTGGGCTTTCTCCTCCTTTTCTCATGAGGATATATGGTGATGCTACAAGGTCATTGCAAAAGAAAAAAAAACCTCACAATTAATTGGTTGCAGATTATGGAAACCACGTAACTGAAGAAGTACTTGTGCTCCCTAATCCATGAATTTAGATCCATGGTTCTGTTCTTTCTCCAAAGTATAAGAAAATTTTTGTAACCAGATGGAGCTCTAAACAAAGAAATTATCCACAAATGCTGGGTCATTGGCCTTCATAGTGGTTTGCTGTGACATAGAAAGACCGGGGTTAAGAACTTAAAGCAATTCAGATTGTTTGAGAAGTGAGAATAATTTTAGATTACTAGCGCTCCCAGGAAACTTGCCTGGGATTTTGTGATTCTGCATCTTTTTCACCCATACCCTAGAGGTCTGGTGATACCTGAGGCCCTTTCCTGCTCACTGGTCTGAGTTAGTTGCTATTCAAACAGAGAAGTATCAGCAATTTCAAATTGCATTCCAATTTTACAACAACTCTACTTAAAAGATGCATTTCCTTAACAACATATATTTCTTTAACCATATAATTTACTCAGTGTTCAGAAGTTACCAGTCTCTTAAAGGTTCACACTCTACAGAAGCCCAGAAGTCCTACCTTTACTTCTCCATTTAAACAAAACAGATCCAACCTCTTTCACTAAAAATGCAAGAGAATAAGTCACAGACTTCTCTTCCCACAAACTATTTTGACCATGGGAAATTAACACACATTTGCAAAGGCCTTCCATGTGGTTAACTGACATAAAAAATTGAATTGAAGACAACCATTTTATGACATTAGGGTAAAAAAAAACTGAACAAAGCCAGGAAAATAATGCAATGTCTTATTATAACTGCCATCTAAACATTTGTATTACACCTTAGATTAAAATGTATTTTTGGAAACACTCACCAGAATATGGTATATGCACAATGTTCTCACAGACAACTAAGAGTTACCCAAAGGATGCTCAAACTGTCAAATATCAAGATCATTTTATCTGGCAAATAGACAGCCTTGAAAGTGCCAGATTAACTGAAAATAAAAGTGGACCCTGCCCAGTGTGGCTCATTTGGTTGGGTGTCCTCCCCTGCACTGAAAGACTGCCAGTTGAATTCCTGCCAGGGGACATGCCCAGGTTGTACTTTCAGTCCCCGGTGTGAGCTGTGCAAGAGGCAGCCAATTGATGTTTCACTCTTATATCAATGTTTCTCTCTCCCTCTCTCACTCTCTCTTCCACTCTCTCTCTCTCAAAATCAATTAAATTTTTTAAAAAAGACCGAAAATAGAAATGAGAAGTAAGGAAAGATTATATTCCTTGGGACAATCTGGACCATTAGCTCCTCAAGAATGCTAAGCAGTCATTGTAGGACAATGCATTCCCATCCTAACCCTCCTATAAGGAGACTTATCAGAGTAAAAGTAAGAAAATAAAAGTGGTGTATTTCAAATGAATATATATCCAGAAATAAATACAGGGGAGAAAAGAAATAAAGCATAAGCAAACAGATAGATCTCAAATGTGGCATATTCTAGCATGAATTGCAGGGAATACATTTTCTAAGTAATTTCAAGAACATCCAGAGCATGACAAGTCTCAATATACTTACAAATATGTGAAAAACAGTGTGTATTTAACAGTTTGATTAAAAATATTTACGACAGAAAGGTAAGGTGGCCAAATGGTTTTTATCCATTTGTATAACTAATATAATTTTAAAAACATATCTGCAGATGGTAATTTCTGAGAGGAATAATTTGCAAATACTGTTGGCATATTTCCATAGTTATATGTCTACATTATTATTAAACATTAGAGGCCCGTTGCATGAAATTCGTGCATGGGGGGTATAGGGGGTGTTCCTCAGCCCAGCCTGCACCCTCTCCAATCTGAGACCCCAAGAGGGATGTCCGACTGCCCGTTTAGGCCTGATGCCCGGGCAGTCGGACATCCCTCTCACAATCCAGCACTGCTGGCTTCCAACTGCTCTCCTGCCTGCCTCCCTGATTGCCCCTAATCACTCTGCCTGCCATCCTTATCACCCTCTAAATACTCCCCTGCCAGCCTGATGGATGCCCAACTACTCCCCTGACAACCTGTTTGCCTCTTACTGCCCTCCCCTGCAGGCCTGGTCACCCATAACTGCCCTCCCCTGCAGACTTGGTACCCCCCAACTGCCCTTCCCTGCAGACCTGGTCCCTCCCAACTTCCCTCCCCTGCTGGCCATCTTGTGGTGGCCATCTTGAGTCCACATGGGGGCAGGATCTTTGACCTCATGAGGGCAGCCATCTTGTGTGTTGAGTGATTGTCAATCTGAATATTACTCTTTTATTAAATAGGATAGAGGCCTGGTACATGGGTAGGGGCCAGCTGGTTTGCCCTGAAGGGTGTCCTGGATCAAGTTGGGAGTTCCCTTGGAACATGGGTTGGCCTGAACGAGGGTCTTGTGGTGGTTTGCAGGCTGGCCACACCCCCTGGCGATCCAAGTGAAGGCCCTGGTATCTGGGATTTATTTATCTTCTACAACTGAAACTTTGTAGCCTGGAGCAGAGCCAAGCCTCTTGCTCACTCAATGGCCACAGCCATATCTGTTGGAATTTATTTATCTTCTGTAATTGAAACTTTGTGTGGCTTAACCAGAGGCCAAGGCAGGCCAAGTCTGCAGAAAGCTTGGCTTCCTCCATCACTGGGGGAAACCCTAGCCTCCTGTTCTCTCCAACTCTGTGGCTGCCACCATATTTGTTGGGATTTATTTATCTCCTATAAATGAAACGTTGTAGCATTGAGGTGAGGCATGGGATGGTCAGGGTGTTTGGAAAGCTTTTCTTCCTCCATCGCTGGGGCAACCCAAGCCTCCCTCTTGCTCTCTCAGTGGCCTCAGCCATCTTGGTTGGGTTAACTTTCATAGTAGCTCCTGAATGCTTGTGGAAGTGGCTTGTGGGCATAGCTTGTGGGCATAGTGGAGTTATGGTCAATTTGCATATTACTCTTTTATTAAATAGTGTTTACTATATAAGTAATATACCGTGGGGGGCCAAAGTAAGTTTACACTTATAAGTTTATTTTTGTACTATAATTTATCAATTATTGTATTAATTATTTTATTTACAACTATAAACCTACTTTTTCTCCAACCCCATATATAATGTATAAATAAAATTTGTATTTATATTCATAATACAGCTACATTTGTAGAAAATTAAGATTTACCTGATCTTCATTAGACATCTTTTATCTGTGATTGTTCCTGTATAACATATATATGTGTGTATATATATATATATATATATATATACACATACACACACACATATACACATATATGTGTATATATATACACACACACATATACACATGTATATCCTAACTAATAAAAGAGTAATATGTAAATTGACCATAACTCCAATCAAGCCATGCCCACAGCCACACCCATCAGCCAATCAGGAGCAAATTATGCAAATAAACCCCGACCAAGATGGCTGCCACCACTGAGAGCAGGAGGGAGGTTTGGGTTTCCCCAGCAATGGAGGAAGCCAAGCTTTCTGCCTGCCATTGCTGGCCTAGCTCTCCACTTAATGCTACAGTGTTTCAGTTATAGGACATATAGAGGCTAGGGTTGCTGGGGCGATGGAGGAAGCCAAGCTTCCGCAGCCCTAGTGCCTAGGCCTCAACTCCAGGCTACAATGTTTCAATTATAGAAAGTAAATGTCCCAAACAGAAATGACTGTCTCCACTGAGTGAACAGAGAAGGCGTGGCTCCACTCCAGACTACAAAGTTTCAATTGTAGAACATAAATTAATCCCAGATCCCACAGCCTTGCTTGGGTCTCTGGGGGGCGTGGCTGACCTGCAAACCACCACAGACCCCTCACCCAGACTGCCCCATGCCCCAAGGGAAACCCCACCCTGATCTGGGACACTCTTCAGGGCAAACCAGCTGGCCCCTACCCATGCACCAGGCCTCTATCCTATCTAATAAAAGAGTAATATGCAGATTGACCATCACTCCAACACACAAGAGGGCTACCCCCATGTGGTCAAAGATCCTGCCTCCATGTGGACACAAGATGGCCAGCAGGGGAGGGCAGTTGGGAGGAACCAGGCCTGCAAGGGGGGGGGGGCAGTTGTGGGTGATCAAGCCTACAGGGGAGAGTAATTAGGGGTGACCAGGCCAGCAGAGGAGGGAAGTTGGGCGCAAATGGGCTGGCAGGGGAACAGTTAGACATCAATTAGGCTGACGGGGTAGTGGTTAGGGAGTGATCAGGCTGGCAGGAAGAAGCAGTTAGGGGCAATCATGGAGGCAGGCAGGTGAACAGTTTGAAGCCAGCAGTCCTGGGTTGTGAGAATGTCTGACTGCCCGTTTAGGCCTGATCCTACTGGGATTGGGCCTAAACAGGCAGTTGGACATCCCTCGAGGAGTCCCAGATTGGAGGGTGCAGGCTGGGCTGAGGGGCATCCCCTGCCCACCTTGCACAAATTTCATGCACTGGGCCTCTAGTACATATATAAACATACTAGTGGCCTGGTACACAAAATTTGTGCATATTAAAAGGGAATTAATTAGAGGAAATATTTTAATATTGCTATTTGCTCTATAATAGCACAATTGATTTGTCCCCATTTGACATTAGCTTCCCATTTAAAGTCAAATCCTAGAATTGGGTATCCAGCTTCCTCCTCCCTCCTGTCAGAGTCTGGGCTGGCAACCAGTGTCAAGTCCCGCCAGTGTTGCAAGACACAGTGTCAAATCCCCACACACCCATATGAACCTTGCCAAACATGCAGCCCTACCACATATGTAGCCTCATCATGCAAGCAGCCCCACCCACCCGCATGCAACTAGAAACCGTGCGAGACTCAGACACACAGCGGCAAGCCCCCGCTGGTGCCATGCAGGACTCCCCCAAGTCCTACCCCATAGCCAGCACAGCGGGACTCCCTCAATGCACCTCCTGGTCAGGTCCCTGCCCACCCATGCTTGCCTCCCACACACACAGCCTCCTGGTGATCAATTGTTATGGCATGAAGGCATCATGGCTACAGGCTTTTTATAATATAGGTTACTCACATAATATAGATGAATAGAAATATTTAAATCTCTTCCTTGCATAATGTGAATTGTTAAAATAAAGAAAATAATTTTAATTGAATTAGTTATGTCTATAGTATGTGTACATTCTACAGAGAGCATATATTGTTAAAATATGAAGTAAGTATTAATGTTACATATAGTGTTATATAATAATTTATAGGACCAGAAATAACCATCAATCCACTATGCAGTCTAGAAAAAATAGAACAATCCTTATATTCCTTAATAATCATGTTAACGTAGTTAAAAACAACCCCTCAAAATTTGTTTTTAGAAAAAGCATCAGTTTTTTAAATGACCAAATATATTACAAGATTTAGAAGCTATATTCAAAATATTTTCCTTAGAGAGATTAATTCACTTTTATTGATATTAAGAGTTAATATTCTGCTTTATCATTTTATAATGAAGAAAGTGAAACATTTGATAGTGAATAAAAAATAATATTTTATGAGTAAAGTATACATTTATAGCATTATTATATCACTGTTAATATAGTACAATTTTAATTTTAATTGAACTGCATTTTCTTATTAATTAAAAAGACCTTAAGAATTTTTTAAACCAATTAGAAAAAGAGAAGGAAGAATGGGAGTCACTTTTTCTCTCAAATGAAAATTAATTATGTAAACATAGATTAAATAGTGTGGGGAAAACATGGGAAAAATAACTCTTTTCTCAACTTACCAGGTTTGCATCTCTTCTATCATCAGCTTCAGGCACAAAGCACCTAACAAATCACAATAAGATAACAGACTAAATGTCATTTATGATTCATAATTATGTTTTACTTTTGTCTGATATCATCCTTTCTCAGTCATATAAAAATATAGGCATATACATTACAAATATATATATATACACATATATATATATGTATATATATATATGTATATATATATATATGAAATCAAGTTGTATCAGTCACCAAACTAATATTAATGAGCATTACTGAAAATTGTGGAAAAGAATGTGTTTTTATGTGGTTTGGGAAGGTGAGAGAGCAAAGTTTTTAATTCGATTTGCATGGTGAAAGGATGTTGGAGGACAGTGATGAGCAAACTTTTGAGCTTGGTGTGTCAAAATTAACCAAAAAAAAAAAAAAAAACGAGCATAACTCGGGTGGTGTGTCACTTCGAGAAAAAAACTATAATTTCGTGATATTTGTAGTTTAAATAACAAAAATGTATAATTGTAATTATAACTGTATTTAATAAACCATAAACTAATTATTTAACTTACCTGCTTAGTGACTTCTTTGTTCATCTGTCAGTGGGTTTCTTTTGTTGGTCTTGATATTATTTAGCTTGTGTGGGGTTCCATGACCTAAGATAAGTAAGGGAGGAGGGGGAATTCTTTAACTAACCTGCCTATTAGTGACTTTTTGGTTGCTGAATTTCTTTGGCTAAACCTTCAATTGGATGTGTATATTTTGTACACTTCAAGCCCAAGCAAGCGCTACTAACTTCATCTGTCAATCTGTTTCTTTTGTTGGTTTTGATATTATTTAACACTGAGAATAAGGTCTCACAAAAGTAAGTAGAGGGAAAAATTGTGAGTAGAGTCATTGCTATACTTTTCAGGGTGCTAAAAGTGTCTGGTAATCGGTTCCAGGCACTCCAAATTTCCTGTTCATAGTGGTACTCCTCTTGATTCTCCAAGTGGCACCTTTCCAGATTCTCAAGCTTTGACCTCAAGTCAACAAACACCTAAGCCCAGATGCTGTCTTGAAATTCTGCAAGTTGCATCTCCAAATCATCAATTTGCCTCCATTGGAAACCTGTAGACTACTACATCAGGATACTTAATTATTTTTATAGTCTGTTCTAGACTTCTAAATTGATTAAATATATCACTGTACTGGTCAAGTAACAAGTCTAAAACTTGCTGGTACTTTATATGCAAGGGTTCCATTTTATTTTCTACAGCTGCGCTGTCCTTCTCAAAATACTTTGTTAATCGAGGAAAATACTTATAAGTTTTAGTTTCTACATCTCGCTTGAAAATTTAGTGTCTGCACTACACTACTGCAAATGTTTCATCCTCCACTACTGCACCTGGCCATGCAGTAGCCGAGGATGATACATCCTTCTTAGCATGTGGCCCCACACTTCTCTATATGCAACCACACGCAGCAGTGTGTCATCAAAAATGGCTATGCGTATCAGTGCTGACACGCGTGTCACAGGTTCACCATCATGGTTGTAGAATAATGCTTTGGAAAATCATACCTAACATCTTAGATGAATGGCATGCAAAGGATGTTTTGTTAGCTTTTTAAATTTTATATTCACGCTAGAGGCCAGATGCACAAAATTTGTGCAGAGTATGCCTTTCTTCCCCTGGCTGCTGGCACTGTTTTCCCTCTGGCACCCAGGACCCGGGCTTCCCTCCAGCACTGGCTTCAGCCAGAAGGATGTCTGGAAGGACATCCAGTCTAATTAGCATATTATGCTTTTATTATTATAAATTATTATAGACACACATACATACATACATGCATATAGTTGTTAATTTAAGAAAGAAAGAAATTATAAGTTTGAACTAGTTCCACTACCTGCAAATCACTAGTGAGTAGCATAACATTGTCATCTGTCATCATGGGTCAGATCTTAGAGCTTCTCAAGCATATAATTTCCTGGTACTCTACCTGCACACTTCCGTATGAAGCTCATAATCCTGGCTCTAAACAAATTCTGGAAAAGCAAGTTAATTCACATTGAGAAGCAGAATTTAATGATACATTAAAGAAAAATATATGTTGATAATGAATTAAAACTTGCACAGGATTTTGTCAGAAAATATTGGGGAGATATGTTTTCTCTTATCTTATTTAATACTAATTGCAAAAAAAATTATATTGAGAAAAAAATAGAAATATTTTCTCAAGATTTCAGATATATCATCATTGGACCAGTAGCTTCATTCCAGTGGTCCAAGAGCTCAATTTGATTTTTGGTTGTTTTGGGGTCTATAAATCCCCAAATGATTTAAGCTAGTCATATATCCTCTAATAATTCAAACCTTTGAACTTTTCAAAAGAAATTTAATCTACTGTATATGACCTGAATAATTCTCATTTTACTCATCAAAACAATGTTTGTATGAGTTACTTGATGTTATTAAAGACTTATTTTAAATACCTGAATCTGCACTTTTCAGAAGAAAATTTTTCATTCAACAATAAGCACTTTCCCTCTACCTCTAAGTTTTCACAATGAGTTCAAAACTCAAAATATTTTTAGTTTCTGAGAGTACTGGGTTTTAATGGAAGCATTCCATCTTGCTCAATCAGATTCAGATCACCGAGCTTTCTTTCTTGGTGCCTGTATTTCTGAGATGCCTCTGTAATTGCAAAGAGTGCACTGTAGTTGTTCAGAGACAAAATAGCCTTCTATACTTGTGGAACTTATAAAAAATGGGATTAAATTTTCTTCTTAGACTTTTTATTTCCTCTGTAATGAAAGGTGCTAACATTAGAAATAAGGGGAATAGGATGAAGGTCACACTGAAAATTTTAGAAACAAATATAGAACAAGACCTAAAATACTTTCTCAAAAGCAATCTAGAAACATTAAACATCAGCAGTTAACTTTTATTCAAGATTCTATTAATTTAGCTGTTTTTGTTGTCTAATTGTACAGAATTTTATGTAACTGTCTATTATATATATATATATATATATATATTTCATGAAAGATAAATATAAATCTGTATTTTAAAAATAACAGCACAGGATCTAATTTCAAAATAATATTTTATTTGAATATAATTTGAGAGTGTCAATTTTTACATAGTTGAAATTATACTTGGGATTTGCTGGTCATTATATGAGCAATATGTGAAACAAAAAGAATAAAATGGAAAAAATAAATATGTCCTAACACAACTAAGGTAATATTAATATGTAAGAAACATAAAATTTCTCAGATAATATTGTTTCTCCAGAAAAAAAAGTATAGTGTAGATAGAAAACAAAATATTGCCAGACTGTTTTGGTTTCAATCCCAGCTCTGCCACTTACTTGCTGTATGACTTTGGGCAGCTCCTTAAACTCTTTGTGCTTCTGTTTCCATACCTAAAAAAACATATAAATAACAATATTTATGCCTCACAATTGTTGTGAGGACTAAATGAGTACATATATAAAGTATTTAGAACATCAGTATAAATGTTAGCTCTTTCAGTTATGTTTGTGTTCAACTTTTGAGAATTACTTTTTCTCCATTTTCCTTTTTGTGTGAACATCTCAAAATAATGTAGTGGCTATCCTATCTAATAAAGAGGGGATATGCTAATTGACCATCATGCCCTCACAAATATGGCAGCACCCACAGCCAATAAGGAGGAAATATGATACTTGACTGCCACACCCTCAAAGATGGCAGTGCCCACAGCCACAAGATGGTGACACCCAGTCCCCTCAGCCCTGCCAGGGCAGCAGGTGCACAGCATGGCCAGGCCTGCCTCCAGGCATGTCTGGCACTCCAAGTGCCTGCCTCTGGAGTTCTCCAGTTTCCTCAGCCCCCCAGCCCTTTAGGGCCAGCCTGAGGCACAGGCAAGCCTCAGATGTTGGCTGTCCAGCTGCCCAGGGCTGGCCCAAGTTGCAGGCAAGCCTCAGATGGTGGCTGCCTAGACACCCAGGGGCCGTCCAAGGCTCAGGTAACCAGAGCCAGCCAAGGCTTATACTCCCGGAAGTGGCAGCAGCAGAGGTGTAATGGGGCATCGCATTCCCCTGGTCACCAGGTCACCTCCCACCCCTGAGGGCTCCTGGACTGTGAGAGGGGGCAGGCTGGGCTGAGGGCCCCCCCTCCAGTGCATGCATTTTCATGCACCAGGCCTCTAGTTTTAAACTAAAAATGATGTACTGTTTACTTAATGTGCCACACTCACTAGTAGGTATTATCACATTTTCTTTATGAACCAAAAAATGATATTTTATGTGACTTGTAAAAAGTCATACCACAAATAAACTTCTGCCACATAGTCAACAAATGCTTTTATCAATTTGCCTGGTATATGATACTCAATATTATTATTTTATCTGTTTTAAGGGTGGATTCAAGTCAGATTCTATGGTTATTGTTGCATTTAACTATGTAAAATCAATTAAAATTAAAATATCCTGATGGTGAAAGGTGGCTATGGAGATTGGCTACAGTGTTTGGACAGTTCAAGCCTCAGATTGATGAGAGGGCATGGTCCACTTGTGGCAAAACCACATACAAGTCCCAGCTTGGAGGGCAAAGCCCTACCAGCATAATTATAGCCAAAGGCTATGGTTGTATGTAAGCTTTATCTTATAGTCCGATGTTGTATTCCTAGGTAGCTGAGATATGTGGGCTGCAGGAGGTGCAGCAAGTGCTACCAAAATAAAGCTTGACAGAGTTCAGAGAATTGCAATAACAGGAAAGAAGCAGATAGGAAACTCACAAGAACTATAAACATATTGTCCACTCCCTTGTTTTGCTTTGTGTGATCTGACTATAAAATAAAGATTTGGCTTACAGGCTGTGTCACTGTGTCCTCATCCTGATGCAGTGATCCACCTGGCCCCAACTATATTCTCTTGTCTGTTTTCTTTAATCCTTTCCTGCCCCTCCTCAGGTTCACCACTTGTTGTGCTGGATGCAGTTGGGGTGGCATAACCCATTAGGCAAACTTAGCACATGCTTAGGACCACCAGGAAAACAAGGGCTTCTGAAAATATTTTCAAGTTTGTAATTTCAAAAAAGCTACAGAATTGGTAATGTGGAAGAATTTTGTAGGACATTCTTATAATTATGTTTTAGCATTTGTATACTTTCATCAACTGCCTCAATCCTTCACTCTCCCCTGTATCCAAATTCTTTGCTCTGAGGGTCATTGCATATTTTATCTCTCTCAGATCCCTGCCATCAACTTAAAACAATGTCTGGCTAGATTGTGGGTTCCAGAGGACACTCTGCTAACACAGACTAATCTATATCATCTGCGCTCAAGATTAGACTCACACAACTATGCTAAACTTAGATCAGCTGACCCTAGCTGTCTGGATAAACACCTAAACAAATGTCGACTGCCATAGATTGCTGAGATCTAGTGGCAGTGTGCTACATAGCATTATTATGGTCAGTAACATTGTTCTTATTAGAAATTCAAAACAGAGTATGGATGTAGCACCATAATTTTCTCATTGGTTAGAGAAACATGAAATAATCATCTGATGCTTTAAGAAGGGAAAATCAGATAGTTCTCCAGTGTAAAATTAGAAGATTTTTATAGTTTGCTTGTATGTGGGTGGGGTTGGTTTGGTTTTATTTTGGAGAGGAAAAGATAAATATTTTTCTGATACTTGATTGACAAAGTTAGACAAGAAAATGGAAAGACAGCCAAGTGCCCATCAGTAGATGAGTGGATAAAAAGAGTAGTAATATATTTACACAATGGACTACTATGAAGCCAGTAAAAGGAAGGGAATCTTACCTTTTTCAACAGCATGGATGTACCTGGAGATTATTGTGCTAAGTGAAATTAGCCAGTCATAGAAAAATAAGTACCATATGAACTCACTTAAATGTAAAATCTAATGAACAAAATAAATTTATGAACAAAATAGTAACAGAAGCATGGATACATGCAACAGACTGACAGCTGTTAGAGGAGAAGGTAGTTGGGGGACTGGATAAAAGAAGGTGAAGGGATTCTCCAAAAACATATATGCATGACACATAGACACAGATAACAGTACCTATATGCTACTTATATAACTCATAGGGAAGGAAGGTGGGGGTAGGTGGAGATGGACAAAGGGGGGGGAATAGGAATGGAAAGAGACTTTCCTTAGGGCAATGGGTGCATGAAGCGTTGTCAAGGCAATGTTTTACTAAGTTGTACACTTAAAATCTGTATGATTCTGCAAACTAATGTCACAAAATAAACTTAATTAAAATGTAAAATAAGAAATAAGATCAAATCAAATATTAATCGCATACATACATGAGGAGATTAAGAAAGGAGGTATTAGGAGATATTATTCTAAGTATCAACTATAACCTTTAGCTTAAATGTCTTGTTCCTGTGAAGGGTTCCTGCCTTCTGAAGTCTAGGTTAATTACCTTTTAAGTATTTTCAGATTATAATTTCTTATACCCAAGGTAGTCTATATCCTTCTTATCTAAACCCCTATGTCTATGAGGGACAGGAGCACATTTTTATCGTTCATTGATTTCCCAACACAATGAAAACTTCCTAATATGAAATAATATGTACTTTTATTTTTTAAATATTTATTCTTTTATTTGCCCTTTACTAAAAATATAAACAAATTTTAGATATTTTAGTTTCAGGTCATGGCAAAATATACTTTATTTTCTTCCAAAGTGGTTGTCTTTTATCTTTTATCATTATTATTAGAGTACACAGATAGAGAGTAACAAAGTTCTAAAATAAAAGAGTTTAGACAATGGGAAGTAAAAGTCTCCCTTCTAACACTGTTAATCTTTTCCCTAGATGAAATTATATTTAATCATTTCTGTCCTTTTTGTCTTTTTTGTGGTTATTTAAATAAATTCAAAAAAGTATGTTTATACCTTAATTTATACACATATCCATCTTAGATACTATCAACAGTGAATTTTGTTATTTTACACCACTACATCTCTTCTTCTAAAAAATATATACAGATACTCTTACTTTTATGTTAGTATTTATTACTTTAAATAATATATTCACCCTTTATTTCTTGACCCATCATTTCAGATAATATTGCCTGACTCTCTAGTATGTGAGATGTAAGTGATAAATTGCAGCATGTCTAGAAAGTGAAAGTCCCATCAGTATTAAATCAGAAAATCAGAGGCTGTGAGATAAAGGACTTCAAAAGAAAGTGGGTTCCATTAGCAACTGGTATAATTAAAAAGCCCTTTGTTCTCAATAATAGACTATAGTAAAATGCTGCTTCTCATAAACAAGAGAAAAGAAAGACCATTAGGAATTACAGGAGAACACCTGTGTGATAGCATTGCGGGCCAAATATAAGCTAAACTAAGATGTCATATGATTCAGCAATCAATGGATTACGTTTTTATTCAGTGGGCCTAAACAAATTTAATTGGATTCTAATATAAATAACATTTTTATACAGGAGCCTTTTAAACTGATTATTTTCTATTATCAGAATCATCTTCTAGATTTTTGGAGTAAAGAAAGTGGTAATAATTATAACATAAGCTCTAATTACAATAAAAAGTAAATTCTATGACAAAGAGAAGGGAGGAGAAATGAGACAAGGAGAGATGGAAACGAGCAAGAACAATAATAAATTATTGATAATGATAAATAATGAATGATAATTATTTTCAGAAAAAAAGAAGTTGTAAAGATGAGTCATTAAATCAAATAAAATTAATGTAATAATCCCATCTTTTAATATTTCTGAAATAAAAAAATTTTCTTAAAAATTTATTTAAGTTGATAACTAACAGATCCAACTTCCATGGTCCTAAATTATTTCCATTTATAAAAATTAGTCATTTTTTCTTAACTAGAAGAATTTTCATAGTTCTATGCCATTGTCAAACAAATAAATTTTCCAGGGACATTTGATATCCTATGCTACATTAAGAATTTCAACTTAAAAATACACTACATGTCATTTAACAACACCAATATTACAAGAATTATTTATATATTTACATGTATATTTATATATGTGTGTATAGTATATGTACATATACAATGTAGTCTGAATATTGATGAAATATAGCAGAGAGCAAACAACTACAATGTGAAGCCTTTTAGGATTTTGCCAGTCAACCATTGTTTTTATATACAATTAAGATCTCATTTTTAAAACGATAAAAATTAATAATTTCCAGTAATTGATATTTGGTAAGTTGGCTTGCAGATGAGGTGGATGCAAATAATGCAATAGTTTATAACATAACTGTTGTACACTGACGTTCACATTTGTCTTGGGTATCAGAAGGGTGGGTGACTGGGACCACCCAACTATAAACCACATGCACTTTGTGAGACAGGAACAGGTGCCAGAGGACCTGATACAGTTTCAGTGCACACAGAAGTTTTTTTTTTAATGAAAACTTACATTCTTTTAATAGCACTATTTTCAAAAGCACACATTCCTTTTATGAGGATTAAAGTTTAGAAATTAATCCATGCCATGGCTTCTTCCAGGGCAATTAATTCTAAATCTGGATTTTAAAAAGCATAGAATAGTGGAAAGTATAATAATAACTCATGTGAAATCCCAAAGTTTTGTACTCTATGATTTCTGGACATTAGTAATCTCAACTCCAAAATAAAGCATTTACTAGAAAGTTTTTCAGATCTCTTAAAAATTCAAACAGCCTATTGTTTTTATAGAATGGGGGGCAGATATCAGGGGTGCAATCTGGTCTCAGTTTTATTTACAGGTCAAGAGAGATAGTCCTTTCAATATACTGTTTGTTCCCTTTGACCTTAAAGAAATTAAAAGTAACTGTGCTCTATAAAAAAAAGAGAGAGAACATCTTACTATTAAATGAATTTCCAATATTATTTCAAATTATAAATTATATGACATACAATTTTAAGAATTTATTTTATAAGATACAGATTTAACATATTCTGCTTTGTTTTTTAGCTTAGCTTGTCATTTGTATGGGCAATTGTGGCTTTAACACTGTTTTGACCATATTTATAAGTATTTATTGTGATTCACTTAGACAGGAACAAGTGCCAGAGGACCTGATACATTCTCAAGAAATGTAAGTCAAAAGGAGAATTGATGAAAATCAGAAATGTTTTATAAAGAAAGCCCTCCATCTTTGCAGTTTCAAGAACTGAATCTTAAAAAATAACATGATTTTTTCTGAGTCACACAACATGGAACTAGAACGTTTTCCTCTGATCCCCTTTAGTACATGTAATAGTAGAACACACATTTAAATGCCATGATCCCAAAAGAAAATGTTTTTAGAAGCCATTCAGTAATCTATACTAAATAGCAAAAATATTTAAGTATGAATAAAGCCCAAATTTTAAAAGCCCCAATGCAACTGAATTTTTTTGTGGAAAATTTTTATTTATGTTTTACCTTACATAAATTAATTGCTGCAAGAGAAATAGATTTAAAATAAGAAGAAAAACCATTAGATATTTTTACAATAGTTCTATTGAGATCAAATTTATGCCCTATAAAATTCCGTGTTTAAACACACAACTTACTGGTTCTTTGTATTTTATTAGTTACAGGTAAATTGCAATTTTGTTCCCTGATTTAATAATACTGCAATTAAAACAAGAGTAAGAACAAATAGAACTCTGTATGATGAATATATCAAATGAGGAGTTTCCTAGATATTCATATAAGTTTTATATTTTTATAAGAAATAGGCTATTTTAGATAAAAGAGTTATATATCTCACAGATCTAAAGAAAATGAAACTCTTCTCCTGGTGCAATAGTAAAGACAATTTGATATAAAGAAATATCTCAGTATAGATTATTTAAAAACATTTGAAACAAGTTATTTGAAATATCTCAGTCTAGATTATTTAAAAACATTTGAACAAGTTATTTGAAACTTGTTCTTATTAACAAGGCTTATCTCTAAGATCTAAAAGTATACATATATCGTTTTTTCCTTTATACTTTTATATATATATTATCTAGTTGGTTTAATAATAAAAAACTTAAAATGTACATATATCTTCAATCTTACATAATAAAACAAAATAAAACAAATTTTCTTGGCTTTTTTTTTTCTTTCTACTCTCAACTGCCAAACTTTTCAGAAAAAAAGGAGTTAGATAATACATTAGATTTTGCCTTGCTCAGGAATCTGCTAAGACTACACTGCCTTTTAAAAAATTCAAAGAACAGAGCTTTCAAAATCTGATGCCACTTTCTGTTTGCAAATTTGTCTCCAACTGTTCTTCCAATGTTTTAGCTCTTAGCTCTAGCCAATTTTGTGATTATCCTCTGAACAAAAGAGATAAACCCTTTGTGTAAATACTAGTGGCCCAGGGCACAGAGTCATGCAAATTGAAAGGAAATTAATTAGAAGAAATATTTTAATACCGCTATTTGCCCTTTCTCTATAATAGAAGTGTCAGCCTAATTAATGATTGACAATGACAGATTGAAACATGCATGTGATTGGTGCCAGTGAGAGCTTTATATGTATCATGCATGTGCGAGTCAACATTTATTTTTAAGTTGCCAGTGTGTGTTATACACTGAGTGGCCAGATTATTATACTCTTTGAACACATAATAATCTAACCACTCAGATTACATATGTATATATATTAGAGGCCCAGTGCATGAATTTGTGCATGGGTGGGGTCCAGTCAACCTGGCCAGGGGGAGGGGACATGGTTGGTTGGATGCCCTCCTGCTGGTCGAACTCCTGGTTGAGGGGACAATTTGCATATTAGCCTTTTAGTCTATAGGATTTACTCAGGAAGCCCTTCAACCTCTCTCTGAACCACTTATCCAGTTTCTCTCTTCACTTTTGGTTCAAGAGATTTTCTTATTTCTTCCCTCTCTGTGTGTGTCCATATAACATCTTCTCTTCTCTGTAGTATTTCTTTCTGGAACTCTTATTTAGATTCTAAATCATGTATAAATATGCACTGTTTTGGTAGGCTCCACGTTCAGTGTGTATGTTATTTATTCCACTAGACTATAAGCAATTAAGAGTTTGAATTCATCCTGTTCATTACTAAAATGTGTATATCCATGATGAGATGCCTAATAAGGATTGTTGCTTTAATTAATGAGTTCTAAAATAAAGCATGAGTTCATCACTTTCAGAAATCCTGTAACCAGGATTAGACCAGGCAAGATGATAAGTACTATTAACCAAAGTCAAAGTAGACCTCAACTCCATGCTGTCCTTCAAGCAGAAGGTAACAATTACCAAGGATAAATGAGAACATTAATAGAGGTGCTACAAGATGGCTGTGAAAATGAAGGAAGCTCAGTAATAATAATCAGATGCTGAATCACTAAGAAACTTCAGGCTGGAGCAGAAGGCTCTGCAACTGAGAAGTTATTATATTCTAGAGGCCCAGTGCATAAAATTCATGCATGGGAAGTGGGGTTGGTCCCTCAGCCAGACCTGCACCCTCTCCAATCTGGGAGCACTCAGGAGCTATTGTGGCTTAAGCCCACTCCCTGTGGTTTTCTGCTCTCTGCAGACCTGCCTGCTCGACACCGCCACAGGCCATAGTGTCTGCTCTCTGAAGGGGCCTGCTTGCCGCTCACTGCCATGGCCAGGGGCAAGCAGAGCCCTGCTGTCTGCTCTTTGCAGGAGCCTGCTTTCCCCTCACAGCGGCAAGGGCTAAAAGGATTGGGGGACTCCAGCAGTGCTGAAGGGTCTGCACACCACCATCTTGTGGCTATGGGCGCCGCCATCTTTGAGATGGGGTGGCAGTCAATTTGCATATTCCCTCTTTATTAGAGAGGATGATCTAGAAATCCAATTATGGGGATCATAGCATCAAGGTCAGGATGCAGAGTAAGAACTTTAATATCTTCCCAAACTAGAAACAAAATGTATTCTAGAGGTTAGTTGGACTCAGCCTGCAGTGGGAGACAAGTAGAACTAGTTATCTACTGCTGTAGACAAACCTATTAGAAGATGCTTCCTTCTGCCAATTTTTAAAAGGACAAATCCATCTTGTTTCTGCATTCTGTAAAAAAAAATTTTGTTTTTTTCTTTTGCTTTACTCCTCCATGTCTGAATACTGAGTGGACTGATGCAGTGACAGAAACAAATGAAATAGGTTTATTCTGAGAAAGCATCCACTACATTTTAAGATTTTTGCCAGATTCCTATTCTTTCTAAAACAGATTATTTATTGTGCTGATTCTGTAAATTATCCATATCCTTTTAAAACATTCCTTTTTATGTGAAGGTAACTAGAGTGTACAGATTTGAACAAATATTACCGACTCCTGTGTAATCTTAACCCTCAATGTCAAGTTGATACCCATTGATACCAATGTCCATTGATACCCATGTTTGGAATTGTATTCAATAAAGATTGTCTGACTAGAAAACACTACTAATTTCATTAAATACTATTTATAATTTTTAGATCAGCAAATAACTGGTATTATGTACCAGTTATTCTTAAATAATATATTTATTTCATCCTAAAAGTTGCTTTTATATCTGAAAAAAAATACTCGCCACATAGTGGACTTTGACAAATGTTTATTGAACTAGTGTGTTTCTTTTAGTAATAGTTCACCTTTACATTGAATCCAATCATGATTTATGTTTCTGAGAATAAAGTAATGCAGGAACTTTTACTTTAAAAATTACCACCCATCCTCTGAATAACTTATGGTATATTATCAAAGCAAAATGTTAACCATTTAAAAAAAGGAAATGTCTAAGTGAAGTTCTGGAAATAGAGTAATTTAAAAATAATTAACAAAAATGTAGATGGTCAGTGATAAACTTTGACCCAAAAAGAAAATAGCTTTTTTTTTTTAATGCTCACCTGAAAAGTGCTAGGAAGCACCAGTGACATGGGTCTTACACACTTAGGGGTGTACCTCCTACACCCACTCACTCTCCTGCCTTCAGTCCCTCAGTTTAATAACAGGAAACTATCAGTGGCAACACTCTGGCTGATATTAATTGCCACCCCAAGGAAAGAGGCAATTTATCAGAGAACCAGGTCCCATGCCATACAGGGCCTTTGAGATTAAAATGATCACCTTGAATTGCACTCAGAAGCTAAAAGGCAATCAGCGCAGAAGGCAGAGCCCAGGTGTATCATGCTTCATGCAGCCCATCTAGTTAAGCAAGCGGACCGCAGCATTTTCAAGGCCTGAAGCTTCTGAGTGGTCTCTCAAGTGTTGCTCCATACAACGCTTGGAGCTTGAATTGAATACAAATTTTTCACATGTTTGAGGATTTCTCCTGGAAGAAATGATTTTTAAAGAGAAAACAAATGCAAAACCCCATGAAATAGGCTCCAGAGAATTTGCTAAAATCAAAGGGCACTGGTAAAATAAAACGTGCTGACCAAGAGAGCTTTAAAACATTGTCCCACACATATGTACGTTCTTATAACACTCACTCTCCATTCCCAAACTGGAAAACCCCTGGAGACATTAAATGCTGACTGTGCCCCTCCCCAGAGTGCATCCTCACTTTTTAATGTAGGAAATACTATTTACTATCACAATTGAAGTCAGAGCTAAACAAACTCATTTAATAATGGGAGCGTTTGAAAAGGTTTCCACAAGGGCATGGGGTCCTTCCAATATCCAGGGGTCAGTGTAAGCAGCACATTGGATAAACACAAGAGAATGGCTCAAGATGTAAGTATCAGGTTCGACATTTTGAGACTCCTTTGGACATTTGGTTTAAATCCCCCTGTGGTTAGCACAGTCTATCAGTGGTAGGTAAACTCAATTTCTGCAATGAACTGTGATTTTCCTTTTATGGCCTGCTGTTCTCTACCTCTGTGTTCTGCTTTGGTGCTACTCGCAAGTCCCATATTTACCTGCATCTGCAGGTTAATAACAGCAGTGTGAGGAGATGGCGAGACCCTTATTGATCTACCCTCAAATTGAAACTCATAGATAAGAGAAAGTGTGCCACCGGCATGGGTTCTACTTCTAGGAAACAGAAGTAGAAAGTTTTATTTTAAATACTCATGCCATTAACAGAAAAGACCCTACTGAAATATGACTCATTTTCTCTACACTATTAAATATCAAAATGCATATAGACATTAAGGAGAAGCTCTTGATTATTTCTAGAAAGTTTAAACTGCAATTTAATATATAATTAATGAAAGCAAGAGCAAGCAATAGAAATTTTTCTACTATTAGAGGAAATGCCTTTCACACATTCTTTAAATGATGCAAGGGTCATCAAAAATTGCGAAATACAGGAGAATGATGCAAAACAAATTGGCTAACACAGAAAGTACTGGTGGCCTAAGCATGTAAAACTTTGCCAAGAGAAAATGCTTCAAGTAATTATCACCACTTCTAAAAGAAACTGTCATTATGAAACATTAGATTTAAAGCCACAGATGTTTGCCAAATTATCATCATACATGATAATATCCAAATTATTCATAAATTACTGAGGAAGATTCACTTTTTGAATCATCTTTCTCCGTAACATGATTTTACATTGTTCGCCATTATATTAAAATTTCACAGCTTGATTAAATTGACCTAGTTATTAGAATTCTTCAAATATAGTTTAAATCAAAACAGTCATTGAATGCCTGTTTGCTTTCATTTATTGTACAATTAGATTGCTCTTTGATTTTTTACCAACTTTAGAGCCAAGTGTACTCTTTCCTTACATTTATCTAGATAATTCATGTTTGTCTAGTAGTAGACTTGAGCTATTTTATAACACTTTCTTGATAAACGCTTGAACTTAAAAAAATATATTCATATATGCTTTATCACATTGACTAGTAAAAGCCAGCAAAAATAAATGAAAATATTTATGTCCCTAACTTTTTCAATTATCTTTAGTGAGGAAAAAAATGTATGTGTACTGAGAAACTACATTTTTGGGGGGGACACATAGTTTCATAAAATTTTTAGCTATGCAGTCAGCTGATGTCAGCTTTTATGATTGTAATGCTATGTGGATTGATACACTAAAGTTGATAAGATTATAAATGTTTAATACATAGATTCCCAATTAGCACTGACGAATAAAAACAGATCCAGAAACAGAGAAGCATCAATCAGACCATCAAACCTCAGAGGGAAGGTAGGGGAGGGCGGGGATAGGAGGGAGAGATTAACCAAAGGACTGTATGCATGCATATAAGCCTAATCAATGGACATAGACACCAGGGGGATAAGGGCATGAGTGGGGAGGTGGGGGGGTAATGAGGGGTAATAACATATATGTAATGCCTTAATCAATAAAGAAAAAAAGATAATGATGAAGCCTTATTGACTATCTAATAAAAGGTAATATGCAAATTGACCCTCACTCCATAAGATGGAGTCGTAAGATGGCAGCTCGCACATTGAGGGCGGGGCCGCTGGGATGGAGCTGGTGGCTGCTCTGCATGGCTTCTGCCAGGGCTTCCATGGCCTCCACAGCACGTGTGTTGCTTGAGTCTCAGCAGCCACTTCACACAACTTCTGCCAAGGTTTCATTGATCGTTTTATTGTTTTTTTTAGATTTGCTTTGTTTATTTTTGCTTTGATCTTTATTATTGCCTCCCTTCTATTCACTTTAGGTTTTGTTTGTTCTTTTTATTCTAATTCATTTACATGTAAGATTAGATTGTGTATTTTACCTTTTTTTGTTTTTTCTTGAGATATACTTCTATTTCTAAAAAAATGTTCTCTTAGAACTGCTTTGGCTGTATCTCATAGATTTGGGGTCATTGTGTTTTTTATTTTCATTTATTCCATGTATCTTTTGATTTTTTTCTTTAATCTCATTAATCCATTCATTATAGTAGCATGTTATTCAGCCCCCATGAGTTGGTCTGTTTTTCAGTTTTCTTATTGCAATTAATTTCTAGTTTCATACCATTATGATCAGAGAAGATGGTTTATATGATTTAAATCTTAAATTTATTGAGACTATACTTATTTCATGCCCAAACATGTGATCTATCCTATAACAATATTTTATGTGCACTTGGAAAGAATGTATATTCAGCTGTTTTGAGGTAAAATGTCCTAAAAATATAAATTAAGTCAATCTC
Source organism: Antrozous pallidus (assembly GCA_027563665.1). Taxonomy (NCBI): domain Eukaryota; kingdom Metazoa; phylum Chordata; class Mammalia; order Chiroptera; family Vespertilionidae; genus Antrozous; species Antrozous pallidus. Next base: position 42,660,838 of record CM050511.1, on the reverse strand, counting down.
TTCTAATGTGCCATTTAAGGTCACTGTTCCCTTATTGAGTTCCTGTTTGGCTGATATATCCATTCATGTTAAGGAGGCTATTAAAATTCTTTCCTGTGACTGTCTTTCTGTTAATTTCTTATTTTATGTCTATTAATATTTGCTTTAGATATTTTGTTGCTCCTAGTTTGGTGTATAGATGTTTAAAAGAATTATGCCTTCTTCTTGAATTGATTCCATTATCATTTTGCAATGTTGTAATTACACATGATATTCCTATTTTTGCTTTTAACCTTTGTTTAAAATATTTTCATTGATTTTTAGAGAGATTGGAATAGAAAGGGTGAAAGAGAAAGAAATATCAATGTGAAAGCACAACATCAATCAACTGCCTCCTGCACACTCCCATCTTACCCTCCCCTGGGGATGGATCCCACAACCCAGGCATATGCCCTGACCAGAAATAGAACCAATAATATTTTGGTGTATGAGACAATGCTCAACCAACTGAGCCATACCGCCAGGTTGATTTTGATTTTGCACTAGCTTTATAGCTTGTTGATCCACTGATTTTACTAAGGGTTTGTTTTTCTCAATGACAAATATTTTCTTGCCTATATTTTATTAATCATATTTTTTATCTTTACTTTTCTACTTACAGGAGTTCCTTTGGGAAAAAATAATAATCTCATAGGGTGATCTGATCATAAATTCCTGATTGGGTAAGTCATGGTGGGTAGTTACAACCCTAGCTTATAACTTCTTTAGTGAAAGGTTTCAACCTAGCCTTGTCCATTGTTCTTGTGCAACTAGGTTAACAAACCTTTTAAATCCCATAAGTAATACACCTGAAGAGAGTACATAACCTCATTAAGTGTCCTGTAATCCAATCCCTGGATTGTTTTTTCCCTTCCATGTAGATTCCATCCTTAATTTCAAATGGATAAAAGAAGCTGCTAAACTGTTATTCTCTGGAATATTTAAGGTCATGTTCACAAGCATATATTTTTAGTTTGGCTTAAATAAACTTTAAAAAATCCTATCTAATAAAAGAGTAATATGCAAATTAACTATCACTCCACTACACCCACAAGCCATGCACACCATCCAATCAGGAATGAGTATTCAAATTAACCCAACCAAAATGGCTGCAGCCAGGGAGTGAGCAGGAGGCTTTGGTTTCCCCAACAATGGAGGAAATGCTCCCCCCACACCCTGGCGGGCCCAAGCCGCCACTCAAAGCTACAAAGTTTCAATTATAGAAGATAAATAAGTCCCAACAAAAATGGTGGCAGCCACATAGCTGGAGAGACCAAGAGGTTTTGGTTGCCCCAGTGATGGAGGAAGCCAATCTTCCACAGCCCTGGCCTGCCTTGGACTCCACTACAAAGTTTTAATTATAGAAGATAAATAAATTCCAGATATCAGGGCCTCTGCTTGGGTTGCTTAGGGTGTAGCTGGCCTATATACCATCACAGGCCCCTTGCCCAAGCTGCCCCATGTCCCAAGGGAACCCCCACCCTGATCTGGGACACCCTTCAGGGCAAACCAGCTGTCCCCGACCTGTGCACCAAGCCTCTATCCTATCCAATAAAAGAATAATACGCAGACTTGCCATCACTCCAATACATAAGATGGCAGCTCCAATGTGGTCAAATATGGCTGCCCCCATGTGGACACAAAATGGCCACCACAAGATGGCCAGTAGGGCAGGGCAGTTGGGAGGGACCAGGCCTGAAAGGGAGGGGAGTTGGGGGTGATCAAGCCTGCAGGGGAGGGCAGTTGAGGGGGACCAGGCCAGCAGAAGAGGGAAGTTGGGGGTGACTGGGCCTGTAGGGAAGGGCAGTTGGGGGAGACCCAGGCTGGCAGGAGAGAGCAGTTGCAGGGAATCAAACCTACAGGGGAGGGCAGTTAGGGGTGACCAGGCCTGCAGGGGGGTGGCAATTAGGGGTGACAAGGCCTGCAAGGGAGGGTAGTTAGGGGCAAACAGGCTGGCATGAGAGCAGTGAGGCATCAACGAGGCTGGCAGGGAATTGATTAGGGGGTGATCAGGCTGGCAGGCAGGCAAGCAGTTGGGAGCCAGCAGTCCTGTGTTATGAGAGGGATGTCTGACTGCTGTTTATGCCCAATCCCTGGTAGTCAGACATCCCTCTATGGGTCCCAGATTGGAGAGGGTGTAGTCTAGGCTGAGGGACACCCTCACCCCATGCACAAATTTCATGCACTGGGCCTCTAGTCTACATATATAAAAGCCTAAACAACCAAATGACTGAATGACCAGTGTCTATGATGCACACTGACCACCGGGGTGCAGGTGTTCAATGCAGGAGCTGCTCCTTGGTGGTCACTACGTTCCCACAGTGGGAGGGTCACTCAGCCGACCAATGGGTGCCAGACACAAGGCTCACAGCTGGCCACCACAGCCTCAAGACTGCAGTGGAGCAGCAGCGGCAGATGCAGCAGGGCCAGGATGAGCAGGAGTGGCAAGTAGGTGCAGGAGGTGGCATTGGACTGCCAGATTTGGCCTGATCCCCACATGCCACTCTGAGGGACCCCATCAGCACATGAATCCTTGCACTGTGCCTCTAGTAAAAATATAAAAGAAAGCATTCTCTTTAACATTACTTGTAGTCTAGTGGTGATGAACTCTTTTACCTTTTTCTTGTCTGCATAATTGCTTGTCTCTTTTTTTTTTCTAAATGATAGCCTTGCTGGGTGGAGTAATCTTGGTTGTAGTTCTTTGCTTTTTATCACTTTGGATATGTTATTCTAATCCCTGTGGCCTGCAAAGGTTCTGTTGAGAAATCAGCTAAGAGTCTAATGGAAGCTCCCTTTATGTAACTAACTGCTTTTCTCTTGCTACTTTTAAGATTTTCCCTATCTTTCACTTTTGGCATTTTAATTATGATGTGTCTTGGTGTGGGCCTCCTTGGGTTCATCTTTTTGGGACTCTGTGCTTTCTGAACTTGGATGATCATTTCCTTCAGCACACAGGGAAGGTTTCAATCATTATTTCTTTAAATAGGATTTCAATCCTTTGCTCTCTCTTTTCTCTTCCTGGTACCCCAATGATGCAAATGTTGTTGCCCCCAGAGGACCCTTAAACTATCCTCATGTATTCTTTTTAATTCTTTTATTCCCTTTACTGATTGGATGTTTTCTGCTACCTTTTCATTGAGTCTGTCTTTGCTTTATTTAATTTATTATTGGTTCTCTGTAATGTATTCTTCATTGCAGTTTTTTTAATTCTTTATTGTTGTTCGTTACAGTTATATTCTTTAATTCTAGCTGGGGTTTTTTATGTTTTCTAGCTCTTTAATGAATTTCTCACTGAGTTCATCTATTCTTCCACTAAGTTCAATGATTATCTTTATAACTAGTGGTTTAACTCTGTATCTGATAGATTGATTGTTTCCATTTCCTTTAGTTCTTATTCTGTAGTTTTGTCCTGTTCTTTTATTTGGGACATTTGTCTTCTCATTTTGGCTGAATCCTTATGTTTGTTTCCATGTATTAGTTAGTTCTGCTACATCTCCCAGTCTTGGCTGATTGGTCTTACGTAGTAGGTGTCCTGTGAGGCCCAGTGGCACAGTCTCCCTGGATACCTGAGTCGAGTGCTCTAGAGGTGTCCTTTGTGGAGGTTGTGTGTGCACTCTAATTGTAGTTAAACCTTGATTGCTCTTGGCCTGTAAGTAAGATTAACATAAGAGTTACTGACTGTGAGGCCTGGCTGTGTGGGGGGGTTGACCCCATGGAACAGGTGTCATTTTATCAGGGCTCCCGTGTCATCCAAGTGTGCTCTTTGAGGTGTCGTTTGTGGAGCTTGTTGGGAGGTGTTCTGGTATAGTCTGAAGCTGGCTCCTGAGTGTGTTGGTTCTGTAAACTCTTGGGAGTGGCTCCATTGAAGGACAAGGTCAGCTGTCTTTTGCCCTAGCTTGGGACTGCCTGATAGGAGCTACAATGTGATCTGAGGTTGATTGTTGCTTATTCTGGCCTGGAGGTGCTTGGGAGATGCCATACTGAGAACTGAGATTAGTAGCCATAGTGCAAGCTTGGGACAGTTTGGTGTTTACCATGGTGTGAGATGAAGCCAGATACCACTGGTCCTGTGCTTTTGGCCATTTAGTTACATATACATTTCAAACCAACCCTGGGCACAGCATATGCTAGACATGGGGCCATTTTATGAAAGTTGCAATGTAAGTTGGGACTGGCCAGCATTGTACTAAGCATGCGTGCGGCTGCTTAGCAAGAGATACAGAGCACACTAATTCAACCTGCTTCTTGTTTGAGGTTGTAGGTCTTTGAGACCTTTTAGAAAAATCTACAGCACAAATCAAAGCAAGCCACTTGTATAGAATCACTACTTGAAGAGATTTAAACAGGCATGTCAGTTGGGTGGAATGGGGTCTCAGGAAAAGGTCAAATGTTAAAAAACGAGGTCAAATTTGTTAGCCAGGTTCATCAGAGCACAAATTTGGTGCCCACCTGTGCCTGCAAGCTGGGTGGGAGGAGCACTTAACAGAGTAGCAATGGCATCTTCCATCCTTTCTGTCCCCAGAGAGAGCAGTCCTGAACCCAACCCCTTCAACTCTCACCCTGAAGCTATTCAACTCAGTTTTCTCCTATATGTCCCTGGAAACTCTGAGCTGCTGCCCCTGAGCTGGAACCTAAAGCAAGTGAATCTATATGTGATCCTCTCAAGAGGAAAGCCTGGGACTTCGGCAGCCCTCCATCTCACTCAGATTCAGTTCCCATTGGTTTTCATAGCCAGATATTATGGGGACTACCCTTAGGTATAGGAATTTAATTGCCCATCTTCATGTCCTTTTCAATAATGGTTTTTCTGTTATTTACTTGTAATTTTGATGTGTTCGTGGGAGGTGGTGAGTACATATACCTCTTTTGTTATTTTGACTGAAAGTCCCTTAGATATTTTCATATCTCTTTATCAATTTTCTAAAAAAAATCATACTTTATGTAGCTTTTTAAAATTCAGTCCCAATTATAATTATAAAGTATCTTCAAGGTATCCCCATTTATTTTGAGCTAACAGCTAAAAATCAACAAGACTTAATCCACACTTACCATCTATACATCCACCTCCCTCCCTCAACCTTACTCTAATGTGCCTTCCATCTCAAATTTATTTTTTTGTCAATTTGTACAAAGTTGTGCCTTTATTATTTCTAGCAACCCTATACAATCAGCATTTAAATTGTCTCCATCTTACATGTAAGAGAATTGAGGCTTGCCAAGGTCAGATAGCAGAGTTAATCTCCAATATTTTATACTTCCAACATGCATAGGTCACAGCACTCACTATTCAGAGGAAAGAAACATTTCCCCCTTCTTCTTGCACACACAAACTGAAGACAACAGGTGAGGAGAAGAATGTTAACATGGAAGCAGTGATGTGACTATACCCATGAGATGGTAGCGTTTCGACTTGAAGGGAGGCAAGAGGATCCTGGAAAAGGCTCAGTGCTCAGGATGCTGTCTAGACACTTTTCTTTGGTGAGAGTCTTGGAGAGAAGCTGAGAAAGCCAGGAGTCTGGGACAACAGGACCCTTATTGCTTCTTTAAGGTGATGAGGCCTTTCTAGCACACCCTCATGTGGAGAAAACCAGTGCTGTGAGACCAAAAGAGTCCCAAATCAGGGCTGGAGGTGTGCCCTTTATGTCCATGGAGATCCAGGAGGACAGCAGTCAAGCCACCCTCTATTCACCACGAGGTGATGACTGTTGAGTGACTGCTATTCCACTTATTACTTCGACTTTTTCAGATAGAAGGTAGATGATGAGTTTTACTTTACTTTTTCCTCACCTATGTACATGTGCACACATTGTATGGGTACACAAGGACACAGGTGACATGGCCAGCTTGACAGTTTTCTCCTGGGGTGTGTTAGCAAAAGCAAGACTTTGGCAGTCTCTTCAGAGGCAGTTCTATAAGACACACATCATTTTGACTGAACTCTATAATTCCAATCTTATTGTAATGTTCACTAATTACCAAACATGCCCAAGTGTTAATCTGTTTTTGGACATCATCCCATTGTATCTCCCATGACTGAAATATGTTCCATTCCACATATACTTAGATAAATTCCATCTATTCTTTGAGGTTTATCTTAAAAATCATCTCATATGAACCTTACTCAACATTTCACTATAGCACTTGTGTAACTATTGCATTACTCACTACTTTCTGCCTTTATTTGTGGTTATTTGTAACCATGTCTAATCTTCTCTAACAAATCACACATTTCCTGAGGAAATTTCATATGGTACAAAAATTCTGAGGAAAAAAATACCAATTAAATTCCACAAAATCACAGTTTTGAAGCAATGGACAATTATTATCTTTCTGAAATACAATAATATAGTGCTATAGTTTGCATTTGATGAAGACAGCACTTTGGATGTCCTATAGAAGGATTTTTCCCAATCTGGGAAAAACTGAGAAAAGTTTCTTACTGTTTTGATTCTGTTTTCTTTTCTATCCACTGTCTGCCTCTGTTTCCCACTGCCCATCTTTTCTATTTCTCAACCCTGGGGTTTATAGTGTACAACTTAACATTTAAAGATTAATTTCAATATAGTTTTGATGAGAAACACTGCAGAAACACAAAGACAAACTTCTTAACCATGTCGCTTCAATCTAGACATTTAGCCACTATGAACATAAAGTGCTACTTTATGAAAATAGCACAAGACAAAATTTATCTCATACTTTCAGAGGTCCCATGAATTCCCTTTGGAAATGTGTATTCAGAATGCTTCGAATGTATCTTAGATGAACTTAGAGGTAGGGCTACCTTTCTCAGGTTAATCAGAAAGAACATCAATTTCTATTTAACTTGATATTGCCAGTGTTGTTGGAAAGCTATTCTCTATAACATATCAGGATGCATCACAACTGTCAAATAATTTTACAATTTGCCTATTATTTAATGTCATCTCTAAGGAAAAGCCTTAATATTATTTTTAAATAATTCTAATAAAATATTTATAGAAATTTTCTAACAGAATAATAATAGACTGGCAAAAGACTCTAGATAATTTACACTACATTGTCAATGTAAGCAAGCCTCAGCAGAAATAACAAAAGAAAAATGGAAATTCATTTTTGAATTTGAGCTTTAAGTTTGTATTTGTTTATGCAACATAGGTACAAAAATTGAATTCAGATAGGTCTAAGTTCAAACTATGGCTCAGACAATTCTTTGCCAGATAAACTTATACAATTTATTAAATAGCTGAGTTTCAGTTTCCTTATCTGTAAAATAAAAATACCAACCAATATTAGGACAGAACATGATATTACATGCAAAGTGCTTACTGCAGTATTTAGTGCTAATCATTCCCTCATAAATTAAGATATGAATCAAACTTTACCTCTTTAAAAAAATACTCCAGGTTATGTAGTTCAAAATTCTCTAGAATCTCTGTGGTATATATTATGTTGGTGAGGTGACTAATAATCCTTTCAAATAAAATTTAACATATAATTTTAAAGAGTTGTTATTCCATTGCTTTGCAAAAATATTAATCTCAATTCTGATATATCGCAGTCAGCTCTGTGATTGCCTGGTGAGTACAGTTATTGCTATCCTATATAGTAAAGAGGTAATATTCAAATTGACCATCACATTCTTACACAAGTTGGCCACCCCTATGTGGTCACAAAATGGCCACCACCATGTGGTCACAAGATGGCTGCCACAAGATGGCTGGCAGGAGAGGACAGTTAAAGGAGACAAAGCCAGCAGGGAAGGGCAGTTAGGGACAACTGGGCAGGCAGTGGAGGGCAATTGGGGGTGACCAGGCTTACAGGGGAGGGCAGTTGTGGGTGACTGGGCCAGCAGGGGAGAGCAGTAGAGAACAACAGGGCTGGCAGAGGAGCATTTAGGTATCGATCAGGCTGGCAGAAGAGTGAGTGGTTAGGGGATGATCAGGCTGGCAGGCAGAAGCAGTTAAGGACAATCAGGCAGGCAGGCAGGCGAGCAATTGGGAGCCAACAATCCTGGATGATGAGAGGGACATCTCCAAAGGGGTCCCAGATTCGAAAGGGTGCAGGCTAGGCTGAGGGACACCCCCTCCCGTGTGCACCAATTCCATGCACCAGGCCTCTAGTGATACTATCCTAATATCTATAAAGAGCTAGGTGGCATCACGACCAAATTGGCAACTGGTCCCTTGAAGTGTATGGAGCACCTCTTGGTTCCCCCTCTCCCTCAGCCCCCAAGCCACTCACCATGAGGGAGTGCTGGTGGAGGGAAGGGACTGGGGACTGTTGTATGGTGATGGTGGGCTGCTTTACAGGGTAAACGTGAGCTTAGAGGAGTAGTCACCCAAGTGGCAGCAAGCTTTACAAAGCAGTTGAGGGGCGAGGGGAGCCTTCTAGCCTTCTGGAGCAGTTGAGGGGCCGAGGAAACCGGTCCCTGACAAAAGACTCTAGATAATTTACTGAGCTGAGCATCCTGGAGTGGGAAGCTTCATGTAGCATTGCAGGGCAGCAGAGGCCATGTGGTAGAGACCAGGCTAGGCCTAGAGACCCTAACCATGCATGATTTCATGTGCACTGGGCCTCTAATAATAACATAATTTTACTGAAAGCTGGATAATACAAAATTAGCTTAAATAAAGTGTCCTAATAGAAAAGACAAGAACTTAATATCTCTATATGTAGCACAGTATAAGATGGGCCCATGTTTTTATGAGGCAGTTTTTGTGCAGAGTATTTTATCACTAGCAAACAACTTGTACTCTGAATTCATTTAAAATCTATCTAAAAAGTTAAAACACAGAACACACACAAAAGCCAAACATAACAACACAGATGTTAATCTGATTCCTGGCATACATGAAGGGGAAAGTTGAAGAGAAGTTTAGGTGAATTTTTTTGTTAGGAATAAGGTATAGGTGAGCTTTTGATAACTAATTGTAACAGACAGGAAAAAAAATGGAAGTGAATAAAAAGATCACACAAAAGACCATGTTGAGATTTATTCTAAAGAAGAACATCAACATTTGTGGATCATGAAGATACTGCACCCTGAGCTGAGACAAATTTATTTCCCTGGTGTGTCCATTTTGTTAGGGTTGTGTTAGACAATGAGGATAAAATAAGAATTGAAGAATTTCAAAGAAAAATATTTTTGTTATTCAGATTTCCCAGCTTTTCATGTTAGTATAAAGGTATAGTGCAAATAGATACGAGATAAATTGTTTAATTAGATATTCACATACTTTAGGAAGTAGCTTAGTATGAGAAAAATTTAATAAAGGGTGCAATATGTAGCAGAAGGCTTCTGATGAATTCAAAAGAGAAAGCAGGAAAGAAAAAAAGCTGAAGAAGATGTGAGAGAATAGCCAATAAATTATCAGGTGGGAAGTATTTGTTATTATTCATAAATTAAGCACCTAAATGTTTTCTCAGGAAGGAAAAAAATTTACACAAGAGTGATTTGAAAACTATTGTTTGCTTCTCTAATAGATACTATGTCATGAGTAACAACTATATTGCTAAGTTGAATAGAAAATGTTAGAGATTTTCATATCATGTTAAGAAAGAGACCATGTATTTCAAACAGAAACAACTTTTTGTTAAATTCGGTGAGTCAGTCAAGATGTAAGCAAGCAAAAGAGTGTTGGTACTAAGAATACTACGAAAAATTTTTCCTTTCCTTTTTCATTTTGAGAAAAAGACTAAAATAATTTGAATGAATGTGGACAGATACTTCATTTAGTGAAAATCTGGGAATAAAAGCAACATGTATGTAAACTAACCAGATGGTTATGATTAGTTCCTACTTAACATCACCCAGCTGGCTAAGGATGATTTTTATGGAGGAGGAGCATTACAGAATGCCACATGTTTATATAAATCATGAGAATGGCAGTCATGATCCTGGAGCAAAAGAACTCCACATACTATTTTGGGTAACCTTTTCAATCACACCATATAACATAAGAACAGCCACTACTCCCCAACACAGTATCTGTTTCCAGTTTTCTCCAACATTTTGATGGGTGTCATTATGTGTCAGCCTGCATTCTGTTTTCTTATGTTAAACACATTGCATGGGTTTGTACCAGGTGAAGTCTATTACAATATTTTGCATTAGTAAAACTAGGTTGCAAAAACACATATGACAGTTACTTTACATTAAATATTTTCTTTGGAAATAGATTGCTGACTTATTGTTTGAATATTTGTGCCAAGGTCTATATTTCAAATTCAATTAAAAAGCCAATCTTATGTAAGTGTGATTTAACGGGAGCTTTACTTTTCCATCACATTCAAAAGATGAAAATGTGTATTTTTACAACAAAGATTTAAATAGAAAGAAATAAAGAATAAAAAAGGGAAGGAAGAGAAAAAGAAAGGAAGAAAGGTAGTTGGGGAGGAAGGAGCTCAAGAGGCAAGAAGGAGAAGACAGAAAAAGGTTATCATATTTTATTTTAAAATCCTACCTAATAAAAGAGTAATATGCAAAGTGACTGTACCTCCACTATACCCACAAACCAGCTGACTAGCCGATCAGGAGTGAGTATGCAAATTAACCCAACCAAGATGGTTGCAAGCTACAGAGTGAGCAGGAGACTTGGGTTTCCCTGGCAATGGAGGAAGCCAAGATCCTACAACCCTGGCCTCTGCTCAAGGCTACAAAGTTTCAATTGTAGAAGATAAATAAATCTCAGATACCAGGGCCTCCGCTTTGGTCGCTGTGGTGTGTGGTCACCTGAAAACCACCACAGGCTCCTTTCCCAGGCTGCCCATGCCCCAAGGGAACCCCCACCCTGATCTGGGACACCCTTCAGGGCAAATCAGCTAGCCCCCACCCATGTACCAGGCCTCTAGCCTATCTAATAAAAGAGTAATATGCATTTGACCATCACTTCAACACACAAGATAACTGCCTCCATGTGGACATAAGATTGCCACCACAAGATGGCCAGTAGGGAAGGCAGTTGGTAGGGACAAGGCCTGCAAGGGAGGGCAGTTTGGGGTGATCAAGTGTAACAAGTATTTTACTATGTTTTTAAAAACTTGGCAGAGGCACAGAAACATCAAACAAACCATCAACCTCATAGGGAAGGTAGGGGAAAGGGAATGGCAAGCATATAAGCATAACCCATGGACTCAGACAATAGAAGGCATGTGTTGGGGAGTGGGAATGGCCAGAAAAAGGTCACTTGAGGGGTGGAGGGGAAGAGACATATGTAATACTTTAAGCAATAAAGACTTTAAATTTTTTTAAAGAAAAAAAACTACTTAAGGTCATTTTCATGGCTGTAAATTATTTCATCTTATAAAGTGACTAAAAAAAAAACAAGAAAATCTAAATAAAACATAGACTAAGTATATTATTTGACACAAATATATCATAATAATGTCAGATATTAACAGTATATCTATCATAATAATGTCAGTATATTAACAGTAGGGGAAACTGAGTGCAGGTTTACAGAAACTCTGTACTATCCAACTCTTCTGTATATAGAAAATAACTTTAAATAAAAAGGTTAAAAACTACTTAATGATTTGTAAATTAAGCAATTAATATTTCTTCCTAAAGCATTAATATGAATGTGTAACATTTTTTTAGTTTTCTTTATTATTTTCTGTTAGACTATTCTTGTTTTCCAGTCATTATATCAGTTAGGAGTGACCAGGCAAGCAGAGGGCGGCAGTGGGGGTAACCAGGCCTGGTGGGGGGCGGCAGTTAGGAGCAACCAGCTGCCATGGAGGGGACAGTTGGGGCAACCTGGCTGGCAGCAGGGGCCAGTTAGAGGTGACCAGTCCAGCAGGGGGACACTTTGGGGCAATCAGGCCAGCACAAAGAAGCAGTGAGGGGCAATCAGACCGAGGGAGGTGGGGGGCAGTTAGGGATGACAAGGTAGTCAGGCAGGTGAGCAATTAGGAGCCAGCTGTCCAAGATTGTGAGAGGGATGTCTGACTGCCGGTTTAGGCCCGATCCTCATGATCTGGCCTAAACCGGCAGTCAGACATCCCCTAAGTGGTCCTGGATTGGAGAGGGTACAGGTTGGGCTGCAGGGACCCCACACACACACACACACACAAATTTTGTGCATCAAGCCTCTAGTTACAAACATATTAGCAGATTGTTTTTGAGGAAGTTGTATAAATTTATATTCTAATAAGTAATAAATAAGAAGTTCCTACATACTGTATTCCTCCCCAATAGTTTATTATGAAATTTTCAAGCATAAAACAAAGTTAGAAAATCTTACACTGAACACCATATATCTACCACTCAGATTTTCTATTGTACTAAATATGTTATGGCCATTGCTATACCCTTCTATTAACCTATCTTCTTTGAATGCATTTTAAATAAATTGCAAACTTTTGTTCACTTGCTGATAAATAATTCAGCATGTATATCATTACTCATTTAATATTTGTCTACACTATTTTCATATAAATTTTACAATGAAATGCCCAAATCTTAATCATGTGTCTTTGACAAATGTATATAATTGGACCACCAAAACCCCTCTCAAGTTATAGAGAACTGTCATCATTCTCAAAACTTCTCTGTTTGCCTTCCTGGCCTACCCTAATCCCCACTTTAACCTTCACACTGAGGTAAGTACTGCTCTGATATTTCCACCTCAGACTAGTTTTGCAGGTTCGAGATCTTAATGCAATCATGTACACTTTGAAAGATTTTTTCATTCTGCATAATTATTTTTGAGTTTGATATATTTTATTGCATGTTGTTAGTTTGTTCTTTTTTTTTTTTTTTACTGATGAGCAATAGTCAATTGCATGAATTTATTACAGTGTGTTTATCATTTTCCCATCGCTAAACAACTAGGCTATTTCCAGTTTGGCTTTGTTATAAATAAAGGCATTATTAACATTCTTTATAATTTTTTTGTGAGTAGAGTTTTAAAATCATTTTGTAAATGTAGGGTTTATCTCTCTCCAAGTTAAATTTCTGGATCATAATATAGGTGTAAATTTAGTTTTATAACTGACAGCCAGACCTTTGTCCTATCTAGTTGTATCATTTTACATTCACACTAATCATGCATAAGACTCCCAGTTGTTCCACATCTGCACAAATATTTCATATTATTAAATTTTGAATTATAGCCATTCTGGTTGAACATGTAATGGTATCTTAATGTGGTACTAATTCACATTTTCATGATGACTAATAATGCTGCTACATTTTCATGCCCCTTGTAAACATTGATAAATCTATTTTGTGAATGTCTGCTCAAATGTTTTTTAATACCAGTCTTTTGTCAGAAATAGCACAAATTTTAATATGCTGAATTTGTCTTATTATTCAATTTGTAATAGTTTCTGATTTACCTTGTGATATCTTTTTTATTCTTGGATGTTTGGAAGTTTATTCTTTAACTTCCAAATATTTAGTGTTCTTAGATATTTTATTGTTATTAATTTATAATTTTATTTAATTGGGTTCAGATACCATACTCTGCAAATTTGTATTAAAAATTTACTGAGATTTTCTTTTATGGGCTAGGTCAGTGGTGGGCAAACTCATTAGTCAACAGAACAGCAAACCGCAGGTCACTAGTTGCATGTGGCTCGTGAGCCTCAGTTTGCTTAGGTACAGTCTAACTTGCTGAATGTTCCATATTCAATTTAAAAGAATGTGTATTCTTAGTTAAATTATCTATAAATATAAACAGTGATGGATAGCATTTTTTTATTTTCTATGTGTTTAATGGATTATTTCATACTGTTCTCTCAATTATTGAAAGGAGTTAAAAAAATCAAGTGTTACTGTGGAATTGTGTATTTTCCTTTTATTTCTGTCAATTTCTAACTCATATATTTTGAGGCTCTATTATTGGGTGGATATACATTTGTAATTGTTGGCTCTTCCTAATGATTTAACAAAATTTTCATTGTGCAATACCCCTATTTATATCTGGAAATATTTTTACTTTGAAATCTATATTGATATAACCTCTCCAGGCTTCTTATTTTTACTCTCTATATACCTTTTCCATCAACTTTATTTAGACTTATCTCTTCATATTTAAAATCCATCTTTGTAGACAATCTGGAGTTGGATCTTGCTTTGTACATCCACTCTAACAATCTTTGCATTTTTATTGGCATATTTATTCCATTAAAATGTTTATTATTGTTGACATCATCAAATTGAGGGCTACTATTGTATTTTATTTTTTTATTTATTGCCTCTATCTCTGCCTTTTGTTCTTTTATTTCTCCTTTCAACCATTTTCTGAGTACTTAAATTTCTTTTTAGACTTTCTAATTTATCTGTAGGCTCTTTAAACTACTCTTTCCATTACTTTTGTTGTTGTTTTGTTAGTGCCAATTTTGAGATTTTAATATGCATCCTTAATCATTTTTGCTCTATTTAAAACTAATATTGTAGAAAACTTGCAGGCATGTAAATCCATTTGCCTCCAATCCTTTCTACTGTATTTCTCACATGTATACATGTTCAGAGATCACAGGACACTGCAAGACACTGATATAATTTTAACATTAAATAATCCTTTGAATTTTACTAATATTAAGAGGAAAATGGTACTTTATGTTAATATACATACTTATTATATCTAATTTTATGCTTTTGATTTCTTCATGAAGATACATAATTTTATATAAATTTTAAAATTGTAGATTTTATGCTGCATTTATCGGGACATGCAAAAAAAAAAATAACAATCCCCAAATACTCTGGTTACCTACTGCTGCATATGAATTCATCCCAAAATGTGTTGGTTTGAAATAACAAGTTATAAATGTTCACAATTCTTGGATTTGACTGGACTCATCTATTTAACATGGAGTTGACCAGGGCTTTGGATGGCTGGAATCTCTAACTGGCCTCATTCACATGGCTGACAGATGCTTAAGAGATCAGCTATGGCTATTAATTGAGGGTCTTAGTTCTTGGTTGTGCCCTCCTCACAGGACTTCTCGGTCTTTCTCATGGAATGGTAGCTTGATCCCAAGCAGAATCATTTTAAGATGCAGGAGTGAAAATTGTCAGTCTTCATAAGTACTTGGCTCAAAAGTCCCAATTTTGAAATTAATATTCTGTTGTAACTATGAATTTTAAATAAGTATAGTCTGGTCAATTCATTAACTATGCCTGCTTTCTTTGTGTGAAGATACTAATGTTTCCGAAAGGTACAATAAAGAGTTGCCAAGTTTATTCATATTCTGAGAAGTTTCTTGCACTTATCAGATCTAAAGGGGATAAAAAACTATCACAAAAACTAATCTCAAAGTAAAAAATATATTTTAAATAAAAATATTCAATTTTATCTTTTCAAAAACATAATTGTTTTTCTTATATTCCTAACCTTTCCTGATTGCTACACAATCTCGTTGGTGCATACCAGTTATTTATTTTGACTGTTGATAAAATAGCATATTTATAAAAATATGTTAGCAAATATTTTCTTCTAATTTTCAATCCTAAACACATAAGTGTTTTTTCAGAATACAAACTGCCGGAGCTGACCAGGAGACTCTGAGTGACAAATAAGTTATTATTTAGATGCACGATTGCTGTGAAAGAGAAGGCTAAGGGACTGCCTGACTATAGGAACCCAACAGCTTCGTCTACCTGCCTCTTTAGGCTTTTATTGTAGCAACAGTTTGGAATAAAGTTTATCTTTTAGATACAATCAGTAGAGTAAGTAATCTTGGGAGGGCACATGTATCTTCAGTGTCCTTTAAGCAAGGACACCTAAAGATCAAACATAAAGATTATGGTAAACACCCAAGAATCTGCACATACACAGACTTGTTTGGAAAGTTCAAGGAATTAGGGGTGGCTGCCTTCAACCAACCCCCTAGGTCAGAATTTCCTCCTTACAAACTTTCCAGCCAAGTATTGTGCTTCCCCATATTTCCCTTTTTTTGTTTTGCCAGGTCAGAAAACAGAAGGCTGCAGTGAACTTATGGCTGCAAATGTTGGATTCTATGAAGCGTGTTAAGAAAAACAAAAAGAATTACAATGATAGAATAGTTAGTCCGATTAGGTGCTAATTGATTGTAGGAAACCATGTAGTGAGGTCTGTCCAGTTTAAATGCTCCATTACTGCATTCCAAGCAGTAGTCTGTTATTTGTGCTCATTAATAGCAAGTAGAAAGTCTTTGATTTGTTTGTGTAAAGCATTCACTTCTTCAGTAAGATTGTTATGAAATAGCCCCACAGATGCTTCTTAATTCACTGATGGTGACTGTCCCATTTTAAAAAGGTGACTCATATGTGCTTATGTTCCCAATCACAAGTAAGCATTTGTCTGTTGGCTAAGACATCCTGTCTTTCTCCCAAATATTCTGTGGCAGCTTCTACAGCCTGTAACCTAGCCCAATTTTTTTTTATTTATGTGTTGTTGCATAGTAAATTACTTAGTTACCTTTTTGGCCATACTGTCTACAAACATGGCAGTCTGCACAGACTCAGAAAGGGCTGCCATGGCCACACTGGCAGTATTAAGAATAACAACAGCTGAGATGATGGCTGTAATGAGCATCCCCAGAAATATTTCAGGCTGTAATTGACTTAGTGCTCTTTCTAAAATTTCAGTGGCTCATGATTCTTGCCACTCCCTTATGAGGTTAATAGGTATTAAGACCTCAGCCCATCTCCTCAATATTATAATGGTGTTTATGTTCAGTGAGGTGATATTTTGATTAGTAATATAGGATATATATAGGCTCCTTCTCCTACCTGTACCAGAAAAGAATTATTAGAAGCAATTTGTAAGCTGGGGCCCAGGGGAAATACATAAGGATATGTGGTACACACCAAGCTACTATCCGAATGAGAGTTTGAAAAGGTCATACTTATTGGATTTGTTTTGATAATCCCTGTCCCAGTGGATGGAAAACACGTCCTAATCTCCATAAAGTTCCCTGATCTGAAAAATTTTGTAGTTGATAATGAGGGGAACCAAACCCTCCTTACTGATTTTCAACCAGGTGTCCTATGCCATGCCATGGTAGGATTTAATACAGTGAGTGAGCTGGAATCCACAGCATCCCGGTGAGGGTAGAAACACATGCATTTCCTTTCCCTCATGTTAATGATTCATTGGGTCCCATCCAGTTATGAGTGTCCACATCTCACCACAAGACTGTGGTTTCTGAGGTGGGTTTATTGAGGTAAAGTGCCATATACAGAAGACTGAAAACGCTCATTCAGATTCAAAATCTTAATGGTAAAGATTGCTTTGGATAGTATCATAGCTGGGTCCTTGAATCCATATTCCCCCCTTTTCTGTTTTACTAGCATATCCTTCAGGGTAACATGGGCCCGTTCAACAATGGCTTGACCTTGTGGATTATAAGGGATTCCTATGGAATGCTGGATGGACCAAGTCCTGCAAAAGGCAGTGAAGCCATGGCTGCTATAAGCAGGCCCATTGTAAGTTTTTTATCTTGGATAATATAGCTACAATTGGAAACAGGTCTTATTGAATTAATGTAAAGAAATATATTGCCATTTATTAAGAATTGCCAAATACTGGAGGGACAGGTAAGGGAGAGAAACATATAATTTACCAAATTGCTTTATGTTTTTTTAAACTATAGCTTTTCCATATTAAATTTTCTTTCTTTTTATTTTATTTTTTTATATTTTATTGATTTTTTACAGAGCGGAAGAGAGAGGGATAGAAAGTCAGAAACATCGATGAGAGAGAAACATCAATCAGCTGCCTCTTGCACGCCCCCTACTGGGAATGTGTCCGCAGCCACAGTACATGCCCTTGACCAGAATCGAACCCGGGACCCTTCAGTCCGCAGTCCGACGCTCTATCCACTGAGCCAAACCGGCTTCGGCTTAACAAATTGCTTTAAAATGCATCCTTGAATCTGAAAAACAAAAAGATTAAGAATCAGCAATATTTTCAACAAAAGCTATATAATTATTTTCTATTCATTCAGCCCCATAATAAATTTTTTGTGTCTCCTGATTGTTCCTACCAGTACTTCTATAAATCCAGATACTTTATATAATAATGCAAATGACATGAAATCTTGTCCTTTCTGCAAAACACAATATTCCAGAATAACAATTAGTGCTATAAATGAAAGCTTAATATAGTTATTATTATTTGACAGTTTTCCATGTACCTTAAGCATAAAATTTTTCTTTATGATAGAAGAAAACAAATCATTGAAGCATTCCAGGGCCTATTGAAATAACCTAAAGCCAATTCTAGGTCAAGAAAATTATTCTTAAATTTCAAACCCTGGAAGGATTGTCAAACTTATTTTACCAAAAGATGATATATCAAAATGTATTAGACACAAGCATAGGCTAGTAAACTTCAGTTCTCAGGATTAAAAGATGGCTTTTTTAATAACAACTGATTAATATGACATATAACCATTTTAATAATTTATAGAACTTTTGCCTCCTGGGTAAAAAAAACAGGAAAGTTCTTTTCCCTTTTAATAGACAGAAAAAGACTAAGAAAAATAAGGTTTATTTTCCTACTTAATTTGTCCTTGGGTGCGGTCAGCAAAGGACACTAATTGGATTTCTGCTCTCTCCCTAAGTACATTGATATAAGCTATTTACCCTCTGGTAGGGAGGCAAAATGCAAATCCTTTACTCAAGTGTCCTTAATTTAGGAATGATAGGATTTACTAGATGGTTTCAAATTGCTGTTTAACTATCTCAATTTGCCTATTCTACTTGTCCTGCCTTACTGGCCTGTGTCATTTATATAACTTCCTTTCTTTTCTCTTCAAAATGCATCTCCATGCCTCATGCTTTATATTACATCAAAACCATAATTTCTTTCTAATTAGTGAGAATTCTTAACCCTTAAAAACTTTAATTTTTAGGTAGCAAGTTAGTAATTAACATTCCTCAGATTAGCAACGTGAAAGTACTATTTTATTTTATTGTTCCTTACAAAAATGGGAGTGCCCTCCCCCCTCGCTTCCCTCCCCCCCCACCTCCACCAGTATTTCTGCAGCCTCCTGGAGGGAACTTCTGTAGATCTGGTCCTCCTAGGAAAAAGACTGAAGAGTTAGGAGGTTTTCTTTCATATATATATATATATATATATATATATATATATATATATATGTATGTATTTCTGAGTAGACAAAATGAAATCTTGCATATAAGAAGAGATCTTTAAAACAGAAAACCCTTAGAGTAAATGAAGGGGTACTCACAAAAGGTTGGAGTGGGGCATTAGCCTTAGAATCTTATCTCACACTAACCCAGCACTGCAAAAAGGGTTTTGAGTGGCACAAAGCCCAAACAGCAGAGACAGAGGATTTCCTATGAAGAGCAATCTAAGTCCCCCAAATATAAAAAAGCAAGCAAAGAACATCAGTAACCAAGTCACATTACAGATAGACAAGAACTCTCACCAGAAACCAAACAAAGAGACATAAAACAACAATCAAAAAATACTCTTATATAATGTATTTACAGGTGTGCATAACCCACAGACAAGACTTAATAAATAAGAGTCCTTTTCATAGTCTTTCAGAAGATGTCTTAAAGTGCCTGGGACTTACAGCCAGAATGTGGCCCAGAGGGCTCTCAGGTGGGCTCACCAGTGAACACCCACAAACAGCCTGTTGTTCACAGATCTCATCCTATTCTGCTTTCCATAATAAATACTGACTGGCATCTAAAGTCATTTTAGCCAAAATCTGCCAATCCCAAGGCATCATATGGTAATTTTCAGACAAGACCTTAAGGAGTCCTTTTGTAAATAGACTTTAGCCCCATTTTCTCTAATACTTTTCCTTATTTCTTTAATGGTATTAAATGAGAGTGGCTCATGTATCTTATTACCTTGCTGATCTTGCATAACTGGGCAAGCCAAAAGTTCTCCTTTTAACATAGCTTGCCTGACACATGATCCCATAACTGAGAACCATATTGATGAGCCTTCCCACACCAGAGGCAGAGGATCCGGAGGAGAGGGTTCCTCTGATGGTGAGGCCTTAGGTATTACAAGCTCTACCTCGTCCTGGCATTCAGTAGGCTTTTGATCCTCAATATGAAATTGGCATAAGGCAGCTCAAACAAGAGCCCACATAGTTAAAGATGACAAGGGCACTTGTTTTTTCTTGGGCCTGATTTCTCTTTAAATTCCTACCTACTTGCTCCCAGAGATCAAGGTCTAATGTTCCAGTATCAAGGAACCAAGGATTACAAATTATAATATTCCGCAAATAGCTTGCTTTTAATAACCTTTTGGCACTGTTATATATTGTTGTTGTTTTGCAAACAATGGCTATCCCATTGTGAAACCTTAGCTGAGAAACAATCCCCTCAAATTTGGAAATCCCAAGTAGTTTCCAATTACTTACTGCTCAGTTACTCTTCATTTTCGAGATTTCTGTCACATCTTATTGCGTTCCTTGGTTCTCACACAGGGAATCACTTGCTGGGGATAACAAGCAGACCCTGAGCAATGGATGAATGGTGACTCTGACACACAATTACTATGAAAAATAGGGCTAAGGGACTGCCTGGCTATAGGAACCAGTCAGCCTTGTTCACCTGCCTCTTTAGGCTTTTATTATAACAGCAGTTTGGATAAAGTTTATCTTTTACTAGTAGATGCAATCAATAGAGTAAGTAATCTTGGGAAGACACATGTGTCTTCAGTGTCCTTTAAGCAAGAATTTCTAAATATTAAGCATAAAGATTCCAGTAAACACTTAAGAGTCGGCACGTACACAGACTTGTTTGGAAAGATCAAGGAACAATTAGGGTGGTTGCCTTCAGCCAACTCGGCTTGGTCAGAATCTCCTCCTTACAAACTTTCCAACCAAGTCTCATGCTTCCCCACAACAAACAGCAGTTGTGTTGAGAAAGGAGATCTTTTGGGGGATATTTTAAAATATGTATTATATTTTTCTATGTCAGGGTTATAAGTCTGTTCTGGGAGAATACTGCTTAGAGAAGTTTGGAATAGTAAGTGACAAAATGTCACTCTATTCTCTACATAATATAAGAAATGATCTTGGTAATAAAAATAGCAAAAACCTAATAGGAGAATAATTAATTTATATTTCTTTTTTTGAGAAATAACCCTAGATTTCTGATGCAAAGGCAGTGCCTGAATTCTCAGTAATAGCCTAAGAAAATACAAATGATTTATATTTGCAGCATCCCCAAAGTAGTTCTAAGCACTAGTATCTAATGATTATACTAATACTAGGGGCCTGGTGCACGAAATTCGTGCACTGGGGGTGGGTGGTCCCTCAATCCAACCTGCCCCATCTCACATACTGTGAGCCCTCAGGGGATGTACAACTGATGGCTCACCCCCAGCCTGCCCTTTAGGCCTTGGGCACCTAGCCATCACCCTGCTCAGCTCAGCCCCAGCTGCCTGTGACCACCCGGCCCTGGGGGCTGGGCCTCACTGCCACTTCTGCTCACAGTGGCCGGGAGCTGGGAGCTCTTTGCCACCACCGTTTCATCTCCACCCCCATGGCCTGGCATTCGAGCCACTTGGCGCCGCCCCTGCTCCTGATTGGCTGGTAGCATAGCCAATCAGGAGCAAAGGTAAGGTCAAATTTCCATGTTTCTCTTTTATTATATAGGATGTATAGGGTGGGTACAAAGACTCACCTGAGAGAAATGGGTATGAGAAGAAGAGGTTACATGTGAGAATTTGGGGACTTTGAACCAGAAAACAGACAAAGTTGTTACTCAAGAGTCATTACAAAATGAATAATATAGTAAGAGTATTCAGAAAAGTATAAGTATAGCATCGAAACTGGAAATGAAAGAGAATGCCACCTCACTGGCACTGAAAAGAGTAGTCAAAGGCAAAGAAAGCCTAATTCCCAGTCAAAAGAGCTTCAAATATTTTCCCAAGAAGGAGGCCTGAATAGAGTAAGATTTGCAATGTCTCATACTCCTCTTCAGTGGTCTCCAATGTTTGAATGAAAATCACAGTCATGTAGTTCTGCCACTAAAAATGGGCTCTTAGAAAATTACCTATGACTCACAAAACTAGTGTCAATGCATTACTTTAATTTCCAACAGCAATATTCCTTGCCATTACTGCTATTTAATGTCCTTTCTACTGCATGAGGACCATTCTCATTCCATTGTATAACTTCAGACTCTTTCTTAAAATCTATTATATAGCACAATCTAAACCAGACATACAACTCATAAAGACCACTTGTTTCTTTTTCTAAAGAAAGAACTGAGGGGCTAATTTTATGTTAAGTAACTGATTTTTTCCCTTGAATTTCAGAAGGGAGAATCTTCTTTTAGGAGAGTAGTAATACTGCAGACGCACAGGTGGTGGAGGCCTGGGGCAGGGAGCAGGAGAAGGTTATAAGTGGTCAATGAGGGAAAACAGGAGACATATGTAACACTTTAAACAATAAAGATTTAATAAAAATAAATAAAAAATAAAATTGAGTAGTATTCTATTACTGCCATTTGTGACAACAGGGATGGATCTTGAGAATATCATACGAAGCAAAATAAATCACACAGAAAAAGTCAAGAATCCTACTCTCTGATTTCATTCATATGTGTGATATAAAACTGAAAGCAACAAATGAACAAACAAGAAAAAAAAAACAAAACTCATAGACACAAACAATAGTATGGTGGTTACTAGAGGGAAAAGGAGTGAGGGAGTAGCAAAGAGTAAATACATATGTACCTGTCAAATACTATATGGTGATAAAAGAATATCTAAGATCTGACTTTGATTGGTGGGCACACAATGTATCATAGAATTGTACACTTGAAACTTATATACTTTTATTAATCAACTAGAGGCCTGGTGCATGCAATTCATGCATGGGAAGTTGCAGGGAGGGGGGGTTGCTCAGCCCGGCCTACATTCTCTGACTGCCAGTTTAGACTTGATCCCTGTGAGATCGGGCGTAAACTGGCAGTTGGACATCGCTCTTGCAATCTAGGACCACTGGCTCCTAGCCACTCACCTGCCCACCTACCTGATCACCTCTAACTGCTCACCTGCCAGCCTAATCACCTCTAACTGCCTCTGCCTCCACCCCCACACCCAGGACCCAGGCTTTCCTCCTCTGGCTGATCACAGGCAACTGGGACCTGGGCTTCCCTTCTTCTGGCCAACCTAAGGAATCTAGGATGTGGGAGGGGAGGTCCCTCAGCCTGGCCTGCCCCCCCTCACAGTCAGGGAGCCCTCAGGTGATGTCCTATTGTTGGTTTAGGCCCACTCCAGAACAGGCCTAAGTTACAGTCTGGCCTCCCTCTGCAGGAGGTGACCAGCTAATCAGGGGAAGGCACAGCCCCCATCACTCCACCACTGCTGCTGCCTCTGGCCCATCACCCTGCACTGCTGCTGCCTCTGGCCTCCCTCTGTGGGAGGCAGAGGTGACCAGGCTGATCAGGAGAAGGCATGTCCCATCACCCCAGCCACGGCTGCTACCACTGCCCTAGGCCCTCATAACCACAGCCAAGGATGCCTTCCCTCAGCCCTAGCAGCCACTGCAGCTTTGTCCAGAAGTCATCAGGTCTAATTAGCATATTACCCTTTTATTAGTATAGATGTCATCCAAATAAAACAAATCTTGATATAGTAAAGGAAAAGTATTGTGTTTTGCCATTTCAGAATTAGATTACAAATAGTTAAAAACTTATTTACTTTGCAGTCCATTTCTCATATTACTAAAAAAAAAAAAAAAAGTTAACCTTTTGAGATATAAACCTATTACTGAGTATGATCCAAATAACAAATAAATATGATTTACTGATAAAAATTTTAACTTTTTATCAAAAAATGACAAGGTAAATACCTAGAGAGTATAAGTACAATAAAAATCCAGTCCTCACTTCCTCTGGTCACAACATGAATCAATTTCTGTTACCACAGTGTAGCTAAATAGTATCCGTTCATCTATAACACAGTTCAAATTTCAGTTACCATGGTGTATTAACTGTGAGTAATTGCAGAAAGTATTAACTTCACTGCTAGATCTTCAGTACACAAATCACTATGTAATAACAGATGTCCATCATGATCAGTGACCAAGCGTGTCACTTTGTTTAAAGTCTGACAGGGCTTGGCCACTGTGCATCTGTTATGCAGTTCATACTCAAACAGGGAAATGTGTGGCTACGTTGTCTCTTTGCCTCCCAGTGACAAACCCACGTGCCATTTTACAAAAGAAAAAAGAGGGGATCATTAAAAGAAGATATTTGGTTAATAAGTATAAAGCCACAGGAAAGAAACAAAAACTTATAATACTGGAATTGAAATTTGAATAAAATATAAATGGATGTATAGAAAATAATACCACGTCATTCAGGAAACTCTAGATGTGTAGACAGAGTACCTTTGTGAAGGACAATGTGCT
Organism: Antrozous pallidus; assembly: GCA_027563665.1. Taxonomy (NCBI): domain Eukaryota; kingdom Metazoa; phylum Chordata; class Mammalia; order Chiroptera; family Vespertilionidae; genus Antrozous; species Antrozous pallidus. Next base: position 42,636,490 of record CM050511.1, on the reverse strand, counting down.
AACATAAATAGGAAAAACGTTGTAATGAAAGGAATGACGACATTCTAGAGGAAGTGATGCTGGCAAAAAGCCCACATTAATGGAACTCTCAGAGATACTTTATATCATTGAAAGTGCAAAAGGTAAAATATTGGAAGCTGATGAATTTAGAAAGGAATATGCCAGTTCACCAAGGCATAGAAAAGATGCTCACTCTGTATCTTAAGTTATATAAAAAGGCACAATGTTCAATATACTCTTCTTATAAATAATTTGAAAATTAATTTTTAATTATAGCTGATCTGCAAGATACAGTATTATATTGTTTTAGGTATACAACATAGTGATTCAACATTTTTCTGCCATATACAGTGATCCCACAATGTCTAGTAACCACCTGTCACTGTGCATAGTTATGATGTTATTGACTCTATTCCCTGTGCTTACATTACATCCCCATGACTTATTCTATAACTGGAAGTTTGCACTTCTTAATCCCCTTCAATTTTCCACACAAACTCCACCCTCCTTCCCTCTGACAGCCATCAGTTTGTTCTCTGTACCTATCGGGTTTTTTTCTACTTTGTTTCATTTGTTTGTTTGTTTTAATTCCACATATAAGTGAAATCATGTGGCATTTGTCCTTTCCTGTCAGACTAATTTCACTTGATACTATACTCTCTAGACCCATACATGTTCTAAAGGGCAAAAGAGCCTTCTTTTTATGGCTGAATATACTCCATTTTATATATGGGCCACTTCTTCATCCATTCACCTCTCATTGGATATTCTTCCATATCTCGGCTATTCTAAGCAATGATGCAATGAACATAGGGGTCATATATATTTGCAAATTTTCATTTTATTTCTTCAGATAAACATCCAGAAGTGAAATTTCTGCATAAGGCAGTTCTATTTTTAATTTTTTAAGGAACCTCCATATATTTTTCTATAGTAGCTCTTGCAAACTTACATTCCCACCAACAGTGAACGATGGCTTCCCTTTCTCCACATCCCAGTCAACACTTGTTAATTTACTGATGATAACCATTCTGATAGGAGTAATATCTCATTGTGGTTTTTATTTGCATTTTTCTGATGATTAAGCAACTTTTCATATGTCTATTGGCCATCTATATGTTATCTTTGGAGAAATGTATATTCATGTCCTCTGCATATTTTTAAAATTGGACTATTTATTTTTTCTAGAGTTGAGTTGTATGAGTTCTTTATAAATTTGGGGTATTAACCCCTTAACAGATGTGTTATTTGTGAATATATTCTCTCATTCAGTAGGTTGTCTTTTTGTTTTCTTGATGGTTTCCTTTGCTGTGCAAAAGTTTTTAGTTGATCAAGTCCCATTTATTTTCTTTTGTTTCTATTGCCAGAAGAGATATATCAGAAAAAATATATACATTCGCAATAGAAATATCATAGAGTTATTACCTATATTCTTCCATGACTTTTATTGTTTCAAGTCTTACATTTAAGTCTTTTATCTATTTTGAGTATATTCTCTCTCTCTCTCTCTCTCTCTCTCTCTCTCTCTCTCTCTCTCTCCTCTCTCTCTCTCTCTTCTCTCTCTCTCTCTCTCCATGAATCTGTCCAATTTTCCCAATACCATTTACTAAATAAACTGTCTTTAGCTTATTTTATATTCTTGTTTGTCATATATTAATTGACAGTGTTGGTGTGGGTTTATTTTTAGGCTCTCTATTCTGTTACATTGATCTATGTGTCTGTTTTATGCAGCACTATGCACTTTTCATTGCTATTGCCTTATAGTATAGTTTGATATTCTGTAGCATACCAGAAATCTTTTTTTTATTTTTTTTCTTTCAAGATTGCCATGGTTATTTTTGTGATTCCATATAAATTTTTGTTCTAGTCTGTAAAAACACCTTGTTATTTTGATGGGGATTGCATTAAATTTATTGATAGCATTGGGTAGTACAAATATTTTAACAATGTTAATTCTTCCTATTTATGAACTCAATATATATTTTCACTTATTTGTATCTTCCTCAGTTTCTTTATTTGGTAGCTTATAATTTTCTAAGTATAGGTCTTCTACCTCCTTGTATAAATATATTCCTAGGTGTGTGTTTTTATATATTGTAAATGAGGTGTTTTGTTTTAGTTTCTCTTTCTTTTTTTTTTTTTTAATATATTTTATTGATTTTTCACAGAGAGGAAGGGAGAGGGATAGAAAGTCAGAAACATCGATGGGAGAGAAACATCGATCAGCTGCCTCTTGCACATTCCCTACCGGGATTGTGCCCGCAGCCAAGGTACATGCCCTTGACCGGAATCGAACCCGGAACCTTTCAGTCCGCAGGCCGACGCTCTATCCGCTGAGCCAAACCGGTTCGGCTAGTTTCTCTTTCTGATTGTTCATTTTGTATGTATAAAAGTGCAACAGATTGCTGAATATTTATTCTATTTCCTGCTTCTTTACTGAATTCATTTATCAGTTCTAGTAGTTTTCTGGTGGAATCTTTAGAGTTCTCTATAAATGTAACCATGCCATCTGCAAATAATGAAAGTTTTACTCATTCCTTTCCAGTTTAAATGCCTTTTATTTCTTACTAGGGGCCCAGTGCACAAAATTTGTGCACTGGGGGTGGGGGTGATCCCTCAGCCCAACCTGCCCCCTCACACATACTGGGAACCCTTAAAGGATATCCTATTAACCACTCTCCCAGACTGCCATTGGGTGCCCAGCCATTGCCCTGCAATACATAGGGCCGATGGCTGGCTCCATCCCAGCCACATACCCCTGGCCTGGTCCTGACCTTTGCCCCAGCCAGTTCAAGCCTGGATAGCATGGGCCTTGGCCAAATCCCCCGGGCCCAGGCCTTCTCCCTGGCCAACGCACACTGGCCGCCTCGACCTCACACACCCATGGACCTGGCTGCCTCGGCCCCACCCACCAAGACCCTGGCCACCTCAGCCCTACTCCCCCCCTGGCCCTGGCTACCTTGGCCCTGCCTCCCACTGCCCGGGCCACCTCGGCCCCACCCCCTGTAGCCATGGTCACCTTGGCTCAGCCTCAGCGCTGGCCCCCAGCTCTGCCCACCTTGGCCCCACCCCCACTCCTGATTGGCTGGTGGGCATGGCTGGTGGGTGTAGCAAAGGAATGATCAATTTGGATATTACTCTTTTATTAGATAGGATTGTTGTGAAATTTCTGTGGCTAGGACTTCCATTACTATATTGAATAAGAGTGGTAAAAGTAGACACCCTCATATCATTTTTGTGTGTATAATTTTAGATAAGATTCTTTGACTTCTTATTATGGTAGTGCAGGTTTAAATGCCATACCTCATCATCTCTTCTTTTCTCCTCTCTCTCTCTCAATCTCTCTCTCTCTCTCTCTCTCTCTCTCTCTCTCTCTCTCTCTCTCTCTCTTCATTTTGCTAATATGCTTATTCCACAATTCTTATTTAAATTTTGTAATATTACTATTGTGTACTGCTAATCCAAGTATTATTACATGAATTATATTTCCTTTCTCCTATAATTATTTTTCTGAGTTCATATTATCTACATTTATTTGGTTTTGTAGGTTAGATGCCTAATTTCCCTGTATACCCCAATAACCCATGATATTTTTTGCTATTTCATCAATTTCTCCAATGTTCAATTACATCAGATAAATGTATCAACTTACATGTGCTTTTAAGCTAGAGAAGCCACGCACGCCCACCCCAATCTCTCTTACTGCTCTATTCTATCTAGATCGTTTTCTCTTCAGGCCCACTGCTCTAAAGCTTCTGTGAGCAATCTGTTAGCCAATTCCTTGATTGCATCCCTTCTCTTTCTTAATACTGTTCTTCGTTTGTGGATATTCTCTTAATCAGATACTATGCTATATGAATTGATCCTCAAATTTTTCTTTAATATCTTGTTCCTAATCTTTTTTTCTATTTTTTACTTTATTGTTCAGTTTATTAATTACATTGTTCCCTTTTTTTTTCACCCTATAGTTCCCCTCCACCTGGTACCCATCCCACCCTCTGCCATCACCCCCCTCCCTGTCCTCTCCCATAGTTGCATGATTTTTGTCCAGTCTCTTGCTGCACTTCCCACACCCCCTTTCTCCCCAAGAGTTGTCAGTCCATTCCCTCTCTATGTCCATGATTCTGTTACATTCACCAGTTTATCCTGTTCATCAGATCATTAATTCACTTGATTTTTAGATTCATTTGTTGATAGATGTGTATTTGCTGTTCCTAATTTACACTTTTATCTTTTTCTTCTTCCTCTTCTTAAAGAATATCTTTCAGCATTTCATATAATATTGGTTTGGTGGTGATGAACTCCTTTAGCTTTTTCTTATCAGTGAAGCACTTTATCTGTCCTTCAATTCTGTATGATAGCTTTGCTGGATAGAGTAATCTTGGTTGTAGATTCTTGCTGTTCATCACTTTGAATATTTCTTGCCACTCCCGTCTGGCCTGTATCGTTTCTGTTGAGAAATCCACTGACAATCGTATGGGTGCTCCCCTTATAGGTAACTACCTGTTTTTCTCTTGCTGCTTTTAATATTCTCTCTTTGTCTTTTGCTCTTGGCATTTTAATTATGATGTGCCTTAGTGTGGTCTCTTTAGGGTTCCTATATATTGGGGTTTGGTGCGCTTCTTGGACTCCTAAGTCAATTTCTTTCACCAGGTGTGGGAAGTTTTCAGTCACTATTTCTTCAAATAGGTTTTCATTGTCTTGCTCTCTCTCTTTTTCTGGCACCCCTATAATTCGGATGTTGGTATGCTTGAGGTTGTCCCAGAGGCCCCTTACACTATCTTCAACTTTTTTGGATTCTTTTGGTTTCTTGCTTTTTCAGCTGAGTGGATTTTACTTCTTTGTATTTAAAATCTTCAACTTGGTTCTTGGGGTGCTCCAGAGCACTTTTAGGTTTTTGTACAATATTTTTTATTTCAGTCAGTGTATGCTTAATTTCTGGTTGGTCCTTTTTCATATCCTTGAGATTCTCCTTTATATCCTTGAGGGTCTCCTTCATTTCCTTGTAGGACTCATTCATTTCCACATTGGTCTTGATCATTTCCTTGCAGGTGTCATTCATATCCTTGAGGGTCTTGTTCATTTCCTTGTAGGACTCATTCATTTCCTTTGCAGTCTTGCTTATTTCCTTATAGGCCTCGACCTTTTGTTGGAGCCTCTTGAGAAGCCCTATAACCGTGGTTTTGAATTCCATGTCCAGTCATTTTTTTCCCTCCATTTCTTTCACATCTGATTTCTTTCCATGTCTCTGCATCGTGGCTGCTTCCCTGAGTTGGTCAATTAGCTTTGTGGTAGACGTCCTACAAGGGACAGTGGCTCAGCCTCCCCAGTTACCTGAGGTGGATATGGGTTGCACAGTCTTGCTGAAGTTAAGCTCAGTTAATTGTTGTTAGCACTTGGAGGGGTTGACCTCCAGGCCAATTGTCTGTGAAGTTCAGCTGTGCTCAGGTTGGATGGGCAGAGTCTCCGGGCCAAGCAGACAGTATTAGCTCTGCCCTCTGCGGTCCCAGGGACTCTGTGTTGGTGGCAATGGCCACCAGCACCTCTGAGAGAGAGTCGCTGCCAAGCTGCACTGGCTGCCAGGGAATTCAGACTCTCCCCAAATGAGTCTGCACGCCCAATATCTCACCCAGGGTCGTAAAACAAAGCAGTCTGATGGTTTTCCGAATGAGAGAGTGAGTCTCAGAGTGCTCTCTGTGCAGTCACGCAGCTGAGCTGTTTGCGCAAGCTGCCTTCTCCACAAGCCGGGAGACCCCTGCAGCACCCGAGCTTCGGCGTGCCCTCCCACTGTCCAGTTTTCACCCCGTGTGATAGTGGGTTCCCTGGACTTCGCCCAGAGCTGGAGAATCAGTCCAGTGGGACGTCTTTGTGTCCCTGTTCGAGAAAACTGGCCGGTTTTCAGCCGCCCGCCCTCTCCGTTGGCGCACGCTCCAAAACTCTCTCTGCGCGAATCTTTCAATGCTGTCCGCCGCCACTCCTCTGAGTCACAGTGTCTTCTTTTCACTTTTATGTGTGGAATTTTCACTCGGCGAGCTTTCTGGTGATTCTGGAAGGTGTTTGTTCTTTCGTTAAGTTGTGGTATTAAAATTGCTGTATATGACGGCAAGATAGGTGTTTTACCTATGCCGCCATCTTGGTTCCTCCCTTGTTTCTAATCTTAACTCTGTAGCATTTTGTTCTGCTTTCTGGGCCATTTATTCTCCCAGATCTTCTGTACCTTCTATGTGTTTCTTCTTACTTTCAATTACATTGTTTATTTTTTAACTTCTAAGACTTTTGATGAGGGTAGGGGGAGACACAGAGGTACTTTATTCTTTTCGTTATAGTTTCTAGATCTATGTTTTACTATTTGTAAAGCTTTATCTCTTATCTGGTTTATTATTTTAACACTATTTTTGTAATATTTTGTATTATTATTTGTGTAGGTCTCTTTCTTTTCTTTGGGAGGCTTTCCTAAGCATCTCACTCGTTTGGTTTTCACTTGGAATTAAGCGTGAAGCCTACTTAAATTATCTGTATTAGAGAAACAGAGTTGTCAATTCATCTCCTTCTCTGAATAATGTTTGATGTCTAGTTCTACACTGGGGTTCCCTCAATACCACACTCTATAGATATGTCATGGAGGCACCCAATTTCTTAAAAAAAAAAAAAGGAGTGTATTACTATCTGGCCTCATGAAATACATGCCTGGTTATGTCCTGAAAACAAGGCAGGGAGAAAGCAGACTGTAGATTTATGATTTCTCAGGATTCAGGCTTTTATCTGATCCTGTGGTATCAGCTCAGTGCCTTGCCTTTGCCTTGAGCTATACTTGAGTCCTAATTTTATTTTTTGTCCCCACATTTTATTTTATTTTATTGTTTAAAGTATTACAAATAGTAGTACATGTTTCCCTTTTCCCCCCATCGACCTCCCCCTGGCTTCCCCTAACCCCTAGCACATGCCCTCACCTGCCCCTTCCCTTACCCCCACCCAGTGTCTTGTATCCATTGGTTATGCTTTCATGCATGCACACAAGTCCTTCTGTTGATCTCTGGCAGCCCCCTCCCCGCCCAGGCTCCCCTGCCTTCTCGCTGTACCATTGAGTCCTATTTTCCAAGCATTTTAGTTGCTGTGCCTGGGTTTGTCACTAGGTCAATGTGGGTGGGTAGCAGCTTGCCTGCACTGAGTGGAAAAAGGGAACTGGGCTGTCTATAGACTTTAACTTGACTGCCTATCTCTAGTCCCTAGGCTCCCTGATTCCTCTCTTTGCCAGGTACTTTAGGGGTTCTCCCAACCAAACTGCCTTAGCTTCACAGACATCAGCCTTTTCTACAACACTTAGATTATAATTCCCTTTGCTTGCATGCAATTGCAACTTTGAATGTCTTTCCATTTTTCCAAAATTTATTAAAATTTGTGCTATCTTCTGCCATTCTATTTTCTTGATTTTTTTTGCAGTTTTTTTTATAGTGTTTTAGAAGGGAATAAAATAAACATATATATTCAGTCCATTGTGTTTATTTAAAAGAAAAACAAAAAACTAGAGGTCCAGCACACAAGAAATTGTGCACGTTTAGGGTCCCTAGGCCCAGCCTGGCCTCCATCACATGGCCTCTGCCGCCCTGCGAAGCTACATGAAGCTCCCTGGCCCCGGTCGCTGGGCAATGCTCCTGTGGCCCCTCGACTGCTCCACAAAGATTGCTGCCACCCCATGAAGCTCGCTGCTGGATGCTTCATGAAACTCCTCCTGCCCCCCGCCCTGCTCTGCTACTGCTCTGCAAGGCTCCACCGACTCTGCAACTGCTCCTTGAAACTCCCCAGCCCTGGGTGACTGCTCTGCTAAGCTCAAGGCCACCCCAAGAAGCAGCCCACCATTGCCACTCAACAGTCCCCTGTCCCTTCCTGCCGCCAGCCCCCCTCACGGTGAGCGGCTTGCGTGCTGGGGGAGGGGGGTCCCAAAGGTTCTCCATGCACTTCATGGTGACCAGCCACTCTCAGGTCGTGACACCACCTAGCTCTTTCTATATATTAGGATATCCTTCAAACCATTTGAAGGTGAGAAATGAATAAAATTTTCTCCATCCTCAGAACCAAGAGAAACTGAGAAAATTAGGTCTAGCGATAATATTTAGAAAAACTCATATTACAAATCAGCTCCTTTTTCACTCTGATTTATTTTCCAACATTTCTTTTTTAATATGAAATCAATTGGCCTCACATTAAATTCAGGAAAAGTGGGGATGTTTGGAGCACTAGCTCACATTAAAAAAAAAGGAGTAAGACAAAATTATGTTTTGTTTTACTAATTATGGAGAAAGTAAAGTATGTTTACATAAATATTCAGTATTTTGAATGCTGTTTATTTTCTTAAATTATAAAAATGTTAGCATTTGATATATAATGGATGTGAAAATTGACTTATTTAAATCAATATTATATTTATATAGAGATAATTTATCAAAATTATAAAAATTGAAATAATTCGGTATCTAGGTTTTAGAACCCCAATAAATCTTTGTAAGTTTCAAGAGTTTATAAATCTAAATTTTTAAAATTAAGGAAAATCAGTTTTTATATGCTTTAATGCTTCAGAAAGAAATAAGCAATTTTGGCATTTATATAAAACACTAACTTGTCTGAATCATAGGAATGGTACAGTATGGATCTTTCACAAACCTAAGGAGGTTTTCTGGCTTATACAGCAGATATAAGTAATTATTGAAGCCATATAATATTTTATATCCATTTTACAGGTAATACTCATGATGTAGATAGCTTCTGTCATTGTGATAATTGAAACCCTGTCTTTTGCTCCCCTAGCCCAGCGCTCTTAAATTTGGATGGAAAACCTTCGAAGAATAATTTTTGCTGTGTTTATCAATAAAACTAACATAAGTAAAAGTGGGACAGAATTGTTAGATTCCCTTAGAATCCAAGAGGCCTAGCCCAGTTGTTCACAGTGCCTGAGTCAGCCCCGGGCATCTCCTGCCGGGTTAACCCTTCTAGGCTAGTCACTCCTCCTGCACACCTCCTGCATCGCCACCCAGCAGCCCCTTCCTTTCCAACTTGTAACTCACACAAGCCACAGTCAATGTGTGATATTTGGATTGCTAGTTCTCAAAGACGTGGGCAAATATTACCTGGTTTGAAATTGAGATTCCACGATCATTCCCTCTTTGATTTGAAACACACCTTAACCTGAGGTGCCATGGGGCAAGAGGTTAGGCAGTCCCCTTGCCATGTCAGTCTTGTTCTTTGCCCGGACATGGAGCTTTTTCAAAGTACTCTGCAGCCTGTAGGTAAACATAACATTCAGATTTGACTCCCGGGAGATCTGAAAGCTATAGCAATAGTACCATCTCAAATAATGGATGCTAGGAATAGTTTTCTTTTTGAGGCTTATATTTCAAAAACTACTTTTTTCTTCTGCAGTAAAATTGAAGAATGTTCCTTTTGATGTATCTAGGTAAGTAGAAACAAACGATGTACCAATTACGTTTAAACTTTTTATTTAATTAAATATTTACATCTGGATAAAAAATATTTTATGACAATAATAGATGAATGTGTGTTTGATGAGGTGGAAAAGTGAGGTGGAAAAGAAATTAAAAAAAAAAAACCTCAGGAATGGAAATTATACACTCAGCCTTTATGTAATTTTAGTATATGGTGCAGAATATGTTTTTACAATGTCCACTTACCATAATTACATTTTGGAAATCTTAATTGTTTTGTGCTTTTGCTCTCAAATATGTTTATTGTGTTTTTATTATTCACATATTTATACTTAACTATTTGCTCAGAAATATAAGTGTTGTTATAGCCAGTAATACCCCATACTTGGACAACCAAAATAGGAAGAAAATACTAATTAACCCAGCACCGATGGAATTTCTGATGAAATGACATTAAACTAATGCAAACAGTGCGATTTCATTTGCTGATTGACTAGTTAAATCCACACTCATTGGAGTGGTTTACCAAACTGTGTATTTAAACTGCCATGTGATATTTCTACCACAATAATGCCATCATCCTAAATTCTTTCAGGTGGATGGGAAGTCTAGGGGCTGTTTTTCCTTCCCAGGGTGTGGCAAGCTGTGAAGCTTTACACTAATTTAAAAAAAGGAAAACATCTGTTTTAAATCTAGGGCTCTTCAGCAAGCAGGGAGCTAATGCTTCTCCATAGTGAGACAAGCTTAGAAGTGAGAGAACAGGAGATTTTAACACTGTGATTGCTTTTCTACTTTCCACTGCTTCTGTTATTCATTGCTGATCCTTATTGTTAAACTTTAGTTCCTTCTTAGTTTTCCTTTTTTTAATTTAAAAAATCGGTACAGATGTAGCGAAAGATCCAAGCCTTGTACATGTTCGCTCATTTTTGTTGTTGTTGTTTTAGTTTTAATCTTGTGAGGAAAACTGAGAAACTAAAAGCCCAGAACATCTTTACACTGAATACGTTCTCTTGAGCATGTATTATCCAGAATCATTCTTTAGCATTCTGAGAGAGAATGGGGCTAGCTAGCTGGAAAAAAAAAATTCTGTGGAATGTAATGCCTTTAATTTATGAATTTCCCACAAAATATTTGTAACTTTTAAAAATAATAAAATACCAACCTACTTATTAAGTAATAACAAAAAAAGAAATAAAATAAAGGGGAACAAATCAGAAAGAATAGGAATGAAAGAAAGAAGCAACTAAAAGAAAGCACATTTCTATGGAATAATTATTTTCATGTGGTATGAATTTTGGTGACACAAATAGATAAAAGTAAATTATGCAAAACAAGAACTGTTAGGTAAACTTTTCCACAGACAGAGGGAGAGACACTACTACTACTACTATTAATCAAGAGGAAAATATCTATGCATTTAACCATTTATTTAGTTTTTATTTATTTCCCTCCTTCCTTCACAGATTATTTCAGAAAGATATACTTGGAGCTGGATATTGAAAACTGTGCCCAAAGACATAGGTTTTTGTTTTCTTTTTTCTCATCACTGCATGGGAGTGGTTTTGAAATACCAGTCAATATTTTCAATATCAACAACAGGATATGTTTCACCAATGTTTTAAATCTCTCACCAAACACCACTACTGAACAGGAAATGAGTGCTTTGGTTGAGCAGGTCCAGAGGAAAATAGTATAAATTACACACTTGCACATCAATTAAGGGCAGTTAGACATTATTTGTGTAAATGGCTTCCATACCACTAGGTTCTGAATGAGGGGGTTGTTTGGATTTATCAATGATTCTCAGTCACCTGCCCCTTAATTACAGACTGCTCTCCAAACCTATAGTTAGGCGTATTAAAGTGAATGTTCCCTGACATCCGAATCATGGTGTGGAGTTGTTTGAATCACCAGGTTAAAAGGGAATTCATTATACAGATTTCAGGGGCTGATGTAGTGGTCACTTTCTCAATTTACTACTGTTGTACTGAATAAGTCAAGATATGCCTGAATAGCTTTTCATGAAAAGGCCGAATTTAACTTAATTGTTCTTCCTCCCCGCCCCAACACCATGTATCTCCATTATGTCATCTTCCATCTTCACCCACCACTTCCAACCCCACAATAGCTACTGCTGTCCCTGTCCATAAGTTCTCTCTCTTTTTTTTGTTCTTGCTCATTCCCTTCACTCCCCCAACCACCATCACCCCAACCTAGAGTTACCTGCCTGCTCTCTATCTTTGAAACTGTCTCTATTTTGCTTGGTAGCTCAGTTTGTACATTAAATTTCACATATGAATTAAATCATATGGTGGTACTTGTCTTTCACTGATTGGCTTATTTCACTTAGCATAATGTTCTCCAGGTCCATCCATGCCATTATAATGGATAAAATTTTATTACTTTTTATGGCATAGTAGTATTCCATTGTGTAAATGTACCACAGCTTTATATATATATATTGTGTAAAGTATCACAAATAGTAGTACATATATTTCCTTTTTTTCCTCCATTGACCTCCCCAAGGCCTCCCCTACCCCCTAGCACATGCCTTCACCTGCCCCCTGCAGTGTCTTGTATCCATTGGTTATGCTTATATGCATACATACAAGTCCTCAGTTGATCTCTTACAGCCCCTGCCTCCCACCCTCCCCTGCCTTCCCCCTGTAGTTTGACAATCTGTTCAATGCTTCTTTGCCTCTGTATCTACTTTTCCCTTGTTTCTTTTCTTTAAAAAATATTGCAACTGCATACTAGAAATAAACATATAAGAACAAAAAATGTTTGAGTCTCACTTTTAATGTCCAACAGTTCTGAGTCCCAGTTTCAATGTCAAATAGTTCTTTATGTGTACATGTCAGCAATGATACTTGTATGGTGGACAAATGGTGGCAATGCATGTCCCACACTCTCTGCTTTGGTACTGGGCAACCTGCAGTGACGCACAGCTGCTGACTGCTAACATGGCAAGGTGTCATCAGTGTCTTCCATCTTTGGACTGTCTTCGTGGTTGGAACAGACCTGTTAGTTCCTCTATGTTGCAGGAATCCATATGGTCTTTGAGTTGTTTTCTGAAAATATACAAACATATTCTTAACCAAAAGTTAATAAACAGATCTTTTCTGTAAATTAGACTTGGAATTCTTTTTATTTTTGCCCAAATGATTTTTCTTTGACTTATTTTGACACCATGTGTGTTTTTCATGGGTGTCCTCTGTTAGCATTACAAATGGACATTAATTTTCTGAAGTAAGAGTTTTCTAGATGTAATTTACTTACAGGATATTGTCCTTACATGATATTACCCCACTATCCCCCCCCCTTTATTTTATTAATGGCGATGTTTGGAAATTTTATATTGCAGTCTTGGTAACTTTAAATTTTAATTTTTGCACAACAATGTGACTGCTTTAGGTTCTTTGCATGTTAGGCTACTTTACGATGAGATGAACTACTAATAGAAATTTTAATTAATATTTTAGGAATAGCTTTTTGTCCAGTACACCTAAATTTTTTTTTAATATTCCCTTATTTCAATTGGCCAATTTAAATTAATCTGAAAACTTGATTACGATTTTACTGTCAAATTTAATACTCAAACAATAATCTTAGTTTACCCTGTAAATATTAGTGGAAAGGATTATTTGCATTCTTGAGTAGGCCCTGAGCATTCCTTGTGCTAGACTGAATTAGATATATGGCAGCTGTTGCTGGCGAAGTCTCTGTCTGTAACCTGGGTCTCGATCTGAGTGAAGCAGCCATGGGGGTAGGAGGCCTCCCTCAGAAGGGGTGAGAGTTCAGGCACCTTCAAGATTCGTGGGTGAAGATCTGTGCCCCACTTCTGTTGACCTTCAAGTTCTTTCCTGTTGGCCCCTCTACAACTGTGCCTATCTTGAGTTGTTCCGTCCCTGAGGAATCTTACCCGTCTCTGGCTAACCAGCCATCCTCCGGGGCCAAACAGGGTGATGTGAGGTTCAGTTCTGTCTCCTTGTTAGTGTATGCCCCCTTGGCCTCCACGCCCAGCACCTGCCTTGGGATCCCTTCGCCTGCTGACATGATCCGGTACTGATCACAGATCTTGGGGGACCCAGGTTTCTTCTCCAGGGAGGCCCAGCTTACACCATTGGGCGAGAGACAGATCCAGGGTGCCAGCCACCCAGAGGTTTCAACCTCAGCTTAAACTGAAAGCTTAGGCAACAGCTGTGTGCACTTGGATTGTGAGAAGAGGGTCCCTCTTGGCAAAAAGAGCAAGAGGTGCCAATATACAATGCTCAAATGCCTTAATTCCTTCTGAAAAGGATTAATTCCTTTCCTGTCCTTTTTTTTTAATTGCTGCCAAACAATCAAACAATTAGTTTGTAAGTTTCTTTGGGATAATTGTACAATATGCTTTTGTAAAATATCAAAAATTATAATGACATTGTAGAATAATATCATATAAGGATATTCTTTGCTCTAGGCCATGTCAATTCAATTTCAAACTAGCTGCCAATTTTTTTTATAACTTTATATAAACTTTGTCAGGGAGGTAAAAACACAAATTACTTACTTCAGTTCAAGAAGTCAAATATATTGACTTTCTCCCTTACTCCCGCCACCCCCACTTACCCTGAGGTTTGACATTCTGAGGGATGTTTCTCAGTCTCTGAATCCATTCTTGTTCATCCGCCTATGCCGTTCATTATATTCCACAAATGAGTGAGATCATGTGATATTTATCTTTCTCTGCCTGGCTAATTTCATTAACATAATGCACTGCAGCTCCATCCATGTTGTTACAAATGGTAAGAGCTCCTTCTTTTTTACCGCAGTGTAGTATTCCATTGTGTAGATGTACCACAGTTTTTAATCCACTCATCTGCTCATGGGTACTTAGGCTGTTTCCAAATCTTACCTATGGTAAATTGTGCTGCTATAAAAATAGGGGTGCATATATCCTTTCTAATTCATTGTTCTAGTTTCTTGGGATATATTCCTAGAAGTGGAATCATGGGTCAAATGGGAGTTCCATTTTTAGTTTTTTAAGAAAGCTCCATTCTGTTCTCCACAGTGGCTGCACCAATCTGCATTCTCACCAGCAGTGCAAAAGAGTTCCTTTTTCTCCACATCCTTGCCAACACTTGTTGTTCATTGATTTCTTGATGTTAGCCAATCTGACAGGTGTGAGATGGTACTGCATTGTTGTTTTGATTTGCATCTCTCTGATGATTAGTGACTTTGAGCATGTTTTCATCTGTCTCTTGGCCTTCCTTCTGTCTTCTTTTGAAAAGTGTCTGTTTCGATCTGTTGCCCATTTTTTGATTGGGTTGTTTATCTTCTTTTTGTTAAGTTGTATCAGTTCCCTGTAAATGTTGGAGATTAAACCCTTATCGTTGATGTCATCGGCAAATATGTTCTCCTATGCAGTGGGGTTTCTTGTTGTTTTACTAATGGTTTCCATTATATGCAAAAGCTTTTTATTTTGATGTAGTCCCATTTGTTTATTTTCTCTTTAGTTTCCATTGCTCTAGGAGCAGTATCAGTGAAGAAGTTTCTTCAACATATGTATGAGATTTTGCTGCCTGTGGATTCCTCTAGTATTTTTATGGTTTCCCACTTTATGTTTAAGTCCTTTTTCCATTTTGAGTTTATTTTTGTGAATGGTGTAAGTTGGTGATCTACATTCATTTCTTTGCATGTGTCTGTCCAATTTTCCCAACACTATTGTTGAAGAGACTGTCTTGACTCCATTGTATGTTCATGCATCCTTTGTCGAATATTAATTGGGCGTAGTGGTTTGGGTTGATTTCTGGGTTCTCTATTCCATTCTATTGATCTGTATGTCTGTTCTTGTGCCAATACCAGGCTGTTTTAAGAACAGTGGCTTTGTAATACATCTTGATAGCTGGTATTGAGATCCCACCTACTTTTTCTTCTTTTTCAGAATTGCTGCAGCTATTCAGGGTCTTTTTTTATTCCAGATGAATTTTTGGAAAGTTTGTTCTAAGTCTGTGAAATATGCCATTGATATTTTAATGGGGAATGCATTGAATTTATAGATTGCTTTAGGTAGTATGGACATTTTTATGATGTTGATTCTACCAATCCATGAACATGATATATTCTTCCATTTGTTCATGTCTTCCTCTATCTCTTTTTTCAATGTCCTGTAGTTTTCCACATACAGGTCTTTTACGTCCTTTAAGTTTAATTTAATTTTAGGTATTTTAATTTTTTTGGTGCGATAGCAAATGGGATCACTTTTTAAATCACTCTTTCTGTAAGATTATTATTGGTGAATAGAAATGGCATAGATTTCCTAGCATTAATTTTGTATCCTGCTACATTGCCAAATTTGCTTATTAAGTGTAATAATTCTTTGATGGAGTCTTTAGGGTTTTTTACATACAGTATCATGTCATCTGCAAATAAGGACAGTTATACTTTTTCTTTTCCAATTTGAATGCCTTTTATTTATTTTTTCTTGTCTGATCACAATGGCTAGTACTTCCAGCACTATGTTGAGTAGGAGTGGTGAGAGTGGGCATTCCTTCTTGTTCCTGTTCTTAGGGGAAATGGTTTTAGATTTTGTCCATTGAGTATGATATTGACTGTAGGTTTGTCATATATGGCTTTTTTTATGTTGAGGTAAGATCCTTCTATTGCCATCTTGCTGAGAGTTTTTATCAAGAAACGGTGTTGGATTTTGTCAAGTGCTTTTTTTGCATCAATTGATATGACTATTGTACCACAGCTTTTTTATTCACACATCTACTGGTGGACACTTGAGCTGTTTCCAAATCTTAGCTATTGTAAATGACACTAAATGAACACAGGGATACATATATTCTTTCAAATTAATGTTTCTAATTTCTTCAGATAAATTCCCAGAAGAGAAATCACTGGGTCATAGGTAGTTCCATTTTTAATTTTTTAAGGTAACTCATACTATTTTCCACACTGGCTTCACCAATCGCATTCCCACCAACAGTGCATGAGTTTCCTTTCCTCATACCCTTCCTAGCACTTGTTGTTTGTTAATTTGTTGTTGATAGCCATTCTGACAGGTGTGAGGTGATATCTTATTATGGTTTTAATGTGCATTTCTCTGATGATTAGTGATGTTGAGCATCTTTTCATATGTCTATTGGCCAACTATATGTCCTTTTTAGAGAAGTGTCGGTTTAGGTACTTGGCCCATTTTTTGGTTGGATTGTTTATCTTCCTTTTGTTAAGTTTTATGAGTTCTTCATATATTTTGGAAATGAACCCCTTATCATATGTATCATTGGCGAAAATGTTCTTACATTCAGTGGTTTATCTTTTCATTTTGTCGATGATTTCCTTTGCTGTACAAAAATTATTTTTATGTAGTCCCATTTGTTTATTCTTTGTTTCCCTTGCCCAAGGAGATTTATCAGAAAAAATATTGCTCCAGGAAATGTCCAAGATTTTACTGCCTATGTTTTCTTCTAATTTTTTTTTTAATTTTGAGTCTGAGGTTAATTTAAAATGAATATTCCTTTTTTAACACTTAAAGTGAAACTGACATTATCTTGGTCTTTTCTAGATTAATTTGCTGAGTTAATAGTATTATGGTATATGATCACTTGGGTAACACATCTGGAATAAAACAACTCCATGTATCATGATAACTTTTGAAAGATGTTATTAATTCTGAAACATAGCACATAAAATAGTTCTTAGTTTTCAAGAGTTTGAAACATAAAATGTGTCACACTGCTGAGAAACATTCTTGCCTAGGATTTTCAGGACTTATCTGCAGAGCTTTAATGAGAGAAAATATTTGATAGTGAGTTAATACAGGAATGTAAAATGATTTGGAAAACTTGTCTCAATGTGTAGAAAAATCCAGATACTGTATAGAATGCAAAGAAAAACATACCCCCTTTTTCTTCATCTTGTGCTTGTCCCTACCCAAGAGATGTTGAAATCTGTAGATCATGCTTCTCCAAAAATAGAAAACATATGTATTAATCCTTGAAACTCAGTTATATAGAATCTTAAACTTAATAATATTTTGTTTCCTGTGATTCTCTTTTTATGCTAATGAAATCAATGTGTGACATAAATAAATCATTCATCAACAAATTTCTTAAACAGGGGGAATAAATTCAGTGATCTCATGTCTCTCTCTACTCTTGCTAATCCCTCAAATCCACAAATACAAAAAAATTAAAATCAGAGTATACTATAGACATGTTTATTAAAAATTCCAAAATTAAATAAATTAGGTAGTTATGTAACATTGCTATACTGTGTGATAAACATTGTTTCTAAATCTGTTTCACATTACAAGTCCTGAAGAAACTGCAATTCAGAGTGTACACCAAGAACTTGCAATACAATAATATCAAAATGGAAGTTTTCATGATGAAACTAAGTAAATTTTCATGGGAAAGAAAACTTTTTCCCTGATAGCAAGAGGAAATAACAAGGTTATATTGCAACCGCATTGACATGCAAATCAAATTCAATGGTTATCTGAAATAAATCATTTAGAAAATGTTTATACCTTAATTTCAAATTTGTAATTCTGAAAATTTAGAATAACTAAATGCAATGGAATGGATAGTTGATTCCTAAAGTTTTGCCCACTTCTTTTTTGCATAACTTTTTTAGATGGAAGAAGATTTGTCTTTGGGTGATTTGCATATAATGCAAAATATAGATGATGTATTGAACTGTACATTTGAAACCTATATGATCTTATTAACCAATGTCACCCCAATTAATTTAATTTAAGGAATAGAAAAAATCTTTGTGTGTACATGAATGTTGGAGGCAGGGGCTGTAAGAGATAAACCGAAGGACTTGTATGCATGCATATAAGCATAACCAATTGGTACAAGACATGAGGGAATGGGGGGGGGCAGGTGAGAGTATGTGCTAGGTGGTAGAGGAGGCTGGGAGGAGGTCAATTGGGCAGGGAAAGGAAACATATGTACTACTAGTCGTAATACTTTAAACAATAAAAAAATAGAAAAAATATAAACACAGATTAGATCGAAGCTTTCTAAAATAATTTCCAAGTATAAAACTACTCAAGTAAAATATATCATTAGGAAGAGCAAAGTAACAAAATAGAAATTCTCAGATTAATTTTTTTCTCACATCTTGAAGCACGCCAGGTAAAAAAGATTTTCATAAAATATTAAAAATAAGAGAAAATATATCATCAAACCTTAATAAATACTGTACATATTTTTTTCAAGATTGAAAATCTGTTAGATGTTATCCATTAAATTTTTCTCACCTATCTAACATATTCAATGGTACATTTTGTTGTTGTTGTTGTTAATTCTCACCCAAAGATATTTTTCATTGATTTTCAGAGAGAGTGGAAGGGAGGGGGAGAGACAGAGAGAAACATTGGTATGAGAGAAACATTGATGTGAGAGGGACATACTGATTGGTTGCCTCCCACACACACTTGACCGGGCCTGGGTATCTGTCCTACAACCATGGTACATGCCCTTGACTGGAATTGAACCCAGGCCCTTCAGCCTGTGGGCTAACACTCTATCCACTGAACCAAAACTGGCCAGGGCATCTAATGGTACATATTTTTTAAATATGTTTTATTGATTTTAGTGAGAGGAAGGGAAAGATAAAAACATCAATGATGAGAGAGAATCATAGATCAGCTGGTTGCCTCTTGCACACTCTCTACTGTGGGTCAAACCCAAATTTGGTTTGATCAACCAGGAATCTAAACAGGACCTCCTGGTTCATGGGTCAATTCTCAACCACTGACCCACACTTGCCAGGCTCCAATGATACAGACTGAAGGGTCCAGGCTTCACTTCCAATAAAGGGCTCATGCCCGTGTTGTGGGTTCAGTTCCTAGTAGGGGGCATGCAAGAGGCAGCCGATCGGTGATTCTCTCTCATCATTGATGTTTCTATGCTTCCATCTCTCTCTACATTTCTCTCTGAAATAAATAAAAATATTTAAAAAAAAACTTCAGTTGTTTCCTTGTCTTGGCCACCATGAAAAATGCTGCAATAAATATAGAACTTCTAAAATATAAATTTTTATGAGTAAGAAAATATTTATTTCAAATAAGCTTCTGAACTATAAGATTACATCAGGGAAACTATGAGAGAACATATCTTTACCCTTTTAGTTATAGCTGAATGTCTTCAAAATGTTTCTCAGTCTTAAGTTAGAACATTATAGCAGTGAAAGCATCGTTGTTGTTTTTCAATTTTTAAATTTAATTTTTAAATTTAAACAAACTGAAAATCTTTGGGAAGAGGTATTTAATATTTACAAGCATGTTTTTAAAAATAGAATGAAAGATGTATACTCTAAAAGTATTTTTACCTTTGCAATAATTCTATTTAATTAGGAGTTGGCTTTCTACTGACTCTTCATTGACTCTACCCATCTTTAAAATGTTAGTTCCATTTTCCAAACTATATCTTTAAGTGGTTTACACTTTTATTATTGATCTTGACATCCCAGAAGTTCCACTACACCCCTCCTAACATCTATTCCTTCTTCTACCCTTAAGTATACTCATACATTTTTTCCTATTTTGCAAATCAAAATAATAGTATTTAATTTAATGTCCTATGGTATTAAGATACTTAAAATATTTATCCTGGAAAGTAGTATGTATATCCATTATTTGATTAAAAAATAGATCCAGCAAAGAGTATGGTTATTAGGGAAGGGAAGCAGGAATATAGGGAGGGGGGGAGAAAGTAAGGAGGGAGGAAGAGAGAGATATAAAGATAGAGATAGAAATTGAGAGAGAGAGAGAGAGAGAGAGAGAGAGAGAGAGAGAGAGATAAATGAGAGGATAACCAGTAATTATTAACTACTAGAGGCCCAATGCATGAAATTTGTGCAAGAACAGACCCTTGCAGCCATGGCTGTCTCAGCCCTTGATGCCTAGCCTCCCCACTTCCCAGCTCCCACTGGTCATTCCAGAAGGTTTTTCTGCCACCTGGTCTAATTAGCATATTAGCTCTTTATTATATAGGATACCTTGTGGCATCCTAATTTATCTGGAGTCTTGTAAATTTGTCTCTGTGGCTGCCAAGGAAAGCTCAGGTGAAAACAAAGGCAGCTTGATCCCACAATTCATTTGAAGGATTATAATACATATTGTAAAGGAGAGAAGTATTTGGCATGTATGAACACATAAGAATTTATTAAAGTATCTCCAATTCTTTAAGAAAAAAAAGGTAGAAGAAAAAAAAAACAAGAAATTTACAAAGATTGTGTTAAGAAACCCTAGATTCAATATTGAACTATAAGTATTTGGTTTTTGTCTCTGTTTTAAGTGAATAGAAGAAGGAAAGCAAAAACAAAATACTACATTTGAAACATACCTTTTATAATAATTTTTACAAAACCTGACAGTAGAGAAATTTTACAGAGCCTTAAGATTAAAGAGATATTATCCAAATGCTTTTGAATTTCAGAATATCAAAATATAACCAAATAATCATCATAAAAGTAGGGCACAATTTAAAAAAGCCATTTCTTTATAGTAGAATAAATTAATATCATTAATTTGTACCTGCTTTATCTTAATGAATGATATTCTTTGTTGGAAATATAAAAAAGTACTTTCATTCATAAAAAATTTAACATTTGACTAACCAACTCATATGACCATGAAGAAATCCAACATACAAGTAAAAGAAAAAATATAAATAGTAGAAATTGCTTCTTCCTATTTGTTAAGAAACAAATATGTATCTGATCAAAGATTCATATACTTCCTGTATATCTCACTCTTCACAGTAGGTGTGTTTTAAAAATACTTGTATAGAATGAATATGTCTAACTTATATAATGTTTTAAAAACAGAAGATAAGGTTAGCATCTAAAAACCCTCAAATTATTCTTTCCAAAATGTGAAAATTTTTACAAAGGAAATAATTATCCATGAATTATATGCTTTTTAAATTTGTGGAAGAACTAAGATGGCGGCAAAGGTAAAACATCTATCTTGCCGTCATAATCAGCAATTTTAATACTACAACTTAACGAAAGGACAAACACCTTGCAGAATCACCAGAAAGCTCGCCGAGTGAAAATTCCACAAATAAAAGTGAAGATAAGACACTGTGACTAGGAGGAGCAGCGGCAAACAGAGTTGAAAGATTCGCATGGAGAGAGGTTTGGAGTGCCCGCTGCGGAGTGGGCGGGCGGCTGAAAACCGGCCAGTTTTCTCGAACGGGGAGACAAATACGCCCCACTGGACTGATTCTCCAGCTCTGGGCGAAGTCCAGAGAACCCACTATCATACGGGGTGAAAACTGGACAGTGGGAGGGCACGCCGAAGCTCGGGTGCTGCCGGGTCTGCTGGCTTATGGAGAAGGCAGCCTGCGCGCGAACAGCTCGGCTGCATGACAGCGCAGAGAGCTCTCTGCAACTTGTCTCTCATTCGGAAAACCGTTAGTCTGCTTTGTTTTACGACCCTGGGTGAGACATTGCGCATGCAAAGTCATTTGGGGAGAGTCTGAATTCCCCGGCAACCGGTAGAGCTCGGCAGCGGCTCTCTCTCAGAGGTGCTGGCGGCCATTGCCCCCGGCACAGAGTCCCTGGGGCCGCATAGGGCGGAGCTAATGCTGTCTGCTTGGCCCGGAGACTCCGCCCACCCAACCTGAGCACAGCTGAGCTTCACAGGCAATTGGCCTGGAGGTCAACCCTCCAAGTGCTAACAATGATTAACTGAGCTTAACTTCAGCAAGACTGTGCAGCCCATATCCACCTCAGGTAACTGGGGAGGCTGAGCCACTGTCCCTAGTAGAAAGTCTACCACACAAAGCTAATTGACCAACTCAGGGAAGCAGCCACCATGCAGCAACGTGGAAAGAAATCAGATGTGAAAGAAATGGAGGAAAAAAATCGACTGGACATGGAATTCAAAACCACAGTTATAGGGTTTTTCAAGAGGCTCCAACAAAAGGTCGAGGCCTATAAGGAAATAATCAAGACCAACGTGGAAATGAATGGGTCCTACAATGAAATGAAGGAGACTCTCAAGGATATGAAAAAGGACCAACCAGAAATTAAGCATACACTGACTGAAACAAAAAATATTATACAAAGACCTAAAAGTGCGCTGGAGCACCCCAAGAACCAAGTTCAAGATTTGAAATACAAAGAGGTAAAATCCACTCAGCTGAAAAGGCAAGAAACCAAAAGAATCCAAAAAATTGAAGATAGTGTAAGGGGCCTCTGGTACAACCTCAAGCATACCAACATCCGAATTATAGGGGTGCCAGAAAAAGAGAGAGAGCAAGACAATGAAAACCTATTTGAAGAAATAGTAACTGAAAACTTCCCACACCTGGTGAAAGAAATTGACTTAGGAGTCCAAGAAGTGCACCGAACCCCAATATATAGGAACCCTAAGAGGACCACACCAAGGCACATCATAATTAAAATGCCAACAGCAAAAGACAAAGAGCGAATATTAAAGCAGCAAGAGAGAAACAGTTGGTTACCTATAAGGGAGCACCCATATGATTGTCAGCGGATTTCTCAACAGAAACGATGCAGGCCAGACACGAGTGGCAAGAAATATTCAAAGTGATGAACAGCAAGAATCTACAACCAAGATTACTCTATCCAGCAAAGCTATCATTCAGAATTGAAGGTCAGATGAAGTGCTTCGCAGATAAGAAAAAGCTAAAGGAGTTCATCACCACCAAACCAACATTATATGAAATGCTGAAAGATACTCTTTAAGAAGAGGAAGAAGAAAAAGGTAAAGATGAAAATTATGAACAACAAATACACATCTATCAACAAATGAACATAAAAATCAAGTGAATTGATAGGCTGTTGAACAGGATAGACTGGTGAATATAACAGAGACATGGACATAGAGAGGGAATGGACTGACACTTCTTGGGGAGAAAAGGGGTGTGGGAAGTACAGCAAGAGACTGGACAAAAATCTTGCAACAATGGGAGAGGACAGTGGGGAGGGGAGGGGAGCGTGGAGGGTGGGATGGGTACAGGGTGGAGGGGAGCTATAGGGGGATAAAAAGGGGAAACAATGTAATTAATAAACTGAACAATAAAGATAAAAAAATTAAAAAATAAAAAATAAATTTGTATTTTGTCAGTTTCATAATATATAATTACAGATAAGTAGATTATATAATTTATCTGTATGTCACTAGTATTTTCATAAGCCCTGAATCAGGTTTTATGTGTTACATCTTTACTTAAGTTTGAAATTATTTAGGAGGTTAAAAGGCAACAGCATTGGAGATATTAAGAATGAGAAGTAAATAAATCATCATCAATCCTTTTTAGTATTCTTAAAGTGAAAAACTGAATTGATGTTTTTCATTCCTGGTTGTTTTTATTTTTCAAGATAAGGCCCTTTTAGCTGATATTTGAAATGGGAACACTAAGATTTTCTGAACTAAATAATGAATACAACTGCATTGGCACTTATGTTTCAGGAACATCTCTTTTAAAAGATATATTTTAATTACTCCTGTAATTATTTAATTGATTCTGGTAATACAAGTCATAAAATACCATCTTACTGAATTGGGAGTAAATATTGGCTAATTTTTGTATTTCATTATAAGGCTAGATTTTATATCATATTCTTCTAATCCATACTGCCAGAATCCAAGAGGCCTTTGTCATTTAAGAAAATATCCAAGCAACTTCCAAATAAATGCAATTATCTCTACAAATACAGGATATTCAAGCCACACACTAAAGCTGTTGTTTTAGTGTGGTTTATAATTTAATTATAAATTATATATTTGTTTATTTATTATAATAATATGTAATATTATTATATAAGAATAAAATATAATATTTATAATATAATAAATATTAAATTACATATATATTTATTATATTAGTTATAATAAATATTAAATTATAGAGTTCCATAATATATTTTATTTTGTATTCTTTGTATTCAAAGAGCAATGTATAATAATAATACTCACAAATAATTTGTTGTACACTCTCTGTATAGTAGGCACTATCTATAAATATAACAGCCTAAGCAACCATCGCAACTGAAACAATCGAATGGACAACCAAACAGGCTGCATGGGGCAACCAGGCCGGCAGGGGGGTTAATGAAGGCTAACCAATTGACTGAGCAGCAGGCTGCGTGGGAAGACCAGGCCAGTAGGGCAGCAGTGAGGGGCAACCAAACGACTGAGCAGCAGACAACATGGGGAGACCAGACCAGCAGGGGTGCAGTTGGGGATGACCAAATTGGCAGGAGGGGTAGTGAGGGGCAACCAGGCTGGCAATGGGGTAGTTGGGGCAACCAGGGCATCAGGGGGGCCAATAAGAGGCAGCCACGCTGCTGGGAGAGGCAGTTAGAGGTGACCAGGCCAACAGGGCACACAGTTGGGGGCAACCAGGCCAGCAGGGGGGAGGAGGGGAGTTAGGGGTGACCAGGCAGATAGGCAGGTGAGCAGTTAGGAGCCAGTGGTCCTGGTCCTGGGGATCGGGCAACCAGGCCATCAGGGGGGGCAATAAGAGGCAACCAGGCTGGTGGGGGAAGCAGTTAGAGGTGACCAGGCCAACAGGATGCACAATTGGGGGCAACCAGGCCAGCTGGGGGACAGTTAGGGGTGATCAGGCAGACAGGCAGGTGACCAGTTAGAAGCCAGTGGTCCTGGGGATTGGGCCTAAATCGGGGTGTTGGATATCCCCTGAGGCATCCTGGATTGGAGAGGGTGCTAGGCTAAGGGGACCCCCCCCCATGCACGAATTTGTGCAGTGGGCCTCTAGTTTTCAGATAATGCTCACAATCAGCATCATGAGGTGACACAATTAGCATTCACCCCAGTATGCAGTGAATCATAGCCAGCCTAAAATTCCCAGCTAGTGAGGGAAGGAGCCAGATTAAACCCAGATTATACCACTCTTGAGCATTAAAAGTTAATTTATGCTGTATTTGAAACACTACACTCTGTTCTACAGCCTCATGATTTGTTGATCATGCACTCCACTGGGGTTCAGGTAAAAGATAAGCCCTTCAGTGGAGGACAGTGGTAGGTAAGGCACACATAAGTGATTAGCATCACCTCTGTCTTCACAGTTTTATTTCACTTCCTTTATTCTTTGGATAATTTCTTCTTTGAATATAATCTGTGACTAATGCAATAAAAAGAATCCATGCTGCCTTCCTCTTGAAATGGGTCCATTCCACATTTTCCTCTCCTTCCACTCCCACCCCTGCCTTAGGGGTGTAATGGATTTGGAAGATTAGATGAACTCTGCCCCAGAATTTAGAAAATTTTTCTTTCTTTTGCTTATTGCTTTCCACGCCTCAGTATAAACATTCAAGTTCTACCATGCCTCCGGAACTTCGCAATTATTCCCTCTGCCAACAACTCTCTCACTCT
The DNA here is from genome assembly GCA_027563665.1 of Antrozous pallidus. Taxonomy (NCBI): domain Eukaryota; kingdom Metazoa; phylum Chordata; class Mammalia; order Chiroptera; family Vespertilionidae; genus Antrozous; species Antrozous pallidus. The sequence continues at coordinate 42,610,681 of CM050511.1, read as the reverse complement.
AGGTTTTCCCAAGACTTCATGTCTCAGCTTATCATTTTCTTCTCTCCTGCTGTTATTCTCTAGTATGTTTTTTCATAACATATAGGAGTGTCTAGAATATGCTTTTGTTTTCTTTTTATTTGTCTCCCTCTCCACTGGTAGCTTTTATTTACTCCGTATTTCCAGTACATTGACCAAATATCAATTCTCAGTAATTGGGAGATAAATGAATGAGTCACAATCACTGTTAAATTACACCCCAGTGTTGGGAATGGAGAAATGTCCAAAGGTGAGGGGAGGTAGACGGTGTGACATAGCGCTTGCAGAACAAGCACAGTATTGGACTCGTAGTAGAGACCCATTGGCTCTCGATCTAACTGAAGCTCAATAATGTTTGTGGAATCCAGATGAATTAACGAAGTTCCAGGTGATCCTGGACAGACCAAAACGCTATAACAGATGACTTATATAGAAAAGTATATGTTGGAATCAGATTCAAAGATGCTTTAAATGTTAAGCTAAGAAGTTTGGGATAATGAAGAATGAAGAAAGGTTTTTGATAAGTATGGTATTAAGGTAAAAGCAATTTTAGGAATAAAAGAACATTGGGAATTTGATTCATGTACTATGGTTGACATACAGAAAACAGAATGAGCAGCCGGTTTCAAGAGAAAATAATGATATGCAACAGAAATGATTATTAGGCAGGTGGAGCTATTTAGCCGGAAATATGGTTTGAGGTTAGAGTGGGAGACATAGATTACCACTTTCCAAAGTATGTTTCATAGGATGTTATGAAGTACTGAGCAAGATATACAAAGAAAATGTTGTCATGGCCCAAAAAGTATAAACTTGAGAAGCACCAAGTCAAAAATTTTCTCACAAAAGACTGTCTCTGCCCTTAATATTTTATGTACATTACCATTCTTAATAGAGTAGATTCACATCTATAAAGTTCCCCAAACTTATTTGAACCATTTGTTTACTACAAATATCTGTCAGTCCTGGCCCGTTGGAGCACTGTCCCATACAACAAAGGGTTTTGGGTTTGATACCCAGTACTAATGTGCAGGAAGCAACCCATGGATGTTTCTCTCTCTCTCTCTCTCTCTCTCTCTCTCTCTCTCTCTCTCTCTCTCTCTCTCTCTCTCTCTCTCTCTCTCTCTTTCTCTCTCTCCAAAATCAAGAAACATATACCCAGGTGAGAAGTTTTTTAATAGTTAAAGAAAAAAACCATCTGTCAGAACCCCAATTTCATGGAAAAATAAAAGCCTCTCTTCTTGGCTTGCATGTGGAACTTGCAGAAGTCTGCCCTCTCAGTGTGTCCTCACATGGTATTTTCTCTGTGCGTGTATATCCATTTTGTCACTTTGTGGGTCTAAATTTCTTCCTTTTTATGGACAACAGTCAGATTAAATTCACAGTTTTATATTAACTTCATCACCTCTTTTAAAAACCCTATTTCCAAATACAGTAACATTCTGAGGTACTGGTGGCTAGGGCTTTAATATATGAGTTTTAGAAGGCACAAAGTGACCCTTAATAATCATCAATACAATGAGTATAGGTGGAAGTCTCCAATGAAAATAAAGCCAAAAGAAACTTGGCCCATAGACCAACCTGGAAAGTCCAACATTTCACATAAATCCAGAAGAGTAGCTGTGGGGAGAGATAAATAAGAAATCTCAGAAAGGAGGAAGAAATGAAAGACTAGGAAAGCATCAGGGATTAAGAGCATGCTAAGCAGTGCCAATGTGTCCCATTTGTAAAGAAGGAAAAGAAAGGGAATTCAGAAGAGGTAATGTATTTGGTAATTCAAGAGTGTTGATAGCCTTTGCGATATAGGTGAAGTAGATTTGAGATAAAAGAGGTTAGAAATTGATAATATATTGAATTGACGGAAACTAAATGCCATGTTTGAGAAATATATTAAATTATATCCCAGTGTTTGTGTTTGTGTGTGTGTGTGTGTGTGTGTGTGTGTGTGTGTGTGTGTGTATGACAGAAGTAAGAAATATTGAGGAGATACTAAAGATGTCAGGAGTAGATAATTGAAAAGTTTCAGGAGAAACTGAGAAGATAACAGCAAAAACAAAATACTAGAAATAAACATATGAGAACAAGAAATATTTGAGTCCCAATTTCAATGACCAACAGTTCTGAGTCCCAGTTTCAATGTCAAACTGTTCCTTATGTGTGCATGTCAGCAATCATATCTGGTTGGTGGACAAATGTTGGCAATGCAGGTTTGACCATCTCTTGTTTGGTCCTGGGTAACCTGCAGTGATGCACAGCTGCTGACTGGTAGCATGGCGAGGCAAAATCAGCGTCTTTCATCTCTGGATTTTTTCTCCTCTTGTCGTGTTGGTCATTGAAATTCGGACTCAAACATTTCATGTTCTCATATGTTTATTTCTAATCTGCAGAGGCAAGATTTTTTAAAGAAAAGAAACAGGGGAAATAAAAATAGATACAGAGGCAAAGAAGCATGGAACAGACTGTCAAACTACAGTGGGAAGGGGAGTTGGGGGTGGGGGGGCTTCTCCAAGAGATCAACTGAAGGACTTGTATGCATGCATAAAAGCATAACCAAAGTGTGCTGGGGGGTAGGGGAAGCCGGGGGGAGGTCAAGAGGAAGGAAAAAAAGGAAACTTATGTACTATTATTTGTAATACTTTAAACAATAAAAAAATACTGATGAAGGATCTTTTAGAAAGAAAATATTTTTTAAAAGTAAGAATATAATTTGAGAAAGGGTGATGGAAAAGCTATGAGCATATGGGCTCAGTTTTTGAACTGCCAATAGAAAATTTAAGATGGAATTCTCTATGTCTAAACATTTTAAAGGTGTTTGACAAATTTCTTCAAATATTTCTTTAGTTGGACTCTAATTATTAAAATAACATTGTATTCTTTGAGAGCTGGTATTTAATTTCAGTGTCTTATCTAGTAGAATATGGTCTTTAGTTGAAGGTGATTAAGGATAAAACATTTCAACTCAATTATTTTTTCTTGTAAACATAGTATTGGAAATACAAAACATTTTTCAAATATCCCCCATAATGCAGAACCTATGCAATTAGCCAATCAGCTTTTCCCTGTCCACTTGCATATCTCAGCAGGAGTCACATGTCCATACAATAATTGTGATGTCACTTAGTAGAAGAAAAGATATGAAATAATGTTGGTCCAGTTGATATAATAGGAAGATAAGACAAATAACTGGGCTTCTATCTAAATTTTTTCAGTCACTAAATATGCATGAAATTTTACTGGTATAGCAAATAAATAGTAGCTGCACAAAGTTTAAGGTGAAAAACCATTGGTTTTAACCGCTCTTCCCCAATAGGGGAAGGGAACTCTATTATTTGTAATGCATTTGACCACTACTTTTTCCAAACTGGATGAGAAATACAAAGTATGGTCACAGGAATTAAAATGGCATGTCCTTGAGCATAAATTTAATTGGAAAGTTCTAGAGGAAAAAATATTTTAAGTTAAAATAAAACTATATTATTGACTATAATACAAAATGTACATAAACTTTAATAGGCTTAAAACATTTATAAATAACAGGCTGCTTGTGCCTAAGCCTTCAGAACCCACCTACATAGGGAATAGAGTAGGTTTCCCACTTACCTATTCTCTGCCATTTGGCTGTCTTTCTTGGAACAATTTGAAACCTGCCAAGTGGGGAACAAAGGTTATTGCCCATGTAAACATTCAACCTGCTATCACAGAGAAACATTGGCACTAAGTGGAAGACTGTTCATTATGTACAAGGAAAGTATGTCATTTACAATGTTGTTCATAAGAATAGATTACTAACTTTGGTTACATAAGGCAAAACTTCTATAGCCAGACCCATGTATGGACATGAGTTTTATAGAGTGAATCCTTAATGCTTACAGAATGAACCGCTCACCAAGATACACAGGTAGTCACACCCACTTATCTACAATAAAATGTAATAATAGTTCTTGACATCAAAACTTAAAATCAATGAAAGCTGGAGAACCAACTATAGGTGAAATGGCAGATGAACTAGCCATCCAGGTAACCCAATCCAAGGTTTGTATAGTACAAACCATAATTTAAAATTAAATCATGAATAAGAATAATTTTTTAAAATGTCTCCCCTTAATAAAAAAATTTGTCCTTTTACATTTTCATGGTTATTTTCTTCCAACAAACTTAGAAAATAACCTAGAGAGAAAATTCTTCCAAAATACTTCCAAAAGAGCAAGTGAATAAAAGGATTCTAAGAACCACCTTTATTTTATACATGAGAAAATCACATTCATGCGATTTGAAATTAAAATTAGATTTCTCTTTCCCAATTAAATTGAAGAAATATTTCTTAGTTTTTATATCAAGTATCATAAATTAGACTTTGGTTATATATTAGACTTTGAATATACAGTATTTCCTAAGTAATAAATTAGATGGAGAAATCATAAAAACTAAACCATTTTTCTGTGTTTACCTGATGAGAACATTTTGGAAAGATAATATTCTGATTAAATGGCAGATAGAAAATATGTATTCAGCAGAGAAAGTTAGATGCTCATCGAACTTATTTCCTTTTCTTTCCAGGCAAGGAGCCAGACTACACTTTTGAGCCTCCCTTGAATTTAGTCATAGCCACTTATGCAAATGTTAAATATAACTCCTCCTTCCAGAGTTACCAGATCCTGTATGGGGTCTCTTTCCCCAATATGGAGGGAATCCAGGAGGCTACCAAGGCCCTGGAGAATGGTGAAGCATCAAGTTGACAGGGGTCTGGATTCACAAATGACCACAGGATGAAAACACCCCCTTGCACTCCACTACTCTGTCCCCATTAGACTGCAATTAATTTACCTGTTTGAAAGGTAGCAGTGATCCTTGACTGTGTGAAGCCAATGAGATTTTATTTTATTATAATATTTAGACTAATCCATAGAGCAAAACTGTGTTTCTCTTTCACTGTCTCCATAAAATAAATTGAAATAACAGTGAATGAAAAATAAAAAAGGCCTAAATCGAAAGGACAAAGAAAATGGGAGAGGTGATTATAAGCAGGTAAATATTCAATTTATTATTTTGAAGCTGGAAAGTGGAGCCAGGGGAGGTAACTTACACAGGAGAACAGACAAAGCTAAAATACATGGGGATAATACACAGAAATTGAGCAAATCTACATTGAACTCATAAAAAGGCTTAATTCTGAGAGCAATTAAATAATGTAAAAGACTATGGATAGGTGAGAATTCAAAAGAGGAAACTGGCTAGAACTCTTAATTAGGAACACTGTTATATGCAATATCAGATCTCTGTCCCCCACTGTTATTAATGCATTTGATCTTGGGAAATGCTTTAAGTTTATTTGCTTGGGGAGACATACAAGATACAGTGCAGGGAAGCAGTCAAGTGCCAGGAAAAAAAAAACAATGGGATTAAATAAAGTCTGCATGTGAGTGGTGGTACCTCCCAGCCACCTTAGTTCACACTGCTCCCAGACACTGATATCTAGGCATATATTTATTTTCTTCTTCTTTTTAAATTTATCTTTATTGTGGAAAGTATTATAGAGGTCCCTTTTTGTTCCCCCATTGACTCTTTCCACCCCATCCCATCCCACCTCCAGGCCTACTGCGCTATTGTCTGTGTCCTTGGGCAATCGTTGGTTAATCTCTTCCCACTCAACTCCCTCTTTTTCCCTTTGAGATTTGTCAATCTGTACATTTCTAATACAAAGGAATGGTGGATTCTTCATTAGAGAAACTAATGACTAGTATCTGGCATAATTCTATGAAAATTCTAGATTTTGTCTCTAGAATCGAGTGCACCACCACCACCACAAATATGCACAAATTATTTTCATAATCTTTTTAGATCATCCTTTCAAGGATAGAAGATTATTATGGCTTTGGAAAAGTACTTCAACAGAAAGACTAAAATAAATTTAAAAGAAAATAATTTAGATAAAATAAAGATTATCATTAGCATAATAAATGAATACTGTCAGATAAATAAGATACTGAATCTGTGATTCAGAAATATTATTCTATGAAAAAAGTAATAGGACAAAATTTTATTTCCACACATTAAAAAATAGACTTATTATAAAAATATAAAATAAAGTTGAGAGAATCTAGAAAACTGAGCAAAATAACAAGATAGATAACTGGGGGGAGAAGATACAAGAGTTAGATCAAATTTACTAGAAAAAAGCCATTCTACAACCAATAGGACAAAATTTTAGAAAATAGGCAACGAGAACACCAAAAACAAAAATTACAAAAGAAAATGTAAAAAAAAAAAGATAAAACTGAAAATATTTTGTTTCCAGGTTAAATATTTCCACCAAGTAGCTTCACATTTCAAAGGGGATAAAATTCTTTAAATTGAGAATTTTATATTGGCTCTGTCAATTTTAAAACTTGGTTTTTAAAACCTTGAATTCACTGATGCTTAAGGAAGCCCTGCTTCATGGAGAGGACATGTGAGGGCACTCCAGTCTGCAGTCTCAGCTGAACCCAGTCTGGTGCCCAATCTGGGTCTGAAGAACTCCCAATGATTCCACCATAGCCATTTGACTGTTTCCCAGCCATTCAAGTCTTCCCAGCTCAAGCTTGAGACACTGTGGAGCTGAGATATGTCATTCTCACTGTGCCTTGCCCAAATTCCTGACCCACAAAATTTCTGGACATAATAAAATGATTATGTTATGCCACTAAATTTCAGGATGATATGTTATACAAAAATTCATAAATAGAACACCACACTGAATGTTGACATTTCAGACATACTTAGATTCAGAATACGAGACTTCCAAAAATCATTTCTTAGGAAACTATTATAGGTTGTATTTTAGTGACATGATGGGTCAGCCATGAAGGAGAGAAACATGAGATCCAGAAAATAGGGAATCCAGCACTGCCAAGAGGGAGGCCCAGGGATTATAAACTCTGCCCCAGAATTTAACAGAAAATGATCCAGCTTGACAATAGCATGAAGGGCCATGACAACTACTAGTAAACAAATTAGATTAACAAGGTGAATATTATCCTCAGGAGCAATAAGCAATAAAGTAATTTATTTTTTATGCTCAGATTTCAAATAATCACATTCCAAAGTCATATAATATTCTAGAAATCCTCATCAAGCCGTATGAGTAAACATATTAGGTGGTTTTTCTGTCAAACAGGTATGATTTACATTCAGCCTCTTCCACTTACTACTTTAATTACATTATTTAGTTAGCCTTTCTTACCCTCAGTTTCCATGTGGAAAAAAAAATGTCATTTATAGTGTAGTCAGAAATAAATGAGATAACAATTGTAAAGTAACTGGAATATAGTAGAGTCCTAATGTGTGTGAGCTCACTTTCTCACTTCCTTTGGAGTTATCTGAATAAGTACATAAATATCTTGTACTTGTTAAGAATGTTCATCAAATTTAATCTAAGTGGCCCTTGATTTCAGAAAGGAAGGGATAGAGAGAGAGATAGAAACATCCTATGTAATAAAAGAGAAACATGCAAATTTGACCATACCTTCGCTATGCTACTAGCCAATTGGGGGAGGGTAGGGGGGGCCGAGCGCTGGCAGTTGCAAGGACCCGCCCCTGGGGGCAGAGAAAAAGAGGTGGTGGTGTGACATTCTGACCACAGCAGAGAAGACTGAAGGCTCCTGCAGGAGTGAAGCCTCCAGCGGCCAAAGCAAAAATGGAAGGCAGCAGCCAGAAGGAAGGCCTGGGTCCCAGGTTCCAGAGGAAAACTGGTCCTGGCAGCCAGGGGAAGGAAAGCCTATTGCATGAATCTTCATGCAATGGGCCTCTAGTCAATAAGAGAGAATCATTGATAGGCTGTCTCCTGCACACCCCCTATTGGGGATCGGCCTGCAACCCAGTCATGTGCCCTTGAGCAGAATAAAACCCAGGACTCTTCAGTCTGCAGGCCGATGCTCTATCCACTGAGCCAAACCAGCAATGGTCAGCAAACTGCGGCTCACGAGCCACATGTGGCTCTTTGGCCCCTTGAGTGTGGCTCTTCCACAAAATACCACAGCCTGGGCGAGTTTACTTTGAAGAAGTGGCGTTAGAAATTTAAGTTTAAAAAATTTGGCTCTCAAGAGAAATTTCAATTGCTGTACTGTTAATATTTGGCTCTGTTGACTAATGAGTTTGCTGACCACTGAGCTAGGGCAATAAAATATTTTTTAATTAATTTAAGTGTAGAAGAGAAATATCTGGGATCCACAGGCCAAAGCTAAAATATACACAAATTCACATACACAGAATGTGGTATCAAATTCATCCAGCAAAGGTGAATATCTAATACATTAGACCTCTACATTCATATTACATTGCATGAAATGACCAGAAATTATTAATTTTATTTTTATTCTCAAAGATTCCACTGAATGGGTTGCCTAAATCACATAAGTTTCCCAGATTCAGGTGTCCTCTCTACATTGGATGAAAGAGGAATGATGATGCTGGTTATTTGCTTGAAGCTGTAAAAGTGAATTATCTGTGTGAAGTGCACTGGCTTCTTGACAGTGTTGCAACACAAACAAAAGTGTTTTTAATTTAATGGAGGGCTTTGTGTTGCATGCGCTGTTTATACAGGCTGGCCCAGCTCTTCCTTCCCAGAAGAGACCTTTCGCCTTTCCTTTTGTGAGCCTGAGTGCTGTCTTAGATTAGAGAAACACTATAAAAATAGTTTTTTCTTCTCAAATACAAAACTCTTACTGTAGACTCTGGAGAAAATTACTAAAGTTCACTCCTCTTTCAGAAACTGTACCTGGAGAGCTGATATGAGACAACAAGACAATTAGGGCTAAGGCATTCCTTAACTTAGAGAACCATTGGTTCTCAAACTTTAAAGCGCACGGGAATCACCTGGGGATCTTGTCAACATGCAGATTTGAGTAGGAGATCTTGGATGGGGCCTGAGAGTCTGCATATCTAACAAGATGCCAGGGGGTGCCAATTTGGTTTGTCCTCACACCACGTGTTGCGTACAAAGATTAAAAGGCATGCCACCATGCTGATGTGGTACAAGCTATGTAAATAAATATTACTCCTTGTGCTAAACATTAAGCACTTTCCAGTGACTATGCTAAGAATGACATCTGTGTCCCCTGGTTTAAAGAAATCTAGTGCCTTCTGTATTAAAACAACAGGTGGAGGGCGACCCTAGGTGAATCATCTGCCTTGAGTTCCATCAGGTTATTCAATGCCTTACTGAGTTCCATCAGGCTTTCTTCATCCTCCATTACCCTCATTAGTCCTGTTAGGTTAGTGCTCATGTTGATCTGTATCTTGGTCAAGACAAGTGTTGCTGATTAACTATAATTACAAGTAATGGGCCAGCTTTCTTTCAGAGCTAATGCCCTCAGCTCATCCATGCATTGTTCTACCATAAAAGGTTCCAAACTGCTAGTCATTTACTTACTTATTCTTTGAACCAACAGCAAATTGCTCTATGTGTGGGCTTTTCAATACTGATCACTATGTCTAAATGTCCTGAGTACACCTGTTACCTTACCTTTCTTTGTCTTCCTGTCCTTTTTCTTATTTTAAATTTTGGAATGGGAAACTGACAAGTCATAAAAAATGTAACTAATGCTTACGTAAAAGTCTAGAAGCAACAAAAACAAAAACACAATTAAGGTATATTAAAACATTATATAATATTTTCAAAAGTTGAAAAATGTTGCACCTTAAAGATGATAAACATAAATAAATTAACACAACCTACTCACACTATAGACTGCCTACAAACAAATTCTTAAATTGAACAGCATTTCTTTTACTAACTTTGCAACCTATAGATATGAATATTTTATTTTATTTTATTTTATTTTATTTTTTGGTTTTTAAAGTTTGCTTATGTAATGAAAGTAATACATTAATCCCCAAACATAGACTGTAATCTATTACTTTTTATAAGCAATTACATATAAGCACACAACACTTTTTATAAAATGCTCTAGTTTTAATTGTTTTCTAGCTTTATCTATTATTATAACTGGGCATAGATCTTTGTCATTTGCAATAGAAATCCAGTGAAGGTTTAAATATACTTTTGACACTAATTTGAAATAATAGCATGACAACATTTTAGTGAAAATATATTCCTCACAATTGTAGTGAAATCCAATAAAGAGCAGACAAGTCTTAGAAGATATCGAAGATGATCTTATATAATAAAATCCTAATATGCTAATGATATGCTAAGGCTGCTCAACTGTTTGCTACAATGTATGCTGACCCCCACAGTGCAGACACTCTGACTGATAGGTTATTTTGCTGCTGAGGTCTGGCTGGTTGGAAGTTAATGAGACAGGCCTGGCATGCCCTGCAGTCCCTCCCCAGCCTGGCCTGTGCCCCCTTGCAACCCAGGACCCCTCGGGGATGTAGGAGAGCTGGCTTCGGCCCGATCCCACAGGCCAGGCTGAGGAACCTCACGGGTGAACGAATTCATGCACTGGGCCTCTATTCTAATTATAATTTAGTAAAAAGTCCTTACCATAAGGTATTTTCACTTATGAGCTAATTCTTAAGACAAGTAAGATATAGACATGATTATACACAGACTAGTAAGAGAAGCACCAGAGACTAGTAGTTGAGATGATTTTTACTAAACCTTTGTGTCTCAATATTTTCATCTATGAAATAAAGAATGAATCAAAACCCTACCTTCTTCAAACAGTTGTGAGGATTTAATAAAAATATAGGCAATAGCATTTGGAAAAACTTTGATAGTATATTGTGAGTTTTGTAATTGAAGTTTATTGAAGTTAAATCATCTCCTGGAATTTGGGGGTTGGTTAAAAGTAGCATAAAATGCTTTAGTTATTTATTATACCTGGAAATCTTCATTTCTTCCAGATTGGGAATAAGACCCTTTGGTAACATAATATTTAATTCTTGATTTTACCAAACCAATCTAATCTTATTATCAATACAGATAGACATCTAGTTTATTCAAATTGGTTACAAACAAATTGACTGAAAATAAATTATCTGAGTTACAAACATTAGAATGAAATGATCTTTGCAATAAAATATTCTAACATTTGCTTATCATTTATTTGACACATGCTTGTTATATTTATTTGTAACATTTTTATACTGTGAGACAGCCTAGCAATTGTTTTATCTGTGCCTTTATTACTATTGATCCATGGGTTTTATTATCAGTATTTTAAACTACCGTTTTTAAATCCTTCTCATCTACAAGTCCAGTTTTTATAGAAATTTTTAGCATTTTTGATAATTGAGCCTAATATTAATTTGCCTTTAATTTTTTTATACTTGTGTTTAACTGTAGTTTTGATTCTGATTGTTGAAGTTCTATAATAGAGCTCTAATATTCTGAAAAATCCTTACCACAGAGAATTTTACATATGAATGAATTATCAAAACAAGCAAATTATAGGCGTAATTACATAGAATAATATAATATTCTAGTAATAATTTTTAAGTTAAAAAAGACAAAAATTTTAAATAATAATTATGAAACTTGCAAACCCTATTCAAAAAACAGCCCAAAAATCTAAAGAAAAGAAAGCATATATAATTACTGTAATATATTCATATATATATATATATATATATATATATATATATATCCCTAATATGCAAATAGAATGAACAGTGGAACAACTGAACAACCAGTCGCTATGACCTATGTTGACCACTAGGGTGCATGCACAGAACATAGCGGGTATTGGCAGCAAGCGGCAGAGTGCCAAACATGGCGAGTGTCGGCCTCGACCGGATGGTGGAGCAGGTGAGCAGGGATGCCAGACCAAGGTGGAGCGCCAATTGCTGTCATCAGGTTGAGCCTCTGGTTACTCAACATTCTTTGTTTCCATGCATCGTGGTCCCACATGGTGCTTGCACTTGCTGCCAACACTGAAGCTGCTGCCAGCCCCAATTATCCCTCAGGGAGTTTCCACCTGCTCTGCTCCTGAGGGATGATTGGGGCCAGCAGCCATGTCTTACACCCACTGCCAGAGCCGGCCCCCCCTATACCCACTGCTGGTGCTGGCAGTGAGTGAGAGCATGGCTGGCACCATCAGCCCATGGAAGCGGTCACAGAGGGAGCAGAGCTATTGGCAGACAGGGGATTGGGGCCACAGCGGGAGAGACTGGGTGGGGGTCCAGAGGATGGGCCAAGACTCACCCCTGTGCCTACTGCAGCCACACAGCCCAAGTTCCTTTCAAGGTGCACAAATTCATGCACTGGGTCCCTAGTTATACAATAAATTATCTTATTATTAATCATGATGATGATTATGCCACCACATTCTGACACATAGTAGTCCAAGTAAACTAATAAATATATTTTTACTGACTTACTGATTTTTTTTACTAACTCATTGATATATCCTTTTCACATGTTGAACACCTACTCATCTTTTACTAAAGATCCTATGGCAACTTCTCTGAGAATGTGTCTTTGTTACTTCCATAGCACCATGTTGATGAATTTATTTGATCATCTAACTCATTGCCCCATGGTTCTATGTTTACTAGTCTGTTTATTTATAATAGAAACATGTCTTGTCTTATGAATAGCTGTAAGAGAGTATGTGGCACATAACAGATACTCAATAAATGTCTGCTGAATTGATTAATTTATGTAAGCATATGTTATTTTTTTCAAATTAATAAGAATTGTGACATATACATAACTTTTTTACTATTTCCTTCCAATTACTAATAGAATAATTTTTACATTTCTAATCTATCAAGATATCATCTTCACTCACTAGTGTACCTTATTATCCAACCATCTATGACATATAACTTAGGAAGATATAATTTGTGGCAGGAGAACAACATGCACAAATAGGAGCTTAAGGGGATTTAAAGATTGAGGAGAATATAGTAGAAGATAGAGACTAGAAAAAGGAAAGAAAGAATAAAAATATATTAAGAACTTACTACATGAGAGCATTATTTTATTTAATAATTGCTAAGGTATATTCAGTATAATTATTATAAATTATCAGAGAAAATAATTATATTCTGTATTTAAAATGGCATCAGAGCCATTGGAAGGCAGGACTGGGAACTGAATCCACTCATCCCACTCCAGTCAGCATTCTCCCACACAGCTCATCACCTCCCTCAAGCCTGGGTGACTAGTGTGTAGTCATTTGCATTAGTCTCTAAATCAAATACAAATGAAGTACCTGTACTGATGCAATGACCCTGGAAATAAACAGGAAAAAAAGATTCAAGTGGCATGTAGTGAGTGTTTGACTGGGTGTGGTGACTAGTTAGCTATGAGGTTAGACAAAGGAGAAATTGAGGGTGCTCCTTTTTTTAAATTTTGGATCACTTAAAGATGTCCAAAAAAGGATACAAGAGAAATTTTGAAAAAATATTACTAATTAGAGAAAGAAAATAAGACTCTTTTTACACATGCACATACACAACAATATAGTTGTGTGTTTTTTCCCAAAATTGTCATTAACTCAGGAAATAAATAAGATTGGTACCTACTTCGCATTTAATTTCTGATACATATATAATGGTAAGTTCATATATTCACTGTATATTTTTAATGGTTATATTAATAATTGTAATGGACTGAGGTTTTGTGTCCCTCCCCCCTCCAAAAAAAATATTCTTACATTATAGCTCTATTCCTCACTGTGTCTATCTTTGCAGTTAGGGCCTGTGAAGAAGGGATCAAGTTGAATAAGTCATAGGAGTGGGGTTGTAATCCATAGGACCAGTGCCCTTATATGAAAAAGAAAAGACACCAGAGCTCTCATTCTCCACCATGTGAGGAAAAAGCAAGAGGACAGCCATCTGCAAGCCAGGAAGATAGCACTTACCCAAAACCAGCGATACTGGCCCTAACCTCAGAATTCCAGTCCCAGAACTGTGAGAAAGAAATTTCTGTTGTTTAGGCCATACAGTCTGTACTATTTTGTTATAGCGTATGCAGCTAGCTGACTACTACAATGATATTTTATTAATTTGACAAATATCTATTGTCTTCTAAGTGACAAGTACTATGCTAGATGTTGTGAAGCTGAATGAGATACTGTCTCTACCTTCAAGAAACTTACAAAGAAAGAAGTGGAGAATATTAGAAAGATGGGAAAAGCTCACAGTCCCCAAATCTGTAATACAGAACATCATTAACAAATGTCACCAATGTCATTAACTGGTCAAATGATCCGGGAGCAATTCTAGACCTTGTGCAAATTTTTCATCATCAAGCAATTACTGGACTGCAATCATACATTTCAGCACTTAATCCAAATTTAAGAAATATCCAAAAGCTAAACAAGAAATTCAGTTTTTGCTTTTGAAGGTTAAAAAATAAAGTGGCAGTTATGACAAATGTATACATAGGTCACAATACATCATAGATTATACAAATGACATTTACATAGAGGTGAGCTTATAGAATTAAAAATGTGCTTTGGATGACAAAGAGAAGGTTCTGAAAGAGACATCTTTTGAATTAGGTCTTTAATGAATAATTTAGTAGTTAGTTACACAGTATGATAGCCTTATTTAAAAAAAGCTCATTTTAAAGACATATGCCAAGCCATAAAATATAAAATAAAAGATGATCCTGAAGCTTTTTGCCATTAGGAGAAATTGATGTGATTCAGGAAAGAAAAGAATTTAGAAGATTGAATTTCTAAAATTATCTAAAGTTATCTATCAGTTGATAAATAAGTTAAAACCTGAAATGTTATTCCACTGGAATTTGGCCAACTAGCATTTAGAAAAGCCAACCATATATTGTAGGATTGATTTCAAACTACAAAAAGATATGAAGAGTGGTCATCATATCATCCTATCAAACACATGGCAGATTTCATTTTAGCTGCTTGCTTAATTGTCTATGTCTTCTAGACTTAGCTGATAAGTTTAATGTGCACAGAAACTCTGTTTTTCTTGTTTACCAGTGCCTAGTGCAGGGTTCTAAACATAGTCAGGAATGAATATATATTTCTTGATCAAATGCAGGTATAAACATACAATTATCTAACTCTAAAAATGCAAGATCAGTATTTAATAATATAAATTAATTGGCTTTGTCCCTTTGCTTAACTAAGAATATTAATCATATTTCAACATGAATTAATCATTTCAACACAAATCAATATACAAATCACATAATATTATTATTCATTAAAGACCATTCACATGTAATTAAAATGATTTAATGTGATGTAGGTGTACCTTGCAATTAAAAGTTTTTGGAGAGATGCAAATGCTGTAGACAATGAGTAAGGATTAGGAACCACATTTTATAACATGGTAATGAAAAAGTAGTCAGATGTTGCAAAGAAGGGAAGGACATTTTGTAGTAGTTCTGATGTAATGATAGACTATAGAAGTAGATAGACAGCGAAAATAGTCTCATTCACAAACTCTCCAAGGGTATTTAGAACAGTAATTTACATAGGAATTGCAGTAATTATCAGTTGCTCTCTTCTCAAGGATAAAAGAATTATTAAAATAATTTAAATATTACTGACACTAAATGGGGATATGGATGTCACTGTACTAGACACAAATATGTTTATATCACTTTCTATTTTATTTCATTTTTATCTTTAAATTCTCACCTGAGAATATGTTTTTGGGGGGGGTTTGGTTTTGATTTTTTGTTTGTTTTGTATTTTATAGAGAGAAAAACAGGAAGAGAGAAAGAGAAATATCAATGTGAGAGAGAAACATCAATACTCCAACTAATCTAGCCACCTAGCCAGGGCCACTTTCTATTTTTAAATAAACAGGGCAATGAATGATATTATGTGTTAGTCAGCTTGATTTTGAAATCCAGAAACATTGGAACAAACCAAATAAGAATTTCAAATGCATAAAGAATAAAAACAAATGATAAATAAAGTGGCAATATAAAAAACAAGTAATGTTATCTAAATTTAATTTATATATAATAATACTGAGTATAAAATATAGAGAAACAATATTTTTAATACCATTCAACTCAGCATTATAGTATAACAACAGACTTAGAAATATTTCTGACTTTATTTTAAGGGCCTCTAGTGATATACTAATTCACTTTAAGCCTAACCAGCATGGCTCAGTGGTTGAGCATCGACCTATGAACTAGGAGGTCATGTTCAATTCCTGGTCTGGGCACATGCCTGATTACAAGCTCAATCCTCAGTGTGGGATGTGCAGGAGGCAGCCAATCAATGATTCCCTCTGATCATTGATGTTTCTCTCTCTCCCTCTCCCTTCCTCTCTAAAATCAATAAAAATATTTTAAGTAAAATAAGCTAATGAAGCTTGCTGAAATATAATTTTCATCCAATGGTTATCAGTGGTTAGTTGCCAACATCCTATATAATAAAGAGGCAATATGCAAATTGTCCATCACAAGATGGCTGTCCCCATTTGGTCAAAGATGGCTGCCACAAGATAGCCAGCAGGGATGGCAGTTGTAGGTGATCAGCCCTGCAGGGGAGGGAAGTTAGGGGTGACCAGGCCTCCAGGGAGTGCAGTTGGGGGGGGACCAGGCCTGCAGGGGAAGGCAGTTAGGAATGACTAGGCCTGTAGGGGAGAACAGTTGGAGGAAACCAGGCCAGCAGGGGAAGGCAGTTAGGGATGACCAGGCCTGCAAGGAGGACAGTTGGGGGGACCTGGTCTTCAGGGTAGGACAGTTAAGGGTGATCAGGCCTGCAGGGGAGGGCATTTGGGGGCAACCTAGTCAGTAGTGGAGGGCAGTTAGGGGCAAGTGGGCTGCAGGGGAGTAGTTAGGTGTTAATCAGGCTGGCAGTGGAGTGGTTAGGGGGTGATCAGGCTGGTGGGCTGAAGCAGTTAGGGGCAATCAGGCAGGCAGGCAGGCAAGCATTTGGGAGTCAGCAGTCCTGGATTGTGAAGGGTCCCAGATTGGAGAGGCTGCAGGCTGGGCTGAGGGACACTCCCCCACCCTCACCCCCACCCCTAGTGCACAAATTTTATGCACCGAGCTTCTAGTTAGAGAATAAAAAGGCACAACAAGGAAAGTTATCTAGAGCTGAATGGTGTCTAGGAGCAGTCTCTTGGTATTTTAATAAGATGACTGGAAAATGCTAAGAAATACAAATAATTTCTGCTCATGGTACAATATGGTAAAAAGTGGCTAACTAGCAAAGTGGCTAGTTTTATAGAAAATACACAAGAAATTAATACAATTCTTGTTCATTTTGTACATAGTCAGAAGGAGAGGAAAGAATTCAAGTTATCAGAATCTTTCTCCTTTCAGACTTACTAGTTAGCCATTCCTGTAAATCCATGTATATATTTACCTCAGGGCACCTCTCCATTAAGTACATGACCAAATACTGCCCACTGCACTCCTTTTGTAAGTACCTCTGAGTGGGTTGCATTGTACCACTAATTTACTGACTTATTAAGTGTAGCCAACTGTAAAGCATGCTCAGCCATTTCTTTCTCCAGCAGATGGTCATAAAAAACCATGTCCCCATAGGTGAAGGCTAAGAGAGATGCTGGTTAACAGTGGAGAATGGTGCGGGCAATGAATCACTTTCTTGTGAAAATACGTGTGTTGCTGATCAGGCTCATGCCTGTTCCTGGATGTAGCATTTCTACCTTAAAATTAATTGCTAATGAGTTGGTAAGTCTGAACAAAACCAGCTTACAGTGAACAGTTCTAACTACCCGGTCACTCCATACCCCTTGGACAAATTTTAGGAGTTATTTTAAAAATGATTTTTAGTTCTCTGGTGCAGACAGCATGACCTCACCCTAGAACATATGAGTCTATATTGTGGTTCTCATATATGAGGCTTGCCATAAGTTCTACATGTTTTCCTTCTCTACTGATACGTTAGGACCATAAGATCTTATCAGTCTTAAAGCCCAAATTGCAGGGCTGCTTACATTACACTCAGAACCTGCTACAGAACACTTTACTATTCTTAGACCCTCCCAAAGCTGACAAACTTTATTGGCACAGTGTACAATATGATGCCTTGAACCCCCAAAAAAGCTTTAAGTAATGTACTTGGTGGGAACAAGGTATAATAAGTTGACCTTTCATTTAGAGAGAATAGCTTACCCAAGATCTTTGGGCAGTTAAAACTTTATACATGCGGGCCCCTGAATATTTGTGGAATTGCCTCTCATCCTCTTAAGATCTTGTTTCTAACCAAGATCTCCAACATACTTGCCATTTCCTGATTGTCAAATTAGTAAAGTGTTACCAATATTAGGGAGCAATGTTTGATTCTGCAGACTTTCCAGATGATCTAATACCCTTTCCACTATATTAAGACAGAAGAAGAGTTAATAAAGCCTGTGATAAGATCATAATGTATACTTTTGTTCACCCCATGTGAGAACAAATTCCTTTTGGTATTTCTCTAAATAAAGATAAGGAAGCATTTGCCAAATAAATTGCTCCATGTGTGCCAGAAACTTTGTTAATCCATTTTGAAAAATTTCCTCATTAGCCACAACAGGCATACTTACAGCTACTACCTGATTGAGCTTGTCTGCCATCATCCACCATGATCCCACTGATAAACTTGTATCAGACTGATAGATTAGCTAGAGATGTAACAGACATCACCATCCTGTTTAACTGAGATTGTTTAATTTTTGAGGTAGCATTAATCTTGCCTCTCTCCCAGGAAATAGTATTGTTTTTCACTTGTGATTTTGGACAAATGACTCCATTTTCCACGTGGCTTTCACCTCTGCTATACCTCGTGCAGGGCCCTCTTCATCAGAAATTTGCTTTAGTCAGTGGTTCTGAGTCTGAGAATTGACTCAAGTAGAGAAATGCAGTATGGCACTTTTTGAGAGGTGACTGCCTTCAGCTTCCACATCATCCATTTGTGATCTCTTTTGAGTGAACAAATTAAGTCAATCTATTTTTTGGAGGACTGCCCATAAAACTTGACTCTAAGAATAGTGTGCTCTATTAACCATCTCTACAACCACCCCAATCTCGTCACTCATTGACATGATACCACTTATCTTGTTTCTGATGGTTAAGCACCTCAGCAGTGTCCATGGATTCTCTGATTTCAGGATATCATGATCTCCATTACTATCAAGGAACTCATTTCTATAACAGGCGTCTCCTACCATCAGCCTTGTCTACCCACTGAGCAAACCAGTGATGTTGGTATCTCACCAGCAAATTTCTTGCCGTGCCTGTGATAAAGTGTCTCTGGGCAATTTTATAAAACATATCCAGCTTGGTGGTAGGGTGCTTCCAACTTATATGGTAGACCCACTGTACAATGCCTTCTCCTATGAACCTATTGATCCTATCCTCCACCATCTGCTAAAGTAGTGAAAGCATTTCTACTTCAGTTAGTGTGGGCCATTGTTTGTCCATTTCCTGCAAAGCCTTCAAGAGCCATCTTAGGTACTCAAGGTTCATGATTAAGTGATGAGTTCTATTCCACTGAAGATTGTTTCCACATAAGTAAACTCTCCTCTATTCAATGTTATGTCTTTACCCCCTTGAACCAGCAGTCTCAGGATCAAGTCTCATTCATGCAAGTTAGATTCCTGATGAAACATGTTAACCACACATTGCAGTTCCTTTGGCTATAGTCCCACTCCTCCTTTACTAGGCTGGCACATCCTCAGTGGAATATACTGAGACTGGGTTTTTATTGTTTCCTTGGTTGACAGAAATAAGGATCAAGTGTTGTCTTAGAAGGCACATGACATGTTTGAGGTCCCTTCGCTGGTCTTCAAACAAAGGTGGAATCTTCTTACAGAGACTATTTCTGCAGACTCAGCAGATTTAGAGAAATGGAGGGGTGCTCAATGTTCTCATAGCATCTTCCCACAATCTCCCATTCAAAGGCACAATAACCCATTTCTTGCCTATTGGGAGCCTGCCCTTGACATAGAAGGCAGGATGAGACTAAGAATTCAACCATTGCTGAAGCTCTATTACTCTTAGAATTAAACCCTAAGCCTGGTCCTTCTTTCTGTCTTAGTTAAAAGAGATAGAGGTTTGTTCCATCCTGGCTTTCACAAATTGGTGATTATTCCTTCTTTTGCTTTTATTAAATTTTATAGCCAGAAAAATATACATTTTCCCTTTATTGAGGAATAATTGACAAATATAATTATGCTGTACTTAAAGTATACAGCATAATGATTTAATATACATATATATTGTACAATGATTACCAAATCAAGATAATTGACATCTCATATAATTAACATGGATAACTCTTGAGGTGGGGGCAGGGGTGGTAGGAAGTGAGAATCTTTACTATCTACTCAACTAAAAGAGTAATAGAAAGGTTCAACTAAAGTGAATATTATTACCTATTGAACAAGATCTTCCAAAAATACATTATTAGAGAAATAATGTATTTGGGAAATTTTCTCATGAGCAATTATTTTTTCTAAGTTGATAAAATTTTTTCAAAATATTAGATATTTTAATACTAAAATTATTTAATTTTTTCTGTGAAATTATGTGTTCATATAAATAAATACTGACCCTAAAATATAAAATACAGTATTATTAACTACTAGTAGCACTGCACATGAATCCATGAGCCAGTAGCTTGCCAGTAGCTCACTGTTGCCCTCCTGTAGCTCTCCACCTGCTGCCCCACCCTCTTGTAGCTCCCTCTGCCCCCGCCGGCGCCCCCTTATAGCTTACTGCCCTGTCCTCTCCTGTAGCTCTCCACCACCCACTTGTAGCTCGCTACTCTATCCTCTTGCTGATCCATGATCTGGTCATTACTTAGTTAGTCATTATGCTTCATTTACATATTACATCTTTATTATACAGGATAGTCATCATGTAGTATATTAGATCCTCAGAACTTATTTTTCTCATAATTGAAAACATACACCCTTTGATCTACATTACCTCATTTTCCCTCTGTCCAGTCCCTGGCAACTTGCATTCTATTCCATTTTTATGGGTCTCTCTCTCTCTCTTTCTCTCTCTTCCTTCCCCTCCTCCTCCTCCTCCTCCTCCTCCTTCTCCTCCTTCTTCTTCTTCTTCTCCTTCTTCTTCTTCTTTTCTTCTTCTGTGTGTGTGTGTGTGTGCGCGCGCGCGTGTGTGTGTGTGTCCTAGATTCCACTTACATGTAGCATTTGTCTTGCTTTCTTTTTCTGATTTATACCCTGCAAATTCATTCATGTTGCTGCAAATGGTAGAATTTCCTTCATTTTTATGACCGAATGGCATATATATAATTGGTGGGAATATAGACTGGTATAGCCACTATGCAAAATAATATGGTGTGTCCTCAAAATATTAAATTGTATGATTCAGCATTCTCACTTCTGTGTAGATGAAGAAATTCAAATCTGCATACCCGTGTTCATTGCAGCATTATTCACAATAGCCAAGAGATGAAAACAACTTATATGTTCTTCAACAATACATGAATATTATTCTTTCTTTTGAGAACCAAAAACCATTCTATGATCTTCATGAACTTAGATGTCCAAATCTCTCCGCAGATTTGGGAATTTTCAGCTATTACTTTCTCAATTAAATGTTATGGCCACTCCTCCTTCCTATCTCCTTCTGAAACTTCAATAGTTTGCAAATGGTTTTCTTTTGTATCCCTTAAATCATGTGGACTTACTTTACTCTTTGTCACTATTTTTCTTTGTATTCCATACTTTCAAAATTCCTATGTCTAACTAGTTAATGCTTTTACTTTTTGTTTGACCCATGCTACTGTTGATGCCCTCTATGGCATTTTTTTTATTTCATTCACTGTATTTTTCAGCTCCAGAATTTTTGTACATTATCTCTTATTTCTATCTTTTGTAAAACGTCTTATATTGTTCAGATACTGTTTTTCCAATTTTATTGTCTTTTTTCTCTATTTCTTTTTTAAGTTGCTCTTTTTAAAAATAAGCTTTATTGAGGTATAGTCATCACACAAAATTGTAAGATTTTTGAAGTGTACATTGGTGATTTAATATACATTGTGAAAGATTTTATCCACCTAGTTAATTAGCATTTTACATATTTATCTTTTCTTTTTTGAGCTTTCTGTATTTTCTTCTTTTAAATATATTTTCATTGATTTCAGAGAGGAGGAGAGTGAAAACGAGATAGAAACATCGATGAGAGAGAATCCTAAATTGGCTGCGTCCCGCATGCCCCACACTGGGGATTGAACCTGCAGCCCAGACACGTGCCCTGACCAGGAACTGAGCTGTGGCCTCCACACTCATAGTTCGACACTCACCACTGAGACAAGTCGCTAGAGCTTCTGTATTTTCGTGCAGCTCGTTGAGTTTCCCTAAAACACCTATTTTGGTTTCTTTAACAGATAAATCACACTTCTCAATGTTTTTGGTATTGGTTACGAAAGACTATTGTAATCTTTTGGTGATGTCTGTCATGTTTCTTGTTTTCTCATGTTCTTTGAAGTTTTGCATTACCTTTCTTGTATTTGAAATAGGAGTCACCTCCTCCGGTCTTTCCTAACTGTTCTCTGCAATTCAATAAACTTGTACTTTTTTGCTCCAACAATGCTAGAACTTCTCCCCTGGAAATCTGGACTTCCATAAAGGCTCTCTCATCTGTGGGTAATTTCCAAGACCAAATCCATGGTGGTACAACTCCTTCCAAGTGCCTGGACGTGTACTGCTGGACCCCACAGCTCCCAAAATGGTACTATTGTCTGTGGATGAATGTCAAATTATTGTTGTTGAGGGAGGGGACACAAATGAGGACTGTCTTATTCAGCCACAATCCTGCTTATTTTATTTTAAGACTTCAATATTTAATGAATTAGAATAAATTTTACACATTTTATGAAAAACATTGCACATTGTAACTAATACTTGAGTGCAATATGGAACTATAAGCTATGCAATTTTAATACCATAATAAAGAATACATTTTAATATTTGAAATTATTTCTTAGTTGATTAGTAAGTATCCATAGCCTTTCATGTTAAAATCTAACCAATTTTTAAAGGCTTTGATGATTATAAGTTAGAAAGATTTTTGAGGGGGGAAAAAAGACTACATTGTGAATCTTTATTTCTACTATTTGAAAGATTTATGGCTTCATAAGTGCCCACATCTCAGGAGAAATTTAGTTTTCTAGTACAGAAATTCAAACTTATCCTATCTAATGAAAGGACAATATTTAAATTGACTATACCTCTGCTACACCCATAAGCCATGCCCACAAGCCAATCAGGAGCAAATATGAAAATTAACCCCGACCAAAATGGCTATTGCCACAAAGAGAGCAGGAGGGAGGCTTTGATTTCCCTGGCGATGGGGGAAGCCAAGCTTTCCACACACCCTGCCAGGCCCAGGCCTCCACTTAAGGTTACAAAGTTTCAATTATAGAAGATAAATAAATCCCAACAAAAAAAAGGTGGCAGCCATGGAGCTGGAGAGAGCAGGAGGCTAGGGTTGCCCCCTGCGATGGAAGAAACTAAGCTTTCTGCAGCACTGGCCTGCCTTGACCTCCACTTAAGGCTATAAAGTTTCAATTATAGAAGATACATAAAACCCAACAGAAATAGCTGCAATCATGGAGTGAGCAGGAGGCTTGGCTCTGCTCCAGGCTACAAAGTTTCAATTGTAGATGATAAATAAATCCTAGATACCAGGGCCTCCACTTGGGTCGCCAGTGGGCGTGGCCTGCCTGAAAACCACCACAGGACCCTTGCTCAGGCTGCCCCATGCCCCAAGGGAACCACCACTCTGACACTCTGATCTGGGGTAAACCAGCTGGCCCCCAACCATGCATCAGGCCTCTATCCTATCTAATAAAAGACTAATATGCAGATTGACCATCACTCCAACACACAAGAGGGCTGCCCCCATGTGGTCAAAGATCCTGCCTCCATGTGGACACAAGATGGCCACCACAAGATGGTCAGCAGGGGAAGGCAGTTAGGAGGGACCAGGCCTGCAAGAGAAGGCAGTTGATGGTGATCAAGCCTGCAGGAGAGGGCAATTAGGGGTGACCAAGCTGGTAGAGGAGGGAAGTTAGGGGTTACTGGGCCTGCAGGGGGTGGCAGTTAGGGGCAAAAAGGTTGGCAGGGGAAGAGTTATGCATCAATCAGGCAGGCAGGGGAGTGGTTAGGGGGTGAGCAAGTTGGCAGGCAGAAGCAGTTAGGGGCAATCAGGAAGGCAGGCAGGTGAGCAGTTGGGAGCCAGCAGTCCTGGATTATGAGAGGAATGTCCCAGATTGGAGAGGGTGCAGGCTGGGCTGACGCACACCCCCCCATCCCCATGCACAAATTTTGTGCACCGAGCCTCTAGTCTATATTAATAAAAGGGTAATATGCTAATTAGACTGGGAGACATTCCAGATGTTCTTCTAGACAAAGCCATGGTGGAGGGCCTAGGAAGAGACAGTTAGAGGCGATCAGGCCAGGGGGGGAGGGCAGTTGGGGGTGATCAGGCTGCTGGCAGGGGGTATTTCAGTATGACCAGGCCAGCAGGGGAGGGCATTTGGGGGCAATTGGGCCAGCAGGAGAGCAGTTATGGGGTTATCAGGCTAGCAGGCAGAAGCAGTTAGGTTCAATCAGGCAGACAGGCAGGTGAGTGGTTAGGAGCCAGCAGTCCTAGATTGTGAGAGGGATGGCTAACTGCTGGTTTAGGCCCAATCCCATAGGGTCTAAACTAGCAGTCAGATATCCCCCTAGGGGAACCAGATTGGAGAGGGTGCTGGCTGGTCAAGGAAACCCTCTCCCCCCACCCCGAATTTCATGGACTGGGTCTCTACTACTCTTATATCATGAATAAATCAATGCCTATAAACAAACAGATCAAATGAAAAGATTTTGCTCAACCAGCGTCTTCCTCTCTTTCTCTCAGTATGGTCTCTCTCCTTTCAAGCAAGGTTTATCTGAATAAAGAAAACATGACCCAAATTCCCAGTCCTCTTGCCATGATAACTATATATCTGCTTTAATTCTGGCTTAAAATTAGTCCATACTCTAATAGATTTAATATACATGGAGACGTTTGTAAATATAAGTTAAGTATTATGTCTTTATAATAATGAAATTTAGCTTCTGCTTATATACTTAAAAAGAGAAATTCAATTAAGTTTATTAAACTTCTTTTGAATAAATGGCAATTTTAGATCATTCAAACTAGGGAAGAATAAAAATAAACGTTTTTTCCAGTCCTTGGATCTGTGCAAGTAAAATATATAAGACAAACAAATAGAATCAAAATATTAAGTCTTCTTTTTCAAACATGCTTTTGTTCTCATTATTGATATTATCAGTAATAACATTTTAAGGTTGAAGTATCCACGTAACTCTCTTGACTCTTCACTTTTAATGCATAGACACACTGAAAATTCATCACAATCCTGAACTACTATAATCAGAATTATAATAGAGCAGGTAATTAGAGATTATTCATACAAAATAGAGTTGAAATAGGCTTTGCACATATTGACAAAAAATGAATCAAGTTCCTTCCCACCAAATGTGCAAAACTTAATCCAATTCATTTGATACTAAAAACATTAATAGCATGTGGTATTATTCAGACCTTAACCATATTTAGCCTTTTAGATCCCTGTGACAAATAACTTTCTGACCCATTGATTCCTTTAGCTTTATATTTGATTTACATAATAAAATAATATTTTTATGGAAAATGTTTAATTCTAAATCTCCAATTTCTAAGTATCTTACCCATGTTGGGCAAATTTACAGAAATTAAGCTCATTCTTTACCAATTGGAACCATTTAAAGAGAATAAACAGAAAAAAATGTACTATTTTCAGACTCGCTTTGCTGTCTTCACTCCTGCTTACACCACTACTATCTTGAAATATGAGCTATTCTTCATCCTTCAAGTTCAGAGGATTCTAGTGGAAGCATACTTTGGGGGCACTTAATTATGCACTTTTGTCTCTGGTTATTTTGTTTTGAATTGATATTTTATTTCAGGGACCTGTGAATGTTTTTACAATGAAATATTCCTATTTAACTCTTGCCTACAATATTCGTGCATTGCTGCAGTATATCACATGAGAGCCAAGAATTAAAGTTGCCAAAACAATCCTAAATATAGCCATTGGAAAATTAATTACTATGTAGAGAAATAAAACTAGTGACCGCCCCGGTTATTCCAAAGTAGTCATTTTATGATTATGCTTTCTAGACGATCATTCAAATTGAGGATACCATTTCACCTGAAAGTTCTGTCACCTGAAAACTGAAAGACATCAGGATAAAACTAATTTCACTCTACTTTAGATCACTCCTATTATCTGTAGCCCGTGCAGCATTTTATTTCCTAACCCTAGTAGGTCCTTCTCTTAATTTTCCTACTTTTCCCTAACCAGGAGTCAGTCTCTGCCTTGTTACCCAGAATAAAGGTGATTGACCATTTAATAAGGAATTACTGCCATCTTGTGGCTGCCATAATTGAAGGCAAATCATCCTAATGCACTGGACAAGGGGGGAAAACAAGTGTTAAGTGCTCTCTCTATTGTACCTCTGATATAAATCATTAAAGAGACACTACAATGCACATTGGGTTTTCTTAGTGAAAATATGCACATGAGTACCATAAAATTCAGGAAAAGGAGCTCTTTTCCCATTTTATCAAAATCCAACAGAAAATGTAAATCAATCTAAAATAAAGACTTAAGTCTGCAGTGGATAGAAAATTAGGTAGGCAACTAAACAAAGGCATTGATACTTTCTACTACTTACTTCAGCAATTTATCTTCATATTTTTTAATGTTAAGAATTTGTAAAAGGTCATAATTCAGTGGGTTCAAATATTTCTAACTCTGAGGTGACATGTTTGCCACACATCTCAATAGCCCATGTCAGCACCGGAAATTGGCCAAGACCTGCTAATAACCAAAAACAGATTTGAAGTGAATGATTCTCTCAGATCTGTATGGCATATGTTGTCTTC
Organism: Antrozous pallidus; assembly: GCA_027563665.1. Taxonomy (NCBI): domain Eukaryota; kingdom Metazoa; phylum Chordata; class Mammalia; order Chiroptera; family Vespertilionidae; genus Antrozous; species Antrozous pallidus. The sequence goes on along the minus strand of CM050511.1, from coordinate 42,583,806 downwards.
AATATTCTTTCTTTTGACATGTTACAAATTTGCAAATTCTGTGTTTTTAAGTTTCACATGGTATAGCCAGCAATGAGATACTTTGTTCTACAAGTATAAAGCAAAAATCTAACCCTGCTTCTCTGTCAAGATATGTAAAATGCTATTTATAGAAAACATTGGGTTTTTGAGCAAAGGTTTCAAGGTATATTTCATTGATCTGCATGTATCTGTTTGAAGGAAAGACCTTATTAAAACTTGTTATTTAAGTACCTGGAGGTTCAGAAAAGAACATTTTCTCCCCATAAGGCCTTTCTTAGTTCTGAAGTGTAAAATCTTAAATGTTTAGTACAAAACACTCCACCTGGTGGTAGAAGAAAAAGGGTGGCTGCTTTCTGTGAAAGACCCTCAGAGAAAAGATGGAATGAATCAAAAGGATCCACATACACATTTAGTTAGAAGCCATGTAAGATACTCCACTGCAGTTGGTGAGCATCTTAAAAGCAAAATCCAGACAGAATCTGTCTCTCTATAAATCTCTCCACCCTTTCCATTACCAGTTAGGTATTGCTGGCTCTAAGCCATCTGATTTTACTATGATTTATTAACTGCTATGCATTATATATGAGATGCAGGTTTGCTGAAGAGTTACCCTTATGGTCATTGTTGCATACAAATCAGCTACTGTTAGAGAGGTTTATTGCATCACTTTATGCTGCTAGCACTTTTATTAGGCAGTAGTGTAATATGTAACTGGAAAAGAAAACCCTTCCTGTTATATTTTCCCATGTATATTACTAGCAAATGCAGAGCATGTTAAGGACAATAGTCCTTTGTTCTAGTCTGCTTATAAAAAAGAAGAAAAAGCCTCCAGAACAATAGATCAGAAGAAATAAAAACCTGTTGTCTAAATCAAGGAATTGGTATTCTCCAAATCATTGCTACAGCACTGAACCATTTTCTCAGGTAAGACCAACTGAAACGTGAGAAAGAGCAATAATGTGAGCAAAACCAATTTACTCTTGTTAGGAAATTGGAAAAACGGTAGCAGAGATCTAAGCAGATCTGTCTCTGAAATAAGGTACCACAAAACGGTGCTTCCACACTGCTTTTTCACGGGGACCTTTGATTAAGTAATTCAACTTGAATTTCCAGATCAGCTCTCCACACAATGACATGAAAGCTGGCCTGCAGCACCTTTAAACCATGTTTGCTCCTCTCTGGCAGAAACAATCAAGACAAAAGCAGCATTAGCTAAATGGCCTTGGTTCACCTACAGCAACAATGGAGAGAGGACGGATATTGTCTTACGCATCCAACAGAAATGGAAAAGGTGTGACTGATCATATTTTTTAAAAGTGTGGAGAGAGCGGGACGCTTTCCTTCCGATCTGAAATCTTGCCATGTTCCTCTAACCACAAGCACCGCAGTCCCTTTCAGTGGGCATGTGTTATGACGTGTTTCTGAAGAAAGGGGTGATTGTTTGGGAACAGCGTTGTGTCCAAGAAGAATGAGGCAGGTACTCTGCAGCCTTAGCTTTGGTATGACTGGTCCAGGTATACTATCTACAGCATACCTACATACACACATGAACAGAGTTTTAGAATTTCAAGTATATGGATGATTAAATGTATCTGGGTTTTGTTGTTGCTGTTGTTGAAGCCATCCAAAAATGCATTTACTAATTTTTAGAATAGCTTGCATTTCCTCCGAATTGATTTACAATAATTGTAAGTCAGGTGAAGTCATGTGTAAGAAAACCTGGGTGAAAAGGGAGTTTGCAATTTAGTTTAATAGAAAAAAACATTTATTGAAATGTCCACTGTGTCAACTGTTTAGTTTTAAGCACAACAAAGATAAGTGGCTAGTTAGTTGGCATTAGGGATTCTTATTCTCATCAAATATCTGGTTTTTATAGGTATTTTAATGTATATAGAGTATTTTAGCACAAAAACCACCAAAACTCTTACTTAGAAGGGAGATGAGATGCTGAAGAGGATCAGTAAGATGATTTAAGAGAACAAGTTCATACATAGAAAATGCTAAAAAAAAATACCTATTACAGTTTGTATTAAAAATACAGATCCATACTCTATGAATTCATGGGTGCCTTGCTTCTCTCAAGACTTTTTCCATTTCTAGGATCAAAGTTTGAGAAATGTTCTACATATAGAATCACAATTTTGTATTATGACCCCTCCCCCAGATTTTCTTTTAGAGAGCATATTGTTTTCCTCCCCAAAGGTAAATGATTCAGACATACAGAAAATTTACTTTCTGAAAACACACACACACAAGAACTATTAACTGGTATAGAATATTGTTACTAAATGCTTAGTTTTTCTTCAAAAAAAGAAAAAGAAAGAAAGAAAGAAACCACCAAAACAAAACAAACAAACAAACAAAAACTAAAAGCAAAAACATTCTAGTGTTTAAAAGATCTTCAAACTGAGTAATTGGGGAAAAAATCTCAGAAACTAACCCCAAATTACTCTCCTATGCAGTTTGTGCCTTTAAAAAAATCTTTTTACAAATCATTGTATATGATCCCTGTTTTCTGGGTGAATAAGATGAATTAAAATGAACTACACAATCAGAGAGTGGAGAAAATAAGTGTGCAATGTTTATTTCAGTTTCTCTTTCTCTCGGTGACACTGTTTAAACTGATAAACATCGTTTGGCCTTGGCAATCTAGCCCCTCAAGTCTGTGGGCAAACTCTAATTAAGCTAAGTGGTACCTTTCCCAGGGACATCTGCTACCACAAGTTTCAAATATCCACAACAAAGCATAATTTTTTAGCTTCCAGAAACATTGTGATTAATATAAAAGTATTTTTCTTTCCAAAAGGGTCAAGTTACAAAATGAGGTACTGCTTCCGGTATCTTAGAAAGGCAAAACCACGGCTTATTTCACATATTTCTTTACTTTTTATTTCTGCAGGTATATAGATTCTCTCACTCTACAGTTTGACAAGTTCAATAATTAAAACAAATGTAAAGAATTAAACCACAAGCTTTATCATGCAATAAAGGGTAGATTAAAAGCTAAGGTTTCCATCCCCCCTCGACCTCTGTGGAGTTAAGAATTTTCCTTTAAGATAATGTCCCTATATGACAGGTAAAATGAACTATTTCCAGGTTGATGTGTTTTAATATGACTAAAGTAGTATTAAACAACATATACATGACCATTTTACTACATCAGTTTAAATTATAAATTAATTTTGTATGTATAACAATGGGCTTGCTAAAGGCCAATTATATTAATTAATGAATGTAAAGATGTTTCATACTTTGGGTTGTGGGTACACAATGCAATTTTCAGATCATGAATCATAGAAATGTACACTGGAAAACTATATGATCTTATTAACCAATATTACCCTGATAAATTAAATTTTAAAAAGTTTGTTTTAATTATTTTACTTTTTACATTTTTTCTGATGAGAAGAAATGAAATAACATTGTTCAGCCAAATTCCATTTACTCAGTCAAATAAATTGCACAAATGCAAATTTTTACATTTTCTGGTAATCAAAGTTTGCGGGGGGATACATTTTAAAAATACTCATATGGGGAAAAGAAAATCTATGGTTGTGTTCAAGAAGTAAATCTATGGTTGTGTTAAGGACACCTCTCTCAGCAATACTAAACACAAAAGCCAAATATTTATTTGATTCAGCCAGTGTTCAGTTGTGAGTTTAAGGTGAGCATAGTACTGGAATGGTGTATAAGAAAAAAGATATTACATATTGAGAAGGTGAGAGGAAGAGACCTCACATGTCTCAGAAAATTTATGACAGAATTTGATCTTTCTTGTTTTTTTAAGCTAACTGCCTTTAAGTGATACAGATCTGCCCCTTCATCCCTTGTGCTACCAGTAAGAACATGGAGCTGCTTCCTGCAGGCTATCTAGCACAATTCAATTTCATGCATTTCATATATGTCATGCTACATTATAATGCAGCTTACACATATTAAAAATAATTATTGTGCATACCCTTTAGGCTACAGCTTTTGTCACATTGTGCATTATTTACAATCACTTGTAAATCCAGCAAAATACACAGGCAGAGAAATCAAAGCAGGAGGTAGAGTTTGTTTTAATGTGATTATATTGGCATCTGATATGATGGTGTTTGGGACCATATTGACATGAGTGAGGATTCTATGTAGCAACTGTTCAATACCATCCGTTGGACTTCTCTGATAGACCACTTAACTATCTCAGCTTTCCCAGTGATCATCTCATTTATCTAGGATTATTGCACTGAATTTACTGTTTGGTTTTCTTCCAGAACTGAAATGTCAAGTCCAGTGTCATGTATGCAGTAGCTTTGTGCTGTGAGAGCTTCGCAGATCCCCCAAAAGCTGCTAGCAGTTGATCTTTGGATAGAGTTAGAAATAAATAAATCCTCTTTAGCAGATCAATATTCATCCCATTTAATGCTTGATGTGAAACTTGTGGATTTGTGGTGGTAATGCTGATGTACAGCTAATCGTTGAAAATGGGCATTGGGGCTTTTAGAGCATGGCAACATATTGTCAGGCAAGGAGGGAAAGACGTGGTAACACAGCCTGGGAAAAAATCATAAGTTTGAATAAATCTGCTGCACATTTAGAATCTGATTGGGGTGCTTTACTATGTAATACTAAAAACTAACAATGTGGACACCAAATGGATCTTCTATTTAAAGGAAATTTCCGGGTTTGCCCCTCTTTGTGGCACTGTGCACAAAAACTAAGCACCTAACTCATTGTGAGACTCTGGCGCCAGAGAAATAGATATTGCAATATTTTCCCTATGCTGATTGTTGTGATTTCCAATAACTGTAGTAGAAGAAACATTTTAGCATAAAAGCTAGAAACTTTGGGGAGCGGTGCGGTTTTCATATTGGAGACTCAAAGAAAGGAGTAGAGAGCAGTTAGAGAGCAGTGTCTTGCAAAAAAAGACATCTTGCTAGGCTTCAGACATGGTTAATGCCAATAGTTATGGCATTTTTTCTAGTCAACAGTGTAGAAAGTCATACGTCACATCTTTCTTCTACTGCAAAGGTTAAGTTTTCCCTTTTCACTTAAGTCTCATTTTTTGCTGCAAATATATGATAATTCATCCTGTCATGGTGTTCGGCAAAGCAAGTTGGTGCTGGGCATTCTTTGCATGCAATAGCTTTCAGCCTAGCCACATAATCTGTAACGCAGACATTGTGGTTGCCAATGATATACATAAAAATATATGTATATACTTTCAACCATATTTCTCAATTATGAATTTAATATAATGCATGAAAAATATGCACATGATCTCTGTGTGAAAACCTTCACTTGCCAATGTTCTTGCAGACTCGGGGTGCCCTGTTAAATTTTACCAAGCATGTAAACTTATTTGTGTAAAGCGATGCCCTTTAAATAAAGCATAAGAAAAAATGCACTTACTGTTAAGTATAGAAACTAGAGAACCGGGATTGATCTGTTTTCCCAGGAGAAATGATATTCTTTCTCAAATAGTAGATTTTCATTTAGGTTTACTGCAAAATGAAATATTATAATCTTTATATGGAGCGGGGCGGTCATTAAGCTTAAACATGCAGAGTAACATCTGCTGGCTTCAGATAGTCATTAGATTGCTCAGAAGTGTCAGGTCAGCTCCGGTCGTGCAAGTCCCAAACTTTACCACTGATAAATATGTAAGCCTGACAGGAATCTCAGGCAGTCACAGTTCCTTTGATTGGCCAAGGGATACCAGAAAAAATGGCAGGTCATGGTCACAGGATTGTGTTTACCTGATAAATGGTAAATAAGTAAACACAGGAGGAGAATTGTGTTTATGCTTGAGGCCATGCAGGTTGGGAAATAGTTCAGTGCAAGGTTGAAGATGACAATTGGCAAAGTGTGTGGGTGTGTCTGCGATAGCATACACCTGTGTATTCATGCACATGCATGTAGAATTGTGTCCAGTTACCTTATGCAAAAAGGCATAATAATATATGAATATATAAACACCCAGAGACACACTCCATCTATATTGTGATATGTGTATGCAGTAGGAGTACTATTCATCCATAAGTGGGAATATCTGAATAATATTCTAGGACTTGAAAAAGACTAATGTATTTAAAAATATATTTCCTAAAAATGAAAACTTTTATAGAAACTAGGGTGTCTTTTTTCCAGCTCTAAATGTTGAGGTTTATATCAAAGAAGATAAACAGCCTTTGCTCTACACAGCACACCTGTCACTGGATGAATGTTGGGCTAGTAAACTTACTATGACAGCTCTTCCATTAATTTCAAGTGACATGTATGTCAGTATTTTCTATTTCTTTGTTCTATCCAGAAAATAAACATGTTTCAGGTTCTGTATTTTAATTTTAAACAGTTATTAAGAATTTCACAACTGGCGCATTATTTTAAAAATTGGGCCATCAGAAAGCTGACAAGAAATGGTACTTTTTCCATTTGCTACAATAGCTATATTCTCTCATTTGAATTCTAGAGAGTACTAGAGAGCTTCTCAGAAATGAGGAGAAAATGTGCCCCAGGCACAATGCAGAACAGCACACTGCCTATTCTCCTCTCAGTTACCACACTTCTCACCTAGAGAGGACAAACTTGAAAAATGAAAGTCTGATTTTATTAGTTTTCCCATTTTGTATGTGTATTGCCTACTCAGAAACCAAAACAGGTACTGCTTTCTTGCCTTTGAATCTTGCTCTTCTATTTATAATTTTCCTCTTCATTCATTTTTTCAACAAGTAAATAATGAGCATATTTTGTGTGCTAAGCCAAAACATAGCCCTTCATCTGTAGAAGGTTACACTCCCACTTTTTGTTGTTTTCTTATATCCTGAATTGATATATATTCAAATATATTTTTGAGATGTCCACATTTGTTATCAAGTATACAAAGTTATTTATGGAGCAAAATTGAGTTTAAATACTATAAAGATGGCTAAGTTGGTATCTGTAAGGACCACAGTTGATAGATATTCTAAATGACGTGTATATAAACATACAGATATGTAGATAAATAGATAACCAATGGATAGTATGTGCAGTACTATGTGATTATGTGATCCTGGTTATACTTATGAACTACAGAACTACTCTATTCTCATAGATCAGAATCTATCAGTTCAGCAACAGATTGCATTCTCTATGGAAAGCAAACCACCCAGGCCACTATTCACAAAAAGAGTTCCTGTAGGCTCATCTTACTAATTTAGGAAAATTAAGACAAATTTCCACTAGAAATTTAGCTAATGAGGCACTGCAAAAATATAGCTACAGTAAAAAATTAAAGTAAAAACACAATGACTTAGAAACTTATTAAAAGGATCATTTTAGAAGGAGAAGGAGTATGTAGAATAAATTTATTTGTTAAAACAGATATATGTATAGTATAGAATTAAAAATCATGTTACAATAAGGAGGGAAGTTCTACAATCCTCTTCTCTGAGAGTCTGCAAAAATAATCTATTGCCCCAAATATTGACTGATAAATTTCCAGAGAAGTTAATATGACAAAATGGTGGAGTCACATAATACTTGAACATTTTTTTAGCGCAAATTTCTAAAAAATTTTATTATACCATAGTGGTCTATGTAAGAACTAGGAAAATTAAATTAGGGCAGAGGGGCCCAGAGTCTAGAAGGTTCCGTATTGTGAAATGTCTCCCATGGACAAATGTTCAAAAGAGACAGGACTTGAGTCCCTGGGTGGTTGACACTCTATCAGTGCATTCCGTCTCTGCAAATAGTCTGTGATATTTTAACTAAAATTTGCCAGAAAAGCTATTTAAATGTGGAAGTTTATTACCTTACCTCTCTTCCACTAATCCCTGTTAAAATATTATAAATAACACAGAGCTTAGAGTTGCAAAACAGAGACCCAACAAGTCTTAACTGAAAATCTTTTTGTAAAAGATTCAACTAAAACCTTACAACTGATAACTAAACTAACCCACTTTGATCCATATGAATTATCTATAGACCTAATTCCTATTATCTTTAAAAAATAGGGAAGGGAAAAATCCCCTCATATTTTAAGCAGATTATTTCATGGGCTTTCCTTTAAAAACATCCCTTGAGATTCCATGGCATTTTTGTAAGTCACTTATTCTTAGGAGAATGCTCCAGTTTTACAAGCCTGCAGTGCCTTCTCATTGCTGGGATATGTGGTGGTTACTTGAAAAGCCCTCATTTATGAAGACAATGAATGGATAGGATTTTACACACAGACAATGACAGAGAGACAAGAGAGCTACTTTGAAGTTCAAATAATTTGACAAGTTTTGGAATTCCTAAAAAATAATGAAAAGGATCTTTGCTGATTTTTTATTTTGTTTTTGTTCTGTCTTCATTTCACAGAGTCGGGTTCAGGCAGGAAGCACAGCCTACACAGCTCAGCCAGATTTGGAAGGATTAGTTACAGCAAAGAAGGCCATCCTGTGAATCTGAGTCATTTCTTTTAATAGTAGCAATTCTAAAGAAAAATCAGATTCACATGCATATAGACATGGTAAATCCTACCTTTATGATAAAGACTAGAGGCCCCGTGCATGAAATTCATGCACAGGTAAGATCCCTAGTTATGATAAATATATCTGATCAAACATTTTGATATAAAATTTATCTAGAAGTCATTTACACTTATTGGGATGTTCTTCTCTATAGTGATGTTTTATTGGACTTTAAATAAACAAGTGGGTTTTCTTATTTCTGAAGAAAAAAATGTGGTTTTAGTTACAACATTAAATAAAATACTTAGTTTGGCATGGGCTTCGTGTTTCCTCAATATGGCATCATCAGTTGCTTTTAGAGACCAGCAATGGTAAGAATAAAAGGATTTAAGCAATCAAGGTGAAAAAGACTTCCCATTAATTCTAAGAACAACTCAGATGATGTTAAAGGTGAGATAGCGATCTACATTTTCCACATTGCTTTGAAACTAAACTGTGAAATAGGAAAAAAGTTTTTTCAAAATTGGCAGGAAAAAACACACACCATATCCTTTGAAATATACCACACTCAAAGATATACTAGTATTTTGAAATATCAGTAAGGACTTTTTTCTGCTATACTTAAAATTGTTTCACTCATTAAAGGTTAGCCTTTTACCTGCTGCACTTCAACCAGCCCCCAAAATCTGAAACAATCATGAAACAAATGGACTAATTTAAGTAAAAAGTTAACTAGCTAAATTGTAATTCTATGTCCTGTTGCATTATATTCTCACTGGGTTTGTTTTTCAGTATTCTCTGTCTATGGGCTAATGGATTTATGATTATAAAAATGAAATTAAAACATTTTAATGATAATGGATTTGTAATTTCCCCCCAAACTTTGATCCAAAAACCACTGCACAAATATAGTACCATCAGTGGTACAAAGAATGCCAATACTTAAGATAGCAACTTGATAGAGCCAGGCAATAGTACATATGCTATTCCAAACCCCACAAGACAAATATTGCAAAAAAAATCTTAAAACACAAGAACCTAACTATTGGTAGAGACTGAATAAGTCCATCAGAACTCATGTATCTATTTCTTATTATATTGCAAAATATCATTTACCTTTTCTTTCTCATCATGTATCCAATTAAAACATCACAGATAACAATTATTTATTGTTAACAATTAGAAAACTCACTTGATCAATTAGTATAAGGTTTTATCATTGTTGTGATATTAAAGCTTGCATATTCTATTTACTAAAAAGGAGTTGCTAGATTTTAAAATTCCAAGAATCATCGCGATTTTGTTTAAAATTGTGGCTTGTGTTTTGCTTGGTGTATAAAAAACCAACACAATCTCATTTATTCATACATAAAATTAAGGTAAGTTCAGTTAGGAAAGTAAAGAATTAGAGTACTTATTTAAAATTAAAACTATAATTTCACTGATAGCTGCTTTGCTATAGAAGTTAGACAGTATTCAGTATGTAGCAAGCTATAGAGCAAGCTAAGAAAGACTTGTTTTGTCAATTACCCATCTATTTCGTGTGAAAGTGATTTTAGAAAAATTAAAACAATTATCAAGACAATTGCCACAAATATATACTTTTTGTATGTGTAGAAATACTGATCTTACTGCTTTTTATATTGATTAATAAATGCAAAAATTAAGTTTGCCAAAACATATTCTCTGGCTTTATTTAAAATGAAAATATTAACAAAAATCTATAACAAAAAATAACTTAGATCAAAAGCAGTTGCAGAGACAAGTAGGAGGTTTCTCTTTTCCTATCTCTCTTTCCCATCAAACACACATGCACACATGTGTCCACATGTGTCCACACATATACACATACACATACAAACACATCCACATTTGTGTACTCACCTAGAGACATTTACACAGCTATTTTGTTGCTTTAATTTATCACAGTTAATCAAAAGTCCATGTCTAAGTGTCATTCCTTCCTTTTTACTATATAATAAGCAAGTACGATTTGAATTTATTTGCCTAACTAGTCATCTTAGAAAAAAACAACATCCATCAGCCTTTATTTACAGAGATATTTAACTAAGCCTTACTTAACTTGTTCACTGTCTTTTCCTGTAATCCCGTGGATAATGAAAAAAATGAATAGATCTACAACTACAATAGCATGCAATAATCTTTAGAATATAATTGAACAAAATTTGTGAGGTTTGAGGTCAATGCGATCTTTCTGTTCTCTGGTGTGAAAGGACAGCAGAGGGAGCCCCTGCATGACTTAACAAAAACAAAGGCAAGCTGGAGAAAAAAAGACTTCTAGATTTGAAATTAGGCTTGGTGCCCTCTGCTGGACTTCCTAATAAAAGTGCAGATTTCAAAAAGAAATTTGTAAGAACTGAATTCTAAACTTAAGCATAGCTTATGCTTTTGCCAGTCATAATGAAGGACATAGCAACTAAAATAAAACTAATTTTAATGTTTTTGAATTAAAAACTAAATAGATTCCTTACCTTTTTTTCATGAAGTATGAGTTTGATTAATCAAACACATTTCTGTGAAAAATCACATTTATCTAAAACTCTCCATAACACTATATTTTCTAGAATCTTAATATGCAATGAATGAACTATGACATTCTTATGACAGTAATGCAGGTATTTCATTTTAACATGAAATAGTTTTAGAGTGGGTGGGAGGAAATCTGTTTAAGAGGGTTTTGGATAGTGCTTTTACTGACTGAATGATAAGTGTGGTTAATAAATGTGTTCTTCTTATGATAGCTCAGCAATTATTCCAATTACTGAAAACCATTTCAATTTTTTCAGGCTTCTCAGTTCTTTGAAGAACATTTCCAAACATGATGTGTTTTAATTCAGATTGTTTGGTAATGGAATTACTTTCAATTTCATTTACATATATATTAAACATAAATAAGAAGTTATTTGTTACAATTTCCAATGGTAAACAAAAAAATCTCTGGAGATTTCATATCATATTGTATTAGACATATTCACTTGCAAACAAGATATTTATGAAGTCCACTTTGCAAACGGCTTGTCATTTAACTTAGCCAATATATTTAAACGCCATGTAATAAAGCACTACTGTACTTTGATTTAAAAGTGTAACAAGTCTGGACAATATTCCTTCATAAATACTTTGTCATGATCTTATGAATATTGAAAAGATCCATCTATATAAAATAAGCCAGTTTTTTTAACAACAAAGAGATTTTTTTTTTTTGCTGTTTTACTCCCAGTTTAGAATGAATGGACTTGTCATTTTTATATTAAAGGTATTTTTAGTCTATATAAATATGACATTACTTTCAAATTATACTTAAAAGATACTTAGATAGGAACTATAATGCTGAAACATAAATGCTGTATGTCTACAATGTAGCACTAACTTGCAAAAATTATACTTGTTACTTAAGTTAGGAAGTTTCTTCAAGCAAGAAAGAAAAACTTACTATTCAACCTATTGAAAATAAGCAACATTTCTTTCTCACCTGCTCTGCAACATGAACATTTAGCCTGACCAAGCCCATCAGAAATGATATAACATAAAAGAGGAAAGTTTCCTGAGTTGTTCCTTTGTGTTTGTGTTTATATAGAATATGAAGAAAAATTGAACATCAATCTAATTTTGAAAATTAGTACTGTATGTCTGTGTTTGGAGCCGGGATTGTACAGGAAAGGGGTAAATGTGGGCTGACGATGCATGAGAATTCATTAGTTGTATGTTAGTGTTGATCTTTCAGGCATCCAGTTTCTTGTACATATTTGCTTCTTTTGAAGCCAGTAAAATTTTAAAGAATAATGGCAAGTACAGAAAAGCAACCAGAAAAATCCAAATTTTTAGCATGAAACCTGTAATATCTATCTTTTAAAAGTTTTCAATAATACAAGAAGTATAACATTGAAACTCCAAATGTTCAGAAAGTTTAATGTGATAAATATTTATTCACATTTCTAGAAAATTGAATAGGAACTAAACTAGATGTACTTTTGATTCAGACTAAAGATTCATTTCTTCATTAGACAAATATTTGGTAGCTCATATGAGTTAGGCACAATCAAATCTGGGAATGAATTATGCTTTCATTTCACAGTAAACTAACATTAATAAGCCATGTATCATATTCTCTCCTAAAATGCTAATGTAATACTCATAGAGCTAAAACACAGTTCATCTATCCACAGCAAGACATGATTTTATAGAACGTGTTGGAATTCTTCATTGTGAATAACTCAGTTTTAAATGTTTATGGATTTTAAAACCTCATTTAATTATTTTTGTTTTTTTAATTATCAAAGCTTTCTGAAGGCTTCCCTGTTTCCTAAATTTGGGATTGCTGTATTAGTAAAATTTTGAAATAAATAATTTCTTCCTTTTTTTTTTAGAGTAGAGCTATATATGGTAGAACCTATTAACTTCAAAATCTAAAGGGAACAAGATTTTAACAAATATTGACAATATGGATGAAATTATGGTGAACACTAGAAAGTACAAACTCAGTATGAAAGTGTTCAGTATTTATGGTTCTTATCTTTCTGTTTCTCTCTCTCTCCTACCTCTCCCTCTACATATCTCTATCTCCATATCTCTATCTATAACTCTATTTCTGGATATTTTTATTTGATTTCATTTTTATTTTTACTTTTTAAAAAATCTTTATTGTTGAAAGTATTACATATGTCCCGTTTTTTCCCAACTGATCCCTTCTTGCCTGCCCCTACCCCAGGCCTTCATCACCCTATTGTCTGTGTCCAGGGGTTATGCATATAAGTTCTTCAATCTCTCTGTCATTATCTATTTCTAGCTCTAGCTCTTCTGCTTTCCTAATGTGTGTGTGTGTGTGTGTGTGTGTGTGTGTGTGTGTGTAAGAAATGCAATACCTTTTATCAATGAATTAACTCTACATTGATTTTGCCAATAATTTTATCAGTCTCACTCATACCCAGCTACTTTCCAACCCTATTAGTTCATAATATTCTCTATGCCTTCTATGTGTGTGGGGGGGGGGCGGGGGCGGAAGGGGGATGTATTTAACAATATACCCTGTTTCCCCGAAAGTAAGACATCCCCCCAAAATAAGACCTACTCACTGTAATATAAGGCATCCCCCCAAAAAATAAGATCTAATGCATCTTTGAGATCAAAAATTAATATAAGACACTCTCATTTTCGGGAAAACAGGGTAGTTTCTTGTATGCCATTGATTCTCTAATTTTTTCTCTCTAATTTGTATTTCCAAATTTTTGTGAACAAGTTGTATCATCTAGAACTAATTGAAATGTCATTTCTTTTTTTGAAGCTGACCCTAATTTTTAACCTACGTGCTTTATCTGAATTCTCATAATATTTTATAATATTTTATTTAAGGATCTTTCAGTGCTGAGCATATTTATGACAGTTATATTTCATCTTCATTCAGTATAAGTTCTAGGTACTCTAAAAGTAAGCTTTGTGAGGATCAGTGCATCTCTGACTGTGCAAAGCATGCTGAACATGTTATTTTGTAAACAAAATTTTCACAAATAACCATAATTTATAATCTATTTATTTTCATTCTTACTAAGAATATCCCTGAGGTCTACTGTGCTATAAGCAACATAATATCCCAACCTTCAGGCTATTTTGGCTTTCAGGATGCTGTAAAATTGGTTTATCAAATGATGAATTATGGTATTTAGATTTAACACTTTAATTGAAATTAAAAAGTATCTTTATTGCAAATCATTTTTCAAGGAGTGGCAATTTTCAAGATTATGCTTTACATTGGGAAAATATATCTTAGAAAATTTGAAGGAAAATTATTTAGGTTTTTTAAGTATGTGAATGATAAATATATATTTTCACATCTCATAAAGCTATCTCAATGGGAAAATAATAGATAAAATTAATACAAATATGTATGTAATGAATACTACACTATAAGGAAGTGTTGCTAAGAAAAGTTTTTCTGAAATTAATTTTTGTGTATTTAACATACTGATGGGCTAGATTTTTATGTCACACATATACATGAAAAGAAGATTCAGAATATGTAATCATTTACTTTTTGATATCAATAGTGATACAATCATAGTATTCATAAATATATATATATGAACATTTAGAAATAGCACTGTTGCAAAGATAAATATTTACCTTTTGCCTTTTCAACATGCAGCTAGACCACATTTTAGCTTCATGTCCATGTTAGGTAGGGTCACATGACAAGTTTTAACCACTGGAATATGGATGGAAGCGATATATGCCACCTCAGGCTTAGCCCATAAATCTTCTCACCAACAAAATCCCATGCTCTCTCTATTTCCTTCAAAATGACTCTAAGGCCTTAGAAGATAGTAGAGCTACACTATGGCATGAGCCTTAGTTCCTGAATCATCACCTGGACATGTCCACCAAGAAAATTTATTGAACCATCCATGCTCGACTGTTATAGGCGAGAAAATGTTTCATTATGTGAAACCACTAAAATTTTGGTAGTATTTGTTGTAGCATGGGCCAACTCTATCATAGACACATTAGTAAGTCACACTATCTTCTTTGTGACCTGTAGATGTAGCTCATATAGAAATGTGCATAAAATAATTCAACTTATAAAACTGGGTTAGACCATCCAAGAAGCAGAACACTTTTTTGTATGTGATACAATTCAGTAAGAATAAAAATGTTCATGAGCCACATTTTTCCTCATAATGAAATTGTATTTACTGAACTACATGGAGAAAATGCGTATCCGTAACTGTTACATTACATTTATTAAGAAAATGTCACTGAGAAAACTGAGATTAACATTAAAATCATAGTGCCTGGAATTACTTGAGAAATAACATGGATATAGCTCTTGTCTTTCATTTTAATACCTGATAGCAACCTAGAGTTCACAAAGAGAATTCACATGTATTATCTCATTATATCATCAAAGGAAAATTTCAAAGTAGATACTATTGCCAATCCCTTTTGGCAATCAGGCAACTAAAAGTTAAAGAGGTTCTTGTCAGGGTGCAGGTTGGGGGAGAAGCTGGGTAGAGGGGACCAGTGAAGGGATTGAACAAAGAAGAAAAAAGAAAACTCATGGACAGGGACAGCAGTGTGGTGATTGTTGGCAGGAGTAGGAGGAAGGGGGGAGTATGGAGGGCGGTGGGGAAAGGTATAGGTGGGATAAGTGGTGGTGGATGGAGACTTGACTTGTGGTGAACACACAATACAGTATATAGATGGTGTGTTGTACAATTGTGCACCTGAAACCTACATAATTTTGTTAACCAGTGTCACTCCAATAATATCTAGAAAGAGAGGGACTTCTGATTCTATACAGCTAATAGCAGCAGAACTTGGGGAAAGTGACTCCATTTCAAACAATGCAGCTATTTCTGAATATTCTGTCAGAAAGTCTCCTAGTACCAGGCATTATCTTGAAGATACTAAGAAAAGAGATTGACTCCATGTGAGCTACCCTGTCCCAGGGTTATGGCATCTTTTCTTCATTTGACCTAGATAAGATAAAGCATATTCTGTGTCTGAGTGGAATCCATTCTACCATTTCCTAGGAAGAGCCTTCTGGATACTCAGAAGCCTTGGGAGAGTCCTAATAACCAGAGGTTCTAGCCTATGTCAATTCTCAGTACTCTTCTCCTCATATGCCCACAACTACGGGGCTCTGCCTAGAGGGAGCTCTATCCTGTCCATCATCCAACCACCAGCTTCACCTCAGAAGTCTCTGCTCTAGTTAACCTCCTTGGAGAGCACTGAATCTGAAAAGCCTTTTTTCTTTTTTTCTGTGCCTGATGTGATTATCTGAAAGAAAGACTGCTCCAAATCTCTAATCAAGGCACATGCCTGGGTTGCAGACTCACTCTCTAGTAGGGGGCATGAAAGAGGCAGCCAATCGTGTTTCTCTCTCATCATCTCAGGCATTATGTTTCTACTTTAAGCTGCAAGACCATGGTGGTAATTTGGGCCCTAAACAGACTCTCCATGGTCCTAGTTCTTCGAGTTGTTTTCAGTGCCTTAAAAAAGCATGCCTCAGAGTAGCCTAATCCTACTGGATAAACCACACATTTCATAGAATATTCTATTTGTGTCTTATACACAACAGTTTTTTTAATAGACAATGATTCAAATCATTATAATATTGAATAATTATATGTGCTTAATAAATGTTATGTGTTATATGCTTTTAAGTGCATTGTCTCATATACTCCTCACAATGAGCCAATGAAATGAATACTATTAGTGACTCTGACTTATAGATGAAAAAGGCTTAGAGAAGCACGAAGGAAGTTAGCTAATTAAGGTCGGAGCAAGTCACTGAAAGGACTGACTCTAGAGGCCTCTTCTTTCTACCACCAAAGCCCTTGCTCTTAACTAATCTTGGCTTTGTTATATTATTTCTTCTTTGAAATAATAGCACTTCGTCAAAAGAAATCTTAAGGTTTGAATTTGGCGGGGGGGGGGGCCGGGGCAGGGAGATGAGCAGAAGGCTATAAAAATGTTCCTCACATTTAACAGATTCCATGTGTGGTGCACAACCATCTGTCTTCATGTCTTCCTGAGAGCCAATGTATAATATTGTATTTGAAGTCCATGTTAACCATAATAAATTCACAATATTTGAGACAAACTATTTATATTTTCCTTGTTCATGAAGATAAGAATACAGAGATACTCATCCATGCCT
The DNA here is from genome assembly GCA_027563665.1 of Antrozous pallidus. NCBI lineage: Eukaryota > Metazoa > Chordata > Mammalia > Chiroptera > Vespertilionidae > Antrozous > Antrozous pallidus. The sequence goes on along the minus strand of CM050511.1, from coordinate 42,566,688 downwards.
GTCTAAGCACTTGGGACTGTGCTTTTTGAAATTTATATGAAAAATTATGTGTATTATATAAAATTTTCAAAGTTTATGGTTCTTATCCTATTGTAAATCACAGAACATAAATTTATTACGATACTTTTATTATTAGTCTTAGCTCTTTCTAACTGTTAAAATGTCAATGAATCAAAGAGCAATAAAAAACACATGAAATTATATAATAATTACTAGATGCCCAGTGCACAAAGTTCATGCAAAGGAGGTATGTCCCTCAGCCCAGCCTGTACCCTCTCCAATCTTGGATCCCTCTCACAATCCAAGACTGCTAGCTCCCAACTGCTCACCTGCCTGCCTTCCTGATTGCCCCTATCTGCTTCTGCCTGCCAGCCTGTTCACCCCCTAACCACTCGCCTGCCAGCTTGTTTGGCCTGAACTACCCTTTCCCTACAGGCCTGGTCACCCCTCACTGCCCTCCCCAGTAGGCCTGGTCCCCTGCAATAGCCCTCCCCTGCAGGCCTGGTCACCCTTAACTGCCCTCCCCTGCAGGCTTGATCACCCCCAATTGCCCTCTCTTGCAGACCTGGTCCCTCCCAACTGCCCTCCCCTGCTGGCCAGCTTGTGGCAGCCATCTTGTGTCCACATGGGGGCAGAATCTTTGACCACCTGAGGGCAGCCATCTGTGTGATGGTCAATTTGCATATTATTCTTTCACTAGATAAGATAGAGGCCTAGTACACGGGTGGGAGTCAGCTGGTTTGCCCTGAAGGGTGTCCCAGATCAAAGTGGGGGTTCCCTTGGGGCATGGGCAGCCTGGGAAAGGGGCCTGTTGTGGTTTGCAGGCTGGCCACATCCCCCGACGACCCAAGTGGAGGCCCTAGTATCTGGGATTTATTTATCTTCTATAATTGAAACTTTGTAGCTTTAAGCAGAGGCCAAGGCAGGCCCCAGCATGTGGAAAGCTTGGCTTCCTCTACTTCCAGGGAAACCCAAGCCTCCTGCTCTCTCTGTGGCCACAGCTATCTTGATTGGGTTAATTGGAATACTCACTCCTGATTGGCTGGTGGATGTGAATTGTGGGTGTAACAGAGTTACAGTCAATTTGCATATTACTCTTTTATTAGATAGGATAATAATTGATTTAATTAAAGTTGTATCTTTTTATGTATATAAAAAGCATATAAAGTAAGTACAGATTATATAAATGGAGAATTGTGGTTTGATAACCAAGATTAAGTAATTGTCTTAAGGAAAAATAAATTGTGTGTGAGCAAGGATAAAATTCAGTTATTCTGACAGTAGAGTTTGCCTTCTAATCTTTCCACATCCAAACATGGCTATTGAACAAATGGGGGAAAGGATTTGTTTAACAGAAATGTCCTTTAAAGTTAATCCTGCTAGAAATACTCAATTTGGTGTTTTGAATATGTTAGTTTTAGAAAAATTTTATCCCTTGAAAGAAGTATTGTTTTATGCAACAAAAGGAAGCATCTTTTAAAAGAATCTAATAACAAGCATGAAGAAGTAGCCAAAAGAGTACACACCAATAACTAAATATATCAGCTTTAGATGGATTAATGGAAAAAACTTAAACCAATAAATTAGAGAAAAAGAAGGAGGGTGAAAAGTCAAAGTATTTATTTTCATTAAATATAACATCATTCAAAGGTACTTTTTATAATTTGTCTCCACCCAAGATCATGCTTTCATTGATTTTAGAGAAAGGGAGGGAGAGAGAAATAATCATCCACATGAGAGTGTAACATTAATTGGTTGCCCCCTGCCTGCACCCTCATCAGAGGATTGAGTCTGCAGCTGGGCCTGTACCCTAGCACTACAACCAAAAGAACTATAGCTGCCAGGGCCAAAAGAATTTTTAAGAGCTAACTTAATTGAACTACTTCCTGTTACTGAGGACTGTTTCAAATGCTTTATTTTAATTAATTTTTACTCCCCAAATACCTGAAGGTTATTATCCCCCTTTTCTACATAAGGTAACTGTGGTATGAAATGGTTTCCAATGAATGTTGATTTCTAAGAGCCTACACCATGATTTAAGCCCAAGTCTGACTCCAGCTCTCTTGCTAATATTATGATGATTTTATCATCATCATTGTTAGTAAGAGCTGTGTATTATTGAAGTTTTCCATTTCAAACATTCTGCTAAATTCAAAACCTAAATTATGCTACTGCAGTTTACATATATTATATCTCTGAAAAGCAACCATATTGAGTCTACTGAGGCTGTAAGTAAAATGACTTTCTTTCTGACATCATAAACTCCATCTGGAATCTGAAAATAAGAGGCTTTTTGCCTCTTGCACTGTCATCAGTCATATATATTTTTTTGGTTGGAAGTTGGCAGTGGGACAAAATGGAAAGCACCACAAGCTATTTGGGATAGACATTCCTTTAAGAGAAAGGCTTAGATGAGTGCATTCACTTTCTAAAACCATCGTGTGTGTATGGAAAGACCACTTGGCACTGTCAATAGCTATGCAAATGACTTCTCCTCTACCACTCAACATTCTACTTTCTTTCTACCTCTTCTGTTTCAGTCAGGTTTGAATCCTGGCTCTCCCGCTTAGCCTCTCTGTGAGCAGGAGCAAACTATTTAATTTATCTCTGCAACAGAATCCTATAAAATGTAGGTAAAAATCCTATAAAATAAAGGTTAAATAAAAAAGAACATGCCTGATTAGGTTATTATAAGGATCAAATGAGATAAGGCATGTATGGTGCATAGAACAATTTCCAGCATTTAGCAAGTGCTTACTCAATAAATACTAAATACACGTTTTAAAATTGAAAGAGCAAGAAATGGATTTCCAGTTAATAATAAATCATTGTAGATTAATGCTAAAATTTTAAAAGCATCTTTTTAGATATGTGGGATATTTTCCCATTCATTGGAGTAGTGAAGAAACTGAAGTTAGAGCTATTAATTGTAAGGACACAGCGTTTCAGACAATATGAATATGAGGTTCCATAAAGTACTAAGGATTGGCACAAATTGTTATTTTTTTCTAAAGTGTAATTTTTTTCCTTTGCTGAAAGAAATGGTGTATCTGAAGCTTTTCATAGTTTGAAGAGAATTTGATATTTTTCCTCATTCATATAATATTATCTCTTGCAGAGACAGTTTTCCCTCTTTAATGAGAGAAAAGAAAAATGAATTCACATTTACAAATATAAATCATAACAACATCATTGCCATTTATCTGTAGAAAAGAATATTTATAGAGGCATGGGCTTCACATTTTTATAGAGACACTACTCCCAGCTACAATTAGGGAACAGATTTGTCTAGTATCTAAATCTCAAAAGCATAGTCTTCTCAGGTTCTTCAATGTAAGTTGTGTAACAGGCACAAACAATGTGGTGGCAATGTAAAGAACACAGCACATAGATGTGTGTGTGTGTGTGTGTGTGTGTGTGTGTGTGTGTGTGTGTGTTCATATCCTGAATTTACCATTTAAGAGCTACCTATGTATCTTTGGACAAATCATTTAACTTTCTTGAGCTGAAATTATTTTTCAACATCCCATACTTTATAGAAAGATTACATGTAAACATGTGTCTAAAGCACTTATTACACAGCCCTGCAGATGGTAGCTATTGGAATTTGAGTTGATTTAAGCATTAAATAGCAGGTTGAAAGAGGGGCCTTTAAACATCCCAAACATGAGATTCCTTAAGCCTATGAATCTTCAAATTCTGACATATAGCTTTCTCTCTAAACATAAAATGTATGCCTACCTTGTGTAATTCAAAATCCCTACCTTACACATGATAAATAGAATCATCCAGCTGCGGTCACTAAATTATGAAAAATCAGTACTTTCTGCTGAATGAGTAAGAGGTATTCCAGATACCTCTCATTGCCAAATATTTTGATCATCATCTTATTAAATCTATGCCTACTAATACCCAAGCTTGTTTCATCACTGGTGTGAAAATCAACAGACACACAAATAGCAACAAAACAACTCTCTTTATGAAAGCACACCTTCTAACATAATAATGAGATTAATCCGAGGACTTTTGGATATAATGGAAAATGTACATTCATGGTTTATACAACCTTCTTGATTAACATATTGAATGAGCCAGAATAGAAAGGAGAGAAAGATAGCATGTTAGATTGGAGGGAAACTCTCTAGGATTTGTCTCATAATATTTAAAATATCTAAGAACTGATGAGGGTACATCTTTGATTCAAAGCACTTGATGAAACATAATCAGACTTAGAGGGCCAGAGACCACACTATAGTTCATCAGAATAAAATGTAAGCATTTTCTACTGAAGACCCTGGAACTTAAAAAATATTGCATTTTTGCCCAGAGGGCAAACTTGGAAGGTGGGATTTTCTATCCAGGAAAACGAGTAGGTGCTAGTCAATTTCTGATCATAGGTGATGCTAAATGGACTAATTGCTGACATTGTGGAACGATAGAAGAGGAAAATCTTTCCTCATCTCTTTGTTGACAAAAATGGCATTGTTTATAACAACCCAAAAGCTCAACTTTTAGCTTTAAAATATTATTAATTCTCAACTCCAAGACCATGTGGGTTCCTGCGACAGTGAGGAACTGACGGGTCTGTTCCAGTCACGAGTACGGTCCAGAGATGTGGGACGATGACGACACCTTGCCATGCTAGCAGTCGGCAGCTGTGCATGGCTGCAGGCGGCCCAGGACCAAACCAGAGAGGATGGATCTTGCATTGCCACGATGTGTCCACCATCTGGATACCATTGCTGACATGTACACATAAAGAATTATTTGACACTGAAACTGGGACTCAGAACAGTTGGACATTGAAACTGAGACTGAAACATTTTTTGTTCTTATACATTTATTTCTAGTATGCAGAGGCAAGATATTTTTGAAGAAAAGAAACAGGGGAGAGTGATTGATATAGAGGCAGAGAGGCACTGAACAGGCTGTCAAGCTACAGGGGGAAGGCTGGGGTGGATGGGAGGTGGATGCTGGGGGAGATCAACCAAAGGACTTGCATGCATGCATATGAGCATAACCAATGAATGAAAGACACTGGGGCAGGGAGGCGAAGAGGTGGGGACATGTGCTGGGGGGTAAGGAGGCTGGGGGGAGGATATTGGGGTGGAAAAAGGAAAACTTATGTACTAATATTAAATATAAGTTATACTGCAATAAAAAGCTATTCCTCCAGAAAAAAATAAAAAATAAAATAAAATATTATTAATTCTCAACAGACATTGCAATTTTAATTTTTGGCCTTGACCAACTTCACATCATAAATATGAAAAAGTAAGAGGGAAAGAAAGAGAATAGAAGGGAAAGGTAGTAAAAGGATGATTTAAAAAAGGAGGCAAAAAAAACATTGATATTACAGATCTGAAGAAACTTGTTAATGATAGTACGTATCATGAAACAATATTTTATTATGTACATCTTTATATTATTTTGAATCTTATCTTAAAATATTTCTTTTACTCATTATCAAGATATTTCCATTTTTCAAAACCTATTTTATTCATCCTAATGCTAAGATATAAAGATGCTTTGCCTCTCTTTTTTCATTCTTTATTTCTATTAATCCTTCCTTGTATTTTTTTATATTACTGTTCCTTTGGCTACTCGTAAAAGTGACTATGACTCTTAATATAAAAAACTAATACTCAAGATATGATTTCTGATTGTGATTCTCTCATGATACTTTGTGTTAATGGAGGGAAGCCTCATAAACACACAATTTCCTTCTTTTAAATAATAGCTTCCAGAAGTAGCTATGTTCTGGCCACAGGAGAGATTCTTATGAGATGATTGATCTAAAGTTTCTTTAAGGCTATAAAGGACTTTATAAATTTAAGAAAGTGCATTAAGAAAATATATCCCCAAATAACAATTCACCAATGAGATAAGCAAGAATCTTGACTTTTCTGATTTTCATATATATATTCCTAACATTTGAATCCATTGAGGATATATTAAAAGCCCACTATTCTGGAAAATATTATAGTATTTTAAAAATATGGCTACAAAGAGCAAAAGAAGATTTGCGTCTCTGGAGAAAAGATCTACTGATTGAATGCCATATAGAAAACAATTTATTCACCTTAGGAAGATGAAAGGATGAAAAGACCCCAAAGGGTAATAAAACTTAATTCATATTTTTGGAACACAAAAGTCTGTCTTATTGAGCTTGGTAGTTGGAAAAGTATTTATAATTTATTAAAGTATTTGTAAAGATAACCTAAATAGTGTCCAAGGAAATTTTCTAAATAGATTTTCAAAACTTTACTTTTTTAAATTATATCTCTATATCATTATTTGAGAAAAATCCATTTAGAACTATGAAGTTATTATTTTTGGAACTTGTTCTTCATTAAAATAACCAAAAACAATTCTAAAGTAATTAAAATATAGTTGCAATGTACTAAAAATAATAAGTCATTTTGCAAAAACAAAATTATTTTTATATTTAAAACTAGAAGCCTGGTGCACGAAATTCGTGCATTGGGGAGCAGGGGATGTCTCCTAGCCCAGCCTGCACCCTCTCCAATTTGGGACCTCTCAAGGTATGTCCGACTGCTGTCTAGGCCCGATCCTGGTTGGATCGGGCCTAAATGGGCAATCGGACATCCTTCTCACAATCCAGGACTGCTAGCTCCAAACTGTTCACCTGCCAGCCTCCCTGATTGCTCCTAACCGCTTCTGCCTGCCAGCCTGATCACCCCCTAACCACTACCCTGCCAGCCTAATTAATTTTTAACTGCTCCCCTGCCAGCCTATTTGCCCACAACTTCCCTCCTCTGCTGGCCTGGTCACCCCGAACTGCCCTCCCCTGCAGGCTTGATCGCCCCTAACTGCCCTCTCTTGCAGGTCTTGTCCCTCCCAACTGCCCTTCCCTGCCAGCCTGATTGCCCACAACTGCCTTCCCTTGCAAGGCCTGGAACCTCCAATGGCCCTACCCTGCTGGCCATCTTGTGGTGGCCATCTTGTGTCCACATGGGAGCAGGATATTTGACCACATAGAGCAAGCCCTCTTGTGTGTTAGAGTGATGGTCAATCTGCAAATTACTCTTTTATTAGATAGAATAGAGGCCTGGTGCATGGGTGGGGGCCAGCTGGTTTGCCCTGAAGAGTGTCTCAGATCAGGGTGGGGGTTCCCTTGTTGTGAGGGGTGGCCTGGGCAAGGGGCCTGCGGAATTTTTCAGGCTGGCCATGCCCCCCAGCAACCCAAGCGAAGGCCCTGGGATCTGGGATTAATCTATGTCTACAATTGAAACTTTGTAGCGTGGAGCGGAGCCAAGCCTTCTGCTCGCTCTGGGGTGGCAGCCCTTTCTGTTTGAAACATTGTAGCCTAGAGTAGAGGCCTAGGCCAGCAATAGCAGACTGAAAGCTTGGCTTCGTTCATTGCCAGGGAAACCCAAGCCTCTATTCTCTCCAGCTCAGTGGCTGCCACCATTTCTGTATCTTTTATAATTGAAACTTTGTAACATTGAGTGGAGGCCTAGAGAGGCAGAAAGCTTGGCTTCCTCTGTTGCCGGGAAAATCCAAGCCTTCCACCTGCTTTCATTGGTGGCAGCCATCTTGGTTAGGGTTTATTTGCATAATTTGCTCCTGATTGGCTGGTGGGCATGTCTGTGGGCATGGCTTGTGGGTGTGGTGAAGGTAGAGTCAAATTTGCATATTACTCTTTTATTATATAGTATATTTGAGTCCTAGCAGAGTTGGCTCAGTCGATAGAGCATCAGCCTGGGGACTGATGGGTCCCAGGTTCAATTCTGGTCAGGGGCACATGCCCAGGTTGTGGGCTTGGTCCCCATTGGGAGGCATGCAGGAGGTAGCCCATCAATGATTCTTTCTCATCATTGATTCCCTCTCTCTCTCTCTCTCTCTCCTCCTTCCTCTCTGAAATCAATAAAAATATTTTTTTTAAAATAGAATAGTTGAGATTAATTAACTTAAATACCTACAGTTCTGTTATAGAAAACCTTTCTCAATAAGGAGAGCTGATAAATTATATATATATCTATATGGCCACTAAACCCTATAGAATTTGTTAACTCATGAAATAGAACTAAATCATAAAGTTAAATACAAGACAAACTGTCATGGCTACTTTGGGGACAGGGTGGACAAGAAGGGTAAAATAAAGTGGTTAAAGAAAAAAAGAAATGAGGAAATAGTTAATAAAGACTGCAGGAAAGAAAGAAGGCAGAGATTGACCAAGAAATTAGCCCAAGTGAACTTCTCTTTTCCATAGGTATTTGTCATCATGGAATTTAAGCTCTTTGAGCAATTTTGATCTCCCTGTACATAACTGAACACTCTCTTTGATGTGGTTTTCTCCACCTGAGAAAAGAGTGAGTGGGTAATGGTCTGAGAACCCACATATATTGCCTGGTCTCCGGTCTCAATGCTGACATCTGGGATGGGTGCAATGTATTACAGACTTTCTCAATAGAAACCAGGCTACAGTAGTATACTCATGGGAAATGCTTGGCACCCAAAAACTTTATTGTAAATCGGAATATTGACTCCCACTAAAGAGCTAACCTTAGTCAAATCTTTTTAGTTTCTAGGACTTAACACTTTTTTAAGGTTGTATATTCTATGGCTTTAGAGAGCTATCAATAACCCAATGGGCAAAGACCATGCCTATTTTGGAACTATCCTATATAATAAAAGGGAAACATGCAAATTTAACCATACCTTTGCTCCTGATTGACTATGCTACCAGCCAATCAGTAGTGGAGGTGGAGCCAATTGGTGTAAGCCCCGGGCCCAGGGGTGGAGATGAAATGGCAGTGGTGGTGAGCACCCAGCCCCCAGGTGCTTTGAGGTGAAGTGACAGCAACAGCAGTGGTGGTGGTGGTGGTGGCAGGGAGCGCCCGGCCCCCGGGTGCTGTGAACAGAAGTGGCGGTGAGCGCCTAGCCCCTGGAGCCGGGTGGTCTCAGGCAGCCAGGGCTAGGTGAGCAGGGCGATGGCTGGGTGCCCAAAGCCTAAAGTCTCGCCAGAGGATTTTTGCCTTAGGCAGGCTGGGGGTGAGCCATCAGTTGGATATCCCTTGAGGGATCCCAGTATGTGAGAGGGGGCAAGTTGGGTTGAGGGACCACCCACCCCCAGTGCATGAATTTTGTGCACCGGGCCCCTAGTGAAAGATATAAATTTATAGAACTTCCTATAGGGGCAATATTTTATTCATATTCATAAATATAAGCTTAACTTTTGCCACTCAATATTGGAAGATGTGGGAGGAAAGTTGTTCTGGGTACAATAGTGGAAATTAAACAGATTTTTTCCAAAGTACATTTTATGAAGTGCAAAACTAAATAGACTCTCTCCTTGCAAAATATTTCCTTGATGAAATATGTTTGGAAATAAATATATATGTATATCTATATGTAATTTTAATAATCTCCTTAGATATTAAAAAGTCACATTAGCATATATTAAGAACACACATACCACTACACATAGTAAAGGCTCTGAATTCTGAAGAGCATAGCATTTCCCAAACATTTCTATCCACTAATTTCATTGCACATTTAGAAACATTGCTGTTGAAGAATGCAGTTTGATCTGTGGGAACCCCATAAGAATTATGTAAACAAAATGCAGAAAAGAGTCCTAGCCAGTTTGGCTCAATGGATAGAGCATTGACCTGGGACATAAGGGCTCTGAGTTCAATTCCAGCCAAAGCACATGCCCAGGTTGCAGGCTCAATCCCAGTGGGTTGCATGAAGGAGACAGCCAATCAATAATTCTCTCTCATTGTTGGTGTTTCTATCTCTCCCTCTCCCTTCTTCTCTGAATCAATAAAAATATATTTTAAAAAAATTCAGAAAGGAATACAAACTTCCAGTTATAAGATAAATAAGATCTGAGGATCTCATGTGAAACATGGTGACTATAATTAATAATTCTGCATTATATCACTGAAATGTGCTAACAATATAATTTACATGTTTTCAACAAAATAAATAAATATACACATGCTGTATACATACATACATATAGAAGTGAAGTGATGGATGTGTCAATTAACTAGATGGGGAATTCTTTCACTATGTGTATGCATAACACATCACTATGATGTACATTTTAAATATCTTACAATTTTATTTTCAATAATATCTTAATAAACCTGGAGTGAATGCAGAGTGAAATGGAGTACACAGGTAATAAATCACCTTAATAGAGGTTATTTCAGCCCTAATATTACAAATGTAAATGCCTAAAAAATTCTGCACACTAAGGACTCTTGCATTGCCCTTTGTGAATCCTTACTAAGTGATCCTAATTCTGGCTGAACACTAAAACCGCCTGGGAATCTTTTTACATGAAAAGTGAGTCTGGCAATTAATTTGGGCTAGAGCCAGAACATCAGCAGCAAAACGTTCTCAGATGACTTCAGTGGTGTCAGGTTGAGAATCACAAATGTAAAAATTGTTGTGGAGTCCATTTTGAGACTGATGAAAATGTTTAACTTATAGCTAGAGGGTTTTGATCAGCCCAGCCTGCTGCAGAGTGGCCTTGTGTGAAGGATGTTTGTAATTGATCCCAGTGTCGAAATCCTCTCATTCAATGCTAGCTCAGCCTATTCTCTTCCCTCCTGTTCTGTCCTGTTTTGCTTTAATGTGTAAGCCCTCTTGTTATGCTCTCTCCTTCAGGTTCCTCCCACTCCCTCCTGCTCCTGCCTTTTAGAAAAGAGTTTTAGTGTTGCTCCTCTTCTGGCTGGGAGGAACCACTCACAGATGAAAACAGCTTTCTTGGTCACACAGCTGAGGATAATTGGATTTGGTATCACTAACTATCTAAATGCACACAGGGCAATATAAGGCACTTTTTTCTTAGCCAAAAATATAAGCAATTATTAGGGTAGAAAATCTCATACTCTGGCACAAGGAGCAAGTAGCTCCTCCCATTCTTACAGCAATACTACCTTTTATGGACAATTTGCTTTTATCCTAATTGGATTTCAGGTAGTATACAATAGCTCAGCCTTCTGTCTGTATATATTACATACACAGATTCTGTGTTATAAACACTATTCAGCTTTCTCTTATTAACATTGTCAAAGGACTGCTTACTTTTTTATTTAATTAAATTGTGGATTTGGTTGTCAACTCCCAACAATAGGAATAAGCAACTGGTGTTTATTTCTCTTGTTTTGGGGGCAAGGGGGCATGGCTGGGGTGCTGGTCCAAGGAGTGTGGACTACTGTATAGGAGGGAATCTATAAAAAATAGTTTTATATTTTTCCCAAGTAGTTCTGCAAACATGAAACACTGAGAAGAAAAAAACAAAAGCTAATATTTATTAAATATGCATGTAAGGAAGAGGAATTCAAGAGAAATAAAGAGGAGGAGGGAGAAAGGAGGTGAAGTCTGAAAGAAGGGAAAAGAGAACAAGAAAAAGACACAGCATTTAGGATGAAATGCTGAGAGCTCAATTGCTTCCACCTAAAATTATGTTAGTAAATAACTTTATAGTGTTCTTTTCTTATTCTTGAAGTCTATATACTGACAATTTTGCTCAAATCCCTATAAAGTGATTTATTTAAAAGTGCTTGTTTAAAAAAAAATCCACAAAATTGAGTCAAATGGTCTCTTCTCTACTCTCACCATCAATTTTTGTTATCTGTACCAGCAAGGGAGTGATGTTTATGCTTTTTTTCTGTCTTGACTATGTTAAGGAGAAACCTGTTTTTTATCAAGCACTCAGTGACTTTTTTGAAAATGTCATTGTCTAAAACATCAAAATATATAAACCTAAATAACTTTTAAAATAAAAAAAATCATCTCTATATAGTAAAATTAATTGTTTTTCCAGACTGACCCTAAGCACTAAATCAAAGAGGTTGAAAGTATACAATCACCTGTTCTCACAACTCAGAAGAACTAACAGGACTGACATTTTAGAATGGGATCTCTAAGAATCCCTTGAATTTCTGAGCCAACAAAGGGAGTTCATGCTAGTTTTCTATGCCTCCTTTACATATTAAAAGTTCATCGGTCCATATATTCACACCATGTTGTGCATATTACTTTTATTATCATTTGGTACTTTGGCGAATTAGTATGCAAAACCACTTTATATATTTAAGAAAATTCTACAGAACATCCTATCAAGACAATTCAAATGGGAAGGGCTTCTGGAACCAAGGCTCCAGGATTCCCAGCAGGCATGGCGAGGAGCCCCGTCAGTGAGAGAAATCTTGGGGAAGCTGTGGGAGGTAACAGGCTCCTCAGGCAGCACGACCCATTTCAACAAAAGACATGAATTCAATGTTTTATGTATCTCAGCCTTGGACAATGGACATACCTATCTTTTGGGCTTATGAGATAGTAAGGGAATAACTACAATGTCATTTGGAGCAGAAGTGGTCTTGTAAAAAACACCATGAAAAGATCACACCCAAATGGAGATGCAGACATGACTTTCATCCTCACCGTATCCTGACTTCATAATCTTCTGTTTGTTAGTCTTCCCATGCTTTATCTAAAGAAATAATAAATATAACACGTCTTTCCTTTACTTTCCCCCTTCTTTCTATCTGGCCTTCAACAGTCTATTCAGTATCTCAGTAGTCTCTCATCCATCAATTTTGCTGCATTCGAAGAGTATGGCTATGAGGGAAAGGGAATAAAACACACTCTATTAATTTCCTTGGCTTTCATTGCTCAGAAACTATGATGACAGCATATCAGATGAAACTCCTGTAGTGCAATCTCCTGCTTGAATCAAGTCCATGTGTCCAGGATCTCACCAGCCCCATTCCTTTTCATAGTTCATACTCCATCACCAGATTGGGCAATGGACCTACTAACAACATAGCATTCCTGAAACGTGAAGCCCAAAGTTATGTCTATTGACCAAATGGCATGAAGCCAGGTTATGGGGCCTTGAAAATAGACAGAAATATTAACCCACTAAAAGCTGTTGGGCATGGAAGTAACAAGGTAAGACTTGCTTTGGAGTGAAAGCCTGGGAGTCAGACATAAATTATGATAAAATGAAAAAAGATTGGTATGAGATAAGAACTATGAAATTTATAGTATTGCAGGTATAGATGAAAGTCTTGAATGGAGAAAAGAGAGTGGATTAAGATAATATTTAGCCTGGCTGGTGTGGCTTAGTGGTTGAGTGCCAACCCATGAATCAAGAGGTCATGGGTTTGATTCTTAGTCAGGGCACATGCCCAGGTGCAGGCTCTATCCCCATTAGGGGGCATCCAAGAGGCAGCCAATCAATGTTGTTGTTTTTTTTCTCTACTCCTTTCCCTTCCTCTCTCTCTCTAAAAAAATCAATAAAAACATATTTTTAAAAAAGAAAATATTTAAGAGAAATATATGTTGAGAAATTAAGGTCTAACTGGATCTAAATAACAAAAGACTTAAAAAGATAATAAATTCCCCCAAGATGGACACTCAGTTTGCTAGGAAGATGACTTTGGTTTTAGACACAATCAGTATGAAGCAAAGGCAATATATGTAAGTAAATACAGCAGGTGCCTGATGATTCTGAAGAGACACTTTAGTGGGAAGGCAGAGCTAGGGCAAGACATGGAGGAGACAAAGTGCAGAGGTGATATATGTAGCTGTGAGTGGGTAATGAAGGAGTTTCAAAAGGTAGAAAGGCCAGAACAAGAGAGGAAAAATGAATTATAGATGTAAGGAAATTGAGAGTAGAAAAGTTGACAAATAAAAAGAAGAGAAACTCAAAAGAGAGGGTAGCATGAGGTGGGAAGAGCAACAGTATAGTAAATACAGAGTCTAAATTTTTATTCTGGTCTACTGTTACTATGTTCTTACAAACCTTCCCAGAAAGAAATTTTTAGTATGTAAAATAAGGGATTAAGATAAGATCAGTTTTACCCACAAAAAGTTCCACGTAAGATTTTAAGTACTAAACAAAATAAAGAGTCCACTATTCAAATACACTTTGGAAATGTTTGTTTAAAACATTGTTAAACATATTTTCTTTACTGCAGAATTTATCATGACTCCACAAGATTGGCAAAACAGTTTGCAATGTTTCCTAAGTTATTTGAAAAAGAACATTGTGTGTGTGTGTGTGTGTGTGTGTGTGTGTGTGTGTGTGTGTGTATGAGTGTATGAGTGTGTGTGTCTAGTATCTCAAATGATAGGTCCCATTCCATGGAACTATAGAAAGTACTAGCCTGGAAGATGTCTAATGAACCTTTCAATTCCAGAAATTTATGGATCTATCAGATACATAATCCGACTCCTGAAAATTTATTTAACATTAATGATGATACAGAAATGCTAACATCATCATTAAATGTCATCTTTAAATCCATAAATGTACATTTATTGTTTCAAACTTTTTCTGATCCATATTTATCACTGGTATTCTAAACTGTCAAAAATGACACATTAATATAGTTCTTCAAATAAATAACATTCTTAAAAATTTGAAGCTTATTTCTGTCAAATAAAAGATTTATATTATGTAAGGTGATAAATGTGTTAACCAACCTTATGGTGATAGTCATGTCACAATATATAAATATATCAAATCATCATGTTAAACTTAGCATGTTAAAATTAAACCATCAACTTAAACTTACACAATGCCATATGTCAATTATCTATATATTAGGGGCCCAGTGCATGAAATTCATTCACTGGTGTGTGGGGGGTTCCCTCAGTCCAGCCTGCCCCCTCTCATATCCTGGGAGCCCTCAGGGATGTCCTACTGAGGAGCGGGCCTAAGCTGCAGTCTGGCCTCCCTTTGGGGAGGCAACTGGACTGATCAGGGGAAAGTACCAGCCCCATCACCCCACTGCTGCAGCCACTACCAGTCACCACAGCCACCAAGGTGTTTTTATCAACCCAGACTCCGGTCCCTTCACCATGAAAAAATGACAACTTTCTTTAGGCATTTTCAAGATGTGTCTTTCATAGGATACGACATTTCTTTCTTTCTTTTTTTATCCTCATCTGAGGATATATTTCCATTGATTTTTAGTGAATGTGGATTTTTAGACAGAGAAAGACAGAGAGAAACATCAAAGTGAGAGGAACACTTTGATTAGTTGGCTTCTGCATGAGCCCTGATCTAGGCCTTGGCCAGGGAGGAGCCTGCAACATAGGTACATACCCTTGACCAGAATTGAACCCAGACCTGCAGTTGGCAGGCTGAGGCATTATCCACTGAGCCAAATTGGCTAGGACAGGATATGAGATTTCTTAGCCTTCCAGCTTGGCCCCTGACCAGGCCTAAAGCCTCTGGTTGAGGCTTTAGGCCGGGGCCAGGGCTCCCCAGCTCCCTCCGATTACCACTCTGCCCCCAGCTCCCTCCAATTGTCTTTCTGCCCCCAGATCCCTCTGATTTACAGCTCCACCCCTGCCCAGGCCTAAAGCCTCTGGCCAAGGCTTTAGGCCTGGGCAGGGACCCCCTCAACTCTGATCATAGACTCAGCCCTGCCCAGGAGCCCCCTGGCCCAGGTCTTTCCGAGGCTTCTCAGGGTCCACACAGGGCCTACCTGGGAGTGACCTGGGTGCCAAGGATATTCCCAAGACCCAGGCCACTGGGAGCCTATGTATGGAAATTAACCATCATCATGGGTTAATTTGCATACTCACTTTGATTGGCTGTGGGTGTAGCAAAGGCATGGTCAATTTACATGTTTGTCTATTATTAAGTAATATATAAAAGCCTAAGCAACCAAATGACCAGAATTACAGGAATGATCAGTCCATATAACATGCAGTGACCACCAGGGTGCAGACACTCAATGGAGGAGTAGCCCCCTGGTGGTCAGTACTCTCCCACAGAGAAGCACTGCTCAGCTGACCAACCTGTCCTGGTCACCCACCAGTCCAGCAGCAGCCACTCACTCCCTCAGTAATCCAGTATGTCCAATCTCCAAAATATGGGCCAGGCACCTGCCACCTCCTAGAAGTCAGCCTCAGGCACCACAGATGTTTCCCTCCCTAGATGCTCTGCAAAGAAGAAACAATATAAAAGCAGCTGCCAGATGGCCCCCAACAACCAACACAAATGTCAGTGGGACAGATCGAGATTCCGAGCCGGCAAGGGTATCCCACTGCCACCTGGAGGGTCAATCGCATCCCTCCCTCGCCACCCCTTTGGGACCTCACCTGTGAATGAATTCATGCGCCAGGCCTCTAGTCTATAATAATAAAAGCCTAAGTGACCATCACAACTGAACAGATGACCAAACAGGCTGCTTGGGGCAATCAGGCCAGCAGGGGTTTAGTGAGGGGACAAGCAACTGAACAGTAGGCTGCATGGGGCAACTAGACCAGCAGAGGGGGGGCAGTAAGTGGTGACCAGGCTGGTGGGCAAGGGAGGGGCGGCAGTTATGGATGACCAGGCCTGCAGAGGCAGCAATAAGGGGCAACCAGGCCAGCAGGGAAGGAAATTAGGGGTTATCAGGCAGGCAGGCAGGTAGGCAGTTAGGAGCTAGTGGTCCTGGGGATAGGGCCTAAACTGACAGTTGGATGTCCCCCAAGGGGTCCTGGATTGTAGAGGGTGCAGGTTGGGCTGAGGAGGACTCCCCCATGCACAAATTTTGTGCACCAGGCCTCTAGTATCTCAATAAACATGAAAAATACTTTTGTTCCTTTGCACACTGTATAAAGAACCCAACTGTTTTTTTTCCCCAAAACCAACAGATTAAAAATGAAGAAAAAAATGTCTTCATGCAAAATTTATGGTATATTTATTTTTTGCTCCAACTCTGAAGAAAACAGACCAACTCACCAGTCTCATCTGACTACATTAGCAATAGTTCTTTTACTCTCCCTGCTCTTGTTCCTACTGATTTCTGACTGATGTTCAAAAACACTCTTGCTCATAGATGGAACTGAATGTTTCCTTGGGTTGGCCCTGCTCATTCTACACAGCAACTCCAATCCCCCAGGAACCTGATACAAATCAAAAGGATAATGCCACCACATTGTGTTCTTCTAACCTTTATTCAGAGATTTAACTTGGTGATTTTTAAGGAAACTTTGTATGCATAGCAAAAATATCAAATGATTTCAAAGCAAATGTTAATCATAAAATTATTGATATTTTCTATTTCTACCACTATTATTCCTATTTCTATTATGAGCATGTATTTATTTTATAATCAGAAATATTTTCAGATTTGTTACATGGCTTTCAAACACTCAAAATTATAACAAACAGTGAAGGGTTGAGAAGTGAGTATAGAAATTTAGAGGCAGTTGCCCTGACAGCAATGAAGTGACAATTGACAGGCTGATATCAAGGTGACAGAAAAGGGAACACTTTGAAATCCATTACTGCATAGAAATGGATGTTCATTTAGAATGTTGAACATGAGTAATTAAGAAAAGGTTAAATATAGTGTGATAGCCTATCTGTCAGAAGACACGGAAATGTACATATATTTCATAAAAATTTCATCTCAAGTAATAAAAACATAGTTTGACACACAAACGAGTAAGGTTGGGTGATTAGGAAAATAATAGTTAATGAACTACCACTTCCTTTGCTGCTGGGTAAATGAGACTTCAATATAGTTTCACATAACTATGTAATAAATTGTACTACATATGGTCAAATATTTTCTACTGTTTAGTTTTTGTCAAAATGTTATTGTTAAAGTCTATTAACTTTAATTTGCTTAGTGAAAAACAGCAATGACCCATTTCTGGTGACCACACAAACTTCAAACAAGAAGAATTTTGCCCTTGGCGATAATGTTACAGAAGGTTACGATGGCAACGCAGGCTATTTGGTTGTCTGCTAAGAGGCATCACTGTCCTGTCTGGGGCATCCTCATAGTGCAATATTTTCCTACAGAGTTTTCCTACAAAAATATATAAAATAGCAAACAGTTTTTAAAAGAAATCTGGAAAAGTCTCATCTTTCTTAATTCCAAATTTACAGCACTTTAATTATTTTGAACTTCAAATGAGACCCTCACTTTTCAAGAGATTAGAATGAATGTGCAGCTTTCCTCATGGAGGTTAGAAAACCTGAGTCAATTATCACTTTAAAATTAGTTCCATAGTTTTTTTGTCTGTACACCAATATTTCCCAACTGATAATATATATATATATATATATATATATATATATATATATATATATATATATATATATATATTAGAGGCCCGGTACATGAAATTTGTACACCAGGTGTGTGTGTGTGGGGGGAGGGTTTTACCTCAGCCCAGCCTGCACCCTTTCCAATCTGGGACCCATTGAGGGATCTCTGACTGCCTGTTTAGGCCTGATCTGGGATCGGGCCTAAACAGGCAGTCAGACAT
Source organism: Antrozous pallidus (assembly GCA_027563665.1). Classification (NCBI taxonomy): domain Eukaryota; kingdom Metazoa; phylum Chordata; class Mammalia; order Chiroptera; family Vespertilionidae; genus Antrozous; species Antrozous pallidus. Next base: position 42,548,415 of record CM050511.1, on the reverse strand, counting down.
CCTTCTCATAATCTAGGACTGCTGGCTGCCAACCACTCACCTGCTTGCCTGCCTGATTGCCCCTAACCACTCTGCCTGCCAGCCTGATCACCTGCTAACCACTCCCCTGCCAGCCTGACCGACTCGTAAGTGCGACCCTGCTGGCCCAATTGCCCCTAAATGCCCTCCCTTGCTTGCCTGGTCACCCCCAACTGCCCTCCCCTGCAGGCCTTGTCCCTCCCAACGACCCTCCCATGCAGGCCTAGTCACCCCCAACTGCCCTCCTCTGTAGGCCTGGTCCCCCTCAACTCCCCTCCTTCCAGGCCTGTTTCCCCCCCCCCCTCAACTGCCCTCCCCTGCTGACCATCTTGTGACAGCTATCTTGTGTCCACATGTGGGTATCTTTCACCACATGGGGGCAGCCATCTTATGTGTTGGAGTGATGGTCAATTTGAATTTGCATATTACCTCTTTATTATATAGGAGATATATATATATATATATATATATATATATATATATATATATATATAGAGAGAGAGAGAGAGAGAGAGAGAGAGAGAGAGAGAGAGAGAGAGATTTTCCCCCTCAATAAGCACCTAACAGAACACATTGCCAATTTCTGGGTTGGCCCTTTCAAAGTGGAGTTTTTTCAAGGATAGTATAGTTTGGAAAATAGAGAGACCAATGCTATTATATAAAAGTGATTCTATATTCAATTATTCCATCTTTTGGAAATATGGATCAGAAACATTAAATCCCCTGGGTACTTTTATTTCCTTGTGTTCAAAACATCTGGGGTATCTTCAGATATCAATGTAGTAACTACAGCATCCATACAAATGTTGGTATGGAAGTGTGTCCTCACTCCATACACATCACAAACTGAAGCTAAGCTGGTCACAAATTTTTAAATAAAACTCAAACTATATGTCCCTTTAGTTTAAAAGAACCTCATCATATTAAAAGCACCTTTCAGCTTTTCTCCAAATAGGAAAAGTTTATGGTAGAGAAAGTGAAGAATGACATTTGCCACATAGATTTCTTGGTAGGTGATCATGCCTCTTTCTAATTTCTTTAATATAACATGATTGTCATTATAAGTCTATTTCCATCTAGTGAAAGGCCAGCTCATGCCATATAACTCTTTTTCAGATAGTAGATATATCCTAGACAATGAAAACTTTCACATATGAGTTAATTTACCTCTGAAAGAAAGTCAAGTTAGCATGTATTACAAGAGCACTTAACCATTAACAATCTCTTTGTTAAAAGAGAAAAATATCCTGAAAAATAAATGGGGTCTACAACTCAGAGTTACAGGTGCTATTCTATAGTTTCAAAGGACAGATAGAAAAATGTTATTTAAGCCCAGCCAGCATGGCTCAGTGGTTGAGCATTGCCATATGAACGAGAAGGTCATGGTTTGATACCCGATCAGGGGCACATGCCCTGGTTGGGGGCTTGATCCCCCATTGTGGAGCATGCAGGAGGCAGCTGACTCATGATTCCCTCTCATCATTGATGTTTCTATCTCTCTCTCTCCCTCTCCCTTCCTCTCTAAAATCAATAAAACATATTTTTTAAATGTTATTTAAGAAAAGTACACTAAAAGATCCTAAGGTTCCAGTAATGCTTAAAATAAAAAAAAATAATCATATCAAAGGCAAGAAACTTATGCTTACTTGGGTTTTCTCAAATTTTGAGATGAGTTTTTATCTCTCTTTTCTTTCTAAAAATATTTTAAAACCTTCATAATCTATTTTTTGCCCTATTATTCTCCATGAGCTGTGTTTGCAGTAGTTCAATAAGAATTCCACTTTGATATTTAGTGATGGGCTTTTGAGCATGAATGACCTACTGTATAGGTAGATTAAGTTCAAATCACATTTAGGAGAAAATTACACAGCAATCAAGAATTCAACTGAGTGGAAATTGTTTTCAATGCACACTTTCTTTAATTGCACATGTACTCATCATTGTAAATAGTTACAAAAAAAGAAGAAATTGTTTCTGAAACCTCATGTTTTTGGACACAGCGAAGAATTATTTGTATATTCCCAAATAATGCTTAACTTTCTTCTAATGACTTTTGATATACTGAAATTTAATTTTTGTTAGGAAGAAGAATATTCTGACACTAAAATCAGGAATTACTTAAATTACAGTTAAGTAGCCCAGCCAGTGTGGGTCAGTGGTAGAGCTTTGGCCCAGGAACCAGGAGATCGCCTGGGATGTGAGCTGGATCTCCACTGCAGGGGAGGTGGGGGGGGGGAGGGGCAGTGCAGGAGGGAACCAATCAGTGATGTTCCTCTGTAGTCAATGTTTTTATCTCTCTATCCCTCTCCTTTCCTCTCTCTTTAAAAAAATCAATAAAAACATTTAAAAAAATAAATTGCACTTACAAAAAGTTAAGAAAGGGAAAGTAATATCTGTCTTTCTACAGCAGAGTACCAAAGCACACATTTCTTATAGATTGTAGTCAGAATACATAGTTATCTACCTAATTGACCAGAATCAAATTATACAGATATATAGTCATAAATAACTCAGTTGACTCCTACCTTCTTCATAGGCCACATGAGAAGAGATTCCATTGAATTGGTTGAGTAGTGTATATATAGGTAATTGGAAAGGTTTTCCTTGTTTTTTCATGTACTATTGTCCTGGCCCAAATCTTTATCAATTTTATACCCTCACCCAATTATCTCTTTAAATTCTACCATCAACTACATATTCTGAAATTTATATTTAATACCTCTGGATCTATATTTCCACTCCTGCAAAATACCCAATCACAGCTCCCTAATATTTTTATTTATAATTAATCAATAGATATACAGTTAGCTGGAGAATTCAGCCATAAAAAGAGATTATGCTAATGTAATATAATGCTTAAGTGTTTTAATTCAAGAGTAAAAAAAATAGGTTAGGTTTTAAGCAAAGGAATCACAATCATGTTTGAATTTTTAGAAAAATACTTAAGTTAAAGTATTTTGTAAATACACAGAGAATGCTCAAATAAAAGATGAAAGAAGTTTGAACTGTTAAATTGATAGTGTGAATATATTTTAAAAGGGTGGATATAAGAGGACCTTTGAAATAGAATTGACAGAATTTAGTGGATAAAAGAGAGGTCTTTAAAAGTATTTAGGTCATATTGCTAGTAAATATTTAAAAATGTGTCTGTAATTCATGAGAGAACAGACTAGAAATAATGATAGATAATGGAGGGATGATAGACCATTGATAGATAGATGGCTAGACTTCTTAGACTTCCATCATAGATTTATGATATATATTGTAACTAAATGCAATGTACATAAGATCGAGATACTATACATTTATTATATATAAAAATGTGTGAGTTTAAGACACAAGAGTTAGTTAAGGAAACAAGATTCCTTATTTGGGAGAGACTATGAAATAACTCCACATCACACTTCCACTTTTAATGTGCCTTATTTATAAGTACATTTGTATATAAATACATCATTTCTAGGATATATTGGCAATTTGTTTCCACTTTCTAATTCACATTCTACATAGCTCTGGTTCAGTACTGGAATATTTGATTCATTTTTCAAACATATTAATGCATGATTTAGGAAGTAAATAAGAGTTGAAAATAAAATCCTCTAGGATATTCTGTTGTTTTAAATTTGAAAGATTTAAATCTTTAATCCTTTAAATCTGTAATCACTATGAAGAAAGCCATTGTCACTAAATCACATGTAGCTTGACAGAAAGCACATAATGAAAAATTCTCCAAAGAATAACTTTTGCAAAATGTGACTATGAAATTAAAATAGTACCTTATCAGCCATTTACAAATGCATGCTATTTTATTTTACATTATTGAAATTTATATATTGTTGACATTATTACAGATGTACCCCAATTTCTCCCCTCCCTTTGTCCACCTCCACCCTGACACTGCCCTCCTCTCCCTCTGGCCCTCACCACGTTGTTGTCTGTGTCCATGGACAATGCATATATTGAAGTCTATTCTTTCTTAGAGTTGAGGTTAAAGCAAATCCAATCATGGTAATAAAATTATCAGAGGTAAAAAAAAAAAAGCAATTCTGTAGTTTTTAAAAAATATATAAATATTCAGTAATATCCATAAAGAGAAAGATATATTTGAATTAAAACTACCCTGCTAAGCCACATCTGTAATGAAAAGCTTACAACCCTGAAATAATCTATAAATTGATTGATTTTAACATATGTTTTATTATAACCGCAAAATGACATGTACAATCTATTCTTTTCTTATATCAGTAATATTGGTGAATATAGTACATTTATTTTAAGAGTTTTACATCTCATAATCATCACAGAGAAATTTTAGTTAGAACAGAACATTGATGATAATTTATACAATTCTAAATATAATATTTTGGTTATACTGATCTTTTGTTCCTCCCTAGGAAAGACTACTATTGGGGGGAAAATCTTCAATTATAATTTGCAGATTTTTTCTCCAGTAGTAGCCTTTCCTATTCTATCTCTCCTTTGTAAGATTATTTCTTATGTTAATTGTATTTGTAGCATCTTTGGTTTCTTCTATTTTTATTTTATGAAAATATTTAGAAGCCCTGCCTTTTAATTTTTGATAACTAAACTTCCTGAATAAGATTAAATTCAAACTTTTCCTTGTAATGACGTCTGATCTTTAATGACTAATGCTGGAACTAAGATCCTAACACAGAATCTCACTGCATGAATCAAACACACAGGGAGGGCTGTGCTCCAAACCTCCCATCTCCATTCCCCAAACTCTCTGTCTCCTTAGGGTTAATTGTTTAATCTGTCTAGGAAGGCATTTATAAATTGTCAGGAGCTTGAATAGCCGCTGTACAAAAAGCCTGCATGTGTAAATATCTCTGAAACAGGCAAATGATAGATAACACAATAGACATTTTTTATCTTCCCAGCTTCAGGCTTTTGCTAGCTTATAAATTGTTAGAGGGGAGCTAAAATGCTATTGAACTGATGACAGCAACAGACAAGAATTTAGAGACAGGAAGATTCCTTCAGACAGACATTCCCCAGACAAACTGATAGCACTTAAGAGTTTAAGTGACACCTCTTCTCTAAAATCCCTAGAACAAAAAAGAAAAAAGCCATTGGCTCTCATGGCATCAAATGTGAACTGTAACACAATTCATCCCTTGGATTATGTCACATAACCTTATAAGCCTCTATGTTAGCAAATCATATAGAATATGGCTCCACTTCTTTTCCTCTGGAAGGTGATTAGGTAAAAATTTTATCGACTTTTCATTTACCTTTGATTAAAAAACAGCTAGCTGCCACGAGGAATTTCCCATTAAATGTCTGGCATAACTTTCTTTATTTTCATGTCAATTAAAATATACTTTTTTCCTTTGACAGTAATTTGGACATATATTTAATTGAAATGTTAATACAGCATGCATCCTTAGAAGAAAGGTTATATAAAATTGCAGGTGTCTTCATATGCTCTTAATAATACCAAAATTGTTTTCTGACTTATCACAACATTGACTTCTAAAGAATGAGGATGCAACTGTGTGACACGCTGAAAAATTGCCCATAACTAGCAACCAAGTGCCCTGAGTTTGAGTTTCAGATCTGTCATAAACCAGGTTAAAGATTTTGCACACATTGCTTTTGCTCTCTGAGGCATAGTTTCCTAATTTTTAACACTGATAGGTAAAGAGCTAGGCAATTTTGGGCCCCTTTGAGTCCTCTACTGCATGTACTAAGATAACATCTTGCTAAGTAATAATATATTAGGATATTAGCCTTGGAAGGGGGAATGGCCTCAGCACTCAACAGGCCTGGTGGATGGCCTGAATTTCTGTTAAAGCACCTCTGGACAGATAGAAGTTTTATGTGAAACTGAAGAAGTCTTTTCCCTCATTCAAGAGTCAAAGGATTTCTGGAACTGCTTTAAAACAACTCTTACCAAACACATTTTGAGTTATGTCTACACTGATAAGAAACATATGTATTGAATTTTCCAAAGGTTTACAGATTAAATTTAAAAACATTACAAAATGAATTTTGAATTTTGCTAAAGCTAAAAATTACATTATATAAGATGATCTGTGGATGTAAGAAGCCATTGAGCTCTTCCCACTTAGAATGTCTCTTTTGCTACCCATTATGCTATTTCTCTTTCTCAAACTATAAGTAGCTCATTGAGCATTCAGTTAATTGGTTAGCTTGTTTGTTTTTATATTGGCTGGTGTTTGAGAAAAATCACTCAAACTCATGTTTTCCACAGGCTCAGAGAGAGCAGTTGTTACCATCACTCCTTTAGGTAAAGTGGCCTCTCTAACATTTGTCAGTAACTGTGTGCCCCTAACCAAGGAATCATCATCAAAAGATGAATGACTCCAAGCGCACTGCTTCCCAAAAGAAAATCAGCATCTGAAAAATGGTGCAATACAATGATAGTGTCCAGAACTATCTGTAGCTGCCAGCCACACATGGCTATTTAAATTAATTTAAATTTAAAAAACTAAATTCAGTTCATCAGTTGCAGGAGCCACATCTCAAGTGCTCAGTAGCTGTTTATGGCAGATGACTGCTCTACTGAACTGCAGGTATAAAACATTTTCATCATCACAAAAAAAAAAAAAAAAAAACTCTATTAGACTTGTCTGGCCCAGCATAATATCTGGAATTTAAAAGAGTGATAAATAAATTAGTAAAGATATTTTCAGTGATTCAGATTGAGTAAAGTCTGTTTTCAAAGGAAATGAATTTTCTTTTTCTGCTTTTTACATGTTCAAGGTGTTGCCTCAGTCAATGTTAAACTTTTCAGGATATCTCAATATATACACTATGCCAAAAAGATCATTATACTGATCAGTTTATATAATTGAAGTGCTTTTTAACATTAACTATAAAACAATTCAGCTAAAGGTTTTCTCAATTATCATTAACCATAACTTGTATTTGTGTAAATTTAATTACATGGAGCTAGTTGATATATATAAATTTGTGTATCCATTTCACAGCCACTGAACTCTGAGAATAGGATCATTATCCCTGTTATATAGAAAAGGAAACATGTTGATGGTACCAAATGACTTTTTGAGGTCACACAGCTTTTTTCAAATTTAGATGAATGAAGTGATTGTTTACAGTAGCACGATTAATAATAGTTTGTGTCCAGGGATTAAGCCCTACTCTTCTGGCTTAAAGTACAGAGCTCTTGAACCAAACTATGTATAATTCCTTGGCAGATCAATTAATCAAAATAGAAAGAATACACTTAGATTAAAAAAAGATCTTTTAAGTTCTTATATCATATCCTAATATATATAAAGAGCTAGGTGGTGTCACACCAAAAGGGTGACCGGTCACAATAAAGTGCATAGAACACCTCTTGGTCCCCTCCTCTCCCCCAGCACTCAAGCTGCTCACCATGAGGCAAGGCTGGCGGTGGGGCAGGATTGGGGGCTGTTGAGAGGTTGTGGCAGGCTGCTCCATGGGGTGGCCATGAGCTTATCAGAGCAGTCACCCAACCGGCAGTGAGTTTCTTGAAGCAGTCGTGGGGCAGGAGAGTTTCACAGAGCAGTGGTGGGGCAGGGGGAGTTTCATGGAGCATCCAGCATTTGCAGGGTGGCATCAAGCTTCATGGAGCAGTAGAGGGGCGTGGGTGGGGAGGGTGCAGGGGGGCGGGGAACGGAGCCTTGTGGTGCAGTCCAGGGGTTGTGAGCATTGTTGAATGTCCCAGGATGGAGAACTTCACATAGCATTGCAGGGCAGCAGAGGCCATGCAACAAGGGCCAGGCTAAGCCTAAAGACCCAAACAAACATGATTTTGTGTGCACTGAGCCTGTACTATTAATATTAAAAAAGGATTAATATTAAAAAGACAAAAATAACAACATAATAGAAAAAAGATACTGAATTTGTAAAATTTTGGCTAAAATTCCAGGTCTGAAGTAATGGATTATAAATTTGACATTACCCATTGGTCACATTGCACAGTGCTGGAAAGTGTATTCATATGGTGCTCAGTGTGGATGGCCACGGACTTCCCACCTCCAGGCGATTTCACTCATGTAAACCTCAATGTGCATCAGTTTCTGAAACAGGGCAACATCACAGGCCTTTCAACTTCAGCAAATTAAAACTTGATGATTAGTGTCCAAAGATGGCCCCCAATGAGCAATGAGCCACCACCATTCATGTCTTTGTGTAATCTGCTTCCACATTGGCTACTGGGCTGACCTTTTAACTGGCTTCAACCAACAAAACGCAATAAAAGTAACACTGTTATAATTTTGGGCTCAAGCCTTAAAAAGGCCTGACAGCTTCTTTTCGAACATTTTTGGAAGCCCTCAAGCCATCATGTAAGAAATCTATCTAATTTGATAGATTACGACCATGTAGAGAAACCATGTGGAAAACTCATAGAGACTGAGGCCTTAGAAATTATGTAAAAAAATTAAGAGGCTTAGTCATCTTATCATCCCAGTTAAACCCAACTTTCCAGTTATCCCTCCCAAGGCACTGGAAGCTATCTTGGATGTTCCAGTCCTGGCCCCCATTGGACCAGAGCCACATGAGATATCCCAGCTGAGACCAGCAGAAAAATCTAGATCTAGCTAAGCCTTAGTCAATCAACAGAAACATGAGAAATAATAAATGTCCTTATTTTTAACTAATTGTGGTTTGGTGGTGTGCTATGCATCTACAAATAACTAAAACACCTGGTGTTAATTGCAAAACTACCTATTAATCTTCAAAATCATTGTAATCATAGTTGCTATTTAAGGCTCTTTACCCATTAGTTTCTACTTCGATAGCTTATTATATCTGTCACATTTATCTCATACCTAATTTTTTCCAATATAGACTCTTACTATATTTAAGCAAATCTACTTAACCTATCCTTCATAGGGCCTCTTTGTTTCATTTTTGCATCTTGTATCCATAGCAATTTCACTACCTGTAATATTCCCTTCTTTCTTAGAGGCTAATCTATTTTCATTTCCTTTTCCCTGGAAGCCTTCCTTAGCTTTATTTCTATTAGTTCTTGGCTCAGGTATACACATTTTGTACCACACAAATGCACCGATATATATTTATAGTATTCGATTTATTTATAATGAAGTCTCATGTGCACCTCAACCCAACTTTCTCTTTTAAGATCAATTGTTTTCTACCCCTATCCAGTATTTAGTATATTGCATTGCTTGGCATATGTATTGTGTTCCAGGGATAGACTAATACTACCAAGCTCTAGAAATAGCTGATTACAATACTACTAGTAATTCTTTAATTTATATAAAAGAATAGTGATTTCCAAGATAATTGAACACTAGACAAGCGTTTTTTTCACAGTATGGTATTTTTTAAGCCATATGTAATCAACATGGGAAGCCAAATTATAATAAAAAGTTGGTTTAATGGGTACAATGTTACATCTATGACTTGAATGGCATTGATCAAGAATCTCGTGTATCAGTCAATGTGTACAAGGAGATTTTACCCATTGCCTAGCTGAGAAAGTCATCCAACCAGGCATATTCTTTCCTAGAATACGTTGAATAAATGTTCCTCAAATGAAATTTTATTCATTCAAAAATATTGACTAATCATCAACCATATGTTAGGCTTTAGGAATAAAGCAATAACCTAAAGCAACAAAACTCCTCATCCTAGTGGAAGTAACATTTTAGGAAACATTTTTGGCTGACTACTTAGCTACCTAAAATAAATTATTAAAAAACAATCATAAATGGAAAATTCACAGGAGAGAACACTGATACCCAAGGACCTAAGGTGGAGACCACATAGAGAATGGTAGGAGGGGTGGAAACATGAAAGGGCTGCCCTGGACCCACAGACAGCAACAGAAGTCAGCTGTGGGGGTATGCCACCAAGAACTCTGGGATCTAATCCAAAAGCTGGGCTCCCCAATAGAGAACACCAAACTGAGGAGGGTACCCACATAACATCTAACTGTGAAAAGCAGTAGGATGCTGTCTTCCAGGAACTGGCAAATGAAAGTTCAGGCACCCTCTTAAAGGGCCAACACACAAAAATTTCCTGTAGAGCCACCCACCTCATGCTCTGGCAGAGAGAGGGTGAAGTGGACTGGAGCTGTGAAAGCAGAACCCAGAAAAGGGGACTCAGGGAACAGAGTTCAGAAGGCAGACACCCCAAATTTCCTGGGCTGAGTCATTCCCTCACACAGCAGAGGACATATTTTCCCACATAGAGATCTGCCTTGCCTGGGGGGAAACAGTCAACACACCCCAATGGAAAACACTTTGCCCAGAAGCCACTTAAAAGATTAAAAGTAACAGTTAGCCTCCAGGCAGAAGCAACTGTCCCACCCTACTGAAAAAACTCCTGCCACACCTGAGGACGATTGCCTAGGGGCAATTCAAGTCTAGTCTGTAGACAGAGGCAGTCTTTGGGGGCCTTGAGTCTTTGCCTAATCCAATTAGTCAGAAACAGCCTTTACCACTGTCCTGCACTAGAGATTGAGAGGTAAGGAAGCTCTACCTAAAACATAGTCACAAACCCAAACAGACAATATTATCCTAATAAAAGAGTAATATGCAAATTGACCGTACCTTCACTACATCAAATAAGCCATTCCCACAAGCCAAACACGAGCTGAATGCAAATTAACATACAACCAAGATGGCTGCTGCTCATAGCAGGCTGGGCTGGGGGCAAGGCCAGGCAGCGATCAGCTCAGGTCCAAGGGAGATCACTTTGCTGGGTGCTCCTAGCCTCAGGCAGGCCGGTTGGGCTGGCTGGGGTTCCCTGGCTGAGTTCCCCTGCCCAAGGACAGAAAGTCTTGGCCAGAGGCTTTCGGCCTTGGGCAGGCCTCGGGTGAGCCATCAGTAGGACATCTCCTGATAGACCCCAGTATGTGAGAGGGGGCAGGATGGGCTGAGAGATCACCTACCCCCAGTGCACCAATTTCGTGCACCAGGCCCCTACTCATATTATATTATTATATTTAAGATAATTTCTCTTGAATACTTGCTATTTATTGCATGTATATTGTCATATTTAAAATCATTTTTCTTGAGATATTGTTTATTGCATGTAACATTATTGTATTTAAAATAGTTTTCTTGAAATAAAACCGAAAATAGGTTTAAAAATAAAACAAATATATATATTGCTACCATTTATCTACTTTAGAAAAGTTACATTTTACCTGGAATTTTAAACCTGTAACACCATCAAAAAGAGCAAATATTCAGCTGATGCTGCAATGAAGAACTAAAATTTCCAAGATGTATACTGGTAAAGAGTTAAACCTTACCTCTTAGTGCATGAATTGAAAAGCATTAATTCCTTATCCTATCTAATAAAAGAGTAATATGCAAATTTGACTGTACCTTTGACACACCCACAAGCCATGCCCCTGGCCACACCTACCAGCCAATCAGGAGCAAATTATGCAAATAAACCCTAACCAAGATGGCTGCGACCACTGAGCCAGGAGGAAGACTTGGGTTTCCCTGGCAACAGAGGAAGCCAAGCTTTCTGCCTCCCTATGCCTCCACTCAATGTTACAAAGTTTCAATTATAAAAGATACAGAAATGGCTGCAGCCACTGAGCTGGAGAGAACAGAGGCTTGGGTTTTGCTGGCAATGGAGGAAGCCAAGCTTTCAGTCTGCTGTTGTTGGCCTAGGCCTCCACTCTAGGCTACAATGTTTCAAACAGAAATGGTTGCCACCCCAGAGCGAGCAGAAGGCTTGGCTTCACTCCAGGCTACAAATTTCAATTGTAGACATAGATTAATCCCAGATCCCAGGGCCTCTGATTGGGTTGCTGGGGGGCATGGCCAGCCTGCAAACCTCCACAGGCCCCTTGCCCAGGCTTCCCCTCACCACAAGGGAACCCCTACCCTGATCTGAGACACTCTTCAGGGCAAACCAGCTGGCCCCCACCCATGCACCAGGCCTCTATCCTATCTAATAAAAGAATAATTTGCAGATTGACCATCACTCCAACACACAAGAGGGATGCCTCCATGTGCTCAAATATCCTGCCCCCATGTGGACACAAGATGGCCACCACAAGATGGCCAGCAGCGAAGGACCATTGGTGGTTCCAGGCCCTGCAAGGGAGGGCAGTTGTGGGTGATCAGGCCAGCAGGGAGGGCAGTTGGGAGGACCAGACCTGTAAGGGAGGGCAGTTGGGGGTGATCAAGCCTTCAGGGGAGGGCAGTTTGGGGTGACCAGGCCAGCAGAGGAGGGAAGTTGTGGGCAAATAGGCTGGCAGGGAGCAGTTAGACATCAATTAGGCTGGCAGGGTAGTGGTTAGCGGGTGATCAGGCTGGCAGGCAGAAGCAATTAGGGGCAATCAGGGATGCAGGCAGGTGAGCAGTTTGGAGCCAACAGTCCTGGATTGTGAGAAGAATGTCCGATTGCCCATTGTCCAGGCAGTCGGACATCCCTCGAGGGGTCCCAGATTGTAGAGGGTGCAGGCTGGGCTAAGGGACATCCCCCACCTCCAGTGCATGAATTTCATGCACCGGGCCTCTAGTATAACATAAAAACAATTATAGCCCTTTATTTCAAAAATGCCTTGGAATTTTTAAACCAATCCAAACCAAATGTCAAGTGTAGTCACATGTTTTAAACTAAGATTATTTCTGTAAAATTTGTCAAAATAGGTAGTAAGTGAAAGGAAAATCTTATTTGGTACAATTTAATGTTATCCCACCTCTGTTAATATGATCTTCATGATCACCTAAGCGGAAACAAATGTGCTTTGAAATTTATTAAACTAATACGTTATCCAAGGGATCACTTACATGTGAGATATTTTAAAATATATATTTAACTAGTCCTTTCCTTCCTGCTTCCTACTCTCTAAAAGTAAAAGTATTTAATCTTCAGTAATACCACTTGAATGACCTGAAAATATCTATAAACACATTTCCCTGCTTATCTAGGGTTCCTCTCCATTCATTGGGATCAAATTTAGATTATTTGCAGAGAAGGGACAGCACCTCATCAATGCCTGTAAAATGTCACAGGGTCAGCTGAGCTTGAGTCCAGCATTGGAGCCTGGAAGGAATGCATTCACTTTTAACAAGCTTCAGTTTTAGCCTGTGAAAAATTGGTATGTCAAGGGATAGCCATTTAAGGAGAGTTAATAGAAAGTTACTCTACCATTAGGCCTACAGGAGTGAAATGAGGAGCACTTCAAGGATGCTTGGAGCACTAATGGAAAAAGGAAATGATGACAGCAAGGAAAATGGTAAAACTAATGGTAATAATCATGCTTATGGAATTCAAATGCTTACAAATTTGAATTACTCCATGTGATTTCTAGAAAGATTCCTCACTAACTTTGTACTGCTTTGTCTTAATAAGTACCTCTGTAAGAGAAATACTTTAACTGCATATTATAATAAGCATTTCCCATTTTCTATTTTAGAAAAGTACAAGACACATTATAGCTGACTTTTTAATATTTTTAATTTAAAATTTTTAATATTGACTCTATTGCAAATGTCCCCCAACCCTGCCGCCGCCACCCCTTTGCCCACCTTCCCACATCTTTGCCTTCCCCTCCTTGACCTTCACCACACTACTGTCTATTTCTATGGGGTATGCATATTGGGTTCTTTAGCTAATCCCTCCACCTTCTTTATCCAGTCATCTCACCCCTCTGCCTCTGGCACCTACCAGTTTGTTCCATGAATCCATGCTTCTGGTTCCATTTGTTCATAGTTTATTTTGTTCATTAGATTCCATATATTAGTGGTATCATATGCTATTTGTCTTTCTCTGACCGTAGCTGTTATTATTTTTGTCTTATTTAGACTCTTTCCATTTACCAATACTAGCATGTGGAAGTTTTTACTACAAGTCTTACCTTTAGTTTTTACTAAAGAGTATTTATGATCACAGTCAAAGAGAAGGTTATGTGGTCTCAGTCACTTATTTTCAGTAGTTAAGTAGTCAATCAGTAGAAAGAGCATAAAGCCAGGCATTTATTACCTGTTTATCATTGGATAAATACTTAACTTCTGTTTCCTCATCTACTAAGTATAATAATACCACTTTGAAAGGTTGTTATCAGATGAAATCAGTGTGAAGTGCCTCCAATGTTGCCAAATTCATAAAGGTTAGTTATATGTTTATTATAGAACTATATAAAATAACAAGTCATACTAGAAAAAGTGAAATTGAAGAAATCCCTAAGCATTCAAAATAGTCAATACTAATTATCACCATCATGCAACCCTACCAGGCTTCTTCCAAGGACAAAATGGGTCCATTCCACAGTAAATCTTTTTTATTAAGTGCACTCCTGGTTGGGAGCTGAAGGGGGATGGGAGCATGGGAGCGCAGAGGAGGGCGGGGGTGTGGGGGGCGGGGGAGGACAGGTTAGAAACAGTTTCACTAGCACTTCAAAAGGGAAGGACAAGAATTCCCTAGGTCACTATATAAATCTGGTCTTCAGCCAGGACCTCCCTAGGCCTTCGTGTTGCTTCTTGCTGTCTAAGTGCCTCACTCATCCTTTGGACAGAGAATGGAGTATGGCCTTGGCATGAGGTTGTCTTGTCGGGAGTTCCTGCCCATCCGGTTTGTATAGCCAACAGTGTTGACAAAAGTTTTAATGTTGACACTAGTGTAAGTGCTCCCCTGCACCCACCTCTTTGTCTGAGCTGTGAAAAAACTGTAGATAAGGTTAATAAGAACTGTTTGAGAGCAGTTCCTTGCAAAATCAAGGCTGTGGGTTAAATGATTTTCAAAGGGCTGAAAGCTGAATAAGTTTATGCTTCTTTATTTTCTATTATCTTTCAAATATATCACTTAAATCCCGACTGTAACAGTCCCATCCTCATCACTTCAGTGGAAAGAAAACAATTCAGAATCCAGGGAATTATTCCTTAAAAAGCCTGGCCTATGCAAAATCTAGTAAGAGGATTAGCCCAGATTTCTTGGCCACTGTGTTTTTATTTATGCAGGGTTCATGGAGGCGGACTGGTGATTTCCATTTAGCTTGTTATCTACTCTAATCCCATTATGTTTCTGCTACTGTTGCTTCACTCTGAAATGTTCAGCCTGTGACCTTAAGATAGTTTTCTCTTCATAGGTAAATTGTTCCTTATAGTGTCTCTCGGACCTCATCCAACTTGTTAAAGGCATTTTAAAGTACAATGATGCCCAGTATCTTACTTTCTAGAGACAGTGAAATGCCTGCAAAGATCTGCATAATTGACAACTAAAATTATCATCAACTTATACTAAATAAACATTAAGAAATGATTATGGCATTGTGCAGATTACCATGGATAACATGGAGACACATAATGCATCGTCCCCAATCAAAGTGATCTGAACTGCCTGAGGGGAGGCCTGACATCCAGAAAAAAATAAAAATAAAAACAATCAGAAATCCAAAGCAG
Organism: Antrozous pallidus; assembly: GCA_027563665.1. Classification (NCBI taxonomy): domain Eukaryota; kingdom Metazoa; phylum Chordata; class Mammalia; order Chiroptera; family Vespertilionidae; genus Antrozous; species Antrozous pallidus. The sequence goes on along the minus strand of CM050511.1, from coordinate 42,533,023 downwards.
TTCCTGGAGTTCAGGAGAGGAGAACACTGAGAAGGACAGGATGAGGTAGTCCATGAGTAGCCTTGAAGGAAGATTAGGATGTTAGTAAAGATGCTGACCAAGTATAATTTAATTTATCATAAGGGCAATTACAATGACAAGAGCAAGGGAAACAGTTTTAGCAAAAACAGAGAGGATTTCTGGAGCCGGTTTGAATCATAATGAGAGAACGAGGGTGCCTGAAATCAAAACTTTACCTAGATGTGTAGTGAGTGAAACCTAAGGAGTTGGGCTTGTATCAGACTAAGGAGAACATTGCATGTTAGGTCAAGCTGTCAAACATATTTAACAAGGTTGTATGCTGCATTGGTTAAAGCACAATCTGAGAAACTGTGCAAATACAGGCATTGCTGCTAGCCGGCTGTGAGTCTTTGGGAAAGTCTTCTGCATTTATTCTTTCAGATGTAAAGTGAAGATCCTGGTAATTCCCACATACTGAGCATGTGTGAGTACATAAGACACCATGCGTAAGGTGATTATAAATATAGGCCTGGGCCAGGCACTGTGGTGGCTCTAAGGTGAGCAAAACTCAGTTGATTATTGTCATCAGTGGTTTAGAGTAAGGACTTTGGGTTTATTGGGTTGGATGAAAAGCAATAATTTTTTTAAATGTATATTTTATTGGTTTTTTTACAGAGAGGAAGGGAGAGGGATAGAGAGTCAGAAACATCGATGAGAGAGAAAGATCAATCAGCTGCCTCCTGCACACCTCCTACTGGGGATGTGAATGCAACCAAGGTACATGCGCTTGACTGAAATTGAACCTGGGACCTTTCAGTCCCCAGGCCAAAACTCTATCCACTGAGCCAAACCAGTTAGGGTGAAAAGCAATAATTTTTATGTTGTTCATTTTAAACAGAGAAATACTGTAATGAAAACTAACTTGGAAGTAAATAGTCTAGTTTTCTTATAGTATAATATTTATGCAGGATAACAACACCTAAAGGCAAATACCAGGTAGGGGCTTCATAGCAGAAATATTAGAAATAATTTCTAGATAAAACTTATGAAAGATAAAAACTGTGGATTAAAAGGAATGCCTTTCATTTGCATGTCTGGCTGAGATCTGAAGTGATAAAATAGAAACATCATAGTAATAAGGGCACATGTTCCTTCTGCAGGATTTACTTTAGATTGCACAATCACTTTTTGTATTTGCTGAAGAAGTGAGAAATTATTACTGACCCATGGCTTAGCTCTCCTGAGAATTAAGAGTTAATTATAACAACTGAGCAGCAAACTACCTCTATCAAGACCAAGGAAAACCCAGAAAAGTCAAAGTTATCTCTATGAGACATTAATTAAGAAACAAAGATAAGTTAATGGACAGAACGCTGAGCTGAGGCCCAGTATATGTAGTTTAAGTCCTATTGCTGCCATTGTATCCTTGCAAAAAAAATTAATCTATCTCTTCCAGTTCTCAGTTTCTTCAACACAAATCCATCCACTCAGAGGTTCTCAAAAGACCTTCCAGCTTCCAAATGCAAAGTTTGTACGATATAATTCAAAGACTTGATCATTTCTAACAATCTATTCTTCTAGAGAACATTGTTGTGTTTTCTTGATGGTTAACATGATTTTCGGCCCTTAAATTAGGGACAGACTGTGATTTTTTAAAAAAAATAGGCTTATATGTAACATGGTATTTTTCCAGTGGTATGTGGAAGCCAGCCATTGCTAGAACCTATCGTTAAATTTTAGAAATATTAAAGCCAGTTGACAGCAAGCTGTTAGTTTGGAATTGATCGTGGTGGAAAAATTTATAGCCTGGATGTTTGCAAATAATCCAAAACATATATGGGGATGTTGTTGTTTTTTATTTTTTTTCTGGAGAGCCAGTTGTTAAACATTTGTCAGCACATTAAACACATTAAGTGAAAATAGTAAATCAATATTGTTAGACAACAAAGATCCTCTGTTTTTGCAGTTTTTGAATTTGATTGACTCCAGGCTAAAAATAGTAGGAATTGTTTCAAAGAGTCATTAAGAACAATGTATGTACATTTAAAACAGAATGCAAAGTGATGTCATAAATAACAAGAGCACACTACTCTTCCATTTCATCATTTTCCTACTGTCTCAAGATTATTTTCATTTGTATAAATGAAAACTACCAAGAAAAGATAGAGCCTAATTCTATAGTTGAATTGGAGAGCATAGTTAAGACTGCTAGTTTTTAATAGTGACTTGTTCTTAGAGGGATGTCCAAGGAAGTGGATTAGCTTTGCATTAAACATCATCGGGAATAAACAAAAGACTCATCCTAGAAGCACTGCCAGTGGTTTACCATCAACCCACAGAAAACGCTCAAGGCAAGCATTACTCTTAATAAATACTCTGATATTGAATCCAAGGGACTCTAAATTTGGTTGGCAAGATTGTCAACACATGTTACAATGCATCCTGGGCCCAGTACCACCACAGAGGAGGGCTTTAAATCTGGATTTAATTTCTCACAAATGAAATAAATGTGTTTCTTTAAGGCTTTCTGCATGCTTATTGAGGGGAGAGGAGAGAGAGAGAGAGAGAGAGAGAGAGAGAGAGAGAGAGAGAGAGAGAGAGAGAGAGAGAAAGGAATAAAAAGAGAAAAAGAAAGAAAGACTGAAGACTTACAAGAGTCTTTGTTTGAGAAAAGTGAAATGGTGGAAGCTAATTCATTACAAACTCCTGCCTGAACACACTAGACGATAATTAGACTTTGCACTGAAGACAGTGACAATGTAGAATTCCAGGAAGACTTTATCCCTGGATTATTTTATTTTTCTCATTGCTTTTTATCAAAATGTGTTCTGTACAACAATAAGAATAACAAAAATAACTGACATTGTTATTATTTGGCACTTCTTTGGATGAATGGCAGTGCAAACAAACTCAGATTGTGAGTATACATACACCCAAATGCAAGTGTAATTTTTGAAGAGTTTTTAAAGTTACTTGGAATATAATCAAAGCATACATCCTAAAACTTCATTTTCATCAGGAAGGTGAACTTTCTATTCTCTGATTTTATTCAACACAGGACATAATCTTAATTGCCATTCTTAAGAATAGACCCATACAATGAGCTGTTCATTATTTTATGGACATATCAAGCCAAAAACCTCTAGAACTATTAAAAACAGAAACTTATTGAAGTATAGACCATGTAGATGTCACCAACATTTACTAAAAAGGTCTATAAACATTCTTAGAAAATAAAAACATTTTCCACAATAGAAGTAATAAAAAGGAGTTAGTGAAATCTTTAGCTTGAAAATGAATATCAGTATAATCTGCCTTAACCCAAACCTGTTTTCTTCTTTTAGTAATTATGTATTTTGAATCTATGAATAAACATTTCCTGAGATAAAATAAAGAATAAGAAATAGCCTAGAAATAAGGAAGGCATCAAATTAAGCTTTCCAAGTGTAACCTTATTCTCTTCTTAATGTTAGCTTTATTATTATTATTATCAATATTATTAAAATAATGCAGTGATGATATACTCTTAATAGAAAAAGATAGCAGTTTCTCTCATGCTGATGTAAAATTAACAGAAAACATGAAATATTCTGTAATTCTCATGATAGATTATTACTGGTTGGATGTAGTTGTTTACATTTCTGTTAGAGTAGTTGTATCTATCAACTGGGATTTTTTAAATATAACATATTATGAAGTAAAAATGTTCACTTTGAAATTCCATGCAAATTCAGCAATGAAAAAACAAAACCTATAAACAATTTATGTTGAATGTAAAAGATTCCTGCTGCTGCTACAAAACAAAAGGGAGCCACACAAATATATTATAGGCATCACACTAACTGAGCCTGACAGTGCTACAGTCAGAAATCAGACATAATCTTATTATTTGGCTGTAGCTTGGACAGCTTCTAGGCATGACTTAAAATAAAAACATTCAAAAGATTACTTTCATTTTCTTATTCAAGCTTCTGTTTCCAATTTGCATACTTCCTCACACTCCATTCCTCTCCTTGCTCTCCTTTTTCCTTCATCCTCCTCTTTCTCCCTCATCTACTCTCCTGGTTTCTTGGCCTGCTTTTTGTGAAATGGTACCACACTTCCATGGGTTTTCCTGTCTGCCTGTTATGAACTATATGCAAATTGCCTCAATGTTATGTTAACTATGAAAGGCTGAGTTAGTGGATAACTCATATATGCAGTCATTGTTGTGTAGGGAAATACTGGTACGGGGCCAAATTTTTCTTCAAAGAATTTGCTAAAGGCCATAATCAAAGAACGAGGCCTTTGGAAACATGTATGCAAAACATGGTAATAGGGAAAACTAGATGCTTTAATTTCTATTACACCACTATTGTGAGGTGAGTCTTTTCTTTTTTTCCTGATATAAAGAACAAGTTTCCATGCTTTATTATAGACATGTTGCAGTAATCTATATAAAAAATTGTCTCCTCTAATCTGTGGCTGTTATTAGCACCAATGGACAAGAGCTATAAATCCACCTGGACATGGCTGCAGTGGTATGAATCTCAGATCTTCTCTAATCCAAAGATTAGATATTGAGATGTTGCTTCAGTTGTACAGTATTATCACATCATATCACTAGGCCCTCTTTCAAACTGGAGCATTTATTGACAATACTTTCCAAGCTGTTTCTAAGTTGTGAGCACTGGCCCTTATCTGTTGCTCTTTTACAGTTTTAAGTAGCAAAACTATCAAAGAAGTGTCCTGCTAAATAATACCATCAGGTACAACTAGCTTTTTTTCATCCTCTTAATATCAAAGGTTCTTAATAGTCCAAAACATTGTTTGCTCTCAGTTACTTTTGACAGTGGAAGGATTAGTCTCCTTTGATTTTGGGGTGGGGTTTTTTTGGACCAATGATAACTTTACATTTCTGTCTCTTTCCTGTCTGGATTTCTTATTAACCTCCTGAGAAATATGAGGAACTATTTGTTTTTATTCATGGCATTTTTTTTTTCTGTAAAAGAAAAATGTGCATCAGTATGAATGTGAATTAAGCACTTTAGATAATCAAGTAGAAGCCCACACCCTTACTATGGTAGATAATAAATGTAGCAGACATAGCTAGGCATAGCTGATGGGAAAACATCTTCTCTGCTGCAAACAAAACTTTCCAAGTTTTCTCATTAATTGGAGTTTTATAAATATACAATTACATACACCAGAAACAAAACAACAGCAACAAAAACCACCAGACATTGTTAATTCTACGTGGCATCTCCTCTTGGATATCTAAGTGGAGACACAGTGTAAAGCATCTCAAGCTTAATAATGAGCAAAAGTAAGCTAGATCATCCCAGCAAATCCATTCTTTTGGCAGCATTCCTTTTCATTCTACTGTATATCCAACCATTCAAGAGATCCTATGGCTTCAAACCTCAAACCACTCCTTACCACTACTTCTCTGGTCTACGCCATTGTATGTTCTTATGTGAATTTGTATATTAGCATCTCAATTACTCTTTAGCCATTTGCTCTCCCTCCTTTATATATTTTCTTAGCAGAGCAAACAGAGTGATTCTTTTTAAAGCACTTCAGTTTATGGGAACTCCATCCTGTATTCAAATTTTTCCAAATGTGTTCCTTCCCAAGGGAAAAAAAAAAAACCACACACAACTAAATCTGTTATAATGGTCAGTGGGGTTATGTGACAGCAGGCCACCATTGGGCTCTCCACCTCTCCCAATACATCCCAGCAACATAGGTTGTTTTCTGTTTCTCCAGTACAGTGGCTAAACACCTCTTCAGGGTACTTGCATTTCATGTTTGCTGGTATTTCAAAAATGTCCACATGTGTCACCTCTTTGCCTCCTTTAGGTCTAAACTCAAATGTTACCTTTTCTGTGATGCCTTCTGTGCTCATACATTTGAACTAGAGGCCTGGTGCACACAATCCATGCACAGGGAAAGGGGGTTGCCTCAGCTCAGTCTGCACCCTCTCCAATTGGAGACCCCAGGGATCAGGCCTAAACCAGCAGTCAGACATCCCTGGGACCATTGGCTCCTAACTGATCACCTGGCTGCCTGCCTAATCAACCCTAACTGCCCTCCCCTGCTGGCCTGGTTGCCTCCAATTGCCCTTCCCTTCCAGCATAATCTTGCCCCAATGGCCCTCCCCTACAGGGTTGATGTCATCCCCAACTGCCCTCCTGTGCTGTCCAATTTGGTTTTGATTGATTAGTTCCTATGCCAATCAGCATCAAAAGCTCTACCTCCTAGGCAGCCATTGGCTCCCCAAAGCCCCCACCTTTGGTTCTGATTGTTCAGTTTCAATGCCAGTCAGCATCAAAAGCTCTGCCTCCTAGGCAGCCATTGGCTCTTTACAGCATCCAGATTTGGTTCTTATTGATCAGTTCCTATGGCAGTCAGCATCAGAAGCTCTGACTCCTAGGCAACCATTGGTTCCCCACAGCATCCACCTTTGGTTCTGATGGTTGATTCCTATGCCAATCATCATCTCCAGGCCTATCTCTGAGCCTGATCAAAGAGGCAGGGCTTACCAGCAGCCCTTGGCGGCCAGGAGAGAAAGAAAAGCCTGGCTGTTGGCAAAGATCAGGAAGAAAGAGGGAGAGGGGGAGGTAAGTACACTGATCAACAGCTTCCACTGAGACTGCAGATCAGATGCTGACTCACTTTATGGGTCTCAGCCACCTGAGAAGTCAGTGCTGGGTCACCAGGCTACAGCTGGGCAACCCAGCACTGACTTCAGATGGTTAGCCTTTGGTCCAGAGCAGTCATTACAATCCTGGGATTTTATTATTAAGAATTAGAGGCCTGGTGCACAAAATTTGTGCATGGAAAGGGGGTTGCCTCAGCTTAGCCTGCACTCTCTCTAATCTGGGTCCTCTGGCTCCTAAGCACTTACCTGCCTGCCAGCCTGATCCCCCTAACTGCTCTCCCCTGACAGCCTATTTGCCCTAACTGCTCTCCCCCGCTAGCCTGGTCCCCCTAACTGCTCTCCCCTGCCTGCCTGATTGCCTCTAACCTCCTCTGCCTCAGCCCAGCCAACATGGCGTTGTTGGGAAGGATGTCCTGAAGGACATCTGGAAGGTCATCCGGAAGATATTCTGTCTAATTAGCATATTACCCTTTTATTAGTATAGATGTCACCTTGTCCTAAAAATGCAGGTTGTTCCCAGGTTTTCCTATTGTGGAAGGGGAGCCCATAGTAGCATCCTGGGTTCTGACCAGGGCATATAGCCTTGTGTTTTATCTCAGCAAATGTGATTCCTAGAAGATTCTTGGATGTACCTTGAATATTTCTATTGAATTTGCCAAATCATCCTCCAAAAATGTTGAACCACTTTAAACTACCACCAGCAACCATGCATGTGCCCTCCATCCCACTCTGATGCCAATTACCAAGCTTCTCCCTAGAAGCTTCCCTCCTGTCAGTCAGGACTTCTTGGTACTTGAGCCAACCTCATTGTTCAGCTGAGGACTTGATTTCCTGAGATAGAATTATGGAGGAGGAAAAATAGTTTTCCTCTACCTTTCTGAGTTCTTAGTGGAGGTCCTTGTAATGAAAGACAGATCACCAAGAAAAAAAACAAAATTTCACTAACATGTGTACTTTGTGTATATGTGGGAGATCCCAGGGAAAAATGAGTAACTCCCCAAAGTGGCTTAGAATGCAGATTTAAATACCTTATTCCTAGGGAAAGGGGACGGGAGATATAGGCCTCTTAGAGGAGAGTAAATGATATTTAGGAAAGATGAATGGGGTGGGGGGAAATAGTTTGTAACAAAGTTTGAGTATGATGTCAACTTCTACTCTTCTGTCCTGTGACAGGAGTCAGTCTTCTCTGCCTGATGATACTTCTCTCATCAAGGGGACCTATAACATTTAAGCTCCTTTAGGGGGGTCTGATTTTAGGGAGTTCGAGAGACTTCATTGAAATCTTCTGCGTGAATTTGCTATTTTTCAAGCATCTACAGCTCAAGATCATCAATATAACAACACAGCATATGTTGGGATGGCATGTTCTCTGACCTTCAGAATAAACCCAACAAAAGCTTGTTTCCTCTCTTAGATGATTTGCCACAGACGCATTATTCCCTGGAGATGGTATTCTGACCAGACCTTCGTGGGAGTGGTCATAACATTACCCTGTGTTTGTAGAAAGGTGTTTGCCACAGCACTAAGTAATCCAGGGGCAGTTTTCTCATCTTGTGGAAAGGGAGATAAAGTTATGATAGTCTATCACCCTTTCCACAGGTTTCTTACAGGTTTGTGTCTCTGTTGCCCCAACCCAAGCCCCTCAGCAACCCAAGTGCCTCTGCCTCAGGCCTTGGGGCTTCTGGGTGCCAGGCTTGTGAGTTTGTGTCTTCAATCCACCTCCCACCCACCCCCAGCCCCAGGTTTGCAGTGACCTGGCTTTGGGCAGCAGGGGACTGGATCCCCTGCTGGGTTTGTGGCTGTGATCTGAACCCCTGCCACCCCAGTGCCACCATGGCCAGGCTTGGGGCAGAGGGGGCCTGCTTGCCATCTTGGTTGGGTTAATTTGCATACTCACTCCTATTGGCTGGTAGTGTAGCAAAGGTAAGGTCAATTTGCATGCTTCTCTTTTATTATATAGGATGTTTAAATCTCACATTCCTCTGTAGCCCCTTTTGCCATTTTCATTTTTTCTTCTAAGAACTTTTCACAATCTGAATAAGTCACATTCTGTTATTTACTATATTTATTGCCTGTCCCCCCTCAGTAGAATATAAGTTCCATGAGGACAGTCATGTACTAGCAGGTTTGTTTTCTGCTTTATACTTAGTGCTTAGAAAGTACCTGGAACATAGCGGCACCTAATACATTATTGTGGAATATTTACATGTGTCTGTGTCTATCACACATCATTGAGTCATCTGTGTTTGGTTTTGATGGCATGATATTTAGGGAGACAAGAGATTGACTAGAATTATTAATATTGGAATAAAAACTTAGACTCCATTCATTAATTTAACCTCTATTAAAATCATTACATCATTACAATCAATTGCCCTAGCTGGTTTGGCTCAGTAGATAGAGTGTCAGCCTACACACTGAAGGGTCCTAGGTTCAATTCCAATCAAGGGCACATGCCCAGGTTGCAGACTTAACCTCCAGTGGGGGTGTGAAGGAGGCAGACTATCAATGATTTTCTCTCATCGTTGATGTTTTTATCTCCCTCTCTGAAATCAATTTTTAAAAATTATTATCATTTATTGATTTTGTTCAAGAAAATAACAAAGAATCTACTCTTTTGTAAGCTATTAATTTCCTTAATAACTGTTAGATGAAATAATTCAAAATAGGTTACATATTCCTAGATGTTACTATCTTGTGTACTTCTTATTTAATAAAAGCTTCTAAAATCTGAGGAATACAAAAAAATGTTAACTCAATATGCATAATAAATAAATAAAAACAACTAAAGAGTACTAAAAATCCTATCTAATAAAGAAGGAATATGCAAATTGACCACCATACCCTCACAAAGATGATGGTGCCCATAGCCGATAAGGAGGGAATATGCTAATTGACTGCCATGCCCTCAAAGATGGTAGCATCCACAGCCAATAAGGAGGGAATATGCTAATTGACTGCCACACCCTCAAAGAAGGTGGTGCACACAGCCACATGATGTCCCCTCAGCTCTGCCAGGGCAGAAGGCACGCAGCATGGCCAGGTCTGGCCACACTGTGCCTCCAGAGTCCCCCAGTCCCCTCAGCACCCCCAGCCACTCAGAGCTGGCCTGAGGCACAGGAAAACCTTGGGTGGCAGCTTCCCAGCGACCCAGAGCTACCCAAGGTTCAGGTAACCAGAGCCGGCCAAGGCTTGTGCTGCTGGCAGTGATAGCAGCAGAGGTGGGATGGGGCATTGCCTTCATCACCAGGTTGCCTCCCACCCCTGAGGGCTCCCAGACTGTGAGAGGGATCAGGCTGGGCTGAGGGACCCCCCTCTCCAGTGCATGAATTTTCATGCACCACACCTCTAGTGTGTTATATTGATTCGCCACCAATATAACCTGATCTTAGGGGCTAAAAGATACTTGCACAGTAAACTGTAAAAGTATTTACATTTAATTATTTAACATACAAATGTAACTTTTATACAAGCCAGGAACTTTCACTAGCCCCTTGCCAGTTTTTTGGTTTGTTTTGTTTGAACCTATGGAAGTTCTAAGTCATTCTCCAGATTTCAGCTAATTAATAGAGGGTCATTGTACTCTGCTCCACCTGCCTTTGACCTTGTTGATTTCTACCGACTGTTTTGGTCTGTCATTAAATGAACTTTGCCATGAAAGTTAGCCCTCTTGTTAGTGGGCACCAGAAAACAATCCACTTTGACATTAAGAAGATTTTAGAGGGGCACATGGTCAAGTTCTATCATAAGGCATGCAGGCTTCCACTATTTTTCTGGTTCTTCTCTTTTCTTTCCTCTTCTCCTCTATTCTCATTCTTTCCTTCTCTTAGATACAAATAAAATCTTCTCTGTAACTCATATTTAGTTGACCCTTGCATTCTGGTATTTTGCTGCATGAAAACATTCATGTTGCCCCTGAGATTGTCATCTTCCCATGCAGACTACTGGGTGTCTTTCCTGAAATAAAGACATTTCTCTCCACAAGTAGCAAAGGAAAATGCTGTTACAGCTGCTAATATAGTAGTTCCCAACCAGTTCATCTTTATAATGATGAATAGCAAGAGAAATTATTATTCTAGTAGCCTTTAATAAAAATAGAATTTAGATTACTTTGCCCAGGAAGGGTTTCATGCAATTTGGAGATATTAAAACCCACTGATTACTGTACTATAAATAAAAGTAAATGAGAAAATGTGAGCAAAGGGAAAACGTGTTAAAGATAACTCAGATGAAGCCAGAAATAAGATTAATATAGAAAATGCCTACTGGGGAATAAAATGCCTACTAGAGAATTTAGCTCTGAGTTTGTTCATAGTCATTTCAAAATGGGAACCTAATCAATTCAATTATTCAGTTGCCATAAAGTTTAAAAATGTTTCTCAGAAAACCCAAATATCTATAATATAAAGCTTAAGAAAAGAAACCTCTGTGTCTTCATTAAAAACATTGTTTATTAAGGTAAGCAAAGTTCCCCAAAATAACCTTATAATAAGTAAAACAGTGGAGGTAAAAGAGTAGGTTAAGTGCATAAAAGCTAAAGACAGTTTAACAAAACTAATTTCTGAGGGATTGAACTGATATCTTTGCTACCTCAGTAGCAAGGAATAATCAACATCAATTAAATACAGTTTTCAAAGGTAAGATGAGTTACTATCTTTCCTTTAGTTTATAATCTTGTAAGGACTTCTATGGGCTAGTCAACACAGTATCAATTTATTCTAAAATCTATTAAAATTTATTGCATAATTTGTGACCCTCATTATCTGATATTTTAAGAATATATACTTATACTAGGTAAGAATATAAATTGAAAGAAGAAAAGTCAATAAAACACAAAGTAAAAACTGATTCTACTTTGATAAAATACAATATGGAGATGGAAGGATAATACTTTCATTTGTTTCTTAACTGAAATATTAATGTTTGAAAATGCTTTCTAAATGTGAAAATTGCATAAGAAGACATTTGCTAGTTCTTATGAGGAATAAAATGAAAGAATGGAAATGAATATGTGTGCAGCATTTAAAAATTTCTGAATGAGAATAATTAATGACTTAAATATAAGTGAATCCGAAACACACTTATTTCTCCTTGGGATATATATTATTGAAATGAATGAGCTTCACAACTTATAGTTTATGATGTAATTATCCTCCCTTAGTTTTAGCCATGTCTACATTGTAATTTCATTAAAGCCACTTCAATATAATATTATATTTTTATATCGGATTGAAAAGTTTAAAAAAGACTAATTTGAAAACAAGATCAAGGGTCAGAAGCTTAATGTTATAATCTGGTCTCTAACTTTGTACTATTTTTTGTTGTTGTTGTTTTTGTTTTGTTTTTTGCTTCACACAATGAAGCAGGTGACTGAAAAATAACATGTCAAGTATCCTAAAGCTAAATTGCATGCCAGTATCGAATCTGCAACCCAGGTATGTACCCTTGATTCTAAATGGAACCTTCAACTCTTAAGTGCATGAGCCAACATTATAACTACTTACCAACACTAGCCAGAGCTCTTTTATTTTTTTATTTTTATTTTTTGATATGTCAAATTCAATATTCCTTTATTTCTTTTTTTTTTTCAAAATTTTTTTATTGTTCAGTTTATTAATTACATTGTTTCCCCTTTTTTATCCCCCTATATTTTCCCTCCACCCTGTACCTATCCCACCCTCCGCCCTCACCTCCCCGTCCCCAATGTCCTCTCCCATTGTTGCAAGATTTTTGTCCAATCTCTTGCTGTACTTCCAACAACCCTTTTCTCCCCAAGAATTGTCAGTCCATTCCCTCTCTATGTCCATGTTTCTGTTATAGTCACCAGTTTATCTTGTTCATCAGCCTATCAGTTCACTTGATTTTTATGTTCATTTGTTGATAGATGTGTATTTGTTGTTCATAATTTATATTTTTACCTTTTTCTTCTTCTTCTTCTTAAAGAATATCTTTCAGCATTTCATATAATACTGGTTTGGTGGTGATGAACTCCTTTAGCTTTTTCTTATCTGCGAAGCACTTTATCTGATCCTCAATTCTGAATGATAGCTTTGCTGGATAGAGTAATCTTGGTTGTAGATTCTTCCTCTTCATTATTTTGAATATTTCTTGCCACTCCCGTCTGGCCTGCATCGTTTCTGTTGAGAAATCCGCTGACAATCGTATGGGTGCTCCCCTGTAGGTAACCAACTGTTTTTCTCTTGCTGCTTTTAATATTCTCTCTTTATCTTTTGCTCTTGGCATTTTAATTATGATATGTCTTGGTGTGGTCCTCTTTAGATTCCTATATTTTGGGGTTCTGTGTACTTCTTGGGCTTTTAATTCAGTTTCTTTCACCAGGTGGGGAAAGTTTTCAGTCACTATTTCTTCAAGTAGGTTTTCATTAACTTGCTCTCTCTCTTTTTCTGGCACCCCAATAATTCGGATGTTGGCTTGCTTGAGGTTGTCCCAGAGGCCCCTTACACTATCTTCAATTATCTGAATTCTTTTTGTTTCTTGCTTTTCCAGCTGAGTGGATTTTGGTTCTTTGTATTTCAAATCTTTGACTTGGTTCTTGTGGCCCTCTGGACTGCTTTTAGGACTTTGTGTAATATTTTTTATTTCAGTCTGTGTATGCTTGATTTCTAGTTGGTCGTTTTTTTTATCTGTGAGGGTCTGGTTCGTATCCTCAGAGGTCTTGTTCATTTCCCTGAGGATCTCATTCATTTCCTTGTAAGTATCATTCACCTCCTTGTAATTCTCATTCATTTGCTGGTTGGTCTTGATTATTTCCTGGTAATTCTCATTAAGTTGATCGGCCTTTTGTAGGAGCCTCTTGAAAAGCCTTATAACCGTGGTTTTGAACTCTATGTCTTGTCGTCTTTTCTCCTCCATTTCTTTCACACCTGATTTCTTTCCATGTCTCTGCATGATGGCTGCTTTATGTGGTGGATATCCTCAAAGGGACAGTGGCTCAGTCTCCCCAGTTACCTGAGGTGGGTACTCTTACTGCAATCCTTTATGAGTTGTATTCAGTGTTTTTGAATTTAAACCCAGCTTTTTGTTGTTAGCCCTAGGAGGGTTTGACCTCCAGGCCAATTGGCTGTGAGGGGAGACTGTGTTCAGGTTGGATGGGCGGAGTCTCTGGGCTACGCCGCGGCGGTGCCTATGCGACGCTCGCGAGCGTGCGGGTCTGTGCTGGGTGGGGATGGCTGCAGACTCTTCCAAGAGAAAGCCGCTAGTCTCTTCCCCTTGCCAGACAACTCTGCCTTTCCCCAAATGTGCCTGCACACCAAAAGTCTAGCCCAGGGCTGTAAAATAGATGGTTTCCGGAACCAGGAGACAAGTTTCCAGGGGGCAAGTCGCGGGTTTGCTGTCCCTTGGGACTAGGCGCTTCTGCAGCGCCCCGCTTCCAGGGTGCGTCCCCCGGACCTCGGACCTCGCCGGTTCTGGGGAATCTGTGCAGGGAGACTTCTCATACCCCGGATCTCGGACCTCGCCCGGCTCGGGAAATCTGGGCCCCGTCGGAGAAATCCGGCCGGTCCCTGCTCCAGCCCCAGCCCGCGCGCGGGACCAGGGCGGCTCCTAACCTGTTTCCGTCTGCGCTCCCACCGGTCCTGAGTCTGTGTCCCACCTCTGCTGCTATTAGTGGAGTTTACATTCAGCCAGCTTTCTGGCGATTCTGGGTGCTTGTCTGTTCTGCTGTTATGTTGTAGTTCTTAAATCGTTGCGCGGGGCAGAACAATAGGTGTTTGCTTATGCCGCCATCTTGGTGTTCCCCACCAGAGCTCTTTTATTTTTAAACATGAGTGGATAACCAAGAACATCAAGACATGTGGGCAAAGTCAATTCAAAAGCTATCCCATATAATAAAAGCCCAGTGACTAAAACGGTAAAATGACCAGAACAACCAGAGACCAGAATGACCACAGCCCCCCACCCACACTGGCCCCGCAGCCCCCAGGGAGTGATTAGAGGTGATCAGGCAGGCAGGCAGGCAAGCGGTTAGGACCCAGTGGTCCTGGATTGTGATAGGATTCAGGCCAGGCTGAGGAGAACCGCCCCCCTTCACAAATTTCATGCACTGGGCCTCTGGTAGTTGGTAAAAGAGAGTACAGATTCCTGTCTTGAAATGGACAAGTGGGCTCCTTTCCTGGTATTTTTAGATATCAGGCCAATGAAGTTTGCTCCATTTATCTATAGTCACTTAAGACCAATAGATGCAAAATCCATAACTTTTGCTACTTACAACATAATGATTTATTTTTAATCCATATTGGACCTTTACTTAAATATTATTATAAAGTAATACTGACTTTATATTTGTTCAGATTACATAGGTTATACCAGTGGTCAGCAAACTGTGGCTCATGAGCCACATGTGGCTTGGGAGCCATTGTTTGCCACTCAGTTGACTAATGAGTTTGCTGACCACTGGGTTATCTTGTAGTAACAATTTCAAATTTTCGGAAAGACACCTGTTTTTATATTCATTAACGAGCATATCCAACATGAATGGTGGCGTTTGAAGAGGGGTAAGGGTTCTGGCTACATCATTTCTAGGTTTTCCCATACCACCACCCAATTCTTAGACATCAGTTGGATGACTGTGATTCAACTAACTCATTTCTGACAGTTTACGGGCTCAGTTCTACATGAGTGCCACTGTTGTAGTAAAATATAGAAGTGTTTAAAAATGCTTAAAGAATGTTAGAAAAGTTAACTTCCCTTAAATCTTAAAGTGTGATATTAAAGATACATTCCACACTGCCCTGAAGCATGTGTATCCCAGAGAAAAGAGTTTGAATTGACACAGAGTGACTTGTGTCAAGATAAACACTTGCATGAGTGACATACTCTCCTTAGCCCCCTCGCTGTGTTTAAGATTAACATATGAGCATTGACATAATCATTGATAGCCACCTGCACTGCTATGGGTACAAACAAGCTTTAAATATGGATCTCTGCCAGCCAACGATGCCCGTCTTGTCAGGACATTACAAAGGCCCGCCCCTTTGTCAATCTGACAAACGATGCTGCTCCACGTTCCTTTTCCTGCCAGATGACAGATGAATGGCCAGCAATCCCCAATTGAGACGCTACTGAGCTCCTGCACCTGGACCAGCCCAGCCCAGTTGCCAGACCACAGAGGACAACACCATGGGGATCCCTAACTAAGCTTATACCCACAGCCGCTCAGGAATTTGTGTGAGTAATAAAAAGCTGTGTGTTTTGCAACTGCATATGTTACATGTGGTGTAATTCCTCCGGCAGTTAATTGAAGTAATTTGTGTACGCTTAAACTTAAAATTAAAGCCTTTGTTCTTTTTTGGTCCTAAGCCTACCTTTGGTCCTAAGCCTACCCTCGGTCCTGCTGATGCAGAGCAGTCTCTCCATCGGCAACTACTTGAATGTCCCAATTTCTTCATGGTTAAAGTTTATCTCAAGGGACACCTAAGATGAACGCCCCAGATCCTTTCCTGGATCTACCTGGGACAGCTATCTCTCCCCCCACCCCCGCGCCCCACACCGAGTTCAGATACCAGAATGCTAGCCCAGGTTGTCTCTCATACTCTTACCGACCAGCTATATGAAAGAGGTTCCCACAGCTTCTTCTTTGGATTTGACTGATTTGCTAAAGTGGCTCACAGAGCTCAGGAAATCAGTTTACCCATTAGCTTACTAGTTTATTACAGGGAACATTAATGGATACAAATCAACCACCAGGTGAAGAGATATGGGTAAGGTATATGGGGTGGAGTGGGGAGTTTCCATGTTCTCTGAGAGGGCAACTCTCCTGAATTTCCACATGTTCACCAAGCCAGAAGTTCTCTGAACCCCATCCTTTTGAGTTTCTATGGAGGCTTCTTCATATTGTCATGATGAGTTAAATAATTGGCCATTAGTAACTGATTCACTCTCCATTCCTTGCCCTCTCTAGAAGCTAGGGGGAGGGGAGGCATGGGACTGAAAGTTTAAACCTCTAATTGTTTAGTTGATTCTCCTGGCAATGAGAACAATTTTTAGTCCAAAATCACCTCATTGACATAACAAAAGACAACTTTATTGTTCTCATCACAGAAATTCTAAGGGTTTTAGGAGCTCTATGCCAGAATCATGGACAATGACCAAATAGGTATTTCTTAGTGTAAATCACAATATCACATGGGGGGACAGAAAAACTGTTAATTATACTCAAGGACTGGGATGATGTAGATCAGTGGTCGGCAAACTCATTAGTCAACAGAGCCAAATATCAACAGTATAACTATTGAAATTCCTCTTGAGAGCCGAAAACCGACTTGGGCACATGGGCCACAAAGTTTCAATCGCACTGCACGAGTGCGCCCGCACATGGTATTTTGTGGAAGAGCCACGCTCAAGGGGCCAAAGAGCAGCTGCATGTGGCTCATGAGCTAGAGTTTGCCGACCACTGACGTAGATGATGGAGGTGTCACCACCTTGGTGTTGTACCATCAAGAAAGGTGGCCTTTTTAGTCACCATAACAAGGGGAAAAAAGACTGGAGAACCACACATGTGCTTTTCACAACCTTGGCTCAGAATAACATGGGCCATTTTCTCCTCACAAAACACCATTGGCACAAATTAGTCATATGCTGCTCCTGCCTGCAAGGAGACTGAGAACTGTAGGGAGTCAACGGATAATTATGGACAATATCACTGACACAGAGCCAAGTAATAACCCTGCAAATTCACTTCAAGATGATCTTCACTATAATTAGCAATATTATATAGCATATCAAGATGTCTCTTTTATCTTATAAACTAAATCCACTGTTCAAAAAAATTCTGAGAATTATTTGGCCTTTCACTTATGAGAAATAATAAAGCATACCCATATTGACAGTGTTATATTTATGGAGAAAAGCTTTCCAATGAAATAGCAGACTAAAATGTTTCCTCTCCTCAATTAGAAGAAAACAACCAAATATTATTAAAATAATTTCATTATTTTGTTTTAAAAAGGAAAAAAAGTAACATTTTTCACAGAAGCAATTTTTCTTCTATATTGATTCTGTAAGCTATACTTAAACTTTATTTTAAAAGTTCCCAAACAAAATATTAGACTTAAGTTTATTTTCAAATTAATTGCTTAACAAATTGTTTTACTTACATAATTTGTTTAAAGTAAATTTAACTGATTTTTATTTATTAAATGAAAACATGGTTTATATTATAAATGCTATTAAGAATCAACTTAAAGTGCTTTAGATAAAATATTTAATAATACACATACAAAAGGTATTTATTTACTTAAAATAATTTCTTATTGCCCTAACTGATTTGGCTCAGGGGCTAGAGCATCAGCCTGTGGACTCAAGGGTCCCAGGTTCAATTTAGGTCAAGGGCATGTACCTTGGTTGCGGGCACATACCCAGTAGGGAGTGTGCAGGAGGCAGCTGATCAATGTTTCTCGCTCACTGATGTTTCTAACTATCCTTCTCCCTTCCTCTCTGTAAAAATCAATTATATATATATATATATATATATATATAAAATTTCTTAGTATGTACCATGAATACAACATCTTCAAAATTTCCACTGATTTTTAAAGATTATCTATACTGGTAACAATGAATTGCTAAATATGTATATTTAGCAAGATCGCTGAGCTAATATTAAGCAATCTGAGTTCTCAAGCTGACTCAGTGCCACAGTTCTCTCCTCAGTAAATCCAAGACTTGCTGGCAGATGATTGGGACACACCCAGGGAGGCCTTAGGTGAGCCTTTCATCAGAGATGGTTTAGAGATGGGAAGGCACTGAGGTCACTTCAGGCCAAATCATGCTGCAACAGATTCATAGAGTGAATTCCCTTTGTTGTACATACTTCTTTTCTCTTCCATATGCTTTTGAATAATTTCCTAGGATTACTTCATTTTAGGCAAAAAAAAGTGAAGTAAAATTTATGAGGATAGAATAGGCAAGTAAAATTTCATAAAGAAATAAAGAACAATGAAATAAGAAAAAAAATTGTTTCACCCAGGATATCCCCTTTTGGTATAATTAAAAATGCATTTTTTGACACATCCAGGGGCAGCGGAATAGATGGATGTGTCCTGAGCCTTGTCCTGGAGCACATAAAGAGAGCAGCTGAAATGAGTGTAATCTAGCCTGAATTGGCAAAGGAGACGCAGCAGGTGAGAAAGTTTGCAGCCAGGAAGGGCAGAGATCCCCTGGAAAAAGCAAGACACCCATGGAAAACACACATGGTATCAAAATAAGCCAAAGGAAAATCATTTGGGCAAAAATAAAAAGGATCCCAAGGCAATTTTATATAAAAGATTCCTTTATTAACTTTTGGTCAAGAATATGTTTGTATATTTTCATAAATCAACTCCAAGACCTTGTGGATTTTTGCAGTAGAGAGGAATTGACAGGTCGGCTCCAACCATGAAGACAAGAGAAGAAACAGTCCGGAGATAAAAGACTCTGACAACGCATAGCCATGCTAGCAGTTAGCAGCTGTGCATCGCTGCAGGTTGCCTAGGACCAAACCATAGAGGGTTGGACCTGCATTCCCACCATGTGTTCACCATCCAGATATCATATATACATAAGGAACTGTTTAACAGTGAAACTAGAACTCCGAACTGTTGCACATTGAAATTGGGACTCAAACATTTTTTTTTGTTGTTATATGTTTATTTCTACTCTGCAGAGGCATGATTTTTTAAAGAAAAGAAATAGGGGGAAAATAGATACAGAGGCAAAGAAGCATTGAACAGACTGTCAAACTACAGCGGGAAGGCAGAGGAAGTTGAGGGTGGTAGCTGTAAGAGATCAAATGAAGGACTTGTATGCATGCATATAAGCATAACGAATTGATACAAGACACTGGGGGTGGGGGCAGGTGAAGGCATGTACTGGGGGGTAGGGGAGGCTTGGGGGAGGTCAATAGGGGGAAAAAAGGAGATATATGTACTACCATTTGTAATACTTTAAACAGTAAAAAAATAATTATAAAAAATGTATTTTTATGTCCTAAAATGTTTAATAAAAACCTAGCAAATTAATTAATGTGGAAAATTTGTAAAAATAAAAATCCAATGCCAGAATTTGGATTTTTACTCTATCAAAGTATCAAAGTATTGATAGAAAACAATTACCTTAGTTCATAGATATTTTATGAGCAATGTTGGGAATAAATATAATAAATAAATTCCTATTTTTTTATTAAAAAAACAGATATTAGGAAATTTTTGTTATAGCAGACCAAAGGACTAAGACATTTATACTATAACATACACAGTAAGGCCAAAGCCGGTTTGACTCAGTGGATAGAGTGTCGGCATGCGGACTGAAAGATCCCAGGTTCGATTCCGGTCAAGGGCATGTACTGTGGCTGTGGGCACATCCCCAACAGGGGGTGTACAAGAGGCAGCTGATCAATGTTTCCCTCTCATCGATGTTTCTGACTTTCTATCCCTCCCTCTTCCTCTCTGTGAAAAATCAATAAAATATATTTTTAAAAAATAAAATAAAATACACAGTAACAACATGAACTAAATTAAAGAAGATATCAGAGTTCAGATGTTAATGCCCAGAATAGCCTTGAAAGCTATTTTTTAATATTGAGAAAACAAATTGAGGACAAAACAACTTTATTGCAGAATTAAAAATAATTTAAAAGCACAATGACAAAATCATAAGTGATTCAAGAGCCAAGTGGGGTGGGAATAGGGATGTAGAGGGCAAGGGGGAAGAGGGAGAAATATCTGTAATACTTTCAATGATAAAGATTTTTTTTTTAAAAAGTCAATTGGCACATATAAACATCTTGACATGATCAACATAAATGCAAAATGGACAAGACCAAATCTTAAACTAAAAGGAAGATATTATACATGAAAGGTAGATTAAGATTAACAAAGTAAAGTAGAAAATCCAACAAATGAGCCAGGATATGTGTTTGATGTTTTTTATATAAACCTGAAATTTAAAAAAAAATAATTTGCAGATAAGAAAAATTTGAGATAAAATGTTCAGTCCTACTTTAGCCATTGAGCTTCAGTGACTAAGACAGAATTATTCAAGCATCCAAATACAGAAAACAATTCACCTAGATAGATGGAAAAGTCAAGCAGGCCAAATTTCTCCATAGAAAAATACAATGCCAGAAAATAGTTGCACAATGTGGACCAGCGTGATGCAAGGACAAAACATGCAGCCAAGAGATTATTCAAATAAAAAGACAACAGACATATTTTAAAGCATGAAACATACAGGAAATGCAGCAGCAATAAGTCATTATTGATAAAATAAAATAAAATAAATGTTTCAATGGCCAAACTCAATCATCTAAGACACCAAGTTCAAGAGTGATCATCCCTAAATTTATCTACTGAAATTTAGAATTTAAAAACAAACTAATTTAATTCAAGGTCACTTTTAGTGCTGCATTTAAACTCCTTGGATTATCTTATTTTTCTGTTGTTGCTTTTAAAATTGCCACCTGTGTACCTATTTTCTGAGACTAAATGTTGCTATAGAAAAATCAAAGGTCTTTATGATATTCCTCTAGTGGTTCTGCTTATTGTTTGTCTGTCTGGATGCTGAACACCCTTATACGTTCTTCTAAGTGAATTGCCTTTTCTGTTTGGAAACGCAGCAAAGTTAGAATAGATGCACAATGTGATCAGGTAGAGACCTGACCTGACTGACCTTTCAAGTTGGTTTGCTTCTTATATTGCATGAAAAGAATTTAGAAGTTTCTGTATGTTCCTTGCTTTAGTTCCATAGTGCACAGCCTTCTCTAAGGCTGTCTGTTTTAGGGAAGTTAAGAGTAAGCTGATACAGTACTTTGAAACACAGAAAACCCACTTATAATGAGAAGTGCTACTATCTCTGCTCTTGTCAATCAGCAGTTTGATGACTGTCAGGTCTTCACTACTATAATAAAACCCCAAAAGGGGAACCTCTCTTCTTCATGGATTCTAATTAGTGCTCTTCTAGCCCCGGGGTAGGAAAAGTCTCAGCCATTTAGTACAATAGTCCCTGTTCTTCCTTTATAGGCAGGGGGGTCCCCTTGGTCCTACTAGTGCAGGGCCCATCCTTCCACTAGCCGTTCATACTGGTTCATGTCAAGTCCTGTGCATACTCTCACCTCCCTGATTCTGACATAGCTGCCAAGTTTTGTGCTTATTCTCAAGTCCCAGCCCACCTCCTGCCCCACCCAAAAGAAATAGTTAGACTGTAGTGCCAGAGGGAAAGTCAGAAATACATACTCAACCAATGTGGCAGGCATGGAAGTACAGCACTTAAGAGTGCATGTCTCCTGCTGTGCGGACTGCCTCTGCTGCTGGATCTGCAGCCAGATTCACCGCATGTCTGCATGGAGGCCGCACTTCCCACAGGCTACTCCAAGGCAGTGACTGAGGATGGTTAGGACACCAAAGCAGGACTGTTCCTGTGACATTCAGGACTCTTACAAAGGGTATTTTTGGCTCAAGCTCTCTTAATTGGCTGGGGCAATTTGAGACTCTTCCCACTCCACGGTCCTTCCTTCCAACATAGGTATCAGATCTAGATGAGTTATGTAAGGAAAAGTACAGAATTCAGGCAGTGCTGTACATAGAAATATAGAAAAGGGAAAAAGAGAGCGAGTGCAACTGGGGAAGAGACCACTCTGGTCAGATAGAGGCTCAGCTGCGATCTGAAGGATAAGAAGAGACTGTCTGTGCAAATAGCCCGAACAAGGGCATTCTAGAGGAAAAGGGAAGCCATTACACGTCTTAAGCAGGAGAATGGCTGTTTGATTTCTGGACCCGAGGTGATGTTTAGTATGGTTGGAGTGGTAGCAGTGATGGGGAGAACTGTCATAGATTAAATGGGTGATGTTGGGTTAAGGGATGTGGGGAAAAGAATAAGAAAAATGATACCACCTAAGCTTAACAACTAGGAATATACTGGTACTGTTTATGCTAAAGTGAAAAGTGTTAGGGTTAGCTTTCCATTTTAGACATAAATTAGAAATTCCTAATCAGCATCCAATAGAAGGTGTCAAGCAGGTAACATATGGAAGTCTGAATTTCAGGGCCTAGCCCATGAAGTGTTCTTGACTCCACAATCAACAAGATGTTATTCCTTAACTCCCCTTTTTCTTATGCTTATATGATTTATCACATCATTATAAGTTTGATATTTACTTGTAGATATAATAAATTTCTCTAAGAAAAATATTCCTTCACAAAGGTGGCTAATCTATTAAATTGTGGAAGTTGATATATTTTTATAATATTTACCATAGCAATAACTGAATTGGGAATAATGACTTATAAGCTGAGATATTTACTGGGTGATTGCTTCTGAATTTTCTGTGTCTTAAACCCATGTGGTTTTACATGAGCATCAGACTAGCCATTGTAAACTATGATTTCATTCATAGTCATATCACAGAATAAGATTACTTTCGTTTACTGTGAGATTAAAGCCTTCCCATAAATGTGTATTTTATAGCTACTGTTAGGTATAAGCAATTATAGCTTAAAACTGGAAGCAAACACACAGAAATCATCCAGTTGATTCAGGCTAGAGGCTCTTAGGCAAGTCACTCTTCATTTGCTTGAGTCAAGATAAGCAGTGTTAACATACTCATTATTCATCAATAAAGCAAGAAGGATGAAAAGAATGGGAGAGCACTGGATGTGATAAATGACAAACAAAATGTTTGGAAAAAGTGAAGGAGCAGTCATGTGGAGATTTAAAAAAAAAACACATTTCTTTTGGTCATCTCAGTTAAAAGACTGAGTACATTCATCAGAGAATTCTATAGCATTTGGCAAACATGTTAATTATTGACATAAGAGAACCCTGACAAAGGTAATATAAACACCTAGCCCTTATCATAAATCATCACCAAGTGTTATAAACTAAATCTTGGGGTTTTTTTATGATAAAAAATGTGTAAAATTTAGGGTCATGGCATCAGCCTCATGTGGAGAATTCTTAACCTAGTGGTACTCTTCTTGTCAAGCACAGCTTGCAACAAATATTAAAATTACAATTTCCAATAAAAAATGTTTTTATTCATATACTAGACTAAAATAAATAAAGCAGCTGGTATCTCCAATAAACACAAAAAGAGGTCAGTAGTTTAAGAACAGGATGCTCATTTCTTTTGGAATTTAGCTAACAAAATGTATCCATGGTTTTAGACAAAGGAAAGCATGAATATAGTGAAAACATGTAAGGGCTTGCAGCATTCAACTTAGTAAACTGTAATATGAAAATATGATTTCCATACTACAGACTCACCAATAGAAAACTGTATGAGAGGCCAATACACCAACATTTTTGCCTGCTCACTGCAAAATCATCCAAACTTAGAACTGAGAAAAGAATACAAGAAAAGCAAATAATCATAGGGTTCCTCCTTGGCACACTTAACAAAGCAAGCAAGAGGAAGTTACTAAAACTTTAAGTAAAGTAAAGTAGCAGGGCATGGCCATTAACTATTGGAAAGTATTAGTGAACAGCAAATCATTTCAATACATAGCAAACTGTGGCTGTCATCCAAACCATGATAAAACAAAACAGAACTGAGCTCATAAATAAGACCCATAAAGAATGGCCAACCAGCTGACAAATTACAGATGAAATCTGGATTTAAAAATAACCTCAGACATAAGCCTGATTTTATGCTTTTCTTTTTTCTGCCAAGGGAAAGGCAAGTACTTCAACTTCAGATACAAAATCTACAACTTTAAAATGGTAGCACTACACAGAGGCAGGTTTGCTGCAAAGCTGGTGAAACTTCAGAATCCCTCATTTTACCAAACCTTTCCAGAACCCTGAACATTATACTGGTTTGCAAAATGTTCTAAAGAAAATATTTTAGCTGATTTTTTAAAAAAGAATCTACCTCTTTCTACTCCATCTTCCTCTTCATTTTTATTCCCTAGTTTTGACAGTAGTGTAGCCAAGGATATTTTTGAGAATCGCCTAAATAGAAATTATTTGAAGAAACATTTAGTTTAGACTGACTGGAGTATGGTTTTAGGATTTCCAATGATATCTGTGTGTAGTTAAGTCATTGTTAATCATAGACTATCTCCCACAAGTCCTCCTACCAACCATTGACAGTCAGGGGCAATACCATACATGAACATGTCTTTGAAAGCCTATGACTGAAGTATGTGGATAGCAGAAGGAAGGAAGGAAGGATGGAAGGAAGGAAGGAAGGAAGGAAGGAAGGAAGGAAGGAAGGAAGGAAGGAAGGAAGGAAGGGAGGGAGGGAGGGAGGGAGGGAGGGAGGGAGGGAGGGAGGGAGGGAGGGAGGGAGGAAGGGAGGAGGAAAAGAAGGAAAAGAAGGAAGGGAGGAAGGAAGGGAGGAAGGAAGGAAGGAAGGAAGGAAGGAAGGAAGGAAGGAAGGAAGGAAGGAAGGAAGGAGGAAAAGAAGGAAGGAATGGAGCTATAAACTATCTTTGAACAGGCATTCAATCACTGAGCATATAATTACAAATGAATGATTTCATTCTCATCAAAGCCTAGACAAAATGTAACTCTCCCTCATCAGGAAAGGAATACACTGACTAGAGCAGCAGACCAAATAATGTATTCATACCAAATATTTTATTTCTGTATGGAAATTATTTTAGAATTTTATCAGAAACCTTGTCATTATAAAACACAAGCCTAGCAGCATTTCAATGAATATGCTTGTGAGTAAAATCACCCACTTTCTACATGCCAACATACTGGGTCATGTCGAAATATATCTGACTCCATCATGGCGTGATGAAGTCTGAAGTTTCCAGATGAAAAGGCATACAAAATGTCTACAGATGCAGCAAGCCAATGTGAAGAAACAAATGTTCAGTGACAAAATTCTTCATATTTTTATTGATCAAGCTATGCAGAAAGTATTAGTTTTTGGTTGTATTATTAAGTAGCTAGAAATTCCTGATTTGGATGCAAAGGAAGGGTAACTGTTTTAGTCATCTCTAAACTTATTTATGAAAACAATAATGCAAATTCTGATAAAAAAAATTAGTAGATATAAAATAAACAAAAAATGGCCCTAGTTGTTTTGGCTCAGTGCATAAAGCATCAGCCTGTGGACTGAAGAGTCCCAGATTCAATTCCACTCAAGGGCACATGTTCAGATTGCAGGCTCAGTCCCCAATGCAGGGTGGGCAGGAGGGAGCCAATCAATGATTCTCTCTCATCATTGATGTTTCTCTCTCTCTCTCTCTCTCTCTCTCTCTCTCTCTCCTTTTCCCTTCCTCTATGAAATCAATAAAATATATATATTTTTTAAAATGAGCAAGAAAAGCAGTATAATTTACTCTGACATTTAGAAGTAAATTATGACCAAAAAATTGGACCAGGCTAAAAGCACCAATTAATTTAAAAAAGAGAGAAAAATTTTGAAGAGAAGTAATGAATAGACAGATTATTTAAAATTTTAATTAGAGGAGAGTAGATTTTATAAATATATTGGTAAAGACTTAACTTTTTTTTCATTTACACAATATACTGACATCAACAAAATAATGAAACTCACTATAAGCTTTTACAACAAGGACTTAGTAAACATAAAAACTGTTAATGCATATGTAACCTTGAAATGTCATGAAATATTATAGTTCAAACATGAAAGTTGATAGCTTAGCAAAATTTGAGAATAATTCTAAAGATTTATCTGACATTATCAAAATGTGACTTGTGAAGATGAAAGTTTTCAGATTCAGCAATAAAGGAAATTTTTTTAACTATTCCAGAAGATGGATTGGCTTCTTGTTCTATCTAAAATAATTACAAAATCATTGTAATATAAAGAGTCAATCAAAGTGTATGCAGAGTAACTCTCACAACAACAAAAGTTAGGATAATAAATATTATAGGAATGTGTCAAGCAATTAATAAAAGTATTATATTTTGTATGAATTTTGAAAAGCTTATTTCTTAGCTTTTTAAAATTCTTACTTCTTTTTATGTTTTTAATGTATTCTAAATAGTCACTAACTTCTAAATCTAATTTTGGATTTTTAATGTTTTATATTTTTCCATGAAGAGGGATCCTCCTTGTATAATTTAGTAATCACACATTATAAAACTTAGATTCATACCCATAGCCCTTGGATTTGACATTGTAAGAGCTGAGTTTAATTCTAAATTTAGCAATTTTCAGGAGAAGTGATATTAAGCTATTTAGGATGCTAAGAATACCTCTGTCACAGATTGTTGTTAAAATTAAATAAAATAACACATTGTATTGTATTGTGATGTGTAAAGTTCTATAATTTAAGATGTTACTTTTACTATTGTGTAATTGAATTCCCATTTAAAATTATGATTGTTCTTGTTTTTACAGAACATCTGTATTAAGAAAAATCAAGGAAAACTAGCCATAATTTAACTTAAGTATATGAAAAACTTTCCTAACAATAATAAATTTTAAATGTTGCCATGAACTAATATGGAAAATTATCAGACCATCATAATAATCTCTTGCAATTAAGTATCTTTGATAACTCAAGTAAATGGTTCATATTTTTCATAACATAAATGATTCTGATATTGCACTAAAAAAGATAAAGACTTAATTTAAGGGTATTCACATATAATGGGGGATAAGGACACATATGTAATACCTTAATCAATAAAGAAAGAATATATTACAAGGCCACTTTGGGAAATTACAAAATATTAAAAGAACAAATCATTATCATCTATAAGCCAGAGATATTAACTTATCTAATGAGAAAAAACCTACACATTAATGACTCTTGAATATAAGTAAAAAATCAACTCATGATCTAGCATTGCAAAATACCAGTCCTGCACACGCTCTCATTACAGTCATCTGGACCTGGATCTGCATCTCAGTTTCGCACGCATCACCCACTTCATGTCTCATTATTGTTCAATTCTATCCTTTATTTTAGTGTCTTCATCTGCTTTCCATCACCAGCATATCTTATTTTTAGCCTTTAAGTCATTTGTTATGAAATTCTCACCTTGTGTATATTTTTTAAGGTGTCATCACTTCTACTAATATGTGATCATTTAATTTATATTTACACCTTTTGTCACATAACCTGATAATAATTGTATGTCATCTTATGTATGCATATCATTTTCCAACTACCCTGTAAACTTATTTTCCATAGAGTATATAAACAGTATTAGAGTCAGCTACAACTAACACTATTATCCAAATTCACAATGACCATAGCAAAAAAGTTTATTTCTCACACATATGAATTCTGGGGTAAAGGAACTGGTATAATAACTCTTCCCCACAAAGTCTCCAGGTCCCCAGCTCCTAAAGCTGCTATATTACCCAGATCCTAGAGGCATGTTCACAAAGGCTATAATGTGAATTGATGCTCATTAAAGTTGTGCAACTATGCAGCCCTCAGGGGTGTCTCCAGCCACAGCTCCAATATTCCTAGGGTGGCCTCTTCCTCATGGTTCAAGATGGCCTCTACCCATACTTCCAGCAGCAAAATAAGAGTTTCAGGGAGGAGAGAAAGAGTGAGGGAGAGAGACAAAGACTATATTCATCTCTCTAAAAAAAAAAAAAGAAAGAAAGAAATCCCTAGAAGCTGCCACAGCACATGTCTGCATGCAGCCCGCTGGCTGGAGCATATGACCTCCACATCCCACAGGATCTGGAAGGAGAGCTAGTACTGCATCCTGTGTCCTGGCAAGCCCTGGGTCACTAGATGGAGAGAGAAATGGGAGCAAATGAGGAAATAAAAATGAGTCAAAGCTGCTATTGTGAGGGGAAAAACAAAGGAAATGAGATTACAAAACTGGGAAAGTTTTGTCCTGTTATGCTCAAACTATCCATCAATATAAAGGCTTACAAGAAATTAAAACTTTTGTGTGACATATACAAATGCCCAGTAAACAGAAACATTTATCTGTGTATCGCTTCATAAGAAAAAAAATTAAGGCACTTTTAATTGTTTGGTAAAAATGCATTTGCAAAGTAGGACATGGTGATTCTTGGGGGGAGTGCACATTTTTTGTCGTTTTCAATATGTTGATCATATTGTGACCTAAGTGCTCAATACATCCAGGTACTTTTGTAAATCAAGGACTTCTGAATATGTATTTCTGCAGTGTGTCAACTGTGTACATTCGTCTTGGAAAGTGCTGGTGGAAAGAGAAGGGGCAGTAAAGAGTGAAAAAAAAATGAAACTATGAATAGTTTTCATTGAAAAGATATGGTTCCAGAAAGTGCTTCTGTGTCTCAGATTTTACATCTTACAGAAAAACCCTGTCTTCATCTTCTTCACTACCACTGGCATACCCATTATTCTCCTGAAATGACATACCCTAGAGGACATAAAACAAGATGTGTCCAGAGATGTTTTGAAGTCAACCTTGAAGCAGAGTATAAAGTGGTCTATGAAAGTTAAAATACTTTGGGGAAAAAGAAGAGGAAAGAATTTGAATAACTTTTTTTTAACTTGGAGGAATAAAGCATTCTTTCCTTCCCCTGTGCTTCTTTCTTCAATTCTCTAAGAAAGGGGTTAAATCAAAGACTAAAGCTGGAACAGAATTTCAGTGACCCTTTACCAGCAAGTGATGCCATGTGTACCTGTGAATCACCTTTACTGGGGCTGCAGACACAAGAGGGACATGTTCACTGACAGCTTAGAACAGATGGAACCAGTACAAGCAACGAGTAATTTCTTATATAAGATCAATGAATTTAAACCTGTCTAATGTTGTCCAAGGGTAATTTGGAAGAGATTCAGATAGTTCAAAACCACAGTATTTGGGCTTTAGCCTGATCTTGTCTGGTAACGATTTAAATTTGATAACAGGCCAGAGTTCCAATTTTTTTATCTCTTCTTTCCCCAAATTGTAGAGAGCTGTGAATTTATCATCCACCAAAATCATTTTTATATTGGTGTCCTACCATTTTACAGATATACCATATTTTCAAGAAAATGAAAAACTAATTTACGTTCATATTTTCCATTTGTAGAACCCATAATACATATTCAGCTTTCTGATGGTTAACTTTCTACAAGCTTGTTTCAGTTAGTAGAAAGAAACGTGACTCTAGATGTGGCTCACAAAAGCCCCATGTGTGGCATAACACAATTTTCAGAATAGACAGATGGAAAGAGTTTCTTTTCATTGTGAAAAGTGGTAATTTATTCCTTGGTAAATAAATAGAAGACTATTCACATTTAGATTTGACCAGAAACAAATGTGAACTGCCTTCTCTTACAGTGGAAGCCTCAGCATCCTTCTGTGTAAACAAGACTGGAGGCAGCCTTTAACATTGGTATTTGGTAAATAATAAACAGTGAAGGGGCTTATTCCTACTAGCTCTGAAGAGCATGTGACACTCCAGTAACTGGACTAGAGCCATGTGCATGGCTCTGGTAAAATAGTTACTATGATAGTCACAATGATAGAAATACAGTGTCAGACCTTTTACTCTGAATGCCATTCGGTTATATGAAAAAGGAATAAAAGGATTGTGGAATACAAATCTTCCCAACTTCATTATAAGAAATTCTATTTCTCCAATCCTTTCTTCAATTTCTCACATACCATGTTTTCAAATATCCCCAACACCTTGGTCATTTCCAAGTAAGCAGCAATCTATGTCTCTCTTAAGGTGTAATATTCCACATTAAGCAACATGAGTTGAGCCTATGATGGTTGCAAAATAGTAGGTCTAATATCAGGCATCATCTAGATTTAATTGTTTATCAATGCAGATATCCTAGTAAATGTTTGTAGGACACTACCAACGATAATAACACCCACAAAAATAAACAAAGCTGAGGAAAAAACACAATCGTGGGAACTCATGAACTCCCAAAACAGAATGCCACCTCTTCCACTACTTCCCCAGCATCTACATTCTGCCTGGGCAGTCAATGCTCGGTAATGTTTGCTGATTAAATCTGACTATAGGTTAAAGGATTTGGAGCAAACTCATTATCAGAACTATCCACATAAAATCATAATCAAATCAGAAAATTGCAGTGATCTGTGGAGACACAGGTTTTTCAAGACAGTGGCAAGCTGAAGGTTGAGAAATTATTCAGAACACCTGTGCACAGATTCTAATATGGGAGCAAGTGGCCATGCCAACATTAAGCTTGGCTCAAGAACCAGAAAAATCCAATGTGTGTAAACATCCCCTGAAATAGACATGCCTGGTTTGTTAGTGTACAGCATTCTGAATGGGGAGTATAAAGGGATAAGAACTGATCACCTCATATCTGGCAGTTTTAACTCACTGTCACTGCTCTGTGAATTAGGGAAGCTCCCCTGAGATTTGTCCCATGAGTTCCTGCTTAGTGTAAACTTACTGATTTCAATAAGGATTTACATCTTTATCTAATTAAATTTGGAACTTCATTTAATCTTACACTCTGTGTGTATGTGTGTGTGTGTGTGTGTGTGTGTGTGTGTGTGTGTGTGTGCCGGTAACTCTTCCTAATCAACGTAGGGCTCACCAGAATTCTCATGGCCATAAATTTAAAAACCAGCCACATTCACAGGCAACAATATCCTCTGTAAACAAGAATAAGAATCTTTAAATAAAATTCAGAAACAAAAGTTAAAATATGTTGCCTCCAAAACATTGAATGAGATAAAGATAACGAAAAAGCATTTACATGTATATTAAAAAATAAAACAAAATTATTTGAGGCAAGAATAAGGAAGTCACTATTTGTAGCTGGCTTACAAAATATATACATAAGTACATATAAGGACAAAATTCTAACAATTATCAATATCCACACTTAATTAATACATGATAGATGATGATGATGATGATGATGATGATGATAGATAGATAGATAGATAGATAGATGATAATAGAGATACAAACAAACACATATGCATACCAAACTACATAAGGTTATATGCAAAGGATTCAGTGCCACATTAAAATAGAGGCTGAGGTAAAGGAGGGTGGGGGTAAGGAAGAGAGATCAACCAAAGAAAGGACTTGTATGCATGCATATAAGCCTAATCAATGAACACAGATAACAGCGGGGTGAGAGCATGAGTTGGTGGGATAGAAGAGGTAACGGGGGAATAAGGACGCATATGTAACACCTTAATCAATAAAGAAATTTTAAAAAAATAGAGGCTGAGGTTTTCATGAATAAGAAAGGATGAGAGCCCTAGCTGGTGTGGCTCGGCGGATAGTGTCAGCTTGCAGACTGAAGGGTCTCAGGTTCAATTTTGGTCAAGAGCATTTACCTTGGTTGAGGGCACATCCCCAGTAGGGGGTATGCAGGAGGCAGCTGATCGATGTTTCTCTCTCATAGATGTTTCTAACTCATCCCTCTCCCTTCCTCTCTGTAAAAAGTTAATAAAATATATTTTTTTAAAGAAAAGATGAGAGCCAACACTACAGATCTTGTATAAGGTAAAAAGATAGATCATAGAAGCCAGAATTTATGCACAAATTCAGGAACCAGAAAGAAGTGGTATCTTCTGTGAAAAGAGAACTAGAGTTAGTGAACTAAAAATAATATATACATTGTCATGGAAATGTAACACAGATATCACATGTTTTGGGCTATGAATTGAAAAAGAATATCTCCTAGTACACTGCACAAAAATGTAGAACCCAAATTAACACTCATAAGGTAGAAAAACGTGTCAAGAAGAAAAACGGTCAAGAACCATTAAAACTTGTGGGGGTGTTACAGAAATAAAGGTGGAGAGAGAGTGCTGCCTCCACCATCTAAGTCACAGGACACCCACAGGTTGACAGTATTCACTGAATAACATACAATTAAAAAATTTTAAATAACAAGAGGGAGAAATGTACTTTGACAAGGTCTGTAGTTTCAAAACACAAGAACTCTCACACTCATAATAATAGGGTAACCTGAAAATGAGATTAAAAGAAGTATTATTAAAATGTTTAAGTAAATAGCCGAGACCGGTTTGGCTCAGTGGATAGAGCGTCGGACTGTGGACTGAAGGGTCCCAGGTTTGATTCCAGCAAGGGCATGTACCTTGGCTGCGGGCACATCCCCGGTAGCGGGTGTGCAAGAGGCAGCTGATCGATGTCTCTCTCTCATTGATGTTTCTGACTTTCTATCCCTTTCCCTTCCGCTCTGTAAAAAATCAATAAAATATATTTTTAAAAA
Source organism: Antrozous pallidus (assembly GCA_027563665.1). Taxonomy (NCBI): domain Eukaryota; kingdom Metazoa; phylum Chordata; class Mammalia; order Chiroptera; family Vespertilionidae; genus Antrozous; species Antrozous pallidus. The sequence continues at coordinate 42,500,275 of CM050511.1, read as the reverse complement.
AATGTTTAAGTAAATAAGCAAATAAAATCAGTACAAAGATTGAGATATTGATTAAATTTAGATATTGTTCAATTAAACGTATAAGTAGATAACAGACTATATAGATATAGGTTGTTTAAACTTCAAAATCATATGCATGGGGTGAAGGAGACCAATTCACAAAAAGCAAGAGATATGAAAGAACATCAATAAAATTTTAGAAAAAAACATATTGTAAAATGATGAAATTATAATCAAACACATTAACAATTAAACTCAATAAAAATGAATTCAACTTAATTATTAAAGTAGAGATTGGAATTCTGAGATTGGAATACCTGCCATATCACTATATTCACCAAAAACAGGTTTAAGACACAATGAGGCTGGCTGGTGTGGGTTAGCAATTGAGCAGCTACACAAGAACCAAGAAGTTGCTGGTTCAATCCCTGGTCAGGGCACATGCCTGGGTTGTGGTCTCCATCTGTAATAGGGACATGCAGGAGGCAGCCAATTAATAATGTTCCTCTTTCATCAGTGTTTCTTTCTCTCTATCCCTCTCCCTTCCTTTCTCTCTAAATATCAATAAACATATTTTAAAAACCACAATGATATAGATATGTTAATGGCAAATGAAGACCAGTCAAATATGTATCAAGATAATGCTTTGATAGAGATATTAATAAAAGACAAAAATAGTAATAAGGGGGAAAAGGTGGTCTTATTCATTGATAAAAGAAACAATGGTCTAAAAATATGTAACAATCATAAATATAAAAGCATCATATCAAACACAAATATTAGCAAGGATGTAGATTTAAACAACACAATCCATACATAACCTTGATCTAACATGTATATGTAGAATTATGCATCCAACAGATACAGAATACACATTCTTTTAAGCACATAAGATATTTCAGAAATTGATCACATGACAGTCAGAAAATGAAGCCTAAATTAATTCTAAATATCCACATCAAATAATATTGAAAATAATAAGGGCTTGCAAACCCTCTTAAGGGAAGACTTTGGGTTCTAGTAGAGGAGTTGATATGATCTTTCTTATGTTTTAAGGATCATGTGGCTCCTGTATTGACCAAAAAGTTGTAGGATTGAAGGATGGTCAAAGATAAAAGGAAAGAAACCAAATGTCTTGATGAATGGGAGGTTAAGGAACCCAAAAATAAAATTAGTGCAACAAAATAGTGGAAAAAGTAATTGTAATTGAAATGCTCACTTCATAAAAATTACATAGAAATATCCATTACATAGAAATACAACTTCTCTAGAATTATGCATAAATAGGAATGAAATAGTTAGGTTTCCTGAACTATTTTTTAGTTTTAAGAAAAGCAAATTTGAGAGTTGAAATAAAGGCAAGAAGCCACACTGTTGTGGCTCTCTGATAAGTCATATTGCCTGGCATTTCCTCTCACCACTCTTTCACAACCTTTGAAATTGATGGTTAGATGACATTAGGTTCCTTGGGCTCTTAGCTATCACAATGGCTTCAAAAGAAAATAATGACTCACTGTTTACTTACCAACAGGAATTAATTTATCAAAAAGGAGGTCACTTAACAAGGTAATTTATCATTTTGTACCTTGTAAAATGCTGATATTCACAGTTCTCCAAAGAATACACTGAAATCTACCATATTCCAGAGAAAAGAAAAGAAAAAAATCAAAGAATATGGAAGTGGCCAAAGGAGAGTCAGGAAAGAGAAAACACTCTTTGCTTAACTGCTGGGCTTTATATGAAAGCCTGGGACAGGATTTTAAGTTTGCTCACCAAAGGACTTGGACCTATTCAACCGCAGTCTTCTAACTTTAAAACCTAGAGTCCAACTTCTTTTCTTTCCTTGTAAGAAGCGGAGTATTGGCTGAATTTAAAATCTCTTAGCTTAGATTTACAGCACAACTTATTAATTGCAAAGCAATTAAGGACATTTTATAACCACATTTTTTGTTTGTTTCTTCCTTGTCCCCTATAAGGGCATATACACTAAATAGCCAGATAATTATGATCTCTGAATGCATAATAATCTGACCACTTAGTATATAGATAGATAGATAGATAGATAGATAGATATAGATACCCTATCTAATAAAAGAGTAATATGTAAATTTACCATACCTCTGCTACACCCACATGCCATGCCCACCAGCCAATCAGGAAAGAGTATGCAAATTAATAAAACCAAGATGGCTACAGCCACAGAAAGAGCAGGAAACTTGGGTTTCCTCGGCAATGGAAGAAGCCAAGCTTTCCACACACCCTGGCCATCCCAGGCCTATGTTCAAGGCTGCAAAGTTTGAATTATAGAAGATAAATAAATCCCAACAAAAGTGGCAGCAACCATGGAGCTGGAGAGAGCAGGAGGCTTGAGTTGCCCCCAGCAATGGAAGAAGCCAAGTTTTTGCAGCCCTGGCTTGCCTTGGCCTCCACTTAAGGCACAAAGTTTCAATTATAGAAGATAAATAAATCCCAACAAAAATGGCTGTGGCCATGGAGCAAGCAGGAGGTTTGGCTCTGCTCAAGGCTACAAAGTTTCAATTATATAAGATAAATAAATCCCAGATACCAGGGACTCCGCTTGGGTCACTGGGGGGTGTGGCTGCCTGCAAACCACCACAGGCCCCTCACCTAGGCCACTCCAAGCCCCAAGGAAACCTCCACCCTGATCTGGAAAACCCTTCAAGGCAAACCAGCTGGCCCCCACCCGTTCACCAACCCTTTATCCTATCTAATCTTCCTATCTAATAAAAGAGTAATATGCAGATTGACCATCATTCCAACACACAAGATGGTTGCCCCCATGTGATCAAAGATCCTGCCCTCATGTGGACACAAGATGGCCACCACAAGATGGCCAGTAGGGAAGAGCAGTTGGGAGGGACCAGGCCAGCAAGGGAGGGAAATTTGGGGCAATCAAGCCTGCAGAGGAGGGAAGTTGGGAGTGACTGGGCCTTCAAGGAAGGACAGTTAGGGGTGACAAGGCCTACAGGGGAGGGCAGTAAGGGGGAAACAGGCTGGCAGGGGAGCAGTTAGGCATCAATCAGTCTGGCAGGGGAGTGGTTAAGGGGTGATTAGGCTGGCAGGCAGAAGTGGTTAGGGGCAATCAGGAAGGCAGACAGTCAAGCAGTTGGGATCCAGCAGTCCTGGATTGTGAGAGGGATTCCAGATTGGAGAGGATGCAGGCTGGGCTAGGGGATACCCCCCCCCCCCAGTGCATAAATTTCATGCACTGGGCCTCTAGTATATTAGAAGCCCGGTGCATGAATTTGTGTATGGGTAGAGTCCAGCCAGCCTGCCTAGGGTGAGGGGACATGGGCAGTTGGCCAGCCAGCCTGCCTGCTGATCAAACTCCTAGTACAGGGGACAATTTGCATATTATCCTTTTATTATATCGGATATACACTGAATAATCAGATTATTATGTGTTCAAAGATTATAATGATCTGGCCACTAAGTGTATACTCACATTCAAACACTACAGTTGTTTTTTTATAATTTTTCTCATTATAAAAGTACTTCCCCCCGTCATTTACATAAAGCTTACTTGTTACTCATTAAAGCTATTATCCTTACTCTCCTGATATGTCACAATGCCTTACAGAGACCTTAAGAAGTAAAATGTAGTTTCTTCCACCATGTAGTCATTTAACAAAATTTTGGATTACTTTTCTTTAAGTATTCTATGCCATAATGTCATGATGAAAAAGACACTGTCATCAAACTAAGAATAATATATGCTCTTTAAATTAACTTATATTATCAACTGAAAATATGTACCATTGAAAAAAATGTGATCATTAAACTGTTCATTGAATAACATGCTTGTAGAAAGAAAATTATTTATATTTAAGTTTATAACTACATAGAGTGAAGTAAATATTTTATTGTTCCTTATTATCATTCCCTTCAACAAAGTATATCAGGCTCAATAAGTTCCAAATGACAGTTTGGGAACATTTGAAACTGAAATTAGACTGTTGGAGAAAGATAAGAAGAGATATGGAAAATCAGAACATGCTATGCACAACCCCCAAGATAATTTAAGTCTTAGGTTATCATTTCATTCTATGTAGATAGCTTTTTTGTAAATTATCCATTTCTAAATTCTGAATTCTGTTTTTTATTTAAAATTAATAAACTATAGTGTAATAAACTTAATGATAAGTGATTTTAAGCTAGAGTGTTTAGAACTGAAGGATTTATAAAAAGCATTAAATCTATTAAAATTATACCTAAGGTTCAAAGTAATAATAATGCAATCCATTTTTACTTGAATTTGCTTAGAGGAGTCTTTTTTCAAAGGAATAATGATTAAATGTATTTAATTAATATTTTATCACTTTTTATATGTTTATATGCCAAGAGGAAGGCCCAAATTAACTACTGACCCCCCCAAAAAAATGTGTTTATATTCCTGTGTTCAACAACCATTTATTAAGGTTTTTACCAAGCGCAAAACAAAATGCTAAGAGCAGCACAGAAATACAGGATGGATAGATTACCACCTCTTTTCTAAAAAAAAACAACAAAAAAATACATTAGAAATAAAAAAAAACTGTATACACAGTAAATGCTGTCAAACAAAGACTGTTTAACCTGCCATAGGTGAGAAAGACCCGTTCTAACACAAATCTTCACGCATCAGGCTTTTAGTTGTTTTATATCAAGAAATACATGGACACATTGGACACAAACAGTAGTGAGGTAGGGACAGGAATGGGGAGGGAGGTCAATGGGGGTAAAAATGGGACATCTGTAATACTTTAAACAATACATATAAAATTTTTTAAAAAGAAATACAGTTATATAGCTCTATATGTGATCATTTTTATTTTCATCATTTTCTGATTCCACATAAAATATTTTTGTTTAAATATTATCCTGGATAATATCTAAGTTCCATAATTTCTGACACTCTAGAAAATGTCCTTTTGTTTCTGACCAGAGCATGTTCATATGCCATTTAATTCACTTAAAACTAATGGCCTTTTAAAAAATGGAATAAGCATTTGCTGGTAGATGGCTACATTGTAGCTTCTTTGATAGTAGTTCTGTCTTCAGGCAGACATATCTATGAGCTTCCCACAGTCTCTTAGGACTCATGAAAAGGCAATGAAAACCATGGTTATTATTTCTGCACAAATAACTCACATAAAGGAAATGTCAGTGCAACTTCTATTAAAAGTCCACATTTCAGAAAAATTGCACTTTGCACAATTTTAACTCTTGGTGCAACATACAGTACACTCTGTCAGTCTAAGTCCAAACACAATGTGTTACCTCTATTTGGCATTTCTGAGTTTGCTCAGTTATTTTTCCCAATGAGTGTCAGCAAAATGTCATAGCCATTAACCAAATGCCAATCTGGGGTGCAATAAAAGGAGAATCTTTATTCAGATAAATAGTTTGCAAACTGGGAATACACAGCCTCAGGTGGATAGTTTCTTACTGGTCCATTTTTATGCTAACAAGGAATCCAATTTTTACAATTTGACTGTCCAAGTAATATTGTTCTGATTGGTGAGAATCGTGTATCCTGATTGGTCATTATGGAGCCACTCTGATTGGTTGGTAAATATGCAAATGAGGATATAGCTGTGAAGCTCCAATTGGATATGGCAGGTCTTAGTCCATTGGTCTAAATGCAATTCTGAGAACTTCTTTATAAGGTTCAGCTCAGTAAGCAGGAACACCATGAAGGAGACTTGGCAGCACAGCCTGCAACTTTTCCCTGATATGCAATGTGTATGAGAGGCCTCTCTAAAACATCACTGCTAAACTCTGGTTATAATTTGGACCCAGAATATATTGTTGGCAGATATATTTCTTCTCATTGTCCACATAATTAATAATAAAGTAAATAGGATGGTAATTATTATTCTTATTTTTTCCAGAAGACCAAACCAAAAATCAGGCAAAATAACACCAATCCATTCATTTGTCCACTGTTCCTTCCACAACATCATAAAACTTTTGCAATGATAAACTTAATATACTGAAAGAACAGTTGTTTTATAGCAACAGTTGTTTTATGTCTTTCAATGCTCCTAGAAGTCTAATATTCACTTGAATATAAACTGTAAATGTACAGAAAAGTTAGGAATTTTTTCCATATCGGATAAAATGGTAAAATGGATAGTACAGAGATTTTTGAACAGGTGACATTAAAGTTGAAATCTTAAAATTCAAACATCACTTATTTTTCATGTAAAAGAAAAATTACAGCAGTCAAAACTATTTCCTTCAGTGATAAAATTTCACAAGCTAAATTCTCTATTTTTTAAGATTTTACAATCTTGTTTAATATTCTTAAATTAAGACCTTTTCTGTATAGTATGTAGCATTTTTACATAATATCTCATTTGATCTTGTAAGAATTTCATGAATTAGGAAATATTATTTATGTCTTTTAAGAGAGTAGCTTGGCATAGAAAGGTGAGGGTGACTGGCTCCTAGGCCAGCATTGTTTTCACTGTATTTTGCACAGGATGAGATTTTTCTGCAGTTGTTGAGATTGGTACCTCATCACATTTAATGTAGACACTTTGATCTACTTTGAAAAAGTGTGAGTAAGAGCAAAGACTAACACTTACCAAGGGAAGCAATTTCAGGAAATTTCAAAAGTAAAATTAACTCCCCTAATATTTGAAACTCCTTGCTTAATTTATGTCATCATACCAATGCTCCTAAAAGTATAATATTCATCTCTATAACTAAAGTTACTAGCCTTGATTAAGGGTCTACTTCTTATTCACATGTGTATCTCCAGGACCATCTTTAAATATAGTGAATACAGGCTCTTGGTATTTTTGGTCAGTATATTAACAAAGCATTTTTATTATTAATATTGCTAAATTTAAAAAATATTTAGTTAGAAACATTAATCAACCTGACAAAGGTAATGAAGAGAGTTTTTCAGGTAGGAAACTAGGTCACATGGTAACTCTATTTTTAGTTTATGAGGAACCAACATACTATTTTCCATAGTGGCTATACCAGTCTACCTTTCCACCAGTAGTGGAAACAAAAGTCACTTCTAAAGCTTAATGGACAAATGAACTTGTGATTAGTCTCCCAGGGCTTGCTTTCTAATTTATCACTGGCAATGTAAGAACAGTGTGACAGTGACAATTGCCAATAACTGAGCTAGGTGTTGAACAATTTCTGAAAGTCTAGGGTCATTTTTTCTCAGGATGACAGTTACATCTGCAGTGCCAACTTTTCCACCCTCAATTTCTTCGGTGGCTGAGAGAATATAGATACATGTCTTTGAGAGATCTGGGAAAAGGTGCTCTTCCATTAGTGGTCTTACAGACAGCGAGTACTGGAACAAGGACATATCAGAATTCAGGGTGGGTCCATCAACATCAGAGTAAGATTGGCAAGGACCATGCCACATTACTTGGGCAGTTGCACAGTGTTTGGAATTCATGTGGTGGGGTGTGCAATCTTCAGAGAGATTACAGATGTGATGTTGCTGAAAACCAGGATATTACTAGTGAAATAATCCCCCTCATTGATTTTCCAAAGAAACCAATGACTTAAGAAAAGGTTTTGAAGAATCACAGTGCTGCTGCTGACATGTTGTTGCTGAATGTTTTATATACTGTTTCTAATAAAAATCATTGAATGTGAAATGCATTTTTATTAGTTTTTTATAGAATAACTAGAGGCCTGGTGTATGAATTTGTGCCTGGGTGGGGTCCAGCTGGCCTCCCCAATGGGGGACCATCAGGCCGGGCCAGCAGGGGGGTGGGGAGGCCATGTGCAGTTGGCCAGCTGGCCTCACCTCTGATTGAGGTACTGGGGGCTGATTGAGAGCTGGGCCAGCAGGGGTTGGGGGGCTCAATCAAGGCCCAGGTCAGGCTGGTTGGTTGCCACCGTGTGCATCATAGCCACCGGTAATTCTGGTTGTTCTGGTAGTTCCGCTATTCTGATTGCTGAGCTTTTATATATATAGATATTCTTCCAAATTAAAAAGAAAAAGAAAAAGATGTAAAACTCTGTGGTAGATATTAATTCCACAAAGAATTAGGTGGGGGGGGGGGAGGCAGACCAGAGCAAATGGTTTGAATGATTAAATATACCAAAGCAAATAATAATCTAAAATACCTAATTCTAGTATTTTCTTCAGTGTTTGTGAGGGCGCTCTTCAAAGCTATCACAACATTATTTTAGAAAAAAATAGTTTTCAAAGTGTTGAGATAGCAATTTTAATTATGTCAGTTATCTTGAGACAGGCAAATTTATAAGTGAGTTAATAGGACACAATATATATTATGAATGAGATTTTTTATCTGCCTTCTGTTAAAAAAATCATTTTAACGGTCTAGCATCTTAATGAAACTGGTAAAAATCAGAGAAATACAGGGAAATGCCTTGGCACTCAGTTGAAAAATAGAGTAGGGCAACATAGCCAAAGAAAATCAACCAGTCAGCTATTACTCTGTTTTTTTTCTGTTTTTACAACTCGCTCTCTCTCTTTCTCTCTCTCTCTGTGTGTATGTGTGTGTGTGTGTGTGTGTGTGTGTGTGTGTCTCCCCCGCTTCTCTCTCTTTAAATATTAATCTCCTTGGAAACTACCCTGTCTCTCAGATGCTACAAAGCTAGTTAATGTATACCTTTCATTTAGCATTTCCACACAATTTCAAAGTCTTATGCTTCCTCTTCTGAATAGAAACATAGATAGACTGGCAGACTGGCAGACACACCCTTTTCATAATATTGGAAAGAAACTTAAAACAGTCTTTACTGAATGATACTCAAGTTTTCTTCGGTGTTTGGTGAAATGAGAATAAAGAACAATGTAGTAAATTCTTAATAAAATACTTTCTTATAATTTATACTCTTCTATTGTTAAATGTCCTCTTCTATTGTTAAATATTCAAAAGATGTCAATAAATGGTGGTAGCTATTTAATTTTGTTCCTTACCTTGATAAAACAAATATGCCAAAAAAATGCTGCTTGAATTTTATTTTATTTGTTCTAGTCTCTAAAAAACAAAAGTATTGAAACAACCAGTTCAGAGTTTCACATGGAAATAAATGTGTTGCCTGTTGAAAATAGATTTAATTTATATTCTCTTTTAGAAAATACTACTTTTTTTCTGTTAGCTTATATCCTTCTAGTAATTTAAAAGCTCTAAATTGTGATTTTTGTGTGGTGGTTTCTGACTCTGCATCCATGTGTGTTTTTGTGTGTTCATTTTTCCCCCTCTTTATTCCCATGACTCCTCCAAGCATTTGCCCATACACTATCACTAAAACAACTTTAGCCAGAACTCTGAATCAGGAAATTTCTTGCTTAGCACAGCTAAATGTATTGATGACAAAGGAAGTCAAACACATTTAAGCCAGATACACTTTAAGTGAAGTTCTCAATAGCGTGGTGATTAGAGCTGAAATGTGAATTCCTACTGGGATAACAAAGTGTATGCAGCACAAGTGGAAGGGAGTTACCCTCACCATAAAACAGGGATTCAGGATTTGGGACCACCAAGCGCAGAAGGGAATTCATTTCACAATAGAACCCAGAAAGCACAGTCACAGAGACACAACCGAACATCCATAACTGAAAGCCTCGCCCTTATTTCATGCATTGCACTCACACATTTTTTATTTTGTCATTTTTTAAGCTGACCATTTCTGTCGTATTGATTTCATGACCCACTAAAATGCCGGGGCTCCCAGTTTGAAAATTGTTGCCATAAAGCATACATCATAAGGTTGTTATTGAATTTCACAGCAATAAAGTCCAAAATAATTAATTTCCCCTAAATCAATATAAAATTGAAAACTTAGCCTTATCAAATCATTTCATAGTGTGCTGCCTTTGAATTCCTGAAGGAAAGAAACAAATATTTGTATCTCAATTTCTCAGTTTTCTTTTGTATGTTATCTGTTTGGCTTTACATCAACACTGCTTCATTTTTCTTCAGATAAATTTCTTCTAAACTGGAAAAAGAATAGGAGAGGGAGGATAAATAAAAGGCTGGGTTTTTTTAGGTAAACTTTGAGGGTCCCAATTTTAGCATTGATGATTGTTAGGTCGCTGAGGGAGGAACGCATGAGGCCAGAATGTTGAGGGATTATGAATTCATTTGATTATCCACATACCAGGTGGCTGAGCCTGGATGGTTCCAACACCCAGTGACCGGAGTCAGCAGCTTTTAGAGGACTCTTGAGGGCTTTTTCTGGGTGGAGAATTTTCTCCGTATAGGGCGGAGTCTGGGAAGTCCAGAGGGAAGAGACAATGGTCTTAGCAAGTGGACTATGGTCTAGACAAGTGGAAAGTCCATTGTGAAGTGGCCTAAATGTCAGCTCCCAGGGGAGGGATTATCGATCCAATTATCTGATCAGACTTAACAACGGTGACTCAAACATTGACTTAAAATTCTAAATCATATGAACTTCTCAGCAAATGTTCTTAAACTTTCTGAAAAATAAGTTATCTTAAATTGTCAATCTCAAATGTATATAATAAATTATCAGCAATATTTTTAATAAAAGGTATGCAAAAACTTAAGTTGGTAAATATATTGGTTATGTTGTTAACCCCAAATGAAAAGACCTTTCAAAGTGAGAGGAAAACAAGCATTTATTTGAGATCAATAGGAATAGCTATTCGGGAATCATTAATTTGGACAGAAGCACAAATAATGTTCCAAGTAGGAGACAAAGGCAATGATTATACATGAGGAGAGAAAGGGGAACAATTCCATCAACAGAAGGAAGGCACTGGTACAGATATCATAACATCATGTTGGTAATTCTAAAGTGTTTTCAATTTTCAGTTCCATAGTCATCAGTTCAGTAGTCATAATACCTGCTTTCTTTTCTTTGCACAAATTTTTTTGGGGGTACAAGATTGACTAGGCCAAATCCAAAGGTTATTTTGCCTTTTATAATATTCTGAAGATTTAAAGCATAAGGCATCTAAGGCCATTTCAATGGCATGGGAGTTCTTGCTCCATTTTAATGTGGCTCCATTTGTATTATTCTTTAGAATGTGTGTGTGTGTGTGTGTGTGTGTGTGTGTGTGTGTGTGTGTAGACAAACATATAGTTATTATGGCAAGGAGGCTGCATTTGGAATTACAAAAAGAAGCGGTTCAAGGCCTGGTTCAAACTCATTCAACTGTGTGCTTTTTAGAGTTTCTGCTAATATTCTCTACTCTGTAAATAAAAAAATAATCACACCTGCTTTCCAAGATGTTGTCAGAGACAAATTAAGTAAAGTAAATAAAAATAAAGTGCTATTAGATTGTTCATTATTACTATAGATTTCAGTATATGGCCTATTTAAAGAAATCATATTTTATTTGCTTCATTGACCACTTCAATGTATTTCCATGCATGACTCTAATCTTATAACTTACTTAATGCATGTAAGTAAAGGGGGGAAGCCTCTTCAAGTCAAGGAAGTTATAGGAAAAATATTAATAATATAGTTGAGGTAAGAAGGACATCAAATACTGTATTTTCTAAAATCTTTAGACATTTTACCTTGACCATTGTTACTGTAAGCAGCTAGTTATAAATAAAGGAAGTGAGCAAAGGGAATCATTAAACCTAATAAACTAGGGATCTGAATTAGACATTTAGCATTATTCACTAGGAAGCAACCGCATTCATAGGCTGTCCAGGGGACCACAGCATTCTCCAGAAAAAGGACTTAATCTCCTCCAGCCTGGTACTGGGATTATGGGGTCTGGGGGAAGCAGGGGAAATTCCTCTGCTGGGCACATGCCCAGGAGAAGCCAAGATGGCATAGGAAAAGGTCCTTCTACTTTGAGGCATGCACAGTAGGAGCCAAGATGGCAACCCTAAGGGGCAGGTGTCTAATCTGGGGAAAGGATGAATTGGATAAGGAACACAGAACTCTGGCAGATCTAGGAAATAGATTAGGTAGGAGGAAGGCCCGGCACAAGTCCACGAAGGGATTCTTCAATTTGAAAGCCTGAGATAATACAATCAAACCTTAATAAAAGCCTCTGTTTGGGTAGCATTTGTTGGTTTGCCCATTCTCTCTCTGTAGGAGCCACATGGGCCTGGCGTCCAGTGGGCCAGGCGGTACCTGGGCCCAAACATGTCTTCTAAGCACAGGCCTGGAAACTGCAGTGCAGATGGGAGTGTAGCCCGGAACGAAGACTAAGTTAGCCAGATGGGGACAGGGACTGCACTGCACTAAGCTTTGGAATGGATTGAACTGATGGCACAAAATTTTTGGACCTTGGCATTTCTGGGCTTGATGAAGACAAGGCTGGACTTCTTCCACAGCAGGATGGAGCTGAACCACCTGCTGTGGATGAGACATTTGGAACCCAGGGACAAAAGAGCATTCTTTTATTTCAACTCCAATAAATCTTACCACTACAACCTTCTTTCTATGCCTGGTCCTCAAAAAGCTTTTCTTTCAACACTGCAAGAACTCCATTTCCACCAGCAACATATTGTTTTGCTTTCATTTTGGAAGGGGTGGCAAAGTTATACTCAGAGACTGATTTTCTTTCTGCCAGCCATTTTTTAACACAGGCTTGGTGTGGGAATTATAATGATTTCACAAGTCAATAGCATACAGAATACTATCTCTTAATAGGCCAATAAGGAAATAATATACTCAAAAGATTACAGATTAATCACACTATTGTTCCAGGCAAGTATAGATAAAAAGGAATAAAGTCCAAATTTAACAGAGGTCTATCTTTTTGTATGAGTTTTCTTTCTTGGGAGAGACAACTTGATCAATTGCAAGATCCCAACTGCCAGCGCGCACACAGGCACACGTGCGCGCGCACACACACACACACACACACACACACATACACACACACACACACACACACACACATACACACACATACACACACACACACACACACACACACACACACACACACACACACACACAGTCCCTTGTTGCTAGAGCACATTGCCAGAAAATCAAAGGAGTCTGTGATGATGGACAGGCTAGACTGCTCCAAGGGTTATCACTCCAGGGAGCTGTAAAATTTAGCGCCACTGCTGACCAGAGTCACCTTGCCCACAGCAGAAAAAAAATGTCTCAAAATTTTCAGAGAGCTGTTCGGTCAGCAAAGTGTGCTTTTCCCAGACAGAAACTCCCACAAACACTCAGTACTTAGAAGTCCCCTTATCATAGCTGCTTATCCAATCTTCTTATTAATAAGCCCCCAGCAGAGCCCCTCAACAGCTGGGTGGCTGGGTGTTTATCAGTGACCACAGATATGATGACACCCTAACACAATTTACTTGGTTCGGTGTGGTGATGGCAGAGGGAGGGGTGAAATGGGGGCTGGGTGGAGATGGGCAAAGGAGGGGGGATGTGGACATCTGTAATAGTGCCAACAATAAAAATAAAGTTAAAAAAATCTAAAAAAATTTATTTTGAAAAACTTTTTATGTCTTTCTCATTAATAAGTGAATCAAAACAACTTCACTTAAGTCATAAACAAATAGATTTGAAATAATATTAAACCTAGCCCAATAAACATTAAGTGAGCCAAAACCCATTTGGCTCAGTGGATAGAGAGTCAGCCTGTGGACTGAAAGGTCCCAGGTTCGATTCCAGTCAAGGGCATGTATCTTGGTTCCGGGCACATCCCCAGTAGGGGGTATGCAAGAGGCAGTTGATCGATGTTTCTCTCTCATTGATGTTTCTGACTTTCTATCCCTCTCCCTTCCTCTCTGTAAAAAATCAATAAAATAAAATAAAAAAACATTAAGTGATTGTGACTGTACCCTGAAGTACTTAAAATTTCAGCTTCTCTTGGCTCCCTTAAATTAATAACCATGTAGGATATTAAGTCTGTGGACTGTGTTCTGTAAGCTCTAGCAGGCATTAGCAAACTACGGCCCACTGGTCAAATCCAGCCCATTACCTATTAAAAATAAAAATAATAAATTATTTATTTAAAATATTCTTAAAAATTTATTACGTGAAAGTGAAAATTTTATGTAATTCAAATTCAGTGTTCACAAATAAGTTTAATTTGAACATTGTAGGTCAGTGATTTTCAACTGATGTGCTGTGGCACACTGATGTGCCACAAGAATTTTTAAAACATGCAATACCTGACTATTTAAGTCAGGTACACTAACTTCTTTTTCCTTAATTGTCAGATAAAAAAATAACAACAGCCAGCACAATAGCTTTCTGGTGTAAATGAATCAAAATTATATCTATTGTTTGTCAGGTCATCAAAATATACTGTATTTTTTGGTGTGCCACAGAATTTTAGTAATTAATTTATTTGTGCCATGAAGTGAGAAGGTTAAAAATCACTGGTGTAGTTCACTCATTAATTTATTGTCTGTAGATGCTTCCATACTATATAACAGAGTTTATTAGTTGTATTAAGGACTATATGGCCTATAAAGGCTAAAATTAAATATTTTTATTTGGTTCTTTACAGTTTCATAACTCTGAACTGCGCACCAAAAAGAAACTCAGAAAAATATATGAATGATGCATATTAGCTCCATAATTAAATCAATACAGTTATTTTAAAATATAGCAATAATGATTCTTAACCATAACAAATATATTTTACATTTGATATCCAGAGTATGCATCTTACAAAATGAACTATATAACTCATTTCTGAAGAGTGACATGATATTGTGTTTCAAAACCTTGTAAAGAAAAACTAATAGTTTTAGTCACCTAGTAGTGTATAGCACACACCCAGGCAATGATATTTGATACTATTACCATAATAGAATATATACCAGGTTAAAATAAAGCCCCAAACACTATCTTCCATAGACCTTCCATTTATCTTCATAAATAAAAATTCAGCATTTGTAAAAATTAAACTTTAATTCTGATCAAGCTGCATTTTATAATACTCCCAGGACTCTAAAAGCCACTGATTTCCACTGAAGGGAAGCACTAGTATTTAAAGAGGTGAGAGTACTCTTTTTATACATTTATCAGTGCCAATGAAATAGAGATTAACCAATAAGGTCTTTTTATTTATTATTTACCAAAAAGTACTTGAGCAAAACAGTTAAAGTGCCATCTGGACTAAGAAGTCTTGATGAGTCTATGAGTCAAAAAGAGAATGCTGAACAGACATGCTCAGAATTTGCTTCTTCTAAATTTCAAGCCTTTTACAATTTTATCAAGCAAATAATTAATTATCACTAGATATTGATTTAATTTTCAAAACTAACAAGAGGAAAATTTCCACAATGAATAAATTATTACATAAACTATAATATATAATGTTTAATCAGTGTTCTCTGCACTGGAGGATATCTCACACACACCCTGTCCCTAACATAGCACATTGTAGTGTGAGAAAAAAATGTAATAAAGTTCCTATTTCTTATTTGGCTATATTTTATGATATGCATTAATATAATAATATTAATGCCCTCTTGCAATCTGGAACCCCTCGGAGATGTCAGAGAGCTACTTTCAGCCCAATCCTTGCAGGCCAGGTTGAGGGACCCTACCAGTGCACAAATCCATGCACCAGACCTCTAGTATGCATATAAGACCATTCATGTCTGTGCATTCAGCACCTGCCTCTTGGTGGTCAGTGCACATCATAGCTACTTGATGGTTGGATGGTTGAATGGTTGGCCAGTCACTTAGGCTTTTATATGTATAAATCCATTCATAGTTAATAAATGTACCTATGATGAGCATTTCATGAGAATATTTTACTTACAGGTGTACAGAACCAAAAATAATAAAAACATTATTGGTATAAATTAATCTGGTTTGGTAATGAAATAAATTAATTACAATGATATAAAGAATGTTGAAATAAGTTATAATAATAGATCTTATAAAAAGTTTGATTTCTCTATTTTGGCATATAAAACCACTGAAGCAGGGCTCCTTGGAGAAATGGGTAATTCCACTCCTGGGATAGAAAATTTAAAGAATGAGACTGCTATAAGAGTAAGAAAGCTATCAAAAATTACTGAGGGCATGTCTAAATGATTCAGGAGCCAAAAGGGGCTTTCACTGACTAAAACTTTGACAATATGAATAATACCCATCTATATTAATAAAAGGGTAATATGCTAATTAGACTGGGTCAACTAGACATATTCTAGTCGTCCAGTCCTCCTTCTGGACAAAGCCATGGTGGTGAGGGCCGAAGCAGAGGCAGTTAGAATCAATCAGGTTGGCAAGAGAGGGTAGTTAGGGACAATCAGGCTGGCAGGCAGAGTGGTTAGGGGTGATCAGGCAGGCAGGTGAGCATTTAGGAGCCAGAGGTTCTGGATTGCGAGAGAGACATCCCAGATTGGAGAGGGTGCAGATGGGGCTGAGGGACCCTCCACCATGCATGAATTTTGTGCTCTGGGTCTCTAGTAGTATAATAACTTCAAAATATTGCCTGTTTAAATGCATAAGCATTAGTAATTTTTGGAAGATGCTAGACAACTAATTCATTTGAAAACTGGTAAATAAAAGAAAATAATAAAATATTTATTGTTGCTTTACTAAAAATTAATAAACTAAAATTACTCAAGGCAGATGGAGAAAAAATAAAGGATAGATGATATTGTATGTTTGAAATTTTTTAAGGCATTTTATTTTTTCAAATTGATTGCATAACTTCTATTCTTGTTCTCAGTATAGAAATACTCAGGCAAAAGTAATAATAATTACTTTTACCAAGGAGTTTAGTGTTTGATGCCCGAACTGGTTAATTTTGTAAAGATGAATGATTCTCCTACCTAATTTAAAACCTCTTGAAGTATATTGTTCAGATCAATTCCTTACAGATGGTTAAAGTGAAAAGGTTTTAATAAAATTGTCTTTCTTTTCAGTGGTTAATTCTTCAGACCTGAGAAATCCTTTCAAGCTGATAATGTTTCTTTTTTCTTTTTTTTCTGCCAGCAGAAATAAAGCCAAACAAATACCCTATTGCACAATTCCCTTCAAAGATATAAATGATGCTGAAAGTGTCCTGGCTTCGCCTTCTAAGCTTGCTAAAATCCCTATAGCCATTTGCTTATCTCAGGGGGACGGGATAGCTCCTTTAAATTAGATTTTATATGGTATATCCCTATGTTTTAAGAACTCTCTGGGCAGTAGTAAAACGTCTCATTCCTTAAAGTGGTACAGTGAAGATGCCTGCTCATTTCCCCTTATGCTCCTTCCTACACACTCAACACATGAATATTTCTTCCTGCCACACTGTCTGTGAGCCCTCTGTGATGATAAGATGTTTTAATCACAGGAAAACAAAATTAGCTCAAAACAAAATTATTTTACTTTTTTTAAATTATTCTCTTTCTCCTTTCCCATTCTGATCACAATATGCACCACTGAGAGAAATAGTTTCAGTTACTTGGATTAGATAACATAATTTTACATATCATTGTTCTCTTTAGTAGCTAACAAAATCTCTAAGGCTCAATTTTCCCATCTGTATACAGAAAATCATCATTGTCATTATCATTACAAAGGACTCAAATTTACATATTCTACAATATCTATGTGCTATGCACTATGCTAAGCAGTCCAGGAGTCCTCAGGGGATATTCAAAGAATTTTCCTTGTCAACTATTTTAGTTGATTCATATCTTCACTAATTGTCATTATTGCAAAGTTTTCAGTCCCCACATAGATTTCTGGATATAATATGTCTTGCCCTGTCTCTGTCCCCTCCCTTTCTAGCCTTTGTTACCTTAAGGATTCTAGTTTTCCACTTATATGTTTAAGTACCAACCTAACCTGCTTAAAAATATAAGCTTTTAACACTGCTCTCTCTGTTCCCTATCCTTCAGATGAAAAGTGGAGTTGGGTTGAGGCAGCAGAGAAAAATTCAGAAGGGGAATATTGGAGTAATTACTGCAGTGGAAGAAGAAGGAACCTATCTCACAGGCCCACAGGGCTGGCAGCTTCTCTGGTGGCTGTGGCCTGAGATCACCAGAAGACGACTTCGTCTCTCAGGCCACATGGTTTCTACATCTCCTGGGCTGCAGCCAGCCTCAGGCACTGGCACCCAGCTTCTCCCTCTCCCCCAGGCCATGGGGTGGGCAGACATGGGGCGGGCAGTTTCTCCAGCTGATAATGGCCTGGGATCGTGGGGCAAGTGGCTTCTTCATCTCCTAGGCAGCAGCCAACCTCAGTACTGGTGCCCGACTTCTCCATCTCCCACAGATCTGAGCATCCAGGCTCCAGCCACCACCATCTTTGTTGCATTAATTTGCATGTTCCCTCCTGATTGGCTTTTGGCATTGTGGAGTTGAAGTCAATTTGCATATTCCTTCTTTATTGATAGGAGATACATATATCACATTGAATTTTCACCAAAACATGAGTTATGTGTTATTATCCTCAGCTTAATAATCAGGAAACAGATTCAGTGACTCTAAGTGACTTGTCAAAAGACAAACATGAATAAATATGCCAAGGTTAAATGTGAACTTGAATCTACTTTACAATCAGACTCTGTAATTCTTACATTACTCTACACTTCTACACAGGTGTGTGTGTGTGTGTGTGTGTGTGTGTGTGTGTGTGTGTGTGTGTGTGTGTTGGGGGGTGGGGTGGGGGAGGATGAGAGAGAGGAAGAGAGGGAGAAAAAAGAGAAAATGATTTAAAATGTAAAATGACATTTTAAACAATGTAAGCAACAGACATGCTGAGACTAACAGTACATCAAATACTTGAAAGAAGTTTATGTTTGTCTTCATGAGTATTGCTTAAGTTTGCTAAGCAAATAATTTTAGTATAAAGGTATAAATTAAACTATATCTATTGCTTGGTAATCTCTTTTATTGGATTAAGTTCTACTAAAGGTATTTTCTTGCTGAAACTGGTTTGGCTCAGTGGATAGAGTGTCAGCCTGCCGACTGAAGGGTCCCAGATTCAATTCCGGTCAAGGGCATGTACCTTGGTTGCAGGCACATCCCCAGTGGGGGGTGTGCAGGAAGCGGCTGATCAATGTCTCTCTCTCATTGATGTTTCTAGCTTTCTGTTACTCTCCCTTCCTCTCTGTAAAAAATCAATTAAAAAATATTTTCTTGCCTGCTTTGCAGGAATTATTGCAAGTGCTTTAGATTCCTCATACTCCTGAAAACCTTTTTGATATAGACATGTTAAATCCATATACAGTGAACCTAATCTGAATTTAGAAAAATGGTATTTAGAGTTTCTGTAAAAATACCATGGGAAGTTCATAATTCCCCATCATTACATCAAGGAACAAAGCTGTTTGGCCACAGCTGTTTGCCATTGAAGGGGAGGCTTTGTTTCTTTGTTTGCTCTTCTTGCTCTCTGCTTCCCCTTCTGCTTTAATTGCCCATCTCCCCCACCCACCCCCTCAGTTTAGACTCTGCACCTCAACAACAGTCTTTGAATTATTTGTGAAGCTCATTTCATGTTTGGATTTTTAGCTTAACTCCTCTGTTTCTGCTCCTTGCAAAACAGAAATATTTAATAACACAGTCATCTTAACAGCCTTTAACCCTTATACACAGGATCCATTTAAAACATACACAGATAAAGCAGAGAACTGAGACATACTATGAGTGAATAAACCTATGGCTTGTTTGACATGCTTGAAACATTAGTTAATGTATCTTGTGTTACTTCCTCTCTTCCTTCTCCAACACATCTAGTGCTGCCCTCAAAGATGAGAGAAAAGGGAAATATTTACGTTCCTTGGAGGGGGAGTTTGATGCCAGAACATGGACCTAAAATACTTCATTCAAAAGCACAATCTGTGCTCGGTGTTGTAAGGAAGCTCTCCTAGTCTCCATTCCTCTGGCATGACAGGTTTGTCCCCAGGTAGCCGTTGGGGAATATTCAACTGAAACTGTGTGAGCTGACCGTGTATATGAATTCACTTCATCTCAGGATTAATAAACACAAGTTCATTTTTCTACGTCTAGCTGAAATTGTATCTATGAATCCTTCTCTAGTCATGCAAACCCATAGCACTCCATGGCACTAATAATTCATAGAAAACCTGGAAGTACTTTTAGAATTGACATCTAACACGTTCTTGGTTATAGAGCAATTTTCCTTTCTTTTTGGCATTTAATAAAGATGTTAATGGTACCATAAATCAGTAATAATTAATGTCTATAAAAATGAACCTGGTCACCAAGACAAAGTAGCCTTTATTTTAAAAATACAGATAAGAATGGGATACATTTCAGGAAGATTTGCACAGGATTGATTAAAATGTTAAAAATCGGGGTTCTTAGCAAATTATAGATGTGGACACTCCCTAATGATGACAGGATTCTGCTACAAATAATAGCAGGGTGCTTTACATTCATCCTTACTGATGCACAATAAATGTGTTATTCTAATTTACATGTTATAGAAGAGAAAACTGAAGCAGTTAAGTAATTTTTTTTAATTTCATCTGGCCAGCATGACTCAGTGGTTGAGCATTGACCTATGAACCAGGAGGTCATGGTTTGATTCCTGGTCAGGGCACATGCACTGGTTATAGATTGTGGGCTTGATCCCCAGTATGGGGGGTGCAGGAGGCAGCTGATCAATGATTGTCTTTCATCACTGATGTTTCTATCTCCCTCTTCCTCTATGAAATCAATAAAATTATTTTTATGAAAGTATAATTTGTATTAAAAAAAATTTTCAAGAAGGCAATGGAGTCAAGATTTAGAAACCAGGCAGTTTGACTACAGAACCCATAGTCTTGAATCTCTAACTAAACTGATTAACTTTGGATTCATAGTAATTATAGTATGTTTCTATTTCATTTGGACAATAGAATCATGTAAGAAACAAGCAGCCTCTCCTACTGACAGATTATTGTATTCCAAAGAAACATTACATTTAAAACATTGTCTTGTAGAATGTAGAAGCATGAAGGTGAAATGTGTATATGAAGGTTTCAAATTAGCACTAACCATGCTATTTTTTCCCTGGAGAAATGTAAATAAAACAAAATTTAAAGAATTCCCAATGAATTATATTCAAACAATTCAAAATTTATATTTATAGGTAATAAATGTTAGCTAAAATGGAGAAAACAGCCTAAACACTATTGATTATATCTTTTGCAGCACAAAAAATTCAGCAGTTTGAAGAAGAGGTGAATGGAAGGAACAGTGTGGGAACCTGGAGACAGAATTGGCCTGGATAAACCCACCTAAAATAGGTATACAGTTGGCACACTGTGACCCAGAGGGGAGGAAGTAGGCAGAATAAATAAGCTGACTCACTCTTCACTTGCCTTCTGGTCCCTTGCTAATGAATGCCTTGGTCTAATCCAATCAGAAGTCAGAAGCAAGGGAACCCATTAATGCAGTCCACTCTAAGCCAGCAGTGTAGGTAGAGAGCAGGGTGAGAGAGAGAGAGTAGAACTGAGGCGCCAACAATAGGAGGGTAGCTAGCAGAAGTGTCATCTGTGCATGTCTTCTATTTTTCTGGAGCTTCCTTCTTTTTAAAGTTAAAAATTTATTGTTATATTTATGCCATTCTGGCCTTCTATATATTCAAAATCTAAATCTAAAGCAAAGTTATTAACATATGGAAATTTTTTTTTGGTTTAAGGAATAATTTTTTCTTGTTTCTTTATTATTCCTTCCTATTTTTATTGAGTATTTCCTCTCTTGGCATCAGAGATGACAAGCCAAATAATAAGTGGTCTTTGTTTTCAGAAACTCACATTCAATAGGAGAAAAGAGCCAGAAGATTAAACGGTTAAATTACAACAATGACTTGATAAGTGAATTCAGTTGTGCTGGGAGCCCATTCCCTGACTTACAACATTCCTGAAGATGAGTTTCCTCCTTACCACTCACAAACAATGTTCATGATGCTTGGATAGTGCATTTGTGGTAACAATGTACACTTATTCTACGTAGCCATAACATTAAAACTTGGTGCTCAGAATTCTAAAGCCTGAATCTATGGTATTCTCACTGCTTTGACACTTTTCTTGATCAAGATGACTTGCAGCAGGGTTTTACTGTTCTTCCCTTCAATTTGTATTTCTGTAGCTCCCCATAAGGTTTCCTGATCTTTGTAAATTCTTTGATTGAATGCACTGTGGGAAATGTCGAATGGTTATATAATAAGAACATGGCTCTTATATAACGCTAAATGATTAGTCTTGGGGTTTGGGCTTAGGCTCCTGAGATTTACTACTTTAAACAAATCTGTTTTTCTGCACCAGAGGTAAATGCACACTCTTACAGAAATATGGGTTTAAATGAAAAGCAATAAACAAATCCTCACCTACCTGTCTCAAGGAAGAAGGAGGGCAGAGAGACCGGGTCTCCTAAGGTTCCCTGAAATCATTGTAGGCATTGGTATTAAAGGTATTTAGAAAAGAATCTCCTATTTGTGGGGCTATGATGTTTTATAAATCAGCAGTGTCCTATGTGTAATACAGCTAAATCAAGCCAAGGCCAGAGAGTTGCTAGGTACAATGTTTAGGTCAGACATTGAGAACAATGAAAGAAATGTTTCTCTTCAGCAACAGTACAATGGGAATGTTGGCATCAGATGAAATTTGGTCCTAATCTTAGCTCTTTCAATTTATTCTTTCTTTAAAATTGTTGACAGTATTACAGATGTGCCCCATTCCCCCTCCCCCAACCCCACTCTCCCCCAGGCATTCGTCACATTGTTGTCTGTGCCCATGGGCTATGCATACAAATTCTTTAGTTAATCTCTTCCCATCCCCCCTCCACCCCATCTTCTCTGACATCTGTCAATCTGTTTCATGGCTCCATAGCTCTTGACCTATTTTATTTGTCAGTTTATTTTGTTCATTAGATTCTGAGTGAGATCATATAATATTTGTCTTTCTCTGACTAGCTTAATATAATAATCACTGGGTCATCCATGTTGACACAAAGTAAGAGATCCTTCCTTTTTGTAGCCACATAATATTCCATTGTGTAAATATACCACGGATTTTTTTATCCACTCATCTACCGATGGGCACTTTAGGTGAATTTGTTAATCTCTATTAGCTTCAGATTCCTGTTTTATAAAAGAGAGATTTATAATGCCTACCTAAGAGTTCTAATGAAACTTACATAAGAAATAAGATTAAGTTTGTAAATAATGCATTATGTGCTCTTCACAAGGTAACCTATCTATCCTATATAAGAAAAGCTTAATATGCTAAGTGTCCAGTCATCCTGTCGTCCATTCAACCAAAGTGTAATATGCTAATGATATGCTAAGGCCGCTCAACTGCTCGCTATGACATGCACAGGACAATAGGGGGCAGACAATCAACTGGTCAAACAGTCACTATGATGTGCACTGACCACCAGGGGGCAGACACTCAATGCAAGAGTTGCCCACTGGTGGTCAGTGTGCTCCCATAGGGAGAGCACCACTCAGCCAGAAGCCAGACTCACAGCTGGCAAGTGCAGCAGTGGTGGCAGAAGCCTCTCCCACCTCTGCAGCTGTGATAAGGATGTCCGACTGATGGCTTAGGACTGCTCCCCCATCGGGAGCGGGCTTAAGCCATCATTAGGACATCCTCCAAGGTTCTCCCAGACTGTGAGAGGATGCAGGCCAGGCTGATGGACCACCCCCACCCCCCACCGAGTGCATGAATTTTGTGCACTGGACTTCTAGTATTATTATAATTGCTGTTAGTCCATAGTGTGCTAAAGCAAGGGAGAAAGAGAGAGAGAGAGAGAGAGAGAGAGAGAGAGAGAGAGAGAGAGAGAGAGAGAGAGAGAGAGAGGAAGAGAGAGAGAGGGAGAGAGAGAGAGATTATTTTTGTTTTATTTCTTTAAAAAATGCTGTTGGGATTTTTATGGGGGTTGCATTGAATATGTATATTGCTTTAGGTTATATGGCAATTTTTAATACATTATTACTTATTTCAGAGAGGAAGGGAGAGGGAGGGAGAGATAGAAACATCAATGATGAAAAAGAATAGCTGATTGGCTGCCTCCTGCATACCCTCTACTGGAGATCAAGCCCATAACCCAGGCATGTGCCCTGATCAGGAATCTAACTGTGACCTCCTGGTTCATAGGTTGATGCTCAACCACTAAGCCACCATGGCCAGGTGGTAATATGACCATTTTAACTATGCCGATTCTTCTAACCCATGGACATAAAATATCTTTCCATTTCTTTGTGTGTTTTTTTTCAATTTCTCTAGACAATGTCTTCTGGTTTTCAGTATATAGGTCCTTCACATCCTCTGTTAAGTTTATTCTAAGGTATTTTATTCTCTTTGTTGCAATTGCAAATGGAATTGGGTTGGGTTTCTTTTTTCCATTTCTTTTCTGGTATTGCATTGTTAATATACAGTACAGGAGTGCAAAAAACTTTGTATATTGCCTTTGTATTCTTCAATTTTACTTGGATATTGTTTCCAGTAGATTTTTGGTAGTGTCTTTACTGGTAGAGTTTTTTTTGTTTGTTTTTGTTTTTGTTTTTTTAATACAAAGAATCATGTCATTTGCAAATTTCTTTATTGTTTCCTTCCTTCTGCTAACTTTGGGTTTCATTTGTTCTTCTTTGTCTGGATATGTTAGGCTGTTTGTGATTTTCTTGGTATAAAATTCTATAAAAATGCTATAAATTCCCTTATTACTGCTTATGCTGCATCACAAAAATTTTGATATGTCATATTTTCAGTCTTTTTTGTCTGTATGTGTCTTTTTGTGTCTTCGTTTATTTATTTTAAAACCAGTCATTGTTTAGGGAAATGTTATTTGGTCTCAACATATTTGTGTTTTTTCCTGCTTCTTTTTGCAGTTGATTTTCAATTTGAAAGTAGTATGATTGAAGAATATACTTGCTATCATTTTAACCTTCTTAATTTTGTTTATTCCAGTTTTGTGCCTGAAATAATAATTTTTTTGCAGGCAAATAAGTTACAAAACCAAATAATGCCTGCAAAAATTTTCTAATTTCAGAAACACAAAATAGCTTATGATAATAACATATTTTGTGCCTCAACATGTGGTCTGTTTTTGAGAATGTTAAGTGTACATTACAGAAAAATGCATACTCTGGTGTTCTGAAAAGCTCTGTAAATATCAATTATGTCCATTTGATCTAATGGGTCATTTAAGGCTGACTTTTTTTGTTGGTTTTATGTTTGGATGCTCTATAAATTACCGTCAATGGTGAATTTAGGTCCCCTAATATAATTGTATTTTTGTCAGTTTCTCCCTTTAGTTCTGTTAGTAGTTGCTTTATTTCTTTTGGTGCTTCTAGGTTATTATCATATGATATGTTATGTTTCTGAAATTTTACTTAAACATACTAAGATATTAATAATAAAATAAACTTGTGTACAGTTGCAGATATTATATTATATTTAAATTTTTAATTTATACTAAAACTCAACCTGCAATTGTTTCTTTTTTCTACATTGGGTCTTGTCAGTAGCCAACAATCATTTAAGAACTCATGCCACAATAACCCATGAGGAGATAACCCAGACTTCTGTTAGGCTTTGTATCAGTAAGATGATCATCAGTAATGCTCACATAGATGCCCAGCATCTGGTCTTGCTATGACATACTGCCCTTCATAATTCTACTTTTTAAAATTATTTCCTTAATTTAAATACTCTATTATGAGGAACAATCATGAGATCAGAAATTCTATAATCCATTTTTCTGGTAAAATATTTTTGTAATATACTAGAGGCCCGGTAAACAAAACTCATGCATGGGGGGCAGGGAGTGTCCTTCAGCACAGTATGCACCCTCCCCAATCTAGGACCCCTTGAGGGATGTCCAACTGCCTGTTTAGGCCCAATCCCAGTAGGCTTCCCCCATGTGGTCAAAGATCCTGCCCCATGTGGACACAAGATGGCCACCACAAGATGGCCAGCAGGGGAGGACAGTTGGGAGGGACCAGGCTTGAAGGGAGAGCAGTTGGGGGCAATCAAGCCTGCAGGGGAGGACAGTTAGGGTTTACCAGTCTGGCAGAGGAGGGAAGTTGGGGGTTACCAGGCTTGCAGGGAAGGGCAGTTGTGGGGGACTCAGGCCTGTAAGGGAGGGCAGTAAGGGGTGACCAGGCCTGCAGAGGAGGGCAGTTAAGGGTGACCAGGCCTGCAGGGGAGGGCAGGTAGGGCAAACAGGCTGGGAGGGCAGCAGTTAGGCATCAATCAGGCTGGCAGGGGAGTGGTTAGGGGGTGATCAGGCTGGCAGGCAGAAGCAATTAGGGGCAATCAGGAAGGCAGGCAGGTGAACAGTTGGGAGCCAGCAGTCCTGGATTGTGGGAGGGACCCATTTAGGTCCAATCCCAGGAGGATTGGGTTGAGGGGCAGCCTGGGCGAGGGGCCTGTGTGGTTTGCAGGCTGGCCATGCCCCCCGGCAACCCAAGTGGAGGCCCTGGTATCTGGGATTTATTTATCTTCTACAATTGAAACTTTGTAGCCTGGAGTGGAGCCAAGCCTTCTGCTCGCTTCGTGACTGCTGCCATTTCTGTTGGGATTTATGTATCTCCTATAATTGAGACATTTTCACCTTAAGTAGAGACCTGAGCTGGCAAGGGAAGGTGGAAAGCTTGGCTTCCTCCATCACCAGGAAACCCAAGCCTCCCACTCTCAGTGGCTGACAGCCATCTTGGTTATGTTTATTTGCATATTCACTCCTGATTGGCTAGTGGGCGTACTGAAGTACAGTCCATTTGCATATTACTCTTTTATTAAATAGGACTAGAGGCCTGGTGCATGAAGTTTGTGCACAGGGGAGAGGTGTTCTCTCAGCCCAGCCTGGACCCTCTCACAATCCAGGACCAGTGGTTCCTTATTGCTTACCTGCCTACCTGCCTAATCACCCCTAACTGGCCCCTCTGCCAGCCTGATCACCCCTAACTACCTCTGCCTGCCTATCTGATTACCCCAACTGCCCCCCCCCCGGCTGTCTGATTACCCCCAAGTGCCCTCCTCTGCTGGCCTGGTCACCCTTAACTGCCCCCCTGCAGTCCTGGTTGCCCCCAACTGCCCCCTCTGCTGGCCTGGTCACCTGCAATTTCCCCCCACTGGCCTAGTCACCCATTACTGCCCCCCCACCAGCCTGGTCATCTCCAACTGCCCCCCTCATTGGCCTGGTTGCCCCAAACAGCCTCCTTAGCCAGCCTGATCACCCCTAACCACCTCTGACTGCCAGCCTGGTTGCCCCCAACTGCCCCCCTTTGACTGGTCTGGTTGCCCCCAACTCCCCATCTGCCAGCCTAGTCACCCCCAACTGCCCTCCCTGCTGGCCTGGTTGCCAACTCCCTCCTGCCAGCCTGGTCACCCCCAACTGCCACCCCAGCTGGCCTGGTTGCCCCATGCAGCCTGTTCAGTCATCTGTCTGGTTGTATCGGTCATGATGGCCCTTGGCTTTTTATATATTAGAATATTTTTTTTAATTTCATCTATACCCCTAGTCCCTCCCTACTGGCAACCATCAGCCTGTTCTTTATATTATGAGTCTGTCTCTGTTCTGTTTTGTATTCGTGTGGGGTTATTTTAGATTTCACATATAAGTAAATAATATAGTGTTTATCTTTGTCTGATTTATGTCACCTAGCATAATACTAACTAGGTCTAACCATATTGTTCCAAATTGTAAGATTCCATTGTGCATATATACACTGGGTGTCCTCCCAAAATGTATGCATACTTTAATAACTGATAGCTCAATTTTGAAAATGAAATGTATCTTAATAAACACTACCTTTATAGTTATTCAACGTATGTGCATATGTTTTTGGGGATATCTTATATGTATCCACATCTTCTTTATCCATTTATGAAATTTGTGCACTGGGGAAGGGCATCCCTCAGACGGGACTATGCCCTCTCACAGTCCGGGAGCTCTTGGAGGATGTCCAACTGACAGCTTAGGCTGGTCCCTAAGCCATCAGACAGATATCTTTAGCACTGCCACGGAGGTGAGAGAGGATCCAATGACTGCCACTGCGCTTGCCAGCTGTGAGCCCAGCTTCTGGTTGAGCAGCGCTCCTACTGTGGGAGTGCACTGACCACCAGGGGGAAGCTCCTGCATTGAGTGTCTGCCCCTGGTGGTCAGTGCGCATGATACTAACTGGTCGTTCTGCCATCAGGCTGAAACTGGCTCTCCAACATGCCCAGAGGGGTCTTGGATTATGAGAGGATGCAGGCCAGGACAAGGGACCCCACTGGTGCACAATCAGGGCCGGGGAGGGTTGCAGGAGGTTGGACAGCCAGGGAGGGATTCCAGGAGGGCTCCAGGGTGTGTCCAGCCTGTCTCACTCAGTCCTGATCAGCCCAACTCCAGCAGTAAGCTAGCCTATTGTTCAGAGCATCTGCCCTCTGGTGGTCAGTCTACGATATAGTGACTGGTGGACTGGTTAACTGTCTGGACCCTGCTGGTCAGTGCTCATCATAGCAAGCAGTTGAGTGGCCTTAGCTTATCATTAGCATATTATACTTTGATCGGTTGAATGGCCGACTGGACGACCAGACACTTAGCATAATAGGCTTTTATTATATAGGATAGATAGCTATATTGCTTCCATATTTTGGCTACTTTAAATAATGCTGCAATGAATATAAACACTGTTACATTTAATTGGTGTTTTGTTTTTATAATACCCAGAAGCAGAATTGCTGGGTCATATGGCAGCTCTATTTTTTTTTTTTTTTGAGGAATCTTCATACTATACTTGATAGTGGCTGTATAAATTTGCAACTGTATTTATTTCATTCCTTAAATAAATATTGATTTTTAACATATTCCTGCCAGAGAAAATTTTCAACTATTCTATTCAGTTGATTTTATGCCCACTCCCATTAAGAATTTCGTTTTATCTATAAATTCTTGTCTTTCTCTTTTGCTCTTTCTTCCTTCAATATCTCCATTGGATAAATTATATCATTTATGAAAATATTTCTATATTTTTATATTTTATAGATTTCAAGGATTCTAGTCAATCTCTTCAAATTGACAATGATTACAAGAAATTTCTGGCCACCAGAAAAATGAGGTTAGTCCTAAGTAGATAAAAACATTAACTAAATTACTTCTAACATTTACTAATATTTATCCTATGTGTCTGCTTACTTTTCCCCCAAGTTTCTTTCTGATTGTGACTCTACATATTAATCTCACTCCTTCCTGCTGTCACTTAAAGTGCTTTCCCTGGATAGTAACATTTTAGTCCTTCACTGAAGAACTAATGGACTAATAAATTTATAAATATCTCCCCCACCAGAAAATGGAGGGTTTTAATGTACTGTATAGCTCATTGGATCTAGATACAACCAATCTGACAGTGTTAGTGACATAATAATTGAGAAATCACACAGTCCCATGCCCCAAATGTGAAGGGCTCTTCATGGCCTCTGATCCTGATGGTTTCTTAGTCAAATATCTTATCATGGAATGTGTGAAGACATGAAGCAATAAATAGCATGGTCACGTGTCATCTTAGAATTTCAAGATCCCTACCCCCATATATTTTTAAAAGTCACTTTGCATTCCAATGACCTCTGCATAGTTTTTGCTATAGCACTTATCACTGCCTAGCATGATTACTAAATATTCATTTATGTTCATTAATATTTATTTATTCATGTAAACTTTAGGAGGGCAGAGACTTTATACCATTTGCTAATATCCCTCCAGAGCCTAAAATAGTTCCAGGCATATAAACAATACTCAATTAATAATCATTGCATAAATTATTAACAGTTTAATACTGGGAATTAAACTATTTCTCTTCTCTCTAATTAATAGACCCTAAAGGAGTTTTTATATTAGTGTTTTTCAATTATTTTAACAATATTTGTTTTTCTAATTAAATTATTTCCCATTTATTTTTATTGTAAATCAACTCAAAAGATTTGATAAATTGCTATATGTATGCTTCTTTCATATAAGTTGTTATAAGCCATAATATAACTTACAATTATAATGCTTCTCCAGAGGAAACTAAGTTAAAACCACCTCATGCTTCCTTTTTTGCTACTTTCTACATGTGGCACTTATCAATAGCACCATTTTTGGAGACACGTAAAGTACTGCACTCTACTTTCCAGCCCAATCTCATGAACGTGGTTTTCAGAGCCATTCCGTCTTCCTGTCTTCAGATTTCATTCTGTCTCCAGATTTCTGGATATTTAGCTTATTAGAGATAAGTGCTAGGAAATCTTGTTTTTATTCCAACTCTACCAGTCAATTGGCAATATCTCTAAAGCTTATTTCTGATACAAAATAAACAAGCAAATGTCTCTAATATGCTTCATCCTATTCAGATGGTTTGCATAAGTGACCAGCCTGGGATTTGAAGAACCTTAATACAAATAGAGTCATGGACCCTAACTTTTCTCAACTATAGTTTCTTCTTAAACTTGAATCAAGGTAAGAGGATAAACTGGCAAAAAGCTTGGTCTTTGAAATCATAATATCTACCTTTGAATTTAAATTTCTCTGCTTACTATAATCACAACCTTAGGCAAGTTACTTTATTTCTTCAAGATTCAGTTTACTCATTTTTAAAATAGAGACATGGTTGTACCTATCTCATGAAAGTATGATCAGTGGTAAAAGGCACAATCCCTGTGATGTATTTAGCACAATGTCCGGCACATAATTGCTTAAAACACGTTAGATGTTGTCTGTATCACCCCTCCAAATCTATGGAAGTTCTTCCTTTTTGATTCTCAGTGTAATTTTGTGTATGCATCTCAAGACAAATTTGTATTTATCTAGTACTGAAGCTTTTTGTGTATTTATCTAGTACAGAAGCTTTTTGTGTATTTCTCTTTTTCTTGTATTACCCTCACATAGGGTAATACATCTTCATATTTATCTTCTCTAAAGTGCCTGAACTATGCCCTGAACATGGCAGGAACTTAATATATATTTTGAAATTGAATTAAACTAAAACAGGACATACTCATTTGTCTATACATAGACTTGAAAATTAAAAATATATGAATTTCAATTGCTTCTTGCAAATAAATAACTTTACATTAAGAGACTTTAAAACATAGTTATGATGAATTCATTCAAAAACTAAGAACTGTTCTTGTATTCATCACTACAAAAGTAGGTGTTATATTGTGTTTCCCACTTTCATACCTGTTGTATTTAAACTCAATGGAAGAGTGAACTAGAATCAGACTCTGTACACTTAATCATGGATACACAAATTTAACACACACTATTTCAGAATACAGAGACTTCCCAGAGGATTGAGGCAGAAGAATCAAGAGCCTATTAAATCATTACCACTTTCTACTTTCCTCTCTTGTTCAAATACCACTTTTCACATTGTTCTAACAGGTAATAACCATTCACAAGAATAAGTGAGATCCCCCAAAATAGCAAATATGTTTAAGATTATTTAAAAAGCCGGGGGGAAATCAGTGTTTAGTTTTTAGTCATCTAGTCTAAATTATCTCCTGAGAATTATAACAACTAAACTAGCAACAAATAATGTAGTTAGTTGGATTTTTAAATCTATGTATTACAAAAATGTTGGATATATTCTGTTTTATCTAAAATTTTTTATTTAAAAAATTAAATATTATGATATCTAAACTGTGACATTTATCAGTAGATTTGACTGGATAGAAGATATAATTGATATTTTCCTAATCACAATTACAATGCTGACACAGAAGCATGGTATATTTATAAATGAAAATGTCAACCTCTTAATGTCACCTAGAAATCTCATTCTGTTAAAAACAGAGCATGTGCTATATCCTTGCCTTAACTTGTCTTGCTTTGACTTACTGATAATTTTATTTCTCAGAAAGTTAAGGAGAGAAGAATGGAGAAATGGTATTTTGAACTTAATTTTACTAAACTCTACATGTCAAGCATGATAGTCACACTATTTCATAAGCAGTACTGGATCACACCACTAGTCAGGTCACAGTGACCTTCATGCTCCACATGTCACTCCTTCAGCTGTTGGTTGAGACTTGTCAGAGGAACCAGCACCCAGTGGATTGGGGATTGGCTCAGGGTCTCAGGGAAATGGTATTGATCACCCAGTATTTTAATCCTATCTATCAATCATCTCTTGAATCTCTTGAATTTCTCCCCTACTGTACAACTCATAAAAACCTTGTGTTTTTGAGCCTCACTGCTCCCTAACTTACACTACCTAACTTAAGCCAAAACTGATGGTTTATGTCTCCCCAAAACCATTTTAACTCAACACCTTCCAGGTTCCAGAGTCTTCAATTTCTAACCCATCTCAGTTTCTGATTTTGACACTATCCAGGTCCAAATCTCCGATGTTTTCCCATTGTTCATCATCAATACAAAACCCAGAGTCTTACCCTAACATTAGGACATATCTTTCAACTCATCTAAAAATAACTTTACAAATTATTTTCCTGCTACTTCTTTTTTCCAATTTTACTGAGAAATAATTGACATACATCACTGTATAAGTTTAAAATATACAGACAGCATGATGGTTTGATTTACATATATTGTGAAATGCTTACCATAATAGGTTCATCTAACATTCATCTTCTAGAGGGGAAAAAATCTCTTTGTGATGAGAACTCTTAGGATCCACTCTCTTATTATCCTTTAGCAGTGCTAACTATAGTCATTATATTGTACATTATATCCTAGTATCTATTTATAACTAGAAGTTTGTACCTTTTGATAGCTTCCTTCAATCCCCCTTTACTCCCCTCCCTCTTCATACTCTCCCCCCTGCCCCCCTGTAATCACAGATCTGATCTCTTTTTTCTATGAATTTGGAATTTTTTTTTTTAGTGTGTTTTGTTGTTATTTTCAAATGCCACATATAAGTGAGAGCATATGGTATTTTGCTTTCTTTGTCTGAAATTTACCTTAGCATAATGTTTTGAAGGTCTATGCACTTTGTTATAAATGGTAAAGTTTTATTATTTCTTCTGGCTAAATATTATTCATATATACACATACTAGATGCCCGGTGCATGAAATTCGTGCATGGGAGGGGGGGGATGTCCTTCAGCCCAGCCTGCACCCTCTCCAATCTGAGACCCCTCCAGGGATGTCCGACTGCCTGTTTTGGCCAAATCTGGGATCAGGCCTAAACGGGAAGTCGAACATCCTCCTCACAATCCAGGACTGCTGGCTCCAAACTGCTCACCTGCCTGCCTCCCTGATTGTCCTTTACTGCTTCTGCCTGCCAGCCTGATCACCCCCTAACCACTACCCTGCCAGCCTAATTGATGTCTAATTGCTCCCTTGTCAGCCTGTTTGCTCCCAACTTCCCTCCTCTGCCGACCTGGTCCCTCCCAACTGCTCCTCCTTACAGGCCTGGAACCTCCCAATGGTCCTCCCCTGTTGGCCATCTTGTGGTGGCCATCTTATGTCTACATGGGGACAGGATCTTTGACCACATAGAGGCATCCCTCTTGTGTGTTGGAGTGATGGTTAATCTGTAAATTACTCTTTTATTAGATAGGATAGAGGCCTGGTGCATGGGTGGGGGCCAGCTGGTTTGCTCTGAAGAGTTTCCCAGATCAGGGTAGGGGTTCCCTTGGGGCGTGGGGAGCCTGTATGAGGGGCCTGAGGTGGTTTGCAGGCTGGCCACACCCCCCAGAGACCCAAGTGGAGGCACTGGGATCTGGAGTTAGTTTATGTTCTACAATTGAAACTTTGTAGCCTGGAGCAGAGCCAAGCCTTCTGCTGGCTCTGTGGAGGCAGCCATTTCTGTTGGGACATTTACCTTTAATAATTGAAACATTGTAGTCTAGAGTGGAGGCCTAGGCCATCCAGGGCTGCAGAAGTTTGGTTTCCTCCATCACCCAGGCAACCCTAGCCTCTGCTCTCTTCAGCTCTTTGGCTGCTGCCATTTCTGTTCAGATTATGTATCTTTTATAATTGAAACTTTATAGCATTGGGTGGAAGCTTAGGCTAGCAATGGCAGGTGGAAAGCTTGGCTTCCTCCGTTGCCGGGGAAACCCAAGCCTCCCTCCTGCTCTCAGTGGTTGCAGCCATCTTGGTTGGGGTTTATTTGCATCATTTGCTCCTGATTGGCTTGTGGGCATGGCTTGATCAAAGGTATGGTCAATTTGCATATTACTCTTTTATTAGATAGGATATACCACAACTTCTTTATCCAGTCATCCAACAATAGACAATAGGTTGCTTCCACATTACTATATTTACTATAAATAATACTGCTGTGAACATGGGAGTGCAAATAACTTTTAAAATTGTTGTTTTCTTTGGATATATTCCCAGAACTGGTAATGTTAGTTTATATGGTAATTCTAATTTTAATTTTTGAAGATCCTCCATACTGTTTTCTATTGTGGCTGCACAAATTTATAATCCCAGCAATAGTTCATAAGGCTTTCCTTTTTAGCAAATTCATGCCAGCATTTGTTATCGCTTGTTTTTCTGATGATGAACCATTTTTTTTAAAATATATTTTAAAAGAGATGATTGATTTTTCACAGAGATGAAGGGAGAGAGACAGAAAGCTAGAAACATTGATGAGAGAGAAACATTGATCAGCTGCCTCCTGCACAATCCCCACTGGGGATGTGCCCACAACCAAGGTACATGCCCTTGACTGGAATTGAATCTGGGACCTTTCAATCCGCAGGCGGATGCTCTATTCACTGAGCCAAACTAGTTTGGGCTTATGAACCATTTTAACAGGTATAAGGTGATAGCTCATTGTGATTTAAATTTGCACGTTCCTAATCACTAGTGATATTATTGCTACTTATTTTTATTCACCCTACTTTCCAACCTAAATGAATATTTTGTTCCTCTCTGAATAAAGAAAAGATTTTTCTCACTCCTATTTTTTTTTTCTGCTACTTTGACCTGGAATGCAGTTTCCTACTTCTGTGCCCAAGCATTCACAGACCACCTCAAACATGACCTTTATCACAGTCTTCAATAATGTTTAGGCCAATTACAAGTTTTACAATGTTTCATATACACTAATAGTAGAAGTAACCATCATGTTGTGTACTTTAGCACATTTATTTTTGCATATATTTAATCTCCCTTTATAGACTGCAACTATTTTTAGTTTAATATATAGTTGATTCGTTTTGATATTCTGATAGCTCTTAGTATACACTATACCCACAGCTGCCACCCAATAGTTAGTTGGTGAATGAAGAAATGAATATAAGGAAGACCAGAATAATAAAATTAAATTAATAAGAATGTTGGCAAGGAGGGCTTCTCATCTCAGAATTCATCTAACTGAAAAAATAAAGTGCTGGTTATAGTATATGTGTCCTGTTCTCTAAAAATGAATATTCTTATATTGACTAAAGGGTAAATAAAATCAGAAATTCTAAAACAATAAGTGACAAAGAAGATGAAAGTCCATAAAAATTATATATGGGCATAAAAGCAAACTACACCAAGGATAGCTAAAGAAATCAATCTGAATACACTGGTGGTATTATGAGTAGAAGTTGGAAGGGTACTCTCATTTGCCCAAAATAATTTCCCAAATATTGATTTGATTAGTATACCTCATGATCTGAGACTTGTATATCAAAGACCAGAACAGTAGAAATACAAATAAAACTGGACATTTGCAAATGTTATTTTAATTGTGGGTTGTGGAGTATGAAGTTGTAGGTTGTTTTGATGTTAGGCTGTTTTGGTAGGTTAACTGACTGAGCATTATTTGCTGTATTTTAACTAAGAAAAAAAATGTATATAGGGAGGAAGGGATAAGCTTACTGTATACATATATATATGTATGTAAGTATAAAATTTGCCAAAAACATTAAAATGTATAAAATAAAATCCCAGTTAATCATAAAGAAAACATCAGACAAATGCATACTGAAAGACATTTTACAAAATACTTGTCCAGTACTCTTCAGGTATATCAGGATCATGAAAATAAGGTTTAAGAAGTGTTTCTCAGACTGACCTATGGCAGGGCCACAAACAAGTCCCAGCCTGGAGGGCAGAGCTCTCCTAGCATTGTTAAGCCCGACCTTGTAGCCCTACCTAGTTCCTTCCTAACATCTGCTGCCAAAACAAGAACATTTGTATACATGTTAATCTTGTTATAATCAGACCATAAAATAATTGAGCTGTATCTGCTCTGGGTCTCTGTCTCTCCATCAGAGGACAGCTGTCCCACCTAGCCCCAGCTTTTTCCTTCTATCTCTGTGTCTGTCTCTTTCTTTCATTTTCTCAATCCCCAGCTCCCCCTACTCAGGAACCAGACCACTCTCTAGCTGCACCAGACACAGAAAAAGAGAAATATTTACAATAAGGAAATACTGAGAAACTCACTGACCAGAAACTAAGATATAATGACTAAATGCAGTGTGGTATTTGGATTGGATCCTGGAACAGAACAAGAGTATAAATGGAAAACTGGTGAAATCCAAATAAAATGGCCTAATGTCTGTCAGCTTTTCTTGAAACTTCCATTCCCTGCTGGTTATATGAGCATTTTCCTACTGCTGTTGACCAAGGGAAATTATGAAATGAGTTAAGACATTTGGCTTCTTCCATGCCATGGTTGGGAGAAAAAAAAAATAAAGAAAAATGCCAATAACTTGCTCTTGACTTTCTATTAAACAACTCTGCGGGCTCCCATCTTTTTTGGAAATAGGAGAAATCACACCTATCAACATGGGCACATCCATTTTGTAGGTCTTGCTTCTTTCTACCTGTAACATCGTTTATGAGTTTCTAGTCCAACATTCAGCCACTAATGGCCTAACAGTTTTTCATTCATCTGTTTATTATTCATTT
Source organism: Antrozous pallidus (assembly GCA_027563665.1). Lineage (NCBI taxonomy): Eukaryota > Metazoa > Chordata > Mammalia > Chiroptera > Vespertilionidae > Antrozous > Antrozous pallidus. The sequence continues at coordinate 42,463,610 of CM050511.1, read as the reverse complement.
ACTCAACAAGAAATTCTTAAGTGCTTACTATGTGCTAGCACACCAGCACTGTGCTAGAACTAAAAATACATAAAGACCCATAAATTGTCCTTATTCTCATGTAGTTTGCATGCAGAGTTTACTGAATTCTAGCTATATTTATGCCAAAGAGTGTAATATGTACTTGGTTAAATTATGTAGGTATATAATTACAAATACTGTTCATTTACACATTAATATGAACTTGGAGGAAATACTTTAAATAAGACCCATTAGTTTGGAACATTTGAATCATTAGTTGGAATATCATAATGAGATTAATTTTAAGTCCTAGACATATTCTTTTAATTCAACAATTCAAATGGAGACCTATTTACAGCAACAAATCGGAATATATGTGAGGAGCTTTTTAAGCCTTAGGGCTTCTTTGATGACTCCTTACTTGATTGTATACCAATCAACTAAGAAGTTACTGCCCACAAAAAATACAGAGGTTATTAGGTAAAGTGCACTTTGCTGTATTTTAAGCAGGGTAATGAGAAATTGGTAGGTTTTGAAGAATTGCCTTTTCTGGAGAGCGCAAAGACGCCAAACTAGAATAAGCAGGCCAAAGTTACAGAACAACATAGATAAATGCCAGGTCAGTCCTAGTTAGAACTGAATAAGAATAAAGCTATTTAGAAAATCAAAGTGCTTTCTCAAGTAATAATGAGTTCCTCATGGGTAAAAATGTCAGGTATGTAATAGATTTGTAGTGGGTCAGATAAGACCTTTATATTTTCTCTCAACTTCCAAATTCTATGGTTTTTAGAAGTCCTATGATTGTGCGTCTCCTGCTACCTTTCATATATGCCCAAAATAAGTTCCCAAATATTGATTTGATTAGTCTTTTTCATCTGCTCTCCTTGCCAATAACTCAGGTGAACTTTATTCCAAGAACCAACAGCAGATGACATCTAACTATACTAAAGGAAACAAACGATATTAAATCTTGGTTTGCTTCAGTGAGTATTGGAACTCTAGCCTACTTCCTTTAAGCTCTTGATGTGGAAATTTGACAGTAATGATTTGTAAATCTTCTAAAGGAAGGTGAAAATCAGAGAAGCAAGAATTCCTAAAGTCTCAATGTTTCACAGATTAGTAGCCTGCCATTAAGAAAGTGTGGGACATTGGATGAGTGAGCTGGAGCCATAAACATTATCAGGTAAAAGTGAGGTTTCCTGGAACTAGAGAAAGAAATGAGCTTGTTACTACTTCTGGTATTAATCATAATAAGTGTTTTATCTAAGCCTGTCATGTTTAGTTTCTCTATGCAATTTACCTCTCAGGCACACTGTTCATAATATCAGTCGGCCTTATCTCTTAACTTATAGTCTTCAAGTACCTAAATGTATTTCCCCCCAAGTTCCCACAGTTAACATGACAAAAGTCAACATACGTGCTATTTTAAGACAATGTTGCACCCACATTATAAAAGACAGACTTGCTTATGCCTGACTACTCCTATCATCTGTTGAAAAGTGTAACAGGCAGCACTGATTCTTTGCCTAATTGCAGTTTTACTGTGAAATTTGCAAGATTTTAAATGAGCATCCCAAATCTTTTTAAAAACACATTTATTTATTTTTTTGTCTTTGCCAAAGAAATAAAATAACGATCTGCTTATCTTGAATCCTGCTTATCTTTTATCAACCCACACTTGTTAGCTAATATAAGCAGCTTTTGAGAGATCACATTATGAAGCTCAACTTCTGAAGAGCATAGAACATTACTAGGAGAAATCTAACCAAGCACATAACCAGAAAACAAACAAACACAATAACAGCATCAAAAGTGAAAGCAATCTAGAGACAGACTTTTTGCTAAATATGTCAAAGATGAAAACTGGTACCCTACAAACCCACTCTATGCAACTCACACTGAAGAAAGAAGTCAATCTGAAAGGAAACTACTATGACTTGAAGATTAGATAGCTAATAATATTCCACTCTGCATGACCCTATTTCAATTGTAGCCCTTTTACTCTCTGCTAATAATCCTATGCAATAAAGAGTTAATATGCTAATTAGACCGAACAGCACAATGACCGTCAGGACAACTTTCAGGATGAAGCTGGGGCTGTGAGGGCTAAGCCCCTTGCACAAATTTTGTGCATTGGACCTCTAGTCCTTTATAATTAAGCATCCAGCATAATATTAATTATATAATCCACAAGAACACCAATTAAGGTGTATTTTAAAGGCTGGAGTGGTTACCTCTTCCAGCCATGCATGACAATCACTGTGTAACTTTAATTTCATATATATTAAATGATTGGTCCAGGAATTAAAGAAACATTGTTATCATTTCTATTCATAGTACAATAAAATAGGTCTATTTAAACTTAGACCATCCACACTGCGAATGGATCTCATGGAGCAACAGAAAACATTTTTTATTTCACTTTATATGTAATAATATTTGATTAGACACTATTGGCTATATTCAAATATACATTCAAAATGTACTTTTAAAAGGACTTGGGATACCTTTTTAAAATCTTGCACATAATATTTTCTATTTCTTCTATTTCAGTGTATTGCCTTCATAGCTTGAAAAAATCAGTTTTTGCCCAATAACTAAATGACAATTTGAATCAAATAATTATTAGGAGCAATACATTCAAAACATGTTTCATTTAACTGTGGTAGTTTTGTATTCCAGTACAGCTGGGTCATGATCATAATATACTTAGTGAGTCTATTACAGAACAAAATTGTATTTCGAATGTTGTAAATACTGTTCTAAGGACTGAGTTTTCTTAAAAAAAATAATAACTTCAAGCACTTTAAAGTTATAATCTTTTCTGACTCTGCATCACAAAAACAAGGGAGTTGAGTGATGGTAACAACTTTTAAATTTAAAATGTTGGTTTTTATCTTAATTTAATTTAATTTTTCTTATCACCATTTATCCCCTCTAGGCCCTCTTCCACTTCTACCCCCCTCCTCTCCTCTGCTATCACCACACAGTTATCCATAACCATGAGTTCTTTCTCTTTTTTCTTTTTCTTTTTTCTCAATCCCTCTAACCTCCCAACACTTACCCCCCATCATGATTTTGACTCCACTAAAGAAAAAAAGGTGAACATTATTGCATGATATTTTTAAAGAGTTAGCTTGATTAGTAATTTACAGATAACAGATGGGTATTAGCTAGTGTAGGTTGCTCTCTAAGTTGAGTGTTACTATAGAGTAGAAAGATAAAATGCTGTCAAATAAAAAATAAAGACTTGAAGCTATCATGACTAATCTAGACTCAAAGTGCTCTGAAAATGACACTGTTCCTTGAATAGACATTTGACTAAATGTAAATGTTTTTCTGAGGGGCAAGATTTTCTTTACAATATATACGTCTCTTTAAACAAGAGCTAGTTCTAATGGAATGATCAACAAGTGCCAGTTAAGCGATTTAAAAAATATTTTATGTCAAGCTTAATGTCCTCTCAGAATTGTTTTTTAAACTTTTAGGACACTTCTATTTTTATAAAAGCTTTATGTAATCCAAATTATTGGGAAAATAAACAAGCCAAGATATTTATAAGTTCATTTTTTTATTTATTGCTTTCTATATGCCAGTCTCTGGGGAGCATGATGATGAACAACAAAGAGGAATAAAACCTAGCTCTGACTTCAGAGAGCTTTTGATCTAGTGGTGAGTTTGGGGAGGGGTGTAGGAGGAAGAATAGAAGGAAGAATAGGCAGATGGTAAAATACACAAGCTACAAAACTCAGCTGCAAAAACCTTTGAGAGGACTGGCAGGAAATGCCACGGGAACTAGCTAAGTGTAGGGCATTAGAGAGTTGTAGGAACTCCAAATAACTGTAAAATGCATGCTCTGTACAAAGGCATTCAAAATAATTTTTTTTTAATATTGTGCCAGTTTATCAAAATGGTCTATTGGCCCAATTCAGTCTACACTTTACAATCCTTATTTTAAACCTACAAAACAGATTATACTGTGGTAGAACACTTATCTAGTAAAAGCACAACTGAAATTTACAAAGAGCCTAGTGAGTAAGTCAGGTGCGTGATTGGAGAATTCATGAGACAGAGGTAACATTTAATTGAATCTTAACGAATAAGGAAAATTCTACCCCTAGTGAGTGGTAGATGCAATATGATGCAGTGGCGAGGAGCCTGGGATTTAGAGATACCCTCTCTGGGTTCACATTTCTGTGGCCCTGGCAAGTTCTCCTCTGTAGCCTCATTTTCCTCATCGGAAACACGGACGCTTAGCTCAGTGAGTTTGTTTAAAAATTAAGTGATAAGACACGTGTAATGTACTGGTGTAGCTATTATATTTATATACATAGCTATAAGTATTAGCCATTTGTATTGATCATTTCTAGAATTTAGCCAATCCTTCTACAAAAATTGATCCAAGATCTGACCAGCCCCACTGTTTTGTTGCAGTGCCGTGGCCATGAGTGAGCTGACTTATCAGACCCAGAGCTACAGTCATCAGGGCAAATCTGAAGCGTTCCCCTATATTTCATTACATTGCAGAATGTCTACTATTTCAGAAACTGCAAGCTGTGGACAAACCTTACTTGTCCGGTGCCAGAATCATTAGTCGAAAATGTCCTCAATCAGAAATAGATGGTGCTGACTGGCACAAAACAATTTCGCCAAGTGCTTGCTCATCTCCTGTCTCTTGGCTCCAAGGTTGTTTTAACTGCTGTGGCTAGATCCCGCCTTGCCCATACAGAACAAGCCTCACAAGGAGATTTTCATGCAAAGAATGATTTGGCTTTTTCTTTCTGGAGATTTATATTGAAAGGCAAAAAAAAAAAAAAAAAAACACCAGGTGAGCAAATAGAAAGAAAATAATTAAAAACAAAAATAAATCAAGTGTCTCTCCATCTTTATCTCATACCAAATTTCCAACTACTCCTTCTAAATGATTTCACAGCGTCAGAGCACACTCTTGAGATTGATTCTCAAGGCCTTTCATAATCTGACCTCTTAGTTCTTCCCAACAGCCAGCCAGATCACTCTGCCCTGCATAATGCCAAGACACTTCACACTCATCCTCCTGTCCATTTTCCCTATTCTGAACAAATCATTTGCCTTCCCTTAAATACCAATTTTGGTCCTAAGGTGCTTCCCTCAAATGCTGCAATCGAAAATGGACTCTGCCGAGACCGGTTTGGCTCAGTGGATAGAGCATCGGACTGGGGACTGAAGGGTCCTAGGTTCCATTCCGGTCAAGGGCATGTACCTTGGCTGCGGGCACAGCCCCAGTAGGGGGCGTGCAAGAGGCAGCTGATCGATGTTTCTCACCGATGTTTCTGACTTTCTATCCCTCTCCCTTCCGCTCTGCAAAAATCAATAAAATATATATATATTTTTAAATGGACTCTCCTTTCCTTCAAATTATTATTTCATTAAATCTTATTTGTAGAAATTATAGGCACTCATTTATTAGATGACTTTTGTTGCTTCTAAAATTTCTCCTCAAAATAAACATGTAATAGTTATTACATTTTATTTACTTTAGATGTTTGTATATTTTCCAATTATTTGATTTGACATGATTTTTAATATAAGAAGTGAAATATTATGTCTTAGATTGTGAGTGTACTTTTTTTCAAAATGGTATATAGTAAGCATTAAAAATACTATTTATCAAATAATCTATCCCTTCACAATTCCAATGTGATGCCTTCTTTAGCCCAATTTGTATATTTCAAGGACTTCGATAGCTTTGCTCTGCCTATTCTCAACTTCACTACTGAAATGTTTATTTATTTTTAAAAAACAAATGTCTAAGTTATTCATTTGTATTTTGTGTTCTATCATTGAATGTTTCTGAATATTTGCTCATATATTTATTATTCTAGAGAACTTTTAGAATGCTTTTGCTTATTAATACAAATCCTAAGTTTTCATCATGATTACCTTACTATATCTGGCAGTTTGACAAGGAGCATCTTACTATTGATATTATTTTATTATATTATTTGCTATGCAAAATAACATTCAAAAACATAAGCTTCACTTTCCAAAGAAAGCTGTTTCAAATGCCATTGTCTCAGTGGATCTTCTAATTATACAGTGAGAAATAATCTTTCAATTTTCTAAACTCCTATGGAGGGAGGTAAAATTTTGCGGATAAGTTACGCCACATCGAAAATCTTGCTGTTACCCAAATGTCAGCTTTCCTTTTTTTCTTTGGTTTCCAAAAATCTGTGCAACAGTTTCTGTTTTCACCTGGCACCAACAAGTAAGCAAAACTACTCTTCTTATCACTTCCCCAAAAGTCCATTTAACAAATTAATTGATAAGAAACAAAGATTTTTTTTAACAGAAAGTGTTATTACTTGTATAACAGGTATTTGACATTAAAAACTCTCAATAATTTAAAAATCATTTTCCAATTCCTATTAGCTTTTTTCTATCTTTCTCAAGTCCCCGTCTCACCAGGTCTGCCCCAGAAACCTTCTAGTCTCCCTGCACAGTGAGTACTCAGCCAGACAGAGAGGTCCCTGCACTGGCCAAACACCTCTCCACCAAACACACAGCTTTCTTTTCTATAGGTAGTCTGGGACCCAGCTGATAGCCAGGCCTTGGAGGCTCAGTCTTTGTCCAGATGTGAGCTCACCAAATTATCATCAAAAACATCATTAGGCAACATGGTGATGGGAATCTCTTCACAAAATAGTCTTATGCCAGCTGCTAAGAAAATAAAAAATGTTCCATATCTGTATTTGCTTAACAGTAACTGTGTTCTCTCCCCACTATATGACAAATTCTATGAGTGCAACATCACTGTTCTATTTATCTTCAACCGCCTTCACCACTCTAATTCACACATCAGTCAAAACCTGACTGAGAGAGCTGCTTACAAACCACTAACACTCTGCCTTACTAAGAAGATATATATATCTAGAAATACTGAGGGGGTAAAAGTATTCCTTAACAAATGGTATTGGGAAGGTTAAGGTAAAAGGACTTTTAAAGATCTAGCACAGCAAATTTCAACCAATGTGCCAGCAAGAATTTATAAAACATGCAATACCTGACTATTTAATCAGGTGCACTGATCTCTTTTTCCTTTAGATTTTCAAATAACAAAATAGCAACAGCCTCCACACACTAGCCATCTGGTAGGAATGTATATGTCATAAAGAAGTGTAGCATTTTATTGGTTAAGTGGTCTTATTATTAAGATTGTGCCTAATTGTTAATTCTTGGTATAAGAAATCCTTATATATAAGTACAGGTATCTGATTTTTTTTTTTTAAATCACTTTGAACCAAAAAGGCTAGGTAATTATTATTATTTTTAAATCAATAAAAATTATACTTATTTTTGTCATATCAGCCAAATCCCATATAATAAAGAGGTAATATGCAAATTGACCATCACTCCAACACACAAGATTGCCACCCCCATGTGGTCAAAGATTCTGCCCCCAAGTGGACACAAGATGGCCAACACAAGATGGACAACAGGGGAGGACAGTGGGAGGTTCCAGGCCTGCAAGGGTGGGAAGTTGTGGGTGATCAGGCCAGCAGGGAAGGGCAGTTGGGAGGGACCAGGCCTGCAAGGGGGGGGCAGTTGGGGGCGATCAAGCCTGCAGGGGAGGGCAGTTAGGGGTGACCAGGCTGGCAGAGGAAGGAAGTTGGGGGCAAACAGACTGGCAGGGGAGCAGTTAGACATCAATTAGGCTGGCAGGGTAGTGGTTAGGGGATGATCAGGCTGGCAGGCAGAAGCGGTCAGGGGCAATCAGGGAGGCAGGCAGGTGAGCAGTTTAGAGCTATCAGTCCTGGATTGTGAGAAGGATGTCTGACTGCCCATTTAGGCCCGATCCTGGAGGGCTCCCAGATTGGAAAGGGTGCAAGCTGGGCTGAGGAACACCTCTCCCTGCCCCCCCCCATGCACGAATTTTGTGCACTGGCCCTCTGGTACAGTATATTTTTGGTGTGCTACAAAATGTTATAAGTTTATATGTGCCATGAGATGATCCACCAAAAACTATTAATAAAAGAAAAATTTTAAATACTACATTAGTCTAAAAGGGTTATTTTAAGATAAAAGCAATAAAATTCTTTCTAAATAAAAGCATAACAGGGTAAACTTTCAGAAATTAGTAACAGTATCAAAATATGTAATGCAAATATGGTTCTATGATCATATGTTCTCTGATTATAATGCAATAAGCCTAAATAAAAAATACAGTAAAAATTGAAATGCAAAAAGGAAAAAGTTTGCAATATATAGTGAAACTATGTTTAGTATCAAACTATATAATTTTACATAAATGAACTTGAAATTATTAACAATATAAAGAGCTTTCATAAATAAATAAGAAAAAGCTTCACAAGTCATTAGAAAAGAGTCATGGCAAATAAATAGAGGAGTCAGAAAAAGCACTAAACTTGAAAAGTCATTTACTCTCATAGTAAAAAAGTGTAAATTAAAATAAGATATATCTCTTTATCAGATTAAAAACAACAAAAAGCATGAAAAATAATGTAATGGTTATGGAAGCTATAAATTACATGTAAAGAATAAGTATATATCAAATATATTGTATGTATTTAAAATTAACACACTCTATTTAAAAGTTTATATATATTGACGTTCCAAAGTAGATATTATTCTAACTTATACATTTCATCCCTAAGAATTTATTCTAAGAAAGTATTAAGTGTGAAATGATGTAAAGATATTATACATCCAAATGTTTAAAATAGTGAAAACTTGAAAACAATCTTATGCTTTAAAAGGGGACTGGTTGAATATATGTTGATACATTTATACAAAAGAATACTCATGTAATAATAGTAATCATGTTAGGATACATTTCAAACATCTGTTGCATATCCAAATTGGAGGATATGTGTCCACCTGCTGGGGTTGACAGAGGATGTAGAAGTCTGTTCCTTAAGTTACCATTAGTTCATTGGTTCTACTTGGGATTGAGACTTTCCTTTTGTTTTTAATTTGTGATTATCTTTATATTTTAAAATATGAATGTAGAATTCATTTAGCAAAAAATTTATGCCTGTGCACTATTATATTCCAAGAATTAGACAAATTTTTGCTTTAAGAGCATCACACCACAAAAAGTTTAATTTTTTGAGACATTTTATCCCAAATTAAAATCAACTATACTTTATTCAGACCATTCTAGGACCACTTCATTGTACCCTGGGCTGAAAGGTGAGGCAAAATTATGAGTTTGGTCTCCTCATATTAGTTTGATTAAATGAATATAATTCTTTTCTGGAAAAAAAAAAACATTGAATTCAAAATCAAAAGTTAGAATTCTATTCTCATCCATCAATTTCAACATCCTTTTTTCTCTCAGGTAAATTATACTATCTAGTTTACTTTCTGGGCTGTGGTCCTTTCAAATTTCACTAGACATCAAGACCACGTAAAGACCTCTGTAAGTGTGATCAGTCTTCTGTGTTACTGACATTTAGATCCAGATTTCAAAGGTCAATGAATTAGGCCAGTGCTGTTTAGATTATGTTCCAACTACAAACATACCATAATGTGCAGAGCTGATAAGACAATGATCAATAATGAGATAGTGTCTTATAGATGGTATTTTAGAGAGGAGGATGATCAAATATGAACAAACATTTTCAGCATTTGTTAACAATATATTGATCAATTGTATAGCAGTCAGTGTATCTTCAACAGCATGACTGCTCAAGCTGAAGTTGCCTTATATCATAAAAACCAGACGGAAATCCGAAAAGCTGCATCTCTTAGTGTTGACTATAGATTTTTTTTATATTTCTATTTAATATATAGCTTTAACAATACATCCTGGCACTTTTCTTACAACCACCCTGAAAACAGTGTGCTTTTCACTGAGTAAATAAGTCAAATACAAACAAAAAGTAGGTCAACTTAAGCCCTGAAAAATCTCAAGTCAAAGTAGTGTATGAGTGTTTTTAAATCAATTTACTCAGTATCTCAAAGGATCAGAGCTCTTCTCTAAAGCTCTAAAGCTCTGGATAAGATGCTCATATAGAGATTCTACATATTCCATCTAATATGAATCTTTAAACAACTCAATATTTCATTAACAAAATACCAACCTATGATTTCTGACTAAAGCGTTTCTCACACTGGAAGTTCAAGTACATTTGTGCTCAGGAGTAATGGCTAAACTGCACTGAGCTCCTTCTCTATGCCAAACCCTAATTGAAGCACTACACATATATTATTTTAAATAAATCTGAACAGCAACATTAACATTAACCCCCATTTTAGGGAAGAGGAGAATGAAGCACGGAAAATAAGTGTCGCATCTTATGGTGGTGACACTGAGTTCCACCTGGCCAGCCCAGCTCTGTAGTTCATTCTCTTAACCTTCCTGCTTTGGTATAACTTTTCAAGAATATTTCTTGTGTACTGCACATATGTGTCTTTAAAATACCTAATGACACATGCTGTTTAATTATTTAAATGTGGCACAATGTTTGCATTACCAAGTAACGTTATTTTCCAAAAATCCTATGATTATTTCAGTTCATACATGGTATGTCCCTCTATAAATTTCTCGCCACAGACTTCTTTCTTGGCTCTTTTTTACTCTCTATTTCCCTTCTCACTTATTTACATTCTTTAGGTTCCCTTTCTCCCAAAAGATTGGCTCCATCCTCTACCTTATGTCACTTTCTCTACCCCTCATAGCTGCATCCCAGATTAACCAGCTTTCCTATAACCTTACCCTGTCCAGGCACCCCGCTCTACCCAAGTCCTTATTTCCTGGCCTCTGGCTCCTAGTGAAGGACACAGTTAGCATCGTTCCTCAATCCCGTGAGCATGGCCCCAGAGTATTTTATCATAAAATGTAGAGTCAGTGCTGTAATAAAGTTGTCTTTCAAACACATTTTAAATAGTGATTAATGTATTTTTATGGGAGATTGAAGATTTTTACTCATGGCCACATTTTTTAATGCATCTTGTCTTTCTGACTTCAAATTTTATTTCCAAATTTCAGTTCAATATCTGTCTCATTATCCAACAGAACACACAGATTTGGTCTGCTTTTAAAACAAGCTTTATCTCATATACCATAGTGTTGTTTGACAATTAATCCCTATTCACACCTTAACTAGTAAAGTCAGCTGCTTCATGATAAATTACTGTCTGGCACACTCGTAAACTTCACCACCAACAAAACAAATAGAAACATAAAGAAGAAAAAGAAAAGAAAAAAAAAACATGGCTCATGGAAAAATGGATGCTGCAGGAGCAGACTGATTCTTACGACTGAAAAAGAGGCTAACAAAAATGAAGCAAAAAACATTTCATTAAAAAAACCTGAAAGTCAATTTTCAACTAAATACAAATATTTATTACCTGTTGAATAGAATAAAAAGTTTTAAAAATTATTTTTTTTAAATTATACAAATGTGGGTGTTCATTTCTATTTGCAAAAATTTTAAGATATAATTATTTATACTAAAAATACATCACCTATCATTACAATGATTAGATAGGAATAAAATTTTAATTTCAAAATTGGTTAGGTACGAAATCAAGCAGTATGTGTCGGTGCGTGTGAGCCTGTTTGTATGTGCACGAGTGCACTCACGCTTCATTAAACCATTATCTGGGTGTTTATTTTGCATAATGAATCTTCCTCATCTGTCATCTTCTGTACTGTGGGAGGGAATAAATAGGGCGGGGGCAAACCTTGTGCTCCTTGCTCTTAAAGAAATGCCTGCAATTACATGGAGGAAAACTGAAGAACTTCATTAGATTACAGATTCCAACCCTTGTTTGGGGTAGAGTTCTACTTCTCTCCCCAGGGACTGGTCTATACTTCCTTCCTCTATTAACCTGGATACTTACCTTCCTACTATTGAAAGAGCTGAGTCACGTGTTATTACATTTCTCAGAAGGCTAAACTTAGTGGAAATTTTAAGATGCCTTGGAAGCTGTGTTTATGAAGTTTTGTTTTGTTTTGTTTTCTGCTGTGGATGGTTGATGCTGCAGGAGCAGACTGACTGTTGTGCTTTGAATTCCAACAAGAAGAAGGCGATATCTTATTGCTCTTTTTGAATAAAGAGTGAGTATTTTTTTAGGCTTTTTACTTTAGTGTGCTCCATTGATCAACTTCATGTGAGTTATTTAATGCCACGCAACATTAATTTATATTTACTCATTTGAAAACTTTGTCTAGTTATTTGCTCATATTGAACATTTGAGACCAATCTGTAAACAATATTCAAATTCACTGGCATGCAGCAAGAATTAAAATGTGTGTTTATATATGCATTGGGGAAGGTAAGGATAAAGAGGGGATATATTTCAGCACGCATATTAGAAATTAGCAAAATGTGACTCTTTATAATAACCTCCCTTTTTTGCCCCTTTATCAATTTTGACCTCATCCTGACAATAAGGAAGTGTTTATATGCAAAGATGTGGCTCAGTGCAGTGGGGTACATATTTTCACAGACTACGTTAGTAGACTAATACCTTCCAGTGTATCTGATCCATCTGCTTCTTTAGGCTTACATTTTGGAGGAACTGCCATGTGATTTTACATAGGGATGTGTATAACCTGAGTTCTTAAAGCTGTCTATGAAACAGATTTTAAGGGACCCAGGCCTGATTAAGCCAGTTAGCCTGTTCACATCTTCCCTGTTTACTGTGGATTATAGGAAGGGAAGTTGGGGTTAAATCAGCAGGTCTTCCTGCTTCCCCAGAGGTTAACCTGGCAGCTGGTTTGGCACCCACAGGAGGCCTGACAGGTAGCAGGATTTGTCTAAGCAGGCTGCCTGAGAGCCAACAAGGAAAACTGAATGCTCTGGATTAGTTCTGGATTATGTTGTCAGGGTGAAGGCTGATGGACAAACTGCAAAGGAATAAAATGCAATCTGTTTGGGGAGAGAGGCAGCGTGCATAGCTTTCATTTTTCAAGAAATGACAAAAAAATCATTAATAATTTATAAATCCACGTCCATTAACTTTTCTCTTTGTTATCCCAAGACAGTCTTTTTAACATGAGTTTGCCACTGTCCTATATCTCTTCTATCTAGTGACAGATGGCAAGAGAGATATGAAATTGGATTCATAAAATAATACCCCCACTTTTAAGAAAGAGCCAGCCTGTATTCTCCTAACACTACTTTGTCTCCCACGCTCTTCCCAACCCACTCCCAGGATGAAAGAAAACTGTGGCCCTGGTGAGATAGTCAGATAACATGCGCTTGCCTCTGTAATACATTTTAAGACAATGATATTACTTGATGATATTTCAAGCCAAAAAAGAAGTAAATAATCATGATAGCATTAATACCTTTATTATGATAAAATGTGATATGGGCTTTTTGTCTTTCTTTTTCACAAAAAGACTTGAGTATCAACTCAGAAGTAGTTAGTAGATATGATTATTTGAAATACAGTCTCTGTAGGAAGAATTTATAGTTTTTCCAATTAAGGAGATACTAAAAATTCTTTTTTAAAATAGTTGTGAAGTAGCGGTGATTACACAATTTCCCTTGACAAGCAAATCTAACATTCTAAAACAATTTAGGCTTTGATTTTTTTTAATAAATTTCATAATCGACTTTAGCATTTATTTAAAGTTAAATTATCATCAGAAGAAAGCTCTCTGTTTAAACTCATTTGAAACTAATAAATATTTTAAGGGTTTATAAAATATAAAATATAAAAAATTAGAATACTTAGATATTAAGGTTATAGCTTAATTATTATAAAAAATTAGAATACTTAGATATTAAGGTTATAGCTTAATTATTATAACTTTATAATAACTTCAAAGGTAGAGTTTTGTGGGCTCAACAGCTAAAATTTGTAAACATAACGCAACATAACAGAATTCTTATTTACGCTGTTTCCCATCATTTCAATAACAAATTCTTTCTTTTCTAAGTAGAAAAGTTTGGTTTCTTTTCCACTGGAAGGATTATAAATTCCTCAGGATAAACTCAGGCTGTGTAGTTGTGTGCATCATTACAAAAAAAAAAAAAAAAAGGAATCCACAGTCCCAAATTAACATTTTTTATCTTGAGAATTCTAGCTTGAATTTCTATTACTCTGATATCTCACTGAATCTACCCCAGAATAGGCAGTCAATAAGTATTTAATAAATACATAAATAAATCATAAAAACATATTTGATGCAAAAAATACTGAATTCACTTTGACCTGCAAAAAGCAAAAAATATCTATTAGTAGATTTTATTTTTCATTATATTGCTCTACTGGGTAATGTTAATGCAAGAAACAAAAAGAATAATAATGACTAAAATCATAGATTCAGACTGATTATTGTACATAATAATAAATAAAAAATATTTTTGTTGTCCTGAAGCAATGAGATTGTTTTGAACTAGAGTTAATTAAGCAAGTCTATGTGTATTAATACACATTCAAACCTGTGTTTACTTTTAAGCCAGTTCGACCATAGACTATCATTAGAAAATGAACTATTGCAAAAAAGCAATCACTGATGTACTTATTTTCACTTTTCCATATGAACATCAAACTACTTGCACGTGTACCTATACAACTTTTTATTACCAGTTAATGAATATTACAAACAATTCTGATCTCAGTTTCTAATAAAAATTACCTTCATTTATTTCATTGTTCTTCAGTAATATAAATAGCTACATTTATATTTTTCTCCATAAATATCCTTAAAATAAATTCTGCTTTACTGTGAAGAGATGGTTCCTGATTATTTTCACATTGTAGTGTGCAAAGGCAATGACACTCTTTTTTTGCGCACTGGTTTCACAGAGCAAGCTGCCCTGCACAGGCAGCACAGCCTGCTCCTCAGGGATGAAGACACTAACCTTTCCTCACACCTTAAGTCAGGAGCCATAGGTCTCTGCTCTCTGGTGCAGCACCGGGGTAGAAAGTTCCATGGTGCTGGACTTGTTTTTTCTAATCTCAGGACAAACATTTCAGTCATGAGTTTAGAGTGAAAATAGAGAGACTTTATTTTTTCCTTCTTTCTGAAGAAATATAAGCAATAATAGAAGCCTAAAATACTTTATTTTAAACAGTGAAATAATGAAAATAAATCCATGAATAATATAAATATTTAGAAAGCATTTTTAAATTGAAAAAAAAGCTTATGAAAACATCATTCTCAAAGGATATTTATACAATAAGGGAACTTTATTTAACTCCCATTCATGTTATGAACATAGAAGAGATGGTGTAAAAACAAATGGTGTTAAATAAAAACTCCAAATATTTATAATTTTAAATATATCAAAATATTAGTACAATAAAGAGATATTTTATAGATATTATATGAGTGATAAATGTTATCAGTTCTATGAAGCCACCTATAGTATAGAATTTTGCCCAGGTAGCTAGCCTTTCTCATTTTCTCAAAGATAAGAAAAATACTACCAAATATTTGAGACCAAATAATTATTTTGTCCATAACTATGATAATCCATATATGACATAGGTGTAAGTGAACTAAATATTCAAGGAAAAAAAGATAAGGGATGGGAAGAGAAATAAAAATATTAATGCATTTAAAGTCTCTAAACTCCTTAAAACAAATCACTGTTTCTGAATGGAATAAAAGCATTACATTTCTTCATTACTCTTCCTTTCAAAAATGGCAGTTCTGGATTGATTAGTTTTGTAGTTTTGTTGTATATTATTTTGTTATTTTATATCTTTGCAACTATAAATCAGAACATCAAATTGTAGACAAAGATATTTAAATGATTGTGAATTTTCTAGCATAAAATAAAATCTCACTATGAGTCAAAGCAATTCTAGAATTACATAATATCTCTTTATGTCCAAAACCCACTCTAGCAAGGATGAAAACTAATCAAGTTTGGAAAATTAAAATATATATGTTACCTTAGTAAAAGAAGTTTTAATATAGTATATGTGAAATTACATTGCAGAGAATTGAAAAATTAAAATGAAAATTACTCTTTCATAAAGTTTGAAAGAGAAAACTGAGAAGAAAAATTAATAATAACTAGAGAGACCCCAAGTTAAGGAATGTTTTATTAGAATGGGAGAGATTAGAGCATCACTATATCCTAATGAGGAGGAACCATTAGAAAGGCTGAATAGAAGGTGGAGATAGCCCTGAAATGTGGACTAAAGTCCAGCAAAACAGGGAGATTATGAAATCAAAGAAGAAGGGGGATGAATACATCTTCTGACTTCAAGGAAAATGTTTTTAAGACTGGTCTGGCTATAGATAGCCTACAGGTAGAAGGAAATATTATATAAACAGTTTGCAACAGAGTTGTGAAAGCACAGTTTTCTCAATAAATCAAGAGGTCATTAGCCGTCAGGAGGAAAAGTTGAACAGATCAAGTGAGACAAGTAACAAATAACAAATGTCTAAATCATTCATTGGAAAGTTTGGGAAAAGATGTTAAAAAGTGATCTTAAAGAAGATATTTAAAAAGTTATAATGATTGTTCAATTTGGGACCATATTTTTGTAATGGTCATATCCAAGTTTATGTGGTTATTCTTGATAGGTTCCCCTGCCTGGATTTGGGAGCAGATAAAGCAGATTGTGGCCACAGTACAGGATTAGGATTTTGTGAGTAGAGGAGGAATAAGCATGCACAATAATCAAGGATGTTGAGGCGAGAGTAATTTTGGAAAGTCACAGAATTCAGCCTGGTGGAAAGAGAGAAGAGGATGGATCCAAGGATTGGGCAAAGTCACAGGGATCAAGAAAATGGGCCTTTAAGGACAAGAAGTAGGAACTTTTTAAGTTTAAGTAGTAGGTGAGATGGTCAATGGTTAGCATGGCTAAGAATAAAATGCTGGAAATACTGGCATTCAAGAAATAGGCAAGAACATTTCTTGTTCTAATTGATAATAGTGGAGGAAAAAAATTTTAACTTCCAAAATAGTTACATAATATAAAGTCTGATGAACGCATCTAGATATACCTTCCAAAAATTTTGCAATAGAAATTTTAAAATGATTACATGGAAGAATCTGTGTGATTTTAAAATCATTTCTTGTCCAATTCTGTAATTAAAACTATCCAGTTCCAGAATACGCCTTTAAAAGGTCAACTGCAAACAAATGTCAACAATGTGATGATTGAGGGAGGGAAGGAGTGGGTAGAGGTAGAAGAGGGAATGGAAAAAATAAAAATAAAATAATATGGGGAGAAATAGCACTGGGGTATTAAAGTAATAAAGTAAATTTAATAAACAAAGTAATTTATTATTTGGCCAGAAGTATTTTCAGAGCTTTCTTGGGATTTCTTTCAAAATACAAGAAATATGAATGTGAGCACCAAACATCCACCAAGTCTGCAAAACTCCAGAGAGAACATGGCCACTTTAGACACTCACAAGCCCAGGAAACAACTCTATTCATTAACAATGACAAATGAGCAGGAAGTCAACAGGCTTTCCATGGGATACATCTGTTAACTCCTAAACTTCTATAGGCTGGCACACCCTGAAAGCACTACCATATATAATTACAACAATTCCAAAGGAAAAAAATATTAAGATCTCTTAACAATAACAACACAATCATTAAATTTTGACAACCCCTACCATGTAAAACAAAACCTTTGACTCATGGATTCAATTCAATTTGAGAAATATACTGAGTGGCCAGATTATTATGACTATCTGAACTTTGTAGGCAAATTAGCCATACACTGCATTGTATGGGATATGGAAGACAAAGGCCTGTTTGGACACCTTTGCACCTTGGCTGTCTGCAGTTATCAAGATAAAACGCCTCCAATTCATACAGGAACACAAGGATTGGACCGTTGAGCGTTGGGAAAAAATCATGTGGTCTGATGAATCGTGCAGATGGCAGAGTGAGAATTTCAGGGAAATAGCATAAAAGCATGCAACCCACATGCATGAGTACAACACTTCAAGCTGATGGGAGCAGTGTTATGGTTTGGGGCATGTTTTCCTGGCATGATTTGGACCCTTCAATTCGTATGGAACAACGTCTAAATAGCACAACATACCTAAGTGTCATTTCTGATCAAGTTCATTCTATCATATTGACGGTGTATCCCAATGGAGATGGCTTCTTCCAACAAAACAATGTCCATGCCTCAGTGCTCGTATTATGCAGGAGTGGTTTCAAGAACATGAGGGAGACTTTACCTTGCTTAGCTGTCTCCCACAATCACCAGATCTCAATCCAATTGAGCATTTGTGGGACAAAGTTAAAAGAGCCATCAGGCAGCTGATTCCACAACCATCTCACAGAACTGGGCAGTGCTATTCATCAGGCATGGTGTCAGATTCCTCCCATCACCTTTCAACATCTCGTGGAGTCAATGCCAAGAAGAATCGATGCAGTATGGAAGGCAAAAGGTGACCCAACGAAGTACTGATGGGGTGGTCATAATAATCTGGCCACTCAATGTAGTTCCTGAGGAAGCACTGTATTTTATTTTATTTTATTTAAATGCCTACAACCAAGGTACATGCCCTGAACCAAAATCAAACCCGAGACCCTTTGGTCCGCAGGCCGAGGCTCTATCCACTGAGTCAAACCCGTTTCAGCAGGAGCACTGTATTTTAGAGACTGAAGAAAGTGTCAGGAGGTACACACAGACATTTAAAATGGGATATACTTTAACCACAATTTCATGCTTTAACGAACAAAAGGCAATAAATATTTCAGAGAGTGAATCATAAAAAAAGGACCAACTTAGGAAAACACACACACATTGTCCGAAAATATTATTTCCTTTCTTGTTACTATTCCTAAAGGAGACTTTGCAAAGCAACACAGTAACAGGTATGGGACATTGAAATGATGCAATGCTATACATAAATTGATGTGTAAATTTTACCACTTTTTCTAAGGCAGATGATCAAAGCCATGTTTTCAAAAATCCAAGTAAAGATAGTGTGTGTGTGTGTGTGTGTGTGTGTGTGTGTGTGTGTGTGTGTGTTTCCCTATAGTAATGTAGTGCTTACTGGATTTTAAGATTAATCACCATCATAACTGGGACCTATAGAGGTAATATGTAGCATATGGTCATGATCATGATTCTTTTTTCACCTCTTTCTATCATTATTCACTCAATAAGACTACACAAACCCTAGCACCCTGCCCTGATTTACCTCTCTTCATAGCACTTATTAGTACCTACAATTATCCATAAGATTAGAGGTCTTATCTGTCTCATTTTCACTGAACCTTCAGAACCTCAAAAGGACTGGTACATTGCATACGTAAATAAACAAAAGCTCCTCACTCTGTGCTCCACCAGACAATATACAAACATTGAACTTCGGTTACTGCACTGCCACCCTTAAATTTTTAACCCATCATTTTTTTTTCCTTTTACTCTACTTCTTCCTACAAGCAAGTTTAGAACTTACATTTCCAGAAAATAGAGCAGAAGAAAATAATTGACAAATAATAATTCAGAGCTATGGACTGGAGACTGATAGCTGCTCTAGTTTTTGTCATATTTTAAAAGTATTTTTGTAACATAAACTTTGCCATTTTAACCCTTTTAAGTGTACAGTTAAATGGCATGAAATACATTCACATTATTGTACAACCATCACAATTATCCATCTCCAGAACATTTTCATTATTCCAAACTGAAACTCTGTCCCCATTAAAGGATAACTCCCCAACCCCCACCCTCCCCCAGCCCTTGGTAACAACTCTTTTCATCTCTATGACTTTGACTCTTCTAAGTATTTCATATAAACTGAATCCAATGTTTGTCTTTGTATCACTATACTGGCTTATATCGCTTAGCGTAATGTTTTCAAGACTCATTCATGTTGTAGCATGTATCACTATTTCATTCCTTTTAAAGCTGAATTATATTCCATTGTATGTAAATAGTAAATTTTCTTTGTGTTGATGAGAAGTTAACTTGTTTTCACTTTTTTTCCATTGCAAATAATGCTACTATAGACATTAGTGTACATGTATCTGTTTGAACTCTTGTTTTCAATTATTTTGGATATACACTAAAGTTTATTGGAGATTGCATACTTATGAATGGTCTTGGTTTTTACTCAAGTGAACTGGTAAAATATTGGAGGTGTTTGAGCAGAAAAAAATAATCTGGTTTATGTTTAATAATTTTATTATATTACTCTCACTACAGTTTGCAGACTTAAGAGAATTTACAAATTAAATTTTAAAAAATTAAATAATGGTTAAATAACTTGTAACTGTATAAAGCAATATATCTTCAAGGGAGCTGTCATTGGCTGCAAAGGAATTTATACATGCAGAAATTATGTAGACAGTGATGACAGCCTCATAGATCTGGTTAATTAATGAAAACACCTCGAAACCCCTTTCAAAGGCCTCTGAAGCTGTGATAGTGAGGAGGTACCTTGAACTATATTTTCACTCAGGTGAAGGAAGAAAAAGAAAAAGCAAGTGGCACTTCCAATTTATGCTGAAAAAGACTTAAAACCTGTGCTACCAGTGTCAACCATTCAAAGCTGTCATACAAATGTCATCAGTAGTTTTAACTTTAAAAGAAATAAATATTATTTCCCCCCCCCAAAAAAAATCAAATATTTGAGAGATTAGAAAAAGCACATTCTAACTCCATTCCTTAGAAATAACCACTGGGCTTCAACAATCAAAAATCTTCATATGGAACACACATATGTTATAATTTTTTCAAGTTCTGTAACTCACTGTGAATTCTTTTTATAGGAGTAAATTTTAGATGAGAGTTTTGGCTTATATTACAACCAAGCAAAGAAAACATTGCCAATATTTCTTAGAATAAAAAAAGAAAGAAATATCCTAATACATTTGGTGGAGTTTTCTATAGAAAGTAGTATGTCAATTTATTTGGAATCTGAGAAACAATCAGTTATATGTACTCACATTCTTTATTGCTTCTTACTAAAAGTGGAAAATTCTTAACATCACATTTAAAATTGTTTTATTTGGGGGTGTCAATTGGGAAAAAAAAGGAGACTTATGTAAAACTTTAAACAATAAAAATACATAAGTAAAATTGTTTCATTTGTTCATTCATTATGGCTGCTTTATAGTGAGTCATATGAAGATGTCTAAAATTGCATCTGGAAAGTACCATAGCACAAAGTTCACTAAGTCCTTTCCATTCAAAACATCCAATCCATTAAGCCTTTACTCAACACCTAACTATTCGAACAGGCACAGAACCAGAAACTGGGAACAAAAAAATCTATGTAAAAACATGATTCTTCTATTTATCTTTTCACTTATATGCATTGAACAGTTATTTGCTAATATTTTCTGTTATTTGCCCTTAGCATATATCTTATCAAACATTTTAATATGTAACTACCTAGAGTTTGAAGATATTCTTCTCACTTTAAATGGTTACAACAAAAAAAATTATATGTACTTGAAGTCACTTCCTCCTCTATGAATACTATATGATTTACTTTATATCTATAGAGATCAAGAATAAAAATTTCTTGGTCTAGCAGAAAAGTGTAAATCTTGGCTTTGATTGTTTGTTGAGGATAACAATAAGCACAGAAATGTGATTGGCTGATAGACTGTCCTATTAAAAACTGTGAATACCATTACCTATCAGCTCACAAGTAGACATTCTCTTGGAAACAGGGAGATGTGGTAGAGGAAGAGCCCTGTGCCTGAGTACATCCATGTCTCCACTAACCAGTTTTTCTGAGCCCAGTAGAAATGCCTGAAAGCAGTTGAAAATGTAGAAATGAAATGGTGGGAAGATCCCAGAGTTAACTAATGATTCAACTGGCCAAAATTTGATTGTTGACATCAAGAGAAGAGAGGTGCAAGTGCATCAAAAACAGAATAAGAAGGGAAATATAAACAAATAGGATCCAGGAAAGAAAAGAAAGCAGGAAGTATCACCAAAATATGAGGAGAATTGGAATAATAATGCACCAAGAAACTGAAGGAAGAAAGTTTTTAAAAAGAAACACAAGTCTAGAATCTCAAATTCATAAACAGGTCAAGGAGATATGGACAGAAAATGTCAATTTGCTTTTATCACAATTATTGGTCTTTATTGTAACTAGTACAAATGTTTGAAACATTTATCCAATACATTTTTGCTAAATTTAATAATATTAATAGTATATAGGAAACAAGTTCTGTCAGGAAAAGACTCTTCTTTGACACACTAGTAATTTTATGCTTTGTACAAAAGTAGAACTTTGTACAAGTACAAATTACAACTTTGTGATTGTCTGCTCTTTCTTTTTTTTTTTTTTACTACCAGCACTAATCATTTTGTGGATACAATTACATGCATTGACAGAAAGATTACAATCTTTTTTATCCATTAATTTGTTTCTGGCCCGCTGAAAGACAGGAATAGCTAAGTCTTTATCTACAAGAACATCTGAAGTACAACCTGCCATACACGCTACATTCAATGGATTGAACTAATAATGGAATCACTCACAAAAGAGTGATTTTTTTCTGTTATTTTTCTTTCCTTTCTGAGTTTCTATTTAAGAAAAACAATGAAGATTGGTTCAGCGTGCTAAATATTTGCAGAGATAAAATAGCAGAGCCACGTAAACTCCAAAAGGTTTTGAATTACCCATAAATAAAAACACCAGGGAACAAAGAAAGGAAGTGAGCAATGAAGCAGAAAGAACAGAAGGCAAGAAATTGCTGAAAGAGTAGTCTCTGCAGTTCCCTATTCATAGCCAATCAGAACCACAGGTAATAAACATTATTGAAGTATTTTACGTGCATATACACACATGCAGAGTAGGGCAAAAGTAGAGTTACAGTTGTTCAGATGGAAAATAATACAATAATTAATAAATAATAATTCAATAATAAACTGTTTTCTGTACTCACAACTGTAGCCCTACTTTTTGACTTACTCTGTATATTGAATAACCTATGTAACCTTGATATCTATTGCCTAATATATATAGGTTGAATTGGTTATAGGAATTTTCTACTTTTAGGAAAAAGCCGTAAAGAATGAGAACAGGATTTGACTGTCATATTTTAAAGTAACATTATGCTTTCCATAGAAAGCTCATCAAATATTGCTGTGACCTGCATGGCTGGGTTCAAGATCTGAAGGAGGGGCCAACACACAAATGAAAACACTAGACAAGAAATATGAATTATTAAGGAGTGGGGCCAAGTGGTATCTCTTTCATGAGGAGCACACGGACCTCTGACAGTCCACTTTTTATTTACTTGAATACACATTTGCCCTTTAGCAATGCATACAGGCATATCAAAGGTAAAGTTTAGTAAACAGTAATAGGATTATCAGGTTAGGGATTGCCTTAAGCCACCACTATCTCAACAATTGGTGTTTAGTGTCAGCCCTGCTAACACCCAAGGTCCATCGGCCTTCTAAATTCCCTGGTGCACTCTCATGATATTATTGGAAAGCAGTGGCTTCTCATGAAACATACTAGAAAATTTATTTCTTTTTTAAATGTATTTCCTTTAAGCAATATTGATAATTATTTTCTTATTTTGGTCATATAACAAGAGTCAACATTCTTCTCTGGAAGTCACTCCTATAAAGAGAATACAGAGAGCATTAATAGAATTTGAGGGAAAATCATACTATATGTGGGTTCCACATAAAGATTTTTAATTGCTGAAACTCAGAAGAAAGTTCTAGTGGTAGAAATTTTAGAGACTGGTTCACATATCATAAAGTTTTGACCTATAACCCTTCAAAGCCCCTTCTAAACAGCATTAGTATCCCTCCATATAGGCTGGCCCAGCCTCTCTCACACACTCAGACATACGGAGTTTCTGCCAATTTATAAATGGACAGAATGGTGGTTTCTATGTCTATGCCATGAAAGCATTTGGTGCACTTATACAGAATAGGAAAATCAGGTCAAGATAATTAGAAACTCAATTAATGGAAGATACGATCAATTCACAAATGTAAGCCTCAAATGTAGCTAGTTTTATTCTATTCTACCTAATAATTACAGATTATTCAAATGCTTTTTTATTTTTAAAAATCCCTTTTAATTACTTATGCATTTTATCTGTTATACAACTTCATCCCTAATTCCAAGGTAATTGAGGGTTAACTATGGACTGGAATTTTATGTATCACACCACCAGCCCAATGAGAAAAAGAAGCCACACACTATTATATCTGCCCATTAACCAGTCAATAAAAAGTCTTTATTAATTATAAGGAAACTATAACCAAACTCACAAAAACAAAATTAAGCAACAAGGAAAATTTTTCCTAGTTTCAGTTCTTTACATTTACAAGCAAAATGTCTCAGTGTGGTGATTGCAGGGATAGAGGAGGGTGGATAGAGGTGGTAGAGGGCATAGAGGGGATATAAGGCAATGGGGAAAAAATTAATTAAATTAAAAAAATACATATCTAACAATTATACAATGTTTACAGATGGCATTTGTGTACTTAAAATAAAAATGTTTTAGGTACTTCCAGACAACGTTTTTTACTAGTAAGTTGAAACATTTATTTGGCAACCAGAAGCTGGTCATTTCTAGAATGTCTTTTGAATATGTTTTCCCTTTCACAGCTCTGAACCATGGAGTCAGTTCAGCTGGCTGAGAAAGCAGCACCAGGGGGCCTTTTGCACACCAGTCATTGCAGGTCACCCAAACACTGCGCAGCAACTCCTCAACTGAGGAGAGCGCTGGAGGCCAATGCTGTCATCACTGTGTGGACATGAGGCATGTTGCAGCCTTCAAGGCAAAATGTTACTTGTAATCTTTTAATACCAAATTGGGTCAATATTTTATCAAGTTAATCCAACATTAAGATTAATTGCACTAGTTATACACATATGTGCATGCAGATTATTTGTCTTAGAGATACCTTTAATCAAAGAACAAACCTTTGGTTTCAATAGACAATTTTTAAACATCATTCTTTCTCCAACAGTATTTATCTTTATAAAAAAGACATTTATTCTTTTCATTGATCTTTTGTCGAGACTGATATAAGAGAAAGGATAATGGTCTTATAATTACTAAAACAGTGACTAAGAAAGATGTTTATAAAGAAATGACTTCTGATTGAAGTGTTTTTAATAAAGTACCTCACTCTTTGGCTTATTTCAATTTAATTTTAAATTAAATTGTTATCTTAAAATGTGTGATTAGTTCTGCAAAGAAACTCTAGTTTTCCATGTGTTCTCATCTTTGTGTTGCTAGGTATGTTTTAAAATATTGTAGCAAAGAATATGAACCAGACTCGTTTTCCAGAAAACTATTATAATATCATGTTGTTTCTTTAAGTTATGAAAATTGGGATCAGGTACATCTTCCTTTTTATCTTTCGGATTTTTTTAAACTAAGAAGTAGTGCTTAAGGGGTAGGAAGGTGGAAATATATTGATCTAAGTGACATAAATCTGCTAACAGAAGTCCTTAAAATGGACAAATGCCTTTCTCCTTGAGTTTGTTAGATAAGAACTATCTGCTAGTTTAAAATTCCCAGGCGTCATTCAGGGTAGTATATTGCAGGCCCCCCAGATGGCAGGACAGAGTTCATGCCCTGTTCCATCAAATATCCAATGACATTGTCTGAGGGTCACGCCAATTATGGGAATTTTACAGCCAATGTCTGAGAATATCACATCTCAAAATTTTAGCTCTTGTCTTCAAAATTGTTTTTCTGGCATTTTTGTTAGTGAAAAGTGATAGGTAACAGAATCTAGGAATATTTTCCTATAACTAGCATTTGAATTCATTAATGAATATAAAATCTTTCATGTGATGAACAAATCAACAACAATCTCAGTATCAGACATTTCTATACAGAGAATGTCTGATTGAATTTGGAAGTAAAGTTCACAGCCCTGAATGACAATCTTACAGTTATTATGAAGTTCAGACAACCTATGTTGAAGATATATGCCAAAAACCTATGTTTTCTGCCAAAAACAATATAATATTCTTCTCCTAATGAATATTAAGAAAAAGGCACATTCATTTTGCTAAAAATTAGCCAAGTGCGTTATAAACATAAAATAAGTATCTTCAGGAAAGGGCGCTATAAAAACAAACAAACCCAAATGACACACAAAATAATTTAAGGTTCAAGTGGTTTTTTTTTTTTCTTCTTAAAATTTTAAATTTTTATATTTCCTCATGGGGATAGGGAGATATGAAGAAAAGTTAAGTTTCTTTTTTCTTTCCTCTAATCTTAGCCATCAGAAGCACTCAATAGTGTATAGTCTTTTCACTTCTTTCCATGTTAATTGCAATATAGTTTTATGAATATATACATTCACTGTAGGCTTATTTTAATTTCTAATTTTAAAATTTGCAAATATAAAAACAGATCATATTCAAGCATTAAAAAATATGAAAGTATAGCATGTTTTATTCCAATATTCTACACTTTAATTATTTTATAAGCTACCGTCCACATAGAAAGATATAGATCTAATACATTTTTAACAAACCAATTCGAAACTGCCCAATCCTGTGAAAAATGCTGCCTAATCTCTATCAAACCAATCACTAACTTCTTACTGAAAACTCATGTGTACCTGTCACATGCCAGATTTGTGTTATATTGAACAAAAAGTGCAAGATAGATTTCCTGACAATATATGTTAACCTACTTTACAAGAGAACAAAGAGACAAACAGAACAGGAATAATATCATTACCAATGGTGTACTCTGGTTCTGAAAATTGGGATCGGGTACATCTTCCTGGTGGCTAAGAAGCTAATTCAGAAGTTGGGAAGACCTTGTTAGAAACTGGGACTCCATTATCTACCAGCAGGTTAGTGTCTGGAAATTTTCTTATTTTCCTTATTCCTCAGTTTTCTTATCGGTAAAGTTTTTATTGAATAAATAAATGAGATAAGGAAAACAAAGCACTTAATGGTTGGCCAGATGCTTGATAAGTATTTGATAAATTTTAGCTAGTATTATTGTCACCATATTTAGATGATCTGTAAAATAGATGATCCATAAGTTGTGAGATAAAGGTGAGAACTTCAAGGCTATAAACCAAGCATATCAAACTCAAAAGCTAACATGGGCCAAGTAAACAAGGTTTAAGTTTATGTGGGCCACAAAAAAACAAAAGCTTCAATTTTCATAGAAACTTAGCTTTATTTCAATAGAGACATGCTGAATACAAAAGGTTAAAATAAATGAGTAATTGTTAACGTAAAATAATAGAAAACTTTAATAAAAATATTTTTTCTTGAATATTAACTTACCAGACACTGAATAACTGCACAAATTAATAAGTGTAACGCAAATAAACCCATTTTTCTTGTTCTCTGAAAATGAAATATTTCCTGTTGGGCACACCAAACAAGTCAGTCCAAGACTAATGACGTGGCAATTGGCTGCTAAGATATTCACTGCTAGTATTAGTGGAGAGAAATGGTGTGCCTTTGCATAAGGCACTTAAGGGAAATGACTGCAACATGATTATAGTAATCAGTCATTAGCGAACATTGTAGTTCATTATTAATAACTAGAGGCCAGGTATATGACATTCATGCATAAGGGGGAGGGGGATGGTCCCTCAGCCTGGCCTGCACCCTCTTGCAGTCTGGGACCCCTCTGGCGATGTCTGTCTGCCGGCTTAAGCCCGCCCCCGAATCAGACATTCCCCAAGGTGTCCTTAATGCTGTCACAGAGGCAGGAGAGGCTCTTGCCATCGTTGCTGCACTTGCCAGCCATGAGCCAGGCTTCTGGCTGAGCAGCACTCTCCCTGTGGGAGCGCACTGGCCAGCAGGGGGAAGTTCCTGCATTGAGCATCTGCCCTCTGGTGGTCAGTGCATGTCATAGTGACCGATTGTTCATATGTCTGGTTAGTTTGCATATTAGTGTCTTATTATATAGGATTATGTATAACAGGATATTATAAAAATTAAGTTACAAAATTTTTATTAAAACGTTTCTTATATACCGTTATATTGACTGGGCCACAAAAATATTTGTTGTGGGCCACATGCAGCCATGGGCCATGAGTTTGACATGCTTGCTGTAAACTGTAGTGTATAAACTGGAGATATCTGGGAAAGCTTCCTAAACATGAGTCATGAGGTGGATCCAACTGGGCACATGTGAGTAATATTTCAGAGGATTAATTTCTCCTTGTCCACATGTTTCATGATCACTGCATGTGTGGGTCATGCAGTGGAAAAAGGAATGCAGGAGATGGAGGAACATTTATACAGGTAACATTTTGTGCAAACTTAGAGTGTAAGTTTTTTTTTATCACAGGGATATGGGATGTTAGAGTTAGAGAGAACTTTATGCCTCCACTCGCTTTATTTTACCAGGAAATAAATGGAGACTAGAGAACACATGCAAAGTCACCCTGCAGGCAGTGGCCCAGCCAGGACCAGGGGCAAGGCTCCGTTTCCCAGTTTACCTCCCTCTCCTCTGTTCTACCTGCCATATCAAGGACAAATGTGATGACAGCAACATTTTAGCAAATTTGATTTAGCAACTGCCTATAGGCTGCACTAAATGAGGAAAGCTTGGGGAAAAGAGGCCATAGTAACAACCCAATTATGAGGTGATGCCTCAGTTGAGGAAGTGGGGGTTGAACGGAAAAGGAAAGAACAAATCCGAAATGATACCCAATTATGAAATGTAAAAATCCTCAATATGGCTCAAGCTTATGAAACTAAACATTATCTTTTTCTAGCTTCTTCTCTTAACAAAAAGTAAACCACATGATAGACAAAAAATACATAGAATTATGATAGAACTAGTGGTGACAGATCAATAATAATTTTCATACATCAAACGTCTAAAATATTATCGGCCACATTGTTCAGTTGGCTGTTTGTTTCTGGAATAATCAATGTATCTTGTCAAAGACACATGATGGACTCACTTCTCTAGGCAGTGCATAGGGTGGGGAAAAATTAGATTTGTAGCTGTGTGGAAAATAATGCAATAATAAATAATATAAGAATAAACTTTTTAATGTATTCACAACTGTATATTAGACAAGTGAGTCATTTTTCTACAATGCTACATTCTACCTGCTAATTTTAACCTGCCCATTTCTCCTTAGTAAGTTTTTGGAATTTATTTAATTAGTTAACAAGAAAATGAGGTTTCTTACAGGTATGCCTGAGCATTAAGTTATAGAATAATCAGCTAGGAAATTAGTCAGAGCCTTTAGCATCCACAATTTGATTTAACTGTATACTGTTTAGATTAGTCTAATTAGCCTATGAACACCCAAGTGAGGAACTCAAGGTCAGAATCCCATTTCTTCTTTATTTTTACCATGGTATTGATATATTTAGTAGAAAAATCAATTTTGAATGAATATGAAATTCTGTTGGATTTTTCCTCTAACAATTTATTTGGAAAAAAATTCAGATATACAGAAAAAAATACAAGAGTAGTACATAATTATTTGTATCCTTTACCTGGACTTACCAATTTGTAACATCTATACTAATAAAAGGGTAATATGCTAATTAGACTGAATGTCTTCCAGACATCCTTCCGGACAAAGCCACAATGGTGGGGTAGAGGCAGAGACAGTTAAAAGTGATCAGGCTGTAGGAGAGAGCAGTTAGGGCAGTGATTGGCAAATCGCGCCTCAAGAGCCATATGTGGCTCTTTGGCCCCTTGAGTGTTCTAATGACACTTCTTCAAAATAGACTCTCCCAGGCCGAAAACTGTGTTCTGTGCATGGGCCACGAAGTTTCAATTGCACTGTACATGCACACTCACAAGTGGTATTTTGTGGAAGAGCCACACCCAAGGGTCCAAAGAGCCGCATGTGGCTTGCAAGCGGCAGTTTCCCAACCACTGAGTTAGGGGGATCAGGCCAACAGGGAAGAACAGTTAGGGGAATCAGGCCAGCAGGGGAGAGCAATTAGGGTGATCAAGCCAGCAAGGGAGCAGTTAGGGATGATCAGGAAGGCAGACAGAGAGGTTAAGAACAATCAGGTAAGCAAACAGAGTGGTTAGGGGCGATCAGGCAGGCAGATAGGTGAGCGTTTAGGAGCCAGCAGTTCCAGATTGCAAAAGGGATGTCTGACTGCCAGTTTGGGCCTGATTCCTGGGACATTCCCCAAGGGGTCTCGCAATGGAGAAGATGCAGGCCGGCTGAGCGACCCCCACCCCCTGTGCATGAATTTTGTGCACCAGGTTTCTAGTCTATATAATAAAAGCCTAAGTGACCATTACAGCAGAATGACCATAACAACCAATCGCTATGATGGATGTGCACTGACCACCAGGGGCAGACACTCAATGCAGGAGCTGCCCCCTGTTGGTCAGTGCACTCCCACAGGAAGAGTGCTGCTCAGCCAGAAGCTGGGCTGACAGCTGGCAAGTGCAGCTGTGGTGACAGGAGCCTCTCCCATCTTCATGGCAGGGCTAAGGAACAGCAAGTTAAGCAGTAAGGAGCAGTGAGCAGGCAGGCGGTTAGGAGTGAAGGGTCCCAGACTGCAAAAGGGATGTCCTCCTGCTGGCTCAGACCCACTCCCGGACGAGTCCCGGACTGTGAGAGAGCATAGGCTGGGCTGAGGGCCCCCCTCCAGTGTACATATTTCATGCACCAGGCCTCTAGTCTCATCATACATGAATACATTTGTATAAATATTCACATGTATAATACACATACTCTTTGTACTATTCATGTGTATTTGTATGTATAATATATATACATATATATTATAGTACACATACATATACATGCATAGAGGGTTGGGGGAAAGTAAGTTTTTAGGTGTTTGTATAGGAAATAATGCAATAATTAATAAATAATAATATAAGAATAAACTATATTTTGTGTAATCACAGCTGTAAAACTACTATTGCCCTATCTTATATATATATAACTGAATCATTGAGGAGTAACTTGGATATATATTCATAATCTTATTCCTAAGGTTAGGACTTATCAAATACCATGAATTTAAAATATTATTTTTTACTTCTGTCTTAATAGTTAAATACATTGCCTTTCTCATGAGAACTTAACAAAGTTAATAAAAATATATGAAAGGAAACTATAGATCTTTTTCCCAGTTACCATAAAGTTAAATCACATTTTATTATTATTATTTCACTCCTAGAGGCCTGATGCATGAAATTTGTGCAGGGGCTTGGCCCTCACAGCCCCAGCTGCCTCGGTTCTTGTAGCCCAGGCTGCCTTGTGGCCCCACCCACTGGTCATTTCAGAAGTTCATTCTGCCATCTGGTCTAATTAGCATATTAGCTCTTTATTATATGGGAAACGTCTATAACTAGCCTCCTTGATTCCACTCTTGTCTCCTTCACCTGCCCCACAAGCATAGTCTCCACTCAGCAGCGAAAGAAACTACAAAACTGGAATCAGATCACCTGCTCAGAACCCTTCATGATTTCCCATCTTCCTCAGAGTTAAGCCTTCGTTCTTTATGGAACCTGCACAGACTCCCTGCACCTCTTCAAACTCATCCCCTGATGCTCCTAAAGGTGCAAGGCAGCCTCCCGGCCTCAGCACCGGCCATCGCCTCTGCCCGGAACATCCCTCCATGGTGTCCTCAGGGCTTTCTCCTCTTGCCCTCTGAAATCTCCACTTAAATATTGCCTTCTCATGGCATGTTCTCCGAGCCAAACTTTTAAAACCATAAAACAAACAAACACTCACAATGTGTATGCAAGCACTTCCTATCCCCTTTCCTGCTTAAGTTTTGTAATAAGCACTTACCAAAATGTAATATACCCTTTTTAAAATTTATTTATCCACATGTATCTTCCAAAAAAAACCACACAGGATATTATATTAGTCTTTGTTCTTTGCTGCTACATTATTACTCCTATAATGGTGCCAAGAAGAAAGATGAGTTCTCTCTCTCTCTCTCTCTCTCTCTCTCTCTCTCTCTCTCTCTGAATCCTATCTCATAAAATCCCAGTGACCGATGGGGGGGGAAGGGGGGCGGGAACGACCAGAACAACTGGTCAACCAATCGCTATGATGTGCACTGACCACAGGGAGGCAGACACTCAAT
Source organism: Antrozous pallidus (assembly GCA_027563665.1). Classification (NCBI taxonomy): domain Eukaryota; kingdom Metazoa; phylum Chordata; class Mammalia; order Chiroptera; family Vespertilionidae; genus Antrozous; species Antrozous pallidus. The sequence continues at coordinate 42,431,671 of CM050511.1, read as the reverse complement.
GCAGGGGCTGTCCCTGGTGGTCAGTGTGCTACCACAGTGGGATTGCTGCTGGGCTGACTGGGATGAGCAGGGAGCAGCTGCTCAGAGGGCGGGTCCACAGCTGCTTGGCTGACGGAGATGAGCGGCGCTCTGATCCCATGCACTGGGCCTCTAGTATAATATAATATATATTAGTTAATGAATTATACAAATATATATGCAAAAAAACAATATAATTTAATAATCTTTGTATATGTTACTTAGCTTCTTTAAGGCAGCTACTAACAATATCAATGCTTCAATTTCACAAGCATTTTGTGTTTTTCTAGTACCTTCCATTTGTGTTAGCTTATTGACTGTATTAATGATCTATTGCTGCATAACAAAGTATTGCAAAACTTAGCTAAGACAGGAAAGGTCTAACACCTAGGTCTCTGTAATGAGGAATGTAGGGCAGCTTTGCTGGTGCCTCTAGTCTGCATCTCTCCTGAGGTGGCAGTCAAGTTGTTGGCTAGTCTCCAGTCATCTCATGCTTGTCAGGGCTGGCATTTCCTGTCAGGTTTATTCCTGGCTAGTCTTTGGATCTTCACCATTACGCTTCTCCATACACTGCCTGAGTGTGTCCTTATGACATGGTAGCTGGTACTGAGAAAGAGGGCTAGAAAGGGCTTCCCGGACACAATGACCTGGTCTCAGAAGCAACATTTAGTTCAGCCCACATTTCAGAGAAGGGGATTACACAGGTGTCAATGACAGCGATAGAGATGACTGGGATATCTTTTCCTCAAAAGCCTATATTTTGGACCATTTTATGGATGTAGAAAATTAAATCTAGAGATGCCAACTTTTCCCAATTTACACAGTTGAAAGTAAGATACAGTAGTTCTGATTCGCTACTCAGCACCTTTTCAGGATCACTGATAAATATCATAATTATTTTCAAAATGTCAAGAGATACATTTTTTTGTTATGGTAGTGGACCAGACACTATTTTAATTGCTTTACATATGTCATTTCATTTAATCCATGAAACAGCTCCACAAGGTATGCTTATTATGTACATTTCACAGGTGAGAAAAGTGAGTATTGCAGAATTACTGTAACCTTCTCAGGGTCATATAAACCACTAAAGTATCAAGGTTGGTACTCAAAGCACTCTGGCTTGAGAAGCTAGCTTTATCACCAATACTCCATTCCACATAACTCTTAGACATACGACATTACATTTGACTGCCTTCAATTGAACATAACTCATTTTGTTACTCTGTTTTTCAACTTAAAATTTGTTGAAACAACAGGAAAAATTACCTCGGATTAAAATCATACCCATTGTGATACTGACCTGTAGGGAAAAGACAATTGGACAAGCTTGTGTCTGTGGGTCTGGCCCAGATAGAATGTCTCGTTGCTGACTATGATGTTACCAGTTGAAAACTGCTTCCTCCTTTCAATGGAGTAAGAAAGTCACACCCTCATTCTCATCCAGTGCATGAGAAATATCTCTTCTCCTCTTTCTTCTCACTAGCACATACAAGTTTCCCTTCCAAAAGGCAATAAGTCACTTCAGAGAAGGCATATTATGAAGGCTGCTTGCCCTTCTTGAGTAGTGACACACTTAAGGCAGACGCGCAGTAATCCTCAGAAATGCACTGCCTGCAGTGTCTTATTACTTAATGAGAGCTGGCACGGGGCCACTGCTTCTCAGCCTTGAACCAGTGCAGAGCACGGCAGGGCGGCACGGGTGTTAGAAGTGCTATTTCAGGGGGATATAAAGTAATGGCGCAATGCCACTCTGCAGAACATGAAGCCAAACACTCCTGCTACTCTTACAATGCCTGGCTTTATTGCAATCCGAGTGTAAATCCATCACTGTGCCGTGGTCAGGGTGTAAATATGACCTGTGTTGTTCTAAAAGATTTTACAGTCCTTACTCACAGCACCATTATAACAATAAACATAACCTCCCCCAAAAAGATTCATTGAGCAAAAGGAGGAAGCCATCGCTATGTAAATGCATTCTTCTCTTACTTCTCCGAATAGCTTATCATCTTTTTTTACATAGTACTACATCTTATCCAAAAGCAAATGGTTAATCCATACCAACTAGATGATAAAATTCTATTGCTCCAGGTGTTGCTCCTCCAGCTTCCATATCTGCTCAAGGGGCTTCCAGGGAAGCTTTTTAAGCACTAGCAACTCTTTACAACATATAGAAAATTTTCCTTTTTCATAATCCCCACATCGGTAACTTCATATCTCAATATTGAGTCTAGGTGGGGCCACAGCACCCTATTCCCTTTTGTCTTTTCCTTAATAATTGGGTCCTGCTTTTATGTTCTCTGACTCTTGTAGTAGAATTACCTCATTATCTCAACCCATTCTGAAGCTAAATTTCTTGCCCCTAATTATGTCTTTCCATGAGTTGGTCTTAAAAAAACTACTCAGAATTCCATCAATTACCTATCTTTAACTTTCTTGAATGGACATCATAAGTCTCAGACTAAATTTGACTATTTTGCCAGTGGTACTTACATTTCACCTTTTCCTTTTTCTTGTTGATCATCTTTAATATGTAGACGAAGAGTTTACATAGCTAGACCAGCAGCGTCAGCCTGAAAACAACTGACATTCTCCCATTCCCATATTCAGATCCCTGCAGTCTGACCCAATGTGACTGAGTCCTTTCCTAGTCCTTCTCATGACTAGCCCTTGCTACACTATCCCAGGCCACGTCATGACAAATGGATGATAAGCAAAAAGCTACACTGCTAGTCAAAAAAGGTGATGGTAGAAAGTGCAGAAAAAGTTCACAAATCTATATATATAAAAGGCTAAATGACTGATTGACAGGTCACTATGAAGTGCACTGACCACCAGGGAGCAGCTTATGCTCCCCTGGCTGGCCAACCTCTCACCATCCCTCCCCTCAGCTGGCAGGCCCCAATTGCATGATCGGGGCCAGGCCCCGGGCCGGAATAGGGAACTGGGGGAGGGTGGTGGTGGTCACAGCCCCTTTCCTGGGGGGGCTGAGGGCTGGCACTCTCCTCAGGGCCAGTGGCCAACCTCCTATGCCCCATTTCTCCCCCTAGCCAGCAGGCCCCTGATCAGTAGTGAGGGAAGGAGGGGGGTGAGGGGTGAAGGTGAGGAACCGCACAGTGGCAGGGCACTGACAATGGCAGTGTTGGCATCTGGCATCCGTTCCTTCCGTGCCCAGCCTGATGACCATCACCTCCTCTCCGGCTGGGCCCTGATGGACCTGGACAGAATCAGCCCTGATCACCAGCCATGTCTAGGGACCCCACCCATGCACTAATTTTGTGCACTGGGCCTCTAGTATTGAATAAAAATCCATTGTAAAAACACAGGTAGGAGAAGACCACAATTGGAAACTGTGTTATATAGAATGAGGTTACATTTTAAAATTTTCAGTGCTCATGTTTTTAACATAACCTTTTTTAAAAAATATATTTTATTGATTTTTTACAAAGAGGAAGGGAGAAGGATAGAAAGTTAGACACATTGATGAGAGAGAAACATCAATCAGCTGCCTCCTGCACACCTCCTACTGGGGATGTGCCCGCAACCAAGGTACATGCCCTTGACCAGAATCAAACCTGGGACCTTTCAGTCCAAAGGCTGACACTCTATCCACTGAGTCAAACCAGTTAGGGCTTTTTAACACAATCTTAAATTTCCAGGAGGGAAGGCAGCTGGGGCTTCAAATCTATGTTTAATTTTTAATTTTATGAAGGCAATATGTGAGGAAAACTACAAGTAGATTCCAGAGCATCAGTGAAGAAGAAGGCCAACTCCTAAATTTACACTCTTCCCTACAAAAGAATTTGTCCACTAACAGAATGGTCTATAAGAACAAATCTTTATTTTTACAATAAGTGGTAATACTTTTGCCCTAGCTGGTTTGGCTCAGTGAATAGAGCATCTCCCTGTGGACTGACGGGTCTCAGGTTCGATTCTGGCCAAGGGCACATGCCCAGGATGTTGGCTCAATCCCCAGTAGGAGGCATGCAGGAAGCAGTCGACCAATGATTCTCTCTCTCTCTCTTCCTCTCTGAAATCAATAAAAATATATATATTTTTAAAAAGGTAATACTTTTGCCGAGACCGGTTTGGCTCAGTGGATAGAGCGTCGGACCGGGGACTGAAGGGTCCCGGGTTTGATTCTGGCAAGGGCATATACCTTGGCTGCGGGCACATCCCCAGTAGGGGGCGTGCAAAAGGCAGCTGATCGATGTCTCTCTCTCATCGATGTTTCTGACTTTCTATCCCTTTCCCTTCCACTCTGTAAAAAATCAATAAAATATATTTTAAAAATTAATTAATTAATTAAAAGGTAATACTTTCAACAATAGTTATGTAAAAAATAAAATTTAAAAATTATTTTTTTAAAAAATCAGTGGAAAACTGTATGGTTATTTTATTTTTTATTTTTTATTTTTAAGTTACTGCTGATGTACAGTATTATATTAGTTTCAAAGGTACAACCCAGTGATTAACATTTATATAATTTAAGAAGTGATCATCTCAATAAATGTAGTACCCATTGTATGCCATATATAGTTATTATAATTTTATCAGCTGTATTCCCTGTGCTGTATTTTGCATCCCCATCACTATTCTGTAACTATCAATTTAAACTTCTAAATCCCTTCATGTTTTTTACCCATCCCCTCAATACCCCTTCTATCTGGCAACATAATAATGTTCTCTGTATCTATGTGTCTGTTCTGTTCTGCTTGTTCATGTATTTTGTTTTCATGGTCCACACATAGTGAAATCATCTGGCACTCGTTTTTCTCTGTCTGACATTTCATTTAGCACAATACCCTCTAGGTCCATCCATGTTGTTGTAAATGGCAAGATTTCATTCCTTTTTATGGCTTAATCATATTCCATTGTATATATGTACCAACCAGTTCTTCTTTATCCATTCATCTATTGATGGACACCCAGGCTGCTTCTATACCTTGATCATTGGAAATAATGCTACAATAAACATATTGATGTACTGTATATGTCTTTTTTAGTGTTTTTTATTTCTTCAGATTAATACTAAGTGAAGTTTCTAAGGGTTTCTTTGTCTATTGTTAAAGCCTTTGTTTTAAAACAAAGTATATAATCATTCTTTATAAACAATTATTTGGAATCATTGGACACCTGTATTCTTTCATTCTTCTTCTTTCAGACATACTGGAGACTCTATTGAGTCTCTAGTAAGTTCTCTTAGACAATAAACCAGCTCTCCCTACCGGGTAACAATGTACCTCGTAGCCTAAAATCTGAAAGAAATTATGACGAAAAGTCAAGACCAGCTAGTTAATTGGTGAGCACCAGGGCAAAATGAAAATCCTAGGTCCCTTATCAAAAAATATCTAGAATTACTAAAAATTCCAAGGCAACAACAGCAGAGCATACTGGGAGGCTCCACTGAATTCAGAGTCCTATTAAACTGCATAAGTATCATGCCAGTGAAGTTAGCCAAGCTGGAAGTTGAAAACACAGTATGTGAAATACAATCATATAGTCTATATGCTCAATAGCACTATTCTATAGGTAGTTTTTTATGTATACAGGTAGCCTGTTAATTCAGTCCCTCCTAGTCAATTCAGCAAAACAAACAATTCACTCCCATTGTACCAACCGAAAAACAGTATCCTATAACAAGATAATTTATTCTTATGTAACTGGTGCTTAGACCCTATTGATGAGGATGGTAAATGTTCTAAAACTAGATTTTAAAAGTACTATTATGCAGGTGGTTTAGTCTGCCAAAGGGAAATAATGAATATGTAAAACCTTTTTTAAAAAGATAGACATGGTAAGTAAATACAAAATAAGTGTGTGTGTGTGTGTGTGTGTGTGTGTGTGTGTGTGTGTGTGTGTGTGTGTGTTGCGAGGGGCAGGGAGGTGGGGTGTCCAAATGGTATTAATTACCAAATTTAGGTATTAACGGAATAAATCTGCCAGAGACTGGTTTTCAGATTCCAATTGAATCTTTTACGGCATCATGTTTTGGAATTTAATTTTGAGTTTAGAATTTAGTGTTTACAATCTTGATATTCAGAAATACTATAAACCTCCACTGTTTTTTTCTTTCAACAGTGTCTATTTCTCCACCACATTGATCAGGATAACAATTGACATCAGTCCTGAGAGTCTTTGAGTGGCAAGTTACAGGGTCTCTTGGTGGAGAAAAGCAAAGAGCAGATGATGCCATAGACTGAGTAACCTCATTACTAATATCTGCCCAGGAAAGATTGAAGTTAGATTTATATGCTGAGAAATCAGGTAATCATTGATGTTTCAAGCAAGGCCCTACAAAGCTTGGATTTTACTGGATCATATCAAACCAGGGAGCAGAAACAGATGTATCTTCCCAACTGGGGGGAAAAAAGAAACAGGGCTCAGAAAAAAAAAACAAAAAGCAAACAAACACTGTGTGTGATGCATATGTCCCTGATTATGCTACAATGTCTTTCCTTTTCATGGATATCTAGAATATGTAATTTATTTCAGTCTTTATATATTGTTTGATATTCTATTATCTTGGGGAAAATGAAAGTCCCTATATATGTTATCATGAAATGGAATTATAATTTATTTAGATAACTTATGTTTTACCTCCTTGAGTTATTCCAGTATAGCAGAGACTCACACCACTCTCTTACTTCTGTCCAAACATATATTCAGAAAACATTCTTGTAAAAGTATGATTTTCTTGTTAACTTAGCACAAAATACTATTTTCTCCCTTTGGCATCTTCACTTCAATCTCTTAATCTTATAGTGACTTCATATTTAGAGTATTTAAAAGTCTTGGGACATAATATTTTTTTACTAAATAAGTCATATGTGCATTAACTACATATAAGAAACACTTTTATTGCTCTTTATTTTTAGATATAAGTCCAAAGCTTATTATCGACTTGTTGAATGAAATTTTTACCCTTAAAAACAGGGCCAAAGTCATTCAAAAACAACAAAAATGAAAATATTGTACCCTAGTCCCTGACACAGAGGATTGAGACTGTATTTAATTCTAAAACCAGAGGAAAACTGCATGAATCTCCCCCCACTCAGCAGCATTTGTATGGAACACACCCAGTATTCACACAGCTCTAATAATTAGGAGTAAAATTTTAAAATTCCTTTTAGTAATACTGTCAATCTAATTCTCTCTTATTACTACTAATACATAGCTTATGTACAAATAGAACATTTTCTTTTACATGTCTTTCCTTATCTTCCATAATTACTGCCCTCCTGCTTTTCTTCTAATTTTTAAGTTCCGTAGATAAGTATCTCTCAAGACCATGTGACTTCCTAGGACCATTCTGGTTTATGCCCTGCTTTCCAGGAAATTCTGATATGATAAACAGGAAGCTGGACATTATTTGCATTCTTCCTAGATTGATGGGAATTATTGGGTTGCTTGCATTCACTTTACTTATACGACATCCAAAAAGTCAACCACTATTAAAAGACGTATTTAATTACATGTCCATGACTTAAATTGAATTCTCACAGGTATAATAGTTGAGACAAGCAGGTATATGTCACCACATGTTCCGTGTTACATTGCAATTTCAAGATGAAAATGAGTATAGGATTATTTTTCCAGAAGTAAATTAATGCTTTTTTTTTCTTAAGAAGCTAACGGGTCCTGGCTGATCATGTGAGAAATTTTCAAATTTAGTATCACATTATAAATACAATATATTTATATACACACCTGTGGCTCAGTTGGTTGTACACCCTTCTAAGCACCAAAGCGTTGCTGGTTTGATTCCCAGTTAGTGTACATGCCCAAGTTGCCCAGGTTGTGGGTCCAGTCCACAGTATGGGGTTTGCCAGCCAATAGATGTCTCTCTCACATTGATGCTTTTCTCTTTCTCTAAAAATCAATTAAAAATTAAAAGATCTTTTAAAAATTTAAAACAAAATAAAAAAAGAAGCTGATGGAGAAAAAGTCTTAATCTCCTGATTTTGGGGTTTTCTACTGTCCCTCACAGTTAAAACTGTATGGAACTGGAGAGCATTATGCTAAGTGAAATAAGCCAGTCAGAGAAAGATAAATATCACATGATCTCACTCATTTATGGAATATAAAGAATATCATAAACTGATGAACAAAAATTGAATCAGAGACAAAGAAGCATTGAACAGACTAAGTTCAGTGGGAAGGCAGAGGAGGATTGGGGGAGTGGTAAGAGACCAACCAAAGATCTTGTATGCATGTGCATAAGCATAACCAATGGACACAGACACTGGGGCGGGGGAGGGGGGGGGGGTTTAAGGCATGTGCCGGGGGCTGGGGAAGGCCAGGAGGTAGTCAATGCGGGGGAAAGGAGACATATGTACTACTATTTGTAATACTTTAAACAATAAAAAATAAATAAAAATTAAAAATAATGTATGTATTTAAAAAATAATATATTCTACAATAGTATTTGATATACTCTAAAACCAAGTAAGTAAATCCCTAGTTAACAATAAAAGTTTTACCAATATAAAATATAGATTTTAAAATATTAAAATAATTATAAAATTGGTACATATGTACTAAAAAAAGAAAGAAAGTGGTCTAAATAGGAAAAGGGAAATGTTCTACAATGTAAATGCTGCCATCTAGAGAGACAAAAGAACATACTGACAATGTAATTTCCTAAATATAATTCAAACAAAAATAAAAACCCTTATAGAATGTGAAAATTTTCCATGAGGTCATTCCATGTAAGAAATCACCATAGCACTAAAAGGAGCCATTGAGAATGCATTTAACTTAAGATTAATGGTTATATTGTTAATTTTGTATACGAGGAACCTATCAAGATTATTTCTTTGTTAATTTTTTAAATTTTAAGCAGGAATCTTTAAAGATGATTTTTCTAAGGTTGTGTGATATAACTGCACAAGAGCTATTTTTTTTTACCTGTTCTTAAATAAGAATTAGATTATTTCCCAGTAATCATGACATTGTATACACAAATACCAATTACTATTTTTTATAATTTCTATTGTTAAAACAAATTTAAAAGGTCAAATAAGCTGGAATTATTTGTAGTATATTGATTTGTTTTCCTTGTTTTTGCGATACAGTATAAAAACACTGTGACTGAGTTTAAAAGAACATGAATTGTAAAATTAAAACACAAAGGAACTACTAAAAATACCTAAAAACAAAACAAAACAAAAAATGGGAAGAGGTAGTGATTTAGCTTGTCTATACATTACATGTGCAGATATCTAAACAAATTTACTTTCTAAGAATGAATGTTCATACTGAGATGGTATCCCCAAATCAATTTACTTAGATATACCCCAAAGCATTTCTAGTAATTGGTATTTGTGTATACAATGTCATGATTACTGGGAAATAATCTAATTCTTATTTAAGAAACTAGAGGTCCAGTGCTTAGATTCATGTGCCAGTGGGGTCCCTCAGCCTGGCCTGTGCCCTCTCACAATCTGGGAACCCACTGAGGTGTCGGAGAGACAGTTTTGGCCTAATCCCCTCAGGCCAGGCTGAGGGACCCCACCAGTGCATGGATCTGTGCACAGGGCCTCTAGTATGTATATAAGATCTGTAGTTAATCTTTTCCTGCTCTCCCTCCTCCCCGCTTCCCTCTGAGATTCATCAGTCTGTTCCATGGTGCCATGCCTGTGATTACCACTCTGGCATTGAGCACCTGCCCCCTGGTGGTCAGTGTGTATCATAGCTACTGGCCAGTAGGCCAGTTGCTTAGGCTTTTATATATATAGACTAGTGGTCTGGTACACAAAATTTGTGTATGGGAAGGAGGGATGTCCCTCAGCCCGGCCAGCACCCTCTCCAAGCTGGGACCCCTTGGGGGATGTCTGACTGCCCACAGGGATCCAGCCTAAACCGGCAGTCGGACATCCCTCTCACAATCAGGATTACTGGATCCTAACTGCTCACCTGCCTGCCAGCCTGCTCACCCCCAACTACCCCCCCACCTGCCTGCTGGCCCCCAATTGCCCCCCTGCAAGCCTGATCACCCCAAACTGCCCCTCCCCACTAGCCTGATATTCCCTAACTGACCCCCTCCCCCCCACCAGCCCAATCACTCCCAATGGCCTCCCCACCAGACTGATCACCCACAATTGCCGATCCATCCTGGCCTGATCACCCACAACTACCCTCCCCTCTTGGCCCCTAATTGCCTCTACCTCAGCCTCACCACCAGAAGGTCTCCTGGAAGATCTCCCAGTCTAATTAGCATATTAACTTTTTATTAGTATAGATAGAGGCCTGGTGCATAGGTGGGGGCAGGCTGGTTTGCCTGAAGAGTGTCTCTGATCAGGGTGAGAGTTTCCTTGGGAGGTGGAACAGCCTAGGTGAGGGGCCTATGGTGATTTGCAGGCCGGCCATGCCCCCATGGGGTGAGGGTCCCTGCTTGGGGGGAATAATCAGACTGGGTAAGGAGTTAAAGGCTGTTTTCAGGCTAGCCACACCCACTTCAGGGTGGGGGGGTCCCTGCTGGGTTGCCTGGCCAGTCTTGGTTAGGGGCTCATGGCTGTTTGCAGGCTGGCCATGCCCCCCATTAGGGACCCTCACCTTTATGATGGTATGGCCAGCCTGTGTGAGGGGATGAGGGCCCTTTATAGGCCCCTCTCTCGACGGCCAGCCCAAGCAACCCAAGCCTCCCAAATGCTCAGGCCGGCTCTGTGGCTGCAGCCCACAGGCCCCTCCTTCAGTGGCCAGCCAGGGCGGCTGGGAAGCTTGGCTTCATCCATCACTGGGAAAGACCCAAGCCTCTTGCCTGCTCCAGCTGGGTCCATGGCCACCGCCATCTTTGTCCCACTAATTTGCATATTCCCGCCTGATTGGTGGTGGGTGTCATGGAGTGATGGTCAATTACAATATTTCTCTCTTATTTGTATAGATATCCCAAATCATTTTAAATATAAGCAATATAAACTGAAGTAGGTTATTTTTTTTTTTAGCTACTCAGTAGTTGGTTATGTGAGAAATTTTCAAATTTAGTATCACATTATAAATACAATATATTTATATACACACCTATATTACAAATATACTTGATACATTTAAAATTATAAAATGGACATGTTTATATCTGCCATTTAGGTTTATTTAAATAGAAGAGCTCATGTTTCTGATTATCTGATAAGAAGAGTTATAATGAATTATGTTATAAGCATTATTCATTCAGCAATTATTTATTAAGCCCCAATCATATCCCAGGCACAGTTATAGGTGCATAGTTGTTAGGGATGCTGCAGAAAATAAATGTAGGTGCACAGTACATGTAAACCTCATAATATTCCGTAAGCAGTAATTATTTCCCATTTTATAAAAATTTGCACAAGATCTTACTGCTAGCAAGTGAAGGGGTGAATTTGAATTCACTCTCTGCTTACTGATAAATCATGTATTTATGTCATGCTGTATTTTCTCTCATATAGTTACTCCTTTTGGGTCCAATGCAATATATATTTTTTAACTTTTGACATTCAATAATTTGAGAAGGTGTAATAGGTGAATATCAGCATGGCTCTTGGAAAGTTTATTATACTTTGGTCAAAACACTTAAGTCCTTTAAAGCAATATCTCTAATCATTAGGAAAACATAAATCAAAACCACAATGAAATATCACTTCACACTGTAAGGATGGCCAGTATAAAAAAGAGTTATTATATGATCCAGCAATTGAACTCCTCAGTATACACCCAAAAGAAATGGAAGCAGGGACTCAAACAGATTCTTTTAGAAAGATTTTAATAGCAACACTATTTACTACAGTAAAGGGTGAAACAGCCTAAGTGTCCATCAATGAGTGAATGGATAAACAAAATGGGATATGTACATTACATACAATGGAATAATATTTACTCTTTTAAAAAAATTAAATTCTGATGCATGCTACAACACATATGATCCTTAAAAAGATTATGTTAAAGGGAAAAACCAAGACAAAAAAGAAAATATATTGTATAACAGGCTTTCAGAATCCAACAACCTCTATTCAGTCTTAGAAAATTCTAAGACTGAATAGAGGTTGTTGGATTCTGAAAGAAGGAAGGAGTTGGGAGAGTTTCTTATTTGAACAGAGTTCTTGTCTGGGATGATGAAAAGTTCTAGAAATAGTGGTGATGATTACACAAATGTAAAAGTTCTTAATGCCACTCACCTGCATACTTAAAAATGGTTAAAATGATTAATTTTATGTTATGTATTTACACAATTTTAAAATCCTTTGTAGGTAGTAATGGATTTCAATGCATCCCAAGAACAATGGGAACCAGAAAGGGCAGGCAAGCAATAAGGAAAGAAGGATAAAAGTATAACATGCTGTCTACACTATTTTTAAGTAAATAAGCAAATAAATAAATGTTTACCTATTTTGAAATTTAAGTAAGGTGTTCCCCAAAATACACATTTTAAAATAAATTTCTTATCCCTAGTATAATTTAGCATCCATACGTGTCAGAAAAAAATATGTATACTTTTGGCAGAGTGTCAGATAAGATCAAACATAGTATATCTGAGGTATAGTTATATTAGAACTAGAGGCCTGGCACACAAAATTTGTGCACATGTGGAAGGGGTCCCCTCAGCCCAGCCTGCACCCTCTCCAATCTGGGACCCCTTGGGAAATGTCCGACATCCCTATCACAATCCGGGACCACTGACTCCTAATTGCTCAACTGCCTGCCTCACTGATTGCCCCTAATTGCTCCCCCCTGCCAGCCTGATCAGCCCTAAGCATCTCTGCCTGCCAGCTGATCACCCCTAACTGCCCCCTCCATGATCTGGTCACCCCAACTGCCCCCACCTGCTGGCCTGGTTGTCCCTAACTTCCCCTCCCCAACACTGGCCTGGTGGCCCCTTAGTGCCCCCCCACCACCACCAGCCTGGTTACTCCCAACTGCCACCCTCTGCCAGCCTGGTTGCCCCCAACTGCCACCCTGCTGGCCTGGTGGCCCCTCACTGCCCCCCTCTGCGGCCCTGGACAGTGATTACCTCTCACTGTCCCACTCTGCCAGCCTGGTTACCCCTCACTTTCTCTCCTGGTCACCCTACAGAGCCTGCTGTTCAGTCATTTGGTTGTCCCTCCCTAACCCTCCTGCCGGCCTGGTCACCCCACACAGCCTGCCATTCAGTTGTTACTATGAGGGCATCATAATCAACTTGCTTATTACCCTTTTATTAATATAGATAGTTATATTATATTTTAAGGTATTTATTTGAAGGCTGTAACACTACTTAACTACCTTAAAATATCACCATGTGAGAAAATGAGGCTCACTAAAAGGAAGGGTTAGGGCTTTATCATGTTTGTTTTCTCAATTTCTTATTTCCTCAATAAGAGAGATTCAGATTCTCTCTTATTCATGTGTGTGTGTGTGCTCATGCACATGCTTTCAAAAATGAGAGAATAGACTATTAAGAATTTTTGTATTCTCAATATCATCTTAGGAAATTAATACTAAGATCCATGTGTATCAAGCATTTTCTTCCAAAAATAATTTTCCATTAGAGTAATTAACAATTTAAGGTAAAAAATGTGATGGTATTTTTTATAAAAATACAAAATATTATAAAGCATCTATGTCAGAGATTTAAAAAATTGCACATATGTTGTGCTCAATAAAAAACTATTAAATCAACATCTTAATATCTGGCACTTAATTGGCCACCATGCATGCCTACAGTTGACATTTATCTGGTTTTATATAAACTCAAGAATGACTGACATCAATTAAATGTTAATGTCCTTATATACAACTCACAACCAAATTCGTATTTTTTTTTTTACAACATCCCTTTTTTTGGTTGACTATTTCCACACATATTAATGGAGGTCCAGAATCTGAAAACATAAAATAAATATACCAAGTGAAAATAAATTTAAATTTCAGTTTATTTGAAATTATCTTAGCTGTTACACGTTTTTAAAATTCACCAAGATTAGTATTATATGTTATTACTTTTAACCTAAGTCTAAAGGGCTAAAGAAAATTATGGCAGCAGGTAGATTTTTCCAAAACTATTTCTAAGTATGAAGCACCCATTACTTATGGGAACATTTATCCTGATTATTACTTCATGCTCAGAATAACTCTAATGACTAAGAATACACTTATGGAAGTTGTATTTCAAATCCTGATGCTGCCATTTATTAATTGTATGAACATGGACAAGCTACTTTCCTTTTCTTGCCTCAGCTTCTTCATCTGTAAAATGGAAATCAAATGTTAAGTTTATTCTATTGTTGTGAAAAGTAAATAAAGAACTCAAAATCGTATTTGGCAAAGAATAAACAGTTAATAGATATTACACATTATTATTAGACCCCTGTTTAAAATTTTTTAAATGTGGGTGAAAACCAGGTACTTTACTCACTAAAGCTGTATCATGTGAGGTGAGATCCTACTTTCCTTCTCAATCTATATATTTTGGAGGAAAATTTAAAACCATCTCTAAAACATTTTATTATTGGAAGGTTATAATTACTATATTTATATCAATGGCATTTAGGTATTAAACTTAAAAGTTTTAACCCTGTTGCTTCTACTTAGCATTTTAATAACAAAACTTTATTGTGGAAAAAGATGAATGAAATTTCAAAGTCAACACATCTTTTTTTACTTAGACAATCGAAGCACGCAAGAATATTTTTAGTAATTGTTCATATATTTTAATTTTTTTCTTTTGTAATATCTTTGTAATAATTCAGATGCTTTAAGCAAAAGCCAATTTTATGGTAAGTAACAATAAACAGATGAAGTTCTAGTTTGGTCTGGAAAATATTTCTTGGTTAATAATAGAAAATTAGAAATAATCTCAATTATAAGGCATTTAGATTTTGACGTTAGTAAAGATCCAATGCCCTCCCACATATTTTATGGAGTTTAGCATAAACTAAATATATTTAAAACATTAGTAGTTATTCTTTACAAAAAAAAATATGTTTCATTTAAATATTACAGATTAAAATGAAAAATGTTGGGGAAAAGAGTAAAAGTTTAAAGAAATTTAATGAAGACATTCTTCCACAAGCAGAATGGTCCAACCTTTTCCAAAGCAAAGCACACTTTTTCTTTTTCGGGGCTATTTCATGTAGTTATTTTCTTGTGGGATTGACCAATTTTTTGTTTTGCTTATTTTTGTGTTTATGTGAGTTTAATGCTTGTTTTCTATCATAATTTTGTCTTTCTCCCAAATGATAAACTCTGCATTCTACTAATAGAGTCAGCTACAAAAATTAACCAAGATAGGGTTTATTGACTTGTGGTTGTTTTTGACTATAAACATGATAAAATAAGGAGCATCCTTGACCCCTACCTAGACCATGAAGTCAAGTCATAGGACTATAGCGATTGGCAACCTATTGTCAAAGCATTGTTTAAAAACTAAATGAGGAAATATCTCCTACCTACTATGTTAGGATAGTGAGTTATTCTATTGCTTAGAATCTGGGCTAACATTTGGTGTTTATTTTGTTTAAAGTTTTGTTAAGGAGATTTTTTAAAGTCATCTAACATTTAAAACTTTTTTATGTTTCAATAGGTTTTATTTTTTTTTCTTTCTGTACTTTACATGTAACAAAGTTCTTTTTAAAGCAAAATAGTGTGCACCCAGCCACTGTGGATCAGCCTTTGAGCTTCAGCCTAAGAACCAGGTCACAGTTGGATTCCTGATCAGGTCACATGCCCAGGTTGCAGGGTTGATTCCCAGTGTGGGAAGTGCAAGAGGCAGCCAATCAATGATTCTCTCTCATCATTGATGTTTCTATTTCTGTCTCCCTCTCCCTTCCTCTCTAAAATCAATAAAAACATATTATTAAAAATAAAAATAAAGCAAAATAGTGTGATGAAGGCCTTGGGAGGTAGTGGGGAGAGGGTGAGGTAGAGGCGATCGAGAAGGGGTGAAAGGGGGGCCCTCAGTAATACTTTCAACAACAAAGGTAATTTTTTTTAAGTAAATGGGATTTTTTGTATTCATATAAAAAATTTGTTCAACATCTGGGTTGGGGATTTGAGAAGAAGAAAGAAAAAAAGCAGTTACAATATCCCAACTCCAAAAATCACATAAATTGAGATAGAAAGTAGCAGTAGAAAATTAATACCAGATTTTAAAAGAAAAATGCTAATATAATGAAGCAAACATTGAGCCATATGCTATTCATGAATGAGCATCTCTCCTAAGAAGTGCTAGCAACTTTTACAATATCCAATCAGAGTTGATACCCTTCTAAAAGTTTCAGACTGAAACTCATAGTAACTAACTTATTCTCTGAATTTAGCTTAAAAAAATTTTAGACTTGTAAAAACCACCATTTTTCTGTTTTGTATTTGTCAAAGTGATGGAATTTCTTCTAATCAACACATTGCACTTGCAAAGCCAAGTTTGTCATTTTCTATTATTAACTTTTGCTCAAATATAAAACTTGTATTATTCTAAGCCCACAACAAGACTTTATTTCAATATGCTTTCATGTCAAAAATAGTTATGACTGTTGGAAATGTGAATAATATTAGCATTTGGAAATGTGAGTAATATTAGCATTTATCTCTCTGGCCATGCAGACAGAGACTAAATCAGTTCTGGGATGCAGTTGCTCAAACTGAAGGAAAATGTCAAAATTCTCCTTAGATACCTATTAATCAACTAATTCTCTATAGTCATAATTATCCCTTGAGAATACCTGTTAAATGTAATATAATATAACTTCACAAACAATAGCAAAAGCAAAGTAACAAATGGAAGCTGGCCAGTCTTTTGGGAACCCCATTATTGAAACTGAACGTGTTAATGTTGAGTAAACTGCTTCACAGAAAGTTTGCCTATCTGACTAGACTGAATATTAACCCAGTAATTTCAACAGCATTTTTAAATCATTAGCACATTCCTTTGGTGAACTTGGTGACATGAACTATAAGAGCAGCCTATTAGGAATTCGCCAGCATGCAAAGCATATGTATACTCACATGACTTCAACCAGGTTTATTAAGATCTACAATCATATGTTTTCAAATATACTACCTAACCCCCTGGAGGGCCAAGGCCAAGGCCAGATGTGGTATTTTATCTGTATTCTACCCTTGTCTGCCCCTTTGCTAGCATTTCACTGAGTGCAGTATGCAGTTCACCAGGCAGTGTCAAATAACTATTAACAGTGCATATGTCCAACTATGCACAATATTGGTAGCATGCAATTATTTCAGGTATTAAAAATGTACATCAAATTAAGATCAAGGAGAGCAAGGGGGGAGGGGGGGAAAAAGGGTATGTCCTTTCACTTAATTTTCTGGTTTTGAATGTGCAAAATCAATTCTTTTGATATATATATATATATATATATATATATATATATATATATATATATAGTGCAAACTTTTCTAACATGAAAATGAGAGATACTCTCAGTTCGTGGAAGTAACTAAAGATAGATGACCACAGACAACTGATCTCTTTTTTTTTTTTCACCACTTCATCAAACATGACACTTAAAATTACTTGGAAAACATTGGTAATATGTTGTTCCAAAATGTTGCCAGTTAGAAAGCACATTTTATCATCTGACAGGCCTTCATTTCCTCAGCCCTCCTTCATCATTAAAAAATACTTCAGTAGTTTGATGCATTTTTCCAAGGAGCAATGAATAGGTTAGATCAGCAACTTACTTTATCTACTGACATACAGACTGACTGATGGAAACTTCCAACAACCCTAAGACTTTAAGCCTGGGTACAAGGGTTTACATCAGACCCTTCACAGAAGAGGAAAGCCACTTAATCCTGCAAAATTTGCTAAGCTTCCCAACAAGACAAACCAGAGATTTTGTGTATTTTATTAATTCCAACAAAAAAACAGCAAAATAATACTTTTATATCTCTTTGTGTTCATATTTCTTTTTCCCCTGTATAACTGTGTATGGGAAAAGACAAACGCTTAAGAATGAGCTTCAGGTGACAATCCCAATTTCACTCTCTACCATGCGTCATTCTCCCTGTAAATGCTCCTGTTTGCCTTGGTCCCTGAGAATAATTGCTATGCCTTCATTTTTAAATGACATGCAGGTTTGTATTTTAGAGAGAGAGAGAGAGAGAGAGAGAGAGAGAGAGAGAGAGAGAGAGAGAGAGAGAGAGAGAGAAAGAGAGAGAGAGAGAGAGGGAGGGAGGGAGAGAGAGGACACTGCTAATTAACCAAGCAAATGCAATGGTTTCATAATTTAAATAGAAAGTGACTAGAGTTCACGTTTGCCCATGTGCTTCTTATTAAATTATTGAAAGTTGCTTTTTATTTCTCTGCATTTTCAAATTCTCAGCTCCAGTGTATATTTTCTATGTATTTGTAGTGAATGAGAAAAAAACACTCCCAAAAGATTGCATACCAAAGAGCAGAGCCTCCTGCTCCCTGAGATTGATGGATGTTTATGAGGAAATCCAGCATGCAATTTTAAAATCCTGCAGGTTCATAGTAAGTTAAACCATGTGGCCTCTACTCAAATCATTCCTTCCTTTCAAAATCACTCATCAGAACTCCCAATTTCCCTCTCCCTGGAATCTTCCCGCACTGATCTGCTCCCGCCAAGCCCCAGCCCTGCGCTGGTGGGACCCCTGAGGTGACGGTTACCTGCCATCTGGGGGACTCCTTTCATCACTGAGGCACCACCCCGATGTCCTCCCCAACACTGAGCCTTATGAGTTTACCTTTCACTCTTTTGATTTTAGATAAGAGATTTTTAAATAAAAAGGAAACTTTATTCAATAAGAAATATAGAGAATGGTTTAAGTTTGCATCAAAATTATCTAGGGGACTTGATAAAAATACAGATTTCTGGCTTCATTGTAAAACTACTGGGTCAGAACCTTGATGAGTTTGTGGGGGGTTGCACTCTAAATTTGAGAACTTCTTATAGGGGCAATAATATTTTTTGCTATCATTATAAAAGTGAGAAAAATACTTCAAAGTGACACCGTTCTTTTCTAAAACACATTTTACACACACACACACACACACACACTTGACTAAAAAACACAGGCGTTAGGAGAGCCAAGCTCTTCATAGTCAAAAATCTACAGGTAACTTTGAATCCTCCAAAAACTTAACTGCAAATAGTTGACTGTTAACCAAAGGCCTTAGTAAAAACATAACGTCGATTTACATATTTTGTAGTTATATGTATTATGTATTATATTCTGAGAATAAAGTAAGCTAAAAAAATATGAAATTATAAGGAGGATAAAATACTTATTGAAAAAAAACCATGTGTAAGTGGAGCGGTGGAGTTCAAATCCTGTTGTTCAAGGGCCAACTGTATTTCAAAAATGTGTATTGCTGAATGGATAGATGAGAAGCAAGAATAGCTAGCAGATATTAAAATGTTAAGCGCAACATAATGTGTCAACAGTAAACATTAAAAAGAAATAAAATTAATAGAAAGGGTATTTGTTTCATTACCTGATTTTTAATTATGTAGCATTATATAAAACTAGAGGTCTGGTGTATGAAATTCGTACATGGGGAGGCTCCCCTCAGCCCAGCCTGTACCCACTCCAATCAGGACCCTTTGGGGAATGTCCAACTGCAGTCAGCCACCCCTCTCACAATCCATAACCACCGGCTCCTAACTGCGCACCTGACTGCCTGCCTGATTGTCCCCTGACTGTCCCTCCTGCTGGCCTAGTCACCCCCAACTGCCCCTCTGGTGGCCTGGTTGCACCACACAGTCTGCTGTTCAGTTGTTTAGTCACCCATCCCTGCCCTCCCCACCTCCTCCCCCCCACCAGCCTGGTAGCATCCAACTGTCCCCCTGCCAGCATAGTAGACCCTAACTGCCCCCTCCCCTACCACTGGTCTGGTCGCCCCTCACTGCCACCCACTTCAGGCCTGGTCACCCCTCACTGCCTCCCCTGCCAGCCTGGTCGCCCCACACAGCCTGTTTGGCCATCCAGTCAGTTGTTTCAGTTGCAATGGCTGCTCAAGCTTTTATATATAGAGATGTGAAGGTCATATACCATCGTTTGAAGATGACATATGGCCTTAATTCCCAGACAAAAATAAAAATAAAAATAAACTTAGGCAAAGGAGGTGCTTCCCACTTTTAAATCTTCGGTGGCTTCATTTTCACGGAACCTGGGCCATGTTTATCTCAGAATCCTACTGAAGGGCCTCAGAATTAAGTGACAATCTTAAAAGCAGATTTAGGATTAGCCAGTTTTTAGCAGGTGAGCAGAGGGTTTCACTGGGAAAGCAAAGGCCGCCAGCGCTGCCCAGAAGTCGGTATTGTGTCGCCCAAGAGCTGGGTCAGGCATGGGAGGAGCGCATCTGGGAAGGCGAACTGGCTTAGTGGGGACTGCCTATGCCAGTGGGCATGCACATGCCCAACCACCTGCGCACCAGAACGATAAACGCTGCCTAGGAATCATCTTCAGCATATTAATTCGCGCTTTCTAGGGGAACTTGTCACTGAAGAGGAAGGCAATCCCTGGAAAATCACGTTGAAAAGCACAGGTTCAGTTATAGCAGAAATCAAGATGACTTCCCCTTTACAGAACCAGCCAGAGTGCACCGCCCTGTGTGTTATTTCTTAACCCCAGAATTAGATGTGTCCATCTTGAGACTGCAGTGTGTTTTTTAGTAGAAAAAGAGAACGAACACAAGTGATACCTTTTCTCCATATTTTTACAGGAAGTGTTATTTCAAAGACTTGACCAATCTGTGCCTGTCCCTTCGGTGACTTTCACTGTGTCGCTGCATCAGATCACCATCTTCAGAAAGGCATGGAGTCTTTCCGTGTCCTGGGAGTTTTTGACAGTGCAAGGCGGTGGTTCACAGAAATGCGTTTGCTCAGGAAACTGGAAAGCAAAGGGTTTTGCTTTGCTTTTCTCACGGGCACGGAGATGTGGTTTCGAAAGTGCACAATGATATTCCTGTAAAATTACCACGTTCACTTACATTTCTGTATATAAAATAAAACTCAGAGAAGAGAGGTATATGAGAAAGAGCATGAGCCAAGACAAGTGGGCTGCAAAGGTGAAGACTGAATGAATAGACCAAATGGCTGTTTGCTGATGTAACAAGGCTCTGGAATTTAGTCTTCTTGCTCGGCCTCAGCCATCAGCATCATCAGCATCACCTGTGTGCTGCCAGACTTGCAGTGTCTTGGGCTTCACCTTAGACCTCAGGGATCAGACTGTGGTTTAACTATATCCCCAGGTGGTTCTTATGCAAGTTAATGTTTGATGTGCTCTGCTCTAGAAAACGATAGCAGGAAAGAATGATAAGCTGAGATGTGGGCCATGAACTCCAGAACCTATTTCAGATTTTAGTTACAGGTAAGGAAAGAGCTTGAGCAGGGGACTTTTAGGAAGAGCAATATGCTATTCTGTATTAAAATTTAGAGATATATATGCATATATACAACACAAAAGCAATTAGGATCCTTTTGAGGCAATATACTTGACAGCCATGTAGGATAAATTATTTAAGTATTTAGGTGTTTCATACTTTATCTGGTATTTTCTTTTATATTAATTCATATAGCATATCAAGACTCCTTGCTCCTACTTTCCAGAAAGCTAAATGCTCATAGGAGTGTTATTCTTGGGAAACATTTTTACTAAATAGCAATTCAATAGAGGCTCTCTTCCTAGATGCTCATCACAAAACACGTCAACCTAGTCAGCACCTAAAGGAACCTAAATGCAAACTTGTGATAGCATCGCAAAAAGCAAGAAGCAAAATGGAAAGGTTAGAGAGAAATATCTTTGTTAGAGAGGACTAAGAAACATACAGGTGTCCCCTGATATCCAAATCCAGAAACTTGATGAGTCCGGCTAGCCAGGGATGCTTCTGCTGTCAGAGAACAGCAGGTAAGAGAGAGGCAGTGGTAGAGGAACGTAACTAATGCCATTTACCTGGGGGTTTATTGATAGAGAATTCACAGACTATCAGGATAAAATTTACCCCAGCTGTCATCCTATTAATGCAGCATTATGGTTGTTTATTGTTGCAGCTGTGGGTGTGATATATAACTCAGCGTATGAAGGAAAACCTGAGCTTTCACATCTGTAGCTTATTTCCTTTGTGTCTTAGTCCTCTTCCCAGAAGTAACTCCTCTCAAAAGTGAGCGTAGGAGAATCTTCTGCAATCGTGAATGGAGTTGATATGGGAAACCATGTCTTGCAGACTGTGATGCATGCTAATCATATCGTACTGAGACATGCATTAGAACAACCTTCCTACCTCAACGGATATGCCATACTAACTTCCCTCAACCTGACTTACATGCGATGCTGGGACCACCTGTAGTCTAATTTGAAGCTTGGACCCAGTTAACAACTGCCACCCTCAGTTTTCTATCACAGCTCCTCCAGCTACTCTTTAACAGTCATTACAGCAGAGACTCCTGAAGATACATGTCTTTGGTGGTGACATACTACAAGAGGCAGTTTAGAATGCCACTTAAGAAGTTGTGTCATCTGAGCAAACTACTTAACTCCTGGAGCCCCAGTTCCCTCTCATATAATATGGGGATCATGTCAATGCCTGCTTCATAGGGTTGTTATGAGAATTAAATGTGCGTGTGTGTGTGTGTGTGTGTGTGTGTGTGTGCGCGCGCGCACGCGCGCATCCACCCATGTACACAGATTTCCTGTCACATACTAAGCACTATGCAGATATTAGTTATTATTCTCAAATACATAGAGCTGAGTTTATTGTTTACCTCGGTGAAGGAGAAGACAGCCTGAGAAGAACTTTGTCACAGTCTTGAAGCAGGAAGGAGGCAAAGTCAAAATTTGTTAAGACTCAGAAGTTTGATTTATGGTGTGTCTTTCAGTTAGTGGAATTGATAAGAATTAGGCAAAGATTACTATACAGTTGTCCAGCTTTGTGTTTCGATACTTTCCACTAAAGATTTGGTGGGACTTTAGGGAAGTTCCTGTATGAACAATCAAGTCTTTTGTCTGAACAAGAGTCAAATGAAATAGCAGTCATGTTAACAGAAACAGTAAATTGTTCTGTTTTCTTTGTGTGAGCGCGCGCGGGGGGGGGGGGGGGAGTGATATAGAAGGGGTGGTAGGTAGTTTCAGTCATCAGTGTATGTGGGTAGGGGTTTTGGTGGCCATTATTCATCTTTCTTAATATTATTATTGTTACATTTCTCATAATAGGTACAAACTAGCTAACTACTACATTAATTGAATTAGTGGGATAAT
Organism: Antrozous pallidus; assembly: GCA_027563665.1. Taxonomy (NCBI): domain Eukaryota; kingdom Metazoa; phylum Chordata; class Mammalia; order Chiroptera; family Vespertilionidae; genus Antrozous; species Antrozous pallidus. Next base: position 42,408,460 of record CM050511.1, on the reverse strand, counting down.
CTATTTTTTCCCATGGTTACCCATTAAACATCAAGACCTTGGGAAAGCAGGAGGAACATCCTGGGGTGTCAGATCTGAGTGAAGCAGAAATGTGGAGGACTCCCAAGGGGGGTTAAGAAGGAACAGAGTTGACAAAATGACTAGTGAGGTGATATCAGAAACACACTGCCTATAGTACAATTTTTTTTCTAATATCAGCCTACTTCCTTCCAACATTTGATCATTTATACTTCGTAAAACAGCAACAAGTTTCAACATTTTGTTTTGCTTGATCCTTTGAGAAGGGCATTGAACAGAGCATTATTAGAAATGGGAGTAACCTTGCAGATAGATGCATGTAGATCTAGTAAAGGAGGCAATGTGACTGCAAGTAAATCACAAAGGCTTTGAACTCAAGTGGTTCTGCCTCCAATCTTGTTTTTGCTAATAGTAGCTGTGTGGTCTTAGATGTGTTATTTAACCTCCCTAAACTTTACTTTTCTCTTCAATGGACTTGAGATTCCAATATCTACTTGTGGAAATGTTATAAGGAGATAATTATTAGCAAATACTTTTCAATAAATAATAGCTATTCAAATGTGTAGATATGTATTGTATTATCTAAATTATATCTTGCTTCTCATTATTTCACTATGTGCTAGTTGTGAATTACGCACTATGTCAATACAAATTCATAACTTAAATATATATGCCATTTTTGTTTTAAATAAAACTGAAATTCTTATTAATTACTAGGGGCCCGATGAATGAAATTCATGCAAGAGTAGGCTTCCTTCACCTGGCTGACGGCACTGGTTTCCCTCTGACACCCGGGACCTGGGCTTTCCTCAGAGTTCCGACTTCATCTGGAAGGTTATTCAAAAGGATGTCAGAAAGGACATCAGGTCTAATTAGCGTATTACGCTTTTATTATTATAGATATATACATTCAAAATCACAGAATTTAATTTTAATTGTCAATCATAACTGATTCATTATAGGACCTAAAATTCACCTACCTAGCAAGTAATTCTTATTTTTATTCAAGGCACTCAATTTTTATGTTAATTATTATCATTCATTTCCACAGATAGTAATATTTGCTTTTCAGCTTTTTAATTTTCACAACATTATAAATTCTAGACTATAAAAAAATGCTGAATTATTCTAAAATCTTTATTTTTAATTACTATTTCAGCTACAGCATTTTTTAAAAGAAAACTTATTTGGGTTTATAACCTATTTATTATAGCAGATAAATGCCAGATCCACGTGCTTGACTAGAAAAAAATCAATTGATAAAACAGATTTCAAAAACTATCATAATGAAGTAATTTAAAGGAAACTGCAATTCTAATTTCAGATCTTATGAAAGTATTATTTTTGAATGTCTATATTAGTTAACAGTATAATTACATTTATCACTTCTGATTTTTATTTAAGATAAATTTTCCCCCAAAAGATTTATAGATAAAATATATAAAATAAAATTGGCGTCACACAAAAAAATGGCATCTTTGAACACATATAACACATTTCATAGTAATACCATGTTGAATCTGAACAGCAACAATGTATTTTCTCCTCTTGCTTTTTATGGTGCCAGAATAGCCCATCCATCCAGGTAGCCTACACATATAGTGTCAGAGAGCCCCCATTTCTATCACTCCCTGATGATGAATGAGGTTCTTCTTCTAAACAAATAAGCACTTCAGAGGGTTACCCTTGACAGGGTTGTTAATCCCGAGTGCCAGCCTTATCGCTGCAGGATTCGAGGGCTGAGGTTTTACAGGATCCCTGCACTGCCTGGCTCTGGGGCAGTTGTCTGGAAGCGGCATGGCACAAGGCCACCCTTTCCGAAGAACAGCCAGGCTCTGCCCTTCTCTTCAATGTTCCCTGTTTCCAGACCCTGTCTTCAGCTAATTTGGGGTTTTTCTCTCAGCCAATTGAAGTCATTTATATCATCTGCAGCAATTGGTTAATATGCTGCATTCATATAGCTTTCATTTTTGTTTCCAGAAAAGCAATTTGCCAACATAAATTCTGATGCAAGCAAAGCAAATAAAGGATGGGGAGGTTAAGTGACCGGTCTCCCTCTTACAAAAGCAGAAGTAGAAACGCCGCCTCTGGATTCCAGTATATGAAGCAGAGACTATTTCCACCTCTTATCAGCAATGTATAAATTTCTTACCAAAACTCTTGCTCTTGACTTTGCTTCCATTGACATCTAGACTAAAGGTCAGCGTTTCTTTACATTCCAGAAGCTATTAGGAATCAACTTCCACTCTATTCCTGTTAAGAATTGATGAGTTCACCTTAATTCAATGAGGTTCAATAAATCTCTCAGTAGCACTCTCAAAATATGTGTCCAGAGGATGATTAAGAAGTCAGGAAGAGAGCTTCTTTCACTAACATACACGCTCTTGATATTTTGAAAGTGTCAGCATGTATTTTTCTCATGTAAGTTAAAAGTTAAAAGTCAGCTGTGCCTGTTGTGCCTCTGCAAGTGATTAGGAAGCACTTCAGTCCTCTTCCTAGCCTCCTCTGTTTTACAGTTCCACAGTGTAGCACCTCAGGAGATATGTGGAAATAAAGGATGCATATATTTTATCCCAGTCACAGCCTCATGTCTTAAAAGGTTTAGGCAATGCATGTGACAAAGCCTGTTTGAAAAGCAGAGCATAATGTGTTTTCAGTTTATAAATTATAAAATATTCAAAAGCACAGCTAACACCAAGGAATTGGTTACTGCTAGATATCTGGAACTGTTTTCTTCTTCTTTCTCTTATCTGCTTGCTTTCTCTTCCCCTCCCCTCCACTATGAGGAACAAAATGCAAATAAAATGCAAATGAAACCTCTTAGGCCTGAGAGGATAAGGAAAACAAGTGTGCTAAAAAGAGAAAGAAAATGAGGGTCTCTTTGAATGCTTATCAAACAAGTTTAATCAGAGGGTTGTTGTTTTCTTGATTGACCAGTTTCTAGGCTGTTATTTTCTAATTTGCATGTTTCTTGAATGTTAAATCTTATGATGCTGTGGTTAAGGAAAGCAGACGTACTATTTTGTATTTTGTTTTCAATTTCCTGCAAAAGGGACTAAAAATTACAGTTTTTACTGTTCAATGCATAAAGTTTGCTACATTATTTCAACAAAGAATTTCTGCCTAGTAGACATTACACAAAATGGAGACTTAACTCTCAAAATCATATTAAAATGGGAATTTTTAGGAGTGAAATAGGCAGATTTAGGGAATTTTTAAAATTAAGGAGGTCCATGGAAAAAAACAAGAGCTGCAGAGTTGCAAAAGGATACATTTCCATAAGATAAGGGAGTTGGGAGAGGCAACAGTCACATTTCCATAAGACAAGGGAAAGACAGAAGTTACATTTCCATAAGATAAGGGATCTGGGAGTAGCAAAAGATCTATATTGACAAAATAAAGAAGGAGGAATAAAGCCCAAAGGAAATAGGAAAACAGTAAGAGAGGAAGGCCTCACAGGTCCCTTGTGAGATTTGACCTTTGAGCTCAGGAGTTGCTCTAGTGACCAAATCAGAAGGATAGCGACCAATCAGAGGGGATATCAAGGCACAAAGATGTGCAGCCTTTATAAACCATGGAAAAAGGAACTTGATGGGACTTATCCCCTCTCCCCACATGGGAGTCTATGCTTGTTCTTTAATAAATTTTCACCTTTGCTATCCCATCTTTTATCCGTGGTTTCATTCTTTGACTCTGACAGACAAAAAGCCCGGGAAGCCATCTTGCCCAGGGGAACAATCCCCTATCAATATTAGATCATGTCATTGCATTTAAGAAAGAAGAGCTGGCCCAGCCCGTGTTGCTCAGTGGTTGAGCACCAACCTATGAACCAGGAGGTCATGGTTCAGTTCCAGGTCAGGGCTTAATCCCCAGTGGGGCCATGCAGAAGGCAGTCAATCTGTCATGTTTCTCTCTCATTGATGTTTCTACATCTCTATCACTCTTCCTCTCTAAAATCAATAAAAATATATTTTTTTAAAAAGAACTGGAATATGCTTTATCATGATGATATTGAGATTCCTAATATTACTCAGAATCTGTGCATTGCAACTTAAGCCATAAACTAGAATCTTTAGTGTTTCTGAAGATTCCATATAAATAGAAGATTAAGTGGGTTATATGAGAATGGCTCAAGAAGATTTCACACTAGAAGAACCCAGTGTTTTCAGATTTCACCCATATATGGTGTCCCCAAAAAATGTCTACACACTTTAACAGCTGATAGCTCAACTTTGAAAATGAAAATGTATTTTAATATTCACTGCTTTATAATTATTAAAAGTGTGTGTACACATTTTTGGGGGGATGCCCTATATGTATCAGATCTATTTGAAAAGGTGGGTCTTAGAAAAAATCAATTCTGTAATCCTCAAAGTGTTTTCTAATTCACATTAAAGTTTTTCATTAAAATTCTATGGCTGGTTTTTTTTAAATTATTTGTACTTATTATTAACTAGTAAAAGAAAAAACATCATTTAGAGTCTCAACATAAATAAATTATAGTAAAATAATACAAGCAGAAAGTTAAGTATAAATCCCAACCACTGCTGAACACTTCATTTTGTGGATAGTTCATACTTTTCCTACGTCATCTTTAAACTTTATGGCAAGAAAAAAAGTTTCCCTTTAGTTGTAAGACTATGTAAGTATGTAGTTATAGTTATATTTATCAAAAATATTTAAATATCTTTTTGACTTAACTTGAGACTCAATGATATATCTATCATTGTAGTTCTTTATATATTTCATGTAGATTTCAACCAGTAGATAAAAGTATATAATGTCAAGTAAAAAACTATATTATAATGCAGTAGCTAAGAAGAGGAAAAATAAAATTACTAAATAGATTTTTATCTGTCTCTGGTATGGAGATGGATTATGTTGCTCAAAGATACATGTGCACGTACCTAAAGCTAAATACACAAGGAAACTCTGAAAAAGGGTTAAGTAAATGAGGGACAATTCAAAAGAATAGTAAAAATTAGAGGATTAAATTATCTTTAGTTTTAAATGTCTTGGTTTCAGAAGTTTATGACAAGGAGTTGACTATCACTTAAAAAGACAATGTAAAGAGGGGAAATTAGTTTCAGAAATAGATGACTTTTAAAACTGAAGTTAGAGAATAAGAAAAGGAAAGGAATAAATATTTTATAAGCAATGGAAAAGATTTCAAAACAATGTCTAAAACAAACCATAGTCACCTTAAAACTGCAAGTTTAGAACCTTTAAGTTTTGTAATGGAAAAAAAATAAAGAATATTGTATAAAATACTTTTCTTGCTTTGTCTATAGTCTTAGCTCTATTCTATTAAACAAATTAAGTCTTATAAGGATCTCAGTTATTTCTTAAAAGAATTGCTAAGTCTATCTTGAGTTTACCATCCCTTAACTTAGAATAAATAGTGATTGGATAGTTATATTCCAATTAATAACATTTCCCTGAGAACTTAACTAAAAAAAAACAAAAAAAAGGGGGAGTTGAGCTTGATATGTCTGGATAGAGGAAATCTCTCAGGCCTTTTATAGGGTGTGTTCCTTTCCAGTAATCAGGCAGATGTACATCTCGGTTGCTCTTTATTTCTACATATCTATTGATTAGGACATTCTGCTAAGGAACAAACACAATAGCATCCATGAGAGAGTTATCAAGTGTGATGTAATGCCCCAGGGAGAGATCATGTCCTTGTTTTCCATCTCTGTTATCTCTCTAGACAAATCTCTCCAGGCTTTAATTGCAACTTTGTGCAATAATTAACAGGTTGGGTTGGGAGAAGAGTCCTTTTTCAAAAACTATGGAATAGATTAGATGTTTTTACCATTTACCTCAACTTAGTATGGAATTGATTTGTAAAATAGAAATTGCTAGGCAGCTGTCATTTAATGGTCCACTAGAACACTGTTGGAAAGCATGTGAGTTGTGTGTTTTTTAATATAAATGTGTAAGGTTGATTTAATTGATATTAGAGTCACTCTTCTCATTCATCATTAGGTATAGTTGCAAAGCATATGATCTACTTTCCGAAAAAGATCAACTAAAGTAAAAGAGATTCTCCCTTTGTAGTTCCTCCAAAGGAAACATTAACTCCTGCATCAGAGCTTGAGGGAAGGCTCCCAGGACAGGTTTTCTTCTACATGAGGTGGAGGCTGCTCTGAGAGGCTCAGATTAGAGAATTTCCTTTAATAATGAAGTCAAATGAGATCATTCGCTGGGCTTTCCTCAGTTACACTCACATCTCATAAGATTTTATCATGGAACTAAGTAAGACATTGGACAAAAAAGTTGAAGTTGACTTTTTAATATAGGAACAGGGCTCACTGTCAGACCTAGTTTAAATGCTTACAAAAAAAGAAAATAGTTCAATATAAGAAAATAGTTTAGCAAGACTGAAGTAAAAACTAACGGTTTTTCAACAAACACTTTTTATTGGTGTGATGATAATATTATAGTTTATTACAAATAAAGATTTGCTATGATAGAGATTTATTTTCAAAAGGAGATACTATGAAATTGTATCTCTCCATATGTATGAAAATTTCAGACTCGATCTAGTTGTTTTCATTTTATAAAATAAAACTGTAATTGTAAAATACTTTGTAGTTTTTAATGACTAAATTTATTCCTAGATGAGTGTGCATGTTAGTTGATCAAGTTTAGAGACCATAGTGTTTCTACTGAAGAATACAGTCTAAGAATAATCTTTTCTATTCTATCTCAAAAATGAGTTATGATGTGAAAGTATTCCAGATATGAGCTCAAATTTCCATCATATTTTGGGCTTGCTCGAATAACCCCCCTGGACGTCCAGCAAATAAAGGTGTTGGGTAGAATATTAGGTATGAACAGAGCCTAGATATCTCTCCCTGCTGACCATCTTGATGGCCATTTAAAACACTTTTGGTTTCAAGGACCACGTGCACCTGTAGTTTCAGAATTTAAAAGTAAAAATGCCATGTACTGAAAACACAAGAAAGACAGGTCTAAAATGCATTAGATATGCTCAGGATTGGCTACAGTGTTTTCAGGACCCAGTGCGAAATAACAGTGAGGGGCAACAGTCGAGCATTAGTAAGTGCCGAGTCCTGTGTGACTGCACAGACCACATCACAGGTCCGTGAAGCCAGTCCTGGATGTGCTGTGACTTCTGAGGAATAACTTAATTTGCTACAAGTAACCCCTCCATGCTTCTTCTTATTCTCCATCAAATAGTCTCAAAGCACAAATCTACATCTGCATTGATTGGATATGCATCCAGAGACCTTTCACCTGGCCTCTGTTTGTGTGGCTTCATATCTTTATGACATGGAATGAACAGCTTGGCGCCACGTTGCTGTTATCCATTAACCATTCCTGTTTTCCTAATCATCTTTGACTCCATCTTTCTCTGTCCTATCTGTTATTGTCTTCGGAAAAGAGATGTGAGGTTTCCTTAGCCTGTTCTGGTTTACATGACATGATTTGTGTATCTGCCTACAAGAGTTTCTCAAATGAACCCTGTGCATTATCTTCTTCCCCCAGCCCCTCCTCCTCCGAAGAAAGAAGAAAAAGGTCATACATCTGTAAAATGACAGCGCTTATGAAAAATGAGAGTTTGGCCCACATGGCTCTCATCAGACACAGACTCATCTGCTATGCCACAGACACTGCTCATTTCCTTCAAAATCAGACTACAGCGAAAAGCAGGAAACACCTAATAAATTGCCTGGTCTATCAAATTAACAAAGCATAAAAAACTTCCTAAGTAATCAATGAGTATTCCTGGTTTAAAAATGCAAGTGTCAAACATAAGGGACCTAGAAATGTGACCATAATTTTCTCTATAAAACTATTTTAAGATATTAACCTTAATTTAAATTTAGAAATAAAAATAACCTACTTAGAGAAGGTGAGATGTGGAAAAATTGGACATCCTACCTAATTTTCTATCACAGATGGACAAAGTATTTCAAAAGCAATAAGTACTTTTATTACATATTCATTATGCTACGAGTTCTAGGCACACAAGTATTTTTTAAAGAGAATAAATTAAATATACAATAATCATAGAAGTGACAGTATACTCAAGGTGAATCGAACCTGTTTTAAATGAAAAAAATCTCAATATTATGAAAAGATTTTATCATAACAATATTTAATTGTCAAGAGCTGCTTGTGTTCATATATTTCTTTTCTTTTGTTTGTTTTTTGTTTGTTTTAAATTTATCTTTATTGTTGAAAGTATTACAGATTTCCTCTTCACCCTCCCCCAAGTGATCCCCTCCATGGTTTTCACCACACTATTGTCTGTATCCATGGGCTATGAATGCATAAATGCATCTAAGAGCCCTGGTTAATATTCATATTTCTTGCCTAGAGTAAAATCAGTAATAAAGTATGATGCAAGAGGATACTTTCTTGAGCTATATTTCAGGTAACAAAAATACAATTAAATTTAAGTTTGAAAAAAGATTACTTACAAGACTCCTACCCCTGCTCCTAAAATTCCTTCCTTCGTGAAAAAATAGAGGGTAAAAGTCTGAAAAGACTGCTTTTACTTCCTTCCAAACCTTTGCAAGGCTAACCTCTCTAATGTTTACATGTTCGGGGCTTCATTTCTATTCTTAAAAGCAAGCTTCTAGGAAAATGTCAAGGAAATAAAACTTTTCAGAATTGACGAGAAGAATAACACTTAAATTCCTAAGCTGGAAAATACTCATTAGGTAAATAACCTTTAATTACCAGGAAAAAAAAATCAACTGCTCTCTCAGAAGTAACATAAAATGTTTCTACCACCACTCAGACATTTTACATTCAAATCAAGCGTCTACTCCACTGATAGCATATTTGTTCTGTGCATGAGTGACCCCTTCAGGGACTGTGTTGAAAACACTATTTGATGCAGAGTGGGAAAGTTCCCCCAGACACCTTATATGAATGCTAATAATTTTCAGAAAAAGTTCAACAGAGAAACTCATTCAAAAATTCCATGAGAATAATTATGATTTTAAGCAATCTAAAAAACATGCTTTTTCTAACAATGCATTTCATATGTCGTTCATATAATCAACCGAGATATACATTTTGAATACCACAATCAAGAAGCTATACTAGAAATAAGGCAACCACAGTAGTCAAATTATAATGCCAAGTCCTGTTTTAAATAATTTATGCCCTAACCCTGTAAGTATACTAGAATTTATCAAATCATGTATCTAAATTTTTTCCAAAAAAAATATGATTAGTACAATAATGGGCCATATTATAGGGCATAATTCCTGCCCTTTAGAAGTTTTGAATTGAATTGCAAACTATATGAAAAATGATTTAATACTTTAAAAATAATTAATAATTAAAATTGTTCAGAAAGACATGATAATTTCATAACCTTCACTTCACAGATATAATGTCTGAAGCTACCTCAATAATAGGCTGCAGACAGAAGCAAATATTTGGAACTGAGGGAATTCTGAGTCTGTGAAAAGTAAAATGACTCTGGAGTTAGATTCAAGCAGAATTATCAACATCCAAATTAAATGCATAAAGGGGGACCACAAACTTGGATTCCACTCAAGATGACAATACACAAAGTGTATTCTAGAAGGTGGGGTCATAATGATGTGAATCTGGGAAGTGGCAATACCTATATTAGGCAAGGAGTATCTTGGATCTAGAGTGAAAGTAGAAGAAAGAATGAAGGGATGTCTCAGTCAGAATGGCGGTGGTTAACTAGAGAATTCGACTTCTCAGCAATAAAGGGTTATTGAGGGTAGGACCCAAATCAGCATGATGTCCTGGGCAAGATTTCACTTTAGACAGCACTTGGATTATAAACTATGATCATGGGGTCCACATGGAGTCAGTTGGGGGAAAGGCAAGCTGGTGCACTATCAAGCTCAGCTACTGAACACCAAATTCAAAGTTGAAGGCAACAGTGATTCTTAACCCTTTTTTCATAGCCAGAGTGGTCCTTATTAAGTAGTCAAAGTTAATTTTTATTGCCTCAGCAACTGTGCCAAACAGTGGACAAACTGCACAAGCAGGAAGAAACACAGAGAAGAGATTTGATTACAGTCTTTGAAGGAGGGTGAGATTTTGAAAAGGGAGCAGAGATACCTGGAGTTTGTTTGTGGGGGAAGAATAATTTTTCATGCTGTATTTAGGAAGAAAATTTGTTTATTGGGCCTTCTGACAACTGTTAACCTAAATAATCAATACTTTTATATAAAAACTAGAGGCCCAGTGCACAATATTCCTGCACTGGAGGGGGGGCCCTCAGCCCAGCCTGCATCCTCTAGCACTCCAGGACCTCTTGAGGGATGTCTGACTGCCATATTAGACCAACTCCCCATAGGGAGTTGGACATCCCCTGGGGGGTGGGGGTGGGGCTTAGCTCTGCCACTGAGGTGAGAGAGGCTCCCGCCACCACTGCTGTGCTTGCCAGCCATGGGCCTGGGTTCTGGCTGAGCAATGTTCCCACTGTGGGAGCTCACTGACCACCAGGTGGCAGCTCCTGCATTAAACATCTGACCCCTGGTGATCAGTGCACGTCATAGCAACAGGTCATTCGACTGTTTCGTTTTGCATATTAGCCTTTTATTATACCAGTATAAGATGCTATAGAAGTTATTACCATATAAAATGATGATTTGAGGACAATAAAAATCTTCAATGATTCTTGAGTGAGTTTAAATATTTTTAAATTAAATTTTCTGTTTATAGTTTTAATGTAAAAGAAAATTAGAGATTACTTAAACTTCTTAAGTTGATCACATCTATGCCATTAAATTTAGTACATCACATGGCTTGGTGTACATAGCTCTGTCCTGCTAACGTTTTTGACAATTATTTTGCTGAATATATAAAGACATCCTCAGCAAAATTTTTAAACTAAGAAGATTAGGTTATATACCTAATATATAGTAGATGAATATTTAAGGCAATATTAAAAATTATCTTAATAGGCATAAAAATGAGCTCAAACTACAAATATTAAATTATACATAAACTACATATAAAATACTTCCTTCAAGTTAAAAATAGTTCAATATTCTTAAATGAAAAACTCAGAATTGTACAGATTGTATTCTCCTTTATTTATTTGTATACCTAATACTATTTAAATAAAAATAGTTTATGGTGAAGATGACTAAATATGACAGAGTTATTAATTTTATGAATGAATAAATACATAATAATTAACATTTTTAAAGGAATGATATTGGTAACTTTGTTCTATCAGTTAGTAATATAAAACTACAGTACTAAAGATGACATGGTCAAATTAGTGCACATACCCAATTGTTTTGGGATAAATTCTTGAAGTCAGGAAAACATCATTTGACTGCTCAATAATTAAACTTTCTTTTTTAAGCAGGGCTAATCAATGAATCTTTTTTTGTGCTCAGATATTCCACTAGTAATATAGCATAATGCCTAGATTAGTAAGGGTCTATGAAAATATCTACTAGATATTAACTTTTTGAGTCATTCATTCTGCTGCCACAACTAATTCTTCTCTTGAACCTAAACATTTGAAGCAATATTTGCAGTTGAAACAAATTTACTTGACCTTACGTTCCATTCCTTTTTCTCCTCTTTATGACTTTTTAAAGAAAATGTTAAAGTCTTTTTCAGTAAACACTTGACCTAGAACATACTGTGTTCCTCCCACTTGTGCCATGAACTCCAGAAGACAGAAAAACTGCAGCTCAAAGAGGAGTCATTATTTCTAGGGTAAAACAGAAGATGTTTCACAGACACATGAGTCATCAGAGCAAATCTTATGATCCAGGCTTTGCCTAGATCTGGAAGATAGAAGGAAGGAAAGAGAGAACTTTAAAGACAGAATTTGGAATATTTTCAGGAGAAAACAGATTTCTTCCAATCCATGTTCAATTCTTAAGTAACAAAACAAACCATCCAATATAGAACAGTCAAGAGCCTATATTGCCTGTCTCAACTGGCCAAGGGTTGTAGCCATTATTGGTGAGAAGGACCATCTTTTCTTTTTATTAAAAAAAATATATATATTTTTACATTACAGATAAAAGACAATAGTATGTTAATTTCAGGTATACAATATAGTGATTAGAGATTTATATACCATACAGAGTTATCATACCTAAAAATCTATTATCCATCTGACACCACACATAGTTCCTACAATATTATTGATTATATTACTTATGCTGCTCTTCCCATCTCTATGATGACTTACATAAATGCAAATTGTACATCTTAATTCATTCTCCCCTGGTTCACCCATTCCCCACCCCCTTTCCTATTAATTTGTTCCTTGTATGTATGAGTTTGATTCTGTTTTAGATTCCACATATAGGTAAAAAAAAATACGGCATTTGTAACTTTTTTACTTATTTTACCTAGAATAATACCCTCTAATTCCTTCCGTGGCAAGACTTTATTATTTTTATGACTAATTTTTAACATACACACACACACACACACACACACACAAAATTGTGCACTGGAGGGGAGGGGCCCCCTCAGCCCAGGCTGCCCCCTCTCACATACTGAAGCCCTCGAGGGATGTCCTACTGACGCGACCGGGCTGATCAGGGAAAGGCACCAGCCCCATCACCCCTCTGCTGAAGCCACTGCCAGTCACCGCAACCACCAAGGTGTTTTCAGCAATCCGGACTCAGTCCCTTCACTATGTAAAAATGACAACTTTCTTCAGACATTTTCAATATATGTCTTTCATAGGATATGACATTTCTTTCTTTCTTTTTTTTTTTTTTATCCTCACCTGAGGATATGTTTCCATTTATTTTTTAGAGCATGTGAAAGAGAAGGGAAAGACAGAGAGAAAAATCAAAGTGAGAGGAACACTTTGATTGGTTGCCTCCTGCATGAGCCCTGACCTGGGATCTAGCCAGGAAGGATCCTGCAACCTGGGTACATGCCCTTGATCAGAATCAAACCCGGACCCTATGCGGGCCAAGTCTAGGCATTATCCACTGAGCCAAACTGACTAGGGCAGGATATGACATTTCTTAGCCCTCCAGCAGGGGACCTTCCTTTTCTTCTCCAGGAGTGTGGTGGAAATACCCTAGATCACCTATTAAATACCCTATATACCCAAGTTACTAAGAATATTACCAGTGGCAAACAGGGAGCTTAGCCAATGAGTGGTCAGAAAAGTTATCTCCTCTGTAGTTCACACCTATCGCCTCCGATGTCTGGCTCCTCCCCTGCCAAGGCCTAAAGCCTCCAGGCCTGGGTAGGGGTCCCCAGCTCCCTTCAATCTCCAGCTCCACCCCTGCCAGGCCTATAGCCTCGGGGCCTGGGAAGGGTCCCCCCCAACTCCCTCTGATCTCCCGGCTGGGCCTGTGCCCAGGCCCCAAGCCTCTGGCCGAGGCTTGGGACCTGGGCAGGGGACCCCCCAGCTTCCTCCAATCACCAGACTGCCCAGATCCACCCCTGCCAGGCCTTTAGCCTTGGGGCCTGGTCAGGGGACCCCTAGCTCCCTTTAATCACCTGGCTCTGCCCCTTTCCAGGAGGCCCCTGACTTAAGCCTTTCCTAGGTTTATCAAGACCCAGGGGAGACCTACCTTGGAGTGACTGGGATGCTGAGAAAGTTCCCAGGTCCCAGACTGCTTGGCACCTACATATGCAAATTAACCTCCATCTTTGTTAGGTTAATTTGCATACTCACTCTGATTGGCTGTGGGTGTAGCAGAGGTATGGTCAATTTACATGTTTGTCAATTATTCGGATATATATGTGTATATATATATATATATATATATATATATATATATATAATCACCTCTTCTTTTTCCACTTGTTTATTGGTGGGCATTTAGGTTGTTTCCATGCCCTGGCTATCTGTAATAATAAAAGCATAATATGCTCATTAGACTGGACATCCTTCCAGATGACCTTCTGGATAAAGCGGGAGCTGTGAGGGAAGCATGGGTCCCAGGTGCCAGCAGCCCAGGGGAGGAAGGCCTACTCTTGCACAAATTTCATGCATCAGGCCTCTAGTTGTAAATAATGCTGCAATAAACATAGGGATACATATATCTTTTTGAATTAGTGTTTTAAATTTCTTTGGATAAATACCAAGAAGTTGAATTGCTGGGTCAGATGGCAGTTCTATTTTAAATTTGGTGGGGAGTGGGTAAGGGGGGGCACAGTCATACTGTTTTCCATAGTGGCTGCTCCAGTTTACAATTCTACAAACAGGACATGAGGGTTCTCTTTTCCTTACATCCTTGCCAACATTTGGTGTTTATTGATCTTTTGATGACAGGCTATTCTGTCAAGGGTGAAGTGATCGCTCATTATAGTTTTAATTTGCATATCTCTGATGATTAGTGATGTTAAGCATCTTTTCAAATGTCTGTTGGTCATCTGTATGTCCTCATTGGAGAAATGCCACTCAGGTCCCCTGTCCATTTTTAATCAGATTGTTTGTGGGCTTTTTATGTTGAGATGTCTGAGTTCTTTATGTATTTTGATTATGAATCCCTTATTAAATATATTATTTGCAAATACCTTCTCCCATTCAATGGTTGCCTTTTTGTAGTGCAAAGCTTTTTACTTTCCTTTAGTCCCATTTGTTTGCTTTTGTTTTTATTGTCTTTGCCTTGGGAAAGATATATAAAAAAAAAGAACATTGCTAAGACCAGTGTCAAAAACATATAAAAAAAGAACATTGCTAAGACCAGTGCCTATGTTTTCTTCTAGGAGTTTTATGGTTTCAGAATTTATCTTTAGGTCTCTAATCCATCTTTAGTTTATTGTGTGTAAAGTAATAAAAATAATATAATTTTACTTTTACATGTGTTGCTGCAGTTTTCCCAACACCATTTATTCAACAGACTGTCTTTACCCCATTGTATATTCTTGCCCTGTAGATTAAGTGACCATACAGACATGGGTTTATATCTGGGCCCTCTCTTGTGTTCCATTAATCTATGTGCCTGTTTTTATACTAGTACCATACTGTTTTAATTACCAGAGCCTTTTAATACAGTTTGACATGAGTTAGCATAATACTTCCAATATTGTTTTTCTTTCTCAAGATTGTCATAGCTATTTGTGGTTCCATATAAACTTTAGAATTTGTTCTAGTTCTGTAAAAAAAAGAAAAAGTGTCATTGGTACTTTAATAGGCATAGGATTTAATATGTAGATTTCTTTGGGTTGTATGAATTTTTAACAACGTTAATTCTTCTTATCCATGAACACAGTAGAGCCTTCCATTTATTTATGTCATCAATTTCTTTCATCAAATCTTATATTTTTTTAAATACAGATCTTTGCCTTTTTGGTTAAATTTTATTTCTTGGTATTTTATTCTTTTAATGCAGTTGTAAATGGGATTGTTTACTTAATTTCTCTTTCTGATAATATGTTACTGGTGTGTAAAAATGCAACCAACTTCTGAATTTTAAATTTGTATTCTGCCACTTTATTGAATTCATTTATTAGTATTAATATTTTTTCAGTGGATTCTTTAGGGTTCTCTCTAAATATCATGTCATCTGCAATTAATGACAGTTTTATTTATTTCCAATTCAGATTTTTTATAATTTCTTTTTCTTATCTGATTACTATGGCTATGACTCCCAATGTTATGTTGAATAAGTGATAACAGTGGACAACCTTGTCTTGTTCCTAATCTTAAAGAAAAAGCTTTCAACTTTTCTTTTTTTAAAATATGTTTTATTGATTTTAGAGAAAGGGGGAGAGGGATAAATAGAAACATCGATGAGAGAGAAACATTGATTGGCTGCCTCCTGCATGCCCCCTGCTGGGGAATAAGTCAGCAACACAGGCATGGGTTCTGACCAGGAATCACACCTCTTGGTTCATGTGTTGATGCTCAACCACTGATTCACACCAGCAAGGCCAGCTTTTTAATACTGAGTATATTGTTAGGTGTGGATTTGCCATGTATGGCCTTTATTATGTTTAAGAATATTCCCTTTATTCCCACTTTCTAAGAGTTGGGGGTTTTCTTTTTGTTTGTTTTGTTTTGTTTCTTTTTAATCATATATGGATGTTGCATTTTGCCAAATGCTCTTTCTGAATCTATTGATAGGATCATATGATTTTTTCCTTCATTTTGTTTATGTGGTATATCATGTAAATTGACTTGTAGATGTTAAACCAACCTTGCATCCCAGGGATAAATGCAACTTGAACATGTATATGATCTTTTTAATGTCACTTAATTTAGTTTGCTAATATTTTGTTGAGGATTTTTATATCTGTTTACCAAAGATATTGGGCTACAGTTTTCCTTTTTATTGGTAATATATTTATCTGATTTTGTTTTCAGTGCAATGCTGGTCTTGTAAAATGAGTTTGGGAAACTTATTTTCTCTTCACTTTTTTTAATAGTTTAAGAAAGATAGGTATTAATTCTTCTTTCAATGTTTGGCAGAATTTACTGATGAAGTACTTGGGTCCAGGACTTATATTTATTGGAGGTTTTTAATTACTATTTTTATTTTTTTAGAGGTTATCAGTCTGTTCACATTTCTTGTTTTTTCCTGATTCAGCCTTGGAAGATTTTATATTTCTAAGAATTTATCCATTTCAGATTGTATGATTTGTTTGCATATAATTATTCATAGTGTTTTCTTTTTGGGGGGTTACAGGTTACATTCAAATTATTTTGTATTAGTTGCAAGTGTACAGGCACAATGATTAGACATTCGTATTGTAGTATTTTCTTATAATCTTTTGTATTTCAGTGATGTTGGTTGTCATTTTCTCTTTCCATTTCTGATTTTACTTATTTGGGCCCCGCTTTTCTTGATAAGTCTGGCTAAAGGTTTATCTACAAAGAAACAGTTCTTGTTTTCAATTGATCTTTTCTATTGTTTTTTACGACTCTTTTCTTTTCTAATCATTGTTATAGTTTTCTATTCACTTTATTAGAACAGTTAGATTATTTATTTGATATTTTTTCTTTTTTCTTTTTGTAGTAGACATTTAATGCTATCAGTTTCCCACTTAAAATTAATTTGGCTGTATCTCATCAATTTTAGGTCATTTGTGTTTTCATTTTTGTCTCAAAGTATCTTTGAATTTCCCCTGGATCTCATTGCTAACACATTCATCATGTAGTACCATGTAGTTTCGTCTCCATGGGTTTGTGTCTTTTTCAGTTTTCTTTTGGTAATTAATTGCTAATTTCATACCATTATGATCAGAGAAGAAGCTTGATATGATTTCGATCTTCTTAAATTTATTGAAGCTTGTCTTGTGACCTAATATGTGCTCTATCCTGGGAAATGTACTATGCACTTAAAAAGAATAAATATATTTTGCTGCTTTTGTGTGTCATGATCTAAAGATATTAAATACATCTGGTATAATGTATCATTTAAGGACACTGTTTCCTTATTGATTTTCTGTGTGGATGATTTATTCACTGTTTTCAATTGGTGTTAAAAATAATTCATTGAACACAGCCAGCATGGCTCAGGAGTTGAGCATCGAGCTATGAACCAGGATCATGGTTTGATTCCCAGTCAGGGCACACGGGGGTGGGGGGGTTGGGGGGGTGAGAGGGGGGACAAAGGTGATGCAGGAGGCAACTGATCAATGATTCTCTCTCATCATGCACTGGGCCTCTAGTGTGTGTGTGTGTGTGTGTGTGTGTGTGTGTGTGTGTGTGTGTGTGTATATGTATGTATATGCACACACACATCTGTAAATATTTTTTCTCTGCTGGAAATGAGATGACAGTAATGGGTAAATGGACTCAGGAGCCATTAAAAAAGGAAATCCCACACCCACAAACCAAATGTAGCCACGAGGATGTGAAACTACACAGCCTACTCTGAGCCTTCATCTCCTCGGAAGGCAGGGAATCTTCCCGCAGCCATTATTGGTGGGAGGCCTTTCTCCATAGAGGTGTTGCAGTGACCCAGAAGTCCCCGGCAGCGCCAGCGCCTCAGGAAGGCTCCCGTGGATGAATCTGGGACAGTTAGGTGCAGAGATGTCCCTTTCTCAAGATAACATGGCTGCTGGCAACCTGCTGCCCTATGCCACAGGTAACACAAGAGAATCTTGGCTGAGGCTGGAAACCAGAGGCCAAGCGGCCCCGGCTAGGGCCCATCTTATTGGCTTTGCCTCTGAGCTCATTACACCTCCCACCTGGGAATAAATGCTTCCAGGCCCACCTCAGCGTCAAGGAATGTCCCTTGTTCCCACCTCTCTCCTCAAAGAGCCTGTAGAAAACAAAATCCAAATAACTTCTGCTTTTACCCTCTGAACAAATGTCCTAAGAGCACCAGAGGCTGGGTACAAGTTTGAATCTAGGGAAAATAATAGAGAAAAACATAAAATATAAATTATCCTGCTTGAAAATAATTTGCAACGGTAAGAAAATAGTATTTTTGCATCTTTTCTATTATTCTCTATGTCTCATTTACACTTGCGTCATATCTCACTCTTTCTCTAACTTTTCCATTTCTTTCATCTTTTCATCTCTCTTTTCTCTTTCCAGGATCATATCCCTTACTGGAAATAGGGGTGCTCAAAAGTGCTTCTGTGTAGAGTATGGCACTAGCTTAGATTAAATTGGCAAAGGTGTCTTTAGAACTATTTTCCAATAAATACTTCTATGACAGTGTATGTGTGTGTGTGTGTGCGTGTGTGTGTGTGTGTGTGTCCACTTTCTTTTTATTCTCAACAATGTTTGACCATAGATACCTCAATGGTCTTGAGCATATTCTGGTCAAAGCATCTTACCCTCCACCTACAAGTCATGTTTATAATTTAGATGATAAAATAACCACTTTAATTTGCAAAAGTTAGTTCGCTGGCTTTTTCAAACTTTCTTCAGACACTGGCACTTAACTTTTTTCAGATTTCCAAACCCCTTAACTGTTTAACTCATCCGAGTTTTACAATGTTGTAAAATAAAGTTGCAGTTAACAGAGTTCATTTCAAGGAGCTCCAGAATGTTATAAATTATTGTAAATTAATTTGCTCATTTCAGAGTTTGACAAAGCAGCTCTCAGAGCCTTCCCCGCTCTGTGCTGGAAGAAGGGAAGGGTAAAAAAAAGCAGTCGGTTGGGGTCCCAGGAAAAAGAGTGTCTCTTGTGTTTCAGTAAGTGGCTGTGTCACATAAAATTTATGTTGGCTGTTAAGTGGCCAAGCCAGCTGCATTCCATGTGCCACAAATGTTCTGGCCTCCTATTCCTGCCGCTCGGTTATTGTGTCTATAAATTCAATGGGCCACCTGTGCAATGTGCTCATCCACAACGGCCCCAGAGGAAGCATTAATGTATCAAGGCTCATGAAGCACAAATCCTTAAATGTAAAAACCGACACTTTCATCCTCTCCAGGCTACATCTATATAGATTTATTTTTAATGAAAAAGAGAAAAGGCTTATTTTTCCTGCTTGCAGTTAAATGCCTACGAATGGTGTTAAACAATTAACAATTGTGTTTTTAAATTTTCTACTATTAAAAAACTATTTCATTCTCCTCTGAAACTGTATGTTAGCCCATGGTTAGACCATAATTATTAATAAATCACCACTCAGTTTAATCATGAAAATGACCCATGCCAAGTGCCGGATGAACATCAACTCATAGAACAAAAAGAAAAAGAATTTTAAAAGTAACTGAATACAGTTTTTAATTTTTTCAATTATCATTTTTGTCCAGAAAATGTTATCTACTAGGAAATTTAAGAATCCATTTCTCTACTTTGCTTCTCCACTCCAACAATGTTAGCCAAATTTGAATGTATTCAGTAACATTTTGAATATATTCCGATTAGTATTGCACCTGGAGGATTGTAATATTCATTTATCTCACCTTCCCCTTCAAACCATGCTGGGGAGTTGATCATTTGGGGACCTCTTTGTATATATACACTCACTTTCCCAGCGCTCCCGACCCCATCCTAAAGACTAACAGAACCCAGGAAAGTCAGAAGTAGAGAAACAAAAAGAGAGGTCATGTATATTATTACAAAGCTCTCCACTGTTGGAAGAAGATGTATTGCATTCATATTTGTGTGCATATCACTACCTGGCACATCACAAGAGATTGATTACATCTGAATAAATGAGCGGGAAAAGGTAAAGCAAAAAAGTTTCAGTTCAAATAATTCAATGCCAATAATTTTCAGTCAAGTAATCCACTAAGTTTGTGTTGTAGGGAAAACTTGTTTCAGTCCATTACTTTACAATTAATGTTTGTGCCCTTTAAACCAGTGGAGAACAGAAAAGAAGGTTATGATGTGCAGGGGAAGAAAAGAGGCAGCACTAATGCATAAGAGCAAGGCTAGAGTAATAGAGGGAATAGAAAGAGAAGCTCTACAGTGTATGACTGTGTTGGACCCCATGCTCCTTCATGAGAACCAGAACATTTATGTTTGAAAGGGATGCTGAAAAAGCTGAATCCAATCTGCCACGCATTTCCATCATCCCTGATGATAAAACATTAAAAGTTAGGGTGAACTGAAATGTAATAACAATTATTGAAATGTGATAACTGTTTTAGAGGAGACAATAAAATGCATGTTCTGTTATACTTCTTGGGTGATCAGGAACAGCTCATCTCCTTAGCAGGGAGTAAGAGAAAGAAAAGGACCCAATATTCAGTCACTTAAGCTACTTCTGTGCACAGTATGTAGAAAAGACTTACCTTACTCAAGGAGAGGACTAGCCTTTGTCATCTCTCGGGAGATATCACTAGGAAGAGTGTCTTGTTGCCCTGGGGCTTTGGCCCACACCAGACATTCTAACAATGTGACTTATGATGGGGGTTTGGGTCATGCGGTATCTACTCAGGGTGGGCTGGAGACAAAAGGTATCAGCTCTACCTCCAGGCAGGCCGGAGATAGAAGGGCAGACATTCTGGCAGCCAAGACCGTAATCAAACCCCAATAATAACTATGAACACTAGCCTCAGGTGAGCTCCCCTGGTTGACAGTTCTCAGTGTGTGTTGTCACACATCATCGCCATAAAGTAGAGACTCCATAAGAAAGGATAACTGGAGGCTCTTTGTTGGACTTCCTTGGATTCTGCCCCATGAATCTCTTGCCCTGGTTGATTTTTTTAATCTGTAACTGAGTATAGCCCTAACTGGTTTGGCTAAGTGGGTAGGGCACCGGCCTGAGAAAGAGTCCCAGGTTTGATGCTGGTCAAGAGTTCCTACATTGGTTGCAGGCTCGATCCCCAGCCCTAGTCGGTGCATGCAGGAAGCAATCAATCGATGTGTCTCTCTCACATCGACGTTTCTCTCTCTCTCCCCTCCTTTCCACTCTTTCTAAAAATAACTGAAAGTGTAACTTCTTTCCGTGAGTTTTGTGAATCCTCACGATGAACCAGCAAGCCTGAGGGGTGGACTTTGGAACACAAGACTCTGTCGGTGGTGTCAGGAGGTAGCGGTCTTGTGGACCGTTCTCTAACTTTACACAGAGATTTTCCTTTCTGAGGGTGGCAGACTCTCAGGTCACTGCAACACGGAAATTAAATGAGAGGCTACTCCTTTTTGGAAAGTTTGTTTGAAGCACATAATTCCACTTCAGAGCCAGGTCCGCATCACGTCTTCTTTCCCCACTGCCTGCCTGCCTGTCAGGGATCCCTTCAGGTTCTCAGCTATGAGGCAAATGGAAATGTCAGCAAAGCCCTGACCTACATTTCTGCTTCTTGAAGAGCAACTCCAACTGTCCAATGTAAAATGACTAGCTCTGGTGTCCCGACTTGGGAAAAGTGAACTGCTGAAAGTGAACTGCTTCGTCAGTAGATTTTGTTTCCTCAGCTTGATTTAGAATTAGCTGTTCCATTCCAGCAGTAGAACCACATACACGCTCTGTCAAAATCTTTGACACCAAATACATGATGCTTAGTTTTAATTTGATGTCACGTTGATATTAATTATAAAATCTGTTTCTTAAGAAAACATTTAAATGCTAAAATAAATAAATAAATGAGCAACAAAACAGCCCAAAATTAGGCTACTGTGTGTCCTGTCCTGAGCTGAGCCGGAAATCCTAACTGACTGTCATCAGTATCTCCAGTGGCAACTAAAACTTCAGAAAGACCATCTCTCTAGACGGCTTTTCTTTATTTTGAAAGCTTCCATGGTCATTTTCTAGTTGTCTGTTGAGCAATAGATGTATCACTTTGTTTTTTTAATCCCTTCCTGATCCAAGAAAGGAAATCACAATAGAGAATTACTTTGACATTTCAATAAATAATAACGAAGTTGACAATCATAATTATAATACATACTCAAATACTGTTTACTCTGTTAAGGAACTCTTCTCAGCACTTTAAATAAATTAATTCTCAATCCTCAAAACCATTAGCCCCTATTGTGATAACAGTTACCCACTGATACACATTTGACAATTAAAAAGAAAAATTGAAGCCATAATTCTGTGGCATATGTAAAAGTCACTTTATTTCAGGTAGGCTTCCTTCTCAGCCCATTCTCTCTCATATTTACATACAGGATTTTTAGTACTGATCTTCCAAAAAAAAGCATCACGCATCATGGATAAGTTGTCTTCTAGTGACTACTGTTTTTTCTCCTGGCTAGAAAAAAAAAAGATTTATAGGAAACCCAAAGGAGATTGGCAGAATAAGGAAATTGGAAATAGAAGTGGTAAAGGGAACTCGGCTTACAGGCTGTGGCACTGTCGCTAGCTCTCCATCAGAGAGGACAGCATCCCACCCATTACCTAGTTTCAGAAGGGAAAATAACCTCACTTCTTGATGTGGGTGGTGAGGTTGTTGAAGAGCATACCAACAATAAAGCTTGTGCCATTACTGGACAACATCATTTACCATTGTGATTCCCTAGGAGAAAGGAAAACTAATGCCTGTGTTCATTTTTCTATAAGAAAACAAAGAAACACTGATATCATACTTTCATCCTATTTCACAGACAAGTGGCTGGCATACACACACATAATTTCAAATTACAACTGCCAAGTTTTTATATTCTTGGTTCTCCTATTGAGTTAGTAGTCAAACTCAAGACCTGAAAAGAAGAAAGCACTTATGTATTTTAGTCTTGAAAGAATCAGGCCAGTATACATGGAACGAGACCTTCCCCTTCTAACTAATGCTAATATTTTATGAAATAACTAGAGGCCCGGTATACAAAATTTGTTCACAAGGTGAGGGGATGTCCCTCAGCCCAGCCTGCACCCTCTCTAATCTGGGACCCCTCCAGGGATGTCTGACTGCCAGATTAGGCCTGATCCTTCTCACAATCTAGGACTGCTGTCTCCAAACTGCTCACTTGCCTGCCTCCCTCATTGCCCCTAAATGCTTCTGCCTGCCAGCCTGATCACCCCCTAACCACTACCCTGCCAGCCTAATTAATGTCTACCTGCTCCTCTGCCAGCCTGTTTGCCCCCAACTTCTCTACTCTGCAGCCTGGTCACCCCTAACTGCCCTCCCCTGCAGGCTTGATCTCCCCAAACTACCCTGCCTTGCAGGCCTGGTCCCTCCCAACTGCTCTCCTCTGCTGGCCATCTTGTGGTGGCCATCTTGTGTCCACAAGGAAGCAGGATATTTGACCACACAGGGGCAGCCCTCTTGTGTGTTGGAGTGATGGTCAATCTGCATATTACTCTTTTATTAGATAGGATAGAGGCCTGGTACATGGTGGGGGGGGCAGCTGGTTTGCCCTGAAGGGTGTCCCAGATCAGGGTGGGGGTTCCCTTGGGTAATGGGGCAGCCTGGGCAAGGGGCCTGAGGTGGTTTGCAGGCTGGCCACACACCCCCACTGACCCAAGCAAAGGCCCTAGGATCTAGGATTTATTTTTGTTCTACAACTTTATAGCCTGAAGCAGAGCCAAACCTTCTCCTCGCTCCTTGAGGACAGTCATTTCTGTTTGGGTTTATTTAAATTCTATAATTGAAACTTTGTAGCCTAAAGTGGAGGCCTAGGCACGAGGGCTGCAGAAGCTTGGCTTCCTCCATCACCTGGGCAACCCTAGCCTCTGCTATCTCCAGCTCCATGGCTGCCGCCATTTCTGTTGGGATATAGCTTCTATAATTAAACTTTGTAGCATTGAGTGGAGTCCTAGGCCAGCAAGGGCAAGCGGAAAGCTTGGTTTCCCCCATTGCCGGGGAAACCCAAACCTCCCTCCTGCTCTCAATGGCTGTAGCCATCTTGGTTGGAGTTTATTTGCATAATTTGCTCCTTATTGGCTGATGGGTGTGGCTGTGGGTATAGCTTGATCAGAGGTATGGTCAATTTGCATATTACTCTTTTATTAGGTAGGATATTTCATGGAATAGTTATTTATGTAATAATTACTAACTCCTTAAGAAAAAAGTGGTTCTTCTTTGGATTATGGAAAGGTATCCTTCCGCAGCACTCAAAAGAGATTTCTTTTTATGTTATTTTACTTTTTTAGCACAATTTATACTCTCTTCCACCTCTACCCTCTCCCACTCCCCCACCATCACCCCATTGTTGTCCATGTCCATGAGTTCTCTCTCTTTCTCTTTTTTTTTTACTTTTGTGCTCAACCCTTCCCCACCCTCAGCATCCACCCCACACCAGAGCTGCATATCTGCTCTCTATCTATGAGTCTGTATAGTCCAGTCAGAGAAAGACAAATACTATATTATTTTACTCATAAATGGAATTTGATGAACAAACTGAACTATCAAAAGATACAAGGCATCAAACTAAACTGATCCTACCAATATCTGACTCACCAATTTCAACTTTTTCCATGGTTAGAACAGCAGAGCCACAGCTTGCCTAAATAGTAGCTTATTAAACTGATAACACATATATTTTTTCCCTGAAGATAATTTTTAAACTGTTTTAATAACAGGCCCTGGCATCAGATCAAGAATTTGCTGCTGTCAATAAAATGAAAAATCATCTCATATGGTTTTTCAAGTTTTTCTTCATAAGCCAGGCATCCCTTTGATAAATTTTAAGACTTTTATGAGTTTTATTAAAACTCAGTAATCAAAGATTGTACTAATATGAGGTGGCTTACAGACTTGGATAGCTGTAAATCTGGTCAAACAGTGGTATTTCTTTTTCTTTGCCAGTTATATGAGAAATACAAACCAGAATGTCAAAAATATTAAAAATAAAAAATATTAAAGTTTTCGAGTTTTTCTAATTGTCCTTCAATTCACTATGATAAACTGTGGGATGTGGAAGGAAGGTAAAAACATAATAAGGAATGAAAAAAGAAAGAAGAAAACATGTTAGAAAAAAATACTTTTTAAGATAATTTACTCCACTGTGATATTTTTTAAATAAATTCATATTAGAAGCAATTTAATTAGAGTAAATGATTGTAATTTTCAAACTACAAGTATTTTGCATGTTTGCAAAGTTATCCATGAAATAGTTATTCTACTTCAAAGGTGAACTGGGACAATATAGCTTTTTTTAAACAGGTTATTTCATAATTTTTAAAAAAATCAAAGTTTAGCATAGATATAAAGACATTCCCTATGCACTTACCAGTAAAATGTTCCCATTACTTAGCATCCATAAGCGTAACTCACTGTCATTTGTGGTAGGGTTACTGTGGTGGAAAGTGAATGGAGTTTCATGCCAGAGGGCTTGCCTTGCTACTCAGTTTTGAAAATTCATATGACTCTCCTAAATCACAATACCTTCAATATGAAGTAGACATAATAAAATAAATCACACTTTTATTTTGAAAATTAAACAAAATTATGTAGATGAATTTATTTAATAAGTATTTAGAAAGTACTAAATTCTATCATAATTATTTGTTTTATCAATTTAAATATCACATTGCAAAAAATGACCAAATAAGAAATTGTTCTCTTTTTTTTCAGGTTTATTAAATACTAGTGACTCAGTGCACAAAATTCATGTGGAGGAAGGATGGTGTCCCTCAGCCCAGCCTGCACCCTTTCCAATCTGAGACACCTCAGGGCACGTTCAACTGCCGGTTTAGGCCTGATACCTTAAACCGGCAGTCAGACATCCCTCTTGCAATCCAGGACAACTGGCTCCTAACCACTCACCTGCCTGCCTGCCTGATCACCCCTAACCTCTCTGCCTGCCGGTCTGCTCACCCCCAACTGCCCCCGCCACCAGCCTGCTCCCCCTCTACTGGTCTCCCCTGATGGTCTGCTTGCTCCCAACTGCCCTGCCCTAGCCTGCTCACCCCCAACTGCCCTCCCTCCTGGCCTAATTGCCCCTAAAAGCCTCTGCCTGGGCTCTGCCACCATGGCTTTGTCTGGAATGACATCCTGAAGGTCTCGCACAAGGTCTCCCGTCTAATTAGTATATTACCTTTTTATTAGTATAGATTCTTTTATGAAATTAACTTTGAAATTACAGACCAGGAGAGGGAAGAAAACTCCATTAAAATCCTAACCAAAAATTGAGTTTTGAAGTATTTTGTGACCTTAACCTTAAAATTTAGTAAAATTAGTCTTCTGCTTCCATTCCAAAACAAGATTTTTCAGAAACTCAGTATTTCACATTTCAAAATTTATATTACAGAGGTGAAATAATGAGGCAGCAGTGTGTGAATATAATGTAGATTTTAAAAATATATTTATATGCTAACTGATATTTTACAAGGAGAGGAACCTGATGATCTTTCTCCTAATCAAAAAAAAAAAATGAGTTGGGGAAACTTAGCTATGATTAGAGCTTCTAAGGACTGTTTATGAAGTGGCATCAGCACAGAAAGCAAACCATGGTTAATTTTCCCAAACACTAAACGTTGTATGTCATGAATTCAGTCAGCTCATTTTAGCTACTCTGCAGTGCATGTCCTATTGTCCAGTTTGAGCTCACATTTCCAGTAGAGAGCCATATGTGCCCCTTGTACCCTCCTGTCACTGCAATGAGAAAACTGCAGACGTGGTCATAAATAACACAGCCAGTGTGGGGGGCATCTTTCCAGAAAACTGCATCCCAGTCTGTATCTCCAGGATCATAATTTTGATTCCTTGAACTTGACAGGGGTCAAAGCTATACTAAATTTCCCATTCCCTGTCTGCCCACTGAAGGGCAAAAAATAATCTTGCCCCTTTAAGCTAGTTACTCCCAGAATCCAGACTACATTCACCATCACAACGTTGTGTGGTGAGAGCCTGGGTCGGTTCCCTGACCCTGAGTTCTCATAGCTTGAGTTACTTTGACAAGCACAGGGTGGAAAGAATAGTAAGACTTGAAGCAAAAAGATGATTCAAGTCCAAATCCTGTCACTTAGATTCGAGTAAACTTGAACATATCTGTCAATTTACCTAAGCCTTAGATTCCTCTGAGAAACAAAATCAGTGTCCTGCTACCAATACCAAGATGAAAACTCTGAGTCAGTGGCTGTCAAACCCTCAGTGTCACCGTGAGGGCTTGTAGAAGGACAGATGGCTGGACCCGCTCCCAGAATATCTGACTCAGCAGGTCTTGAGTGGGGCCTGGGAGTTTGTATTTCTAACAAGGTCCCAGGTGATGCTGCTGCCAGGGGTCACACTTTGAGGACCACTCCTCCAAAATCCATACAAATAGATCTGAATAACATCACTTCAGTAGTAGATGCCAGGTAGCTATTAAACGGTTTACAGTAGAAACAAAACTTCTGAAATGAAATAGAACCCATTGCATAAGGCTGTGTCAGGGCTGAACACAGAGTGCCACACAGTAAGCAGGAACTTTTCAAATCTCTGCAGCTATTACCACATGAAGCATGTGTTTGTCATGGTGAGATTTTTTTTTCCAGCAAACTGGAAAATGGGAAGGCCTCAGCCACACAATTCTCTTAGAAACCCCCAAAGTCTGCCTTGCCAGTAGAGAACAATTCCTCTGTGTTCCAACTTGTTCAAACCTCAGTGAAGGTTTGACCAATAACAATCTGGACTCAGTATTTAGTAGCAATATTTGGTAAATGGTGTTATCACTTTACATAAAACAAATTGAGGGACATCAAGCTTTAGTAGTGGTGGCAAATGGTAATCCCATTCCCTAGCCTCTAGTTCACTAATATTAAATACAAATGGTCTCGAGGCTGCTCTTGGGACAAAATTCAAAAATTTAATTTAAGTCTTTTTCAGAAAGCTTCCCTATTGGGGAACCAGAAAGCTTTTTTTTGTGCCACAATGCCAGGCCCTCCCACCAAAAGGGTAGGCACTCCTTTGATCAGGCCTTCACCTTATGTATCTCTCCATCTGCCTGTTGATTTGTACCCTATTATATCTTTATAACAAATTTGGAATATTGTGAGTAAAGAAAAAATATTTCATTGAAAACTTTCAGGAATTCTGCGAAAATGTATTTCTGTGAAATAAACATATTTTCGCCAAACTGGTTTGGCTCAGTGGATAGAGCATCCACCTGCGGACTGAAGGGTCCCAGGTTCAATTCCGGTCAAGGGCATGTGCCTTGGCTGCAGACACATTCCCAATTGGAGGTGTGCAGGGGGCAGCTGATTGATGTTTCTGACTTTCTATCCCTCTCCCTTCCTCTCTGTGAAAAATCAATAAAATATATTTTAAAAATAAAAATAAAAAATAAACATATTTTCTAAAAGCCAGAAAATAGGGTGCTTTTAAAAACAGAATTATTACTTGCAGTATTTACACACAGTCTTTCATGGTTATGTTGAAGTTACCATTTCTGCAAGTGCCCGTCAAAATAACATATTTTGCCTCCTAATTGGAACCTGGACAAAGAAGTTCTGTGATCTACTCATAGCTGTGTCCCATGTCTCTACAAAGAAGCCCAGGAGCTTCTTTGCATCAGGAAGAATTGTTTAACTTGGCTCAGTTTTATCTTGAAATTATTACCTTGCAAAATAAATAAGATAAAGCATTTTGTTGGCAGTTATTTTTTCTACATTAAGACTCTACTGCATCAATATATTTCCAATGCAGATCTCACTTGTAAAAGCCAAGTGGCCAGGACAGGCTCTCACCCAGAACCTGCTATTAGCTCCTGAGTCAGCTTTTTTTATTAATCTTCTGACTTATTAGAAAAATGCTACTGGGGATCTGTGCATAGTAAAATATGTCAGATAGTTTTTAGAACTAGACAGCACTCTTTCTGACATCACCAGCTAACATAATGGAAAGTGAAAGAGACGCTATATCTCACCATGCTGACAATATCGATGCATATACATTTGCTAGAATAAATGTCTTAAATTACAGGCTAAATTCATTAAAGCCTTCCCCAACAAACTCTCCAATAGCGCCCTTAAAAGTTTTCTAATAAACAGATATAGAGATGAGTTCTCATTTACCTGTGTTTGATGTTTTACTGGAAAATTGGTATTGACCATTGACCATGGTCAACAGACTTCAGAACTAGTTTTTCCATGTGAAGGGGGATGAGGAAGCTATAAATACCTGTGAACATAGAGAAATTATAAATTCTCATTTCCAAAATCCACTCTCTTCTATGCAGTATGATTATAGTTAGTGCTATATGTAGTCTATAATAACAATTAAGACTGTAAATTACTGGTAGCTATCATACTGTTTTCTGGCACTTAACATGCACTCATGCTTATTATAAAATATTTACCTTTTATTGCTCAAATATAGAAATTATTCAAAATGCCAGCAAAAAAGTGTGTGTTGTGATCCCAGTTGTATACATTATGAGCATTCCATTCAACTTATCTCTGACATTGGCCAAACAGGCAACTTGTAACTCTGGTGAAGGCTCAAATAAATAATTTGATAATTTTAAATAACCTAATGTGACATGACAAGTAAAATCCATCTTAAGGAATGTGTAAAAAGGAAAAAGTGATAAAGTATTGAAGCTGATGGATAATAGACTCTGGTGCAATAAAGAACAGAGAGCTCTATGTCCTTCACGTTCCTATGGGTGAGAAAAGACAAGTTCACTGGACTTCTTCCATCCTATTGTGTTAGGTTCTGAAAGAAAGATGCTCAAATAAAATTAACTCTTTACTTAATAACAGGCAGCCTGTTAAGGAGAGATGTTCCCTAGTTATCCTCAACACTCTCTTAGTATGCACTACATTTTGAGTTCTTTTGCATGTATGTTGGGGAGTTGAGGGTGGGGGCTGACAGTGATGCCATGTCATGCTAACGTGCATGAAAAAACAAAATCTGAGATGGTTTGAGCGTTCTTCTCACATTAAGGTTATAAATGGCTTTAAATCCCATTCTCCCTTCATTAATAGTGAAGTCATTCTCAATGAAAAATGTTTCCATTTTTTATTCTTTTCTAAAAATATGGGAGCAACTATAAGTCCATAGAGAACTCTCCAAAAACCACTAAAAACAGTAGGATACAGACCTTTATAGCACATTATTTATTATATATCAGTCTTACAAACCAAACCCTCAAAGCTCTTGGACAGTTAATCTTGAACTTATCAGAATTTAATGTTTCAACCAACACATCCCACTGGACATTATTCTATTACGCACAAAAGCCAAAATAAACCGCAAATATCATATATGTATATTATATAAAATATATGTTTACACACAATTATATTTAATCTACAAATAAAGCCACACACACACACACACACACACACACACACACACATGCGGTTTTCCAATGTACAATAAGAGGAGGTTCTGTCTGCACTCATTGTTTTATTGGCTTAACTAATAATTATTAAAGATCTGGTTATGTCAGGCACTAAATACTAGCTAAAGATAAATTAGAACAATTACCAGATTTAGCAAACCTCATACACTACTAAAAGAGACAAACATAAAAATGTATATAGAAAATAAAATTTACTTTAAATTTGTTTTTTAAAAGATACAGACTTATAAACAGATAATTACAATATAGTGTGAAAAGGGCTAAATTAGTATGCTTTGGTTTTGGTTTGGATTGGGTTGCATTTTACTAAGACATTAAACAAGAAGTAAGTCAATTGCATTCTCCCCAAAGCTCTGTGTCTGGGTCTTTTTCCTCTGTGTCCTGGAGTTCCTCCTAGCTCATCAACTTGTAACACCATCCTTGTCTACCACCCACCCCACACACTCTGAGTGTTAAATATGAAAGTCATTTGGAGCTTAGCACAGCTGATCTGCAAACTCCCATCCCTGGCAGCAGCGCATTATTATTATCAGGTGATTTCAAAACTGTCCCCACCACCAACACACTCACCTGAGCAGAGGCAGTTCTGCTGCTCCACTTGGGCACAGCAAAGCAAAGAGAAATATTTGAAGTGGACCACAAAGTGAGAATGGCATTAGGAGCCCAGGAAACAAGAGAACAAAAGTGTTGGTATGAATTTCATGTCTGAGCAGTTTCCCTTTAAACACCAACTCAATACACACTCACTAAGCGAGGGCTCCAGGCTGTGCTGGGTTTGCGGGTTCAGAAAGGAACCTACAGGATGGATCCCCTGTTAAGGATCACCTAATCTAACCATTGATATTAAAATAAAGAAGCAATTAAGACATCTCGTATTTGTAACAGAATAGTTACCAACAAATTTGACTGCCGAGTATGTTTCTATCAAAATGTGCTGCCTCATTAGCTAGCTAGTAACTTAAACAATTGAATATATATTTTTTGTTTTGTTTAAAGTATTACATATGTCTTTTCCCCCCATTGACCTCTCCCCAGTTGTTCCCACCCGTCTACCCCTCTCTCCTCAGCACATGCCCTCAATCCCCCTACTGTATGTGTGCATGCATACAAGTCCTTTGGTGGATATTTTTAACTCCCAAAAATTAACTACCAATTTCATTACCAGTCGTTTTAATAGTGGGTGGGGTGGAGATGTGCCCTAATTAACTGGGTTAAAATTCTCTTTCTGAAGGAAAGTCAGTCATGTATGGATCATCGTAGGCTGTCAACACAGCCTGAAGGAAGTGCTCCCCACCGCTCTGTGCAGGATTCTCCAGGCTCACCCATTAGCTCCAACTTTGTTCTCTCTACTTTTACCCACAATCCCTCCGTCACCTGGTGCCTTGAATCTATAGTTTCACTTCCCAAAATAGTCCCTTTTTCCTCTACACGTCATGTAGTTACAATGTCTAACACATTTAAGTGGCATCAAGTAGGAAACCAATCCTGTCTCACTAATAGAAAGATGTGGACAGGAAGTCCAGGAGGCTGGTAAACAACCTTAATTGCTCTGAAAGGTCAGAGCTAAAAACTTTGTTAACTGAAACACCTCTGTTTGTTCTTTGTGTATTTCTGTTGTTGGAATTTCCTGCCTGGGGGCTCTGGGTGGATCCCATAGCCTAAATAAAAGGGATGGCCAGGCCAGAGCACAAGGCAGTCTTTCCACTAGAGATTGGCTACCGCCTGGCCCCCATTTCACAAATTAATGCTTTTCTAAGTCTCTATTCACTGTGTGCGGCCTCCTCCAGACGCTGAACCCTGATATTGGAAACCTGGACACGGGGGACAGTGAAAAGGATTTCCACAGCATCATAGCATTCAAGCAGTGGTTCCCTAACAATTACCCAGTATTGGCTTCAAATCGGAGGTTAATGCATTAGGACCTGCGTACGTTTGAAATTCTGCCTCGGATATGTCATGATCGATACTCCTTTCAGAAAAGGACTCACCCATTCTCATCATGCCCATGCCCTGATTGTCATGAGTGTTCACTGAGAGCTTTTTACTGAACACGGTGGGCAAGCAAGTTAGTTTAATCTTTTGGCATTGGTGATTTATATCTTGGGCGGCTGCCCTTCTATAAAACATCATTTCTAAAGCGCCCATGTTCATTCGTTCTTGCATTTGGGAATGTCTCCTAACCAAGCGACGAGGTGAGTTTTCTACCATGATGGATAAGAGAGAAATAACATCCCTCCCCCACCACCACCACCACCAAACCTGACTGTAAACAGAGGCCTGCCCTCCGGGACCCTGGGCGCTGCAGGTGCCCCTCCGTGGCCCTGGGCGCTGCAGGTGCACACGGGCACAGAGCAGGGGAATGCCTGCCCCGGAGCCCTCGCCTACGCCCCCTCCGCGGGGCCTGCACCACTCGGCACCGGCTTCCTATCTAACTTTTAAGACAAGCCTCGGAACAGTTTTTTTTTTCCCCCCCTTTCGATTGAACTCGGGAAAAGACTGACACCCACATCTTGGCTCGCGTTGCTCTTTCGCTTGAAACATTTTATCAATAGAGCCCGATAAGAGCACATTTCAAAGACCCATCTGAAGGTACCATACTTGGGAAATCAAGGACACTCGTTTTGTTTTGGTTTGCCCGTGAAGACCGCCTCGTGCCTGAAGAGCCGGAGATAAACGGCGGGATCCGCTGAGCGGGGTCGCCTCGCAGCGCGGGGCCGGGGTGGGGAGACGGTGCTGGGGGGCTCCGGCCGCTTCAAGGGGGAGGCCTGTGGGGACCCACCTTCCACTTGGAGGCTGCAGTTTCAGCTTCCCTTGCGGCCATTAGTTCCAGTTCAGTGCTGTTGTCGGTGATGAATTGAAATAAAAAGTCACAAAGTAATCTGAGAAGGGGGGGAAAAAAAAAAAGGAGGGGAGCAAAACTGCATTCTAAAGAGTGCAGCCATTTGGAAAAGATGAGTTTAACATAGGAATCCCCAAACCTCTCAACTAATAACATAACTTTCCCCAAAGTGAACTGATTTGTAGTATTTCAGACATGCAGCTCATATTTAAAATAAGTGCAGTGATTTGTTTTCTCAATATAAACATATATTTTAAAAATTGCTCCCATGCTAAATCAAGATTTTGGAGCAAAATCTTGGGTCAAACTCTGTCTTGGTCATTTGTACGTAGGTTTATGAGGATTAAATGAGACAGTAAATAAAAATATCTAGAATACAACATGTGGTTGGGAAAAATGTATATTAGTTGTTACTTCCCCACCAGACATTAAATGTTAGAATTTAAAAACATTTATTTTTTTACATGATCAATGTAAATTTGTTGTTTTAAATTCCCTATTAACTATGTTATGACCTTTTTTTTATTATTTTAGTACTGTTTCTTATAATTATTTAAATTAATTTATTGGTAAGGGCTGATCTGATTTCATTTCATGGAGCTTAAATCAAGTATGGTGATCAAGAGAACTTTAAGATCCTCTCTAGATTCCTGGTTCCTGGTGTGCACACCCTGTAAAACCCCTTCAGTGTAGTCAGACCCTGCTAATATGATGGAATAATTGCTACCTTCACTAGGTTATATCTTATGAGAAAGGCTATAGAATAAGCACTCCCTGGTGTGTTACGTTAGGTAAAACTCTGTCTTGGAAGATGGAGAGAAGGATATACTGCTGCTATTCTTGAGCTAGAAGAAATGACCACAGTGTTGGGAAAGGGCTTTGGGAAAGGGTTTTGCTATGGCCTCATAAGAGCTGAGACCAACCTTCTGCTGACAATAATAAAATGGAAACCTCAACCTACAATCTTAAGGAACTGAATTCTAGCAACAACCACATGGTCTTGGAAAAGCACCTCAACCTTCAGGGGAGAATACAGTCTGGCCAAAACGCTGTTTGCAATCTTATAAGGCCCCGAGCAGAGGACCCAGGGTCCTAACCCATATTCTTTACCACAGAAAGTATGAGATAATGTATGTGTGTTGCCTTAAGTACTGAACTTGAAATAACTTGCTACACAGCATAAGAAACCAATTCAATATGCAAATTACATTTCATAAGTGATTAATATAAAAGTCGTTCCTTTAAGGAGAGAGTAAAGTGTGAATATCTGGCTCCTTAAACCCTACTATGTTAAGGAAGGCATGCCAGCTCCTGTCTATTAGAAATCATTATCATTGGCAGCAAGACAGAGGCCTATTTTTAAAAAGCAGATTACTAATGAAAACAACTCACATTTATTGGTCATGTTTTGTGTGCAGGCACTTGAAATGCTATAGGTAATCCATTTTAACATGGCAGTTACTTAAGAATCAGAAAGAAGTAAGTTCAAATTTGATTCTACCACTTAGCTATGAAAAATTGAGTAAGTACTTAACAAAGTTTCTTTGTTTAAAAAAACTTTATCCTTTTAGGGCTGCTATAAAGATTGCTATAATATAATATATTAGAGGCCTGGTGCATGGATTCACTATGGGGTCCTTCAGCCTAGCCTGTGGGGATTGAACCAAAACTGGCAGTCCAATATCCCCCAAAGCAGTCCCAGATTGCGAGAGGGCACAGGCCAGGCCGAGGGACCCCACCAGTGCACTAATGCATGCACCAAGTCTCTAGTATGCATATAAAATCTTTAATTAATCTCTTCCCACCCTTTCCCCTTTCCTTTGAGATTCATCAGTCTGTTCCACATTTCCACACCTGTGGTTTCTGCTCCTGCATTGAGCATCTGCCCCCTTATAGTCAGTGTGCATTATAGCTACCGGTCAGTTGGCTGGTTGCTTAGGCTTTTATATCCTATGTAATAAAAGAGTAATATGCAAATTGACCATACCTCTGATCAAGCCATGCCCATAAGGCATGCCCACAAGCCAATCAGGAGCAAATAATCCCCAACCAACATGGCTGTGACCACTGAGAACAGGAGGGAGGCTTGGGTTTCCCCAGCAATGGAGAAAGCCAAGATTTCCACCTGCCATTGCTAGCCTAAGCCTCCACCCAATGCTATAAAGTTTCAATTATAGAAGATACATAATCCCAAGAGAAATGGAGGCAGCCAGAGCTGGAGACAGCAGAGGCTAGAGTTGCCCAGGTGATGGAAGAAGACAAGCTTCTGCAGCCCTAGAGCTTGGGTCTCCACTCTAGGCTACAAAGTTTTAATTATAGAATTTAAATAAACCCAAACAGAAATTGCTGTTGCCACAGAGCGTGCAGAAGACTTGGCTCTGCTCCAGGCTACAAAGTTTCAATTGTAGAACATAAAATAATCCCAGATTCCAGGGCCTTTGCTTGGGTCAGTGGGGGGTGTAGCCAGCCTGAAAACCACCACAGACCCCTCTCCCAGGCTGCCCCACATTCCAAAGGAACCCCCACCCTGATCCAGGACACTCTTCAGGACAAACCAGCTGGCCCCCACCCATGTACCAGGCTTCTATCCTATCTAATAAAAGAGTAATTTGCAGATTGACCATCACTCCAATATACAAGAGGGCTGCCCCCATGTAGTCAAAGATCCTGTCCCCATGTGGACACAAGATGGCCACCACAAAATGGCCAGCAGGGGAATGCAGTTGGGAGGGACCAGGCCTGCAAGGGAGAGCAGTTGTGGGTAATCAGGCCAGCAAGGGAGGTCAGTTGGGAGGGACCAGGCCTGCAAGGGAGGGCAATTGAGGGCAATCAAGCCTTCAGAGGAGGACAGTTAGGGGTGACCAGGCTGCAGAGGAAAGAAGTTGGGGGCAAACAGGCTGGCAGGAGAGCAGTTAGACATCAATTAGGCTGGCAGAGTAGTGGTTAGGAGATGACCAGGCTGGCAGGCAGAAGCAGTTAGGGGCAATCAGGGAGGCAGGCAGGTGAGCAGTTTGGAGCCAGCAGTCCTGGATTGTGAGAAGGATGTCCAACTGTCTGTTTAGGCCCGATCCTAATCCAGGATCGGGTCTAAACGGGGAGTCAGACATCCCTGAAGGGGTCCCAGATTTGAGACAGTGCAGGCTGGGCTGAGGGACATCCCCTGCCCCCATGCACGAATTTCATTCACCAGGCCTCTAGTATAAAACTATGGGTGTATTAGTGGGGGTAATCTCAGTGTTTTACAAGACAAGGTGTTCTCTTGGCTTTCTTCTACATGGTTCTTCAGAATCCTGATTTCTTTTTCTTCCGTTAAATCACTATCCACTGGCTACTCTGTATTTAAACAGCAAAAATATTGAGAATGAGGAAAATCTTGCAGTTTAACACTTCCATGAATGTTTAACCGGCAAGAACTTGATACTATGGTTCCAATCTTTCTGCAAGGGAAGCTGCTAAACATAGCACTATTTGCCCAACATAGAAAATGAGATTGGAGAGCTTCTAGCCTGGCTTTGCCACAACTGTGACCTAAGAGAAAGTTGCTTCTTGTCTCTTAAGGAATATCTCCAAAGGTATCGTGAGAGTGAGAGTGAGAGTGAGGAAACAAACTGCCTCATTTCTTCTTTGACCATTGGATGGCTCCTGGTGTCAGGTATTTCTCTCTGTGTAGGTCAGATTCATTTACTCTCAGGGATACTCAATTTCTCTCTGGGCTGTTTAAAACCACACAACACAACAAACACTTTAATATGTAATATTATTTTACTAGATACCAAATACATGGCATTTTCCTGGAATTGTTTAATTGGCTGGGGGAGTGAGGTCAGGTTGAAGATAAGTTAAGTGATTTAATTTGTACATAAAGTTTTAAATTTATAAAACTTGCATAATATATAGAGTAAAATACAAAATTCACATGAACTTGCATAATATATAGAGTAAAATACAAAATTCACATGAACTTCTTTTAAATTTCATGTAAGAAAGGGAGGGACCATTATGCTGAGTTTGTGAATGTATTCATATTGCTTTAGGATTATTTTGGGGAACACTGGATCATTCAAGGTAAACATATTACTTTTGTCATTAATTATTTAACTGAATATTTCCACTTCTTTTTGTGTCAAATATTTTGTTATATGTATATATGATTATTAAATATTAGTACAATCTGAATGTTACACACCAGCTATATGAAAACTTACACTTAATTAAACACTAAGTGCTTTCCCACACCTTCAGTATAAATATACCAACATTCCTTCAGCTAAAAATGGTTATCATCCAAATGGCACTATGTCTGTGTTGCCATCCAACTGTTAAGAGCAGTTCTCTCTTGCAAGTGTTCAAAGATAGGCAAGGGGAGAGGTGTTGTAAGACAAAGTATAGCAAACCCAAGTAACTCCTTCAAATTTGTGTCTGTCAACATTTCAGAAGAGGTGACTTGCTGTTGACTGGATTTCTAGGCCTCAGACATGTGTTTATTTGAATTTATGACAAAATTTAACTCTTTCACTTCACATTTTAATATGTAATATTATTTTACTAGATACCAAATGCATGGCAATGGTATCTAATTAAACAAGTTAATGTGTACAAAGAAAGAATTAATTATTTCACTCCTGCTCAATCTAACACAGAAAAACAATTATTAATTATTTCACTCCTGCTCAATCACCCAGAAAAACATGTTTCTCCTAGATGGCGCAAATACATATAAGCATACATGTACTTAGAATTTTTAGATGTTTCTTTTTACAAAAATGGAATTGTAAAAAGAAGTACAAACATATTGCACTTCTCACTTCATATATTATGAAAGTTACTCCAGTTAATAAATGTGTATCTCATTCATTTTAAATCATAGACTATTCCCTAATATTATCTATAATAATAAAAGTGTAATATGCTAATTAGATCAGATGTACTTCTTGATGACCTTCCAGATGAAGCCGGGGCTGTGAGGGAAGCCCTGATCCCAGGTGCCAGAACGAAGCCAGTGCTGGCAGCTGGGGGAAAGAAGGCCTAATCTTGCATGAATTTCGTGCATCAGGCCTCTAGTATATCATAATTGATTCAACTTGGACACTTGTGGGCTTCTTTGCTTATATTTGTGTTTGTAAACCATTATAAAAACATCTGCATATAGATACCTTTCTATAATGGGACTTTTATTTCTTAATATAAACAACTAGATTTTCAAAGAACCAGTAAATGCATTTATTATATTTTTTAGTTGTCATATAATATTATAGTTTCAGGCTTAAAACATAGTGATTAGACATATAATTTACAAAGTGAACACCTTAATAAATATAGTATCCATCTGACATCATGTACAATTATTACAATGTTATTGACTCTATCCCTTATGCTGTATATTACAACTCCATGCCCATCTTGCAGCCATTATTTGGTTATCTGTGTCTCAGTGAATCGCCACCACAGCGGGCAACTTTCAGCTTGTCAGCTCCAGACTGTGGCCCCTTAGCAAAAGTTTTCTCCTTGCAATGGTCCACAGGTGCTCTGACTCTCACCTTGAGGGTTTGGAAGAGGCTCTTCCAAGTTTATTCCTTCCCTGGGTACTC
This sequence comes from Antrozous pallidus, assembly GCA_027563665.1. Classification (NCBI taxonomy): domain Eukaryota; kingdom Metazoa; phylum Chordata; class Mammalia; order Chiroptera; family Vespertilionidae; genus Antrozous; species Antrozous pallidus. The sequence goes on along the minus strand of CM050511.1, from coordinate 42,369,515 downwards.
CACCTTAGCCCTAGAGGTCATGACTGCTCCCCTATATTCTATTTTTCTATTCTTTCTAGTTCTCTCTATGCCTTTGTAGTTAATCTTCTTTGTAGTTAATAAATCTCCATATTAAATTTTCCCCACTCAAATTACTAGCATATTTCCTGTCTCTTGATTGACACAGCATACCCCTGACTATCTGCTGAAAAAAGAGCCTTCTGTCCCTCCTACCAGTTACAAGACTATGAAATTAATTGTTTTTAGCATCTAAAATTTGGGGCTTGCTAGTTATAGCAATTAAACTACCTGTGCAAACAGCCTAATTACAGCAGTACAGTACTAGTTAATATCTGGTAAATCAAGTGCTCTAAAATCATTTTTTCAAGTTGACATAACTATTCTCAAGAAATAATATTTTCATATAAAATTTTACTTATTCAAGTGAATGAAAATTCCACTCCACTAGAATTTTGATTGAAATGATATACTTATGAAATTTAATACTTTTATAATATTAACTTTTTACCCTGGGAAACAGATTATAGCTCTATATTTGTTCAGCTTTGCATAATGTCCTTCAATAAATGTTTTATATTTTTTCACGTAGGAAATACCTTCCTTGTTAAATTTGTTTTACCACTATTTTAATTTTCTTAATTTTTATCATTTTTTAAAATCCTTTGGGTTTTTGTCCTCTGAAATAGATCTAGATCTAATATTTCCAATGCTTCTCTTCTTATTACGTTAATCGAAGCCTCTAAAAATGTTTGCATAGATATGGAAGTAGATATTGCAGTTTTTGTGTGTGATGTTTATGGATATAACTTAATATCATACATTTTTTGGTCATTTACTATTAACACATTAACTTGTCCTCTTCCTTTTACTTAGAATTTTAGGTAAGAAATAGTTGCTGGGTTTCAGTAACAGTAAACCTCTACTGGCCACAGCTTCTTTTCATGGAATCTAAGGCATTTTCCTAACCTTGAAATTGTCTCCATAAGACTTGATTGGCAGAAGAAACTACAGAGCTCTGAGAGTTCACTGCTCCCTTGCCTCAGAACTACCAACACAACTATAGGACTCACATTGTCCCAATGAGACTAATACTCCACATTGTCCCAATGAGACTAATACTTCCCTACCCCATAAAACTCCCTGTGTCGCCAATGCAAATTGTTTAAGAAACCATCCCTCAAAGGATAATATAATTGGAGATAACTACCTCTTCCTGAAAGACTTTTAAGACTAATGCCATCTTGCCCTAGATCCCAGGTTAGTTTAAGCCCATCACTGAAATCCCAGGCCACTCCATACTCTTTCAGACAGTCTTCATTGCCAGGTTCTGAGCCCCCTTACAGCTGTATAGACTCCCTAATCTGATCAAGCCCTTCCAAGTCCTAACTGATTCTCCTACTAGGTCTCAGCGGAGGTGCTATTGGCATTTTATGAAGAGGCCAGAGGTGTTAAAGGTCCTGCCATTCATGGATAATTTCTGTACTATAAGAATTACCTCATGTAAATGGCCAATCATTTATTTGTAAGGAAACAATAAATTTTCATAAGTATCCTCTAAAACTCCTATCTTTCATCAGCAACAACTTCTCTATCCTCAGCCAAATCCCTGACTCTTCATTTAAACTACTTGCTCTAAGAGAAACTGGGCTAGTCTCAAGTGAAAGCTGCCATAGCTCCTAAACCCAAAGTCCTTCGTTTCAACCTCACCCAGATTATCAGTCATTCTATGCTGTCCTTTATCAAAATCTATGACCTGTAAACTTCAATGAAAAGAAACTGCCCTTTAAGAGGCTAGGTACATTTATTTGCAGAAGGAAGTCCACCTACACATATGGTCAACTCCCAGGTTGTGGGATTTGAGAAAATATTATCTTATTACATTAAAATTTGCACTGGTAGTGTAACTAGGCAGCAAGCCTTATCTGAAGAGCTTTCCACCCTTCTCTTACATCTAGCTTTTTAAAAACTTTCCATTTTCTCTCTGAGCCTGTGTTGTCATCTTCCTAGTGCAATTGAACATGACCTGTGTCTCCTGAGAGAGCTTTCACGTGCTGCTCTGTGCTGTTGTCGCTACCTCTTGCTATTGAATTGCTTTAGCTGGTGAGACCTACTTCCTGGGAAACATTTCTCCTACATGCTCCTTTTTTTTCCAGCTAGAAAATAATCATTCAGTAGAATGTTTATTTGAAGCTTCTACTTATGCCTCTGAAGTTCATGAACCCTAAGTGCCCAATGTGAAGCAAAATATTTCCAATTTGGCCCTAAGAAGAGTCTTAAATAAGCATTATACTCTCCTGATATCCGGTTCTAGTGTTTCTCCACATGCCGGGCATGTAGTGACAGCCAGGCCCCCACCATCAGATGCTCTGGTAAAACTGGTGTGAGGTGAGACCCAGACCTCATTATTTATTCATTCTCTCAGCGATTCCAATGTGCAACCACCACTGAAAACCTCTGTCATACTTTTATGTTAAGTTTGTAACAGTTCCATCTTCTTCGCTAAGAGTTTTTCTAGTCCTTCCATAAGTGAGGCCAGTTCTGCTTGTTGATTTTTGAGAACATGCTCTCCTACTTCCCTTTGCATTCTGGTGATATGTTGCTGTTGTTTTTCTACTATAGTACTTTAGATTTCATCTTGTGGACACTCATCTTCTGAAAGTTATGTCCTCAGTGACGTCTCTGCATTATGTCATATAATTTTTGTCCATCATTGCTTTGGATTCAGAAAATTTCATTCAGGTATATTCTCCCATCAAACCAAGGTCTAACTAAACTCAAACTATTCTTACCCTTAACAGGCTGCTGGCAGATAAACCTTGTCATTGCTATGCTTTCCCTTAGAGTCCGAATTTTCAGGCATGTTTCACAGGGTACACCCAATACCTGCATAGGTCACCTGCCATAACTATTTTCTTGAAACTTGTCTGGATATTTTTTGAGAATTTTACATCGATCTTTTAAGTTACTGTTTCCCAAATCTATAGCAATCTCTGAGTTTAACATATACCCACTTTTATGTGAAACACAGAGTCTAGAGCATGTGTACAGATTTAAGAGGCCACCTTACATTAACCATCCCAGTCTGCTCTTCAGGATATTAATCTTATTCTTCTGTTGATATTCTCTGGGACAAAATCATATATTCTCATAAGTAACAACTCAAATCTATATATTGCCTGACTTTTCAAGGCCCATCATTTAGAGAGCATAATTTTTATCCCTCTTTTTTACTTTATACTGGATTTTAATATCTAATTTTCCCTTCTTTCCTGTCTCTTCCATCTTTAAGAATCACAACTTTATCTTATGAAAACACCTTTATTATTTTAACTTAGTCTTATTTTCTTATGTTTTTCTTTTATGATACATTTTCTCTTTCTGCTCTTCTTATGAGAGTAAGATTAAAATGTGTTTTTCAAATTACTCCAGTTTATCTTTAATACACTGGCCAAACCTGATTCCTAAAAACAGAAATCAATAGATGCAATACACTACCTAAACAACATAAAGGATAAAAATTATGACTATATCAATAGATGCAGAAAAGGCATTTGACAAAATGCAATGTCCATTTATGATAAAAACTCTCAGCAAAGTGAGAATAGAGGGGGCATTTCTCAACATGAAGTCCATATATGACAAACCCACAGCTAACATCATACATAACAAGTTAAAGCTAAAAGCATTTTCCTTAGGATTGGGAGCAAGACAGTGATGTCCACTCTCACTACTTTTATTCAACATAGCATTGGAAGTCCTAGTCACAGCAGTCAGACAAGAAAAATAAAGGAAATAAAAGGCATCCAAATTGGAAACAAAGAAGTAAAACTGTCATTATTTGCAGATGAGATGATACTATAGAGAATCCTAAATATTTCACATACAAAAAAAACCCTATTAGAACTAATAAATGAATTTAGTAACATAGCAGGATACAAAATTAATATTTGGAAATCAGCTGAATTTTTAAACACCAATAACAAACTAGCAGAGAGAAAAATTAAAACAATTTGATTTATAATTGCACCAAAAAAACAAAATACCTAAGGATAAACTTAACCAAAGAGGTAAAGGATCAGTACTTGGAAAATTATAAGACACTGAAGAAAGAAATTGAAAAAAAATACAAATAAATGGAAGAATATACTCTATTCAACGATATATAGAATGAGCATTGTTAAAATGTCCATACTACCCAAAGCAATCTATAGATTTAATGCAATATCTATTTAAAAAATGGGATTTTTCACAGAACTAGAACAAATAATTCAAAAATTTGTAGTAAACCACAAAGATCCTGAATAGCCATAGCAATCTTGAGAAAGAATAACAAACTTAGAGGTATCATGCTACTTGATATCAAATTATACTAAAAGGCTACAGTAATCATAGCAGCATGGTACTAGCATTAAAATATATATTGATAATGAAACAGAATATAGAGCCTGGAAATAAACCCACACCTATATGATCAATTAATCTATGACAAAGGAAGCAAAAATATATGACGGGGTAAAAAGAGTCTCTTCAGTAAATCATGTTGGGAAAACTGGACGGATACATGCAAAGAAAATAAAATAAAACTAGACCACCTTCTTACATCTTAAGTTTATATAAAAATAATCTCAAAATGAATTAAACACCTAAATGTAAGGCCCAAAACCATAAAACTCCTAGAAGAAAACATAGGCAGTAAACTCTGAAATTTCCTTTAACGATATTTTTTTCTGATATATCTCTGTGGACAAGGGACTATTTCAAACTAAAAGGTTTTTGCATAGCAAAGGAAACCATCAACAAACAAAACAACATACTGAATGGGAGAAGATTTTCACTAATTTATAAATAATTCATACAACTTAACACACACACGCACACAAACAAAAAAAAATCAAATTAAAATATGGGCAGAGGACCTGAACAGAGATTTCTCCAAAGAAGACATACAGATGGACAATAGGCAAATGAAAAGATGTTCGATGTCACTAATCATTAAAGAAATGCAAATCAAAAGCACAATGAGGTATCACCTCACACCTGTCAAAATGTCTATTATCAATAAATCAACAAACTAGTTTTGGCAAGGATATGGAGTAAAGATAACCTTGTACATTATTGGTGGGACTGTAAATTGCTGCAGCCACTATGAAAAACGGTATGGAGCTTCCTCCAAAAATTTAAAAATAGAAAAACTACCTATAACCCATCAATTCCACTTCTGAGTACTCATCCAGAAAAATCCAAAACACTAATTCTAAAAGATATATGTACCTCTATGGTCATTGCAGCATTATTTACAATAACAAAGATATGGAAATAACCTAAGTATCCATCAATGGAGATTGGATAAAGAAGAGGTGGTACATATATAGGGTGGAATATTACTTGGCCATAGAAAAAAATGAAATCTTAGCATTTGCAACAACATGGATGGACCTAGAGGGTATTATACTAAGTGAAATAGATCAGACAGAGAAGGATAAATATCATATGATTTCACTTATATATGAAATCTAAAGAAAAAAATTAATGAAAAATAAACAGACTCATAGAGAACAAACCAATGGCTGCCGGGTAGGAGGTGTTTGAGAGGATGGGAGAAAGAGGTGAAGGGATTAAGAAATATAAATTGGTAGTTAAATAATAGTCACAAGGATTTAAAGTATAGCCTAGGGAATATATAGTCAATAATATTCTAATAACTATGTATGGTGCCAGGAGGGAATTAGACTTATCAGAGGGATCACTTTGTAAATTATATAAATGTCTAACCACCATTCTATACACCTGAAACTAATATAAAATAATATTAAATGTCAACTATAATAGAAAAATTTAAATAAAATAAAAACAGCAGATGTACAGAACTGTTCTAATTTTAGTCATGCTAATAAAGTCCCTGGATTTCTACTGTATGAGAAAGTTTCTCAAATTACTCAATATCTTGTTTTTATATATTTTTACTTTTAGAAGCTCTTAAGGTACTAGGAGAGGATAATTAACACCTTCCTGCAGAGATTAGAACAGAGTCCTCCAGGTAATCAATCAAAAAAACAGGAACAGTGAGTATTCAATGAAATGTAAACTGAAGAATCTGCCTGTCAGTATGATGCCAGCTCACCTGTCCACATGATCTTTGAAATAGAAACTTTTAAAAAAGCACTTTTGTCACAGCCAAGTAAATAAAAACTTGGAAACAGTATTTTCATTAAAAAAAAATAGTGTCCTACCAGCACAATCTCCCCTATCACTTTTGTCATTTTGAAAGTCAGGATGCAGAGATATGTAGAAACACACATTTGCAAGCATTTGTGTGTGGTATTATAGTAAGGATTTGTGTTTCCATACGTCATTCTCTACCAACACCTAGATAGCCTTAGAGACCCCTAAAACTGAACCAAAATCACAAGGTGTCAAGTTTGTACCACATAAAAGTTATCTTACAGTTAGGTTCTTGGACATGATAAATCCAAGGTTCCAGGGCCCCACTTGGTGCCATGTTATTCCTGGCAAGTAGATGAAGGGACAAGTATACAATAAGCCAGGAGGCTCTTTGGAGTTCTTTCTGTCAAAAATCACTCAGACATGATGTTTATTTGTAGTAGCCTTTTTGTCTGGACTAAGGGAAGATGGATGAACTAAAACCTACTTGGACTTGTCACTAATGGTCCAAATCAATCACTGCAAAAAGTCACTGCATTACCTCAAAAAGAGGATTGAAACAAAGCATTCTAGTAAAATGAGAAATGACAACTTTACTTATGCTTTTTCTAATCATAAATAATTTGTTAAAGCATTCCATTGGTGATTGGAAGATAAGTGATTTGTTTTTATTAGGGTGTCAACATTGACTCAATTAACTTTGCAAAAAAAGCTGAAGAAATTTTAACCCTTCAGAAAGGAAGTACATAAGCAAATATACTCTATCTTATATGATAATACAAGAAACCAACAAACAGAATTTTTGCACCAAATTTCCCATGCTAATACCTTTCAAAGCAGGGGATTAATGCCTTTGTGGATTGTACTGAACATGCAGCTCAGGAAACTCAAGTAGACCATGAAGTTAAGGCACCGTGGAGCTATGGGAGGTTCCTCCAAGACCATATTATGGTTCAGAACTGCCTCTGCTCAAAACTTTCTTTCATTTATACTCCTTAGTATACACACTAGAAAGTAAGCAAATGAAGCTTCATGAATATAGAATTAGTAGATATCATCGCTATATTGGTGTTCTGGCCTTGGGAGCCCACTGACCTTTGGTATTAGCAAAGATCACGGCCCAAGTAATGGATAAAATACTACCATACCCATACACCACCATCCCTTCCTAGATAGAGTTATTTGTAAGGAATGTAGATCAAAGATAGTGATAGATCACTTACCTTTGGGAAAACTCTGATACTCAGAGTATAAAGAAAGATGTTCCTCTTCTCTGGAATTTGTCCACTTTCAACAATGAGGGTGATCAGACAAGGAATACTTTACTGGAGTAACTGTTTTCTAGACTTTTGACTCCAATATATTACAGCCCAGGAAACTGAAATAACTTGCAAATAAGATTGCAATGTGTCTATTGTTTAATACTAAAAATTGAGAAATGCCTTGTTTCAGTTAAAAAGAAGAAGAAGAAAAGAGAAAATATGAATTGAAGACTGGCAGGCTTTGTGCTGATGCTAGGTAGGTGTATAAAATGGGCCCGCAGTGGGTGGTTTGTAAGGAAGTGATGTCTAGCAGCTGAGTGGGCTCAGTAAGAGGAAGTCATGTTGTTCTCCCTTTTTGTTTACACAGTTACAAGACCTGTTTATTTCTTAGGGAAAAATATCCCACCAAAAACCAAAGGCTAATGCTAATTAAAGAAGTAAAGAAAGCTAAAGGTGATGGTTCTTTGCCAGAAAGTAGAGTTTGGAATTAGCAAGTGTAAAAAGATGAACTTGAGGGTAGTTCAAATACAGGACATAAACAAGTCTACTATGTGCTTTAAAAAGGTACAAGAAAAAAAAAATCCATTTTCTTGTTAGAGAGTTAGTCCAATAATTGTTTCAGGCAAAACAAACAAACAAATATAAAGAATGGGATTTAATTAGAGATACTATTTGCTACATAATATTTGCAAAATTTGACATTTGCAAGTTTCAAGATATGTTGTTATAAATTACAATTTTTAAAAATATATTTTATTGATTTTTTTTACAGAGAGGAAGGAAGAGGGATAAAGAGTTAGAAACATCAATGAGAGAGAAACATCGATCAGCTGCCTTCCCTACTGGGGATGTGCCCACAATAAAGGTACATGCCCTTGACTGGAATCAAACCTGGGAACTTTCAGTCTGCAGGCCGACACTCTATCCACTGAGCCAAACCGGTTTCAGCTGAATTACAATTTTTTCATGGACTCAAAATTATTAGAACTGAAAATTTTCTGAATTAGTTTTATTATATTCAACATAAGTCTTTAAAAAATGTAGAAAAGGTTCTGTCTTCATTTGCAGATGAGGCAAATGAGACCCAATAATTTTAAATAAAAATTAACAAATAAAATATAGAATTTGAAATTCAGGTCTAAAATACAGATCTATATGCCACATTATTTACTAAATATCTGAATATTAGATTTTATTTCTATTTTCATTATGCCCTCTCATGCACTAAATGGAGTTGTCATCTGTCTGCCCTCTACTAAGCTACCCAAGATGGTTACATAAGAAAAAAATAGTGCTCGACATACATATGTAAAATTCTAGGTAAGGGCTGAAAATAGTAATGACAGAAGAAGAAAAAAGAAAGGATTTGGTGTTTTTGTGTCAATTGTAGAGCCAATTTTTTTAATCTTTAAAATCTATTTAAATATTTATGCAAAAAATATTACAGATTTTATTTAATGTCTTTGAAATAAATAAGATATCTACTCTGTCCCTATCTCTATCCATTAGTCATCATCTGTTCCCTTTTCTCCTCAGCACTTGTGATTTACTAAAATTATACTATTTGTACATTTATTTGTTTAAATATCTTTCCTTTGAATGCAATTTTGACTGGTTTGTTCACAGCTAAGACCTATGCATTGTCTGAAACATCTAAGGACTTTAAATATATTTTCTAAAAGAAGGAATTAATTTGAAGTATCAAAACATGTACATATAATATGTGAGGTATATATATATATATATATATATATATATATATATATATATATACACTTGCAAGGTGAACTGAACTAACTTAACACAGGTGTATATTTGCTAAAATCCTAAATAAATATCTTCTTTTTGGCATTTCTATTTTTTATAAGAATGATTTGTGAGTTCTCCATGTTTTCTAGAATACCAATAGAGAGAGAGAGCCTGAGACCTCAAAGTGATAAAACGATGGCCACAGTGTTCGGCAAACTCATTAGTCAATAGAGCCAAATATCAACAGTACAATGATTGAAATTTCTTTTGAGAGCCAACTTTTTTAAACTTAAACTTCTTCTAACGCCACTTCTTCAAAATAGACTCACCCAGGCCGTGGTATTTTGTGGAAGAGCCACACTGAAGGGGCCAAAGAGCTGCATGTGGCTCGCGAGCCGCAGTTTGCTGACCATGGGCCTAGGAAATGTATGAACTATATCAACATTTCTCATAATAAATCTTTTTAAAAGCATGCATTTCACTAATAAGTAACCTTCAAAGCAGGTGTTTATTTAGATACTTCTCGATTCTCTGAATGAAGTTCATATGTCAAATTTTATTATACTGGGGAAAATTTAGAAATAACAGGAATCTTAGCCTTGTAGTCTATAAAATAAAAGGTGATCTGCTAAGAAAATGGGGCAAATATTGAGGTTTGATGGGAAGAAAACAAATGCAAGCAAGCACAAAGACTAAATTGAAATTTAATAGACTATTGACACAGGGCAGAATTTAATTAAAAAATAAAATATCCAGGTCAGCATGGCTCAGTGATTGAGCCTTAACCTATGAACCAGGAGGTCCTGGTTTGATTCCCAGCCAAGGCACATGCCCGGGTTGCAGGCTTGATCCCCATTGTGGAGTCTTGAGGAAGCAGCCAATCAATGATTCTCTCTAATCATTGATGTTTCCATTTCTCTCTTCCTCTCCCTCTCTGAAATCAATAAAAATACATTTTAAAGTAAATAAAATAAAATCTTAGAAAGTGTTTCCATAGGCATGCATTCTGCTTTGCCCCCATCACTGTCTGCCATTTTCATTCCCAGATGGGTCCTCATTAAATAGCAAGTCCAATTCACTTTCTGATCACTAGTTCCAGATAATCGCCCATGTATTGGGTCACATAGTTTTAAAATAAACTACAATATACAGTATTAGCCATCTGTTTTAGAATTTCCTGTTCATTGTTTTCTATGGAGTAACAAGTAAAATTAAAAACAAAACAGTTGTCATGGAGAACATCGAAAGGCAGAAAATTTTTCTTTTAAACTTGTGTTAAAATTAACAGATTAGTCATTTTGAGTAACTAGATTTGTTTTTAGAAACTGGTTATGAACTTTTTTAATTAAATTGTCTTGTTACATTAACGTCGCTTTGCCACAGCCATTAATAGTTGAAAATATTATAAATTCTTAAAATTTATGTAAACTGAAAATTGCTTCCCACCGATAAATATATGCTGACATATATAATAAAGATGTCATTTCAACTTTGTAAAATGGCAATGGTTTGGCAGCCCCATGAATCTGACCTCTCACAACTTGCCATTTAAATAAACTATATTCATACTGACAGAAATTATATTGTTGGATATTTGGAGGAATTTCTATAATCAGATTGAGCTAACTGGATGTAGAGAAAAATATTTTTCTATACAAAGACAGGAAGAAAATACAGAGGTGGGTAAAAGTATGTTTACAGTTGTTCATAATAAATAATACAATAATTAATAAATAAAAATACAATAATAAACTGTTTCTTGTACTCAGAACTGTAAACCCACATCTGCCCACCTCTGTATTTTCTCTCCCATTGTCTTCCTGTGGACCTAGAACTCTAAGGATTCTATCTTTGCTTCTAGACCATTATTATTTCTGCTCCTGTCAAATAAAATTCGTTCTCAGACTCATGTGGTTTATTACACTCGCTGCCCTTTTCCTACTATTATAACCAAATGAAATGAAGGCCTTTGTCAGTTGGCTCAGTCTCCCTCTCCATGTGAAGAGTAATCCTGCCATCTGCTTAAAGGAATCAGCATTTCGTCAAAACCTAGCCCTTCAGTTCCCTGCCCTACCGTGGTACTTGTTCCAAGTAACCTTTTTCACTTCCGACTCAGATACCCACAACCAGATTGGTACTCAGGCCTTGTCACCATCCACAACCGCTCTACCTCCCATTGTCCAAAACTTAGTTACAAAGTCAGGTTTGCCTGCAAGGGGGGTTGTAAAATTAAGTTTTTTCTTGGTTGCCACATCCCAGCTGAAATTCAGGCTCCCACTGCAGAGAAAGAAGGGGAGAAATGACATTAGGGTGCAACTAGCAGTCTCTGTCACACCTAGTAATGTTTAAGAAGAAATATGGGAGACCTACGAAAAAATACTTTTAAAATCATGAAAGATACAAAAGCATATCTGAACCCTCATGCACCGCTGGTGGAAATGCAGCCTGGTGCAGCCACTGCGGAGAACAGTATGGAGTTTCCTCAAAAAGTTAAAAATGGAGCTCCCATTTGACCCAGTAATCCCACTTCTAGGAATATATCCCAAGAAACTAGAAATACCAATTAGAAAGAATATATACACCCCTACGTTCATAGTAGCACAATTTACAATAGCTAAAATTTGGAAACAGCCTAAGTGCCCATCAGCAGATGAGTGGATTAGAAAACTGTGGTATATCTACTATGCTGCTATAAAAAAAAAAAAAAAGAAGAAGGAACTTTTACCATTTGCAATAGCATGGATGGAACTGGAGAGCATTATGCTAAGGGAAATAAGCCATTCAGAAAAAGATAAATATCACATTATCTCACTCATTTGTGGGATACAATGATCAACATGATCTGATGAACAAAAATGGATCCAGAGACAAGGTGCCACTGAACAGACCATCCAACCTTGGGGAGAAGGCAGAGGAAGGGGGATTAGAGATCAACCAAAGGACTTGCATGCATGCATATTAGCATGACCAATGGCACAGATACTGGGCAGTGGGAGCTTGTCCTCCGGCGTGGGAGCGGCTGGGAGAAGGGGGCATTAATCGGGGGGGGGGGGGGGGGGCGGGAATGAAACATGTAACACTCTAAAAAATACAAAAAACAGTAGGTCTGAACAAATGACAACATACACTATGCTCTTGGGTGAGCAAAGAGAAATTTTACCTTGATAATTTACCAAGAAATTGTAATAGCCATGAATTTGAATGCATCAAATAGTATTTAAATGTGTATAAAATAAGATTGTTAAATATGTTTATAAATATCAGAAACAATTATAGTAACAAACCACAATATTTGTCAGATCAAATAAATAAAAATAAGGCCATAATTATTTTTAACAATTGAATAAATAATAACTAGATGTCATCTTAGGTCATGTTTCCATCAAAACTAAAATTAGTAAAAGTCCCCGTTAAACATGCCAGTGCATCAGGCAAAGGTTGAATGCTTCCCCAAGACTTTGGCAACTCCCATGTCTTTCCCTCTGAAGACCCCTCTAGCCTTGCCCTGTCCTCTGAACCTCATGCGATTCTTGCCTTCTGTCTCACTCTGCTTTATCTATCCAGTGTGCCTAGGTCCACACAGGGTCACAGATCCACTTCTTCATTTCTCTAACATTAGCTCACACAGGCCTATATTTTTCCCCTATTAAACCTTGTTTTGTGGGGTTTTTTAAATATGGAAGGCTTCACGAATTTGCATGTCATCCTTATGCAGGGGCCATGCTTTTCCGTATGGTTCCAATTTTAATATATGTGAGCACTTAAACTTTGTTTTAATGGGTGTCATTAAAAAGTACTGATTTTTAAAACTAACAACTTAAAAACCGCCACACACACACACACACACACACACACACACACACACACAAACAAATGGTCTACAAAACATTCTCCTTTGCTTCTGCAGGTTTTACTCTGGATTACAATCATTGACCAGTCTTTTACTATTAAGTGTAAATGGATGGTTGCACTGCTACCACTGATTAAGACTGGGATGGCAGGTGTTTGGGATAATAATCATTTTGCTTTCTGGGCAGACTTGGTGACTTTACCAGCTCCAGCTGCCTTGTTGTCCACTACTTGATGACACTCACAGCAGCAGTCTGTCTCATGTTATGAAGAGCAAGAAGACACAGAGGAAGATAGTCAGAAAAGCTCTTAATGGGCTTGCCGGGAACCATATCAATGAAGGCAGCATCACCAGACTTCACAAACTAAGGGCCATCTTCCAGCTTTTTTCCAGAACAATGATCAATCTTCTCCTCCAGCTCAGCAAATCTTCAAGCCATGTGAGCTGTGTGACTGACCATCCAGCACAGTTGCATATCTGGCACAGATTTGGATAATCACCTGAGCGGTGAAGCCAGCTGCTTCCATTGGTGGGTCATTTTTGCTGTCACCAGCCACATTGCCATAATGAACATCTTTGACAGACACATTCTTGACGTGGAAGCCCACATTGTCCCCAGGAGGAGCTTCACTCAAATCTCCGTAGTACATTTCATCAGACTTTCCTTCAGCTATAATATTGCCTGGTGCAGACCACCAGGCTGGGTTTGAGAACACCAGTCTCCACTTGGCCCACAGGCACAGTTTCAATACCACTAGTTTTGTAGTCATCCTGGAGGGGCTTGTCAGTTGGACAAGTTGGTGACAGGGTGTGCTCTAAGCTTTAATCAGCGTGGCTCCCTTGCATTTCCATCTTTATGAGTGACTTTCTATCCTTTGGACCAAGGCATGCTAGCATTTGACCTCAGTATGTCGCCATTCCAACCAGAAATGGGTACAAATGCTACTGTGTCAGGGTTGTAGTCAAATTTCTTAATGTAGGTGTTGCCTTCTTTAACAATTTCCTCAGGTCACTTCCGGCTACAGGGTAGCTCAGTGGAATTAGTTTGTTAATATCAGTTGGTTGTTTCACACCAAGTGGTGTGTAAGCCAGCAGGGCATGCTCACAGGTCTGCCCGTTCTTGGAGATGCCTGCTTCAAATTCACCAGCACCAGCAAGGACAATCAGGACAGCACGGGCAGCTTGAGATGTGCCTGGAATCATGTTTTTGATACTGCTTCTGTGCCCTGGGGTATCAATGATGGTCACATAATACTTGCTGGTCTCGAATTTCTACAGGGAGAGTTCAGTGGAGATATACCACACTTCCATTCAGTTTTCACTTTATCTAAGACCCCAGGCATACTTGAAGGAGCACTTCCCAACCTCAGCAGCCTCCTTCTCAAATTTTCCACTGGTTATTTTGTAGATCCCACCACATTTATAGATCAGATGGCCAATGACTTGCCAAAATTTATGTGTCTGGTGACAACAGTGTTGATCTGAATCTTTCTCTTTCCTATTTTGGCTATAATTTAGTGGTATTTTCACAACAGCCATGTTCTGGTTACAAACCCATTGTGAAAATGTCACATAGGCCTTTTTTGGTTTTAATCAACTTAACTGAAAGTTTGGGCCAGTGGAGTAGAATTACAGCCTTGACTAGCAAACTATTTACACATACTAGGCAGGCTGTTCCTAAAGATCATTAGTGTTTGGCGACCCCATCACCATAAATTGCACTCATTTTTCTGGTAAACCTAACTTCTCACATTGTTACCTAGCTCTACTTTCCCCAGAAAGAATGCTCCAGCATGCCCCTGTGGCTGTTTTCAGGTCCACTCCATTTTTCCTCATCTCAGAAAATAACTTGTCCTTAACTTTTTTAACGTAGAGATAGCTCCACAGGTAGCTTGGATGGAATATATCATAAGGGTTACAATATCACCATAATTTCCATCAGACTCCGTAGAGACATGCCAAATACACATAGACTCGATGATGCACTGCAGCCAGCTTGTGTGGCTCAGAATAGCTAGTTATGTGGATCTCTTTTCTATGCCCCATTCACTGACTTCCTATCAGGTTAAAATCTGAATAGCGAAAGGATTTATATCTTATAACTTGGCAAACAATTCAAATACCAGTGTTTTATGTTTTTGTTTGGTTTGGGGTTGGAGTTTTTGTAGTTTGTTCATTACTTCAAAGGGCCAGTTTATCAACATAATACTTCATACACTCTGTTTCATGTGCAAATATCCAAGTCTTTTGTCTCTCCCACAGGACAGCCTAACCCTCCAGGGCAATAATAACAGGGTGAGCTCTGGCCAATATAGCTCAGTTGGTTGGGCATTGTCCCGTGCACCAAAAGGTTGCCTGTTCAATTCCAATCAGGGCACAGACCCAGGTTGCACAGACCCAGTCAGGATGCACACAGGAGGCAACTGATCAATATTTCTCTCTCACATTCATGTTTCTCTCTTGAGTGTGTGTGTTCTCTCTCTATTCTGCTTACTCTCCCTTCCTCTCTCTCTAAAATCAATAAAAAACATTTAAAAAAAAAGAACAGGCAGAGAATACTAAACAACAAGATGACTCCATTGCTTGAATACCACACAGATCATAAGAACATAATAATCTGCCCTATTTTAGTCCATTGTTTTTACCATGAAACAATATTTAATAGAATAATTCAGCATCATTGATATGGAAATGTATAATTTATTAATTAAATTTGTTAATAACACTGACCTGACTTGAGTCAAACTTGAGACAAGGAGGTGCTATTATACTGCATTCTAAAAAAAGCTCTGGAGTTCAATATCTATCACAAGATCTAAAAGCCTTCAACCCGAAGCTAGACCCCACCCCCCAACCACTTACATAAGATAACTGAATGTAAGGAAGAGATCATTGGGCTTATAGGGAATGTGGTGTTCATGGAAAAAGGTACTTCTCCTGGCCTCAAGTCAAGATTACAAGAGGGGCTTCTCTCAGAGATTGTTAAATAGAAATTTTTGGTCCTCCTAGAGGAGCACCTGGCCTTATATTTGAGCATTGGCTATCTGATAAGATTTGCTACCTTTTCCTGTGAATTAAAGAAAAATTATGGTAGGCTAAGACAGAGGGTGGCAATAGAGCAATCAAGACTCTTACCATTGGCGCTAAGGGTGTGTGAATTTCTCACAGGTACGGGGAACACCAGAAAAGAAGCTAATCTTGAGATCATTTTGCTAGCAACCCTCCAGGCAAATGGAGTACAGCATGGGAAGCTATGTCATATACCACTGTGGAGAGAAACTGAGTAGAAGAAATTAGAAGTGCTTGTGCCAGAAAAAATGCTCCATGTCAGAGAAGTGAGCCATAGGGAGGTCTCATGGGGCAGGGCACAGAACTCACACGTACCCTTCCATAAGACAGCAACTCTATCAAGGCCTTTTACATAAAGTGCCCACCATCAGCAGCCTGCCAGAATTACCCAGAGGAGCAACAGAAACCAACAAATGAAAAAATAAAACTATAACCAGTTAAAACAGATGGACTTCCACCTTTCCTTCCTGTCATTCCCAATCGAAACAGTGAAGGTCAGGAAGTGCAGACCATCTTAACCCCCTATGTAAAGACTCTTGAATTGTGATTTTAAGAAGTAATTGGACACGGAAAAGCTTTAGACCATGTATGAGAGAATTTTAAACTTTATGGGCTGAGTTTTTTAATCTGAGAGTGTCCAAAGTTTATGGAATCTGTCTACAACATTCTTAAAAAGTCAAGTAGAGAATTTGATAAATGTAGAATGCACTGGTAGAGCAAAATCAACCTTCTCATGTTTGTGCTCCACCAGCTGGGATCTGTGTCTTAATAAGCAGTGCTATTTAGATGTACATACACAGAAACAAACTGAAACAAAACCTTCTTCCTTTATTTCCTTTTTTCCATCAAAGTCCCCTTCAGTGTTTCTTCCCTGTGACAGGATTCCCTGTTGGGTTATGCTACTCGTCTGGCTAATGTGGCCGATAGTGGCCTCTGTATGAAAGACAGAAAGAGTAGATGGAGTGGCATGTGTGAGTTCTTCACCCTCTCCAATGGCTGTTCTCTGGCATGGAAGAGCAAGTCTTTACTTCCAAATTCATTCGTTGGCATGTTTTTATATGTTGGTAAGTGATTTGGTGTCCTAGGCAGTTTCATCTTGCAAATATGCATTTAATCCTTGGTGAGAACTTTAATTAATTTGCTTCCAAATCTGTGCAAAGGATCTTGTATAATGCTGAAGGAAACACCGCAAAGAACAAAACACATATTTTCTATGGTGAATATAAGTGTTGCTACCTGGTTCATCTGATTTCACTTTCCTTGTACTTAGAGTCCTGTAGGTTTTGTTTATTTTAATGTCTTTTCACCCTCAGATTGTAGTCTACTTATTTTTTACAATATTATTTAAGCTTAAATGCATATTGTTGCAAATTTTACTTCTCATCATTTAACTTCTCAACAAGGACAAGGTCACTAATCTCTTCTTTCACTGAAGTGCCACCCCTAAGCATCAGTACTATTTATTTGCACAGTAATTTAGCTTTCCAAATGTTTAAAGATTAGATCATAGGCTCTGAGAAGTAAATGACACACCAGCTTGAGTGGAACATGGGTGAATTGATAGAAGCTTTGAAACTTCAGTCTTTCCTTTCTCCTCCCACTCTAATCTCTTTTCCCAATAAAATCTATACATCATTCTTGCCTCCTCAGAAAACAAAAACAGTTCCAATTGCTTTGCTGTGTTTTAAATAAAATCCCTCTGTCCATAATTAGGCATATTAGAATTTGAAACAAAGAGAGGAATTTCAGATGAAATGGGGAAGGGGAAGTGGGAAGAGATTAAAACCCGGATCTTACCTATGGAAACAGACAATAAGGTGCTGAAGGCCTGGGGTGGGGCAGGGTGGGAACCAGGTGGAGAGGGACAATGGGGAGAAAACAGGGCACATCTGTAATACTCTCAATAATTAAGATTATTTTTTAACAAATTAAAATATTTTCTGCAGCAATAAAAAAGAGAAAGAATAGTCCAAGTTCACTCTATAAACATATCTGAGGCTAAGAAACTACCAGTGCAATCTTTTTAAAAAAATGTTTGCATTTGTGTCTTTAGGCCAGATATATGCTCCTCCTGCCACCTCATTGGAACCATTTCCTAATTAGTTACATCTGGCTGGTAAGCACATGGATATCACTTGCCTGATTTCTGAAGGTGTTTTGATTGACTTGAAACAAATGTTGAATATGTGGCTGCATGAATATATGTTTTTCACTAACAGGGAATGTGCATCCATAAAACATTTGTAAATATTGTTTTAGAGTAGGCAAACAAATCAACAGAACATTAGAGACTATCTTAAAATCATAAAACTGCCAAAATCACAATGGGTGAAGAAGCATTGCAAACCAACACATGTGGATGAATTATCCAATGGTTTTGGGGAAATTGTACTTTTGACAGATGGATTAAGTTGGACCATCTATTAAGAGAGATATTTAATAGAGATATCATCTACTAAAATAAATGTTATTTAAAAATAAAAGCAGAAAACTGATGTAGATATGATTAACTTATCTGAGAGTAGATAAGCACTTTATAAACATATAAACAAATGAAATACATCATTACAAAATATTGTGAAATTTACCTATGTAGAATATGAAGCAACCTGAAGGACAAAGCCTCAGAAAATTCTAAGAAAATTCAAATTGAAAAAATTAGATGAACAATGACAGATGTTTAATAATATTTCCCAGATTAAAAACTCAACCTCATAAAATACTTTAATTGAAAATGGAGAAAGAATATAAATAGAAAATATATAAAAGATGACATATAAATAGTTAATAAAATAAAATTAAATATTCATGTTAATATCAAGAGGTGCCAATGAAAAGAGAGAAACACTGATTGATAGCTAATTATCCGCATTTTAAGATAACAGTGCTGCCAAGAGTGTAGTGAGAAGGATCTCACACGCAGCTGAGAGCTTATGCCAGGGAAAAACTGGATAAACTCTCTGGAAAATAATTAGACAATGTGGACAAAAATAAGTAAATATATGCTATTTAACCTAAAAGAAATAGAGATGAGAATAAAGTTATATATAGAAGGAAGTTAATAATAGGATACACATAAAAGCAAATATTAGGAAAAAGACTAACTTCACATAATAGAACAATAATTACATAATTTTGAAAGAAATGTAAATATATAGGGATTTACATGTCAACTCATAAAAATTCTAAATCATATTAAAAATCACAAAGGATTTATTTAGGAAAATTTTATTTTCTCCTAGAAACTTCAGTTATTTCTAAATTTTATAATATGTGTGTTTTATAATTTTTTTAAAGTAGTGATTGAGTACTGAATATATTTTTTCAATAGTGTGTAAATCTCATGAAAACACAACATAGCTTTATATCACAGTGAGTTTAGCACTGCTGTCACAGAATTGAGTTAAAATTCAAAGCATCTGTTATAAGCCTAAGGTTTCGAGACAGGCAGACAAACAAGAAATTTTCTTGTCCTTAAAAAGTATTCAGTCTAATGAAGAAACAGACAAGAGAGTCAACTAGGAGAATAAACATGTAAGAAAGTCACAGAAACAGTGCAAATACAAATGAAAATCCAGTAAATTCAGCCTAGAGGAAAGTGTTGGGAAAACTTCCACAAAGGAGTAGAGCTTTGATCTAACTGATTTTTCTTGCTCATTTCTCTTTTCTTCTCCAGGAAAGTAAGAGACAGGGGTTCTTGAAATCAACTGGAGAAAGTGTTGTTTATTTTTACTATCTTAAATATGAAATCTAAGGCCCCTTCCTAATACATAGAGGAGGAAAATACCCCTTGATTAAATCAGAAACTGGGGGAAATGAGGCAAAAAGGCCTGGAGAACTGTGGGTAAAGAAAATGAACTGAAGCAGAAGAAAAAGTAAATTTGGCCTCTCATGAAATTAACTTGGCCAATAGGAATGTATTTTTCTTTCTGGCAATGTTCTGTTGCAAGCATGGATAAAAAGCACACAAAAGACACAGTAATCTGACAACATATGCAGCAATCAAGAGGAATTAGAACATTAGGAAACTGTCACCAGTTGGTTGACTTGGATGAATAAAGAAGAAAAATGTTTATTGGGATGAATTCAGAGTGGAAAGAGCTAAACCTTGGAAAGTGCTGCATACTATCAAATAAATAAGCAACTTTTCTTTCAATTTTCTTTAAGGTCCTTCATTTTTACCTCCATTATTCTATAGTCTTATGAGAGAGCAATGGAATTAGGACATAAAAATCCTGAATAAAATTTTTTTATATTATCATACTTTCAGTGAATATTAGAAATAAACTTAAAATCAAATATCAAAGAAGATGCATACATGTTCCAAGAACTTCTAGAATATCCACTTATACTTTGTCTGAAAAATGTTTGCTAGGCACACAGATGATCATAAAACAGGTGGCAATTTGAGCACATATAAAATTTAATCCAAATATGTGTTTAAAGTTTTTCACCAGTGTGCTCTCAGAATTTCTCTGTGATGTGGTCTCTCCCAAATCAAAGTTTCAGGTGATTTTACAAAACTAGATGTAACCATCTTTTCAGAGAGCTCTTCTTTTCTGTGACATGGGTTTGCCTTTCAAATGTGTCACAAATTCTTTAAAAAAATTTTTTAAGAAATCTAAGGAAGATGGGTTTTTAAACATGAGTCTATAAATGTTTGCTATAGAAAACTACATTTGTTAAAATATTTGTGATATAAAACTGTCTGTTCACCTAAAGTTACACATTGTCTTTTCATAAGAGTTTGTTATCTCCTAACCTGGTAAAGATTAAACCATTCTCTATGGAACATTTCTTCAGTCCTAATGAAATCATCACTATAAAAGATGTACAGATCCTTTAAGAATTAGAAATATTTCAAAACACACTTCTCCTTGAGAAAACTTATTTTACAGTAAAATAAATGAATGAATCTGACAAAAAAAGAAAAAAAAGTATCACAGTCACTTAACCATGACTCACAACCACTTTGCAATTCAAGCCTCCTGCTCTCTCCAGCTCTGTGGCTGCCATCATTTTTGTTGGGATTTATTTATCTTCTGTTATTGAAACTTTGTAGCATTTAGTGGAGGCCTGAGCCAGCAAGGGCAGGCAGAAAGCTTGGCTTCCTCCATTGCCAGGGAAACCCAAGCCTCCCTCCTGCTCTCTGTGGCCACAGCCATCTTGATTGGGTTCATTTGCATATTCTCTACTGATTGGCTGGTGGGTGTGACTGGTGGGCATGGCTTGTAGGTGTAGCAGAGATAAGGTCAATTTGCATATTGCTCTTTTATTAGATAGGATGATCCCTAAGGTCCTCAGAGGCTTTGTCTCATTCAGTCAAGCATGGTTAGCCTCCACAAAGCTTAATGAGCCACTGGCCCATCATGAACTTCTTAAAGTATAGTACTTATCATCTATAAAGATGCTGCTCTTCCCCAGAAATAGCTAATATCTCTGATACTAATGGAAGTTTTCAGTTGGGTATGTTTATAATCAGAGTTAAAAGGTCAGTCTTGATTAATTTTCTAGTAAAGTAATTTATAGCATGTTTGTGTGGTCGTTTTTGGTTGGGGTTTTTTTTCTCCATCAAAATAATCATTTCAATTATTAGGAATAACAAAAAGTAAACAAATTTGAATAAGCTCACACAAAACTGCCAAAGGAAGGGAGGGGAGGATGGGTGGGAAGAGATCAACCAAAAAACTTGTATGCGTATATGCATAACCCATGGACACAGACAATAAGGTGGTGAAGGCCTGGTCAGGGTGGTAAGGGGGAGTGGAGGTGGGCTAGAAGGGGTCAATGGGGGAAAAAGGGGACATATGTAATACCTTCAACAATAAAGATTTTACATAAGTAATAAAGAAATATGTAAATGCCATTTGAGTTGTCTTCGGTTTTGTTTCTCCACCCTGTCCTCTCCATTCTCCAGAGAATTTCCATGAATTATACTGAACAGACTCCTGCACTGGAGCCCTGACTCTTGCTCCTCAGGAGCTTCAGCATAAATTACATTTGTGCAGATTCTTACCATGCTTTACCTGAGAGTAAAGCATGCTGAAGTAGAGATGCAAACAAAAAAGTAGAACAATAACAATAAAGAGCTTAACTACCTAAGGAAATCATAAATTTTGGCAGAATTTTTAATATGTTCCTCCATATTCTTTAATTAACATGACAGTTGACTATAGATATTCATGCTACCATTGACAAATGCAGGTGAAACCCTAGTTTAATGTGAAACATAGAGGTTAATAAGCAAGGCTTATTTGAGAAAACCTCTGGTTTAATTAATCAGAATTGAATAAAAATTGTGAAATAAACTAGTTTGCCTTTGACATTTTCCTCAGCCAAAGAAGGAATTTTCTTCTCCTGCTTGTATCCCTCTTTGATCTACCTTTTTCTACCTTTAAAATGAATTAATTGGCCCAGCCTATGTGGCTCAGTAGTTGAGCATTGCCTCATTCACAAAGAGGTCTCGAGTTTGATTCCTAGTCAGGGTACATGCCTGGGTGGCAGGGTGTGCAGGAGGCAACCAATTGATGTTGCTGTTTCCTCTCATCAATGTTTCTACCTCTTTCTCCCTCTCCTTTCCTCTTTCTCTAAAACAATAAAAACATTTTAAACATAAAATAAATTATGTTTTTATTACTAAAATAGTACACATCTTTTAATATGTTTTTATTGCTTTCAGAAAGGAAGGGAGTGGGGAGAGATAGAAACATCAATAATGAGAGAGAATCATTAATCTGCTGCCTCTGACACACCTCCCACTGGCAGTACATGTCAGGCATTACGTCCATTAGACAGCATTTAACACAGGAAAGTGCTCTGTGTCCCTTTATGTTATCATTTATCAATTACATTGACACATTTATATGACTCACTCTCCTGAAACAGAAGCTTTGAGACTCCATGCCTTAAACTGTGAAGAGGACATACTTGAGGCTCCACTTGTATTTCTTATTAAAATAATCAAAGAAAAAGTACTTATAAATCCACCACCAATAGTTATTATTTATTTTTATATTTTTTTTCTATATTTCTTTCTAATTTTTATTCTATTGCTTCTGGGTCAATTTTTTAGGTTAGAAGATAATTCTAAATCAATATCTATAAGCAAATGCTAGAATTCAAAATGCCCTTGAGCCAAATGAATAAACCTCAAGTGGTAGAAATGAAAGCACATAATAATAATCTGAGTGGCCAAATTATTATGACTACTTCGTTGGGCCGCCTTTTGCCTTCAATATTGTGGAGATTCTTCTTGGCATTGACTCCACAAGATGTTGAAAGGTGATGCAAGGAATCTGACACCTTGGTGATGAATAGCACTGTCCAGGTCTGTGAGATTTGATGGTTGTGGAACCAGCTGCCTGATGGCTCTTTTAACTTCATCCCACAAATGTTCAATTGGATTGAGATCTGGTGATTGTGGGACCACCTAAGCAAGGTAAAGTCTCCCTCATGTTCTTGAAACCACTCCTGCACAATACGAGCACTGTGGCATGGCGCATTGTCTTGTTGGAAGAAGCCATCTCCATTGGGATACGCCATCAGCATGATAGGATGAACTTGATCAGAAATGACACTTAGGTATGTTGTGCTATTCAGACGTTGTTCCACATGAATTAAAGGGTCCAAATCATGCCAGGAAAACATGCCCCAAACCATAACACTGCTCCCATCAGCTTGAAGCATTGTACTCATGCATGTGGGGTGTATGCTTTCATGCTGTTTCTGCAAAATTCTCACTCTGCCATCTGCATGATGCACTGGAAACATGATTCATTGGACCATGTGACTTTTTTGCTCGACTGCCCAATTCTTGTGTTCCTGTGCGAACTGGAGATGTTTTATCTTGGTAACTACAGACAGCAAAGGTGTCCGAACAGGCCTTTGTCTTCCATATCCCATACAATGCAGTAGACGACTAATTTTCCTGCAAACATCAGGTGTTCATAATAATCTGGCCACTCAGTATAAGGAAAGATATTTCAGAAAGCCAGAGAATTTACTGTGGCTACTGAAATTGTGGCACCCACTACTCTACTTTCTCTGCTGTTGAGATAAAGAACCAACGTTCTTGATATAAGAGAAAAGGAGGAAGGTAAGAATCATGGAATATTAAATGTGAATTGGAAATATAAGTATGACCTTAATATTTTTTAATGTTTTGTACCTCTAGTCACTAAATATCCATAGAAACAATTACATCTCTGTAGCAATGAGCACATTTGTTCCCAGATCGTGTGGTCTACACACCATTCTCCGCCGAAAGAAACCAGAGAAACTGGGAGAAATGCTAGTCCAGGTTTGAGTCAGGGAAAATACAAAGTGAACTTGAGAGATCTTGTTGCGCCAGAAGGAAATATAAGTTCTCAGAAAACAGTGGTGTTGAATTAGTTTCCTGTTGCTACAAAACAAATGACTCACAGACTTGGGAGCTTAAAACAACAAACAACTATTATATCCCGGTTCTCTGGGTCAGAAACGTGAGGGTGGCTTAGCTGGGTCCTCAGGGTCTCGCACAAGACTGCAGTGAAGTTGTCATCCTGGCTGCAGTCCTTTCGGCTCGTCTGGGAGAGGAGCCATTTCTAAACTCACTTTATGTGGCTGTTGACAACATTTGTTTCCTCATGGGCTGTTATACTGAAATCTTAAGTTCTTTACTGGCTGTTGATCAAAGGGGTCGCTCAATTTCTAGCCATGTGGGCTTCCTTATAGGGAAGCTGACAACATTGTGTCTGGCTTCCATTAGCATTAGCTAGCAATAGAATAAGAGAGGATGAGCAGGACAGAGAACGGGCGTTTCATAACCTCATCTCAGACAGGACATACCGTCACTTTGCTCTACCCTAGTTGTTAGAAGTGTGCCACTGAATCCAGCCCACATTCAAGGGGAGGGTTATATAAGGACATGAATATTAGGATGCAGAGATTATTGGGAGCAATTCTAGTGAGTGCCAATTGCACAGATTGTGTCAAAGATCAAAGGAACAAGTGCCTTTTTAAAATACCAATTCTGGTGGCCCGCACCTGAACAAATCACTACTGATATGGGACAACCATATATTCTTTCCCTCCTGACATAATGTGATACAAAGTATGGATCATCTCCTATGAATTCTTCTTGCCATAAATGTTTTTAAAATCGAGTCAAACCTTTATATCACACGTCCAAATTACAGTAAATACAATATTTAGAGAAACAAATTAAATGATACCAAGAGGAAGCAACTTAATCAGACAAATCTAGAATGTGTGAGACTTCTAGGAGGAAATTACCCTGGACTCCTCAGAAGTCAATGTCATGGGGTAAAATTAAAAAAAAAAAAAAAAAGGAAGAAAGAAAAGAATGGAGATCTGTTCTAGATGAAACTGAAGAGAGATCAAACCAAATGCAATGCGTGAACCCTGATTGTATTGTGCATAGGAAAAAAATAACTTGTTCAGGTCTCTAGGAAATGCTATCCAAAGAAGGATACTTAGTGCTCAGCTATAAAATAGGGTTTATTCAGTGAAAGGTTTAAAGAGGAGAAACAGCAGAGTACATGCATTTCCCATAACTCGTAATCTCACAATTGGTGTTGTGCACAAATGACCTTGTAAGTGCCTGGCCAGTGTTTCAGTAGAGAGAGGTCCTTCCCTACTGGTGAGCATTATGTACTTATAGGGGCAGGAGGGGCAGGCCTGACCTGTGCAACCACACCACACTGCAAGCTCCCAGAGTGAGGAGAAGGTCTCATTAACGGTTCGGAGCCTCCAGAGTCCCGCACCTGGCGTCGGCCCTGTTTCCCAATGAACAAACTCTGATTTGCTGAGACAGTTTCTGCTGAGCTACTCAGAAGGACCCCCAAGAGCAGAGGGCAGATCTCGTGGGGGACGATTTGAGAAATGTTTAAATGATCTGAGTATTAAATAAAATTATTGGATTCCTGCAATGTTTCTTAAGTATGATAATGGTTTTGTGGTTAAGTATGAGAAAATCCTTCCCACTCAGGAGGTGGATGGATTCCAAAGTATGCAGAGGTAAATGGCATTGTGTCTGCAACTTATTTTCAAATAGGTTTTTTAAGAAGCGGGTGTCGGCAGAAAGAGACAGAGAAATAAGGTGACGAAAGGTTAGCACCCTCAGATTCCAGGTGAAGGGCATGGGAGTCTTCATTGTGCTTTTGTTTAAACTTCTCTGCAATTATAAAATCCTCAGAATAAAAAGTTGGGGGCATGAAGGGTTTTTGAACTCTTCAGCAAAATAGAAGTAAATTTACAAACAATATGAACACATGCTTCTAGTTCTTTTCTAAATTAAAAAATTAATAACGGAGATGCAGAAGCTAGATTGCTGGCTGCAAATAAGTGACCTTTGGAAACCAGATTAAATTATTCAGGACAAGTTTGTGCCCAGAACACTGAAATGAGGGCCTGGCGAACAATGTGCTCATGAGAAAATCGTATCTAGGTCATCGTGAATCTCTTGCTCTTTTCCTTTTGAAATTCACCCATTATACTGTGATGCTGATCCAGCAAAATTTGAGGCAAAATCTGCTGTCACTTAAAAGTATTTATTTAAACCGTAATAATGTTTATTCCTTTCACAAAGCATCTCCTACTTTCTACTTTTTGCATAGCCATCATTTGTTACACTAAGCCTTTTCGTTAAATAGCATCAGATATGCGTCCACATAACAGATTAAGGGACTAAAAGAATGTCTCAGTCATTGCTGTTCTCTGGCTTTCTATGCATGTTCATGTAGAACCTGTGATTAAGACAGATTTCATTGTCCTAAGTTCCCCACCATCGCCTTCTTCTCCCTATTGCCCAATAAACATTTGTTTCATTTGAATATTATAGCTGCTGAAAAATAATCATTTCCCCCTCATTCTTTCTCCAATATTATTGTGGGATTCCCATTTACCTCTAAAAAAGGAAGGTAGTCCCAGAAACAAATCTAATTATATATGTGAAATTCATTACAGTGGTATTAGATGCCAGAGTAAGATGCCTACATTTATTTCTTCGCAGTGAGAATTTTAATAAATCTGAGATCTGGGAAAAGGGAAATAGTTAAACAGTTAATCAGCATACATAGCCTTCAGAGAATCACAGTGTTAGCTTCTCATGTCAGCTGACATGGGAGACAAACATGGATTTGTTTAGACTATTTTGATATAGCACTCTAAAATTAACAAAATGAATTTTATACATTAACATATATAACAGCTTTAATTAAAGCGTGTGAAATTAGGCCCTGGCTGGTAGCTCAGTCGGTTAGAGTACCATCCTGATATGCTAAGATTGTGGGTTCAATCCCCAGTGAGAGCACATATAAGAATCAACCAATGAACACATAAATAAGTGGAACAATCAAAATTGATGTCTCTCTCTCTCTCCCTCTCTCTCTCTCTCCTTCCTGTCTCTCTCTAAAATCAATTTTAAAAAATAAAATGGTACAAAGTTAAAATTTTCTTAAGCTAGAGAATATGGTGATATTGCAGATACCTATTTTGGTCATGTTTTTTACACGAACTATTCAAACTTGTGCATGTTTTTTAACATCTGCATTTGAGTTCCCTAATATGTAAAATGTATAGCATTTCATTGTGTTATTGGAAAGAATAAAAAGACAAAAGTATATAAAATGTTTGGTACAGAGCAAACCCTCAACAAATGCTATTTTCTACTAAATTACTCTCCCAAAATGATTTACCAATATTGTATCTTTCTTTTGTTTCAATTTTTTTAATGCTCACCCAAGGATATGTTTATGATTGGGGAGAGAGAGAGAGAGAAAGAGAAAGAGAGAGAGAGAGAGAGAGAGAGAGAGAGAAAGACCCATCTCTTGCCTTCCATATGTACCCCAAACTGTGATCAAACCCACAACCCGGGAAAGTGCCCTGACTGAGATTGGAAACCAAAACCTTTTGGTTTACAGGATGACACTCCAACCAACTGCACCATCCAGCCAGGGCTGTGCCTTTCTTTATAAAAATGGTATCTTAATAATTGTGGTGAACAATCAATTTTTCAATCACATCTATAATTAAAGTTGACTTCCAAAATTAAGCCCAGTCACAAACATGGCTGACTCTTTTTGTTTGTTTGTTTTTAAAAAAAAAAAAAAATCAGAAGATTTTGATTAAGATGATCTTTTAGGTAATAGGATTCTAATAGTTTTTTTTTTTCTAAAGGAGATTGTCTTTTTATCTATAACGAGCATTAACACATAGTTTATGTAAACCTGGCACCACAGCATTCATCTGATTAAAATTTCAGGATTTTAAAATTATTATTGCTCAAATAACTGTTTATATCACAATTTAATGGAAACAACAGCAAGATTATGAAACTTGGTAAAGTTCATTGTGGGAAAATGAAGAGATCACCTCCAAAGTCTAATCAAACCGGAGTCCCACCTTAGAGATAAGCCAAGCAAAAGGCTCTCGTAGGCCCTGGTCCTTCTGTCTCATCACATTAATCAAGGACTCACGTCACTAGGTCTGAGACCTTTTTTAATCCCACATCCAATATGTCTCAATATAGACTAGACTCTATTCCTCAAAAAAGACTCTTAAGCTTCATCCCAGGTCCTGAGGTGGTATTATATTTTATTTCAGTACTCTTTCTCAGCGTTTTTTAAAACACTGTGTTCAAACAATATCCAAAACGACCGCTATTATAAACTGATGTAGGAGCAGTGGCCCTGGTATCTCTCCGCTCTTGGTCTTGCTGCTTCCCACAGTATTGTTAATCTCTTGAATCTATGGTTTAAGATTGTTCTTACATGATGGGATTAAAAATAAATTCAATTTGGAGATAGATGAGAGATGCAAAATGAAATTAAAAGTGTTCCTTGTAAGGCTGTGTGTCTCATATTCCCGGGTGCTCTGACATCGATGACATGAGCTGAGCATATAGCTGGAGTGTTAACTGCCTCACAGCTACCAACCTCAGAAGCGTATGCAAAAGAAAGACAGGAAGCGGTGCTTTGAAAACCACGTATTTCTCCTTAAGGAAGCAGTCTTTTTTTTTTTTTTTTTTTAATAGAGAATAGGTGGAGGGAGTCAAATAAAATAAAAATTTGGGTTCAAATTTAAACCCATAAATTTGCCTATTTGAATTGCTGCTTTCTTTCCAAAGGCATTTAAAACAAGTTATTTTTCCTATTGACCACAAGCTAATTCCAGCTTTCTTAAAAAGGGACGCTGCTAAGGCTGAGAGAAAACGGGTATGTGGCTCCCCCCAGTGGCCACGGAGAATGTCAGCACAGTTCAGCGATAAAGGGGGAAATTGCTGCTTTGAATTATTGCCAGGAAAGGCCCATTGTCCAACCTTCTTCACCACCTGGTAACAGCTGGTGTGTGTGTATGTAAAGATGAGATGAAAAACGAATAGAGGTCAAATCCAGGAGGACTTCCCTTGTATATAAAATCAATTTAAAGTAACAAAAGTACCAAGATAAAATTTCCAAGAACTTCTGAAGCTTGAAAAACATGGCTAATCTTTACAAAAAAAGAGACGGCAAGGGAGAAGATAGGAGCAAGACCTCACTCCACATAGCATTTTATTAAGTTTCAAATTTAGAAAGGGAGAAGAAAAACTGTAACATCAGGCTAATACCAGAATATCCCCAAGCTGACAATTAATTTTAAATGGAAATTGGCACAGTAAAAAAAATTAATGTATTTCAGCCGAGAGGCTTCAATGTCAGCGACTCCCCGAGGCTCCAGGTAGGCTCTTGGGAATTCACAGCATCAGGATTCCTGGGCCTTGGCCCAGATTCCTACCAGGTCCCACATTGAACATCGCCTTTGTTCTCTTGAGGGCCGAACCCTCAGAACAGCCTCTAAATTCAAAGCACAGCTCCTGAGAGGGAAACGGTTATAACAAAGATGGAATGCCATATATGCTTTTCAAATTTATAAATCTTTATATTCACCAGTGCCAGTCAGCTCACAAGCACTATGCACAAACAATTCACCATCCCGGGGTACTACTCAGGCAAGAGCTGAGTGGGAGACTGTGCTAACCCCTTCCTACTGACAAGCCTGACTCAATTCTGACACCTAATCCCACCTCTGAAACAAGTCTCCTTAATGCAATAAACCCCTCCTTACCTTTTCCTTTTCTGATTTTTTTCTTCCTCTGTTTTTTTTGTTTGTTTGTTTGTTTGTTTGTTTGCTGGCTTGCTTCTTTGTTTGTTTTATTTTGCTTTGTTTTGCCTTCACTTGTCCTTGTTACCTCTACCGGGTCACTATCCCCTAATCCAAATACTGTTCTGTTCTAGGTTCAGAGCTTGATTCCTTTCTCTGGACTTTTATTTCCCTTGATCTTCTTCTAATGATCTTTCCTCAGCTTCCTGTTATTACTAGCATGTGAAGCAAACTGTTAAGGGGTCAAGTCCTGCGGGGGCTCTACCATAAAGCATTATGGATGGAGTCGTGAAGCTTAGCCCCACCACGAGCCTCAGACTATAATGTGGCCAAGCAAGCCTCCAGCTTACAGGCTGTGAAGGTGCCTCTCTGAATTTTTCAGATACTGAAACTGAGGCAGAGAGCACTGTTCAGTGTCGTGCTGCCTGACAATTACCTGGAATTTGCAGCTTCTTTAGATAATTAACTGGAATTTGCAGCTTCTTATACCCTTGTGTGTAAGGAAGGGCTGGTGTTTATAAACAACATAGAAACACAGAAAGTTTTGAGGTTTCCATACCCTTTGAGCACCGTCACTTACATACAAAGCCAGCTGACAACATCCATACTTCAATTCCAGTGTTAGGAACAATCCACTTTTTAATTATAACTATTTTGCCTTCACATTCTTCTTATCTTTTCTACAATATGAATAATTAGTCCTTTCTTGACCAATATTTCTTCCTTGGTTAATGAAAACAAACGGAGTTCTCATCTGAAGGCATAGTGTTCTCACCTGCCAGCTGTCAATAACACGGCATCTGCGGAAAACCAGCCTTCTCATCGTTTTTTATGTATTGTTTTGCCTAGGAAGGTTAATTGCAGTTCTGCTTCCATAGCTTCCTCACTGCTATAGAGTTAACCATGGGTTTGCTGTGCTGAGAAAGGTTTATCAAAGGTCTGGAATGCAAAACAATGGCAGCAATAAATACTAATTAGACCCAGGCCCTCTGCTCCACTGCCTTCACCCGTTAGGGTGACAACCACCAGCTTGTGATTTCAGGGAAACTGGACTCCCCTAGAACCCCTGAGCGGGCCAGCTCAGAGAGACCTGCTTCCAAAATGGCTTTTGGATCACACGTTCTTCTTCTTGATTGAGATGGCAACATGGAGGTGCTAGTGAGCAGCACCTCTGCTGGCTACCTTCTAGAAACAGCTTCTCTTAAGGGTTTCCAATTACATTGGGCCTTAATTAACCAATTAAGAGTATACATGACATGTGAATCTGCCAACTACAGTTATTTTGTCATAGGCTAATAATTTGCGAAATTGAAACGGTAATTTGAATGTAGGACAAAGAACATCCAAATCTAAATAAAAATTGCATATGCTTTCCAGTTTGGGCAGAAATATGTGTATTACATCTGTCTTTTATATTTCCTTTTTTTTAATTCTTTGCTTTCTAACATATGAAATTTTCCATCCCAAAAAATAAAAATAAAAAAATGTAGAGGTATATGAACTACAAATCAGGAAAATTGGATGTTCTTTAAAACATTCAGCTACTGAGGTAAACAGAAAATAGCTAGTAATTTAACAAAATCATTGAAAACCATCACAAATACCAGCTACAGTGACCTCTATTGCTCTTATGGCTAAACAATGAATAGTTAAAACAGCTGCTTGCCCTTATTCATTGTGGTTAACAAATATCAACTCAATTTGTAATTTCTGAACGCAAAAATGATCTCACTGGCAAGTCTGGCTTCACTATGGAAAGAAGATCTATATATATATAAATCTAATAGGCAAAGTGTCCCCTCGGGAGTTCAACTGGGAGACCAGGAGTTCGATCGCTCACTATGACATGCACTGACCACCAGGGGGTGACACAGAGCAAAGGAAGGCCTGACCAGCCGCAAGGAAGGCACTGATTGGCCCTGATCACTGACCAGGCCTAAGGACCCTACCCATGCACAAATTTCATGCACCGGGCCTCTGGTATAACAATAAAATTAAAGAATCTTTCAACATTGACATCTTAACAACCTAATGAAATCTTTTTCATTTTTGTCTTTAAATTTCCAGTCATTTTTCACATGAATACATATTAATATAGTCATCGTTATGTATTTTGTCCCCAATAGTATAATCATCAATTCTTTTGTAATTTTAGGGGAAAAAATATTTTTTCTTGACCCTTAACTTTAAAAATCACAAATTAAAACAGAGACATCAAATCACTAGAAAAGTATCAGCTGCTGAAATTATACTTAAGTGATTTTACAAAGGAGATTATGAAACATCAAAATCAGGTAGTTAGAGTATATACCTATTGGGAAACTTGTAAGTGGCAGGAGGCCTGGAATTCATCTGTCAGATTCTGCTTACCTGCAAGAATGACCGAGCAAGCAATCTGCTGCAGGGTTGCCCTGAGCTGAACCTGACCTGGAAAACAGTACTGGTTTAATTATAAGATGCACAGAGTTATTTTAGCTATGCCAAATCTAGTATAAACTCTTATAATAATCCACTAGAAGCCCAATGCACTAGCACATATATTATGAAATATTGAATTTTCATCCTATTCAATTCTGCTACTGTTATAAATGAAGATCTTTAGGTAAATTAGAAAAATAATTAACATTCAACTAGAATTAGGACTTATTTTTATACCTATCTGTTTTAAACTATCTCTCATTTGGTGGTCAAGTCACTGGACCAAGTTTTTTTTTATTCAAGTTTATGGAAATTAAAAAATAAGGGAGAAATTTGTATGCAGGTAGATGAGGGGAGTTTTTAAAGAGCACATAAACTGAAGATAAGTTCAATTCTCTTTAATAAAGGGATTTAGAAATTGACACATTGAATTGCAAAGAAAATAAGCCTCAAAAGTTAGAGGAAGACTAGCTTTCCTCTTTCTCTCTTTTAAGTTGACAATATCAGAATGATGTAAAAGCTAAGCAAATCAGCAACAACAATGAGAAGAAAAAGAAACAGGGATTATATGGGGACAGTACAGTTACAAGTGATTCCCAAAGGATTGACTGCAATGTATACAGGCCAGGAAAGTAGCCACTGGGCTCATGATGAGACCATAGGCTGCAGGTCGGAAATGGACCAGACATTCCCCATGTCTTCAGCTGCCTCAAGAGGAAGGAATAGCATTCAAAATATTGTGCTATTGGAGTCCTTGGGAGTTTGCAGCTTCTTATTTGCTGCTTCTTAAATTATCTATTAACTTAGGCTTGTCATAATCAACTCTTTCTTAATAAACATGTGACAAGAATTCAAAAATAGAAAGTCAGATAAAATCTGTTAACAGGCTCAAAAATGCTGATAAGTTTGCGCTAAGATGATATTTCTGATCTAAGAGGTCTTAAGGTCTTCAAGAAACTGATAAAAGAGTAACAATTTTGTACAATTTTTCCTTTTTCCTAAAAGGTATGAAATTTTTAATCCTTACACATAGTATAGCCTTCCATTTCTTTGTTTCATCTTCAATGTCTTTATTCAATGTCATAGTTTTCAGAGTACAGGTGTTCCCCATCCTTGGTTAAATTTATTCCTAGATAATTTATATTCTTAGATGCAATTATAAATGAGATTGCTTTCTTAATTTCCCTTTCGGATAGTTTGTTATTGGTGTATAAAAATGCAATCAATTTCCAAATGTTAATTTTGTGTCCTGCTATTTTACTGAATTCCCTTACTAGTTCTAATAGTCTTTTGGTGAAATCATTAGGGTTCTCTATCTACAGTGTCACGTCATCAGCAAATCATGACGGTGTTGCTTCTTCCTTCCCAATTTAGACGCCTTTTTATTTCCTTTTCTTGTCTGATTGTTGTGGCCAAGACTTCCAATATTATGCTAAATAAAAATGGTAAAGGTGGATGCTTTGTCTTGTTCCCGACCTTACAGAAAAAGCTTTCAACTTTTTATTGTTGAGTATAATGTTAACTACAGCTTTGTTACAAATGGCTTTATTATGTTGAGGTATGTATTTTTTCTAACCTCACATTGCTGAGGTTTTCATTACACAGAGATGTTAGGTTTTGTCAAATATTTTTCTGCATCTACTGATATAATCATATAATTTATATTCTTCATTTTGTTTATATGGTACATCACAGTAATGGATGGTAGATATTTAACCAACCCCACATCTTAGGAATAAGTCCCACTTGAACATGATATATAATCTTTTTAATGTATTGCTGAATTTGGTTTGCTCAAGTTTGTTGAGGATTTTTACATCTACATTTATCAAGGATATGGGCTTACAAATTTGTAGTGTCTTTGTCTGGTTTTGATAATAGGGTAATGCTGGCCTCGTCAAATGAGTTTGGGAGACTTCCTCAGCTTTTGTAATAGGTTGAGAAGAATAGGTATTAATTCTTTGAATTTTTGATAAAATTCACCTGAAAAGCCATCTGGTCCAGGAATTTTGTGTTGGGTGTTTTTTTTTGTTGTTGTTGTTTTGTTTTTTTGATTACTGATTCAATTTTGTTATTAGTGATCAGTCTGTTCCACTGCCTGATTCAGCCTTGGAAGAGTATTATTTCTAGGATATCCATTTCTTCCCATTTGTCCAATGTAATGCCACATAACTGTTCACAGTATACTTTTATAATCCTTTGTATTTCTGTGGTTTCAGTTGTTACTTTCCCTCTTCCATGTCTGCTTTTATTTATTTGGGTCCCCTCCTCTTTTTTTCTTGGAGTTTGGCTCAAGTTTTTTGTTGTTGTTTTTTTTTTTCCTTTTCAAAGTGAGCTGATTTTTTGTATGTTATTTTTAAACTCTGTTTTATTTATTTCAACTCCGATATTTATTATTTCATTAGAGGAGTTTAAATGCAAAATTTGTGCATTTGGTAGAGGTCTCTTAGCCTGGCCTGTGCCCTTTGGCAGTCCGGGATCCCTGGGGGGATGTCTGACTGATGGGTTAGGCCCACTAAGCCTTTAGTTAGACATCCTTAGCACTGCCATGGGGGCAGGAGAGGCTCCCACCACTGCCACTGTGCTCACCATCCATAAGCCCAGCTTCTGGCTGAGTGGTGCTTTCTCTTTGGGAGCACATGACCACCAGGGGGCAGTTTCTGCATTGAGTGTCTGCCCCCTGGTGGTCAGTGCACATCATAGTGACTGGTCATTCTATCATTCGGTCATTTGCATATTAACATTTTATTATATAGGATTCCTTCTACTCACTTTAGACTTTGTTCTCTTTTTACTTTTTTTTCCTACTTCCTTTAGGTGTAAGTTTAGATTGTTGGAGTTTTTTTTCTGTGTGTGTGTGTGTGTGTGTGTGTATTTATCTTGTGTGTGTGTGTGTGTGTGTGTGTGTGTGTGTGTGTGTGTATTTTAGGTAGACCTGTATTGCTCTAAATTTTCCTTTTACAGCTGCTTTTGCTGTATCCTTAGATTTGGAGTCATTGTGTCTTCATTTTTATTTCTCTCAAGGTACCTTTGGTTTCTTGCTTAACCTCATTATTAACCCATTCATTTTTTACTAGCATGTTATTTAGCCTCCTTGTGTTTCTGTGTTTTGCAGGGTTTTTGTTCTTGTCATTAATTCCTAGCTGCACATCATTATGATCAGAAAAGATGCTTGATAAGATTGCAATCTCCTTTAATTTTTAATACTTGTTTTGTAGCATGACATGTGGTTTAGCCTGAAAAATGTTCCATGTGCACTTGAAAAGAATGTATATTCTGCTCCTTTTGGGGAACTGTTTTAGCAGGACTTCAGTGCTAGTTGGGTCTGTCCTTCGAGTATGGTTTGTGGGGCCATTTGGGTGGTGCTCTGGTATTTCCTGAAGCCAGCCACTGGTTGCTTTGGTTATTGAGCCTCTTGGCAGTGACTCCTGTGCAGCTGCCACCGGTGCCAGGCCTGGAGCCCTTCGGTAGGAGCTACAAAGTAATCTGTGGTTGGTTGGTGCTTGTGTTTGGCTTAGATGTGCTCAAAAGAAGCTGTGCTGCAAACCAAGGTCAACTGCCATTTATGCTAGGCTAGGGACACTTTACTGGGCACCACAGAGTAAGCTGATGCCAAGCCACCACTTGGGCAGGTTTTGAGGCTTCTTAGTTGAGGCTTCATTTCTGGCCAAGACTGGCCACCACCAATTATTACAGGTGTGTGGCCACCTGATGGGTGTCACCATGCAAGTTAAGACCAATTACCACTTGTCCTCCTGGGCTTGGGACCACCAGGCGTCCAAAACGGAAACCATCCCCACACACCACGATGTTTTTAACTTAATTTAAAAAAATCAATTTGCAATGAATGTTATAAAAACAAATATAGTACTCACAATTCAGGTGATCTTGAATATTTCCAGCTGAAAATACTCACGAAAAATGATTTTAAAGTTGGTCAGGGCTGCCACCGGTTTGGCTCAGTGGATAGAGCATCGGCCTGCGGACTGAAAGGTCGGAGGTTCGATTCCAGTCAAGGGCATGTACCTTGGCTCTGGGCACATCCCCAGTACAGGGTGTGCAAGGGGCAGCTGATCGATGTTTCTGACTTTCTATCCCTCTCCCTTCCTCTCTGTGAAAAATCAATAAAATATATTTTTTAAAAAAAAAGAAAAAGAGATTTTTTTTTTAATAGGCATGCGCAACGTGTGGGAAAGGTCCATCGCTTGCACCTACAGACGCTGATGGCGTACAATGGGTTAAAAAAAAGAAAGAAAAGAAAAGAAAACCAGCTACAAGGCATGTCATGGTTCTTGTTTGCTTGTTTTGGGTTGTGCCCTTAAGAGATTTGGGGAAGTCTGAGCCAAGGCAGGCCACAGTGTAGAGGAGCCGCAGGGAGAAGCTCAGCCTGAGCAGCAGAGTTGGGTGCGGCAGGGTCTCCGGAAAGGATCAGGGTGGAGCAAAGGATGTTAGCCAGGGAAACAGAAAGCTCAGACTTGGTGCTGGTCTGTGCAAAGCCAGCTGGGTGTAAGGAGAGTTCCACAAAGAAAGAGTGGGGCCTGCCGTGGCTTCTGTCAGGAGAGAGAGTTGCACTGACCCTGTTCATCCACCGCTCACCCTGGAGTTAATTTGGTGCCTCTCCCTGTGTCCCTGGCACAATCTGAACTGTTGCCCCTGCGCTGGGCCTTAGAGCAAGTGAACCTGCGATTTAGTGAGTCTGTGCACAGGCCTACTAAGAGGATCACCTCCGTTTCTCTCTCAGGTGTCTTCCCCGCTGGTTTTCACTGCCAGATGTTAGCACTGGGGACCCATGCTGAGGAGCCTAGAGTGCAGATGGACTTCTCATCCGTCACTGGGAACCTCCACAGCCAAGATCTTCCTCCTGAGTCTTGTTTGCCACATTGTGTCTACCCAACCTAACCATTCCACTTCTCCACCCCTTCTAGCAGACTCAGTTTGGCTTCTGCTTTAGAGTCTTAGTTATTTGAAGTCTGTTCAGCTAGTTTTCGGCTGGTTTTCAGTTATGGTTGTTCTATAATTTAGTTGTAATTTTCATGTGGTTGTGGGAGAAGATGAGCACGGAAGTTTCCTTTCTCTGCCATCTGGACCAGAAGTCTCTGTAGTCATGTGTTTTTCTTTTGCCTGAACAAAGAACTAGCAGTGGAATTGTGGGTCCTGTAATAGTACATAATTAACTTTATATAAAACTGTCAAGCCCTAACTGGTTTGGCTCAGTGGATAGAGCATTGGCCTACGGACTGAAGGGTCCCAGGTTCGATTCCAGTCAAGGGCATGTACCTTGGTTGTGGGGCACATCCCCAGTGGGGAGTGTGTAGGAGGCGACTGAGCGATGTTTCTCTCTCATCGATATTTCTAACTCTGTATCCCTCTCCCAGCCTCTCTGTAAAAAATCAATAAAATATATATTTAATAAAACTGTCAAACTGTTTTCCAAATGGTTGTGTCATGTTATTTTTCTACTAGTAATTTATAAGAGTTCTATTTGCTTTTGCTTTTCATCCTTGCTAACACTTGGTATTGCCAGTCTTTACTTTTCCATTCTTATAGGGGTAAGAGTGGTATTGCATTGTGGTTTTAAGTTTGTATTTTTATATTGACTAGTGATTTTGAACATCTTTTCATGTATGTTTTTGGCCATTTATAAACCTTTTTTTGTTAAAGTGTCTATTAAAATTTTTGTCAACCTTTTAAACCCTTAATAAATTATCTGACCTATTCTGAATATCTGAGACAAAACCCAGGAAATCATCTCCATTAATGGCAGTTCCACACTAAGATTCTCCTCAACCACATTTAACTAAAATTTAATACCTGAGGCACCTGAAGCAACACAGTGGGATAAAGAACACAGAAAATATTGATAAATGAATCCAAAACAAAGCTGAAGCAGGAAACAAGAGACAACATAGTTGGTCAGGAGGATCAGAAAAGAGTCAGCCTTTAAAAATTGGTCAAGGAAAAATTTCATAACAGACTGAACAGTGAGTGTAAGGTAAAGCTCTTTTATGTGGTACTGAGTGTTTTTGTGGAGTCAGAAATGGAATCTTAAGGAAGTCAAAAATGATTGGATAAGTATAAAAATTACACCTTTATAATCTTCCATTTGTTGTATATTTTACTACTTTAACAAGTTTTTGCTGATTTTTTATCCTAATTGAATAAGTTCCGGAGATGTGGCTTTCATTGTTTGATATGTTTGCGATTAATACCTTCTAATCTTGGCAAAGTGTTTTTTATCATTCTGCATCGCGGTTTCCCCAAAATTATATATAAACATCTGGAGTTATAGTTATCCCTAATCTTTTGCATGCATAAGAACAAATAAACAACAAAACAATTTGTCTTAATACCATGAGTCCCAGAAATATTTACAGAAACTCGAATGCTTAAGAGTGTTCCCAGTCATGCTTGATGTGTGGTCTAACCTGAGAGACTTTAAGAAAAAAATGCTTTCTGTACAAAAATTGAATAATGTGTTTGAAGTGAAAGATGCACTATTTAAGAATCCCACCTGAGTCTTAGCTGGTTCGGCACAATGGATAGAGCATTGGCCTGCGGACTGGAAGGTCCCGATTTTGATTCCAGTCAAGGGCATGCACCTTAGTTGCAGGCTCCTTTCTGGCCTGGGCCCTAGTTGAGATGCGTGCAGAAGCCAACCAATCAATGTGTTTCTCTCATATGGATATTTCTCTCTGTCTTTCCCTTTCTCTTCCATCTCTCTAAAACCCAATGGAAAAATATCCTCAGATGAGGATTAAAAAAAAAAAAAAGAATCCCACCTGAGTGTGCTTGCCTTTAGTAGCGTCACATGAGGAAAGCAGAGGCATGATCACAATGGTCTGGCTTCCTGGTAGTCCTGCTTTCTTCTATGTCTTTGAATCCCATTCCTATTAGCCTTCCTCAAAGAAATCACAGTGATTTAGGAAATGTAGAGGATATACCTTTAAACCCTACTCGTACATGCTTCTTAGCTATGTTAGAAGAGCATATCAACTCCCATCTCCAACCTTTCTAGGGGAAAGATTACCATAGGGTCTCTGTTTTAGCAAAGGCATATGGAAGGCCCACTATGGACAAAGCAGCAGCAAGCAAGAATCACCTTGGTTTTCTGCAATGTCATTTTTCCTTAAGTGCAAACATGCTAGTACCATTGGTTGGCATAAGAGTAAAAAGAATATCTTCCTTGATATTTTCACTTACATTGTTGTGTTACAAAAATTTTTATTAGACCATATATATTTTCATTATCGTTTAGGAAAAAAAGGAAAGGCTTAACTTACTCCCATTTCTATATAAAGTAGTCAACAAAAAAATAGATACCTTAAAATAAGATTTAAAATAGAATTCAACTGTGCATTAAAAATAAATGAAAATAAAAATGGATAGCATGCAATTATAGCATCAAAATTAATCAACATAGAGTAATTAATTTTTGCTACATGTAAGTCTTCAAATGTAGTCAACTTCACCTCACAGAAAAAGAATAAAGGGCTATCAGTACATAGGCAATTTAGAGAAGAAGAAACCCAAATGGTTAACAAGAAAATGAAGAGATGCTCAAGCTCATCATTAATCAGAGAAATGCAAATTAAAACCTCATCAAAATCTAAGTCTAGCCCTAACCTGTTTGACTCAATGGATAGAGCATCGGCCTGCAGACTGAACAGTCCCAGGTTCGATTCCAGTCAAGGGCATGTACCTGGGTTGTGGGCACACCCTCACTAAGAGGTGTGCAGGAGGCAGCTGATTGATGTTTCTCTCTCATTGATGTTTCTAACTCTCTATCCCTCTCCCTTCCTCTCTGTAAAAAAATCAATAAAATATATTTTTAAAATTTTTTTTCAGTCTATATCCTATACAGTAGCAAAAATCATAAAGCAATAGAAACCAAGTATTGGTGGAATATGGTGATATAGGGAGACGTGGTCAGTGCTGGTGGGAGTCATTCACCACCCTTACAAAGCATGCACTAGAAGTAACCAACTGAGTCAGTTTTTTTCTGAGTATCTGTCTCATTGAAATTCCAACAGATCTACAGGTGGAAAAGTAAGTTCAATATCATGGTGCTGGTGGTGATAGGAAGTAAAGGCAATTTGAATTTCCTTCCTTGTTTGAATGGATAGGTACAATGTGCTGAACATTACAAAGCACTGTGTAGTAGTTAGAAAGAATACAGCAGTTAGAATAATGTGGGGGGAAGGGGGATGTGCAAAAAAGAATGATAGGCTTCCGGTCAAGACAGTGGAGTAGGTAAATACAGAACTTGCATCTTCCCACAACCACATCAAAATTACAACTAAACTACAGAACAGCAATCTTCAGACCACCTGAAATCTAGCTGAACAGAAGTCCTGTACCTAAGGCTATAAAGAAGTAGTCACATGGACTCTGGTAGGAGGGGCAGAGATGATGAAGAACAAGCAGGTCACACACCCACATAAGGCAGTTAAAAATTGAGAAGGATGGTCCTAGCCAGCTTGGCTCAGTGGATAGAGCATTGGCCTGTGGACTAAAGGGTCACAGGTTTGATTCCCGCCCCAGTAGGGGGTGTGCAGGAGGCAGCTGATCAATGATTCTCTCTCATCATTGCCATTTCTATCTCTCTCTCCTTCTCCCTTCCTCTCTGAAATTAATAAAGAAATACATTTAAAAAAAATTAAGAGGGATGCCAAGGAGTCCAGGCCCCATTTGAAGATCTCCAGCCTAGGGTTCCAGTGCTGGGAAGGTAAGTCCCCACAATTTGTCTATGAAAACCAGTGGAGAATGTGGCTGAGTGAGAGAAAGCTGCTGGGGTCCCAGGCATTCCTCTTAAAGGACCTGCACACAGACTTACTCAGACTCACTTGCTCTGAGCTCTAGAGCTGGACAGCAGCTCAAAACGCACCAGGGATATACTGGGGGAACTGAATTTTCAGCTTTAGGGTAAGGGCTGGGGAATCAGCTTTCTCCCAAACAGAAGTCCAGCCAGAAGCCATTGTTCCTTTGCTGCAGGCACAGGCAAGTGCCATATCTGAGCCTCCATCAATTTTGCTAACACCTTTGGCCCTTCCCTGGTGACTTTCTGAAACCCCACCCTACTCAACTTTTGGGCCCACCCAAGACACTTCCAGTAGCCAGTAGGCTACTATGAGCAAACAAACAGCCTAGAACACATGGTAAACACAATACACCCATGTTAATCCTAAGAAAGAATAGTACCCCATCCTCGTATCTTAACCACATGCCAGTCCTCTGTATTTTGAAATATAAAAACTTAGTTGCCTATTTATTTTAAGAAGTAGAAACAATTTCTGTAAATCTTTAAGAAAAATAATGATTGAATTTTACTTTAGAGAGTGTATAGATGATCTTGGGCTTGGAGGAGAAATTAAAATATTTTAAAACTTCTGTCTTCTGTAAAGGATAATCTGCCCCACCTGGCTGGCATGGCTCAGTGACTGAGCATTGACCTATGAACCAGGAGGTCACAGTTCCATTTCCAATCAGGGCACATGCCCGGGTTGTGGGCTCAATCCCCAGTGTGGGGCGTGCAGGACGCAGCTGATCACTCAATGACTCACTCTCAGCGTTAATATTTCTTTCTCTCTTCCCTCTCCCTTCTTTCTGAAATCAAGAAAAAATATTTTTAAAATGAATAATCTGTCCCCTTTATTAAAGAATAACATAATGAATTTCAGTTGTCCAACAAAGACAGAAAGTTTAAAAGTAGCATACCAACTCCTTCATGGGATAAAGGGATATTAACAGCTGCTGTGGGGAGAGATTTGATTTCATGATCAAATAGTTTGATAAACTGTGGGATAAACACAGCTTTGTGTTTCATAAACTGTAGGACTTGTTGAAGCTTATACTATATCAATGTGCACTATGAATATTCCAGATGTACTAGTATAGGACCCAGCATTTCCTAATCTCATCTAACTACGGACATCATTTATTACCAAGAATTTTGGGAAACTTGTCTTCTTTCATTTCTACCTCAAGAAATGCTACTTTATATCCAATTCATCATCAAAGTCATCTGGAAATACAGACATCTCCTGGTAAATATAGAAAGATAGATATGGATATATATAGATATAGATATAGATATAGATATATACAGATATAGTTGATATAGATGTAGATATATAGATATAGAGATAGAGATAGAGGTAGAGAAAGAGATAGAGATTGATGATATAGATAGAGATAGAGATAGAAATAGA
The DNA here is from genome assembly GCA_027563665.1 of Antrozous pallidus. Classification (NCBI taxonomy): domain Eukaryota; kingdom Metazoa; phylum Chordata; class Mammalia; order Chiroptera; family Vespertilionidae; genus Antrozous; species Antrozous pallidus. The sequence goes on along the minus strand of CM050511.1, from coordinate 42,326,658 downwards.
GAGAGGGAGAGAGAGAGATGGAGATAGAGATATGAATATAGGTTTTGAGTACCATCCATACTAACAAACTCAGAATTTCTGGTGGAGGTTAGGACAATATAGGAAGCTCAGAAATTTGTGTTTTTAATAAACTCTCAAGTTAATTTTATTAATTAAGCCAATTTGAATTATCCTATATAATAAAAGCCTAATATGCTAAGTGCCTGGTTGTCTAGTCATCCATTCAACCAATCAAAGTATAATATGCTAATGATATGCTAAGGCTGCTCAACCACTCGCTATGACATGTACTGACCACCAGGGGGCAGATGCTCCCATCAATAGGTTAGCTTGCTACTGAGATCTGGCTGATAGGAACTGAGACAGGCCAGACACACTCTGGAGCTGTCCTATGGCCAAACTCCCACATTCCTCCCCAGCCCGGGTTATACACTGGTGGGGTCCCTTGACCTGGCCTGTGCCCTCTCGCAATCCAGGACCCCTCAGGGGATGTTGGAGAAGCAGTTTCGGCCCAATACCCTAGGCCAAGCCGAGGGACCTCACTGGTGCACAAATTCGTGCACTGAACCTCCAGCGCATAGATAAAAACTTAGATACACAAGGTGTTCCAAAATTCTTTATACAGTTTTAAATTTTAATGACATCAGAAGTATAACACTATCAACTTAGAAAAAAAAACATTCAAAAGGTTATTTAAATTTTTTAAATATTGATGTTTCTTAATAAAATTTAACATAGCCACTGTCTTGTACTATGCATTGCTGTAGCCAATTTTCAATGGTGAATATAGTAAGGAATAAGAGGACCCAAGTTGTTTTCTAAATTATCAAAATAAATTTACATTTGATGTAATTGTGATGTGCATTATACTTTTAAGAAAAGTGGTATTCTGTGAACTAATTGAATACAATTCATACACTAACAAGATATTTGATTAACAAAAATATCCAGTCACTATCTTATATAATAAAAGGCTAATATGCAAATTGTCCCCTCAACTGGGAGTTCAAGTGGGAGTTTGATCAGGGGACGGGGCCGTTTGGCCAACCACCTGCATCCCCTTCCCCTGAACAGCCCAGCCTGACCACCAACCATCAGGGCAGGCCAGCTGGACCCCACTCAAGCACAAATTCATGCACTGGGCCTCTAGTTCATTATAAATAAAAAGGAAATTACAATTTCAATTTAACTAACTCTGAAGGGAGAAATAGGTATAGAGAGGTATTTAAAGAAAACTCTAAATAATGATAATAAAATAATTTTAATTTTAATAATTAAACCTTCATCCAATGATTTGTGGAAGACTGTAGCATTTTTATTTCTAATATTATTAAATTTCACTTCAATTTTAAAGTCTAATTGCAATTTTGGGATCCTATGTGACTCTAATATATAAAACTCTTATACATGCCAGCATGGATACACAATTTAAGGCCACCTACCACTCTTTCATTTCATGAGACATCATTATTCATCAAATGCCACTGATTGTCAACTCTATGGCTGATACTGTTTGATTCTGAGTTTATTAACTGAAAAAGTGGATAAAATCTATGTTAGTATGCTGTTTATATTCTTCTTAAGGTAGCCACATATTAAACAAATAAACAGTTAAAACATATTGTATGTGAGATGCTGATGAATGACATGGAGAACACTAAAGCAGGAAAGGGCAATAGAAAGTCCCAGAGGGAGGAGGAAGGGAAAGTCTTGTTTTATTTATGGTGATTAAGGGAGGTTTCCTTAATAAAGTGACATTTGAACAGAGGCATGGAGAGAGAAAGTACATCATGTTATTGTCTACAGAAGGACAGTTCTAGACAGAGGAATAGTAAGGATACAAGCAACTCTGAGGAGCCAGCATTGCTGGAGCCAGTAAGAGATGGGGAGACATGGTGGAGCCACAGGAGGGTTTTGAGCAGAGTGGTGTCACCTGATTTATACTTCTAAAGAAGAGACTATTGCAATAATAATCTTAGTACAAGATGTTGCTCAACAGACTAGTGTGGTAATGGTGACCAGGGTCAGAAGTGACAGAACAGGGTATGAAGTAAACTGAATTTGAACTATAAAAGAAAAAGAGGATTAGAAGATTATTTGGAGCCTAAGCAATTCAAAAGAGGGAGCTATCATTTACAGAAACAGTAAGAGCTGTTAGAGAATTAGGCATGGGAGAGTGGAGGTGAGAAATTAGGGGTTCAGGTTAAATTTGAAATACTTAAGAAACTTTGACATTGATTTATAAAGTAAGCAGCAGAATATAGAATTTGGACTTCGGAGTAGAGAGCATAGACAAATATATAAGGCTGGACTTTGCTATGGTATTGTGAGATTTTAACACTGAGTTTGAAAATATAGAAAAGAGAGGATGTAGAGACACTCAATATTTACAGGTTAGGGGGTGAGTTGAAACCCTCAAAGATGCAGAGAAGGACTGTCCAGTGTGATAGATGGGAATTAAGAGATAGGAATAGCCCTGGCTAGGTTGCCCAATTGGAAGCCATACACCAAAAAAAATTGTGTGGGTTTGATTCCCAGTCAATGAATGAACATAAATGAATGGTTTTCTTCTTATAATTGACTAGTAACAGGTGGAATGTACCAAACTGAGAAACTTATAGATTAAAATGTATTTCAGATCAATCCAAAGTGTATGGATTAGGTGTCTACCTAAAAGGAGTGACTTGAAGACCATAAAAATCTGTGGAGGATGCCAGGGGCCATAGAAAGAAGAGGAGCCATAAAGGCCTTGGTTTGGTGAGACCTTATGAAATTTTGAAATTTGTTAGAGTTTTGCTCATTTTAAATACATGTTTCCCTTTGTATCCAATTTTGTATTTTTCTAAAAGTCAGTCCCCCCAATTGTATAAACTTCCAGTCCCCAAAAAACTGGACTTATGAATAGGTCTGTGGTAAAATAGCCCAGAGGGTGGCCCGGAAAAATGTTCTCCTCCAAGTTTGCAGGCCTGAGAGGAGCTGGGAAGTGAGTGATTCCCAGAAGCCAGAGGAGAGCAGAAGGAAAGACATCACCTTGAGATGGAGCACCTATCAGAGGATGGAACAGGGAAGTAAACAAGCACAAAAACCACACTGCAGAGGCTTTTTCTCTGATGCCGTCTATGTCCATGGCATCTGCTATTTGGGTCGTGTTTTAAAGGCCTAAGTACCACATCTTTCCGTGGTGAAATATTTCACTTATATTTCAAGAAACTGGTTTAGATGACCTTAAATATTTAACTTAGAGCTGATCACAGAGAATCCAAAAACAAGAAAGAATCTTAGTTATTATAATATTATTGACTATATTTCCTATGCTGTACTGTATAACCCCATGACTGTTTAAAAAAAAAAGAAAGAAAGAAAAATTTAAATTTTTCCTATCCAAAGTAGAAAAAAAAAAAGAGGAATTTTAGGAATCCTACAGACCAGCCTTCATTTTACAAACAGGAAACTACACAGCTCATTAGAAACAAAACTTCAATCAATCAATCAATCAAGTGATCAAATATTACTGATTAACTTCTTGTGTTTAAAGCATTGAAAGGAAAAAGAATCCGAAGACTCAACTTTATATGTTTAACATTTAAACTTAAAACATAATATTTAGGGCTATTAATAATATATTAACAATATATATCTATATCTATATATATATATCACATATATGCATTCACACATATATAATATATTAGAGACCTGGTGCAAAAAATTTGCGCATGGGGTGGGGGTGTCCCTCATCCTGGCCTGTACCCTGTCCAATCTGGTACCCCTCAGGGGATGTCTGATTGTCGGTTTAAACCAGCAGTCAGACATCCCTCTTATAATCCAGGACTGCTGGTTCCTAACCACTTGCCTGCCTGCCTACCTGCCTGCATGATCACCCCTAACCACTCCTCTGCCAGCCTGATTGATGCCTAACAGCTCCCCTGCTGGCCTAATCTCACCCCCAACTGCCCTCCCCTGCCACCCTGATGACCTCCAACTGCCCTCCTCCGCTGACCTGGTTGCCCACAACTGCCCTCCCCTGCCAGCCATCTTGTGGTGACCATCTTTGTGGCAGCCATCTTGTAGTGGCCATCTTGTGATGATGTGAGGGTTTTACACGAGGGCTTGAGGACCACTTAGGCTTTTATTAGTATAGATATACACACATATATATTTAGTATTATGTTCTGTATACATATAATGTGTAGTCAGTTACTTCAGAGCAATGAAATGAAAATGCTATAAAAATATAAATGAGAAAACTTCATTAAATATCATATAAGAATAATTTATTATGCATCAGAGAATTCTAAGATATTGATGAACTTGGTAATTCTTAACATTATCATTAATAGGAAAAGTAAAAAAAAAAGTATGACTGCCTATTCAAGGAAACAAAATTCAGATTATAGAATCAAACAATCTATTCTTTGTTCATATTTTCTCTTTTTTAAATTTAAATGAATGTTATACTTCTTTCTAAAATTTAAATATTTTTAAATAAATGCTAACTAGATCTTGTGTGTGTGTGTGTGTGTGTGTGTGTGTGTCCTCAGAAATACGAGATAGATAAAATCTGAACTTTGGCAATGAGGAAGTCAAAGGCAACAAGATATTCACTATTCTGTAAGTTGCCTCTGTCCCTCTAACAAACCAAATTAGTTTTGTCTTCAGCTGGACTCATGAGACCACCCAATATTCTATTAAACTAATCTACCAAAAAACAAACTTCAAAACTCTAAAGAGATTTGCCTTCCCTAATTAAAACACTGAGAGGGACAGATTAAAACACAGAAGAGGTTATGAAAACTTTAAAACTTTTCTATTCCACACTCCTACCTCCTGCCCCATCCCTCTGCACCTCTAAAACAAATTTAAAAATGAATGTTGAAATACAGTCCAGAGTACATTAGTCTTCAAGTAATATCACAACTGTCTGAAAGCTGGGGGAAACTGAGCAGGATTATGGTTTTTCCTTTTCTGTTGTTGTTGTGTTTCATGCTATTCATTTTGGGGTTTTTTTAAAACCAAAGAAAGAATAGGCAGCTGGATAGACAGACAGACAATTGCTTGAAGCTAGATTATTAGTAGCTTAAATAGTAATCTTTTAAGTGTATTGCCAAACATACTGTAAAGACATCTGACATAGCTCTTGACTGAAAAAAGCTGAGGTGATGTGGTAACCACACACCTCAAACTATTTTTGACTGCCTGACGTGTTAAAATGCTACTTTCATCTTATTAAAAGGTACAAAGAGTAGAGTAAGGTTTGGAGTCTGTTGTTTTTTCTTCTGTCACATTTTGCCATGTATAATCTTTCAAGTATTTTTGAAATTACTCAAAAGAGTGTAAGAAAACCACAACACCAGAGAGACTACATGGTTTTGGGTCCCAAATAAATAAATGTTTCTTAGTTAGAAGGTATACAAAGTATACAGCTGCATACAAAGGACATATACAGTTCTACATTTTTCTAGGAAATATTTATGAAAATAAAATCCGAATACTTTGCGCAGTAAAAACTATCATGGAAGCAAAGAATCAGAAAAAATCTTTTAAAATAAATCAGCCAATCAAGGAAGATAAAGTATATTAATGACTCAAATAAGCTTATAATGTAAAATTTTCAAAAACCAGGCCAGAAATACCCCTGCTTGCAGCTTGTAATTAAAGAATATTATCAATTTCAGTATACCTTTTGCTGATTATTTTTGCTTCTTATTTTTAAAATCTCTGTCTTAAGATGTTAGCAATGCTTTCATTAGAAACACATTCCTTGAGTCAAATTGATACTGTTATGAACAATAGTGTTTTGTCTAATGTTGAAGTTCTAAATTATTTGTGTGTGTTTTTAACTTATACCAAAAACCTGAGTGTAACAATTAACAATTACCATATTACTTGTCTACGTACAATGAAGTGGCACCTGCAGTTGGGGGGTTTCCCAGTGTCTTTGAGTCAGTTAGCTTGGAATTATAATATATCAGGAGCTAAGTGCTAACTTCTGAGAGTCATCATCACGTAGTGTGCCAGTAAATGGTTAACAGCCAAGTTCTCTAAGGTGATGAGAAGCCCAACTCTGATTTGTAAAGCATTTGCCATTTGCCGTAGAGTAAATATTCCCACCATGGCCAATTTCAAGATAATGAAAGAGGTCATTGACTATAAAGTTGGTGCACAACCAACTCCTGAGAGCCCTTAAGAGCCACCTCCAACATAACACACTTCATAGCAATCTTGAAAATATAAAACTTAGGTTCCTGGCATCCCAGTGTTTCCCTTTAAAAGGCCATTCTCATGATTATCGGGAAGGTGCCCAATCATCACTCTTCTTTTCCTCCTTCCCATTATCTCTCTCTCTTCTCTGGCAAACTGAGTCTGATGCTCAGATGAGCTTTTGGTCTTAAACTTCTTCGCCTGGACCCATGAGATTAAAGACCCAAGTCCTCCCTCTCCACTTTGCACATCTTTGTAACGCCGTGGTCTAAAATAAAAGGAAAAGGCATCTTCCGTGGTGGTTCTTTAGGCCCAGAGTGGCATCTGCCATTATTTCCTAGCACCTGAAATAGAGTCAAGGGGAAGGTAACTATAATTGTTCCCTAAGGTACATTTCGATATGCAAAGTGGTGCTGACTTTAGAGCCTCCTACCAAAGTTCTTTTCCACTCTCTGACCTGTGGGTGACCGTGAGTGGTTCCACGTGGAAGTACAAAGCCAAGTAAGTGCTTGGCACAGGAAGAGATGGATATGTGTTTGTTGAACTCATCTCCTCTCTCAATCTTGTGATACCTGTGGATGGATAGTCCCTTAGAAGGAAACATCCATAATATAATTGCCCTTCGATAATGTATCCGCAGCTATTTTATAATATAATAATATGATGGAAGGGACTGCTGTGGAAGTATTTCTGAATTTATCAAGTTGCTAAATTGCAGGTAAGGGAAACTTAATATATGGCTGAAATCATCCAAAGCCATTGCTGTCTGTAATGTCACTGTTGCTCCAAACTGCCGGTCTAGGTTCACTGGGGAGAACCTGCCTACACTCCCAGAGGCCAGGTGAGTATCTGAAATATAGCAGTAAATTTAACCTCCTGGATTAGAATTACATTCAACAAATACATTTTTTAACTTTCTACTCTCCCAGTACTTCCCCTGCTGTTTTCTTCTCACTGGCATTATACTCTCATGTTACCACAACTATTTGGGGCATCTAAATGCACTTTGATGTTCAATACAGTTGAAAATGCTCACTTAGAATACATCTTATTGTTAACTTGAAAGAAGATTACCTTTGATAAAATTCCATTCAATTTTGCATCTTACTAGGGATCATCTGCTATTTCTCAAATGCCAGATCAAATCTTTATAAACTTTGTATGGATAGTTGTTGTTATAGAAGATCGAATGTCTTCCCTGATGAACTTTCGCACATAAATTTTAAGTCTTGTTTTGATCTGTTTTTATCGGTATGCCTTATTTTAATTCAATAACTTCCTTCAGATTTAAAAGTTTCACGCATATTAGGGAAGACAAAGTTGCTATGACTATTTTAAGTTTGCCAAAATCATAAATAACCTGTAGGGGTCCTTGAAGTCCTACAACTGTGAACACAGGGACCATTTCATTTTTACTAAGAAGCAATGGAATCCTTAGCAATTTACAGGGAAAGAGAAAACTATAGCCCTAAGAGCTAATAGGAGTTGTATTTCAATAGTCTTCCTTCCTGTTGGTTCCAGAAATGTGTTTCTCAATATAAAAAGACAAATGCAACTAAAGCCAATCTACTTTTCAAGTGTTGGTCAGATGGGAGTCTACAATTTGTCCTATCTTCAAGATTCCTTCCTTTCTTTAGTAGAGTTACTAACCAACTATCATAACCAGGAACTGAAAATATATACTTAGAATAGACTATTCTTCTTAATTTAATATATTGTTTTGTTGTGTTAAAAACAAATAAAACTAGCCACAAAAACTTGTGTTCTTCCATAGCAAATACTTATGCAGTACCCACTATTTAGTTTTGCTTTTATTTTTGTCTTCAATGTTAGATTTTTTTTATTTTTTTATTTATTTTTTATTTTTTATTTATTTACTTTTTTTAGCAGTATCGGTGCTCTCATAAAATGGCTTGGCTGATTGCGAACAGATTTCACGTCTGTGAAATCCTCAGTAGAGCAAAAGTTGAGCTTAAGTCACTTTCCCCAACTGTGTCAGCTATTCCTGATGATAAGAGTGCCACAGGGTGGGGCTACCTTATAGTCAAAATAAGAGGTACTTCCCCATTATTAATAAAATGCAGCAGTTTCTCTTTCCACAGGGTACAATTAATAATCATTTCTCACTCAAGCGGCTGAGACACAACACTACCATTAGGCAGTGTTTCTTCAACAGCTGAGTCATCCCTTTCAATTTGGTATCAATTAGGCTAATTAGTGGTTAGCAGCTCAGACTGCCCTTCAGTCACTTGGAAATAGCTCTCCACAAATGCCGGGCGCTTTCTCTGAGATTTTCTCACGTACTGATGATACTATGTGTCTTGGCTGCTAAAAGAGGAGCTACATGCTGAAAAGATAACATTTAGCTGCTACGCTTGTCTGACCACTGACACAAATGGAGCCTTCGTTGCCCACCCACTAGTTCTGTGGTCTCTTGTCAGCCACAGCAGTTGGCGTACAATTTGTTGGCCACTGATACAACGGAATTCTTGTATTGTCTCATCTCCCCAGCTAGGTGGTGGGGTTGTGCTTTCCCCAGAGGGCATAGGTACCTGTTAAAACAATATTTCTTTTGGCTCTGGTTCTAAACCCCGGCAAAGGGGATTAGAAGCCTGGCTTTAATTGTGCTTGTCTTTTTCTTTTGAGAATGGCAATCATTCTGTGGCACCTTTTGTGATATGAAAATGAACCCTGGACTAAAGCCTATTTTTGATGCCTCACCAACCATGCTAGTCAGTCAGGCACCTTGCTTAAGCCAGTGGGTGTGCATAGCGGGCAACTCAGCTTTGGCAGGAGGCAAACATTGAGCAATTTCAAAGCAAACCTAGTTTCTACTCCTAACGAAGATTACTGGGAACAAGTTTACAGAGATAATTCAAAGAATTACTTAGCATTGTTCATTTCATTACCAAATAAAATTTGGAAAGTTCCTTCATGAAACTTTAATCATCATAATACATTAAGCAAAGAGCCTGCGTAAATTATAAAAAAACATGAAGTAGGTTGTTCTCCAAATTAAATCTTCATTGGAAAATAACTTTTCAAAAATAAGTTGGTGTTACAACTTTTTTAAAATGTTAAGTTTCTTTTACTTAAATATTTCAGGATGCCACATAATATGAGAAAATTTCAGTTTAAATAATCCAATAATTATGTCCCAGTAGTCTAGATGTTTATTACTTTATTCTATTAAATTAGTTATATTGTCAACCTTTTGATTCCAAGAAAATGAATCCTATGCAATAAAATTAGCTATGAATATATGTTGAATATGGTAACTCAAAAGAAATGTCCAGGAGTCATTATAACATTAGAGAATTGGCCAAATACATATTTATAGTGACCATAACATATCTTACTAATAAATCTGATATCAGATGTTACGTAAAAATTTTTCAAAATATTTCACTGACCTGAAAAATATATAGCTTAAGCTTACCTGTGATTAAGCAAGTTTAATCTTTAATTTCACTTTATAAATGGCCCATTTATATTTTATTTACATGTTTAGAGTGTACATAATATGAAAAATATAGTTACATAATATATAGGGTTCAGTTATACATGAAATTTTTAAATGTGCATTTTTATTTACATTACATGAAAAATTAAACAACACTCAAATTTTTTAAAAGTGCATCAGTTATAGCTCTAGGGAAATGTGATCAACAAAATCTGTTAAAAAGATTCATTTTGACTAAACACTGGCTCAACAAATTAAATAATAGAATGATTTTCAACATTTTTAAAATTGTATTTTTTATCATTTTTAAAGTTAATCCTGAAAACATAAAATTGTGTGATTTTACATTAATTATAAATACTTGAAAACACCTGTGCTCTTTAGCTGAACTCATAGATAATATGAAGAGATGTAGGATTGAATAAGAAGAGCCAGGTGGAAATATCTTTGCATATATTGCAACTTATGGTTCAGAAACTTGTAAGTTTTCTTCACATTTGCTTACTTTTTGACTATCAGTAAAACTCAATCTTACATTTTTCCCCTTAAATATAAAATGATGCTTTGAAGAAGTTTTTTCTCAAGTAATAAGAATTACATAAACATTATAGTATGTGGAACAAATATTTTGGGCAAATAGGGATAATTACATGCTAAAGTCATAATATTTTGGATATATTGCATTTAATAATATATATTCGTAGAATTTATTTCACCTATTTCATTTTACTTTTTTATAGAGCCCCTAGAAGTTGTAAAGTTATATTTCTAATAGACAGCACCTGCATAGATTGCATATACATGACACTAAATAATCAGCAACTTCAATCAAATTTTAATGTGACTTCTTTTTTTTTTCTGAAGTGGCTAAGAGATACCCTCAGCAATTAGTTTGCCTTTTTAACCAACTTGATCAAAATAAACCAAAAGAAATACAAAAGTCAAGTAAGTTCAAAAGCAGTACCAAACATCAAAAATAGAATTTAAAAAAAAAACAGGTAAATTGAACAATTTTGATTGGGCAAGCCTTTCAAATAACCAAGCCATTTCTAGTTATTGAGGCAGCTTCAATTTTTTATCTAGTTCCAACAGATCCATCCAATTAGACAATATTTGACATTCCTGTTACCCTTCCACATATATTCGTCATGTATTATTCTAAGCAATTTCTGGAGTAATAAATTCAAACACATAAGAGTGATCATGTACACCAGGCTTATACATACAAAATATCAAAACCAGGAATTTCAACTACAAATTAGGTTTTAGAATAATACATTCATTCCATCAACAATCAGTGGCATGGTTTTTTTTTATTGGCACATATGTTTGAGTATAGTTACATCACAATAGATAATTGAAAGCTGAAATTTTTGATCAACCAACTGTCTTATATAGTATTGTATAATCATAGTCAATAGAGTGGACCTATCCGAAGAACAGATTGAAACTGACTTCGATATTAAATAACGTGGGGAAAGAAATGGTAACTAAAGCTGAAAAGTATCACAGCTACATCAGACATAAAACGAAGTTATAAGGCCTCATAAGCTTTCATTTTACAGCATGCCTTCTTCTCTCCTCCTCTGTTTCCAGTAGATTTGTCACTTAGAGTTCTGTTCACATGGAATTTGATGAAATCCCTAGCAAACCGCAAGATTGGTAAACCTGTTCTAACTGCTCTTACAATATCATGGAGCAGAGCTTGAATTACCAATCCACCAGAGAATGCTAATGCAATTATGAGTGTTTACTTACACCATGTGTTTCTCACTGAGCCTCCCCGCTGTGTCAGGATAAACCAAAGGGAGCTAATGTTTTATAGATGGTAAGACTCTGTTTGTTTTCAGTAGGGCTAAGGCTCCCAAAGCACTCAGACACACTAATTAAAGTAAACTGCAGAGGCCCATAATAAAATATATGTGTTTGGAGACTGTGAGATGAACCCTACTGGCTTATTAAAAGTCAAAAGAAAAATATACATTATTTATGACTTCAAAGGGACACATTGTGAGCTCTAGTTTATTTAAAGGATTAACTAAGCAGTGGTTTGGGTGACCATCTGAACTGAGTTCTTCTTTCACAGTTCATTAGTTCTGTCATATATGTGAGAAGTCATAATTTGGGTTCAAATCAAATATTATTAATCAAATAAATTACTGAGGGTACACCAACATTACTAAATGAAATCTTTGTAAAATGGCTGCTAATAAATCTGGTACTTACTTTTCAACAGTTGCCTCGTTGCAACAATGTGATTTAGATTTTCAAAATGTGTTATAAGTATTATATTGTATAGCATTCATAAACTTGGCCATCCTAGAAATGGGAAGCTTGGGAGTATAGTAGAAAGCAAGCTGCTTCCTGACTATTTTCAAAGAAGTCATTATATTAACTCTTAACTTAGAAACCTGGAAACTTCACACAGAAACCCATTTTCCCATTTTCACAGTCTACATTAAAGGAAAAACTAATCACATATGAGAATCAAAGTCTTTTCACATCCTACACTTCTTTCAGTGTTTATTAATTGTACCAAATCAAGCCACGTTATTTAATCAAAGGATATTGCTTACAGATAGCTTAAGTAAATCCGAACTAGAAGAGTCAAGACAGATCCATGCTGCTGCATTTGTTCCCTGGCATCTGAATAAGTACAAAGCTAGCCATTATTGGAGATTCTATTAATAAAAAAAATATCTTATTTAGCTGAATATTATCATGCATCTGAAGAACCCATATAAATAAAATTGTGCGAGCATTTCAGGATATGAGAAAAAAATCCTCATATTATTAAAGGTCACTTGGAGATTTACCTAAGTTTTCACTTTAAAAAGAAACCATGTCCCCCCCCAAATAAGAAACTGGTTGTAACATATCTCTTCTTGATTTTCTAGGAAGCAGAGATTTTTCTCAAGATGGCAGTTAAGCTCCTGCAGATCTGATTATTTCCTTCTGATTGGGTTATTAAGGCTTTTAATCTCATTGTTTTCTTTATTTTCTTTCTCTCTCTCTCTTTATCACTCTCTCTCCCCTGCTGCCTCCCACTTGGCATTTGTTTCCATCTGAATTTTCCCACAGTCATTTGTCATCACAAGCTCAGGTGAAAAACACAATAACAACTAGGGGTATAAGATGGCATTGTGAACACTAGGAGTTACATTTTTAGGTAATTAGTTAAAATTGCTGAGTTAAGAACTAATGATAAAATATTTTTATTTCCTTTATAAATGCATTTTAATACCTAATGTCCTTCATTAGGCAAATAAAAACAAACCTAAATGAGTAAATTTAGCTTTACAAAAGTAGTTTTTATGAAAAATTGATTTTATTTCTAAAAGTTGAATAATTTTACCTCAACAATGAGCTTATATAAACTTAATTTATAGATTTCTGAACCCATTGGCAAAAATTTGTATTATAATTTTAATATTCTAGCAAGTATTAGTAGTTGAAATGGTATATTATTCCCACTTGTTTGTGAAATGTTCTCCTAAATGCAAATTATAAAGTAAAAATTAACAAAATTTATAAATTAAGGAATACTTTTTTTCTTCTCTCTACCTCTCCTTTTTTTCTCTTGCCCAATTTTTTTATATTGATAATTTAAAAACCTTTGTTTGTCTTTGTAATTCTGGAACTACAGTGCTTTTATGCCTATTTTCCTTAAAAGTATACTTTTTTTTCTATGTTGATAATTTAAAAGCCTCTGTTTGCCTTTGTCATTCTGGAACTATGGTGCTTTTATGCCTATTTTCCTTAAAAGTATACTGTATGGGCCTATCCTATACCATTTCAAGAAGCATCATATGATGATTCTGTAAATATTTTTTTTAAAAAAAGATCACAAAAGGAACCACCATCTTCTTTAAAATGCATGCTCCTTCCCGAAAGGTTGAAAACTGTATTTTTGTTCACTTCTATTCAATCCATTTATATAGTGTCATGTAATATTTTAATATTCAGTGTTCATCCTGGTGTGTTTTAGACATGATACTGTTTCTCAAGAGAAGTGGGGATATTTTGTACAACAGCCATGCAGAATAAATGGGATACTATGAAAAAAATAAAGGCATGCTTCTTTGAATAGTACAATTTGGGTATAACTTGACCATGCATCTGTAATCTCATACAGTGCCTTTACAGCTTTATTTCTTTGGTCAAATACTATCTCCTATTCTAAGCTCTATTTTAGAAAAGAATAGCTACATTTCCTTAGTACTTACTATAGGTCTGGTATTGCCTCCATTTTATAGATAAAAACATTGAAATTTAGAGAGAGATGGGTTTGGAATTTTTAGTGTCATATGCTTAGGAAGAAGTGAAGCCTTGATTTTGATACTAGCACAGGCCTATCTGAATCTAGAATTGAGAGCATAACTATTATGATAAACTAGTGGCCCAGTGCACAAAATTCATGCACAGGGGTGTGGGGGGTGTCCTTCAGCCCAGCCTGCACCCTCTCCAATCTGGGACTCCTCAGGAGATGTCTGACTGCTCACAGGGATCAGACGTAAACCAGTAGTCGGACATCCCTCTCGCAATCCAGGACTGCTGGCTCCTAATCACTCACCTGACTGCCTATCTGATGGCCCTAACCACTTGCCTGCCTGCCTGCCTGCTTTCCCCCAACTGTCCCCCTGCTGGCTTTCTCACCCCAACTGCCCTCCCTTGCCAGCCTGATCACCCCCAACTTCCCTCCCCTCCTGGTCTGATCACCCCTAACCACCTCTGCCTCGGCCCCGCATGGCTTTGTCCAGAAGGACGTCCAAAAGGTCTCCTGGAAGGTCTCCTGGTCTAATTAGCATATTACCCTTTTATTAGTATAGATTTCTTCTCCAGTAATAAAAACCAGTTGTTAATCTACAGGACCAGACGTCTAGCGGCCTGCATTTAGAATGAGTTGTATTCAAAAATTAAGTTGAAAATATTCATAGTAACTCAAAGTATTTCACTAAAATATTTTAATTCCCGGAAGGAAGGAAGGAAGGAAGGAAGGAAGGAAGGAAGGAAGGAAGGAAGGGAGGGAGGGAGGGAGGGAGGGAGGGAGGGAGGGAGGGAGGAAGGAAAGAAGAATTATATTAGAAACCAGGACTTGACACGATGGAATTAATCAAGTTTATCTGGCCACAGCATTCCTTAGAATTTTAATTATCTTCACATTACCTGGCCCTTAAATCTATCTTCTTAAGAACATGATTACTGGAATTTATATGAATTTCTATTCACTACAAAAAAAAATCCATGTATGGATCCAAATTTCGATATTATCAATATTTGTTTCTGCTTCCCTCTCCCAAAAGTGCAGCATCCAGATTGTGTGAATTGTGTCTGATTCATGCTCAAAGGGCACTACATTGTGAGTCTTCAATTTGCATTTACCAAATATTTATTGAAATAACTCATACTCTTTGTAGCATTCACAGTTCTATAGAAGTTGAAGGTATCCCATAAAAACACATCAGAAAAAATGATATTTTTATAAAATGAAGATGAATAACTTACTCAAAATATGACTTTAAAACCAAGCCTGGCTGGTGTTGCCCAGGGGTCAGCCTATGGGCCAGGAGGTCACGGCTCAGTTCCTGGCTGGGCATATGCTCAGGTTATGGGCTAGATTCCTGGAGTGGGGAATGCAGGAGGCAGCAGATCAGTGATTCTCTCTCACTATTGATGTATCTCTCTCTCTCCCTCTCCCTTCCTCACTGAAATCAATAAAAATTTTTTAAATAAATAAAATAAAAACTGTAGAAAATAGAGTAAAATGACCAATTATTCTCTGATATAGGACACTTTTAGAGATCGTTTTTTAAATTATGACTCCAAATCTAAAAGTTCAAACATTTCTTTTATTCTGTAAACTAGAGGCCTGATGCATGAAAATTCATGCAAGAATAGGCCTTCCTTTCTGCAGCTGCCAGCAGCCAGGACCCAGGCTTCCCTCCTGCAGTTGCCAGCAAGTACCTGGTACCCAGGCTGACTTCCCTCTGGTCCCGGCTTGGTCAGGAAAGACATCTGGAATGACATCTTGAAGACGTCTGGTCTAATTAGCATATTGCCCTTTTATTATTATACACGAAATTCGTGTGGAGGGGGGGCCCTCAGCCCAGCCTGCACTCTCTCCAATCTGGGACCCCTCCAGGAATGTCCCACTACCTGTTTAGGCCTGGTCCCGGGAGGATGGGGCCTAAACAGGCAGTCAGACATCCCTCTCACAATCCAGGACTGCTAGCTCCCAACTGCTCACCTGCCTGCCTTCCTTATTGCCCCTAGCTGCTCCTGCCTGCCAGCCTGATCACCCCCTAACCACTCCCTTGCCAGCCTGATTGATGTCTAACTGCTTCCCTGCCAGCCTGTTTGCCTCCAACTTCCCTCCTCTGCTGGCATGGTCACCCCTAACTACCCTCCCCTGCAGGCTTGATCACCCACAACTACCCTCCCCTGCAGGCCTGGTCACCCCTAACTGCCCTCCCCTTCGGACCTGGTTCTTCCCAACTGCTCTCCCCTGCAGGACAGGTCACCTCCAATTTCCCTCCTCTGCTGGCCTGGTCTTTCCCAAATGCCCTCTCCTGCTGGCCATCTTGTAGAGCCCATCTTGTGTCCACGTGTGGGGAGGATCGTTAGCCACATGGGGGCAACCATCTTGGAGTGATGGTCAATCTGCATATTACTCTTTTATTAGATAGGATAGAGGGCTGGTGCATGAGTGGGGGCCAACTAGTTTACCCTGAAGGGTGTCCCAGATCAGGGTGGCAGCTTCCTTGGTGCATTGGGGCAGCCTGGGTGAGGGGCCTGTGGTGGTTTGCAAGTCAGCCATGCCCCCCAGTGACCCAAATGGAGGCCCTGGTATCTGGGATTTATTTATCTTATACAACTGAAACTTTGTAGCCTGGAGCAGAGGCCTGGGCCAGCCAGGGCTACAGAAGCTTGGCTTCCTCCATCACCGAGGGCAACTGTAGCCTCCTGAACTTTCTAGCTTTGTGGCTGTCACCATTTCTGTTGGGATTTATTTATCTTCAATAATTCAAACAGTAGCATTGAGTGGGGGCCTAGGCCTGCAAGGGTAGGTGGAAAGTTTGGCTTCCTCCATTGCAGGAAAACCCAAGCTCCCCTCCTGCTCTCAGTGACTGCAGCCATCTTGGTTTGGTTTATTTGCATATTCACTCCCAATTGGCTAGTGGGCATGGCTTGTGGGCGTGGTTTTGGTTGTAGCATAGGTATGGTCAATTTGCATATTACTCTTTTATTATATGGAACTAGTGGCCCAGTGCGCAAAATTCATGCATGGAGGAGGTGTTCTCTCAGCCCAGCCTATATCCTCTGCAATTGGACATCTCTCTTGCAATCTGGGATAAGTGGCTCCTAACTGCTCAACTGCCTACCTGCTTGCCTGATCATCCTTACTGCCTTTGCCTTCCTGACTGATCACCCCTAACCCCTCTGCCTGCCTTCCTGATCACCCCCAACTGCCCTCTCCTGCAAGCAACTGCCCTCCCCTGCCAGCCTGGTTGCCCCCAATGTTCCTCCCTTGCTGGCCTGATCTTACCCCCACTGCCCTTCCCTGCTGGCCTGATCTCACCCCCAACTGTCCCCCTCTGATGGCCAATTTGGTTCTGATTGGTCAGTTCTTATGCCAGTCAGTGTCAAAAGCTCCACTTCCTAGGCAGCCATTGGTTCTTCACAACATCCACATTTGGTTCTGATTGGTCGATTCCTATGTCAATCAATGTCAAAAAGCTCTGCCTCCTAGGCAGCCATTCATTCCTCATAGCACTCAGATTATCTTCTGATTGGTCAGTTCCAATGCCAGTCAGCATCTCTGAGCCTATCTATCAAAAGGGCCTGATCAGAAAGTCAGGGCTGATCAACAGCAGGGGTGGAGGCCTTGAGGGAAATGGAGGCGACTGCTGGCCAGATTGGGAGAGAAAGAGAGAGGCAAGTGCTTATCAAAAGCTGCCAAAGAGGCAATGGATCAGTCCCTGCTTCTCTCTTCAGCCTTTCTCTGGTCCTGATTTGCAGCCCCTCAGAATTCAGTCCTGGAGCACCTACCTGCAACAGAAGCAGTCAGCATTGGGTAGCCACAGCAACCCAGCGCTGACTGCGGGACTGACTTCTGATTGGTCAAGCCTCAGTTATGACCAGTTGTTATGACCCAGGGTTTTTATATATTAGGATATTTATTTAGAAATGAATTACTAATGTTAGAGATTTATTTTTTAAAAATTTTCCAAGTTTATAATTTAGTATAGAGGCTGAGATTCAAAAAGTAAAAAGGCAAATGAAGTGAAATAAAAAAAATTTCTTTCATACAGCATATCTCAATTTGTATAATGATTAATGACTGTCTCACCTATAAATTCTAAGTTTCATTAGAAAGGAGATAATGGGTTTTTTTTCTTCTTTATTTTACCCCAGTTTCAAAGACAGTGTTTAGATAGTATGCACATTAAACAACTATGTGCTAAATATTTATTATTTAGTTGTACATACATTAAGTCCTGTAGGATATCAGAGGAGGATACATTGCTTTCAGATGGAGTGATTATAGAAGACTGTGGAAAGGAAATAGCTCTTGAGCTGACCTTGAAGAAAAAGAATTTCAGTAGGTGGAGTTAAAAATGTGTGCTTGAGTGCTGGGGAGCAGGAGGTGGAGAGCAGAAAGGAAGTCCATCAGGCAGATAACATAAGATGTGGAGGATAAAATACGAACATATTCCATTATAGCAAGAACACTGGTTGAAACTTGCAGTTAGGAAGAAGAATTTCGTAGAAACAAATTTTTTTTGCAAAAATTCTAAGTGGTAAGTAAATAAAGCTATAAAAGGGTGTCTACTCACCAATTTCAGAAAGGTGTTTCCTTTATATCAGTGAATTGTTTAGTTTGAAAGCTAACCTGATTTTATAGATATTTCTGTATAAACCTTATGTTTTATGGTTTAGGAAAGTGAATGCTGAAGAGAGTCAATGGTCTGCCTAAAACTGCAGAGCCGAGATTGGATGTGGCTCTCCTCACTTCCAGGCCAACTGTCCTTCCCTTATGAATGTGTGCTTCCCTCAAGGTGACTCTTTAAATCAAAATGAATTTACAAAGTACCAAATACAGAATTAGGATTTTGATTGTTATTTCACTCACTGAACAGAAACCTTATTTAATAGAGCTTTCTTGCCACACAGACATCCTGCTAAAGCATTGTAATAAATGTAATAAAAGGGGAGATTAGGGCAAACATCAGCGGGAAGACATTAATTAGAGGAGGACCTCACCAATTCTCAGTTGGCTAATCCTCAAACCCTGTAATTCTCATAAGAAAACTGGCAATCTTACTTTACTTCTTATCAAAAAGAGCTTCCAGCCAAAGAGAGTGGCAGGCTCAAGTAGTCAGAATCTCATTAGTTTTATTAAATACACTATAAAGTCCCATAATAAATAATTAATCCCTATTAAAAAGATATTTGATAGTATATTTGATCCCCCTTATTTATAGGCATAAATAAAATGACAGTGCTTACAATGAAAATCACAAAACATAATTGTTGTTATTGATAATAATACCTTATGTTTCAGAGATTTTAAAGCTTTTCAGTCATGATTGTTGCATCATACTTGGCATATAAAGCATTTATGCCTTAATCTATATAAATAAAGTTTCCATCTGTTACAGCATCACTTTAAAAGAGTTAGATAGATTTTCACCAAATATGTCATGTGTGTTGTGATGAGCTAACTTAGATAGAAAGTAATAATTTTTGAATGTGTACAATGGGAAGAGCCTAAGAGGGAGCTCTCAAGGAGAAGACATCATTATCCACAAATGAAAATGATGCCAACAGTGTTTGAAGTTAGGCAGTGTCATCTGAAATAGAAAAATATCATCTCTTCTTATCTTACTAGAGTACAAGTTAAGGCTTTTTTCAATGCAGAGAATGTTAAGGCTATTGAAATTACTTTTTTCTGGTACCTATAACCCTCATTTCTGCTTATCTATACTAATAAAAGCCTAGGTGGCCCTTGTGCCCCCATGTCATCACAAGATGGCTGCCACAAGATGGCCAACAAGGGGGGGGGGGACACTTGGGTGTGACTAGGCCAGCAGAGGAGGGCAGTTAGGGGTGACCAGGCTGGCAGGGGAGGGCAGTTGGGAATGACAGGGCCAGCAGGTGAGGGCAGTTGGGGGCGATCAAGCTGTCAGGGGAGGGCAGTTTGGGGCTACCTGGCCAGCAGGGGAGAAGTTAGGCATCAATTAGGCTGGCAGCAGTTAGGGGGCAATCAGGTTGGCAGGCAGAAGTGGTTAATGGCAATCAGGCAGGCAGGTAGGCAAGTGGTTAAGAGCCAGCAGTCCCAGATTGTGAGTGGGATGTCCCCCAAGGAGTCCCGGATTGGAGAGGGTACAGTCTGGGCTAAGGGACAGTCCCATACCCCCAGCAGTGCATGGATTTTGTGTACCATGCCTCTAGTATGAATAAATATTTTGGGTACTGGTAAAATTCATAGTGCTATAATTTTCTTTGTGTATTACTTTGCCTATGATACAAATGAAATGGACATGAAATCAATTGCCAGAATGCTACTCACCCTCAAAAGATGTCCATACCCTAATTTCTTGAACCTGTGAATATGCTAGTTTGGATGCCAAAAAGGACTTCGCAGATGTAATTAAAAATCATGGGTGTTAAAATAGGGAGATTATCACCAAAACCGGTTTGGCTCAGTGGATAGAGCATGGCCTGTGGACTGAAAGGTCTCAGGTTTGATTCCGGTCAAGGGCATGTACCTTGGCTATGGGCACATCCCTATGGGTGTGCCCATAGCCAAGGTACATTGTTTCTAATTCTCTATCCCTCTCTCTTCCTCTCTGTAAAAAAAAAATTTTTTTAATCAATAAAATATATCAGTAAAATAGGGAGATTATCATGTAGACCCAATCTAATCTCCTGAGCAGAGAACTTTCTCTGGCTACAGTCAGGAAGATGCAAACAAAGGAGAGATCAGAGAGGTTCAAAACATAATTAAAAACCGGCTTACTAGGGTGCAGGGGAGAGGTCAATGGGGGAGGGAAGGAGACTCATGTAATTCTTTAAACAATAATTTACAAAAAAGAGACAGCTCACCCCACCGTTGTTAGAGCTGGCATGGGAAATAGCAGGCGGTGCTTATGAGTGAAGACTGGCACTGGAGAAACCAAAATGGCAGCGTAGGTAACACCTAAACTGCTGCCTCGCACAATTTCAAAACTACAACTAAAAGACAAAACAGACATCATCCAGAACCACAGGAAGGCTGGCTGAGTGGAAATTCCACAACTAAAAGGAAAGAAAAAAACACACTGAGACTCAGAGGAGCTGCAGGAGGCAGAGGTACTGAGACGTGCACACAGAGAGGACGGGCAACTGAGTGTGCGGCTTGCTTTCTCAAGTAGGAGGGAGACAAAAGCTCCTGACTGTGCTGAACTCCAGTTCCGAGTGAGACTCTGGGAACCCAGACTCATTCGGGGAGAAACTGGACTGTCAAGAAAGAGAAAAGCACATTAAGATGCAGAGGAACTGTGGAAGGCAGAGGTACCGAGGAACGCACACACAGAGAGGGCGGGCAATTGAGCATGCAGCTGGCTTTCTCAAGCAGGAGAGAGACAAAAGCTCCCAACTGCTCTGAACTCCAGTTCTGGACAGGACTCTGGGAACCCAGGCTCATTCAGGGAGAAACTGGACTGTCTGGCAGTGGGCGGAACTCGAGGGCAGCTTTCTTTCAGAGGTGCTTGCATTACCATGAGACACTGAGAGACAGGGGCCTATTAAGGCAGTGCTGATGGGAAACCAATGCTGTCTGATTCGCCCTGAGACTCTGCCCCATCCAAGCTGAGTACAGAGGCTTTTGCAAGTCTTATTTCATAAGGGTGTCTCCTGCACAGAAGTTCTCCCAGCATAGACACAGCTGATCCTCACAGCCAATTGGCCTGGAGATCAATTCCTTCCAGTGATATCAACAACAATCAATGCTTAACTACAACAAGACTATACACATAGCCCACAAAGGGGTGCACCAAGATTGTATGCCTCAGGTAACTGAGGAAGCTGAGCCACTGGGCCCTATAGAACACCTAGCACACAAAGCCACTCTATCAACTCAGGGAAGCAGCCAAAATGTGGAAACAAAGAAACAGATCACACATGAAAGAAAGCAAATGACTGGATATAGAGTTTAAAACCATGGTTATAAGGATTTTCAAGAATTTCCTAGAAAAGGCTGATAAATTTATTGAGACCCTCAAGGATATGAAAAAGGATCAACTAGAAATTAAACATACACTGAGTGAAATAAAAAATATTATACAGAAATCGAACAGTCGACTAGAGGATCTCAAGAATCAAGTCAAAGATTTGAAATACAAAGAAGTAAAAAACATTCAGCTGTAAAAGCAAAAAAGAAAAAAAAATCCAAAATATGAAGATAGTGTAAGGAGCCTCTGGGACAACTCCAAGCGTAACAACATCTGAATAATGAGGGTGCCAGAAGGAGAGAGAGCGAGATACTGAAAACCTATTTGAAGAAATAATGACTGAAAGCTTCCCCCACCTGCTGAAAGAAATAAACTTACAAGTCCAGGAAGCACAGAACCTCAAACAAAAGGAATCCAAAGAGGACCACACCAAGACACATCATAATTAAAATGCCAAGAGCAAAATACAAGGAGAGAATATTAAAAGCAGCAAGAGAAAAACAGTTAGTTACCTATAAGGGAGCACCCATATGACTGTCAGATGATTTCTCACCAGAAATTATTCAGGCCAGATGGGAGTGGCAAGAAATATCCAAAGTGATGAATAGCAAGAACCTACAACCAAGATTACTATACCCAGCAGAAATATCATTCAGCATTGAAGGGCAGATAAAGAGTTTCACATATACCCTGTTTCCCCAAAAAATAAGACAGTGTCTTATATTAATTTTTGCTCCCAAAGATGCACTAGGTCTTATTTTCAGGGAATGTCTTATTTTTCCATGAAGAATAATACGGTACACATTTATTGTTGAACAAAAAAAAGGAAATTTATTACCTGTATACGGTATGGTAGTAGTTGTCATCACAAACCAGCATTACCAGACAAATTGTGAATCCTATGGTATTAAGAATTTCTTGTTACTACCATTATTTCCATGTACAACAATCTGTGGTACATTTACTGATACTGACATTTACCAGTATGAACACAAAGTAAGATTTATTCAATGACAGTCATGTCATCATCTTCTGGAACATCATTATAACAATCCAAACCCTGAATTTCCTGGTGAATTTCTTGTGACTCCATTTCTTCCAGAATCAGTGGACCAAATCTCTCATGTTTAGCAATAGCACTGTTCTTTAATGAGTACTTCTTGTCAAGGTAGCCTGCTCGTAGTGCATTTGCACTGCAACTGTCAGTGATTTTCTCCCATGAATTCTTCACCCAAGTCACAACTTCTTGCAGTTTAGGTTTCACAAAGTTTCCACGCGGATTTCTCTCCATACTATTTTCAATGGAGTCATTAATTTCCATGCGCAAATTGTCCTTGAATGGCTTGTTTATTGCAAGATCAAGAGTCTGGAGATAGGCTCTCATTCCTGCAGGAATCATTATTTGATCTATTTTTTTGTGTGTGAAGAAATTTCTTCATGTCTTTAGCGTGGTGAGTGCTGGCTGCATCCCAGATTAGCAGACCTCTTTGGCTCCCTCGAATAACAAGTGGCAGCATTAAATCGACCCACTTCCTTATAACTGCTTGTGTGGCCCAGACTTTTTCAGTTGCAAGAATAAAAATATTATTGGGGAGGTCTTATTTTTAGAGGATGCCTTATATTACAGCGAGAGGTAAAACTGGAAGTAGATCTTATTTTCGGTAGATGTCTTACTTTCGGGGAAACAGGGTAAGAAAAAGCTAAAGGAGTTCATCACCACCAAACCAGTATTATATGAAATGCTGAAAGTATTCTTTAAGATGGAGGGGAAAAAAAGAAAAAGGTAAAGATAAAAATTATGAACAACAAATACATATCTATCAACAAGTGAATCTAAAAATCATGAATAAAAAAATCTGATGAACAGAATAAACTGATGAATATAATAGAATCAGGGGCATAGAAAGGGAGTGGCTGACAATCCTTGTTGGGAAATGGTTGGGGGGGTGCTGGAAGAGACTGGATAAAGATTGTACACCTATGGATGAGGACAGTGGGAATGGTGGTAAGGGTAGAGGGTGGGGTGAGAACCAGCTAGAGGGGAGCTATGGGGAGGGGGAAGAGGAGCAATTGTAATAATATGAACAATAAAGATTTATTAATTTTTTTTCAAGAAGACTGGCACTAGCCAATAGCTGATAACAAAATGGGACTTCAGTTCTACAATCACAAGGAACTGAATTCAGCCAATAACCTGAATAAGCCTAGAAATAGATTATTATTCTCCAGAGCCTCCAGTGAGGAATTGCAGCCCAGTCAAAACCTTGATTTCAGCCATTGAGACCCTAAGTGAGGACCCAGCTAAGTCTACAGAACTTCCCATCTATACATACTGAGAAATAATACCTTCATGTCACTTAAAGCCACTAGGTGTGTGATAATTTATTACAGCAGCAATGAGAAAAGTAAAATACACATGAGTGCTCTTGTTGATTTAATAAATTGAGAACATTCCATATGTAAAAAGTTAGAGTAAATATTCTCTTATCTTGCACAGCATATGGCCTGGTTAGGAAGATAAAATAATTAAGGTATGATTAGTATATCAAAGTAGTAACAAATGATATGATAAATAATATGTGCATACAAGTATCAAAAAAGAAGCCATGTCTATCTTGGTCATTTAGGGAAGGCTAGAAAGGAAGCATTCTCCAATATATAGGGTAATGTTTTTGTTTTGTTTTTTAATTATAACATATATCAGAATCACCTGGAATTTCCCGGGGATCTTATTAAAAATATCACAATCTGAAATTCTTTCTAAATTTCTTTCTAAACTTCTGATTCAGTAAGTGTGGGATAAGGCTTGAAAAGTTGCTTTAGCAAGTTTACAGGTCATTTTGATGCTGTTAATCTCAAGACCAAAAATTAAACACTATTTTGTTGAAGAAAAAGGAAATTATTTAAGCAAATACTTAAGGCTTAAAAGTTCAAAAATTCATTAGGGACCATAAATAGTTCATTATGAAAATATTGCTTTAAAAATATTAATATGGCCATAAATATTCAGAAAGTATTTGGGATCAGGAAGGGAGTAAAGCAGAAAAAATATGGAAACAAAGAAGTTACTGCAATAATCTAAACATAAAAAGCCTTAACCAATGATGAATGAGCAGAAATAGAAAAGGGAAATAAATGCTTGAGGATTAGTAAAGGACTATGAAATAAGAAAAAAAATAGCTAATAATAAATAGAGCACTCTGGCCTGTTATACTGAAGGCAATTTACTCTAAGTTTTTATGTTTTATTGCTTCATCTATCAATTTTTGTTGTTTTTAGAGGAATAATCCATTTTATAAAATTGTGAAAGTTAGTGTAAATGTTCTCTTACTGTCTTTTAATGTCATTAAGATCTACAATAATATTGTCTTATTATCCTATCTAATAAAAGAGTAATATCGAAATTTGACCGTACCTTCACCACACCACCAGTCACGCCCACCAGCCACGCCCACCAGCCAAGCCCACCAGCCAATCAGGAGCAGATTATGCAAATAAACCCCAACCAAGATGGCTGTCGCCACTTAGAGCAGGAGGAAGGCTTGGGTTTCCCCAGCAACAGAGGAAGCCAAGCTTTCCCGTTGCCTGCCTACACCTCCACTCAATGTTACAAAGTTTCAATTATAAAAGATACAGAAATGGCAGCAGCCACTGAGCTGAAGAGAACAGAGGCTTGGGTTTCTCTGGCAAGGAGGAAGCCAAGCTTTCCTCCTGCCATTGCCAGCCTAGGCCTCCACTCTAGGCTACAATGTTTCAAACAGAAATGGCAGCCTCCACAGAGTGAGCAGAAGGCTTGGCTCTGCTCCAGGTTACAAAGTTTCAATTGTAGACATAGATTAATCCCAGATACCAGGGCCTCCACTTGGGTCACTGGGGGGTGTGGCTGGCCTGCAAAACTCCACAGGCCCCTCACCCAGGCTGCCCCTCATCCCAAGGGAACCCCCACCCTGTTCTGGGACACTCTTCAGGGCAAACCAGCTGCCCCCCACCCATGCACCAGGCCTCTATCCTATCTAATAAAAGAGTAATTTTCAGATTAACCATCACTCCAACACACAAGATGACTGCCCCCATGTGGTCAAAGATCCTACCCCCATTTGGACACAAGATGGCTACCACAAGATGGCCAGCAGGGGAGGGCTGTTGGAAGGTTCCAGGCCCTGCAAGGGAGAGCAGTTGTGGGTGATCAGGCCAGCAGGGGAGGGCAGTTGGGAGGAAGCAGGCCTACAAACGAGGGTAGTTGAAGGCTATCATGCCTGCAGGAGAGGGCAGTTAGGGGTGACCAACCTGGCAGAGAAGGGAAATTGGGGGCAAACAGGCTGGCAGGAGAGCAGTTAGACATCAATTAGGCTGGCAGGGTAGTGGTTAGCAGGTGATCAGGTTGGCAGGCAGAAGTGGTTAGGAGCAATCAGGGAGGCAGGCAGGCGAGCAGTTTGGAGCCAGCAGTCCTGGATTGTGAGAAGAATGTCTGACTGCTCGTTTAGGCCTGATCCCAGTAGGACCAGCAGTCAGCATGCCTCGAGGTGTCCCAGATTGGAGAGGGTGCAGGCTGGGCTAAGGGACACCCCCCCCCCCACACACTCCTCACCATGCACGAATTTTGTGCACCAGGCCTCTAGTCCTATATAATAAAAGGTTAATATACAAACTCTCCCCTCAGGAGTTTGACCAAGAGACCAGGAGTTCGATCGCTCACTATGAGATGTGCTTACCACTAGGGGCAGCACGGAACCTAATGGGGGACCAGCAGTGGCAGCAGGGCGCTGAGGGAGTGAGGGAAGGAGGGAGAAGGGAGTTGGGAGGCAGGGAACCTGATCAGCCTTGATTGCCACCCAGGCCTAGGGATCCTACTCGTGCATGCATTTTGTGCACCAGGCCTCTCTTTACTAATATTGATCATTTGTGTTATCTCTCTACACCAATGTTACACAATGTTTTCCAATTTTATTAATCTTTCCAAATTTATACTGCCAATTTTTTTTATTCCTTATTATTTTGGTTCTTATCCTTTTTATATACTCTTAGATGTTTTCAATTAAATTTACTGTCATTTTTATAACTAATTGGTATGGAAGCATTAAAACAATAATTTTAAATTTGGGACCTCCCCTCACCAATGCAACAGTGTAGTCAGACAGCAAATCTGAATGCTTCATTAACTGGGGTATTACCATCTGCCATGCTGGTGTGAACCCTGAGACCCTGCACAACCCAAATCACGACCTCCCAGAGACTTTCAGCAGAAATTCCACAAAATGACCAGCCTCAGCTGGTGCTGTGCTGTGGACTTTCCTAGCACCTTGCAAAAGTTCACAAACCCAAACAAGCAGTGTCTGGAACCATCATGCCTATGCACCTAGCTAAGCAGCCCCAGGCCCTACAACTAGCCTTGGTTCACAGATTCACCTCTCCCATGCATCCTCACACCCAGCACAGGCAGCACCTGCAAATAACTGTGACTCTGATCAAGTGGCCTTGGGTTAGAAACAATCAGTTTGACCTGCACCAGAGCCCCTCCTGAGAATCCCCAGATTTAATATACCTAATGACTCACTTCAGAAAACACCAAACACTCACCCAACCAGCTCCACAAATGGCAAACCCAAATGGTAGATTTGGCAGGCACCACAGCCCTACTAAAGCAAGTTCTGTTTGGTGGGGTCAGCCCCTACACAACAGCTTATCAGCTGTAGTCACCACCATTGACCACAGCCAGGCACAAATATCAGAAAGAGGGTCAGTCCTGCCACTAACATTGAGACAGCAATCAAGGCTGAATTACAAATGGGGGTATACACTTCACACAAGGGACCTCTTAGAGCATCAAGCTCAAGGGACCAGGGAGACTGTGCCACTGGGTCCCACAGAACACCTACTACATAAGGCCATTCTGGCAAGATTGGTAGACATAGTAGATTTATCTAATAAATATAATGAGGAGACAAAGAAGCATGTCACAAATGTAGGAACCTGACAAAACTCCAGAAAAGCCGAGACCGGTTTGGCTCAGTGGATGGAGCGTCGGACTGCGGACTGAAGGGTTCCGGGTTCGATTCTGGCAAGGGCATGTACCTTGGCTGCGGGCACATCCCCAGTGGGGGGCGTGCAAGAGGCAGCTGATCGATGTCTCTCTCTCATCGATGTTTCTGACTTTCTATCCCTCTCCCTTCTGCTCTGTAAAAAATCAATAAAATATATTAAAAAAAAAAACTCCAGAAAAAGAGCTAAATGAAATGGAGACAAAGGTAACTGCTGAAATAAAAAATACATTGGAGAGAATGAACAGTAGATTAAATGAAGCAAAGATCAAATCAGTGATATGGGTGAAAAGGTAGCAGAAAATACACAATCAGAACAGCAAAATAAATGAGGCCAGCATTATTTTGATTATAAAACCTGACAAAGATATTTTAAAGAAAATTATAGACTAATGTCCATGATGAATAAAGGGATAAAAATCCTCAACAAAATATTAGCAAACTGAATTCAGCACTAAATTAAAAATATACACCATGATCAAGTGGGATTTATTCCTAGAATGCAAATTGGTCCAATATTTACAGTCAATTAATGTGACACATCATATAAACAAAATAATATGATCATATCAATAGATGCAGAAAAATAGAACCAGAGTCATAGAAGCATTGAACAGACTGTCCAATCTATGAGGAAAAGCTGGGGGTGAGGGGTAAGAGATCAACCAAAGGATTTGGATGCATGCATATGAGCATAACCAATGGACACAGATTGGGGGTGAGGCATATTCAGGCACATGCTAGGGGGTTGGGGTGGCCGGGGAGAGGTCAATGGAGGAAAAAGGAGACTTATTTAATACTCTAAACTATAAAAAATTTAAATTTGAAAAAAATGAATGCAGAAATCATTTGAAAACTTCCAGCGTTTATGAAAAAAACTCGCAGCAAATTTGGAATAGAGGGAACATCCCTCAACATTACAAAGACTATATATGATAAACCCACAGCTAACATTATCACAATCAGAAAGCTAAAAGTATTTTCCTTAAGATCAGGAACAAGACCGAAATAAGCACTTTAACCACTCTTATTCAAAATAGTATTGGCAACCCTAGCCATAGCAATTGGACAAAAAGAAGAAATAAAAGTCATCCAAATTAGAAAGGAAGAAGTAAAACTGTCATTATTTGCAGATGAAATGATATTATGTGTAGAGAACCCTAATGATTCCACCAAAAAAATCTACTAGAGTGAATAAATGACCTCACTAAATCAGGAGGATACAAAATAAATATTCATAAATAGGTTGTATTTTTATACAATAATGAACTATCAGAAAGAGAAATTTAAGAAGCAATCCCGTTTAAAATTTCATTTAAAAAAATACCTAGGAATAAATTTAACCAATAATATAAAAGACCTATGCATGAAAAATTAGAAGACTTTATTTATACAAATAAATTTAAGTATATACCATGTTCATGAATAAGAAGAATTAACATTATTAAAATGTCTATACTTTAAAAAAATATATTTTATTGATTTTTCACAGAAAGGAAGGGAGAAGGATAGAAAGTCAGAAACATCGATAAGAGAGAAACATCCATCAGGTGCCTCTTGCACACCCCCTACTGAGGATGTGCCCACAACCAAGGTACATATCCTTGACCGGAATCGAACCTGGGACCTTTTAGTCTTCAGGGCGATGCTCTATCCACTGAGCCAAACCCAGCGGCCAGCAATAGCTGCTCTATATCTAAATTCAGTCTATTACCAGGAATGCTCAGGACCTACTCAAAATTGCAAATATTCCTTTCCACTAGTATTTACAGGGTAAACTAAGATTTCTGCTTGAGTATTAAAATTGACATGAAAATAGTAATCAAGTTTTCAGATTAATTTAAATTGGCCAAGTGAAATAAGTGAATACTCAAGAAAATTTTAGTGTGGGACAAAACGCTTTTCCTAAAACATTAACTAAAAAATCTATTAGTAGTTCATCTCACTGTAAAATTGCCTAACATCCAAAGAACCTAAAGCAGTCATATTTGTGTGCAAAAATTAAAAATTAAAATTACCAAGACTGCAAGATAAAATTTCCAAAAGCCCCCATTAATCAAAAAAGGGGATGGGGCAGTGGGGTAATATCATGTAAGGAAAAAAATATCGAGTAAGTAAAATACATCTAGAAAATTCTTACTCCAGTAAAGTAAATTCCATTTGTAAAACCAACTGCAGGACACCCATGAAAAAACACACATGGTGTCAAAAAAAGCCAAAGGAAAATCATTTAGGCAAAAATTGAAAAGAATCCCAAGTCTATTTTGCAGAGAGGATGCCTTTGTTAACTTTTGGTCGAGAATGTGTTTGTGTGTTTTCAGAGAACAACTCCAAGACCATGTGGGTTCCTGCGACTGTGAGGAACTGACGGATCTGTTCCAGTCACGAGGATGGTCCAGAGATGGGGGACACTGACGACACCTTGCCATGCTAGGAGTCGGCAGCTGTGCATGTCTGCAGGCAGCCCAGGACCAAACCAGAGAGGATGGATCTTGCATTGCCATGATGTGTCCATCATCTGGATACCATTGCTGACATGTACACATAAAGAATTATTTGACACTGAAACTGGGACTCAGAACAGTTGGACATTGAAACTGAGACTGAAACATTTTTTGTTCTTATACATTTACTTCTAGTATGCAGAGGCAAGATATTTTTGAAGAAAAGAAACAGGGGAGAGTGATTGATATAGAGGCAGGGTGGCCTTGAACAGACTGTCAAGCTACAGGGGGAAGGCTTGGGTGGATGGGAGGTGGATGCTGGGGGAGATCAACTGAAGGACTTGTATGCATTCATATGAGCATAACCAATGAATGAAAGACACTGGGGCGGGGAGGGGGGAGAGTGGGGATATGTGCTGGAGGGTAGGGGAGGCTGGGGAGAGGATAAGGGGGAGGGGGAAAGGAAAACATGTACTACTATTAATTATAAGTTATACTGCAAAAAATCAATAAAAAAATTCAATGGAAAAAAATAATAAATAAAAAATAAATAAAATAAAATGTCTATACTACCCAAAGCGATCTATAGAAACAATGCAATTCTATCAAAATACCAATGATATTTTTCACAATACTAAAACAAGTATTCAAAACATTTATGTGGAACTAAAAAAGACCCTGAATAACCACAGCAATCTTGAAAGAGAATACCAAAGTTGGGGAGTATGCTACCTGATGTCAAACTATACTACAAAGCCATAGTAAGCAAAATAGCATGGTACTGGCATAAAAACAGACACAAAAATTAATGGAGCAGAATAAACAGTCTAGAAATAAGCCATGTCTCTATGGTCAGTTAACAAAACATGCCTATATGACACAGGAGGCAAGAACATACAATGGAGTAAAGAGAGTCTGTTCAATAAATGGTGCTAAGAAAATTGGACAGATATATGCAAAAGAAACATAAATCTAGACCACCTTCTTAAACATATACAAGAATAAAATCAAAATGGATTAAACACTTGAAACCATAAAACTCCTAGAAGAAAACATAGGGAGTACAACCTTCGATTTCTGCTAGCAGTATTTTTTTCTGATATATCTCCTCAGGCAAAATAAACAAAAGAAAAAATAAACAAATTGGACCACATCAAACTAAAATGTGTTAAACAGCAAAGAAAATTACAAAAAAAAAAAAAAGACAACATAATGAATGGAAGCAGATACTCCCCAATAATACATCCAATAAGGGGTTAATATCCAAAATTTATAAAGAACTGATACAACTCAAAACCAATAAAACAAACAATCTAATTTAATAAATGGACAGGGGACCAGAATAGACACTTCTCCAAAAGGACAATAGACTTATGAAAAGATGCTTAAGGTCACTAATCACCAGAGAAAATCAAATTAAAATGACAAAGAGCTATCATCTCATGCCTGTCAGATGGCTATCATCAATAAATTACAAACAAAAAGTGTTGGTGAGAATGTGGAGGAAAGGGAACCCTGCTGCACAGCTAGTGAGAATGCAAATTGGTGCAGCCACTATTGAAAACAGTATGGAGAGTCCTCCGAAATCTAAAAACTAAAATTGAAAATTAGAACTAAAAACTGACTTATTAGTATAACCCAGCAATTCCTCTTCTGGGTATATATTCAAAGAAGCCCAAACACTAATTCAAAAAGATATATACACTCCCATGTTCATTGAGGCATTATTTACAATAGCCAAGATATGGAAGCAACCAGAGTGGACATCAACAGATGATTAGATAAAGAAAATGCCGGCATATTACCATGGAATATTACTCAGCCATAAGAATGAAATCTTATCATTTGGAATAACATGGATGACCTAGATGGTATTACGCTAAGTAAAATAAGTCAGACAAAAATAAACACCATATGAACTTATATGTAGAATCTGAAGAACAAAATAAATTAACAAACAAAATAGAAACAGACTCATAGACATAGAGAACAAACTGATAGTTTCCAGAGGGAAGGAGAATAGGGAGACTGGTTGAAAAGGGTGAAAAGATTAAGAAGTATAAATTGGTAGTTAAAAAATAATCATGGGGATGTAAAGTACAGCACAGAGAAGATAGTCAATAACATTGTCAAGCTACGTAGTGTCAAGTGGGTACTGGAAATACCAGGATGAACACTGTAAAGTATATTAATGTCTAACAAGTACTTTAAAAAAGAATTTTGGAGGTTCAATTTCACAGTATCTATCAAAATTTTAAATACAACTATACTTTAACTCACCAATTCCTTTTATGTATATACTAGAGGCCCGGTCACATTAAAATGAAATTAACTGGAGGAAATATTTTAATATTGCTATTTGTTCTTTCTCTATAATAGAAGTGTCAGAGATGAAAGAAAGTTAGTAAAATGTATATGAAAATCTCCCTCCTATCAGAATCGGGGCACCCCGTGAAACCCAGAGTCAAGTTCCCACCCACCCCGGGCGTGCCTTGAAATCCTGAAAAACCCAGACCCCATTAAGCCCCATCCCCATCAAGCCCCACCAGGCAGGGGGCACAGCCTCATGTCCCTTAGCCCAGTGCTGGGCAGGAGGAATGACCTCAAGTCCCCAGGTCCCGGCACCAGGGTGGGGGGTGCAGCCTCAGGTCCCCTGGCCATGGCACCAGGCTGGGAGGCATGGCCTCAGGTCTCCCGACCTGGAACCAGATGGGGGACATGGCCTTAGTTCCCCTGGCCCAGCCTCAGGTCACTTGATCCTGGAGCTGGAGCAGGAGGCACGGCCTCAGGTCCCTCGGCCCCAGTGTGATGGCGTGACAACCACTTGCATATTAGCTCATTTTTATATAGGTTACTGGAGAAATATTTATACATATGCAAAAGAGTCTTCTATTATAACATTCTCTTGGTTAATTGCAGTGGTAAAACTGTGAAAACACTGTAAGCATCCACCAGTAAGGGAATGATTTTAATAAATTCTGGAACTCGTTTGGTAGATACTTAGTTAAAAATGAACATGGTAGATATCTCCTTGTCAATAACTCAAAGACATACTGCCAACTGAAAACTCAAGCTGTAAACATTGTTTAGAAGATGCCTCTCATAATATTAATAAAAAGGTAATAATTATACATGACATATGTATATAAAAATTATACACACACGAAATTATTAAAAATGATTATCTTTTAGAAGAGTATTACTGTGAGGGGGCAAATAAGGAAGACTCTCTTTTTAGTCTCTGTGGCTCTTTGTTTAATTTCATATAATGAAACTGTATTCATATCTCACTCATGTAAGACATACATATCTCTGAATATTCCTGAAAAACAAAATAATCCTCAGGTCCAATCAACCTATTTACACATAGATGGTGCCCTGAAGTCCTGTGATCTTGGCTTACCAATGTGGCAGTACAGCCCATCTGTGCTCTGCCCACACAAATGCATCAGCAAATCCTTGGGCACCAAAAAAATTTGAGCTGCCTGATATCCTGTCATTAGCCTTTGAGACCACTCCACTACCCTCAACCTGCACAGTTAACTTACCCTTCCTCCTGTACTTTCTTCCATCTCTGTTTGTACCTTGAAGTCACACCTGGACTTGTTTTTGTTGTTGTTGCGTTTTTTGTCCTATGTCTTCATTATTTTAATTGAAGAAACATTGGTTTACAACATTATATAAGTTTCAAGTGTGCAACATTATAATTTGACACCTATAAACACTACAGAGTATTTAGCATCAAAAGTTTAGGTTCCACTTATCACCAGACAATTGTCCACTTTTACACAGGTGACCCTCCCTCCACCCCGCTTACCCTCTGGGGACCACCGATCTGTTGTCTGCCTCTACGAGTTTGATTTGTCAAGCTGCATTTGAATATCTGCAGCTATTTTTGTGGCAATGAGCATGTCACTACAATTCTATTTTGGCAGTTTCATTAACTGTGAAATTATTGCATGTGCAACATAGTGCTGGGTTTTATTTAGAGCTTAATAAATAATATTTACTACTATATCCCTCCCTGGTTCAGGGACCCAGGACCTGCCAATTCCAAAGTTCCTGAATTTTGTACTACTGTCTAGAAACACTGTGGATGCCAACCTTCATCAATGGGAATCCATGACAGATGTTTTCTTTTTTTTTTCTTTTTTTAAAATATTTTTATTGATTTTTTACAGAGCGGAAGGGAGAGGGATAGAAACTCAGAAACATCGATGAGAGAGAGACATCGATCAGCTGCCTCTTGCACACCCCCCACTGGGGATGTGCCCGCAGCCAAGGCACATGCCCTTGCCGGAATTGAACCCGGGACCTTTCAGTCCGCAGTCCGACGCTCTATCCACTGAGCCAAACCGGTCTCGGCCATGACAGATGTTTTCTAAAGAGGCTGCATTACTCAGTTTTAACTCCTCAAGTTCTCTAGTAGCAGTATCATTATATATAGTGTGTCCCAGAATCTCAAAGATGAAGTAATATTTCCTTATAGACAAAGTAACATTGGATCATAAGTGTGTCCTTGAGTACCAGGAGAGAGACATGAAGATGAGTGAGCAGGAAGGTAAATAAAACCTCTTTTTTATGAGCATCAAAGAAGAAATGATAGAAAAGAGTGAATAAGTATTAAGAAAAGATTTACTAAGATGAATTGAGCTTTCTAGGGCTCCCTTCGTATGAAGGCATATACCATTCTTCTTACTGAAAGACTATCTACAACTGCAGTACATGTATGCTCACCACTTTCCATGATAGTTCTAATGACATACAGAAACACATTTGATTCTGTAAAGGATGCAATTTACAGAATTAATTGGCACAATGCTCTGTTTGGATCCATAAAATCCATGCTATAGAGCCTCACATATAAGTGAGATCATTTCATGATGGAATTCTTCCAAGTAATACGATGATTTTACTCCCAAACATGCTATACTTACTATATCAACATGCTATTGTCCACTGAGGTGCTGTTTCGCATCGCTTCTAGTTATTTTCGTTGTAATCCGAGAGCATTATAGCCTCATCTGAATCGGTACGTTTTAATGCTTTATTTTAAAATCTGTGTTTAAAGCAATATTGACTTTGTTGCTACCACTGTAAAATTCTTTAACACCTATGGAAGTACTCACATTTTTTTTCTTAAGATTTTTATTATTGTTGAGTTTTTAAAAGGAGGGAAAGATGGAGAGGGAGAAAGAGGAGCATTGATGTGAGGGTGAAACACTGATCGGCGGCCTCCTCCATTCTCCCTACCCAAGACGGAGCCCACAACCTGAGTATATGCCCTGATTGAGAATCGAACTAGAAACTTTTTGGTGCACAGGATGACACCCAGCCAACTGAGCCACACCAGCCAGGTAAGTGGTCGCATCTTTTAACAGGAAAATAGTGGTTCATAAATACTTGAAAGACATACTCAAAGCACTCAATCAAATATAAATCATGTGGGCTAAGTGTGTGGGTTCCCCGTCAAAACAGATGCCACCTGCCACAATGCCTGGTGTCTATGCTGGTATTCCTTACAATGTTTTTGT
Organism: Antrozous pallidus; assembly: GCA_027563665.1. NCBI lineage: Eukaryota > Metazoa > Chordata > Mammalia > Chiroptera > Vespertilionidae > Antrozous > Antrozous pallidus. The sequence goes on along the minus strand of CM050511.1, from coordinate 42,290,763 downwards.
ATGAGCTCTTATTAATCAGGTATCATCATCTACAGCTTTCTTCTGGAAAATATATTCTATTTAATAATTAGATATAAAGCTCTTTCAAACTGCTTAGCAATTTATTTATTGTAAATAAATTTTGCATAAAAATCTAAATCAGAAGGATTTTATTCAAGTAAAGACATGTAAAATCATTTAGTCTTCACCTCTCATTTAATCGTGCATATTTCCCCTTACCCCTCCTCGATATAACCTATTTCTGAGGTAATACATATAATTCTGTGACAAATCCACTTCAGCCTTGGTAATGCCCTTCGTTTTGACTTCAAAACATTCACTGGCTCTCACGGATTTGTACTATTTAACACCCAGATAAAGGTAAGCTGCCTTTTTTAATAACGATGGATTACATATTCTCGTTACATGCTGTTATTCAATTGGATTTTCTCAATTGAAGCACATCTATTCTACGAGAAAATGTAATGTCATCCTGAGAATAATTGCCGTTATTAGAAAAGTAAACATCATGAAGCACAAAGGAACATAAATTGAAATTATCTGATTAAATTACTGTAAAAAACTAGTGTTTCCACAGAAAAATGAGGTATCAATATGCTTTATATTTTAGCTCTCCTATTTTTGGTATGTTTTAACTTGCATCTTCTCATAATCAAGTATGTATAGAATGTGTGGAATATTTTAACTAGAAATGGAAATTTGGGGCATGGGCAACTAAAGAATGTTCATATTTTCCCTTACCCGTCCTATATAATACTATGGCATTATATGCCAGTTCCTCAGCTAACAAATGTCTTACTGTTTTCATACATGTTCTTCCTGGACAGCAATTCCAAGGCGTGCAAATGTACTAGACCTTGTATTCTGATAACATGGCTAAGTCCATTAAATTTATTTTGTTTGGTAGAACTCATATACATTCAAATGAAAACTACTTTGAGATTTATTCCACTCAATTTGAATCCATTAAAAAGGTGTCCCCAAATTATTGATAAATTAATATTTTAAGTGCTTAATTAAAATTCATCATTTTCTTCAAAGTTGAATAAATCATTACCAATGATAATAATTATAATGTTTTTAGCACCTATATGTCATACTTAATACGAATAATTTTACCTAAGTTTTTTCTCAACCTCACAACCATTATGCAAGATAGGGACACTGACCCCTTTCCCAAAGAAGGAAACCAAGACTCACAGATGTGAAGTGTCATACTTCAAACTGCTCTCTCATCATTGATGTTTCTATTCTTGCCCTCTCCCTTTCTTTCTGAAACCAATAAAAAATATATTTTAAAAACTAAAAATAAAATGTCTGATGAGTCCAGTGTACCACTTGGCCTCTCACACACTGAGACTTGAACCCAAGCATTATCCCTGCTCAAAACCTAGCATATTGTCTAACATTAGTCGGTGCTTAGCCAAAGTTCAATGGATGAATGAATGAACATATTAGGTATGGTAGAGTACAAAATATGACTCACAAGTTTGAAATACACTGACTATAACAATTTCTTAAAGCCAACATGCAAAATCATCCTATCTAATAAAAGAGTAATATGCAAATTGACCTTATCTCTGATACACCCACAAGCCAGGTCCACAAGCCACGATCACAAGCCAATCAAAAGCAAATAAACACCAACCAAGATGGCTGAGGCCACTGCAAGCAGGAAGGAGGCTTGGGTTTTCCTGGCAATGGAGGAAGCCAAGCTTTCTGCCTTCCCTTGCCAGCGTAGGCCTCCACTCAAGGCTACAAAGTTTCAGTTATAGAATTTTTAAAAACCCAAACAGAAATGGCTGTCACCACGAAGCAAGCAGAAGGCTTGGCTCTGCTCCAGGTTACAAAGTTTCAATTGTAGAACATAAATTAATTCCAGATCCCAGGGCCTCCACTTAGGTCGCTGGGGGCATGGCAGGCCTGCAAACCACCACAGGCCCCTCGCCCAGGCCACCCCATGTCTCAAGGGAACCCCTACCCTGATCAGGGACACGCTTCAGGGCAAACAAGCTGGCCCTCACCCATGCACCAGGCCTCTATCCTATCTAATAAAAGAGTAATTTGTAGATTGACCATCACTCCAACACACAAGAGGGCCGCTCCTATGTGGTCAAAAATCCTAACCCCCATGTGGACACATGATGGCCACCACAAGATGGCCAGCAGGGGAGGGCCATTGGGAGGTTTCAGGCCTGCAAGGGAGGGCAGTTGGGGGTGACCAGGCTGGCAGGGGAGCAGTTAAGCATCAATCATGCTGGCAGGGAGTGGTTAGGGGGTGATCAGGATGGCAGGCAAAAGCAGTTAGGGGCAATCAGGAAAGGCAGGCAAGTGAGCAGTTGGGAGCCAGCAGTCTAGATTGGAGAGGGTGCAGGCTGGGCTAAGGGACAGCCTGCCTTCCCTCCGCCCCATGCACAAATTTCGTACACTGGGCCTCTAGTCTATATAATAAAAGCCTAAGCAACTGTTGCAGCAGAATGACCACTTCCTATGATGGGCACTGACCACTAGGGAGCAGATGGTGGTCAGTGCCCTTCCACAGGAGGAGCACCACTCAGCCAGAAGCCGGGCTCACGGCTGGTGAGCACAGCAGTGGTAGCAGGAGCCTCTCCTACCCCTGGCAGTGCTAAAGAGCAGCAAGCCAAGCAATAAGGAGAAAGCAGGCTGGCAGTAAGGAGTGAGGGATCCTGGATTGTGAGAAGGATGTCTACCTGCTGGTTTAGCCCTGATCCTCAAGGGCATTGGGTCTAAGTCAGCAGGTGGATATCCCCTGAGGGGTCCCAGACTTCTAGAAGGCACAGGCCAGGCTGAGGGACCCCCCCATCCAGTGCATGAATTTCATGCACTAGGCCTCTAGTCTTACCTAATAATAGACAGACTTGTAAATTGACCACACCTCTGCTACACCATTAGCCAATCAAGGGTGATATGCAAATTAACCCAACCAACATGGCAATTAATTTGCATATACAGGCGCCAAGTGATGGGGGTAGGATGCTTGCATTGTCACCATGGCAACAATGCAGGCAATTCTGCCCTACCCCCAGTCTCTCTGGGGTGCATGGGGAGGCAGTGCCAGAGTGGAAAGAGGCTGTTGCTGGAGTGGAAAGAGACATCTCCAGGGCCTGAGTGGAAAGGGGCTGGGCTGGAGTGGAAAGGCAGTGCTGGCAACCAAGGAAAGGAAAGCCCATTCTAGCATGAATCTTCGTGCATTGGGCTTCTAGCTTATATATAAAAGCCCAAGCGACCAAATAACTGAATGACGCTCAATGCAGGAGCTGCCTCCAGGTGGTCAGTGCTATCCCACAGCAGGAGTTTCACTCAGCTGACCAACGGGCGCCAGATGCAGGGCTCATGACTGGTGAGTGCCACTGCAGCAGCACAAGCCTCTCCTAATATGGACTGACTGGGCACGAGCCCATAGGAAGTGCAGCAGGGGGCCAGGAGGAGCAGACAGCAGGCAGTATTGGACTGCTGGTTTCAGCCTGATCCCTGCAGAACACACTGAGGGACCCCACCAGTGCATGAATCCATATACCAGACCTCTGGTGAAAGTATAAATCCATGGTATAAAATTCATTAAAATCACACAGAAAAATTTATATTACCAATAGTTTAAAGTAGCAGGATATGTGGTATCTTATCTAATAAAAGAGTAATATGCAAATTGACCATATCTCCGCTATACCCACCAGTCACACCCACCAGCCAATCAGGTGCAGATATGCAAATAAACCCATCAAAGATGGCTGCAGCCACAGAGAGCAGGAGGGAGGCTTGAGTTTCCTCGGCAATGGAGGAAGCCAAGCTTTCCACCTGCCCTTGCCACTCAGGCCTCCACTCAATGTTACAAAGTTTCAATGATGGAATCCCAACAGAAATGGCAGCAGCCATGGAGCTGGAGATTGGCAGGAGGCTAGGGTTGCTCCTGGCAATGAAGGAAGCCAAGCTTGGGTAGCCCTGGCCAGCCCAGGCCTCCACTCTAAGCTACAAAGTTTCAATTGTAAAAGATACATAAATTGCAACAGAAATAGCTGCCACCACAGAGCCAGCAGAAGGCTTGGCTCCACTCCAGGCTACAAAATTTCAATTGTAGAAGATAAATAAATCCCAGATACTAGGGCCTCTGCTTGGGTCACTGGGAGGCATGGCCAGCCTGCAAATCACCACAAGCCTCTTGCCCAGGCCACACCATGCCCCAAGGGAACTCCCATCCTGACCCAGGACAGCCTTCAGGGCAAACCAGCTGGCTCCCACCCATGCACCAGGATTTTATCCTATCTAATAAAAGAGTAATATGCAGATTGACCATCACTCAAACACACAAGATGGCTGCCTCCATGTGGTCAAAGATCCTGCCCCCATGTGGACACAAGATGGCCACCACAAGATGGCCAGCAGGGGAGGGCGACTGGGAGGTTCCAGGTCTGCAAGAGAGGGCAGTTGGGGGCGATCAAGCCTGCAGGAGAGGGCAGTTAGGGGTGACCAGGCTGGCAGAGGAGGGAAGTTGGGGATGATCAGGCCTGCAGGGAAGGGCAGTTAGGGGGGACCCAGGCCTGCAGGAGAGGGAAGTTGGGGAATACCAGGCCTGCAGGGGAGGGCAGTTAGGGGCAAACAGGCTTGCAGGGGAGCAGTTAGGAATCAATCAGGCTGGCAGAGGAATGGTTAGGGGTGATCAAGCTGGCAGGCAGAAGCAGTTAGGGGAAATCAGGAAGGCAGGCAGGTGAGCAGTTGGATTGTGAGAGGGATATCTGATTGCCTGATTAATCCTGATCCCAGGTGGGATCGGGCTTATATGGGCAGTTGGATATCTCTTGAGGGGTCCCAGATTGGAGAGGGTGCAGACTGGGCTGAGGAACACATACCCCCTGCACAAATTTTGTGCACTGGGCCTCTAGTGTGTGTGTGTGTGTGTGTGTGTGTAATATTAATTAATACATATGTATTAATCTGATAAATTTGGCATATTGATGTAGTCCACTATTTTCACTCAAGTTCAAGCTTAATTGTGATTTTTCCCTTTTTCTGTCAGAATTAAAACAATGCATTTCACATTTGTCCCTTTTTCAGAAATGCCAATGTTTGAATCTGACATTTGGGTTTTAAGTCATGTTTTCTGGCCAAAACTCCTTTGGAGAACAGAATGCATTATTCGCTACTAGAGGCCTGGTGCACAGATTTGTGCACATTGACAGGAAATTAACTAAAAGAAATATTTTAGAGGCAGGGGTGGGAGGTGGGGAGACTGTGGAAGGTTGGTTCCATGACATGTCCAGCCCATCTTGCCCAGTCCCTAGTGGCAGGACCCCAGCAGCAAGCTAACCTACTGGTTGGAACATCTACCCCCTGGTGATCAGTGCACATCATAGCACTGGTCAAATGGTTGAACGGTCAGACACTTGACTTTTATATATATAAATAGCCCCAAAACAATTAAATGTCCTACAATGAGTGATCAAAAAAACTGTGGTACATTCAAGCTATGGAATACCATTCAGCAATAAAATTGATGGATGAAACAACTCTGATGGATCTCAAGAGCATTATGCTGAGTAAAAACAAAACAAAACAAAAAACACAAAAGAACCTCCACCAACATCAGAAGGTCACATATGGTATGGTTCAATTGGTAAACATTCCAGATATGGCAAAATTGTAAAGATGGAGAACAGTATAGTGGTTTCCAGGGATAAGCGGTGGAGGCAGCGGGGATGGGTGTGACTATAAAATAGTAGCAGGGAGGAGTTTTGTGTGGTAAGGAAAAGTTCTGTATGTTGATTATAGTGGTGGCTACACGAATCTTCATATGTGATAAAATGATTATAGAACTGTAAAAAAATGTATTACATCTGGGTTTACTGAAACAAAATTATTCTTAGCTTTTGCTATTCTTGAGCTTTATGTATTACCAAAATGTTATGGTTTATATGTAACTACAGGCCCGATGCACAAAATTCATGCAAGAGGGCTCGGCCCTCGCAGCCCCTGCTTCATCTGGAAGGTCATTCAGAAGGATGTCTGGAAAGTCATTGGGCTGTCTGGTCTAATTAGCATATTATACTTTTATTATTATGATTACCAGGCATGTTGTTGTTGGACAAATCTGACAGGAATAAACCTGAAAGATTAGAAGGATGGAAGAGTAAAAGTGCAGAAGAGACAAGGTCAGAATGCCAAGATAGAGAGGAAAGAGAAATAGAGGGAATGGAGAGAAGAGGGGGGAAGGGAGAGGAAGAAAGGGAAAGAAAAAAGGAGAGGGACTAGAGAGGGAGAGATTTGTGTTGGTCTTTTTTCTTCAAGAAAGACATATAGAATGACATAATCCTATTTTTGTAGGACTATTTTGTTAAAATAATAAGCATATTGTGTTTGTGTTCTTTAAAACATTTCATAACAATGCCCCGAAAGAAAGATTTGGATACCCTCCTGTTTCATTTCCTGCCTTCATAGAATGTTGTGTTACTAAAATATTTTTATTACAGCAGAACCTGAAGCAATATAAAATGTTTGCTTGAGGATTTATTTTAGTCCCTTTAAGCTGAACTTCTGTAATGAAATCTATTTACAGACATTCCACAGTGCCCTATGGTTGCTAGCTTATGCAAATGAAGCGTGACCCTGGGAATAAACCTCTTGCCCCTGCATCATCCTCCCTGGCTTCAAAGGTCTCTAGGCAATCACTTTTTTAAGTGAAGAGATTTTAAGCTGAATTGAAATAGAGAAAGAGGGAAATAACTTGATGCCCAATACTTATACAACCCAACCATTTACTATCTACTATTTTCCCATAAATATTTAGACACTAATTTATAAATCCATTTGGGATAAATGTGTTAGTATGTAATGATTTTTTCAGCCACTTCTTTTACTTTAAATCTTAGAAACTAAATTCCAATATCAATCAATAGACATTTACTTTAACTTCATTTCTTATTTAAACTAAAGGTCACTGAATTGGGACAATTGGTTTTGTGATATAAATCTTCCCTCACGATTATATTTCCATTAAAAATATATATCTACCGAGCATAAGAAAATAATAGTGATCAGGAAAATTTCTATAATTCTAAGAGGAAAATAACTAGGTGTGTGCTTAATATATATAACTTGAATATATTAGTATTAGGATTGGAATACATCCGTTTTTATGTGCAATTGTGAAGAAAAATAATGGATTCATTGCATTTTTAGATGGACTAGTGAAAAAAGCTGTCCAACATTCTGAATGACAATCATCATGACAAAATATACAATTTTAAAAGGTTCCTTCCTATTCGATGGTACCATGAAAAAAAAAGTTATTTGTCTGTGTGTGTGTGTGTGTGTGTGTGTGTGTGTGTGTGTGTGTGTGTGACAAACTGTATAAAAGCCAGATGGCCAGTGGATGAAAATCAGCTCTTGGAGACCTCAGGGGTCTCAAGGTCAAAGTGTCATCTCAGAATATTGCCAAATTTTAGAAGTAATCCAAGATAACTCCAGGACTGGTAGGTCAAAAGGTCTCCTCTACAGTATTTCACTTGTGGTTTACCATCCACAAATGTCTCGCTTGGTAACCTGGCCAAATGGCATGATAGAGTGCACAAAGATACTGGCAAATTTCTATACAGTGAATATATTTCTTTAAATTCCTTATTTTAGTCTACTGAATATACCATTTTAAACAAACTATAGAGCTTTACTAAAATTAAATGTTGTTCAAACTTATGTACTGCTTTTGTAAAAAATTATCAAATTTATGTCATCGGATTTTATTACAGGTGATTTATGTTGAATAATCAATATTTTGCATAGGTGATCATTTAAGTATTAAAATGCATAAGGCTCTGCAAAACCCTATATTCAAAGGGGCAGGACATGAAGACCACAGTCTCTGCCTGGAAAAAAAAATCTGAATAGAATCCAAAATCGAGCTAATAAACCTCAGAGGGAAGACAGAGGAGGGTGGGTGAAAAGAGATCAACCAATGAAATTATATGCATATATGCATAACCCAGGGACACAGACAATGGAGTGGCCTGAGGGGCGGGGGAAGATGGGAGTGGGTTGGAAGAGGTTAATGGGGGAAAAGGAGAACCTATGTAATACTTTCAACAATAAAGTGTTGTTGTTTTTTAAAATAGAGCTCATAGTTCTGAATGTCTGATCAGCAACAAATGACCCAAACACAAAATTATGTCCTCAAAATGGGTGTCAGAAGTGGGTATTAAAACTCTGCAGGTCACAATGAGTAATTAGTTTATTGTGCTTGTGTGTACTATTGTGATTGAAAAGGAAACATGCATGAAGACCAGGAAAAAAAAAAAGAAGAATGGTATAACACTAGTAAGAATCAGTAATTTAGGAAGAAACTTTAGCATAACAAGCCAAAATTATCTCTAAAATGCACTCACAAATTATAATGCTAAAGAAACTATGGTCCCAATAGAAAAAAATCAAGGCACCCCAACCATGCAAAGTAATAAATCCAAAGGAAAGTATGCAATCTGTATATATATAAGCGTAAGAGACCAAACGACTGGTTGACCAGTTATATGACACACACTGACCAGCAGGGAGCAGACACTCAACACAGGAGCTGCCACAGCCAACCTTCCAAGGCCGGCCGGCCAACCTCCCTCAGGCCCTCCCCTTAGTTGGCTGCCCCCCTCCCCATCCCAGGCCAAGGGGCTCCACCTGTGCTGAATTCATGCACCAAGTCTTTAGTAATTAAAGAAAACACACTTCTTCTATAAGTGATACCATACTGTATTTGTCTTTCTCTGCCTGATTTATTTCACTTAGCATAATACTCTGTAGATCTATCTATGTTGTCACAAATGGCAAGATTATATTTGTTATTGCTGTGTAATATTCTATTGGGTATATATACAAGATCTTCTTTATCCATTTTTTTATCAACTAACAACTAGGTTACTTCCACATCATTGCTATGATAAACAATGCTGTAATGAACAAAGTGATACATACATGTTTTTGAATTCGTGTTTTGGGTTTGTTTGTTTTTTATAAATAGCTAGAATTAGAATTGCTGGTCATATGGTATATCTATTTTTAGTTTTTTTTAGCAATCTTCATACGGTTTTCCATAGTGGCTGTACCAATTTGCAACCCTACCAACAATGCACAAGGGTTCACAGTGAGCAATGATTACTAGAATTAATGAGGTGATCACATTGTACAAAAATGTTGAATCGCTATATTTTACACCTGAAACTAAAATAACCAATATAATATTGCATACCAACTACACTTTAAAAAAATAAGAAAAACACTGTCAATGTCATGGTTATTATTCACATGATTATACATTTAGTGTAATTATTTTTAAATAAAAATTGTGGTTTAATAAATAATTTTTACCTTTAAAAATAAGGAATATATGTTCTGCACTACTGTTCATCTTTAGATTTTGCTATTTTCTTTGTTTTTATTTTCATTTCTTCTGAACAATTTTACTTCATTACACTAAAAGTTATAACAAGAGTAAAGTTATACACAGACATATAATATAGTCCAGTGTCTCTTTACAACATCTTTAGAAACCTGCCCACCAAAAAGACAGTTTTTCAAAGACTGTAACCTATGTGTAAATAAAAACTTACCAAGCCTATGCAGATCTAAATGACTCATTGAAAAAGTTATTCTGATTATTCTATAACAATTGAGTACATGATTAGTAGCTATTAGAACTAACTGTTACATATTTAGGTTTATGCACAATACACACCATTATTAATAATTTTAACATAACGTAATTTATGTGAAGCAAATTAAGATAGAAAAAAATCAATCACAACTCAAGAACCATAATTTATTTATAGCAGGTCTATTTAAAAATAAAATAAAGGACATTAGCCATTATTTTATTTTAAAAGCCCAAAATACTCACGTATATTTTATCTTTTCATTTCTATGTTAATGGTAATAGTAATGATCATCCTCAAAAATATTATTTTCCAGGAAATATGTATATTGACAAACATGTATTAGTAAATTATAATTAATCAGCAAAAATTGACTATTTCAGAGTAACAGGGTGTGTTTCATGAACTTAATAAAATAATACCTTAATATAATATTCTCAGTCCTTGCATCTCTCTGTAAATTTCACCATCTCAATCAATCAATATGACTTTCAAGTGTCAAAGTTTTTCAATGTCCCTCTGCTAAGGTTACCTCAGGATTTAACATCTGGCTCAGAGAAATGCATGTTCCATAGATCTCTCTTCTCTGGGAATAACCAGAAAGGAATTTTTGATTTTGATACAAAAGCAGCAAGAAGGAGTAAAACAGCCTCTATACTCTTCTTGATCAACCAAACCAAGGTGAGAAAATTATGTAATCTAAGTGTGCACAAGTAATGTACACATACACAAGAATAAACTCAGAATGGACAACACTTAAATGTGAGTCATAAAACCATAAAAATCCTAGCATAAAACATAGGCATCAAAATATCAGACATCTCACATAGCAGAATTTTTACCCATATATCTTCTAGAAGAAGAAAAGCAAAGGAAAAAATAAACAAATGTGATTATGTCAAACTAAAATAATTCTGCACAGTAAAATAAACCATAATCAAAATAAAAAGGGAACCTACTGTGTGGGAGAACATATTTGTCAAGGATTCTTCTGATAAAAGGTGAATTTCTAAAATACATTTTTAAAATGTTCTAAGTCGTTGACCATCAGAGAAATGCAAATTTAAACTACAATGAGGTATCACCTCACATGTGACAAATGGCTACCATCAACAAATTAACAAATGACAAGTGCTGGCAAGGTTGTGGGGAAAAGGAAACCCTAGGACACTGCTGGTGGAAACGCAGATTGGTGCAGCCACTGTGGAAAACAGTGTGGTTTTTCCTCAAAAAATTAAAAATGGAACTGCCATTTGATCCAGTGATCCCACATCTAGAAATTTATTCTAGCAGCCCTGAAACACCAATCAGAAAGATTATGTGCACCGCTATGTTCATAGCAGTATTATAATAGCTAAGATCTGAAAATAATTCAAGTACCCATCAGTATATGAGCAGATTTTAAAAAACTGTTGCACATTTACACCATGGAATACTGTGCACTTTTGAAAAAGAAGGATTACTTACCCTTTGAGACAGAACAAATGGACCTGAGATTATTGTGCTAAGTGAAATAAGCAAGTCAGAGAAAAACAAATATCATATCATCTCACTTATTTGTGTAATCTAGTGAACAAAATAAATTCATCAACAAAGTAAGTCCAGAGGCATAGAAGCATGAAACAGACTGATGAATCTCAAGGAAAGGGGAAGGGAAACGATTAACCAAAGAATTTATACACTTATATGCATAGCCCTTAAATGCAGAATATAGTAGGGGGCGGGGGTTAGTCTGGGGTGAAGTAGAGTCTGGGTGGAGGCAGGTGAAATGGGGGACATCTATAATAATGTCAACAAATTACACAACAAGGAATAAAACAGCCCCTACACTCTTCTCAATCAACAGAAAAGTCAAATAGCCAACCAAGGTTAGAGAATTATATGCTCTAGGTGAGTACAGGTAATGACACTACCACCATTATTACCCAACAGTTATTGAGCATTATGTGCTAGGTATTGTAGTAGGTGCTGATGATACAATGATTAACATAGTGGAGAGGGTCAGGGAATTCAGGGAAATTTTCCCAAAGAATTGAAATTTAGAAAATAAATTTTTAAATCAATATGATTTTGACAGATAAGCAATGAAGGTCTCCCATAAAGGCAGGTGAAAAAAGAGAAACTATTCCAGGCAGAACAACATAATAAATTCTTGAGGCTGCAATTAGTACAGCATAGATAGAGGCGTGGGCTGTGGGAGATGAGGTCGTTGGTGGATGAGCAGAGGCCAATTCTGGGAGAGTCTCATTGACTTGCTAAGTTTTTTCAATTATCCTGTGGACTATGGAGCATCAGTGAAGGATATAATGAAATGAGATATAAAATAATTGAGTATTTGGGGCATGTGGAGGCTTCATTGAGGAGATTAGACTGAAAGAAAAATATCAGGAGACTTTTTTAAAAAATTTTATCTTTATTGTTGAAAGTATTGCAGATGTTCCTTTTTTCCCCCCTCTGGTCCCCTCCACCCCACTTCCACCCACCCCCCCATAGATTAACCAAAGAATGTATATGCATATATAGACAACAGCACTGTGAAGGCCTGGGGCAGGAGACTATTTTTTAAATCCAGGGGAGAGAAGAATTCCTTTAAAAGATCTCATCAAAGGCAGGATTAGCAAGTGCAATGAGAGCTGGACACAGCACATAGAACTGGCAGGGTACAGTTAGTTAGTGGATATGGAGATTTTACAGGAATGTCAAGGTTTACTCGAAGAGACAGAAGTCTAGGAGGATCGAAAGAAAAACAATGAATCCAATTTAAGGTTTGTTACTCATAAGAGGTCTATTGGACATCTAAACTATTGGAGAGAAGATGGCATTTTTCAGGATTCAAAACTTATCTGTTTAAGTTTATTTTTCCCTAGTCAATTCTTTGAAAGGAATCATCCCATTTCCCTATCTTATCTAATAATAGACAAACATGTAAATTGATCGTACCTCTGCTATGCCACAAGCCAATCAGGAGAGATATGCAAATTAATCCAAAAATATGGCAGTTAATTTGCATACACAGTTGCTGAGTGATGGGGACGGGTGGGATGCTTGCATTCTGCCCCACCCACCCAGTCTCTCAGGGCCTCTGGGTAGCGTGGGAAGGCAGGGCTGGAGCAGAAAGAGGCAGCTCCGGAGCCTGAGCAGAAAGGGGCTGGGCCGGAGTGGAAAGGCGGTGCCAGCAGCCAGGAAAAGGAAAGGAAAGCCAATTCTAGCATGAATTTTTGTGCATCAGGCTTCTAGTCTTCTTATAAGATACCTTCTTATAGACATTACCTGGAAGCTGTTTGGATGCTTATATACAGAATTGTTGGCTCCTTCATTGAGGAAAATTGCCATAAATCTCTTATTCCTTAAACTATGCATGGTTCATATGCCAGGTCATGATCTCCCTCTCCCCCTCCTTTAAGTGGCAAAAAGCAATATTTCCCATATGATTTGACATCTAACTCCTCCCACTGAGAGCATGTGTCTCCTCTGTACTTATGCTTCCCACCAAGATCAGACTTGCCTGTGACCTATGAAGTAACCTAAACTGGTTTGTATTTTTAATGACCAGTACAGGAGACAACAATGATTGGGTTTTTTTTTTGCCCAGTGGTTGACATCATAGATATTTCTCTGGGTCTATTTCAACATTTAACCAATTCTTCTTCCCATTGAGTCATGCTAAAACAAAATATATTATCTCAATAATTACTATTTTCAACAATGTGAAATTAAGCATATTGTCACAACATGTGGTATAATGAAAAGAAGATTCTCTTCAAAAAAGTTGAGGAGATACTGGTGTTAGGGAAGTTGTACCGTACAAGCAGAAGAAATTTTTAGAAAATATATTTTGTAATTGCAGGGAAAAGGTATGTCAGGCATCATGAAAAACAAGGTCCTTTTATCACTCTTATTAAAAAAGATAAAAGCAAAACTAAGCATTGTTCTAAATACCATCATTAAAGGTTTTGTTTAGATTTTAATTTCTGCTTATTTAGCAGTGCATCCATTCTTAAATATACAAATCCTCACTAGTAAAAATACTGCATCTCCCTGCAAAGTAATTTTTAACAATGACTAGCTTGTTATAACTAGCTAATGTTGTTTTTTAAACTCAAAACCTTTTAGCAAGTTTACACAAAGCTCTGATAAGGTCTTAAAAACATCTGTGATGAAGATCACACAATGTGGTAATACCCAAAGAGAATTGTCGACAGTAGCTTCTCACTGCCTGCCAAAGTCCATGACTCTTTTTTAAGATTATGGAAGGCCATTCATTTTGTTTCCATGAACTTAAAGATGACTTAACCAAATCCCCTAACAGTAGTTAATGGTTCTTAATTATATGATGTGATAAAAAAAAAAGGGAGAAGAAGAAGAAGAAAGCACTGAAAGGCAGTATTATTACTAAAATTGTTTAATTTTATGTGACAATAAAATTAAAAGATGACACAGCAAAGATGGAAAAATACCCTATGAAGTGGTTGAACAGCATCCAGATTTTCATTCTCTGTGCCAAGTTCTACTTCAGAGAGTACATCTGAGTTGCATACTATTTCAGGGAAACATGAAATTAAGTTTGGAAGCAAATTTCAGGTCTAAAGAATATCATCCAAAATCAGTTCTTATTTATTTATTTGTACATTTTGCATCATCTTTGGAATCTGCTGCCCTCTCTATGATTAAAATTTTGACTTCAAAAGTGAATGGCAATACAACCTATTTTGAGTAATCCTTATTATTATACCAAATAGCCAATAATATTTTGAACAAGAATAAAAAATAAACATTTTAAAAAATAAATAACACGTCTGAGTTGCACGTATTCTAGGATTTAGAATATGAACATAATAAGCATACTAAGATTGCCTAAACCAGTGGTTGGCAAACTCATTAGTCAACAGAGCCAAATATCAACAGTACAACAATTGAAATTTCTTTTGAGAACCAAATTTTTTAAACTTAAACTTCTTCTAATGCCACTTCAAAATAGACTTGCCCAGGCCATGGTATTTTGTGGAAGAGCCACATTCAAGGGGCCAAAGAGCCGCATGTGGCTCACAAGCTGCAGTTTGCTGGCCATAGCTCTATACCATTTCCTTTGGGATAAAAAACTTAATTTCTTCAAATCTATGTAAATACACTGGCTTTTCAAGAATTTCTCATTCTCACCTGTCATGTGATCTTATATAATAACTATTATTTATTGAGTATGTGTGCAAACCTAAGTTTTTTCATTTATTTCATATTTCAACATCGTATGAGATTGGCATTGTAACGCCCATACTATAGATGAAAATATGGGGCTCAGAAAAGTTAAATTATATCAAAACACATGGACAGTAAGAGCAGACAAGGGATCCAAATTTTGCTTCTGTTCAACAGGGATTCAAATGCAGATCTAGCTGAGTCTAAAATATAGGCTCTAACACTGCACAATACAGCTTTCATATACACGACCCATTCTCTTAATGCTTTCACCTTAAACTAGGATGACTATAGTAGTACATAACTTTTCTGTGGCTTCATTATTAATAGTAAGCCCTCCTTCATTCACAAAAGTGTCCCAGTTGAACAATAATATGCATGGTCACCCCACCTTTGACTTGATACTTGTACAACTAAATGCCTCTTTTCTACTACCTCTCAAAATATGTCCCTATTGTGACACCCCCTTATTACTGTGAATGGCACCATCCCTCTCATTCACCTGCAAATGCCAGAAAACACATAATTCTTAACTTCTCCTTTTTTCTGCATTTCTCATGTTCAATAAGTCCCATGTCTCTTCCTATCTTCTACTTATGATCTTTCAAATCCAGCTTTTCCCCAGCTGCATTTCCACTCTCTTAGTTCTGACCCTCATTATTTATTTCCTGGACTATCATAAAAGTTCTCAATCAATATATGAACCTACAGTGTAACTTATCTCTAATCCACTCTTTACATTGCAATTAGTATGAGCTTTCAAAAGGATCTATCTTATCAAGTAGTCATCCAAATTTAAAATATTTAAATGGTTCCTTAGAGTCTTCAGGATAAACTTCAAAGCCTTCTCAAGACTTTTAGGCCCTTCCTTAACTGTCCCTTGCTTACTTCTCCATCCTAATCTCTTACTACTTTCCCCCTACAGACTACCTCCCACCACCCTGAATGTTCTATAATTCTCCAAATGTGCTAGTTGTCTCTTGTTGTCCAGAATGCCCTGAAATAAATTGCTTTCCTACTTCTTGGGCAATCCTTCTTTCTCTACCTCCTCCTAATTTCCACTTTCTTCAGGATGCATTTCTACCACCCGTTCCTCTGATTATCTCTTGATTAAACTCTTGCTTGGCACAGCAGCTGGGATATTCTAAATATCCCAAAGCACTCCAGGGATATTGACATCATTGAGGTTAGCCTTGAGGTGCCCCAATTCTGACCATTCCCAGTCTCCTAATGTCATAACCATGGGTGAGGGATGGTGGAGTGGAGGTGTAGCCCTCCTCCCTCCAATGTCCTCATGTCTTCTCCTTCCTGCCTCTAATGTCTCTATAACTGAAATCAAATTCTTAAAAAAAAAAAACACTTCTGATTATTTCTCAATTCCTACTCAGGTTGGGTCTGATTTTTGCCTTTGGAGCTCTACACTATCCAGTGTATAACATGACAGTGTAAAGTTCTGGTTACTTGTCTGTTTCATCAACTAGACTATATAGTGTCTTTGAGGTAGAGCTTTCATTGTTTAACCCCAAAGTTCATAACTGTATCTGACACATGGTAAGTATACAATATAATTTTTAAAAGTTATCTTTATTGTTGAAAGTATTACATATGCCCCCATATTTCCCCCCATTGACCCTGCCCACTCCACTCCCATCCCTTCCCCAGACCTTTCCACACTATTTGTCCATGGGTTATGCATACAATAGACTTTTAATGCCAATAATAGAATATTTTAATAGAATTAAAGGAAAGATAATAGTACTGAAGAAAGAAAGAAAATATGCAAAGTTTAATGTGTTTACAATTTTTATAATACATACCTGGAAATCTCTGAGAACTAGAAATACCCTCTATAATGAAACTACAGGTTTTCTTTCTTCTTTAAGCTAAGATAAACAGCCTTGATCTATAATCCTATCTAATAAAATAGTAATATGAAAATTGACTGTCACTCCAACACACAAGATAATTGCCCCCATGTGGTCAAAGATGGCTGCCCCATGTGGACACAACATGACCACCACAAGATGGCCAGCAAGTGAGGGCAGTTGAGAGGGACCAGGCCTACAAGAGAGGGCAGTTGGGGGCAATCAAGCCTGAAGGGGAGGGCAGTTAAGGGTGACCAGGCTGGCAGAGGAGGGAAGTTGGGGGCAACTGGGCCTGCATGGAAGAGCAGTTTGGGGGGACCCAGACCTGCAGGAGAGAGCAATTGTGGCAGACCAGGCCTGCAGGGGAGGGAAGTTAGGGGTGATCAGGACTGCAGGCGAGGGCAGTTAGAGTCAATAGGTCTGGCAGGGGGGCAATTAGGCATCAATCAGGCTGGCAGAGGAGTGGTTAGGGGGTGATCAGGCTGGCAGGCAGAAGTGGTTAGGAGCAATCAGGAAGGCAGGCAGATGAGCAGTTGGGAGCCAGCAGTCCTGGATTTTGAGAGGGATGTCAGACTGCCCATTCAATCCCAGGCAGTCTGACATCCCTCGAGGGGTCCCAGATTGAAGAGGGTGCAGGCTAGGCTGAGGGACACACACCCCTGTGCATGAATTTCATGCACCAGACCGCTAGTAATAAATAAATAAAGGCGCCTTTATTTATAATTCTATATTCAAATTATCGAATCATAAAATTTAAGAAAACATAAAAATCTATAGTCTAGTGAGTTTCAATCCATAGTCTAGTGAGTTCCAATCCATTATTTATGTTAAATCAAAACTGTACTCAAATCTCTAGCACAAAACTGTACTCAAATCTCTAGCACATAAACAATTTGCTCTAGAGATATTCCCTGAATTAGAGGCATGGTAACTGCCAGAATGTGGAAAGCCTTGATATTCTTCTTCATGCTCCTCTCCTTGGACATCAGGAGATTCAAAGGCTCTGAACAGCATATTATACAAACTCTTACCTACTCCAAAATCTTACCTGACAAACACGGAAACTGAAGCCATGAAAACCACCAGGTGATGTAGGAAAATTGAAGGGAAAAATTGAAGCCGAGTCTCCTGGCTTCTAGGTCACATTCTAAACATTGCTTCATACTGCTTCTCACAGGAAAACAGCTTAACTCTGGAACACTAGAAAAAAATCCTATTACCTATATAAAAATATTCAAAGAAATAGTAGTAGTAATAGGAAATGTGAACACCAAAGCAGTGTTACAACAAATTACACAGGAAAAAAAAAGTTTGTTTGTACTATAAAACACATTGCCTATGACATTGATGATACTTGACCAGACACTGTACATTATAGGCTGTCAGGTGCACTAAATCTTTCCTTATGTCAAGTGTTCAGCATAGCTTCTTAGAAGACTTTCCCCCATAAGAGAGTCAGTGAAAAATATGAATGCTAACTTGTTAGAATTCAGTGAACGCATCTCCTCTTTGAATCAACAGCATTTTGGAGGCAGAATTATAGCACCAGGCTACAACAGGAGGCATCTCATTAAAACTGGCCATAAATTATATTGGGTTTTATTATGTGTCAAATTGTATGTGCCGAAATTTGAATTTTGTGCCCCAATTGAAGTCCTAATCCCTAGTGCCTGAGAAAGTGACCTTATACAGTCAGTGCAGATATAATTAGTTAAGATGACCATACCACAGTAGAGTTGAACCTAAACTAATATTATTAGTTTCTTTTTTAAAAGGGGAAATTTTGAGGCACATAGGGAGAATGCTATGTGAAAATTGGAGTTATATTTCCATAAGCATAAGCATAAGACAAGATTTTCCTTACTTTAAAATCTTTCCCATTACTTGTAAACAGTCGGGAATTGTCTGCTGAGCAATGTTTAATCTTTCTGCAAGTTGTTTTTGAGTTTGACACACATCCTCATCCAATAATGCTTGTAACTGTTGGTCTTCAAGAGACATTCTCTTTTAAGGTCTTACTTCTGGTCTATGTTCTAAGTAGGTCAGGGTCACTGCCTTCATACCAGAGAAAATGGCCAGCACTGTGGTATAGGTCACTATCTGCCCAATTCTCCAATACCTAGGTTTGTCATTTTTTTCCCATCAGAAGCTAAGAGAGATTTCCCTTCAGAAGCTAGGAGAGATTCCAGCAGAAGATACTATTCAGGAGCATTCAGAAGGTTCATACCTCTACTGACCGCTGCGCCTTAGATACCTTGCCTCCAGAGCTGTGAGACAAAAAATATGTGTGGTTTAAGCTACTCAGTTCATGATACTTTGTTATAGCAGTTTTTGCAAACTATTACATTTCTTGATCTTTAATTGCTTACAAGAATAATTTTTATTGCTGAGACCGGTTTGGCTCAATGGATAGAGCGTCGGACTGCGGACTGAAGGGTCCCAGGTTCGATTCCGGCAAGGGCATGTACCTTGGCTGCGGGCACATCCCCAGTAGGGGGCGTGCAAGAGGCAGCTGATCGATGTCTCTCTCTCATCGATGTTTCTGGCTTTCTATCCCTCTCCCTTCTGCTCTGTAAAAAATCAATAAAATACATTTAAAAAGAGAATTTTTATCAATTGATTAACTCACATTTCAAAAAAAATGGACCTCTTTACATAAATGTTCCAGTTGCTATACTTTGATCCAGGAAAAGTAAAGTAGTATTTCAAACAATTAGGTGATGTCTGAACTGAACACAGAATTATAAAAATAGAAGTAATTTAATACGCTACCAAAAAACACAATTACGTCTATCTATAGCCCAGTTATTCTATTCTGTACACCTGTAATAAATAAAAGCTTCATGTAAATAGACACAAAACTTTATGGGTGTCACATATTTCTTTTATCCCATTTTATTTCATCACTAGAGGCCTGGTGCACAAAACTCATGCATGGAGGTGGGGGGAGGTTGTCCCTCAACCCAGCCTGCACTCTCTCCAATCTGGAACCCTTCGGGGGATGTCCAACTGCCAGTTTAGGGTTTGGGCCTAAACTGGCAGCCAGACATCCCTCTCACAATCTGGGACTCCTAACCACTCACCTGCCTGCCAGTCTGATCACACCTAACTACTTCTGCCTGCCAGCCTGATAGCCCCCTAACTGCTCCCCTGCTGGCCTGATTACACCTAACTTCTCTCCTGCCCAGCCTGCTCACCCCCAACTGTCCTCCCCTGCAGACCTTGTCTCCCCCAACTACCCTCCCCTGCCACCCATCTGTGACAATGTGGGGGAGGCCATCTTGTGATGATGTGGGGCAGCCATCTTGTGGCAACATGGACATAGCCATCTTGTGGTGGCCATCTTATGATGACATGGGGTGGCCATCTTGTGACAGGAGGATGTGAGGGTTAATTTGCCTATTACCTCTTTGTTATTTAGGATTTTCTAATTGCCACATTTAAAATCTTTATTTCCACCAACAGGAGTAAAGTATAATATTTTGAAAAAGCATAGAAATGTCCCAACATAAGAACTCCTTTATCTCTACTCCCTAGTTTATACAATCCTTTGGCCCTTCCTCTATCATAAAATTTCATGTAAGAAATTTGTTCCCCACAATAAGCCTTGCAAAATATTAGTAGCACTGATAACATAACTATTTTTAAAGGTTTATGTTTAAGCAGTACAAGCAGTAATTTCACAGGTAAACACTTGTCTAATTTCCACAAACATAGCTGTCTATTAAAAGACTACTGCCAAACTCAGTCAAAACATAATCAGACTCACATTTTATTATTTAACATGTCATAAAACCATACACCTGGATTTTTTCAATGTGATATTAGTTCTCTGGAAGCTGTTAAATATATCTTTACAAGTATACGCTATAGAAAAGATTTATATTTTAACCAGTGAAATTAACTCCTAGAAATAGCATTTGAGTATTAATTTTTTTGTTCTATAGCTACATGTAGCATAAAAGAAGACTATTACCCTTCCAAATATCATGTAGAAGTTGGCTCTTCGTATTTTTCAAGGGACATATCCCTTCTATTTTAAGTTCTTACTTCTGATCTATGTGATAAGTAGGTCAGGGTCATTTCCTTCATACCAAGATAAAATAGCCAGCCCTGTAGTCTAGGTGACCATCTGTCCAATTCTTCATTACCTAGGTTTGTCATTGCTTTCCCATAAGGGATTCCAATTTTCTCAACTATTATATATTCATCTCACAATGGGAACTGAATGAGTGTAGGCAAATCATTTGATGTGATTAATTCAAATATCCATGTCAATTATTCATACTAGAAGCCTGGTGCACAAAATTCATGCACAAATAGGGTTTCTAGGCTTGGCCAGTGATCAGGGCCAATCAGGGCCTTCTGGCTGCCAACTGGGAACTCTCTTTGTTCTGTGCCACCTCCTGATGGTTAATACATGTCATAGTGAGTGAGTGAACTCCCAGTTTCCTGGTCAAACTCCCAGTCTCCCAGTCAAACTCTCAAGGGCACACTTTGCATATAGTCTTTTATATATATAGATGTACCATCATTGTGGTAGGCATGGAGTAATAGAAAAAGAAAAATCTATTTTAAAACTTATAATCTATAGACAGATAACTAAACATATTTTGAGATAATGTACTAAGAACAGAGGTAGCAATCTGCCAGAGTACAAGGAAGCCATAAAGAAGGATTCTATGAAACCACTCAGCTTGCCCATAAGTTTTTCTCAGAATTCCTGAACAGATGGACCTGAGCTCATTTCAATCATTAGGAAAGATGGGTACGACTTTGATCATCAGAGGGGTGGGAAGGTTCTCCCAGGCAATGGAGCAAAATGAAGTAAAATTCAGAAATTTGGCCATGATTTGGTCTCTCTGAAGGGGACACTAGTGCTGGATGTTTACTAAGATCAATACTTGTGGGAAGTTGCAGGAGGCAGAAGAGGAATCTGAGTTGTGATGCAGGCAATCCAAGTCTCCTCCAGCACCTCTCAGAACTCTGGAACCAGACTTTATATCCCTGTCTGGCTCTGTCACAAAACACAAAATACCCAGACGGGTGCCCAGCAGCACTCTGAAGCTGAAGCAATGAGATAATAGACAGCTGGTCAGCAAGTCTCTCTTGGAAAGGAGTCCGGGCAGAGCATTCCATCTTCACCACAAATGTAAATCTAGGAGATGTCCAATGGTATTAGCCTGTACAATTCCATATGGAGAGTAGAAGGAGATTTTCAAAGGCATGTTCTCACAGTGAAATACTAATCCTACTAGAGAGAGCCAGTTGTGAACATTTCCCACTTATTTTGCATTCAGTGATGTCACTTTGATATCCTGAAATCATTGTTGGTGAAAGTATTTGCACCACAGAAATTGGCAGAAGTTACAAATCAGGGCTTTATTTTTCTGAGAGTCTGTGTACCATCACAAAACTTCACTATTTTCCTTCCTATGTTCATAAACCCAAGTTTGAACTATCCTATCTAATAAAGAGGTAATATGCAAATTGACCATCACTCCAACACACAAGATGACCACACCCATTTGGTCAAAGATGGCTGCCCCAAGTAGACATGAGATGGCTGCCACAAGATGGCCAGCAGGGGAGGGCAGTTGGGAGCGTCCAGGCCTGCAGGGGAGGTCAGTTGTGGGGACCAGGCCTGCAGGGGAGGGCAATTGGGGAGGGGGGATTAGGCCTGCAAGGAAGGCAGTTAGGGGTGACTAGACTGACAAGAGAGGACAGTTAGGGGCAATCAGGCTGGCCAGGGAGCAGTTAGGTGTTGATCAGGCTGGCCAGGGAGTGGTTAGGGGGTTATCAGGCTGGCAGGCAGAAATGGTTTGGGGCAATCAAGCAGGCAGGCAGGCGAGCAGTTGGGAGCCAGCAGTCCTGGTCCCAGATTGGAGAGCATGCAGGCTGGGCTGAGGGACACTGTCTCTCCCTTTCCCCTCCCACACCCTGCACAAATTTTCTGCACCGGGCCTCTAGTGATAAATAAAAGCCTTGAGTAAAGCAGCACTCTAAAACCTGCTCAAAAATAAGAAGGTTATAAACCAGTAAGCCCCATCTTTTTATGCTGAGAAAAGTAAAGACTCTTCCCTTTTCCATTTCCTACTTCTTCCACTAATTTCACTTTGACCTTGGTAAATTGCAGTATTATAATCTCAAAGAATAATTTTATTACAAGTAATCTTTTTTCACATGTATTCAAAAATATGTCCTGAAAGCATACTATGTGCCAAGAACTAATGACAGGCTTAATTTAATAGAGTTAGTTCTGCTCTTAAATTTTATAGTTGAGATAAAAATATTAATTGAGTCATGAAATAAATGTATAATAATATGTGGTGACTAATACTATGAAGAAAATATAGGGTGTAAAAGATAAACAATATATTTAATGGCTTAACCTCTATGTCACTTAAGTAGTATAAAATGAAATATCTTATTAGACACCAAATTAAAGTAATGCTATACAGTTCCACAGAAAGCCAATTTTAACCATTTATAAAAAATTCTAGTTTATTTTTATTAAAAACTCAGTTGAATATTAATTTTTCTCCCAAAATGTCCACATATGCACCTTGGTAATCAATCACCTTACTTTTTTTCATTACTACATCAGTACATTTGTCTGCTATATCATTACAAAGATATAGACAGAGAAAAATTTGAATAGTATCAAAATCAAAATTTTTCTTCTTAAGCCACTGTTATTGACATTGTAAAGACTATATCAAAGGAGAAGTTTGAAATTACATTAAAGTAGACTATCAGCTGCAGAATTCCATTTTTCTAAATAACTGGTTCAAAGATTATTACTAGAATTCTCTAGTTAGGACAAAATATTTGGCAAGAAAATAAAAACCAGGACAGCTTAAAATGGACGCCCCCTTTAAAACATTACTGATTTGGAGGAGGAAAAATGGCAGCGGAACAGAGGGATGCGATCTGAATCTGGTCCCAGGGCAGAAGGAGGGAACAGCTGAAGGTCACACAGGGAGTGTTTGTTGGCAAGTAGGGGGACAGCTGTGCTCTGTGAGAAGATAGGGGACTGCTGGACTGGCCTCCCCTGCCTGAGCAGCCCCAGTACTGCTGGGTTCTCTCGCTGAGCCACTGGCGTGGAGGCAGACCACGCCATCCTGAAGGGGAAGGATCTGAAAATATACAGCTGCAGTACCCACTGGACGGCTGAGAGCCCCAGAACACAGGCGCCCACTTGGCATGGACACGCAGAGTCTAAGGAACTCTGTGCTCTAGCATGGAAAGGTCAGATTTCCCCTGGGGTTACTTTGGGTGTGAGACCGAGGGAGCTGGCGGACCGGGAGATCTGCGGCTTGGAACTCAAAGCCTGGGGATCTGCGCCTGAAATAAAATCTGTGGCTGTTGGAGCTGGTAAACATGGGAGAGGGCCCTCAGAGCTGGTGGCAGAGGAGGGCAACCAATTTGGACCTGACAGAGGAGAGAAACCTGGAAGATTTTGGGAGGGTCCTGGCTGCTAAACCAGCAGTCACCATTAGAGAGGCAGCTCTGGAGCAGCCCACCCCCACATGTCAGTTTTGAATACCACAGGGACAGTGAGATTTTAGTTCAGGCTAGAGAGGACCAATAGACCCAGAGGTCAATCTAGAAACACTGCCACCAGGGACCGAATCACAAATTGATTCTTGTGTAACACAAAGAATTGATTTTATTTTCTCTTTATTCTACTTCGGGAATAGTGTTCTACAGTCTATTTTCATCTACCCTTTAGTATCTTTTACTCTACCTCAACTTCACCTTTATACCACCACTCTCTTGCTAACCTTTCCCTATTTAGTGCCTTGTTTCCCTTACACCTTTCCTGCTTTAGATTTATATTAATTCTTTCTTATTACCCCCTGTTAAAATTTCACCCCACTTATATATCTAATCTCCAACCACCTACTCAAAATCCATATATACCTCTAGCTTCTCTGACTTCACTATCCTAAATTGTTTTTATCCCTGTCCTATTGTTGTTGTTTATTTGACTGTTGATTATATTGATTTTTTATGCAGGTTTGTGAGATTGGTTTGCTTATTTTTTTATTTTGGTTTGTTTTGTAGGGGATTTTTTTTTTTTTGGTGTTGTTTCTTGTTTTGTTGTCCTAATTTGCATTGTTTTTTAGATAGATTTTTGCTTCTGTATTCCCTCACCTCCCTTGATGTTAGTAGTTGTACGTAGTTTGTATCAATCTCTAGGTACTTGTTGCTGGTTTTTGTTTGGATTAGTGGCTGTCCTATAGTTTTCAACCCACATTTATAGTTTCCTCCCCTTTTTTGTTTGTTTGTTCATTTGTTTTTTGTTTGTTTGGGTGGTTTTTTGGGTTTTGTTTTTTTTTTTTACTTCTTCCCCTTTTCCCATTATCATTTTGGCATTCCTGTCTTTCTTTTTGTGAGTGTATGTATGTGGGGGGGTTCTCTTTCTTTTTGTGTGTGTATGGGTGTGTGAGTGTCTGTGTGTGTGTGGGATGGGCGGATTCTCTTTTTTTTTCTCACCTATCCCTGAATTTGCTTTTCTCTGGTGAACACCTTTATTGGGAATTACCATTACTGTGACTACATTCCGGTTCAGTGCCTGGTGCGTTGCATCTGGTTGTGTTGTATTTTGTGCCTTTAAATCAAGGCAGGAGAGTGAGAACTACATAACCAGATACACAGAGAAGAGAGACCATGGGGAGACAAAAAAAAAACAGCACACATATGAAAGAAAAACAAGCCTCACCAGAAAAGGAGGTAAACGAAATGGAAGTTAACAACCTGTCAGAGAAAGAATTCAGAGAAATGGTCATAAGGTGGCTGAAAAGAATGGAAGACAAATTTGACAATATGAGTAAGAACCAAGAGGAATTGAAGAAGAACCAAGAGGAAATGAGGAAGACCCAGGAAGAAATGAAGAAGTCCCAAGAAGAAATGAAGAAGAGCCAAGAAGAAATGAAAAGTGACATTGCTAAAGTAAAGAACTCAATAGAAAGTATTAAGAGTAGATTAGAAAAAGCAGAGGACCGCATCAGTGAGCTAGAAGACAAAGTAGGAAAAAATAACCAAGTAGAGCAGCTTCTAGAAAAAAAATTAAAAAGCAGGAAGAGAGCCTAAGGGAACTTTGGGACAACATGAAACAAAACAACATCCGTATAATTGGGCTTCCAGGAGGACAGGAAACTGAGCAAGGAATAGAAAACTTCTTTGAAGAAATAATGACAGAAAACTTCCCTGATATATGAAAGAAAAAACCCACACAAATCCAAGAAGCTCACAGAGTCCCAAGCAAAATGAACCCAAAAAGACCTATGCCAAGGCACATTATAATTAAATTGGCAAACACCAATGACAAAGTAAGAATCTTAAAAGCTGCCAGAGAGAGACAGAAAGTCACTTACAAAGGAACTCCCATCAGACTAACAAGTGATCTCTCAACAGAAACGTATCAGGCCAGAAGGCAATGGAATGAAATTTACAAAGTCATGCAAAGGAAGGATCTGAATCCTAGAATACTATACCCAGCAAGGCTATCAATCAAAATTGAAGGTCAAATCAAGAGCTTCACAGACAAAAGAGGACTAAAGGAATTCATTACCACCAAACCAGCAATGCAAGAAATGCTAAAGGGTTTGCTGTAAAAAGAAATAGGAAGCAAAGAAGGAACACAGGGGTGAAGAACAAAAATGGCAACATATAAGTACCTAACAATAATAACTTTAAATGTAAGTGGATTAAATGCTCCAATCAAAAGACATAGGGTAATAGACTGGATAAGAAAACACGACCCATATATCTGCTGTCTACAAGAAACCTACCTCCGAAAAAAAGACGCACACAGACTGAGGATGAAAGGATGGAAAAAGGTTCTTCAGGCGAATGTAAATGAAAAAAAAGCTGGGGAGTAATACTTATATCTGACAAATTAGATCTCAAAGTGAAGGACATAACAAGAGATAAAAAAAAAGGCCACTTCATAATACTAAAGGGAGCAATTCAACAAGAAGAAATAACTCTAGTAAACATATACGCACCCAATACAGGAGCACCCAAATACATTAAAAAAAAAACTCCTAGAGGATATCAAGGGAGAGATAGACAGCAATACAATCATAGTAGGAGGCTTTAATACCCCACTATCACCATTGGACAAATCCTCTAAACAAAAAATCAGTAAAGAAACATCAATTCTCAATGACTCACTGGACCAGATGGAATTAATTGACATCTTCAGATCATTTCACCCCAAAGCCACAGAACATACATTCTTTTCAAGTGCCCATGGGTCATTCTCAAAGATAGACCATGTGTTGGGTCATAGGCAAAGTCTCTCCAAATTCAAGAAGATAGAAATCATATCAAACATATTCTCAGATCACAGTGACATAAAGTTGGAAATCAACTACAATAAAAACAATCCAAATAAATCAAACACATGGAGACTAAACAGCATGCTATTAAACAATGACTGGGTTACTAGAGAAATCAAGGAAGAAATAGAAAACATCATGGAAACAAATGACAGCGATAGCACAACAATCCAAAGTCTATGAGACTCAGTGAAAGCGGTTCTGAGAGGGAAGTTCATAGCTATAAAATCCTACTGCAAAAAAAAAGAAAAGAAACAGCAGCAAAATTATCCAACCCAACAACTCAAAGAGTTAGAAAGAAAGAAACAAGAAAAGCCCAGTGTAAGCAGAGGGAAGGAAATTGCAAAGATCAGAGCAGAAATAAATGACATAGAGACCAAAGAAACAATATAGAAGATCAACAAAACCAAGAGCAGGTTCTTTGAAAGGATAAACAAGATTGATGAACCTCTAGCTAGGCTCACCAAGAAGCAAAGAGAGAGGACCCTAATAAATAAAATCAGAAATGAAAGAGGTGAAATAACAACAGACCTCATCGAAATACAAAAGATTGTTTAAAAATACTATGAACAACTCTACTCCAACAAACTGGGCAACCTAGAGAAAATGGATATATTCATAGAAAAATATAACCTCCCAAAACTCAATCAGGAAGAATCTAAACAGCTCAATAGACCAATAAATATGGAAGAAATTGAAGCAGTCATCAAAAAGCTTCCAGCAAACAAAGCCCAGGGACGGCTACACAGTGGAGTTTTACCAAACATTCAAGGAAGAACTAAAACCTATCCTCCTCAGACTTTTCCAGAAAATTCAAGAAGATGGAACACTTCCAAACTCCTTCTATGAAGCTAACATCACCCTAATACCAAAACCAGACAAAGAAAATATACAATGAAAGAGAATTATAGACCAATATCCCTCATGAATGTAGATGCCAAAATCCTCAATAAAATTCTAGCAAATCAGATCCAGCAGTACGTCAGAAAGATCATACACCATGACCAAGTAGGATTTATCCCAGGAATGCAAGGATGGTACAATATCCACAAATCAATAAATGTGATACATCACATAAACAAATTTGAGAGATAAAAATCACATAGTCATATCAATTGATGCAGAAAAAGCATTTGACAAAATCCAACACCCTTTCTTGATAAAAATTCTCAACAAGGTAGGAATAGAAGGATCATAACTCAACAAAATAAAAGCCATATATGATAAACCCACAGCAAACATCATACTCAATGGGCAAAAACTACAACCATTTCCCCTAAGATCAGGAACAAGACAGGGTTGCCCACTCTCACCACTCCTGTTCGCCATAGTACTGGAAGTATTAGCCATTGCAATTAGACAAGAAGAAATAAAAGGCATCCAAATTGGAAAAGAAGAAGTAAAGCTATCCTTATTTGCAGATGACATGATATTGCACATAAAAAAACCCAAAGACTTAAAAAAAACTAATAGACTTAATAAATAAGTTCAGCAACGTAGCAGGCTATAAAATTAAGGCCAAGGAATCTATGGCATTTCTATACACTAGTAGTGAACTTACAGAAAGAGAGACTAAAAAAGCAATCCCATTTACCATCACACCAAAAAAATTAAGATACCTAGGAATAAACTTAACTAAAGAGGTAAAAGACCTATTCGCGGAAAACTACAGGACACTAAACAAAGAGATAGAGGAAGATGTCAACAGGTGGAAGAAAACACTATGTTCATGGATTGGGAGAATCAACATCATTAAAATGTCCATACTACCTAAAGAAATGTATAAATTTAATGCACTCTCCATTAAAATATCAATGGCATATTTCACAGACCTAGAAAGAACTCTCCAAAAATTCATCTGGAATAAAAAAAGGCCCTGAATAGCCACAGCAATCCTGAGAAAGAAGCACAAAGTCAGTGGGATTTCAGTACCAGATTTCAAGCTGTATTACAAAGCTACTGTTCTCAAAATAGCCTGGTACTGGCACAAGAACAGACATATAGACCAATGGAATAAAATAGAGAAACCAGATGTCAACCCAAACCCCTATGCTCAATTAATATTTGACAAAGGAGGCAGGAACATAAAATGGAGTCAAGACAGTCTCTTCAATAAATGGTGTTGGGAAAATTGAACAGATACATGCAAAAAAAATGAAACTAGAGCACCAACTTACACCATACACAAAAATAAACTCAAAATGGATACAGGACTTAAACATAAGATGGGAAACCATAAAAATATTAGAGGAATCCACAGGAAGAATAATCTCAGAAATATGCCAAAAGAACTTCTTCAGTGATACTGCTCCTAGGGCAATGGAAGCTAAAGACAAAATAAACAAATGGGACACATTAAAATAAAAAACTTTTGCACAGCTAAAGAAACCATCAACAAAACAACAAGAAAACCCACTGTATGGGAGAACATATTTGCAAATGTTATCAGTGTTAAGGGTTTAATCTCAAGCATCTACAGGCAACTCACAAAACTCAATAAAAGGAGGACAAATGATCCAATAAAAAAATGGGAAACAGACCTAAATAGAATCTTTGTGAAAGAAGACAAAAAGATGGCCCAGAGACATATGAAAACTTGCTCAAAGTCACTAATTATCCGAGAGATGCAAATCAAAACGACTATGCGGTACCATCTCACACCTGTCAGAATGGCTTACATCAACAAATCAACAAATGACAAGTGCTGGTGAGGATGCAGAGAAAAAGGAACTCTCGTGCACTGCTGGTGGGATGGTAGACTAGTGCAGCTACTGTGGAGAACAGTATGGAGTTTCCTCAAAAAACTGAAAATGGAGCTCCCATTTGACCCAGTGATCCCACTTCTAGGAATATACCCCAAGAACCTAGAAATGTGAATTAGAAAGGATATATGTGCCCCTATGTTCATAACAGCACAATTTACCATAGCTAAGATTTGGAAACAGCCTAAGTGCCCATTAGCAGATGAGTGGATTAAAAAACTATGGTACATCTACACAATTGAATACTATGCTGCGGTAAAAAAAAAAAGGTGCTCCTACCATTTGTAACAACATGGATGGATTTGGAGAGCATTATGCTAAGAGAAATTAGCCATGCAGAGAAACATAAATATCACATGATCTCACTCATTTGTGGAATATAATGAATGACATAGACTGATGAACAAGAATGGATCCAGAGACTGAGAAAAGTCCATCAGAATGTCAAACCTCAGGGTAAGTGGCAGGTGGTGGGAGTAAGGGGGAAAGTCAATATATTTGAACTCTTGAACTACGGTAAGTAATTTGTGTTTTTACATCCCTGAAAAAGTTTATATAAAGTTATAAAAAAAAATAGCAACTAGTTTGAGATTGAATTGATATGGCCTAGAGCTTGTCATCTCCTATGGACACCAGTCCTTAGGCTAGACCCTCATTAACCTCCTGTGATACCATAATACCCTTACATGATATTATTTTAAAATGTCATTATTATTTTTGATATTTGACAACAGCATATTATACAATTATCCCAAATAAACTTACAAACTTATTCTTTGAATGTTGGGCAGCAATTTAAAAAAGGAATTAATCCCTTTCAGAAGGAATTAAGGCACTGGGAAGGCATCCGAGCATTCTATATTGGCCTCTCTTGCCCTTTTTGCCGAGAGGGATCCTCTTCTTACTATCCAAATACACACAGCTGATGCCTGAGCTTTCAGTTCAAGCAGTGGCTGAAGCTTCTGGGTGGCTGGCACCATGGATCTGTCTCTCACCCAATGGTGTGAGTTGGGCCCTCTCTGGAGAAGAAACCTGGGTCCCCCGAGATATGTGATCAGAACCAGGACCCCGCCAGCAGGTGAGGGGACTCCAAGGCAGGTACTGGACGTGGAGGCCACGGGGGCATAGACTACAAAGGAGACAGAACTGAACCTCACATCACCCTGTTTGGCCCCGGAGGATGGTTGGTTAGCCAGAGATGGGTAAGATTCCTCAGGGAAGGAACAACTTAAGACAGGCATAGTTGCAGAGAGGCCAACAGGAGAGAACTAAAAGATCAACAGAGGTGGGGCACAGACCCTCACCCACTAACCTTGCAGAAGCCTGAACTCTCACCCTTTCTGAGGGAGATCTCCTGCCCCCACGGCTGCTTCACCTCCTACGCACAGCTCAGATAGGGACCCAGGTTGCAGACACTCGGCCTGCAATAGCTGCGCTATATCTAAATTCTGTCTAGTACCAGGAATGCTCAGGACCTACTCAAGAATGCAAATAATTCTTTCCACTAATATTTACAGGGTAAACTAAGATTTTTGCTGGAGTATTAAAATTGACAGTAAAATAGTAATCAAGTTTTCTGATTAATTTAAATTGGCCAAGTGAAATAAGTGAACACTCAAGAAAATTTAAGTGTATTGGACAAAAAGCTGTTCCTAAAACATTAACTAAAATATCTATTAGTAGTTCATCTCACTAAAATTGCCTAACATCCAAAGAACCTAAAGCAGTCATATTTGTGTGCAAAAATTAAAATTTAAAATTACCAAGACTGCAATCTAAAATTTCCAAAAGCCCCCATTAATCAAAAAAGGGGGGGATAGTGGGGTAATATCATGTAAGGAAAAAATATCGAGCAAGTAAAATACATCTAGAAAATTCTTACTTCAGTAATGTAAATTCCATTTGTAAAACCAACTGCAGGACACCTATGAAAAAACACACATGGTGTCAACATAAGCCAAAGGAAAATCATTTGGGCAAAAATAAAAAGAATCCCAAGTCTAATTTGCAGAGAGGATCCCTTTGTTAACTTTTGGTCGAGAATGTGTTTGTGTGTTTTCAGAGAACAACTCCAAGACCATGTGGGTTCCTGCGACAGTGAGGAACTGGCGGGTCTGTTCCAGTCACGAGGACGGTCCAGAGATGGGGGACACTGACGACACCTTGCCATGCTAGCAGTCGGCAGCTGTGCATGTCTGCAGGCAGCCCAGGACCAAACCAGAGAGGACAGAACTTGCATTGCCACAATGTGTCCACCATCTGGATATCATTGCTGATATGTACACATAAAGAACTATTGGACATTGAAACTGGGACTCAGAAGAGTTGGCATTGAAACTGAGACTCAAACATTTTTTGTTCTTATCCATTTATTTCTAGGATGCAGAGGGAAGATATTTTTGAAGAAAAGAAACAGGGGAGAGTGATTGATATAGAGGCAGGGAGGCATTGAACAGGCTGTCAAGCTAGAGGGGGGAAGGCTGGGCTGGATGGGAGGCGGATGCTGAGGGAGATCAACTGAAGGACTTGTATGCATGCATATGAGCATAACCAATGAAGGAAAGACACTGGGGCGGGGAGTGCGGCAGGTGGGGACATGTGCTGGGTGTAAAGGAGGCTGGGGGAAGGAAAATGGGGAGAAAAAGGGAAAACATATGTACTATTATTAAATAGAAGTTATACTGCTAAATAAATAAATAAATAAATAAATAAATAAATAAATAAATAGAACAAAAAACAAAAAACAAAATCGCACCATGTCTCCTTCAAATTCATATTCCTGGGCTGATTATATGAGCGAAATTATCTGAATTCATTTACTAATATTATTTTGGGGAGGAAAGTAGTATTTTTCTTTGAAAAGGTTGAGTTGTATATATGATCTATATCTAGAAATATATGAATAAGGAATTTAACATCTACTCATGGTATCACATAAGAAGTTTAACAACTATTCATAGCATTGCATTTCCTATGTGTATTCCTACCCATGCTGAATATTTAGTTAAATGCCCATATCTAATGCTCAGTCTGTCCTGTTTTAGAGGACTGGGAAGGTAACAATTTCTATTTATGACATCACAATTATGATTTGAGTTCTGATTAGATTTTTTAAAAATCAAGGACAATCTGCCTCTACTTCCTATGGTTAAGATTTAGACTAAGCAAGATTTTGCCATTTTTAATATCAAGTATCTTCACCCCAAAGTCATTATAAAATACATCTCTAGAGACAGATTTTTTTAAAAAGTTAGATGTTTCCATTGCAGATTGCACCAAAAGGTTAAAACACCTCAACACATTATACATATATTCATACAGCCAAAGAGATTCCATTCTCATTTTTCATCATCAAGACATTTATAATACTTCTATATTCTTTTGCTTTTGTGACCTCTAGCCAGAAAGGCCAAAGTATGTAAAGGTCAAGATAGATGTCAAATCAAGCAATTACTAAACAGGGGACTTGACTGTGACCCTTATATTAGAAATGGTGACCTGTCATGGCAACAAGGGAAAACCTTCCTGCAACTCCTTTTCCTTTCCTATGAAATACAATCTAGATTTGCAGCAGAGACTGAAAGAAATTGATATCCTTCATTTCTGTTTTAATCTTTTTTACCCTTTATATTGGGGTTGTCCTCCCATTTTCTCCTTTAGCTCTGAATTGTAGATATTTAGGTGGCAGGGGAAATTAGTGGGACTCGGGTAGGGAGGAACAACACACCTATCATGAAAAAAAAGAGAATAAGCCACTACAACACAAAATGTAGTAAAAAATAACTTTCATTCATATAACTTCATTTGGAACCATATGAAAATTAGAGAATTTGTAAAATAGTAGTGATCTCGATCAACAATGCTGATTTTTTTTTCTGCAATGGGTCATTTGTAGAAATACATTTTTAAAATGTTCTTCAAGAGGTGACTAAAATTTGAAAATTCATTTATATGCGTGGGCCTTGATTCATGCAATCTCTAGAATCTCATTCTTTTTTCCTGGTGAAGACTACCAGTCTTCACTCTAGATGATATGTTTAAAAATATAGCTTTTGTTACCAATGTTAACACTACAACCTACATTCACTGCTAAATTACTCCTTTTACTTTGCATCCATCTAAATACCTATATTATCTTTTGATTGCCAAACAAGAGAAAGATTTACTTATGAATTTTGAGTTGAGGCAAAAAAAGAAAAAAGAAGGGAAGGTGCTTGTATCAGTAGTTCAATAATGGCATCTACCTAAAAAGTGTCTTGCTTGTCCTTTTCCTGCTTGACTTGCCACAATTCACAAGGAAGTATTACCAATTAAATAAAAAAATCTCAGCCATGTCTTCTAGTAAATTACTAAATTCAGTTGGATTAATGGATTTGGACTGTTAAATATAATTACTTCCAGTACAATTCCTTAAGTCAAAGAGCCTCATTTGAACATCTGACTTTGAAATAATCTAATGGAAAAATCACAGGGCATAAGACTAATTAGTAAATAAACCAAAACATAAAATGACATAATCATCAACCTGTTATTGGAACACGGGTCTGGAACTCCATTGAGAAAGATTAATCCAGAAAAAGTAAAACTTTTGAAAATTAAAACCTTACTTTTTAAAGATTCTTACATTGGTAAACTTTAAATGTTGATCCTAATGAAAGAATATAAATATATTACTTTAGATAACTTTTACTTCATATTCCACTCAATTCTAAGTCTTCAAGGAAAATGGCAATAATTTGAAGACTTTCTTAGCTGCAAACTTTAGGGAAAAAAACAAAACAAAAGAAGTTCTTATATCAAGATGACAGCCAAAATGTTAATTCTATGTAAACTACAACTATTAAGTTTAGTTATTTTCTGCTTTATGCTTACTGCTTTCACTTCTTTGTCCAAGGATTACAATCAGAGATACTAGTGGAAAGCTTGACATATCACTTTTGTTACTGTAAGAAGCTAAAGTAGTATATGTCCTTTTAGTGCTCAGTTTAGAAAGCTTTATGGTCCCCAAGGGTTCCTTTACAGATTATATTAACTTCAGAATATTTTTTCTTTCCAAAGCATGAATGCATCAGAGTGACAACAGGAACAGGGCAGAATAAACTCCTAGAAATTCCAAATTGTTTTCTTTGAAAAAAATTATCTTCACCTCTACTGCATGCCGTTTTATTTACAAAATTCCCGGAGCTAAAGCTAAACCAAAGAACCCAACTAACAACCACCTAGAGTTACTACATCTTATTTCTTCATTGTGTCTGCGGTTAACATAACTGTGAATGAATAAGACTGAGGATGCAACCTGTGATGGCTTGATGTGTTTTCTGTTTTCCCAAGAGGTGTGTCCAGATTTTTAAAAACTTGTGTACTGAAAAATAATTGTCTAGGAGTGAGAACCTGGCATTTACTTAAGGGTGGATTCCCTCTAAATTTTACCCCAGTGGCTGCATGATATGAATCACAGAAAATAGGCAACTCCCTATGGCCAGCATTCCTTCCACCCACCTTTAGTAATGCCAATTAGCCTGGGTGGGACCAACATAGATGTAATCTTACATACTGCACCATATTCATAATATTTTTTCTTTGGGAAGGGGTGTGTGGGCTTCAGGCAAACTAAAAATAAATTACACAGTTTAAGATAAGGAAAGTTAGACTCTAAAGTTAGAAAAACAATAAACTTTACTAATTAGTATTTATCCTTAATGTCATCTTTATTCCTTTTGATAACTTTAAAATAACTCAAGAAAGCATAATAATCTTCTCTGGAATTATCTCTAAGTACTAAGAATGCCCAAAGTTTGTCAATGTTTCTTTTAAACCCCATGTTTTCTGGAAGTATAGTTCTCAAGGACGTAGACAAAAAAAATGATGAATTTAGAAGACTGAATTTTGTCATAATGAGTCATTTTAGTATTATCTTAAAGAAACATATTTGTTAAATAGCACCTGTAATAACTATAATGTTTATATAGGCTTATTTTCCCCAAAAGCTATAAGCATTACCCAAAATCAATGTCTAACCTTTATTAAACTGTTCTAACAATCAGTAATATTATTAAGCCATAAGAAAGAAGGAACTTCTGCCATTGGCAACAACATAGATGAAACTTGAGGATATTATGCTAAGTGAAATAAGGCGGACAGAGAAAGGGAAATGATGCAATGATATCCCTTACATATGGAATCTGAAAAGAAAAGTTGGACTCATAGAAAAGTGGTTGCCAGAAGCAGGGGATGAGAGAAATAAGGAGAGATTGGTACAGGGTGCAGACTTTCAGCTATAATATTAATAAGGTCTGAGCATATAATGTGCGATATGGTGACTATAGTTGATAACATTATATTGTATAATAAAAATTTCCTAAGAATGAACTTGAATGTTCTCCTGCCCTCCCCCCCCAAAAAAAAGAGAGAGAGAGAAGTGATGTGGTGGATATGTTAATTAACTAGATGGGGAAAACTATTTCATAATGCTTATTGTATCAAATCATCACAATGTATACATTAAATGTCTTAGAATTTTATCTGTCAGTTATACCTCAAGAAAACTGAAAAAAATCCTAACAATCAATCAATATGCAGTGAAAACTATACATGTAATATTCGAGAAAATTTCTGAGGTAAATTTATTTGATATGCTAACAACCTTCTAAATTAGAAAAAGTTAGTAGTTTTCCCATTTTAATTAAAAGGAAGAAAATTAAGATTGAGAATGATTAGGACTATGGCCTCAGCTCATTATTAGAAAAATAAGTTACACTCCAGACTTTCTGGATTCCAAAATATCACTTCATATTTATCCTCTCAACATGTCATTAGTCCCCAAATTTTTATGTAAATTCTTTAGTAATTCAGAGAAAAAAAACACAAGCTTATTAAGACTTCAGAGGGACCAAGAGCTTTGAACAGAGCCTTAAGAGAGGGACTAGTTGGGCATTGGCTGTTTGGTGGAGCCAAACATATACCAAAAACTGGCAGTTTCTATTCTGGCCAGGGCACAGGTGGGAGGCAACCAATCAACGTTCTCTCATCTTGATGTTTGGGTCTCCCCCTTCCTCTTTCTCTAAAATTTTTTTTTAAAAAATTTTTTTTGACCTATCTTTGGGTGAAAATTTTAAAGAAAGTGGGACCAGTGAGGTTGGTGATGGGATAAAAGAAACATATATCAGGAGGATACAGTGGGAAATAGTGGCTAATAAAAATAGTTGCAATAACATTTATTAAGCACAGGTTATAAAATACTGCACTGAGCTACATTATCTGGTTTAATACACAATAAGTTAAATGCTTCCGTTTAGGAAACAAAGTAGTTTGCCCTAGACCACAGACCTGGGAAAGGACAGAAGGAGGAACTGGGTTCCTAACCGGGTCTGTTTGGCTCCCTAACCTAAGCTCTTAACCTTTATTCCCTACTATATCCAGAGTAAAGACATGAGAGGGAGAAGAAGATGTAAAAATAGCCTGACTAGAGGAGAACCATGCTGAGAGTGAAAGAAAATAAAATTGGATAAACAGACAAGAGCCAAGTTATAGAGTGCCTGAAAATTCAACACTAGTTTTGATGTAGTAAAGTAATGGCACTTCTTTATAGGTTTTTGTTTTGTGTTGTTGTTGTTATTTGTTTGTTGTTGTTTTTTTATAGAAAGGAAGCTGATAAAGGGAATTGTTTGAAGAATGTTTATCTTGGTACAGAAAGACTGAGAGGGAGTAAAAGATGAAGGGGGCAGTTATGAAACTAATCTAATGGTTCAAGTATGAAATCATGAAGGCTTAATCCAGAGGGTCAACGTGATCATGAATCAGAAGAAAAGGATATAAAATCACAATTCAAAAGAAGAATCAACATAATTTCATGACTAATTGGATGCAAAGACTGCAGCAGAGGAATGATGAGTCAAAGATGACTGAATGGTTTCAAGCCCAGGGGACTGAGATGGCGCCATGAAGGGTGAGAGAGGAAGCTGTGGTGGGACTGCATGGGTTTCTGATTAGGCATGTTGGATTTTAATGACTGACTACCAGGGACTTGCTCATGGGACTTGTTTTCAATATCCAAATAGATGATCATTAGAAACAAGGGTACTGGGTAATAATGAAAGTTGCAGATATATCTGAATTTGCTCATGAAGAACATGGAAAGAGAGAGTACAGCTGACAATGTAGGCTAACGAGCTCCGTAGGTAAGGATGCCTGAGGCAGCATTCAGAAAACAAAGACCAGACAACTTGGTCTTCTCTTTCTATATTTCAGTAAATTAAAGCTCTCACTTGGAAGGTTCCTTCTCTTAAAATTTTTTCCCATGGATCTTCCCATTGACATGTCCTTCAGTCTATACTGGGACCTAGAAGGTATCCAAAATATCAAGGCTAAAAGAAAAAAAAAATTAGCAAGGCTCACCACTAGAATTTTGGTATTTATGGGCAGCCAAATGAACATAATGTCAAGGATAAACCTTGACAATTTAAAACCAAGCAAAACTATCTCTAAGCATAATATAAAAGTTCTTAAATAATAAAGCTTGGAGGAATTGAAAATAAAAATAATTTTTATTACCGCTAATTTAATATTAGTTCCAGGCTTCAACAGAAATGTTTTTCTTACAGTATTGTTGATCAAACTTTGAAGAAATGAAAGGAAATGTTAAATGCAAT
Source organism: Antrozous pallidus (assembly GCA_027563665.1). NCBI lineage: Eukaryota > Metazoa > Chordata > Mammalia > Chiroptera > Vespertilionidae > Antrozous > Antrozous pallidus. Next base: position 42,252,299 of record CM050511.1, on the reverse strand, counting down.
GTCCCCCACAAGACCTAATAGCCCTAAATGGTTTTCCATAGCCAGCGTGTTAATCTAATTAATCTATCTTTCAGAAGCATGTTGCAGAAATGAGGCCTGGCCAACCACCCCCGCATATGTTCAATTGCCTGGACATGCTTACTTTTGTGGTTGAAACTCAAATTCTTCCTCATACAATAGAACAAAAAGTACCTTAATTTCCTTGAAAAGATTAAGTATCTATAAAATTTCACATTTATTGAAATTTTTTCATTTTTGTAAGACTTATTTACCTATTTAATAAACTATTTAATCAATTCCTTTTCTATTCTAGCAAAACTTGAAGTTTACATTTATTTAAGCAGTTCCTCTAAGTTTGCTGAGTATCAACTATATGTCATTCAAAGCTATTCATCAACACAGGTTCTCTTGTTTTTGACTAAATTCTCTAAATATTTTATGAAAACAAAAATAAAATAAAATAAATCTATATTATATGTAGTGATTTGTAGACTCTGTCTAACATATACTTTGGGAAATCAATTTGGCAGAAGTATAAGTTTATGTGCAATGCTATATATAAAGAAAGTCACAGCATTTTAACATTTATTTACTAAGCTCCAATTTAAAAAGGATTTGAGTAGATTTATAAATACTTGAATTATGTAATAATATAGTAATAAACAACATTATATATCAGGTAATGTTCTAAGCATTTGATTGCATTATCTCATTTATTACTTATAACAACTATATATAGTCAATCTAATGTTATCCTTATTTATTACAGATAAGAAACTGAGGCTAAGAGAGGCTAATGAACTTGGCCAAAGCTCCAAAACGGAGGAGCAGTTAGAATTGGGATTTGAACCCAGGTGATCTGACTCTATATCTATGCCTTTGTAAGTAAGGAAATAAGAAAGAAAATGAAGCCATAGTTGATGTCAGCACAAAATGTGCATTGAAAACCATGTCTAATTCTAAAAGTGAGTTATAAATTTGTTTCTGATTTTCTGGGAACTAAATAAAAAAAACAACAACAACATAATCAGAAACAAAATTCACATTTCCCATAAAATAAAAGGCATAGCAGCAAATCATAATGTCTAATCTTCTGGTGGACATTATGCAAAAAAATAAAAAGTATTCGTTTTTTTTTAAAAATGCGGCACCTTCTCACATTGCTCTTAAAAATCAATGGAGTTCTCTTAAATGTGAATTACCTAAAAATGCAATTCATATTTAGAATAGTATGTTTGTATAGAATATCAGTAATAATAATAATAGAATAAATAATGTCCCAATTGAATGAGATTTTATTTTGTGTCAGTAGAAATTAATTGATAGGGGATTTCTGAAGGAAAAGGAGGAAACTGACATTTCAAGGAGAAAAAAAATTGTAGCAAGAAAAGAATTAATAATTAGAGTTATTCTAATAAATCATGAGTGTCTTTCCCCACTTCACTTCTAATCTTTGAACTAAGTAGCATAATTCCAAGCTCAAGGCTTGTAATGTTTCTCTTCTCTGATATTCTAAACACCATGAAAGTAGAGACCACTTATTCACCACTGTATTTTCAGAACATTATACAGAACCTGATATTTTTATAAGTGTTCAATAAACATTTATTGATTGGTGAATATGAATCCTATTATTTAAGTTCCACACTTAAGTATTTAAAGCCCAGGATAAAAAACAACCAACAACAACAACAAAAAATTCTAAGAACTTAAATTAACAGTAAGTTCACTATGTTCCAGAAGTGTAATTTCAAACTCTAATGCAAACTTGGATTATATTGGTACAGATGAAGAGCAAATCAGGAACTAGTAATCCTGCTTTGTTCTGTACTCATCAGATCATATGTTATGAGAAATGTTGACAATGTGGAGTCAATTAGGAGAAGGGGGAAATATAGTACTGAAATTAATAATTCATACATCATTAAAGGAATTAAGGAACATCAAGATGAGATATGATCATTCTTCAAATATCGACCTAATATTATAAAAGACCAATTGGATAATTCCATATAACTAAGGGCATATAAAATACACTAAGATCAATTATGATTCAATATTAGAATAATTGTTTTAGTAATAATAGCTGAGGAAGAATGAAATCAGCTAATTTTTCTTCAAGGTGCTATGCTCACTGTCAAAGTTGATAATGACTTAGTTTATAAAGATAGGTTAAACCCATAGAATTTGAAAATTGTTATTTCATCATTCATATGTGTGTGTGTGTGTGTGAAATATAAAATTGAATACTAAATATTAATGCTTTGTGCTAATAGCCTTAGAATATGTAAAATAATATTTGGATATCTAATAAAAAGTGTTCATTATTTCTATTATTATCTCAGGAATATATATCAACTGAAAAAAATCTGTGACTCACTTTAAAAAGATCTCTATTTTTTTAGAATGTTTATTGCATTCTTCTGTAAGAAATTAGTAAATAAATAATGAATTACAATAAGTTAACTGTCTGAAATACTTGTCCAAGTTTATTTCTATTTAATGGAAGCAGTTAAGAATTTATATAGGCATACAAAAAGGCACTCTACATTGTATGTTATCAGGGAAATGCAAATAAAACAACAATGAGAGACCACTGCACACCTATTAGAATGGCCATAATCCAGAACACTGACACCAAGTGCTGACAAGAATGTGGAGCAATGGAAATGCTTATTCGTTGTTAATGGTATAAATGATACCAGTACTTTGGAAGATTTTGGCATTTCTTATTAAACTAAACATATTCTTACTATATGATACCTCAATTACATTCCTTGATGTTTACCCAAAGGAGTTGAAAACATTTCCACACAAAAACCTGCACATGGGTGTTTGTGGGAGCTTTATTTATAATTGCCATTACATACAACAACCAAGACACCCTTTAGCAGGTAAATGGATAAACTCTAGTACATAGGGACAATGAAATGTTTCCATCACTAGAAATAAATGAACTATCAAGCCATGAAAAGACATGGAGGAAAGTTAGATGCATGTTACTAAGTGAAAGAATCCAATCTGAAAAGGCTACATACTGTGTGATTCCAACTATATGACATTCTGGAAAAGGCAGCACTATATTGACTGCCCTTAAGGTCAGTGGTTGCCAGGGGTTGGGGAGGAGCACATAAATAGGTGGAGCACAGAAGAGTTTCAGGATAATGAAAATACTCTATGTGACATGATCATGGTGGGTACATGTCATTTTACTTTGTCCAAACCCTTAGAATGTACAACACCAAGAGTGAACTCTAATGTAAAGTATGGACTTTGGATGATTATGATGTATGAATGTAGGTTTATCGATTATAACAAATGTACCAGTCTGTGGATAATGATGATGGGGGAAGTTGTAAATGTGTAGGAATGGAGAGTGCAATTTTGTTGTAAACATAAAACTGTTCTTAAAAAAATAAAGTCTTATGCAAACAAACAAAAATTGTGTTTCCTCTACCATTATGTCATATTTACACAACTGCCTACCTAAATGAACAGGGCAGTCCTAACCAGCTAGCCAGCTAGTTAAGAGTGTCATCCCAATACACCAAGGTTTTTAGGTTTGATTCCCAGTCAACGAACATACAAAAATCAACCAATAAATGTGTAAATAGGTGAAACAACAAATCAATGTTAACTGGGAATTCTCTTTCCCTTTCTCTTTTTCTAAAATCAATAAAATTTTTAAGTGTATATAATTTATACACTTAAAGAGCATGGCTAAGTCTGTATTATAGAATAGTTACCAGCAGTTTTGTAGATAAAAAAAATAAATGTAGCAAAATTTTGTAAAGACACTCTAACCCAGCAGTCTGATTCTCCCACAGCCTCCGTGTCAAGAAACCTGGTACAGTGCAGATGAGAATATCTTTTTTAAACGCTGCCAGTCCTTAAAGTGGCATTGATAAACTATAAATAAATATTTATTCATCTAAATCACCTGTTAAATAATTTAAAAAATAATCTAATTGCATACTGCCTCCTCTAACCTTTCACCCATATGTTCTTGGCTCATTCATTTTCTCTTCCCTATGGCTTCCTTTCTATTTCTCCAAGATTAGGCACAATCTTGGAGAGGGAGAGAGAGAGAGAGAGAGAGGAGAAAGAGAATCCGATGGCCCTGTGGACTCCAAACGCAGGCTCCAGGCAGGAGCCTAGGTTGAGCAGCAAAGCAATGGATTATAGCTGGGAACACATGCTAAGCTGGCCAGAGGCTGGCCTGAACTAAGGCATAGCATCTCTTGACATTAACTCTATTTCTGGCCCTGATGTTTCATGGTGGGATGGACAGAGATGAGACATTGGGAACTCCTTTAATTCTGCTTCCCGAATAAATCCTCCTCTGCAGTGGGTTCTTGGAAACGCTTTTCCTCACAGCACTGAAAGAGCCCCACTTCCACTGGCAACAGTGTGTCATTCATATTTTCTACTGCGTTAGAAAATATGAATTTTAAGTTGATGATAACTAAATTTCCAATGAAAAGTGTATATATTTTAAAAAGATTTTTACCTTATATATATTTATATAAACTGTATATAAAATACATATATATTATATATAGGCTTTAATCTCCACTTTATTTCTCTCTTCCCACTTTTTCATTACCCAAGGAAAATTAACTTCCCATTTTATTTTATATTGTCTTTGATTTGTAAATTTTAAGAAGGACTCTAAATCTTGGTGAAAAGTGTTGGTGAACTAGTAATAAGTTGTCACAAGAAGAAAACATCTTAAGTATAGCATTTAGATTTTTAAAATTACCATCAATATCTTGTGAAGGCAGCCTGAGGGTCCCCGCCTCGCCCCAGAACCTGCATTCCGATGCATATGCTTGCTAGTCCCAACCCCTTTCCACCTGCGTCCTAACTAGCCTTGCAAAAAGTATTCCCTAAATACTTCCATTTTACAGAGGCCATAAACCATGAGCCATACACAACCCCCAGAGGGCCAGGCCTTTGGGTGTAGTCTCACTTTCTCCATTCCATTCCACAGGGACTACAAAGCCAGTGAAAAGTCCAGAAGCCTGGTCCATATTTGGGAGACAAAGAAACTAATGGGTTAAAAGGGAAAGCCCCTGAGCATTTGGGGTTCAGATTTGGGACCCAATTCCCCTGAGCCATTCAGCACTGGTACTTCCTGAAATAAAGTGTTGTTCCTGGTCTTCTGAGTGCCCACTGTGTGTTTTCCTGTCGCCTGGTAAATTCTGCAACAATCTCAAATGATAATTGCCTCAAGTTGCCATCAACATCATTTCCTCTTACAGGCTGCCTCTCCTCACATCCTGACCTGCAAAATAAAAAACCAAAAGATTGTATGATTTCCTTATTTTTCTGTTTTGTTTAATTAGTTGTGCTGTTTTTCCTTTGCTGACAGGAGTCCACTGTGAATCAACTCTGATTTAGATTACTCTAAAATCTGTCTTGTTTTCATTTAAAAATGTATATAGTTCATTTTAGTAACAAGAGTGCTCACTAAAATTCTAATTGTATCCCACTATTCTCTGCAAGTCCGTTTTTTCTTCAAAACAATGCCTAAATTAATCTTTTTTCAATTTGTGTCTTTGTAGCTTATGCTTTGTTCTTAATGCTTCCTCTTATGTTACCTAATCACATCAAAACAATAAAACTTTGTGTTTAATATTTTTTAAAAAGAGAAAATATTATAGTATTTAAGGTCATAGTTATCTGGGTATTCATACCAAAATATAATTTTTATTCAAAAAATTTCACTTAAGTATTTTTCTATTCAACCTAATTTTTTAGCACTGGAAATACTCAGAGACTCTTAATCTGCTGGGTTAGTGAAAACTCTATGAATAGTTCTTATTCATCAGTCTCAAACAGGATAATTGACTTCAGAACACAAGACAAAAAAATGCTTGAAAAAGGATGTGGCAAGGTGGTAAAGGAAGTAAATGTTTTTAGGGCTCTTGAATAACAGATTTTGACAGAGGGGGTGGAAACACCTTTGTAGGTTCCTTGGATAATCTCTTAAACATGCAAATAAGTGACTAAGTTAGAGGAAACCAATTTAGCAATGATGGGGCATATTTCCGTGGCATTTGGGGATTATGTTAAAACTGGTGAGAATTAAACCTAAATCTCAAGGGTCTCATCTACAAAGGAAGGAGTAAATGAAGAAGAGACCACAAAACTGAGTAGACTACTGGGCTGGGATTTTAATCACTGGCACCATGTAAGATTCTCTTGTACTCCATCATACCATATGGGGATTAAACTATTTCTCTTTTGAATTTCATGGGTTCCAAGTGGATTTTAATGGATTTCAGATGATTTCAGTGCTGAAAAACCAATTCACATTACTGAAAGCATGGGCAGTTTTACAATATAGTTCTACTCATTCATAAACTGTGACAATGCCACTCATTGTATCTCTTTTAATCTTCTATAAAAATAATTATTCATGACAATATTATGTTGAAAAATTGATAATACAAGCTACTTACCTTTTTAAGACATATAAAAATCAGATTGTAAGTGGAATATCAAGAAAATATAAAAATATGCTGTTATAGAAGAAAACAACTATGCATTTTAAATTATCAAAAGCCAAATTACCAATAAAAAGAGCTTCAAACTGATACTATTGCTAGTTTCAGGAGAAGGAAAGATTCAAGTTTCTAAATCTAAATACATAAATGAAAGTACATAGAGACAGTAGTTGTAAAACTAATCATCTCACTTGTGGCTTGTTTTGAAATCATGTATATGCAACCATATATAGAATTCTGGTGTATTTTTTAATAATATCAGGTGCCAATGTATGCTATTCTCTGGGTTCATCTTTGGAATAATATAACATATTCTTGCTCTTCAACTACTGGGGGAAAGGGAAGAGAGCAATAAGCAGGCAATAACAATACAACAGTGTTGTAAGCGGTATGGAAGAGTTAAGTACAGGGTACCATGGGAGCAATTGGGGGGTGTCTAGCCAAGAATGGTTAGGGATGGGGAAAGATGGAAAGTTCAGCAAAATTTTCTCTGAAGCTTCCTGCTAGAAAAAAGGAGAAGGATAACTTACAGAGAAGTCCACATTTCCTGCCTGTCAAATTAAAACAAATGGACTTAATTTGGACGTAAAATGTTAATTCCAGGTTGACTCATTATGTGAAAGCACTAGTACAACCAAAGCTAAATCAATGTTTGATACGTCTGCGTCTTTCTCCAGAAAAGTTGCTGCGTTTATGATCTTTCCTAAAGATTCAGCTCAACAGAAAGAAAACTATTAATCTAGTGAATTTTACATATAATAAAATACCAATAAGTATAATATTCCTAAATGGCCGTTTAAAACTATTGTTACAGTAGGCAGTTAGTTAGACATTCACAAAAAGGAAGGGAGCACTGGAACCAGCCATCTGATTAATCCAGATTAACTAGGAAAGGACAGTTTCACAGTCACTCGGGGCATCCAAATAGCAGGAAAGACACTTTTTGGTCACCCCAGGGAATAGCCTACACTCTTCTACCAGATTAATGGGGTGGAGAGGGAGGAAATGGCCAAGGGAAATTTCTTTCACTGAGCGCATGCATGGTAGAAGCCAAGATAGTGCAGAGGGATTCCTTTTACTAAGCCCATGCTCAGTAGAAGCTGAATGACAAAGCAGAACCATGAGGCATGCACAGAAGGAGCCAAAATGCTGATCATAAAAGGAGGAGGGCTCTAGCCTGGGAAAGTCTGAGGAAAGTATCAGATTGGAAAGAGACTGGTCATGGGGGAGGACACAGGCACAGCCCTGGAAAAGCTAGGACTGAGCTGTTTGAAGAAAGCCTGCTCTTCCCAAATCCAAGAGAATATATGGAAGCTAGACAAAGAACCCACTATGCGCCCACCTTGAGCATGCCCATGCCCTTCTCTCGGCATGTACTTTTGGCCTTTTTTTCTCCTAAATTCTAAGGTTTCCCACCAAACTTGCAACCAGGGCAACAGCAAGCAGCAGCAGAGGACACTTCTTAGCCTGTGTCCACGCAGCTGCTACTACAGCCTGCCCACCCTCTGCCTCTCCAATGGTATACTATCTCTTTTCACTCTAATAAATATTGCCATACATGTGACTATAAAATTATTTTCCTGCAATACTGCAGAAGAATCCCATTTCTAGACTGTATTGAGCAGACCACCCTCGTCCCAATCTTCCTCCAATAACACCATCAAACTAAAAATTTCATATTTGAAAATATGCACTGTACAATATGCAAACATTTGTTATATGTTTATTAGTGACTACCAGTAATGGAGTATTTTTAACATTTTTCACTAAACTATAATCAGACATTAATTGTTCTTTAATTTTTTAAAGTCATCCCAATAGTCTTACCAAATGTCATCCTAGTACTGTGATGGCGAACCTATGACATGCATGTCAGCACGGACACGCATAGCCATTTTCGATGACACACGGCCGCATGCAGTCATATACAGAGAAGTATGCGGCCGCATGCTGAGAAGAACGTTTCATCCTCGGCTACTATACTTGGTCAGGTACAGTAGCCGAGGATGAAACATTTGCTGTAGTGTAATGTCGACACTCTGTGCTGGAGGTCTGTAGGCCAAAACAACAGAACTCCGGCACAAAGCATCTAGTTCTAGGACTTCCAGTTAAGCCCTTAGGGGATCTTTGACCTCACTTCAAGCCCGCAGAGCAGGGAACAGCTGAATGCCCTGGGGGATGCATCTCTGGGGGCCCTGTGATCGCTATTACCAACAATCACATAACCACAGCAGCCATCATCCAATCTACTATTCTAGGGTGTTGTGGATTTCTAATTGACCATCATTACTGAAATAAGTGAGGGGGTGCTGGGAGAGGCGAGGGCCTGTGCTATGGGCGCCGTTTCCTGCCATTAGAAATAGTAGCAGCCATCTTAATTTATATAAGGAATGTCATTTTGCAGCATAGTGCAGACTCCATTTCACTATTACTGTTGTGCATCCTTATTAACCCCAATTTCTGCTTATTAACCCTACCCTTTCCTAAAAGATAGTTACATGTGCCATCTTGTGGTCAGGTAGGCTAATTAACCCCTAATTTCCTGCAGAGCTAACATGCTATCTACAATTCTATCTTCTGTCACTGCCTCCCTGATGGAGAACCCAAAAAATAAAAACCAAGGTTAAGTAAAGGAGGTGGTAGTAGCAGTAGTCGACCCTTTCAAGAGACATAGATCAAGATGTATGGCATTATAGAAAAAAAAATGGCAGATCATTTTGTGTTCTATGTACTGAAATGGTAGTAAGCAGAATGTGGAATATAAATAATTAGATATTTTGAAATTAATCATTCCCAGCTCTTGAAATAAAATGAGGATGAAAGGAAGGAATACATTTCCAGGCAGCTACACCTTGATAAGAGCCAATCTAATTCCATCCTTAAATTTATAAAAGGCTCTACAAATTTAACATCTGCAACTCTGAGCATTGCTCACTTCCATAGCTCAGCATGGAAAAGCACTCAGTGAGGCAGAATTTATTAAAGAAACTCTTCTAAGATGTGAACCAGTTCTATTTCACAATATGCAGAATAAAGATGTAATTATTAAGAGAATATCTGAGTTACCACTCAGTAGAAATATCAGAAAAGACCGAATAATGAGACTGAACACAAACGTACAACATCAATTAAAGAGAGACATAAGTAATTGTAAATATTTTTCAATCTCTCTTGATGAAACTACTGATGTCACATCACATGCTCAGTTGGCCATTATTGGTCGATTTCTATGGTCTCACAATGAGAGTTGATAAAGTTAGTGTCAGTGCCAACAAGTACATCAAGAAACGAAATATGTAAGGTTGTTATACAAACATTCCATGACCTAAGCATTGATATCTCTAAAGTTGTGTCAGTGACAACAGATGAGGCACCAAACATGGTGGGGAAAAAGTCGAATTTGTCAAATTGTTTATAGAAGTTATTGGACATCCGATTGTGCCTTTTTATTGTATTATCCATCAGGAGGTTTTATGTGCCAAGGCAGGATTCACTGACTTAAACCACTTAATGTTAGTTGTTACAAAAATAGTTAATTTAATAGCTGCTCGCCCCCTTCTTCAAGTGAGAATTTTCTGCACTTTTACTGGAGGTTGATTCCACCTACCAGTGGACTGCTGATGTACAATAATGTAAGATGGCTGAGCTGAGCAAAGTTCTTGAGCGCTTTGTGGAGTGCTTTGAAGAAATTAAGGTATTTCTTGAGGATAAGGATCTGGGAAACTTTTCTCAGCTCAATGCTGATAAGTCGGTCAACACCCTGATATTTTTTACAGATCTCTCTGTTCATATTAATGAACTGAACTTAAAGTTACAAGGTTTTGGCAAAAATATTGACATTGTGTTTGGATACATAAAAGCTTTTGAAAGTAAACTTAAGATTTTTAAGCGAAATGTAGAAACTAAAACTTGTAAGTATTTTCCTCGAGTAACAAAGTATTTTGAGAAGGCCAGTGCAGCTGTACAAAATGAAATGGAACCCTTGCATATAAAGTACCAGCATGTTTTAGACTCGTTACTTGACCAGTTCAGTGATAGATTTAATCAATTTAGAAGCCTAGAACAGACCATAAATATAATTAAGAATCCTGATGTAGTAGTCTACAGTAGTTTGGAATTAAATGGTTTCTAATAGATGCAAATTGATGATTTGGAGATGCAACTTGCAGAATTTTAAGACAGCATCTGAGCTCAAGTTTATGTCAACTTGAGGTCAAAGCTTGAGAATGTGGAAAGGTGCCACTTGGAGAATCAAGAGGATGCCACTACGAACAGGAAATTTGGAGTGCCTGGAACCGATTACCAGATACTTTTAGCACCCTGAAAAAATATAGCAATGGCTTTACTCACAATTTTTCCCTCTACGTACTATTGCTATTCTCAGCGCTAAATAATATCAAAACCAACAAAAGAAACAGATTGACAGATGAAGTTAGAAGCACTTGCTTGGGCTTGAAATGTACAAAATACCAACCTTCAATTGAAGGTTTAGCCAATGAAATTCAGCAACAAAAAAGTCACTAATAGGCAGGTTAGTTAAAGAATTCCCCCTCCCTCTCACTTATCTTACTTAGTTCATGGCACAACACACAAGTTAAATAATATCAAGACCAACAAAAGAAACCGACTGACAGATGAACAAAGAAGTCACTAAGCAGGTAAGTTAAATAATTAGTTTTTGGTTTATTAAATATAGTTATATATTACAATTATACATTTTTGTTATTTAAACTATAAATATCATGAAATTATAGTTGTTGTTTTTTCTCGAAGTGACACACCATCTGAGTTATGCTCAGTTTTTTGGAGAATTTTGACACACCAAGCTCAAAATATTGTCCATCACTGTCCTAGTACATATGTATGTGTGTATAATTTATATTTAGTCAAAAACATATAAGCAAATATAGCAAAGTGATGGTTATCACAATGCCAAAATATGCCTCCTGAGATCTGTTTCCATTTTAGTTTTTTTCAGACAGGTAAGCTCTAGTATTTCAGTTAAGTAATTAAACAGAGTATAAGAGATATTTTCCAGTATTTGTCCAGTGCCCTTATAATTTATTTGTTTTTTAAATGAGATAGTAGCTTGCTCAAAACCAGAAATATTAGCAAGATATATTCTTAGCATTTCATCTGTGAGGCTTGATTAAATATTTTACTTGCCGAAATCGGTTTGGCTCAGTGGATAGAGTGTCGGACTGCGGACTGAAGGGTCCCTGGTTCGATTCCGGTCAAGGGCATGTACCTTGGCTGCGGGCGCATCCCCAGTAGAGGGCGTGCAAGAGGCAGCTGATCGATGTTTCTCTCTCATCAATGTTTCTGACTTTCTATCCCTCTCCCTTCCGCTCTGTAAAAAATCAATAAAATATATTTTAAAAAAATATTTTACTTAAAATCACATAACAATGAATTAAGGCAGTGGTCGGCAAACTGTGGCTTATGAGCCGTAGTTTGCCGAGCACTGAATTAAGGAATAGATATGACAGGATATTTTACTCCCATAAGATACTAACTCACCTGTGGTTTAGTAGAATGATTTTAAAATTGGTAATCTAAAATTTTAGAATTAAAAAATATTGCCTTTATTCATTAGATATGATTATAATTAGTTGAGTTATATCAAGTAATGCTCAGCATGCAGTTTTACTAAAACACAAAGGAAACAAGATATTGATAACAAATTTTTCTCATAAACAGATTTCTAAATAAGCAATATTTTTAAAAAGTGAATATATTCCCATCCATTCTAAAATCCTACATAAATACCAAGTTCCATTTGTGAAATGATTCTAAGTTAAAAGAACATACATATATAAATATTATGTAAAAAAATATAAAAGATTTAACAACTGTGGGTTAAGAAAAGTGAGTAACAGCAAATTCTTTTCAAAAAATATGTGATGGGGCCCTGACTGGTTTGACTCAGTGGATAGAGCGTTGGCCTGTGGATTAAAGGGTCCCAGGTTCGATTCCTGTGAAGAGCATGTACCTTGCTTATAGGCACGTCCCCAGTAGGGAGTGTGGTGTGCAGGAGGCAGCTGATCGATGTTTGTCTCTCATGGATGTTTCTAACTCTCTATCCCTCTCCCTTCCTCTCTGTGAAAAATTAATAAAATACTTTTTTTTTTAATGTGATGGGGAGAGCATGAGAGAGGGGATCTGGACACTCACTTGTTTTAAAAAGTAAAACTAGATAACAGATTGTCACAGAAAATATTTTTTTGGATCACAAAACAGCTCTAAAACATTACTAAAGTACATCTAGAAGATATGTGTGTGTTTTTCTGTATGTGGTGTCTCCTATCTAAAAGGAAATAAGTAGGACAGAGAATATGATAGCCATGGAAAAGGATGTATCAAGCACAAGTAATGGAAGGTGTCCACCATGGATGTTACGTAATGAACTATGACCACTCTGACTAAAACTGAGGCCATGGAAGTCTTAGAGGAAAACAAAATCAGAACAACTGTAAGATAAAATTTAGACATCATTTTCAGAAATATGACCCCCAAAATCATAGCTTTTGTATATATTTTCCTTATTTCCTTGGCATTTGAAAATACAGTCCTAAATTTACATTTTAAGGGATCATAAAACAACATCTAGAGGAAATTGTAAGTTTTAAGGCTCTAAACAAGGCCCAGTAGCCAGATGCTGGCTTCATACTCTGCGTGAAAACTTTGCAAATAGCACCATCTTCAGGCCTTTAACAGAACGCTGAGCTCAGTTATAAATCCGTCTATTTCCACTTTCCCTAAGGAGCCCTCCTCCACTGCTGATGGACTTCCTCTGATTCATTCTGAATTAAGGTGAAAAATGCTAGATTGAGCACATTTATTGAATATAATACAATATTTCACAATTTTTCCTCATGCACTGTAATACTTCTTTACAAATCAGATTATTGCTCAAACACATCTATGCAATGGGAGAACATTAACTCCATTGTTATTCCCTGAGGTTAATTCTAAAGAAGGAAGATTAAGGGAGAAAGACTTTTATAGTCCATTTTCTAATTTTAGAAGCAACTGCTGTATAGTACATTTTTCTCATCTTCTAATCTCTTATTAGAATTAAGTTCTTATACACAACATTTGCAAGGTTATGCTACACGCTTGATTTACACAACTGGAGCAAAACAGAGATGACTTAAGCAAGATATACCATTTTCTCTCTGGTAAATAACATTTGTTTCTTTCTCCATTTCTTCTTTCCACACTCTCACTAAAGTCAGGGAAAGTGAACATACAACAAGCCCGGAAGAAGTTAGATGGTGCAACTAATCCACTATATCTTTAAATCTTGACTTTTTAATCTTTAAACTCCTATACAAGGCATTGGCTTCTTATCTCAAGGAATGAGACGCATCCCTAGATAGACCAGCTCTCAGATCTCACTTTTACTCAGTAAACGTGTTTCTCCTTAAAGCCAAGCAAAGCCTGGAATGGAGTTATAAAAGAAAAACAGAGAACCCGCCAAAGACCTACTCTTCACACCCAGGACAGCAATATAAAATTATTTAGACAACCAATCATAAATATTTACACAGTTAAGAATACAAATCCACCACTGACCATAAATTTTTATCATTAAATTTTCAAATAAAATTTTATGAACACATTCTAATGGCTTTCATGAAGACATTTCAATATCAAGATTATATAAGTAAAACATTCATTCAACAACAGGAATCATATCTAATATGAAATCTTAAGTATTCTCCTCATGTACACAGTTTGGAATTACTGTGTTCTAAGTGTATAACTTTTAAAAAATGTGAAGACTACAGCTGTTCCCGGCCTCTGCTCTTCAAAAACAAATCTGACACAAGGTTGAAAAGAATCATAGAACCTCAGGTTTGGAAAGATCATTAAAGAGAATTAAATCCAACCACCTCTAATGACAGAGCCACCCTTATCAAGGGGTTGGCTCTACAGCAGCGACCCACAGGTTGAGAACTGCTAGCAGTGTTGCCTAAGACCATCGGAAAATACAGATATTTACATTATGACTCATAACAGTAGCAAAATTACAGTTATGAAGTAGCAATGAAAACAATTTCATGGTTGGGGGTCACCACAACATGAGGAACTGTATTAAAAGATCATGGCGTTAGGAAGGTTGAGAACTACTGTCTTAAGTCATCACATGTCTGTTGACTCTATACGGAAGACAGTCCCTGTCTTCCTGGTTCATTCCTCAAGATGTATAATTTGTTAGGGAGAGGGAGAGAGAGAGAGAGAGAGAGAGAGAGAGAGAGAGAGAGAGAGAGAGAGAGAGAGAGAGAGAGAGAGAGAGAGAAACATCAATGTGAGAGGGAGACATTTATCAAGTATCTCCTACATGGCCCCTACTGGGGATCAAGCCTGCAACCAGGGCATGTGCCCTCACCAGGAATCCAACCGGCGGCAACTTTTTGATACACAGGATGATGCCACCAACTGAGCCGCACAGGCCAGGGCTGACATATTCTTCAAAGTGCGATGCCAGGACTGAATACAATCCTCTAGAAGTGTCCTTGACAGAGCTGAGTGGAGCCATCTAATACTTCTTATACAGTAGATGATAGATTTTTATTAATTTAACTTAGTGTAATTAAATTCATTTTAATCAGCACTGGGGAAGTGAAGAGACGGACACCGGAAGCTCATTGCTTGCTAACAAGATGTGCAGGTTTTCTATTCTTATGTTCTTTTCTCCATCTGTGTTATTCCTGCAAAGAAAACTACTACCAGAAATAGACTCCCTAGAAAACTGAATGTATCAAGAAATAAATATGTCACTTAGAAAAACAAATATATTTTTCTTATGCTGAGCTAGTAAGCTTTACAAGGAGTTTTTATGGGATTTGGTGTATTACATAAGGGAAATATAATAAAACTTTCTCATTTCTTTTGCATAGAAAAAGTCAATGTTTGCTAAATATTTACATGTAAAATATAATTCATAAAATGGAAGGACTTAGACTGATTTATGACTATATCATTACCATTAAACTAAGTTGGAAGATTACTTAGAATATCTCTGATTTATGATTTTAAAAGATCAAAACCAACCAAAATTTTCATTTTGTGTCTTATTTATTGGTGACAGTATAAATTTAGCCCAATAAATCTTATTTTAAGCCTATAAAGTTAATAAAATTCATTGTGTATGCATACACACACACACATACACTAATAAAAGAGAAACATGCAAATTACAGTCACTCTGCTACACTATCAGCCAATCAGAGTGAGTATGCAAATTAATCTGAAAATATGGCAACAGCCCTGCTCCTCCACCCCTCTGGGCCTGTGGGGGTCGGAAAAGTTAGGCGCCAGCACCTGAGGATGGCTGCAGCCCGGGAGGCAAAGAAGCTGCCTGCCCTGATCCCATGCTGCAGCCAACAGCATAAGCCTCATGTCCACCTGCCCCATGTCCTGGGGGAGAATGAGAAACCAGGCCCCAGCACCTGAGGCTGGCTGCAGCCCAGGAGACGAAGAAGCCGCCTGCCCCATGATCCCAGGCTGCAGCCAGCCAGAGAAATCTCCCACACTGCATCCCAGGGAAGATGGAGAAGCTGCCTGCTTGCAGTCCAGGTGCCAGCAAATGCGGCTGGCTACGGCCTGGTAAATGAAGAAGCTGCCCACCCCAAGGTCCTGGGCTGCCAACACTTGAGGCTGCAGCCCAGGCAAAGCCACCTGCCCACCATCCCCTGTGTCTGCAGCCGCCCTGGGTGCCCATGGCTGACCAGAGGGAGGGAAGCCCAGATCCCAGGTGCTTGTGGTTGGCTGGAGGAGGGAATCTGGGGCTGAGGCAGAAGTGGTTAGGGGCAATAAGGCTGGCAGGCAGAAGAAGTTAGGGACAATCAGGCAGGCAAGCGAGTGGTTAGGAGCCAGCAGTTCTGGATTGTGAAAGGGATGTCTAACTGCTGGTTATTCCCTGAGGGGTCCCAGATTGGAGTGGGTGCAGGCCAGGCTGTGGAACACCCTTCCCTCACCACCCTCCCGATGAATGAATTTGCACAAGGCCACTAGTATATAGATAGAAGATAGATAGATGATAGATAGATAGATAGCTAGATAGATAATATGATTATGTAAGTATGGATGATTAAATATGTACAAATCAGAATATATATATATATATATATATATATGACCTCCTTGTAATAGTTTAGAAATGAACTCTAATGCAAGCAAACAAAATATAAAACCCTATATAATAAAAGCCTAATATGCTAAGTGTCTGGTCATCCATTCAACCAATCAAAGCATAATATGCTAATGATATGCTAAGGCCATTCAACTGCTTGCTATGACATACACTGACCTCCAGGGGGCAGACAGTCGACCAGTCGCTATGACGTGCTCCGACCAGTACGTTAGCTTGCTGCTGGGATCTGGCTGATCAGGACTGAGTGAGATGGACTGGACATGCCCTGTAGCCCTTCCATTTCCTTCCCTGGCCCCGATAGTGAACCGGTGGGGTCCCTCGACCTGACCTACACCGTCTTGCAATCCAGGACCCCTTGGAGGATGTCAGAGAGCCAGTTTTAGCCCGATGGTGGAACGACTGGTTGCTATCATGTGCAGTGACCACCAGGGGGCAGATGCTAAATGCAGGAGCTGCAGCCTGGCGGTCAGTGCCGTCCCACAGGGGGAGCGCTGCTCAGCCAGAAGCCAGGCTCATGGCTGGTAAGCATAGAGGTGGTGGCAGAAGCCTCTCCCACTGCCACAGCAGTCGGATATCCCCTGTGGGCTCCCGTATTGCGAGAGGGCACAGGCCAGGCTGAGGGATTCTCCCGAGTGTACAAGTTTTGTGCACTGGGCCTCTAGTATAAAATGATAGACGTGATCTGCCTGCATCTTTTCTTCTCTCTAAATATTTCACATTCTAGAATTCCAGAGTATTTTTATTGCATTTAGATCATAGATTTACTATTATTAAAAACAATCTCTATCTTAATATCTATAGTCTCTTCAAGATGTGTTTGAAAATTCAATGTCTGATGATGAGAGCATTGGTGAAGCTGGATTTGACCAAGAGCTCAATAGCAGAAAGGATACTATTGCTCTCTGACATCTGTGAAATAAACAGATTTCTGGGCCCCCACCCCTGGCAATGCAGGGACCACATGGACAGTACTGCATAGTCATAACGAAGGAGAAAGGTAGGGAATGAAGGGAACAGCACCACAGCACACTCTCTGCGGGGCAGAGCTCCCTGATTGACTAACTCTGTCCCAGAAATGGGGCTCTGCTGCCCATGAGGTGGGTAAGGTCTAAAATAGAGAATGAACAAATACCATGTTTTCTAGTCTGTTGACACCTTATAAATACATGTTTTTAAACAAGTAGAACAGAGTTACTGTGATTTCTGCAGGGATTGTGTGAAATTACTTTATCAGGAACCAGAATCCAGCTCAGATTTATGAGACTTGCTAGAGCCAAAGCTGAGACCTATGTGGATGTCAATAATTTGGGACATTTTAAAAAGCACAAGACTATAAAATGAGGGCAAAAATAAGACTTCTCGGTGAAAGTGATGGTGTAATTTGTAATTTCACATATCTAAATGATCTTTTCTCATATAGCTAGGATTGAACATATATCATTAAATTAAATTTATTTTATTTTTTCTTTATTGATTAAGGTATTACATATGTGTCCTTATCTCCTCATTGCCCCCACACCGCCCCTACTTATGCCCTCACCCCCTGGTGTCTGTGTCCAGTAGTTAGGCTTATATGCATGCATACAAGTCCTTTGGTTGATCTCTCTCCTTTACCTCCATCCTCCCCTCATTAAATTCAAATTAAACACTGAATTTTAAACCATGGGAGGAAAATAATTTTTCATAAGTTAATGATGAAACAATGATTTTTGTATACTACTGAGATTAATACTTTAACCAATTGTGACATTTTCAGCTACTTAATTGGCATCCATATTTAATTTAAAATTTCCATATTTGACTACAGTAAAATGATGACATTTAGTCCATGAATATTATAGATCTTTCTTTATTACTCTGGAAAAAAATCACATTTTTATGTGCATGAATCTAATATCTAGAAGCAAAAGAGGAAAGTATAAAATAAATTTTAAAAGTAGTAGGTTTTTGTCTACAAAAATATAAACTCATAGATGTGTCCATTTAGTCACATTTTTGTGGACAAAACAGATAAATATTTATTTTAATACAATTTTAAATAAATTTATTTTTAAATATCGAAAGTGCCACTGCCACTTAAAAACAATATGTTCTTCAATGTTAATCTCAGTTATTGATTATCTGAGAAGAGCTATTTAGAGACTACAATACTATTATTATGTATCATTATCATCATAACAGAAACTATCACCCTTTTTTAGTGCTGATTATGTTCTCAAGATTATACTAGGTGCTTTACAAACAGATAAGTGTATCATCACAAGTAAGGTTGTGTATATTTTATTAAGTATTTTTTCAGATGAGAAAACTAAGCTCAGATGCTACATTCCCTGCCCAAAGCACCAAATCTGTCTGACACAGAACTGATGCTCACTCTTGCTGCCCTCTCTTTGAAACACCAATTTTAAAAAGCCATACTCTGTGTTCTAACAATCATATTGATATGTGTTGTCCTAAGAATTTGAATTTAATTTTTACAATTCTATATTCTTTACTCAGAGTGCACAGTTTAAAGCTAGAAACACATACTTTTATTTTTATAGAATAACATTTTATTGATATGAACAATACCAAGTGAAATTTAATAATATAAAAATTAATCAAACATAGTTTTATATATTTTAATGCTATTCTACATCATTATACTCAAAATGAAGAATTAACTTATATAATTCTTTAAGGAGCCAAACTTTAAGGATAGTTAAGTAGTTACTAAGTAATGAGCAAAAGAAGAAAGAAAATACTGGCGGTTTTTTAAGTTTAAAAAAATGTTGAAACAATTTCTCAGAAGTAAAAATATACTGAGCTATCATTCATTATTTTCTAAGAATATACTTTATATTTAGGGAATAGAACACAATGAAAGATAAGGAAGAGTTCCTATTAATCAATATTATAGTTTTCTCATTTTTGCAAATGAAGTAATAATAAATACAAGAATGCAAGTAGCTTAAAAATGGCATAAATTAATCAAGAGCAAAGCATTATTATGCTCTAATGTTAAATAAAACTAATCTAGAGAACAGAGATGCATTTAGCTATGTATTTGTTTTTTTCATAGTTATTGAAAAGCAGTGTTTTTTAACTTTTAAGATTAATTTAAACAAACTTTTGTCTTTAAAAGTAAAGTTTTCTTTTCCCTGTTGAGAACATTTAACAATTACCTTATACTTTTGTGTGTATATATAGACACACATTTTATACAAAATGATACTTGCTGTGAAATTAACATTTTCTCTCTGAAATTGCACTCAATGAGGTTAAACTTTTTTGGTAGCAATCAGAATTGGCCTGGCCCTAAAGGAAGCAGTTAGAAAGATCTTCAGCCCCATATTTGGAAAGGCTTTTAGTCTGAAATGTTCCTCATCAGGAAATGGTGGCTGACCCACTTGCAATTGCCACTAGGTGGAAGTCAAGCCACTCCAGCAGCCAGGCCCTTGCTACAGGCCCAAGACTGGCCTTGCCAACATTGCACCCAAAGGTAGTGTGGAAATGAGGGTCCATGTCAGACTCACTGCCATGTGCAGGCCCCGTGCCCTCTCAGATGCCCACAGAGATGCTGACAGCTGCATGGAACATTAATCTACCACCTCTCTGAGTACTGACCCTCAGCCAGGAATGTGAAAGAAAAGAGTGAGCATCTTATAGCCACAGCCAAGCTCGTGACGGTCTGATCACTCCAAAGCCTGGAGATGGTTCTGAAGACTATCCACACAATCAAGTTTTGTAGATAAGCTTTCCTTTTTTAATCTTTTCTGCCAGCGTATCTGAACAGCTCAACAGCTCTTGCTGCTGCTCCTTGTTTTAATTGGCCCTACTCATACTTCAAATATCAGTGGTTTGCTCAAGAGCACCCAAATTTATATTTCGACCCAAACAAAGTTAGGACACCGTATCCAGGAATTAGGCACTGTGGAGGGCCACTTATTGTATTTATCTGAGGGAAGCCAATTGCTGTGAATTTCTGTGCCGAACACAGACCAGCTAGTACACCCAGCCATCACCATGAAAAGGGGCAACGTTGGCAGATCGACCACAATTACCATCAGAATCATGACCCACAGAGTCAAGGCAGGGAGGGATTGCCTTGTCCAGATTGGAAGCTCAAGGCACAATAATCAAAGTACCTTTCATTCAGCTTCATGAAGAAAATAAAGGGAATTACTGAATAATCACTAAGACCATAGAATTGAATTAATGCTATCTAATTAATTTATAACTTGAACATAATTATATGTATATGCTAAAATGACACTTCAGTTACAGTGAGGCTCCAATGTAAATTTCCAATTATCTCCTGAAGAAAGAATTGATGAAAATCTTAACAAAATTGACCAAAAGTGTTCTGGGCATTCTATCTTTCTTGTCACCTAGCACTGCTCATGTTCCTTGACCTCTTCTCTGTACTTCAGTTCTTTCATATCATCAGAAAGTACCAAAAAGGTGCTTATTTTTCATATTAGAACTATCAACTAACTCTCTGTTTATGAAGTTAATCAATGGAATTTCCTGTACAGTTACTATCAATGGATTCCTACTGCAGCTTGTTCCCTGTATTATGACCAGATTCCAACCTTATGCATTAGTTCACCAGTTTTGAGACATTTTAGAGCTTAACCCACCAAGGTTAAGTCACTGTACAATGTCCCCCAGAAGCCATCATTAAATTGTGGTGTCAGTGTCAAATTGTTTCCTTCTAGCTGCTGAGCTAAATGATGTAATCCCATTATATTTTGACTCATCTCTGCTCTAGAGAAGCTGTCAAAGTCTGCTTCAATAGAGTGGATGGTCGGCTCCATAGTCCCTAGGGACAGCAAAAACCAAGAGTGACATCCAGCCATTCATTGTTCTATCATGAAATGCTACACACAACCCAAGTATGCTATCCTATATAATAAAAGGCTAATATGCAAATAGTCATCATGCCTTCACACCCTCATGCTTTATGCCCTCACACCCTCACGCCCTGGCTCTGGAACTGCTCAGACACTCAACACTGGGAAGAGAAGAATGGGGACCAGCCAGCCACAAATAAGCTCACGAGAGAGGAATGGGGACCAACTAAGCACAAATGAGCTTGTGAGAGAAGAATGGGGACCAGTCAGGCTGTGGCCCAGGAGAAGGACAAGCCGCCCACCCAGCGGTCCCAGACACCTGTGGCTGCGGTCTGCCAGGGTGAAGCCAGCCCAGGTCCTGGGTGCCTGTGGCCGGCCAGAGGGAAGGAAGCCCGGGTCCCAGGTAAATGTGACCAGCCAGAGGAGGGAATCCTGGGTCCTGGGTGCGAGGTGAGGCAGAGGCAGTTAGAAGTGATCAGGCCAGCAGGGGTGCAGTTAGGGGCAATCAGGCAGGCAAGCAGAAGTGGTTAGGGGTGACCAGGCAGGCAGGCAGAAGAATTAGGGGCAATCAGACAGACAGACAGATGAATGGTTAGGAGCCAGCAGTCCTGGATTATAGGAAGCAGTCAGATATCTCCCTAGGGGCCCCAGATTGGAGAGGGTGCAGGCCAAGCTGAGGGACCCCTCCCCCATGCATGAATTTTGTGCACCAAGCCTCTAGTATCACATAAGCATCTACTTCAACAGCCAGTGGCACACTGCTGTCTATCATGGACATACATCCCAAGAAGCTACTGAAAGAGGTCACATTCCAGGCTAATGCATCCATGGAGTTAAGGTTCCATGGAATATACATGGAACCCAAGGTTCAATGGCAAAGGGTAGGCTGATAAATTAAAAGAGAGGCTGCCAAGCACACCTCCAAGTAGTAGCCCCAATCCCTAACTCTCTTACTTCTCTTTGGTATTACTTATCTTGAGTTACATATAAGTGAGTCACAGGGTGACCACTCTAACTACCTATGCATTTCTATCAATTACAGCTTTATTATTTTAAATACTTGATATTAAAAATTCTGGTTAGATTCTATATCTGTTTACATTATTACATTATTAACATTACATCTGTCACTGAAATAAAATTAAAAGATTTTAGACTCTTAGATAATAATTTTAACTGGCATAAATTTGTACATGAAAAAAATACTTCTTAAAAGCATTCTGATATGCATGCAGATAATTCCTCATCAGTGTCATAATTTAAAAGTCTTACCAAATTTTTTCAAATGATTTTATATACCTTAATGAAATTAAGTATTGAATTTCATACAAATTACCAGTAAATCTTAATTTTTCTCTCATACTACTCTGTATTTTATTATTCTCATTATAAATTTCATAAAGATTATCCCCATGTGCACTGAAACATTCTTAAGATTTGATAAAGGGTGAGAAACCCTGGCTTTTATAGATAGATATAGATATAGATATAGATATAGATATAGATATAGATATAGATATAGATATAAATGATATAGATATAGATGTAGATGTAGGTAGATATAGATATAGATATAGATATCAAAAACATCCTCAGACTGTTGCTGCACCATCTATTGCTTTAAGCTTTGTAAAGGCAAGTTATGGGTCTACTCATCATTATATCCTCATTCCTTTGTCTGGTGACCAGCCCCATAAATGTGTGCTAAAAGAATGAACAAATTATAAGAATAGAAAAGGACAGTCACTTTCATTCAAAAATTTAAACTTCAGCAACTTTGTTATTAATAGGAGAAACTTTCAGAATCAGTTAGGGGAATTCTTTTTATCTTCTAAGGAACACTTAGAATAAGAATCCACATTAATTATCAAGGAAAGATTCTGAACAGAAAAATGGTTACAAGTCATATCAGCTATGATCCTCTAGATGTCTCGTTATCTTGTCCTCTTATCCAGCTACCAACTTTCTCTCTTTCCTAGTCTGGTTCCTAAAGATGACACTGTGGAAAGTTTTCATCTTTAAAATAAAAATAAATTTAATTAACTCTTTTGAATATGTGAGTCATTAAAATAGTTTCTCTGAAATCAGTGACCACCTATAAAGAAAGGTTTCTTCCTCTTATTACAATGCTTCTCACAAAGATTTCTACCCTTCTCTAGTGGCATTTGCCCACTTGATCAACTTCTTTGCTGAATTTTCACAAGTCAAAATATGTTCCTATATTTACAAATCATAAGTAGGTAAAATAAAAAGAGACTAAAAATCAGGAGATATTTACCAAGTGCGTAGTGCAAGAGTCATAGCAAAGCATCCAGGTAATAAAGTATCACTAAATACGTTTATCAAGCTTCCTGGTATGCCTACCACCTTCACCACAACTAATAAAAATCAGAAATTGAAGCACCCTTAGGTATTTTCTAAGTAGCATCCACCCAGAAGTAAAAGCTACATGTCAAGAAAATGTTATTTTAATATCAGGTAGTTTCCTTTCATCAGGAATAAAAGAAAAACAGTAGACAAATACACAAGGGAGAAGAAATAGGGAAATGAATTGGCTTTGGATTTAAGGGCAAAGTCATTTACCATATCACCCCCTCACATGCACCATATTTAAATAGTTGGAATGTTTCATTTATTACATGATTAATTAGCACTCTGCCTAAAATCTATGGCCTACTATATCTCAGAGCAGTAAGTTGATGTAAGAAATGTCCAAACCTGTAGAGAGTTTTTATAAAATTTAGTTGAGCCAAATTGATGACAATACCAAGAAGCAAGATCTCAAATGCTTCAGAAGAGGACAGTTTTATAGTTTCTTTTGTATGTTTGGAATAAAGAAAGGGTGAGGGAGAAATGTTACATAGTAGAAAGCAAGGCAAGGTAAGGATTAAATGACAGAACATTAAAAAGATTATGTGCTCTGTTGAGAGTGGTTCTACTTCCCAGGGGTCTGAAAAGGAGGCATTTTAAAGGTGTGTTAACTTAGATGCACAAAAACAATGGATAAAGATTAAGGCAAAGATAAGCCTTTTATTTGTTTTAACATTGGATAATCCTATCTAATAAAGAGGGAATATGCTAATTGACTGCCACACCCTCAAAGATGGTGGTGCCCAAGGCCACAAGATGGTGGCGCCCAGTCCCCTCAGCTCTGCGTTCCTACCTCCAGAGTACCCCAGTCCCACAGCCACTCAGGGCCAGTCCAAGGGGCAGGCAAGCCTCAGATGGCAGCTGCCCAGTCACCCAGGACCACCCGAGGCTCAGGTAACCAAGGCTGGCTGAGGCTTGCACTGCTGGCAGTGGCAGCAGCAGAGGTGGGATGGGGCGTCGCCTTCTCCTGATCACTGGGTCGCCCCTGAGGGCTTTCAGACTGTGAAAGAGAGTTGGCCTGGTTGAGGACCCCCCTTCCAGTGCATGAATTTTCATGCACCTGGTCTCTAGTCCTATATAATAAAAGCCTAATATGCTAAGTGTGGGACCATTTATTCTACCAGTCACTATGTGCATAAACCATGAGGGGACAGATGCTCCGGTGGGTTAGCTCGCTACTGGGGTCCGGCAGATCGGGACTGGGCAAGACAGGCTGGATAAGTCCTGAAGCCCTCCTGCCATCCCTCCTGGACCCTGATTATGCACTGGTAGGGTCCGTTGATCTGGCCTGCACCCTCTCACAATCCAGGACCCCTTGGCAGATGTCAGAGAGTCAGTTTCAGTCTGATTCCCGAAGGTCAAACTGAGGGATCCCATCAATGCATGAATCTGTGCATCAGGCATCTAGTTTTATATAAAAAAAGCAAATACAAGAATCTGAAACTTTTCTTAAAGACTGAGTAAGACATGAATAATCTTTTAATGTCACATTTTAAAAAATCATTAAGTTCTTTATCACACATGGGGGGCCCAGAAGAAAGGGGAAGAGTTGTCCCTGTACTCAAGCAGCGGAGATTTGGCCTGTCAAAAAGTCAGATGAATTTAGCCACTGGAAATTCAGGACTAGTAGCTAAGAAATCCCAGACTTGAAGAGTTACAGAGAAGCCCAGACCCAGGGTCGCCCATGAGGAGGCAGCTCTTCGGGGCCTGGGCCCACTAGAATGAGAGGTCCCTTCTGAGAGGGCCTGACCTCAGAGCTCAAGAAACACCCCAATCCTTTCTTTTCTCTTCTTATGCCCCCAACCCAGTGTGATGGCCTGAGCAGGTGCCCTGTCAGCTCCAATCTTCTCTTTGTGAAGCTACAGAGTAAGGGGAAGTAGAAAATAGCTTTCACTGGTGAACCCTGGTCTTTTGAGTTTTTCTCTACCTCTTCCTTTCCCTTCCAAACTTTTCCCACTCCCTCTCCCATTTTCTCCCCCTCCACACACCCACAAACATGATGCTCACACACTCCTCAAACCTTTATTATTTCTGTTACCTTCAGTTCATACACATGAGCAATTTAGGACTAACCTGAAAACCAAAGCTGTATTTAACAGTCATGAGATCAAGGGGTTTCCTGGGAAGGGATGATGGGAGGGTGAGGAAGACCTTCTTGTCCCTCCCTGGGAGCTTTAAGGACATTCACCTGCCTGTGGCAAGGTCAGCACCTGGGCCAGCCCGAGGATCGGCTCAGCTGCCAGGCCACGAGGCCCCTGGACCTTGCAAGCACAATTTCTGCATTCCACCAGGTCTGAAACTTCTTTCCTCAGGTGAGTCCAGCAGGGAGAGTTCGGGTGGCCACTGGGAGACAGCTTTGGTGAAAACCACAATCACCTCCACCTGAGTTTGTCAGTAGTTCAAAACATGACCCCAGTATCAAGAAAAATCAGTGACTGTATCTGGCCACATACCCTACACTCAGTAAACTGGATGAGTTATTTTTTTCCACAACACACCTTAACTTCATACAGATAATTCCATGCAGGTTTCATACACACACACACACACACACACACACACACACACACACACACACTAGAGGCCCGGTGCATGAAATTTGTGCATGCAGGGGGTATGGTGGTGGATGTCCCTTAGCCCAGCCTGCACCCTCTCCAATCTGGGACCCATCAAGGGATGTCAGACTGCCCGTTTAGACCCGATCCTACGGGATCGGGCCTAAACGGGCAGTCTGACATCCTTCTCACAATCCTGGACTGCTGGCTTCAAACTGCTCACCTGCCTGCCTCCCTGATTGCACCTAACTGCTTCTTCCTGCCAGCCTGATCACCTCCTAACCACTACCCTGCCAGCCTAATTAATGTCTAACTGTTCCCTTGCCAGCCTGTTTGCCCCCAACTTCCCTCCTCTGCCAGCCTGGTCACCACTAACTGCCCTCCCCTGAGGCTTGATCACCCCCAACTGCCCTACCTTGCAGATCTGGTCCCTCCCAACTGCCCTCCCCTACTGGCCTGATCACCCACAACTGTCCTTTCTTGCAGGGCCTGGAACCTCCCAACAGCCCTCCTCTGCTGGCCATCTTGTGTCCACATGGGGGCAGGATCTTTGATCACATGGGGGCAGCCCTCTTGTGTGTTTTCAAATTACTCTTTTATTAGACAGGATAGAGGTCTGGTGCATGGGTGGGGGGTAGCTGGTTTGCCCTGAAGAGTGTCCCAGGTCAGGGTGGGGGTTCCCTTGGGGTGAGGGACGGCCTGGGTGAGGGGCCTGTGGAGGTTTTCAGGCCAGCCACGTTCCCCAGCCACCCAAGTGGAAGCCCTGCTATCTGGGATTAATTTATGTCTACAATTGAAACTTTGTAGCTTGGAGCAGAGCCAAGCCTTCTGTTCACTCTGGGGTGGCAGCCATTTCTGTTTGAAACCTTGTAGCCTAGAGTGTAGGCCTAGGCTTCAACGGCAGGCAGAAAGCTTGGCTTCCTCTGTTGGGGGAGAAATCCAAGCCTTCCTCCTGCTCTCTCCTTGGTTGGAGTTTATTTGCATAATCTGCTCCTGATTGGCTGGTGGGCGTGGCTGGTGGGCATGGCTGGTGGGTGTGGTGATCATACAGTCAAATTTGCATATTACTCTTTTATTAGATAAGATATGTACACATATATACTTTATATATGTAAATGTTTATATCCATCTGTACACATATACATATATTCACATTCGCACATACATGCACATAAGTATACACACATTTTTCACAGAAAAACGTCTTGCCACAATTTGGCTTTTTAGAGACAGTGAAACTAACAACGCAGTATCTTATTCCACCAATCCCAGAAAATCAAGAGTGGTGCTTTAAAAAATGCAATTCCAAAATTCGCTGCCTTTCTTCCTTTTTTAAAAAAGGATTAACAATGATTTTCTTCCAAAGTTGAGGAACCTAACTCCATTTGATTGCACCTCTGCAATGTGTAACAGTGTCTGAAGTAGACTAGAAAACGATGCCATGACATGGCTGCCTGTCATGTCACTGTTCCAACATCATCACTTCCACAGCCTGGCTGTCCATGCTGACGGTGCTGCCTGCTGTCTAGCTGGTCACAGGGGCCATGGCCATCTGCACAGGCCCATCGCTTTGGGTGAGGCCGGTTACCACAGTTTGGTACATGTTCACAGGGATCTGGACCAGTCCATTATCATCTTGAACTCCAGTGAGGGCTGCAATGGCCGCTGTGGTTTCCCCAGACAGGACGATGTTTCCCAGCCTTTGCCAGGTGGCTTCGGCCAACGTGGTGACAGCATCGGCGGCAGCATCACTGTTGCTCGCCATGGTGACGGCAGCTCTCTGTTGCATCTCCTGAGAAGCTCCTGCTGCAGCCTCTGCCAATGATGCCACTGCCTGCGTGGCCTCTGAAGCTTGTGTCGTCTCGATGGTCATCTCACCTCCTTGTACCATGGCCCAGTTTTGTCCCACCTCTCCATCTGCCACAGCAGAATAATTCATTTGGGCAACCGTGACTGTGGTTGGCAATTCCGAAGCGTCTGCCAATGCGGCTGCCGTTGTCCCTGTGCCAAGCTGGATAAGTGAGACGGTGCCATCAGGGTTCCGAAAGGTCTGGACTACGGTCTGTGATGGAACAAGACGGGCTATGCTGTGTGTGGCGGCGGCCTGTGCTTGTGACGGCTGATCCTCAAAAGCGTACAAAAGGTCCTCCCTCCCATGCTGTTTGTAACAGTTTTTAACTATGGTCCGGAGGGCTTGGGTCCAGGAAACCCTCCGCTTTTGCTCTTCTGAGCGGACATCCTTCCGGACGCTCGCCCACGGGATGTCTTGGGGCCACCAGATGGGCTTGCAGCTTTCTCTGCCCCAGCCTGGTTTTGCCTGACCCGTGGAGTACCTGAGCATCTCTGGGATGAATGCCCGAAGCTGGGCCTGGGTCATCTTATCCACAGAGACGGGGATGCCGTCGATGGCGAGAGGCGGCAGCCCCGAGCTCCCCTCCCGCGGCCCGGGGGCGTGCTGGGCCAGGGCGGCCTCCAGGTCTCCCAGGATCCGGCTCTGGTACTTGCGCATCACGTGCTCCAAGGGCGCCGCACCGAACACTTCAAAGACCGGGGCGGGGTGGGCGGGAGAGACGCAGAGCACGACCGCCTGCTGCCCCACCCGAGTCGTGTATTCCTCTAACGTGGCTCCCAGCTTCCGAAGCAGGCGCGTGCGCTGTCTCTTCCGGACGGACGGATTGCACTCGAACCCGTGAGGCCGGTCCCGCTTCTTCTTCGCTGTTGCCACCGCAGCGGCGGCGGCCATCCCCGCAGGACCTGCGGCAGCCAGGCGGGCTGTGACCCCGTCCGCGGCTATGCAGTGGAGTAGGCGGGACCCGTCGTAAGAGGCGTCCTCCGGGGAGGAAGGCGAGCCTGCATCAGCATTCAGCAGGCTGGGGTCCGTGCCGGCGGCCGCAGCGAGCTGCTCGCTGGACTTGTTGGGCCGCCGCATGGGCTCAGAGAGCAGCCCTGAGTTCGGGGTGGGTCACTCCGAGCTCCTCCTTGTAGATCTGCTCTGAGCGGCCGCGCTACTGCGAGCCGAGGCGGCGGAGGCTCCAGAGGTAAACCTTTTAATAAACAAGTTATGTGCCTGGGGCATGACGACCCACCCACCTTAATCTGCCCGGTTAGGAATTTAGGATCCAATCACCCTTTGAAGTTACTTTCCGTTAGGTTTACTCTAGAGCCCCTTTTTTATCCACCAAGTAGAAGCCAAAATGGTATGCCTCCTTAGGGAAACTCTAAGTGGATTTAGCCAAGCCAAATCTACCATAATCAATTATATATATATATATATATATATATATATATATATATATATATATATATATATATCTCCCTATGTGGTTAATCTGCTTTTAACTGAGCTCCATCGTTGTCATATATTTAGTTTAAAAATGAGAAGAGGTACAAACAGCATAATTGTCTACAATACAAATATTATGCAGCTGGCAGTTTTAGAAGATCCACTGGCAAGATTGAAAGCTCAATTGTTTAATTTTCAGACATATTATTCTTTTACACTTTTGTTCATGATTTCTTTGCTTTCTGAATGTCACAAATCCAGCTATTTAGCTCATGTGACATGGCAGCTGAATGGACATACCATAAAGGTTTTTATTAAAAAGAGATTATTTCTTGTTTCTATTTATTTATTGACTAAACAAAAGGCAATTTCAGCCGAAACCGGTTTGGCTTAGTGGATAGGGCATTAGCCTGCGGACTGAAGGCTCCCGGTTTCGATTCCGGTCCGGGTCATGTACCTTGGTTGCGGGCACATCCCCAGTGGGGGTCGTGCAGGAGGCAGCTAATCAATGTTTCTCTCTCATCGATGTTTCTAGCTCTCTATCCCTCTCCCTTTCTCTCTATAAGAAATCAATAAAATGTATTTTTTTTAAAAAGGCAATTTCATACTTGCCTGAAAAAAGACCACTTTGGATTACTGAAGGAATTCTTTAGTATTTTATTGACAAAAATAGGCTGCAATTCTCTTTCCAGGCACAAGTCTATTTTGATCTTTCCCCCACATAAAAGAAAAAAAAACACCTAGATTTATTTTTGAGGCATTACTAACGTTTGAAGTGTTGATATAAGAGCTTCCAAACCTGTAAGCATTTACTTGAATCTATTTGAGCCGAACAGATGGCATGCCTGGAAGCAAGATTTCAAATGCTCCAGAGAAAGACAGTTTTACAGTTTTCTTTTTTTTAATTTTATTTACAATATAACTTATATTTAATAGTAGTACATATGTTTTCCTCCCCCCCCCCCAGTTTTACAGCTTTCTTTTATGCATTTGGAATTAAGGAGAGAACTAAGGAAGATTACAAAAAGATGAGAGAAAGCACATCCGGGAACAGGAAGGGGAAAGGAATTTCTATGAATACAGCAAGCATGTCAAACTCACAGCCAACGGGCCACATGAGGCCCACAAAGAATATTTTTATGGCCCAGCCAATATAATGGTATGTAAGAAACGTTTTAATAAAAATTTTGTAACTTCAGTTTTACAATATCCTGTTATACATAATCCTCCTATGTAATAAAGACATGATATTGTCCCTCACACCCTCCCACAAGATGATCACCCCATGTGGTTAAAGATGGCTGCCACAAGATGGCCAGCAGGGGAGGATAATTATGGGTGATCAGGCCAACAGGGGAGGGTGTTTGGAGGGGACCAGGCCTGCAGGGGAGGGCAGTAGGGGGGACCAGGCTTGCAAGGGAGGGCAATTGGAAGTGGCCAGGCTAGCATGGGAGGACAGTTAGGGGCTACCAGGCCTGCAGGGGAGAACAGTTAGTGGTGACCAGGCTGGCAGGGGAGCACTTAAGCATTAATCAGGCTGGCGGGGGAGTGCTTAGGGGTGATCAGGCTGGCAGGGAGAAGCAGTTAGGGGCAATCAGGAAGGCAGGCAGGCGAGCAGTTGGGACAACCACCCCCAACCCCATGCATGAATTTCATGCACTGGGCCTCTAGTGGATAATAAAGGGATAATATGCAAACCAACTGAACGGTGGAACAACTGGTCACTGTGATGCACACTGACTGCCAGGGGCAGACGCTCAACACAGGAACTGCCCCAGGTTGTCAGTGTGCTCCCACAGAGAGAGCGCTGCTCAGCCAGAAGCCCACCTCACAGCTGCAGCAGCAGTGGCGAGTGCCTCTGCAACAGCACTAAGGATATCTGACTAATGGCTTAGCACCATCTCCCGAGGGCTCCTGAACTGTGAGAGGGTGCAGGTCAGGCTGAGGGTCCCCCTCAACCCGCCGGCTCCTGATCAGACTCTCCCACCCCATTCAAGGGCGGGGCCAGCCAGCCAAATACCCCACCTCTCTTTCCCTCCAGCCAGCTGCACTCCCAATCAACCCACCCCATCATGATAGGCCCACAGCCCCTCCCCCAGACTGGCCCCACCCCTGATTGAACACCTCCACCCCAAAAGAGGCAGGGCTGCCCAACCTTATGCAGCTCCTCCCCCTGCCCAGCCCTATTCCAGATCAGTTCTCTCACCTTGATCAGGGATAGGGCTGTGTGGCAGGCCAACCACCCACAGTCCCTCCCCATGGCCGGCCCTGCCCCCAATCAGCCCTCCATCCCCAATTGGGGGCGGGGCTCGCTGGCCAATCTCCCGCAGTCCCTCCCCCTAGTCAGCCCAGCCTTGATCAGGCCCTGATCAGCATAGGCCAGCTAGCCAACTTCCAACCATCTCCTCCTCCCAACAGGCCCAGCCCCAATTTGCCCCCATTGGGGCTGAGCCAGCCAGACCCTACCCATGCATGAATTGGTGCACTTGGCCTCTAGTCCTATCTAATAAAATAATAATATGCAAATTAACCATCACTCTGCTACACCCATCAGCCACGCCCACCAGCCAATCAGGAGTGAGTATGCAAATTAACCTCAACCAAGATAGCTGTGGCCATGGAGCAAGCAGGATGGAGACTTGGGTTTCCCTAGCGATGGAGAAAGCCAAGCTTTCCACACACCTTGGTCTGCCTAGTCCTCCACTCAAGGCTACAAAGTTTCAATTAGAGAAAAGTTAATCCCAGACACCAGGGCCTCCCCTTGGGTTTCCAGGGGTGTGGCTGGCCTACAAACCACCACAGGCCCCTCGCCCAGGCTGCCCCACACCCCAAGGGAGCCCCACCCTGATCCAGGACACCCTTTAGGGCAAACCAGCTTGCCCCCACCCATGCACCAGGCCTCTATCCTACCTAATAAAAGAGTAATATGCAGATTGACCTAAATGGCTGCCCCCATGTGGTCAAAGATCCTGCCTCCATGTGGACACAAAATGGCCACCACAAGATGGTCAGCAGGAGAGGGCAGTTAGGAGGGACCAGGCCTGCAAGGAAGGGCAGTTGGGGGCAATCAAGCCTGCAGGAGAGGGCAGTTAGGGGTGACCAGGCTGGCAGAGGAGGGACATTGGGGGTGACCAGGCCTGCAGGAGAGGGCAGTTAGGGGCAAACAGGCTGGCAGGGGAGCAGTTAAGCATCAATCAGGCTGGTAGGGGAATGGTTAGGGGGTGATCAGGCTGGCAGGCAGAAGCGGTTGGGGCAATCTTGGAAGGCAGGCAGGCAAGCAGTTGGGAGCCAGAAGTCCTGGATTGTGAGAGGGTGTCTAATTGGAAAGGGTGCAGGCTGGGCTGAGGGACACTCACTGCCCTTCCCCCCAATCCCCATGCTAATTAGCCTGGAGATTCTTCCTGATGAAGCCAGGGCCAGAAGGAAGCCAGCCAGGTCCTGGGTGACTGCAGACAGCCCGGAGAAGCAAGCCCAGGTCCTAGGTTCACAAATTTTCTGGCATTGAGCTTCTAGTTATTAATAACAAACTACAATGCCCACTAATGACTGATTACTATAATTGTGTTGCATTCACTTCTCTTACGTGCCTTATACACAGGTGCCACATTTCTCTCTACTAGTACTAGCAGCAAATATTGTAGCAGCTGATCGTCACTTCATTAATCTTGGACTGACTTGTTTGGTGTGTGCAACAGGAAATATTTTGCTTTCAGAGAACAAGAAAGATAGTTTTATTTGTGTTGTGCTTATAAATTTGTGTCTGGTAAATTAATGTGCAAGAAAAAATATTGAATTTTATTAAAATGTTCTATTATTTTAATGTTAACAATTACTCATTTACTTCAGCCCTTTGTATTCAACATGTATCTATCTAAATAAACCAATGTTTCTATGTCTATGAAAACTGAAGCTTTTTTTTGTGACCTACATAAACTTAAATCTTGTTTATTTGGCCTGTGTTAGCCCTTGAGTTTGACATGCTTGGATTATAGGCTAGTTAACAAGATTGCTTTCTTGAGATGGTTATGCCTTTGGGGTCTGAACAGAGGATGACTCTGGAATTTCAAAGGTGTGTTAACCTAGATGCACAACCTAGATATCCTTATATATTTTTAAAAATAGTTGTTATATCTAACATTTTCCCCAACAGATTATAAGATACCCCCCAAAAAGAATAAAATAATGATACATGCAGAAACAGGTACCCTTTGTCATTCTCAAATAGCTTTGAAATATGGCTAAAATCAAGAAAGATCAGCACTATTTACATGATAATTGTAATAAATTAAAGGTAAAGAAAGCCTAACACTTAAAAGTATAGGCAAACATATTACTCTTTTTAATTTCTCATTCTAAAATAATACGCAGTTACCTGATGACTCCAGCTCAGTGAATAGTTTATTAGTTTTTTAAATTCCCCAAATTCCTATTTATTTTGCTAAATTTCACTGGCTGTGTATTTGTGTAACATTGTAATACAACAGAACCAGAGGCCGCTAAAGCAGGAAGGGTTTCAGAACTGACTATTGAACATATGTGTCAGGCAAATCGATGTCTCTAATACTTAATACGCTGGAGGTCTTAAGAGACTTGCTCACAGTCACACAGTGACCAAAGCAGGACTGGTCCAGCCTCAGAAGTACTGGTTCAGGGGCAAGTGCTCCTTCTTTCTTGCTGCTTAGTAAGCCTGGGAGAGCTGGGAAAGAGAGGTGTCAATTGTCATAGCTCTACTGCTCAGGACAAATGTTGCATCACTTAATCAGAATGCAGTCCTTCATTGAGAAAAATCTCAAAGTGACATCTAGTGAAATACCCAGTCTCTATGGAGAAATGTAATTAAACTTTATACCAGCACAAATATTGTGAAGGAAAACAACTCAACTCCTCTGACATTTTTGCAAGTAGATTTAGTGGAATGCATTCTGTTTACTTTCCTTGACATTTGTTTTTCAGTCAATTATCCCACGTGGTCATTTTTTTTTCCTTTCCTAATTTATTGCTAGCAATTTAGCCATACGAATAAATACAAGTAATTTTCTTTCCTTGGTACAAGCCAGAGCTAAGATTAATAAGAGTTGAAGAAAATAAACACTCATTTACCTTCCCATTTCTATTCCTAATAGTTCTGGTATACTTATAATCAGACAGGTGGCAATACCAGAATCCAACTAGGAAGGATTTAATCTCAATTGCATTAGGGGTTTCTCCACGCATAGTCCTTGTAAAAACATTCAAACCTGTGAAGAATTTTTGTGAGTTTATTTGCGCCAAACTGCCTACAATTGCTGGGAAGCAGAACCTCAACGAATTGAGAAATGCTCTGGAGAATGGCGGATTACATCTATATTTATATACTATAGGCCTGATGCATGAAATTTGTGCATGGGTAGGGTCCCTAGGCCTAGCCAGTGATCAGAGCTGATCTGTGGGGTGACCAGTGGGGCAATCAGGGCCCCCACTGGCACCCGCCTGGCTGGCCTGGGGCCTGAAGGCTGGGGGAAGCTCCTGCATTGAGTGTCCCCTGGTGGTCAGTGTGCATCGTAGCAACTGGTCATTCCACCGTTCAGTTGATTTGCATATTTGGGTTTTAATATATACTAGAGGCCCACTGCCCGAAAATTCTTGCCCTCGAGGGGAGGTGTGTCCTCTCAGCACCACCTTCACCCTCTCACAGTCCAGGAGCCCTCAGGAGATGTCCTACTGATGGCTTAGGCCCTGCCCCCACCAATTGCCCCTCCACAGCCACTGGTAGCTGCTGCCTCCCCCTCATCCCATCACCATCCCCTCTCTCTGCCTGCTGGCACACAGCCTGGTATCACCTGCTCACTGGCCCCTCCCCCTGCCCACTGGTCATTCTACAGTTTGGTTGATTTGCATATTATGCTTTTTATTATATAGGACTAGAGGCCCAATGCATGGAATTCTTGCAGTAGTAGGCCTTCCTTCACCTAGCTCCTGGGATCTGGGACCCAGGCTTCCCTCACAGCCCCAGCTTCATCTGGAAGGTCATCCAGAAGGACGTCTGGAAGGATGACTGGTCTAATTAGCACATTACACTTTTATATTATAGACTAGGGGCCCGGTGCACAAAATTCGTGCATTGAGGATGGGTGGTCCCTCAGCCCAACCTGCCCCCTCTCACATACTGGAAGCCCTTAGGAGATGTCCAACTGATGGCTCACCCCCAGCCTGCCCAAGGCCTAAAGGCTCTGATGAGGCTTTAGGCCTTGAGCACCCAGCCATCTCCCTGCTCAATTCAGCCCCAGGTACCTGTAACCACCCGGCCCCAGGGGCTGGGCACTCACCACCACTTCTGCTCGGCTGTGGTACTCCCACGCCACTGCCCTCGCCCCACCACTTCCACACTCAGCCTCTGGGGGACAGGCACTCGCCACCATCGCTGCTTTGTCTCCACCCCCGGGGCCCAGCCCTCTCGCCGCTCAGCCCTGCCCCCTTGGCCCCGCCCCCTGTTCCTGATTGGCTGGTAGCATAGCGGAGGTATGGTTGATTTGCATGTTACTCTTTTATTAGATAGGATGATTGCAAAGGAAGGAACATAGGTGAGTTACATGAAATCCACTGATGTTAGTCTAGAGAGGCAGAAGAAAGCAAAGCAGGGGAAACTTGGGATTGGATAAATAATAAAATGATAGACATATACTTAGGGTGCAGGAATAATTAACATGATAACAATGAAGGAATTTACAGTATCTGTCCTGGCACTGGTTACATTTGGTTGCAACCCAAGAGGTCCAGAAAAAGGGAAATTACAAGTTACCCAGACATTTAAAGAGTATCTTATCTAATAAAAGAGTAATATGAAAATTGACTGTACCTTCGCTACACCCACAAGCCACTCCCACAAGCTATGTCCACAAGCCAATCAGGAGCAAATATGCAAATAAATCCCATCCAAGATGGCTGTGGCCACTGAGAGCAGGAGGGAGGTTTCCCTGACAATGGTAAGGAAGCCAAGCTTTCCACCTGATCTTGCCAGCCTAGACATCCACTCAATGCTACAAAGTTTCAATTATAGAAGATACATATATCCCAACGGAAATGGTGGGCAAAAGACTTGGCTCCGCTCCAGGCTACAAAGTTTCAAGATAAATAAATCCCAGATACCAGGGCCTCTGCTCGGGTCACAGGGGGGCATGGCTGGCTTGCAAACCACCACAGGCCCCTCACCCAAGCCACCCCTCACCCTACCCTGATTGGGGACAGCCTTCAGGGCAAATCACTGCCCCCCACCCATATACCAGGCCTCTATCCTATCTAATGAAAGAGTAATATGCAGATTGACCATCACTCCAATATACAAGAGGGCTGCCCCCATGTGATCAAAGATCCTGCACCCATGTGAACACAAGATGGTCATCACAAGATGACCAGCAGGGGAGGGCAGTTGGAAGGGAGCAGGCCTGCAGGGGAGGGCATTTAGGGGTGACTAAGCTGGAAGAGGAGAGAAGTTGGGGGTGACCAGGCCTGCAGGGAAGGGCAGTTGGGGGTGATCAAGCCTGCAGGGGAAGGCAGTTAGGGGTGACCAAGCCAGCAGAAGAGGGATGTTGGGGGCAAACAGGCTAGCAGGGGAGTGGTTAGGGGGTGATCTGGCTTACAGGCAGAAGTGATTAGGGGCAATCAGGAAGGCAGGCAGGCAGGTGAGTAGTTGGAAGCCGGCAGTCCTAGATTGTGAGAATCCTGGTAGAATCAGGCCTAAATGGGCAGTTGGACATCCTTCAAGGGGTCCCAGATTGAAGAGGGTGCAGGCTGGGTTGAGGGACACCCTCAACCCCCATGTACAAATTAAGTGCACCAGGCCTCTAGCATTATTATAGATACAAAAAGACAAATAGGCTCAGTTAAGGTAAAGGTTGGCCTTGTCAGTGAAGGATATAAGTACCCAGCATAACTGCTTCTAGTTAAAGTTTAATTTCAAACCATTCTTTGTGTTTACTTTAAGTCTCTGAGTTTGCAAGACCGCCATGCAGTCCACCCCTGAACTTGTCAGGTTAGCATGTGGCCCCTTCCATCCACACCCTAAAACTTTATAAAGGAACACTTTACTGAACTAGACATCTGCCAGATAACTAAATATGGTAGGCATTATTTATCTCTTACTCATGTGTCTCCAATGTTTGTATACCTTTATTTTGAAATATAATGTGAAGTCTTAGAAGATTCCAAAAGCCTTTATTACCAAAAAAAAAAATCTATTCTTTTTCTATTACATGGAATCTCATTAAGTGGACATTAATTTTTAAAAGGTTGAAAAATATGTAGTGCAGAGCAGTGTGGCTCAAACTCTAACAATGATATGAATCACATGGCGATTATGTTAAAATGTAGATTCAAATTCAATAGATCTAGAGTGGGCCTGAGAGTCTACATTTCTAACAAGTTATCAGGCTAGACCTTAGTCAGCACTTTAAATGGGAAGGGTAGAGAGGAAAGGGCATTGACTTTGGAGCTAGGAAGACCAGGACTGAAATTTGACTTAATTGGTTCCTGGCAATGAGAACCTGAGACAGTCCACCCCTCTGCCAGAACCTTCTTTTATACCCTACAACACTCAGAGCCTCCCCATCAACATCTGCCTTGGACCCACTGAGACTAACCTCACCATGCCCTTTATCCATTCGACATCAGGCTACCCCTCGACCCCTAGGCTGCTTCCCAATTCTCATGGTTGAATTCCTGTTAGCCTCTGAAACCTGTTTTGTGTCCTGCTCCCATCCAGCCCAGTCTCTACTGCCTTTCCACTCTATTCTCCAACACTCAGTCAACCATCAGCAAAATCTCCCATGTTCATTTTCCAACTGTTGCCTGAATGCTTTCTCCCTTCTTGCTTCAAGGAAAACTTGGCTCGCCACTGATGAAATTGCTACTCTACAGTCCTCTTCATGCAGTTTATTTTATCTCCCAGAGTCGTATAGAACTAGCCCTAGAAGTAAGCACAGGTCTTCCTTGCTCCTTATTGCTGTTTCCAGACAATTTTCCAATCCTCCCTCATTCCTAAAAATTTTGAATTTCTGTCATCATATTATATCAACTATAACTCCACCTTGATATTGCCAAAATATCAAGGATTCCCTTCATTTCCTCTATTCAACCTATCTACTCATCCTGTAATCAATACCCTAGACCTTGTTACTATTAATAAGCATCTTCTCCTTAGTGTTAATTCCATACATCCCACTCTCTCCCATCACCTCCTATCATTCACCTCTGTCTTCTGCAGCCTGTAACTCTTCCATACCACTGATATGGTGAAAACATTGATTCTACCATCTATTTACTCTTCCTCACTTTCTCAATGTCTTCGTTTCTCTTCTTACCTAACTTACAGTCCATTGTCAGTGATGACTTACTCCCTTAACTCTACAGTTTTGTTGCTTTTGCTTTACAAAATTATAATCCTATTTGAATGCAAATTTCTTCCTTTTCCAAGCCATCCTCGGTATAGCAAAACATGGTGGAGAAAAATATGAACCAGATGAGTGGTCTTGTTTTAAATGCTTGACTGTATGCCTCAAGTGGTCTGCCTATCTATCTCTGTCCATAAACTCTTTCAATCATGTATTCTGCCATTTTATACTCTCTCCTCAAGCTCCCAATACTTTTTCTCCCACCATTATTCTCAGCTGATAACCTCATTTCCTATTTTACTGGAAAAAGTGGGAGCAATAAGTAAACAATTTTCACATAGCCTACCAACATATCTATCCCCATTCCTGCATTGTATTCCTGGCTATCATCCTTGTTGAATTGCCAAATGCTCCTATCAGAAATCAGTCCTAAAGTAATAATAATAATAATTCAGTCCTTATACTTATGCACTAGATCTCACACCTCTCAAGCAAAGGCAAGCCTTCAGATAGCTAGAGCACTGGCTAACATCTGCCTATAACATCTGAGACCCTGATTCAGAACCACCTGACTGAGCAGCTCCCAAACTCCTGACCCATAGAAACTGGGAGTCAAAAAAAATACTTATTGTGGTAAGCCACTAGGTTTTGCAGTAATTTGTTATACAGAAATAAATATAATAAAAAATTAATGAAATGACAGATTACAAGATTAGCCTCACATGCACTTATTAATTAGTAAGGATTTATACACTAGCCTATTGAGGGACTAATGCTCAAGTATCAGGAGGGGAGGTACAGGATGCACTACTTCTGGATTAATGGGTTGTATAAGGAAACTTGATCAGGAGTGGACAGAACTACAAAGTGTGAGTAAAGGATCTTTCATTCTTCTGAACTCCCAGGAGTAAGAAAGAAAAAACTCTCTAGCCTAGCCAACTAGAAGATCTGACAATTCTGTATGCTCACTCGCCAGGCAGAGTTCATGGCTGCTATCAGGATATCAGGGTAAGAGAGGAGTCCCAACAGCAGTGGGTAGAAGAGCCATGTCATTTCTTGGTTCTCCTGAAGATGGACAGCACTTCTATCAGCACAGAATACAATGGCAGTGCCTTGAGCAGTGTGTGCCATGTGGCTGAGGCTCTCCCAGAGAGAAGGCCACTCTTGTCTCCTTGGGGCCAGCCCACTTCTATAAATTCTTATTGGAATGGCCATGAAAACCAGAATAAGGCAGTTTCATCACACTGAGAGTGACCAGGTGTTTAGGGATCAGGCTGCTCACTCATAACACATAGCCAAACATTCAGAGCCTGGACTCCCAAGTTAAAAATAACCCATCATGCTCTTTAAATCACAAGTGAAAATGTCAATGATACTTTCACATTTGAAGATGATATTGAGGTCTAGATTCAAACTCCTGTTTGATGAAGAACTCCTCAGCTAGTTTTATGTGTAAGGCCCATAGGCTTTAACTTCAGGAAATAGTTTGATGATCAGACGAGGAAATGTCTTACAAAGTGTTTTTTTCTTGAGTGTTGTTTGTTTGTTTGTTTGTCTTGCTTGAAGAGTTCTAGGCCCAGGAGAGGTTGCCCTCAGGAAACCATACCAAGACACTTAAGAGAATCTTCTATCCATTGATCAAATGATAAATAAATAGATATGCAAAACATAAGTAGAAAAATATCAACTAATCAAAAAATGTTTATATTTCTTTTAACCTTGTCCACACACCAGCACTTTCTAAACTAAAAGATACATATTCTTCTAGGTTTTACAAAGAATCAAACAATGAATATGGTCAAATCTTATACGTATCATTTAGATGTTCTGATAGAAAAGTCTAAACATTTTTAAACATGTATATTTTGTTTACAGAAAAGACAAATCTGAATATTCAGTAGACTAAACAAAAGATATTTACTACTATAAAGCATTTGCTGTTTCATATCATTTTTTAAAATATATTTTATTGATTTTTTTACAGAGAGGAAGGGAAAGGAATAAACAGTTAGAAACATCGATCAGCTGCCTCCTGCAAACTACCTACTGAATATGTGCCAGCAACTGGAATCGAACCTGGGACCCTTGAGTCCACAGGCCAATGCTCTATCCACTGAGCAAAACTGGTTAGGGCTGTTTCATATCACTTTAATATTCTTAGTGTTAATTATATTTGTGGCTATGATTAATATAGAAGCTATCAAGCCCTTTCTACTAACTTATAAAATATGTTCTTAGAATGTCATCTCTCCTCTAACTACACTTACTCCCTTGATGATCTCATCTAGTTACTTGGCTTTAAACATCATCTATACACCAAATTCCGAAATTTATATCTAGACCCGAGACAGGTCCTCTGAACTCCAGACTCATATATCCAGCTGCATATTTGAGAGCTCCATTTAGAAGCCTAACACACTTCATATTTATCTTGTCTGCATTTCATATTTATCTGGTCTAAACCAAACTTCTGATATTCTTTCCCAAAACTCCTTCCACAATTCTCCCTTTCTCTGTAATTAATACCCTCATCCTCCCAGTTGCTCAGGTCAAAATCTGGAAATCATCCCCGACTCCTCTCTTTCTTTCATGCCTGACATCAAATTCATCTGAATACCCTGCCAATTTCACTTTCCACATCGCCCAGAGTCTGACTTCACATCTCCACTGCAACTGTGTTAACCCAAGACACTGTCATTTCTCACCTGGATTACTCAGTAGCTCCTAACTGGTCCTCTGCCTCAGGCCCACTCCTTGTAGCCTAGCAAAGAAACAGCATTCATGGTAATTAATTAAAGCATGTCCTCCCTGTGTTTAAAACCCTAAAATTTTACCTCACTTCATCAAACTAAAAGACAATTCTAAAAGGTTCTACATAATCTTCATGCCATACCCTCTACCTTCTCTA
The DNA here is from genome assembly GCA_027563665.1 of Antrozous pallidus. Taxonomy (NCBI): domain Eukaryota; kingdom Metazoa; phylum Chordata; class Mammalia; order Chiroptera; family Vespertilionidae; genus Antrozous; species Antrozous pallidus. The sequence goes on along the minus strand of CM050511.1, from coordinate 42,210,309 downwards.
CCTTGTCACCTCTCTAACTCATATTCTGCTATTCTCCCCATGGTTCACTCTACTTGAGTCACTCTGGCTTCTTTATTAATCTTCAAACATTAGGACCCTGGCACTAGCCCATCCATTGGCTGGGACACTCTTCACCTTGTTGGATAGTTGGCTCATTGCCTTACTTCCTTTAGGTAACCTTCTGTGACCTTCCCGGGAATCTCATGTATTGAAAACACAGCCCCTCCCCTATTCTCATTTGCTTCGTTTTTCCCAGTTGCCCTTTGTAACTAACTATGCAAATACTTTATTTATTTGGTTTTTATTTTTTTATCTTTCTATTAGAATGTAAACTTCCTGAGGGCAAAAGCTTCTATTCATTTTGTTACTTTATAGCCAGCTCTTAGGATATGCTTAGTAAGTACATATACACTCAATATGTACTTATTGAATGTATGAATATTAAAGAATTGGAAAAATAATCATATAAATATTTTATGTTCAATATTTCAGTAACTGTATGAATATTAAAGAATTGGAAAAATATCATATAAATATTTTATGTTCAGTATTTCAGTAACTGGTAGCTATCCTAGATGATAGAAAGAAAGCTCATTATAGTATTGCTCATTCCTCCTTGAAATACTCTTTAACATATAGTAGAATATTTTAGGTCATTTTCACTCTGGCTTTAGGAATCTTTGCAGCAAATCTAAACTCTAATATTATGACTCTTTTTCTGGAAACACTGGTTTGTCAATATCTCTATTTTTTTCACATCTCTGAATCCCATTTGAGCTAATTATCACATTACTATTTAAAACTAGACAGACAAAGCATGTGTCTGTTTAAACATACTTACCTCTCCACCAAGTGCAATCAGGTAAATATTTCACAAGAACCAAATGATTATGGAATAGGGGACTGCAAACCATGGCCTGGAGACCAAAGCCAGCTGTGTTGCAAGATCAAATACAGACTGTCCAGTTAAATTTTAATTTCAGATAAACAACAAATAATTTTAGTATAAATATGTCCTAAATACTAAATATTAGAAACCTGAAATATGACCTGATTTTGTATATCGCACAAAGAATTTTTTTCATCTTTAAGTGATTGCAGAAAAAAATGAAAGAAAAATAATATTTGTAACAAGTGGAATTTACATGAGATTGAAATTTCAGTATTAGTAATGTGTTATTAGAATTCATTTGTTTACCTCTGTCTATGGCCACATTCATGTACATCTGAATAATTTCAACAGATACTTAGCTGTAAAGTTTAAATACCTATTGTATGGCCCTTTATAGAAAAAAAAGTACCTTGTTACAGAATACTAGGGACCTGGTGCATGAAATTTGTGTGTGGGAAGGGTTCCCCTCAGCCCAGCCTGCACCCTCTCCAATCCAAGACCCCTTGGGGGATGTCCAACTGCCAGTTTATGCCCAGTCCCTAGGATTGGGCCTACAAGCAGTCAGACATCCCTCTCACAATCCTGGACCACTGGCTCCTAATCGTTCACTGCCTGCCTTTGTGGTCACCCCTAACTGCCTCTCCTTGCCAGCCTGGTCACCCCCAACTGAACCCTCTCCCACCAACCTGGTTGCCCCTCACAACCCCTCTTCCCCCCCGCTGGCCTGGTCACCCCACAAAGCCTGCTATTCAGTCATTTGGTCATCCCTCACTAACCCCCCTGCTGGCCTGGTCAGCCCACGCAGCCTGCTGGTTCAGTCATTTGGTCATCCCTCACTAACCCCCCTGCCAACCTACTTGTAGGCAGCCATCTTGTGAGGGCATGAGGATTAATTTGCATATTACCTCTTTATTATATAGTATTTTCTTTGTATTTTTTCTCTTACTAAAGATGAAACACTGATAACCTTTTTCCCTTTAGAAAGCTCTTCCCACTTGAGCACTCCTGATATTGTTTATCATTATATTGGAAAGAGAAGTAGGAAGCAAGTTGAGAATTAGCAAAATGATGAAGGGTGTGGCCTCTGGACCCTCACAGAACTGAGTGTAAATCCCTTTTCCATCCATCACAGCTTGAGTGAGTTACTTAACTGGGGACCTTATGAGGGTTAGGAAGTAAGGATTAAGAGATTGCTTTTAAAGGACAAACAGGTATCAAGTTTCTAGACTATAATAGAGGATATGATTTTCAGAAGGCCAGAAAAGAGAGGGAGAAGTGAAAAGATTAATATGGGGACCAGACAGTTCTTAAGCACTTACCAAAAAGTGAGCTTGAGTAGAAAACATGCTTCATGTTGATTTAAGCAAAGATTTCATCATCAAAACTAGGGAAAGCTGAAGAGGTATATCCTGACCAAAAAGCCCTTTCCAAGGTGAGTAAATTTTGGATTGTCTACTTGGTACCCATGTGATTGTCTTGGTAGAAATTAAATACTCCACACTGCCAGAAGGATTATGTCCAATAGCAAGGGGGAAGCTGCAACCATAGCCCCTATAGCCTCGTTCTTTCCAATATTTTCTACTTAGGCCCACAGGTTTAAGTTAGCAGGCCCTTATTTTTAAGGCCTGGAAAAAATAGGAAGTATACCAATTTAGGGCAAATTTTATAATATCCATCAAATGGCTATATCTGTGGCCATGGCCCTACGCAGTGCTTCTGAACATGTGAACCTCATATACAAGACATATTCCCAACACAACTTCTAACACTAGATGTACTGCACTTCACTCCTGAAAGGCATATCAACATGGAAAAGTGAGAGTGATGTTATTATAGAGATAACCTGAGGCTATTCTAAATGTATTTTTTTAATATATCCTTATTGATTTCAGAGAGGAAGAAAGAGGAAGAGAGACACAGAAGCATCAATGCTGAGAGAGAATATCGATTGGCTGCCTCCTGCACACCCCCTATGAGGCACTGAGCTCTCAATCTCGGCATGTGCCCTCGACCTGAATGGAACTCAGGCCAACACTCAATCCACTGAGCCAAACCAGCTAGGGCCCAAATATATTTTTAAATGTTAATTATTTGCAAGCATCAGTACTTTAACTGTGTTTGGTAACAAACACAACAGCCTCGTTTCCAATCTGAGTCACAGCACTTTGATTGAGTACTGTTTCATGCCACTTCCCAAGAACAACATTTTCCCAAGGTATCCAAATCCATTTAATATTGACTATGGCAACAATACTGTTAAAAATGCCTATAACCATCCCCAAGGTTACTTTGATAAAGGTTGAGTATTGTGTTTATAATTATTTTACTTTATTTTTTCCATCACCTTTTATCCCCTCTATGCCCTCCTCTACCTCTACCCATCTAACTGCATCCTCCTGCAATCACCACACTACTGTTTGTGTCCATGAGTTATCTCACTTTTTTCCTTTTTAACTCAATCCCTACACACACACACACACACACACACACACACACACACACACACCAATTCCCCCTAAGTTCTCTGCCTGCTCTCTATCTATGAGTCTGTCTCTATTTTGCTGGCAGAGAACTGCATTTTTAAGGTTGATTTGTGTTCATGACATATGTTGTTATATTTCCCAGGCTTATACTCTGAGCTGACCAAGACACTCCCATCAGTTTATTCAGCAGTTCAGTCCTTCTCAGCATACAATGCTCACATGATGAGAACCATTGGCCTAGTCTAACAGACCACAATTACAGACTTCTACTGCATTTCAGTCAACCAATCTTATTTAATAAGAGGGTAATATGCAAATTGACCAGACCTCTGATCAAGCCATGCCCACCAGCCAATCAGGAGCAAATTATGCAAATAAACCCCAACCAAGATGGCTGCGGCCACTGAGAGCAGGAGGGAGGCTTGAGTTTCCCCGGCAATGGAGGAAGCCAAGCTTTCCACCTGCCGTTGCCAGCCTCGGCCTCCACTCAATGCTACAAAGTTTCAATTATAGAAGAAATGGTGGCCGCCACAGAGCTGGAGAGAGAAGAGGCTTAGGGTTGCCAGGGCAATGGAGGAAGCCAAACTTCTGCAGCCCTAGCCTAGGCCTCCACTCTAGGCTACAAAGTTTCAAACAGAAATGGCTGCCACCCCAGAGTGAGCAGAAGGCTTGGCTCCACTCCAGGCTACAAGTTTCAATTGTAGAACATAAATTAATCCCAGATACCAGGGTGTGGCTGGCCTGCAAACCACCATAGGCTCCTCGCTCAGGCTGCTCCACACCCCAAGGGAACCCCCACCATAATCCAGAACACCCTTCTGGGCAAACCAGCCGGTCCCCACCCATGCACCAGGCCTCTATCCTAATAAAAGAGTAATATGCAGATTGACCATCACTCCAACAGACAAGAGGACTGCCCCCATGTAGTCAAAGATCCTGCCCCCATGTGGACATAAGATGGCCACCACAAGATGGCCAGCAGGGGAAGACAGTGGGAGGTTCCAGGCCTGCAAGGGAGGGCAGTTGTGGGCCATCAGGCCAGCAGGGGAGGGCAGTTGAGAGGGACCAGACCTGCAAGGGAGGGGCAGTTGGGGGGTGATCAAGCCTGCAGGGGAGGGCAGTTAGGGGTGACCAGGTCAGCAGAGGAAGGAAGTTGGGGGCAAGGGAGCAGTTAGACATCAATTAAGCTGGCAGGGTTGTGGTTAGGGGGTAATCAGGCTGGCAGGCAGAAGCAGTTAGGGGCAATCAGAGAGACAGGTAGGCAAGCAGTTTGGAGCTAGCAGTCCTGGATTGTGAGAAGGATATCCGACTGCCCATTTAAGCCCGATCCTACTGGGATCAGCCCTAAACAGGCAGCCAGACATCCCTCGAGGGGTCCCAGATTGGATTGAGTGCAGGCTGGGCTGAGGGATACCCCCTATCACCCCCCCATGCATGAATTTTGTGCACCGGGCCTCTAGTAAGTAATAAGATCCCGCTCTTTGCCAGATGCAGCTTTCAGGGTAAAGATGAACAGGCAAAGCCCTGGCCCTCTAGGAGCTCACAGTTAGTGGGGACAACTGACAAATAAAGCAATTTCAATGTAAAAAAATATATGGGGGGGGGGTAATATGCAAATTAGCTGGGACACTATAACAGTCACGACCACTCAGGAGGAGGTTGTGCGTGCCAGTGGGTGGGAGGGTACTGCTGGGTGGTGAGCAGGCCCATAGAGAGCAGGGTGGAGCAGGCCCACAGAGAGCAGAGTGGAGCAGCCCCCACAGAGAGCAGGAAGCAGGGCCTGACTACCAGCCATCGCCACAGCAAGCAGGCCCACAGGGAACAGGGCCTGCCAGCCGGGGTGCCCTGGCAGACCTGCCTCATGTGTGAGTTGCAGAGGAAACACCTTTTCTGACTGCTCATTGGCTAAGCTCCCAGTACACCACTTGCAGTATTCTTGATAACTTGCATAATAAGAATCCAAGAAGGATTCTTCCACCTCACTTCTGGGGGAAAAAAAAAAATGAAGGTCTGCTACTGGAGTGGCTGAGAAATATCATAGTCTGCCCTAGCCAGTTTGTCTCAGTGGATAGAGCCTCAGCCTGCCAACTGCAGGGTCCAGATTTGATTCTGGTCAAGGGCATGTGCCTAGGTTTCAAGGTCCTCCCTGGCCAGGGCCCAGGTCAGGGCTCATGCAGGAGGCAACCAACCAAAGTGTCCCTCTCACATTGATGGTTCTCTCTGTCTTTCCCTCTCTCTTCCACGCTCTTTAAAACTCAGTGGAAAAATATCCTCAGGTGAGGATTAAAAAAAGAAAGAAATGTCATATCGGATTAAAGAAACATCTTGAAAATTCCTAAACAAAGTTATCATTTTTTCATGGTGAAGGGACTGGAGTCCATGTTGATAAAAACACCTTGGCAGCTGCAGCAGCCAGCAGTGGCAGCAGCAGTGGGGTAATGGGGGCGACACCTTCCCCTGATCAGCCTGGTCACCTCCTGCAGAAGGAGGCCAGACTACAGCTTAGGCCCACTCCCATAGGGTATTAACAGCAATACCCTATGAATAATGACCACAAACTCTTGTCCTACGGAGACTCACACTCTTGTCATGTGTTGCTTATTGGACTCCCTTTAGTTCTATAAGAACCCCCTCAGTTTCCTTCTTCTTAGGCTGGCCAGAGTCAGATCTTATACTCATAACCCAAGAAACCTTCACATATGTTACCTGTCCATGTAGTCACTCAACTCCTGTACTTAGTCTAATTGTATGCCACTCTGAAGAAACAATTTGCTGAGAGATTAGTAACCCTTAAAGCTTGTGGGGGGACTTGTGGAGATACAATGTTGTAATCATAGAATTACTCTGCTGCAGGGATGGGAGGCTGAGAATGTAATGTCAATAATAACCCATCAAAGGAGATATTTGAGCATGTGGACAATTATCACTAATACCCCTCAGATTCCACTTCCCAAGGACAAAATTTGTAACCTAAGATATGGTTCCAAATCTTAGCTCTGTCTTTCTGTAACCAAGCTAGTAAATGACAAAGCTAAAATTTGAAATCTAGCCTGGCTATTTAAAAACCTCACACAATTTTCATACCACAGATATATTTATTAATGCCTCTTTTTATTTTTTCTTTAGCTCAATTGTTCTCAATTTGGAGCAATTATCCTTAAACACACACCCCAGAAGACTTTGGGCAATGTTGGAAGGCATTTTTGGTTCTTAAGACTGTCATCTAGTATATAGAGGCCAGAGGTGCTATTAAATATTCCATAATTTCAGAATACCACCACAATTACATGGCCCAAAATAGTGCTAAGGTTGAAAAATTGCTTTGAATCAAGTAAATATACAAGTGTTAATGACTAATGTGTGATTCAAATGTCCAAAAAGAAGGAATTAAGTACAAATCTCATTTTATGAAAGATATACATTGGAAAAGTATGCAGTCACTAATAGATCTATTGATGAAAAAATAGTTGTAGTGTATTTTTAAATGGGAAAGACATGCCCCCAAACAGCTATATAGTGTATCATCCCATATTGTAAAAATATTCATACATGCATGAACATGGGCTCACACAGATGTAGGAAGAAAACTGAAAGTCTACACACTACTAAGTTAGTGTCTAGCCCTAAGGGCAAGAGGATTAGATGGTTTTTGTTTTCACTTCATTTTTGTTATCATTTCTGAGATGTATTTCTACATTTGAAGCTATTTGTTTTCATAGAAACTGGGGGGAAAATAGATACAGAGGCAAAGAAGCATTGAACAAACTGTCAAACTACAATGGGAAGACGGGGAGGGTTGGGGGCGGGGGCTGTAAGAGATCAACTGAAGGACTTGTATGCCTGCATATGGGCATAACCAATGGATACAAGACACAGGGGTCAGGGCAGGTGAAGGCATGTGCTGAGGGGTGGGGGAAGCCGGAGGGAAGTCAGTGGGGGGAAAGAAAGGGAAACATATGTACTACTATTTGTAATACTTTAAACAATAAAGAGAGAGAGAGAGAGAAAGAGAGAGAGAGAGAGAGAGAGAGAGAGAGAGAGAGAGAGAGAGAAACAAAGAAAGAAAGAAACAAAGAAAGAAAGAAACAAAGAAAGAAAGAAAGAAAGAAAGAAAGAAAGAAAGAAAGAAAGAAAGAAAGAAAGAAAAGAAAATATTATTACATTTATATATATATATGTTTAAATGTCAACCTCGTGCCTGACCTCAGGTGGTTCAGATCAATTCACACCACTGGATGTCTTATTTCGCCCACTTTCCTACTTAAGAAAAGAAGCATTGTTGCATTGAAACCGTCAGGAAGTATATTTCTGTTTATTACTTTCTGGTGCCTGCTTGAAAATATTAAGTACATTGACTCAAGGTCCAGCCGGCATGGCTCAGTGGTTGAGAGTTGACCTTATGAACCAGGAGGTCACAGTTCAATTCCTGGTCAGGAGACATGCCCGGGTTGTGGGCTTGATCCCCAGTGTGGGGCATACAGATCAATGATTCTCTCTCATAATTGATCTCTCTCTCTCTCTCTCTCTCTCTCTCTCTCTCTCTCTCTCTCTCCTTTCCTCTTTGAAATCAATAAAAATATATTTTTTAAAAATACATTGACTCGAGGTCTCATATTTCTCCAAAGCCTCCTTGCTTCTAATTTAGATGAATCTTTAGTCTTAATTCATGTTGATAAACCCCTACAACACTGCTTTTTAAAAAATATGTTTTCATTGATTTCAGAGAAAGTAAGGGAGATGAAGAGATAGAAACATCAATGGAAATTGAGCCCACAACCCAAGCTTGTGCCCTCTCCAGGAATATAACTATGGCCTCCTGGTTCAACCACTGAGCCACACCGGTCAGGCAATACTTTTTTTTTTCTGCTACTGAATCAATACTACTTGATAAGATCTCCTTACTTCTGAATAAACCTTAAATAAATGAAACATTCTTATAACTCTGTACCACCTCCAGCACTTAACCAAGGGAATGAAAGAATTCTAGAACTTACATCACTAATTTAAAACTCAAAGCAAAATCATGAATTTTGCCCCCAAATAATTTTAAGTACTCATAGAATTGTCTAATATCTTTTTTAGATTCCTTTCTTTTATTATACAGAATAGCATTATTAATTTTCTTCTTTCTTTTCCTAACAAACCCACAGGAATGAGGAATTCTATTTTCATTTGGTGTGTTAAGTGACAAGTTTGCATCAGTCCAGAACTACCCTCCCTCAAGAGCTAGGAAATCGAAGTCCTTTGCTATCGTTGCATACATTTTTTAAAACACAGAGAACTGATCAAGAAAAACCCTCTTTTGAGGGCAAAGCAGAGAATTTTCAATAATTGAACAGTAGTTTTGACAAATTATCAGAAAAACACTTCCTAGAATAATTTCTCTCTTCTGTTCCCAGTATTTGTTACTACTGGGGAGACATTTCTATAAAAAGAATAAAATAGAATTGCATATCAAATTAACTTATACCCAAAATAGTTATTTCTCTTTTCCACAGATTGAGCATTCAACCCACAATACATTTTCAAGATCCTGCCTCTAAACAAGTTCTCTTCTTTTATTGTCACTACACACCTCAATAAGGAAATGTGTGTGCATGTGTGTGTGTGAATGTGTGTGAATGAATGTGTGCTTTTGTGTGTGGATATGAGTTTGTGTGTTTGCTTTATTCCAAAGCACTGAAGTAAGACATTTACTGAACACCTCCAAACTAGAGTTGACAAATAATGATAGATGCTCCACAATAATGTGTTAAATGAATGAACAATTAATGAGCAAGCTCTATAACCTTTTAAATGAAATTAAATAGTAATATACAGTGTTTCTTCCTAAGCTCATCCTATATAATAAAAGGCTAATATGCAAATTGACCAAACAATGGAACAACTGGTTGCTATGATGTTCACTGACCACCACGTGGCAGATGTTCAATGCAGGTGCTCTCCCCGGGTGGTCAGTGAGCTCCAATAGGGGGAGTGTGGCTCAGCTAGAAGCTGGGCTCATGGCTGATGGGCACAGCGGGGTAGCGGGAGCCTCTCCCACCTCTGCGGCAGCACTAAGGATGTCTGACTGATGGCCCTGGAGAGTGGGCCTAAGCCATCCATCAGACATTCCCTGAGGGCTCCCAGACTGTGTGAGGGCACAGGCTGGGCTGAGAACCCCCCCCTCCAAATGCATGAATTTCATGCACCAGGCCTCTAGTATCCTTATAAAAGAGAAAACTGGCATCACAAACAATTGTTCCTGAAAATTCACATCATATTGGCCATATCAATAAATACATGAATGGCTTGAATCAGTACCATGCTTTTCTATAAAGGTGTCAATGTATTTGATGTGTTTTAGCTCCTGGAAAAATGAATTATGTTTTCAAAAGTCGACCTCACTGAGAAATTAATCATCTTGTTTGAGACTTTCTGCACTTTTTGGAATTGTGTGTCTTTTTTCTTCACCAGGTTAGGAAAGTTTTCAGTCATTATTTTTTTTATTAATCTTTTTTTTCTCTCTCTCTTTTTCTTTTTTTATTCTCACCCAAGGTTATTTTTCCATTGATTTGTAGAGAAAGACAGAGAGAAATATCAATGTGAGAGAAACACATTGATTGGTTGCCTCTTGCATGTGCCCCCACCAGGGCCCAGTCGAGGGAAGAGCCTACAAGCAAGGTACTTGCCCTTAACCAGAACTGAAGCTGGAATCCTTTGGTCCACAGGCCAATGCTCTATCCACTGAACCAAACTGTCTAGGGCTTCAGTCATTATTTCTTCAAATTGATTCTCAATCCCTTGCTCTCTGTTTTCTCTTTCTGATAACTCTGTGACTTGTATGTTGTTATGCTTCATGTTATCTCTTAAACTATCTTCTATTTTTTAAATTATTTTTGCTGCTGTGATTGGGTGTTTTTCTACCTTCTCTTCCAAATCACTGATTGGATCCCCTGCTTCATCCAACCTACTGTTTAATCCTCCCAGCATATTCTTCTTTTCAGTTATTGTGCTCTTCATTTCTAACTGTCCTTTTATAGGGTTTCTGTGTCCTTTTTCATGCTGCTATAATTCTAAATAAGTTTCTTATAGTTCTCACTAAGTTCCTTGGGTATCCTTAAGCCATTTCTTTGAACTCTATATCTAATTAATTGCTTGCATCAATTTTATTTAGCTCTTTTTCTGGATGTAGCTCCTATTCTTTGATTTGGGGCATGTTTCTTTGACTCCCCATTTTGGCTGCCTATTTGTGTTTGTTTCTATGTAACAGATAAATCTGCTATGACTACCTTATGTAGTCTAGTGAGGGTCTAGTGGCACCGTCTCCTTGATCACCTAAAATGGGTGCTCCAGGAATGCATCTTGTATGGGTTATGTGGACCTTCCTATTGCAATTCAATACTGATTGCTATTGGCCTGTTCATATGTGGTGTCAACCCTCAGGTTGGCTGACTGTGAGGATCAACCCCTACCACAGTGTATAAGCTCTTGTGCAGGTGCTGAACATACAAAGCAAAATTCACTTCAGCAGGGTTTGGTGCCTGCCAAAATCTTCCTTTGGATATGCCACTTGTGAAGCTAATTGAATCCTTCTCTGATGTTTTCTGAGGTTGGCTTCTGGGAATGTTGATTCTCAAGCCCTTTGGGAGGGACTCTGGTGCAGGCCAATGCCAGTCGCTGCTTGTGACTGGCCATGAGCAACATATTTGGAGCTACGAAGTGATCCACTTTTTGTGGCTGCCTCTGCTGAGCCTTGGTGTGCAAAAAAAGGCCAAGCTTCACATTAAGGCTGGCTGTTACCCACACCAGTCCCAGATATAGGTAAGCAAAAGTCCCAAGGCACTCCAAAATCCACCTCTGCCTGCTTCCATCTGTCAGCTGCTTGTTAGGCTCAGTCACCAAAAAAAGCCTCTGCCCATGCTTTAGTTGCATGAGGTAGATTCTCAGTGAGTCACTAGGTTGGGACAAATGGTGTTCACCAGATTGATACAAACTTGGTTCCAGTGGTGGGCCTAAGAAGGCCACTCAGCAAATGTCCCAAGTCTAACTGTCACCTGCTGAGTGCTTGCACACCTTTGTGTTGGGGCTGGGGTATCAGGGAGTTGACAGGGTGAAGCCATTAGAGTTTATCAGGCCCAAAGAGACCAAGATTTGTGTGTGTGAAAGGAGGGCCCTGCACCAGTTGAGCATGCAAGAGAAGAATGTCCTTTGTCCTAGAGCCACACAACTCAGTCTGTCCCAGAGTCTGCCCAGATCCTGATCTCAACAGTGCAGAGCTGCAGAAAATTTGGAGGGTAGGGATAGTGAATCTCCCATGAGAGGGAGATGTCGATCAAGTTTGGGGGACAATGTGGAGTTGCCCCCACCTCTGGGCCATACAACTCAGTCTGTCCCAGATCCTTCCTAGACCTTGGCAGTGAATAACCACAGGAATTGGGAGGATGGGGTTGCTGGTAGCCCCGTGTATGGAGCTAACATATCTCCAGTGAAGGATAGGCAACAGTCAGGTTCACAGGAAAGTGGTGGAATAGCCCCTACCCCCAGCTACACAACTCAGTCACTGACACCTCATGAGTCTGTCCAGATCTCTACACCCCAACCCAGGCAGCTGATTCCTCAACAGGGAGAAAGCTCTACAGGGTGGGGTGACAGGGAAATCATCAGGTGGTGCTTTTGGATTCCCCCAGGCTGATGCTGCACAGAGGTGAGTGCTCCACTTGAGAAAGATGGTGTCTGTGGTATGGGAGAATTACTTAGCACAGGAATCCTGACCATGCTCCCTTCAGTTCTCTCCTCAGAGTCACAAACCTCAGTCTCCCCTTCTGTGACTCTAGTTTGCTCCACTCTTTCTCTGCCTCCCAGGATGAGTGACTGTGAATGAAATTTTGTGTGTTGACCCTTTAAGAAGATGACTACTTCTCTAACAGACTCTTGTCTGTCTGTCCCTGGCAGAAAAAAATCCCTGCTTATCTTCACAGCCAGATATTAGTTGGGCTCCTGTTCCTGGCTCTGGCAGTCTAGGTTGGGGAGCCTGGCTAGGGGTTGAGACCCCACTCTTCTCAGAGGGAATGTTTGGAGCTAAGATCTCCCTCGAGAATCTCAGCTGCTGCCCATGGGAGTGGGGTCAACCCTTTTCACATCTCTGCTCTTCTTGCCAGTCTCAATGTGGCTTCTTCGTAAATCCTTAGTTACAAGATTTCTCTTCAGCTAGTCTTCAGATGGTTATTCAGGATGATTGTTCTATACTTTAATTTGGTCTTAGGATGAGGTATGTGTAACATCCACCTACTTCCCCGCCATCTTGGATCTCTCTGTCATAAATTTTCAGTGGGGGCCATATCACCTCCAAGAGAAAATTAGTTCTGGAAGTTCAAAAAATTGTTATCCAGTACAATGGTTTGTGGCCTCAAACCCTGCTGACAAAAATTTTATCCTTTAAATATTTAATTTATCTCATTGGAGAAAATTTAAGTTTAATTTTATTTTTATTTTTAGGAAAACAATAAAAACAGTTTGAGAACACTCCACTATATTATGTTCTGTTTCCATCTACTTGGTTAATAATGAATTAACATACATACTACGTACACACCACATACATATTATCTATTATGCAGATAACTGCACAGAAAATGGCTCTCTTCTCAATTTTATAATTCCCAAGTTTTACTTAGAGTTGTAAATAATTACAGTATAAATACAACTCTTTATGTCAAAGGTCTTAAGAATTCTAACGATAGGAGAAGTAGTAAGGCCAAAGAGTTTTAGCAAAATGTGTTTATGAATATCTATTGTATTGCTACTAAAGCATCATAGCAGGAGGTGGGTTTACCAACTTGGAAGTTTCCCAGGAGTTCTCTGATATTGGCCCCCATACACAGACAACAAGAATAGAGCAAAGAAAGAAGCATAGCATGCCAGTGGTGGATTAATAAAGCAATGGGACTTACCATACATGGGAGGCTTGTCTTAGGCACCATAAGTCTCCACACTCACCTGCTAGATCTTAAAAGTTCACATAGAGGCCTTCACGAGGTTCAGCCATGTATAATGTCCACATGGCTCAGGAACACATTACTGCCTCAAGGCTGTGTCTTTGAGGCAACTTGTAGTTTATGGAAGGCAGGTGGACTGCACATTCCAAGGGCAAAGAAAGGGTGAGGAGCCTCCAATTACCTGGGCCAAGCTCCATGGGTCAACTGGGGGTCATGTCCTCTCAATAACCTCCTCCCACTTAAGTAAATGCTAGAGCAAGCTTTCAGTGATCTGACAAAGTTATATGTCAAAATATCTCAAAGTTTTAAACATCTTGAGACAAGAATCAAGTCATTCAACTTTTAACCTTTTACAGCACTGGGCCTCCTATAACCTAGGCAGTCAATAAATGTGTGCAAAATAAAAATTAAAAAAACTCACAGAATTTCCATTACCATACAGAGGTTATCATTTTCATAACCAAATACACAAAATAATAATATAATTCTATGCAAATTTTATTTAGTCATTGATTCAAAAGATGTTTTTCTATTTTTAGAATATTTTAAATAGTTTTTATTCTATAACAGAGGGAAGTACAACACAAAATAAGCATCAACTTTAACCTAATGTCTTCTCTAGAAAACCACTCATTTGATTTACCGAGATGCTACCTACCACTGTCCTCTGAAGAAACACTTGAAGGGGCATTTGGGTTATTGACAAGTGTTCAAATACCTGAGCTCAGACTTGATCTGAAGGCAGTGATAACGCCCACCCCACTGCAGCCTGAGAGGTACTCAAGAAAACCTAAAAACAAACTGAAGTGATAATCACAAACATTGTGTTACAAAGTGTATGTGCCCAAGGCAAGACTAGAAGATTTTAAACAATTTCCTCCAAGAAGTTGCTGCTTTGAAAAGTTTGACACCCCAACAAACAAGAATTCCATTTTGATCGGCATTCCAAAAAAAAGAAAACAAAAACCTGAGGTTTCTAGCTACTGTACAAATCCTTGAAAATGTTCCTGAGAGCCAATGACACAGAGAGAGGAGTCATTGGAAGCTGTGCTGGGCATTGCTACCCATATGCAGGCCAGTGAGCTCCACAGAGGGAGAGAGGTGACCTAGAAGAGGACCATCCAAAAGGAGCTGCTACTCTTGAAGGTGACTACCATGGGAGTTGCAATAGTGTCTATGGGGAAAAAACGTCATTGCTTGGAGGAGTCTGCTACTTTCTGCTTTCTCTAACCTTTCCATGCACCTAGAGTACATACCCCAACTAAGTTCCTTTTGTTCTTCTCACTGAGCGGAAATTTAGGTCCACCAGAAAAAAACTAGTTCAATTTGCATTGCAGAACTCAAGTCTGTTATTGAGACTCTGAAGGGAAAAGTGGACAACACCCTCCATGGTCCCAGATCTATCTCTTGCTTCAACAGTGTTTGGACGACGGAACAGACCCAGGTATGCCCCTTCTTCCAGCCTCCAACCACTCTTCTGCGTTTTATCCAGTCACCACCTTCAGAAACACCTCCAGGACCAGCCAACACATCATTTTTGGGGGGTTTTCTACCTCAACTCCTTATTGCTGAACAAACATGAGCTCCCAAATTCATCAGAATTATTCCACAGGGTGGAAGCTGCTGTCAACCGCCTGGCCAACCTGCATCTGTGGGCTTCCTACACCTACCTCGCTCTTGGCTTCTATTTCGACCACAATGATGTGGTTCTCGAGGGTGTGGGCCACTTCTTCCAAGAGTTGGCGGAGAAGAAGCACAAGGACGCTGAGCATCTCTTAAAGTTGCAAAACAAGCATGACAGCTGCATTCTCTTCCAGGACGTGCTGAAACCTTCCCAAGATGAGTGGACAAAATTCAGGATGCCATGGAAGCCACCCTGGCCTTGGAGAAGAACCTGAACCAGGCCCTTTTGGAGCTGCGTGCCCTGGCTTCTACCTGCACAGACCCTCACCTTTGTGACTTTCTGGAGAACCACTTCCCGGATGAGGAGGTGAAACTGATCAAGAAGATGGGTGACCACCTGACTAACATCCGCAGGCTGGCTGGCCCCCAGACTGGGCTAGGCGAGTGTCTCTTCCAAAGGCTCACCCACAACCACGACTAGGAGATTTTGGAGCCCAGCAGCATTTCAGAGGCCCCTCTGCACACCCCCTCCCCACCCACCCCCGTGTCTCTGGCTTTTATCTGAGCCTCTTCCTGAAACTGCTAGTCATTCTTTTCACCATCCTGGAGCCCTCTTCCATGCATTGGACCAAATGAAACAATAAAGATTTTTGCAGCCAAAAAAAAAAAAAAAAAGGCCACATGCTAACCTGACAAGCTCAGGGAAGGTCTGCATGACAGTTTTGCAAACTCAAAGACCTAAAGTAACCACAAAGGATGGTCTGAAACTAAACTTTAACTAAATCAGTTTATAGTGGGTACTTATGTCCTAGACCAGTATCTTCCCTGACAAAGGCAATCTTTACCTTGACTGAGCCTATTGTCTTTTTTCATCTAAGATGGCATCCTTGTGAAATGGCAGGGTAATTTGTAACTTCCCATTTTCCGGACCCCTCAGGACACAACCAAATGTGGCTGGGCACCAGGACAGAGACCATAAATTCCTTCATTGTTATTGTTATCATGTTGATTGGTTACTAACCGCATCCACCTAAGTAAACGAAGCAAGTATCTATCACTTTACTTTTGAATCCCAGAGGGTCCCCCACTTTGCTTTCTCCCGCCTGCCTAGTCTATCACCAGGGGATTTCATGTTGATTGTAATGTGTAAAACAAGGTGAAGAACTGCCACTCTTGTTTTTACGTTAACAGGAAAATGACAGAACTTACTCTGATTTTCTTACGTTATAAGCTAATGTTTGAACCTATAAACAACCCTCCTTTTCTTACATCCGTTGGTGTCCTGGGGGATCTTCCCTTCCTTGGTGAGGGGCGGGCACTTAACTCAAACCTAGAAGAGCAGAAAGGACATTTTAGGAGCTCACATCACCAAAACCACATGCAGGTTCAGGCCCTGGATCTCTCCCTTGCCTTTCCTCCCCTTTGAGCGCTAATGACTTTCCTGCGCATTGTGTGCAGGTGTTCTCCACTCAGTGGGAAAACAGCCATTGACGACTGCAAGTTTTCCTCTTTCCAGGTTCATGACTTCAGAGGCAAAAATGACTTCTCCTTCCAACTCCAGAGTAAAGAAGAACAGGGGAAGACCCAGGTAGATCCCGTGTGGCTCCCTCACCTATCACGGAGGCTTGAGTGTCCAGACCTGAATTAACTGCTCATCTCTACAGCCAAAAGCCAGGTCTCTGCAATAGCAGCCCCACCAGAAACACCATTAAAGGCAGAAAGGAATGGTTATTTTAAGATGGGGTGGGAAGCATTGTTAGTGGATGAATGAATACAGAGCAGACAAAATAGCAGGTGTCCATTACACCAATGACATGTGTAAAAATAATTGAGCTTGTTAAAATGTGGATGGTGGTTCAGAAGGCCTGAGGCAGGTCCTGAGGTCCTATACATCTAAACATTTGCTTTCCAGTGCCACAGCCCCTGCATTAAGTAGCAAGGCACTAACCTGCCCACAACTATTAATGTGGTTGATGCTCTAAAGCAGCGGTTCTCAACCTTGCTAATGCCACCCCTTTAACACAGTTCCTCATGTTGTGGTGGCCCCCAACCATAAAATTATTTTCGTTGCTACTTCATAACTGTAATTTTGCTACTGTTATGAATCGCAACGTAAATATCTGTGTTTTTCGATGGTCTTAGGTGACCTGCTAGCGGTTCTCAACCTGTGGGTCGCAACAGATATTTACATTGCGATTCATAACAGCAGCAAAATTACAGTTATGAAGTAGCAACAAAAATAATTTTATGGTTGGGGTTCCTCCTCACCATGAGGAATTGTATTAAAGGGTCGCGGCATGAGGAAGGTTGAGAACCACTGCTCTAAAGCCTCGGGCTCACCAACAGGGACAGACGCAATCTCACATGCTTGTCTGAGTGCGGTGCCCTCTCAGGGCCGGCTGTGTCCCGTCACAGCACTGAAATAGCAGAGGTGTTGCACGTCAGAATCGAGACATAATGGCAGAGCTTTGTGATAAAAACACTTTACAATTTCATAGCACCTTCCATTCCAAAGTGTTTCAGAAGCTATATACATTCAGCACCACAGAAAGATGATAGAGGTAGGTTTGGGAGGGGGAGGGAGAAGGAGGTGATGAGGGATGGAGTGGGGGTGGAGGCATATAAGCCAGGGACAGTAGGGCATTTCTCTGTTAACGACAACACAACACTGAAAATATTTTTTAAAAGAAAAGAAAGGAAAGAGAACTAAAATCTTTAAGGTTCGTGCTTAAACAAAGATACTGCATAGTTTGAAGTTCAGAACTATTTTCTCAGTAAGTTGCCACTGGTTATAGGTACTCTGAGCACAGAGAAAAAGGAAAGAGAATCTGAAATGAGCTAAACAAACAAAAGGTTAAAAATATTACCAGGAAATCTATAAAGTCTGAACCTACTGGTAGTAACTCCAGCTTGTACAGGCTACGTCGGTCTTCTTAATTAAACAATTAAGTCTTAACTCTTAAAGGGCAGCTTTCCATCACATACTCTCTGGCATGAGAAATAGTTTTTTGTTTGCAAAGCATTTAGTAGAAGAACTGACTTTTCTAAGCATGACAGAATGTGAACATCTAACTTAACCTTACTACACCTGATGACAGTATGGGTAGTTCATATATATTCTGAGGTGGGGGAAAAAGTTACTTTATGACAGAGCTTAGAAATGGAAACTTATCATGCATGACTCCTAGAGTGTTTGCCTTTTTTAAAAAATCCATTTTCTAGCGTTGCTGTTTCCCATTTGTTACCAGGTACTCCTGGGAGCTTCCATGAACTTGGAAGGAGTTCTAAGTTCACTTCTTCTGACTCCATGCAGCTGATAAATGAAGACCCACAAGTTCCCACAAGACAGTTTCAAAGAGTCTGTGCTCCAGGCAGTATGTGGCCACCTGCCAGGGAAGCACATACCAAATGTAAAGGGCAAGGAGAGAAATCCTTCGGCTATTTCCTATCTCTTGGGGTTTCTGATGAACTCTGCATTTGTCTCCTTTGTGAGATCTTTTAGTAAATGAGCTTATTTATGAACATTCACAAAACCCTCAAGATAACAAGGAAAAAGAAAGCAGGGATTCTTAAACCAGAAATCCATCTTTCTGCTTCTTTTTATTCACTCTCCTCCTGCTGTTTCTCCTCCCACTTTCACTTGACACAGGGTGGTGAGACCTTCCTCAGCCAGCAGATAACTGGCTACTCCATCAGAAGCATGTAATCTTCAACCATGTTATTACTACTTTATCAGAGAGAAAGTCATGCTACTCATAAAGCCCACAAATGTATTCCCTGCGTACATATTTCCTTTATAATGGAAATCCTCATTTTCATGAGAAAACACATTAGAATGACCTGTCACTCTTGTGCCTTTACTCTGTAGTTTTGGGCTCCTGGCAAAGCTTTGCTCAAAAGCCTATTTTTATAAATGGTGGGAAGTAACTGATGCGCCTGGTTATCTCTCAGGATTCTGTCAGTTTCACAACTGGAAATGCTGCTGCCACGATCACTCCAAAGGAAGGTGGTGGTGACGTGTAGGCTTCAGATAAGGATTTTCCCTGAGAGGCCAGCTCCAGAGACAACACAAAAGATTATGGGCAGGAGACAGGCAAGGGAAAGGTACAGTCGTAAAATTAGAGTTATTGCAATCTTGAAGATAAATGACTATGTTCCATTTTAGTCTGCTGCACATTCAATAATAGCATGGGAACAAGACTGAATATATACCTCGTGAATGGTGATAATGTAATATGCTAGCTTGGAATGAACAACATGAAAAGAAAGGAAAGTTACTAGTTAAATGGAGTATTTTAAGCAATGGAGTGTTTGGAATTCTATCCTCCTTTGACTCATCATTTGAATTCCTGATAGTCTGTTTGCTTCTCAAAAGATTTGAGGTGGCTCAACATTTAACTAATGTCAACCACATAAATATGAATCCAGGCACAGTTCTGGGAATTAGGGATTCGGAGTAATCAAAACAAGTATGCCTCTACTTCTTGACCTTACTGTCTAACACCATTCTCCAGAGTAATATGGAAACCAGACTACTGAGGCTAGAATAGTACCATTCAGACCTGTATGGCCATTGCATCATCAACCACCTTGTAAACACTATTTATTGAGTGGAGGTGTTTCACTTTAATACAAAAGTTACCACACCCATCTTTCTATCCTAACAAGTTTACTTTCTGCTGTCTGAGTCAACATTCCTCAAAGACACTTTAACACCAAATAATAAAATATTTTAAGAGCTCAGATAAACAGTTAACTTCAAGTCAATTTAATCTGATAAACATACACTGATCGTCCTGGAGTGTAAAGCGCATCTTGTTGTTCCCCAAAGCTGATAAAGACATAGTGCCCACTCTTCGGTTGTTTGTAATTGCATTCAAGAGATATTTACAGAAGAACAAGAATAGAAGCAGAGTTCTGGCCAGTTTTTCTCAGGGTTTAGAGCATTGGTCCTGGGATCAAAAGGTCATGGGTTCAATTCCCAGTCAAGGGCATGTACCTGAGGTGCAGACTTGATCTTCAGCCCTGGTCGGGGTGTGAATGGGAAGCAACCAATCAATATGTCTCTTTCAAATTGGTGTTTCTCCCCCTCCACCACCCCTTTTCTCTAAGAAAAATCAATGGAAAAAATATCCTAAGGTGAGGATTAATTTTTTTTTAAAGAATAGAAAGAAGAATAAGGTAGACAGTGCATAAAGGTTTAAACTTAGCTCTAGGTGCATGTGGGATCAAAAATCTAACTTCAGCAGGACAGCTGGAGAACATACCTGCACAAGCTGAAGTTTCAAGAATGCCATGAAGAATGAATGGATCTTATCAGCCATGTTGGGTAAGGGCAGAAGAGTGCAACAGTTAACTGACAATACAAAATGATGGTCAGAATTCTTGTCCTCTCTCTTACTAATTTCAAAACTATGAGTGAATAAGAAGAGTTTCGCATTTGTGAGTGGGACTAATAAGAGTACATCATAGAGATGCTATGAGTATTAAATAATTCACATGAAGTATTTCACTGTGCCTGTTACATAGTATTCAATAAATATTAGTTCTATCATTATTATGCAGTAAGAGTGAATGAAGGAAAGCTGGAAAGAGTATATTATGTTCAAGGAATAGCTGAAGAAGTGCACAGGGCTTATTGAAAAGGGAGATTAAAGGATATACTGTTAAGAGCCTCAAAATACAAGAAATGTAATATAGTCTTTATTATATAAGAAACGAGAGCCTTGGCCAGTGTGACTCAGTTGGCTGGAACATCATCCTATTTACCGAAAGGTCAAGGTTCAATTCCCAGTCAGGACACATACCCAGGTTGCAGAGTGCCTATCTGGGGGCATGCGAGAGGCAGTCAACTGATGCTTCTCTCTCACATTGATGATTCTCTCTCTCTCTCTCTCTCTCTCTCTCTCTCTCTCTCTCTCTCTCTCTCCTCTCTCTAAAATCAATTTTAAAGAATATCCTTGGATAAAAATTTTAAAAATTATTTTTTATTTTAAAAAAAGAAAGCATTCAAGGGTTTGAAGTAAGGGAGCAAGTGACCTAACCGGGCCATAATTAAACTGTTTCTCCCTTACCAATTTTAAGAGAGCAAAGTAAAATACATGTCACTTTTCAATGCCCATTTTTTGTTTACTTTTAAAAAATAATATTACATCAAATTATGAAAAAAATAAATTACCATCTGGGAAAATATTATATGTTCCCAATAACAGCGAGGGTATCTTAATCAGAGTATATTATAAAAATAAAAAAAACTGTTAAGAGTAGCCCCCCTTCGAGCGAGTGAAGCCCTGCGAACTCCAGGGGATGTGGTGCAGCGATGGGGAAGGCGGCAGGCGATGCGGCTTACTTCCAGAGGGGCAGTCTCTTCTGGTTCACGGGCATCACCCTCTCCTTTGGCTATTCCATGTGGGTTGTGTTCTGGCCTCAGAGTATTCCTTATCAGAGCCTCGGGCCCCAGGGCCCCTTCACTCAGTACTTGGTGGACCATCATCACGCCCTTCTGCGTAATGGGTACTGGCTTGCCTGGCTGATTCACGTGGGAGAGTCCTTGTATGCCATGGTGTTGTGCAAGTCTAAAGGCATCACGAATGGTCGGGCTCAGATACTCTGGTTCCTGAAGACCTTCCTCTTTGGAATAGCCTCCCTCTCCATCTTGATTGCTTACAGACCAAAACACCAAAAGCAAACTTAAAGGAAGTCTCCAAGCCTTTTCCTGCACTGACATCTAGCCTTACTTTTATCTGGGGATGGTGTGTTTATTCCACCTTTCTGTTTTCTGGAAAGTTACGACCCTCTAGTTATTTATTATTTCATACTCTCTAGTTGGGCTTGAGTAGATAACAGGAAAAGGTTTAACTTTCTAATTCTGCAGACTAACCTACAGAGCAGAGTCCTTCTAGCTACCTTCTTGAAGGCCTAGGCTATGTTGGTGCTCTCTCCCTGCCATCTGGTGTAAGCCACGTACTAAATTTGCTGGTTGGCATACCTGTGCTCCCACCTTTTGACTAAAACACCTTACCCATACCTCCATCTTAGCTGATGAGGGGTTGCTTTTTGGTAAGGTAAAATATTTTAGAGTTAATCAATGGAAATCCAACTCAGATTTTGTAAAAGCATGGTTCTCTCCAAGGGAAATAATGACAGTAGCATTAATGGTGCCAGGAACAAATGGTGCCAGGAGTATTATTGAATAAAAGGATTAATGAATAAAATGCTGTGAATTGTCTCTCAAAAAAAACTGTTAAGAGTAAACATTTATTAAGTACTATTGTGAGCTGGGCTCAGCTATAACAGTTTTATGTGTACTAAGTTCTGAAGCACTCAAACAATCCTATGTAGTAGGTATTTGATTATCATATTTTACAGAAAAGGACACTAAAGCACGGGAAGATTAAGTAATTTGCTCAAGATCGTAAAGCTGATACGTGGGAGAAGTGAGATTGGAAAACCCAGGAAACATGGTTCCAGAACCACCTACCATAATATATCTCCAAAATTTAATAACACCAACTTTTTATCATATTATATTTTATACCAGATTTATTACCTATTCCCTTTATGTGAACATTTTCTAAATATTTAGCATTTTTCAAGTCAGCAAGTCTTAAACTAAACACAAGCTCCAAACTGTCAGCTTTCATAGATTAAATTTGTGTAGCATCCATTGCCATTTTTCCTTTTCCTAATGTTGCTCCAATTTTCCTTCATGCATACATCTCATCCTCTCCACAGTCCATATGCATAAAGGGGCATAAATCACATCAGGCTAACCTGATTGGTTTAAAGGAAATCCCAACATGCATGCCATCATGATTGGGTCAGGGATACAAGCATAAGCCAATCAGCACAGGGCATTAGAAGGATTAATTCAAGAATGGACATGTGATCTAATTTAGACCAATAAAATGTGAAGAAAAATTTACATAGAACTCCTGGGAAATAATTTTCTCACTCTCAATAAAAATCCACCAGAGAAAAAAAAGTTCTCAATTCTTTTGAAAGTCATGAAACAGAACTATGAAGCCTAAAACAATCAGTCACTTTGACTCCATGAAGAAGTCAGTCTAAAAATGAAACCAATACAAACAGGAGGGTCAGCTGAGCAAACAGAACCAGCCAGAGCCACTGACCTAAGCCAGGCTGCAGCTCGCCTCCTCTCAGTTTTTGAGCATAGGAGGTAACACTTATTTGTTTGTTCAGGCTAGTTTGATTTTGTTTTCTGTCACATATACATAAAATAAGACTCCCTCTAGTGATTTATTCTACTTTGTCCCTTCAACAAACACCTGCACAGAAAACATACTCTCTTGATACATATATGACATTCCTTATTCATGTGGAATGGGACATCAATAACTTTTCTCTGAGATTTGTGGCTGTCAGCCTGTATTTTTCATTTACAGAAATATTAACTGCCTTACTTCATTATTTTTCATCATAGTTCATCCCAGGCTTTCTCACAGTTTCTTCCTGGGTATCATGTCATAACAGAGATTGGTAGAAGGCAGTTCATAACAACCTGGAGATTGTTTTGAGTGTTTCATTCCTATACTCCCTGAGTCATCACTCACATCGGACTCTCGGGCAATGACTGAGGTCACACAGAAAGTCACTGAAGGATGCAATAAAGTGGGACAAGTTGAGCATTTAGAACAGGGAAATCTCACATATTAAAAAACAGGGAGTATTCAACAATTGGCAAATGAATGAATAAATTATACTCGAGGCACACGAAGAAATACACAGTTATGCAGTTTTTTTATTATGATTTTAAAGACTATGGAAAAACTTAGCTATTATCCTAAGTAGAAAAAAAATATACTAAATTATATACAAAATATATGCAACTACATAATAATCACAAATCAAAAGGAAAAAAAGAACAGAATTTTTTAAAAATCTGAAACAAATGGAAAATGTAAACAAAATAAACACCAAAACCATATTAAGAATGGGTTCACTGGGGACTACAGAAAATTTTCCTATTTTTTTCTTTCACTATTTTTAATAAGCACAGGTTATATCATAAAGGAAATTTTTAATGTTTTAACATAGGGACATTAACATTTATAAATTCCATTGACTTCATCTCTAAATTGACAGATTTGTTTGAGCCATACAAAGTTAAGAAAGTTATGAAGGGACCTGGCCAGCATTGCTCAGTGGTTGAGCATCAGTCCAAGAACGAGGAGGTTGGGATTCCAGGTCAGAGCATGCGGCCGGGGTGCCAGCTGGATCCCCAGTAGGGGGCATGTAGGAGGCAGCCAACCGATGGTTCTCTCTCATCATTGATATTTCCATCTCTCTGTCCCTTCTGCTCCCTCTCTCAAATCAATAAAAACATATATATTTTAAAAGTTACGAAGGGAACATTTAGATTTACATAGCTTGATGATCACAATGTCCACTTTCCCAAAGAGGTTTTCTAGGTCAAAGGAGAGGCAAGTATCCAAAGTAAGACCTCACACTACATAAAATTTAAATACTTTCCCTTAGGTGCTAAGGAACAAAACCAGCCAGATCTTCTGGGTCACTCCTCTAAAACAGTAATACCATTCAAGTAATAGTGTAGCTGGGGAGGAGACTAAGGCAGGAAGGCGAGAGATGTGAATCAGTTCAGCTTAGTCAGCCTCTGCACAGAGGAAGACGGGGAAAGGCCAGGGACTAGATAACACCAGACTGAAATCTGTCTACATCATTACTTTCCAAAAGCGAAGCTCAGAGTAAAAAGTTTAGATGAAAAGGAGACTTAAGGAAGATAAGGTGAAAGGAGATAGAATTAGAAAGATAGATGCCAGACATATGTGTACAGAGGACACACAATAGAAGCAGAATTGTAGAAAAAGATACGGGAGTTAATAGAAAGGACAGAGATAAAATGAACAAGCAACCAAAGGCGAAAGGATAGTCCCAGTGGTGTCAGATCTTGATAGTAGAGACTCCGGCGAGGCCCTGGGAAGGGAAGGTGGGGGTGAATGACAAACGTTGAGCATCAAAATAAATCATCTTTTCTAGATCGTCTGCAGAACAAATTTTCCAGAGATTTGGATTTGGTAAACAGACCAAGCTGGATCACAGTGAGGAACTTACAGGGGATTTGAGATGTCAAACACACAGAAGCCAAGGTTTGCCTGCAATGTTGAGACTAACACCACCTGTGGCCTTTCAGTATGGGGTCCCTTTCAAATAACTTCAGCTCAGAGAGACTTCTCTGAAAAAACCCAAGGCAATATATTAGCTTTTTTTTTAGCTGTAAGAGATGGCAATAATCACTTTATTCCATTTATATAACTGATTAGTTTTTCCTCAGACTTGAACACTATGTATTGTATCGGTGCCATATTTTATATTATGTAGCACTAGAGGCCTGATGCATGAAATTCATGCAAGAGTAGGCCTTCCTTTCCTGGCTGCTGGCACCAGCTTCCCTCTGGCACCCAGGTCCTGGGCCTCCCTCATAGCCCCGGCTTCGTCCAGAAGTTCGTCTGGAAGGACATCTGGTCTAATTAGCATATTATGCTTTTATTATTATAGATTATTATGTTTAGTATTTGAGGTCAAATCATTATTTATTAGTTATAATGGGATAGAATTGTCACCCTGAAAGAAACAGACATTTAAAAGTAATCTATATTTTCTGATTTTTAAAATTAAACTTCTTTAAGCATAAACTATTAACTGAGAGATAATTTTGTGCTTGAAGTTGCTTTATTAATTTTCAGAACCAGACCAAACTTAACTAAATGATGACTAAGTAAATGAGCTTTAGAGTGAGAGAGACCAAATAGGTCCAGGATCTACAATTTGTCAACATGTTAAACCAATTTCCCAGTCTCTGATTCTGAATCTCCTTGTCTTTTGCATGGCAATATCAGTACCTGCCTCATATGATTATTTGGAGGATAAAATAATACATATTTACTTAGCCCAGCACCTGGCACATAATATATATTCAGAAAATGCTGTCCGCTCTAAAAGTCACCATAATTGTTGTCAATTTCATTGTCAATAATATTTCCAATATTGTTGTAAATGAGAGTAGAGATTTTATTAGGAGAGAAAACAGCATTTCTGACTTAGTTGTGCACTATATGTCAGACATCCTGAGGTCCCTAATCTTGTGTGTATGATTTCCTCTGTCTGGACCATAGTCCCTGCCTCACCCACCATCCCTGCCTCCTCCATGCCCTCCTTGACTGGTTACTCCCACCCATGTGACTTTCCATTGAAACATAGCCCCTTTTAGAAGTTGCCCTTCTCTGACACTGGAGGATGGAGTTGGTAGCTAGCAACCTGCTCTCCCAATATGCTCTTTTCATCATATCACACTGTAATTCAATGTTTATTTTATTGATCTGTTTTTCCCTCATGTTTTACAGACAGACAGACACACACACACACACACACACACACACACACACACACACAAAATATTAAGCTCCACGAAAATATACAAATCTGTCTTTTTGCTTTCATTTCTAACTCAAACACATAGTCAAAGTGTGCTTGCCACATACTAAGTTCCTAACAAATGTACTTTTTTAATAAATAAAAGACACTAAGCAAATAGATATTAAGAAGTTTTACAAACACCATGTGTTAGGCTGAATCGTAAACTATCTAATAACCAGAAGCATCCCATAACTACTGAATTACTAACTTCATTAATTACTTGCCAAGAGTTTTCTAACTAAAATAACTTGACAATAAATAAAATACCTTGATACATCTGTGTAGATCTTTGAAATAGTCAGCTAAAGAAAGCAATTTAAATAATATGCCCGCAAGCAAGTTTTTACAAAATTGCCCAGCTATTTTAGTAGCTCCTTGAATAGAAATTATATTATGGGAAAAGTCTTAAAGAAATAGCTATCAGAATGCATAAAAAATTTAACTGGTAAATATTTATGAGTACCTCCTTTCCTTTCAATAGTGACATCTATAACTGAGTGACATCAACAACTGAGAATTTTTGCCTTGGCTGGTTTGGCTTAGTGGATAGAGCATCAGCCTGCAGACCAAAGGATCCCAGGTGCAATTTTAGTACAAGGGCATGTACCTTGGTTACAAGTTCCTGCCTGGCCTGGGCACTGGTCAGAGCTCATGCTGGAGGCAACCAATCAATGTTTTTCTCACATCAATGTTTCTCCCTGACTTTCCCTCTCTCTTCCACTCTCCCTAAGAATCAATGAAAAAATATCCTTGGGTGGAGATTAACAAAAAAAAATAATAATAACAGAATTTTTGTCTGACCAGTGTTGCTCAGTGGTTAAGCATCAGCCTATGAACCAGAAGGTCATGGTCCCATTCCCAGTCAGGGTACATGTCCCGGTTGCAGGCTCAATCCCCAGGGGTGGAGGAGTGGGTGCAGGAGGCAACTGATTGATGTTCCTCTTTCATCAATGTTTCTATCTCGCTCCCTCTCCCTTCCTTTGTCTAAAATTAATAAAAATATTTTAAATAATAAAAAAATTTCCTCCCACCAAATTTATGAGTAAATTACATTTATTTGTAGATTCTATACATTTATTTCATTTTAATCTAATAAAGATCATTATTAAACATACATATGTACATTTATTTCCTTTGTAAATGATATGAATTGGTATTTTTGAGATAAATTAAGCATGCCTGGTGATATCACAACTTTATGATTAATTCAGTCTTTTGAAAATAAACCGATTTCTCCAAGAGCACATGTTCATAACATCCATCAAATAGACAAGATGATTTGTATATAGCTTCTGAAATTTTACCCACAGCATCTAATTATTTTTCCTTTTGGCGAAAGCTTCTGAACACCTGTTGAAGTCATTACTGTACTGTCCTTTGGGGGCAATAGGAGATCAGCTCCCTCACACACTCCATTTTTCTCAAGATTCACCTCATAGACTCGCTGCAGCACAAACCATTTAACAGGTGGCTGGGCCTGCTTCTCCTTCCTACCATCCTCACCCCAAGAATGATATACTGAATTATTTTTTCGTTTCTTTCCCCTTATGCAAATATCCAAAGTAGTAGGGACATTCTCAAGAGCTGACAGAATTTAACTCAGATTAATTTCAAGAACCTGCATGGGACAATAGTTTTGCTTATGAAACAAGAGTTGGGTGGGTCTTTTCCTTTCCTCAAACCTAAGAAAAGTAGATGAGAACTGTAAAGGTGTGAGTCCTTCTATAATATGATAGGTCAATAAAGAAAAAAAAATCATCTCAAAAAATGTCTACTAAAAGGTTTACTAGAAAAACACTGTGATCTCTTAATTTGTTCTTACACATTTGCTTCCTCTAAAACAAAAAACAACAATGCTGCAGTGCCACTTAGGCTGTTTATGTGTATAAGGAAATTTTTTTTTGTTTTGATGTGTGAAAAGACTAGGGCAGTGGTCGGCGAACTCATTAGTCAACAGAGCCAAATATCAACAGTACAACGATTGATATTGTGAGAGCCAAATTTTTTAAAACCTGAACAACTTCTAACGCCACTTCTTCAAAATAGACTCGCCCAGGGAGTGGTATTTTGTGGAAGAGCCACACTCAAGGGGTCAAAGAGCAGCATGTGGCTTGTGAGCCGCAGTTTGCCGACCACGGGTCTAGGGTGAGGGAGTTCCCATCCAGCTATTGAGTATTGCCATTCTTCCTTCCTGCAATGCAGTTCATTCTCAATTAGTGACAAGGTCTTATTTCAAATTCTGGGACTATTTTTCATAATCCTAAAACCTCCTATTGTATCCTTCAGTATCCTAGTAGGAAACAGATTCACTCCAAATCATCTAATGAAGAGACTCCAATAAAGGCATCCAAAGACTTCAACAGTGAGATGCCATTACCAACAGGAATGCGGAAGGAAAAAGGAGAGAAAAGTCTCCAGGAGCCCAGAGAGATTGGACACTTAGAAAGAGAGACAATGTGGTAGGAGCTACAGCCCCAGGAAACATAATGGGAGGGAGAGGAAGTAAATATTCTGGACTGTCTCTCTTCTCATCCCCCCATTGATCTCCTATTGCCCAAATCAACTAGAGGTTAAAAATTAGCCACAGCAGAATCCAGGAGACAGAATCTTTAGGGAAGAGCCTCATGTGAATACAACACAGAATAGAGAAAGACAAAGAATAGATCTTAGATTAAAACAATATATAAAGACAGAAAAGTATAGACACATCCAGATGGAACTTGTTGACAAGTTACCAAACTAGTCCAGCCATAGTTTTGCTTATGAAACAAGAGGTGGGTGGGTCTTTACCCCTAGTGCTCTAAATAAGGGAAATGCTTAGAGTTCTCCAGGGGAAGACTTTGTCTGTAAATAGCACTGCCTCATTCCGTGCCTCCTGATCTCTTCTCAAGCTAAATAAAGGATCCTCAAGAAATCTAATAGGAAATCCTTTGTAAGTAACTTTCTGTCTCTCTTTGGAAGCCTTTAAGAATCTTACTTTGTCATCTTACTTTGTTATTCTTACTCAGAAAGATTAAAAAGATGCTCTCCAGAAGGGCACACTCCCTGGCAATATTCTTGCTGAAGGACCAAAAGCTCATAAGCCAACTCTATATTGAAGTGTGAGACTTTGTCCTCAAGAGTTTGGGGCCATACGTCCTGATATCTGACATCATTTGAAGAAATGAAGACAGGCTGCTGGCTTCAGAACATCCACAATAACCGGTTAACAAGAGAGAAAATTGGTGGGATCATGCCAAGTTCCCATGGATTAGGAAGACATTGAGGAAGATGAATGAGCATGAAGCAAGTAGGAAAACATTGCCCAAGATGGCTACTTTCCAGGACCATGGGATACCAGCACATAAAGACTCTATGAGGCGGTGAGGAGGCAGGCACTGAAGAGGGGTGGGGTAGTGCCAAAGTCTTTGCAAAGGGAGCTCCAAAGCACCCATAAAATTGGCTCCCAAGATGGAGCAAGCACTTGGACTCTGGCCAGGACAAGTGCAGGCCAGCCAAGATAGAACTCCTCACAGTCCATGTTAAATTAAAAGGGACTTTCCTCTCATCCTTTATTCCTATCTCCTTTTTCCTCCACCTTAAACAAACCTAAAGCAAGAGGAGAGGCAGGTGCAAGAAGAATAAGACAATATTTCACCAGATCCTGCTAGCCCACTGCTAGCCACTGAGCCACTGGACAGGGAAAGGAGAGAAGATTTGCTTTGGATGAGGGATTGAAAAGGGTTAGGGTTACTGGAACCATACACCTGAAAATGACTACACAGAAGACAGCATGATCTCAGGAAGACACAGAAATTTGGGAAACCAGGTTCCTCTACATTGTAAGGTGATGTTTGGGGATGAAAACAGTTATATTGAAAGTGTCTATAAGAAAAAGTCAGATCTCCAGATTTCCTTATTATATTCTGTCCCAGTCAGTGACTTCTCCCTGATCCCAGGAGAAGACTGAGTAATAGCCCTCATAGAGCGGCTTTTAAGATAACACAGCTATGAGTGGGAGTGAGGTATCATAGTGAACAGAGGGAATTAAATAACAGTTTACCTACCTAACACTGGAAACCTTTAGCCCCTTTGCCCACCTGGGTCCCAGATTCTGGCAACCACATTTATACACCTTCCAACAGGAGACTAGGATTCTTCTAGAGGATACTTAGCTGCCCAAAAGAAAAGACTTTGGTGCTGAGAAATGGGATGGCAGGTATCAAGTGAGAAAAGAAAGCTCACTTTTCACTGAATAACATTTTATTGTTTGAATTAGAGGCCCGGTGAATGAAATTCGTGCACAGGGATGGGCGGGTGGTCCCTCAGCCCAGCCAGTACCCTCTCCAATATGGGACTCCTCCAGGGATATCTGACTGCCCGTTTAGGCCCAATCCCACCAGAATCGGGCCTAAACGGGCAGTCAAACATCCCTCTCACAATCCAGGACTGCTGGATCCCCAATGCTCACCTACCTACATGCCTTCCTGATTGCCTCTAACTACTTCTGCCTGCCAGCCTGATTGATACCTAACTGCTCCCTGCCAGCCTGTTTGCTTTCCTGCAGGCCTGGTCATCCCTAACTGCCCTCCCTTGCAGGCCTTGTACCCCCCAACTCTTATCAGGCCTGGGTCCCCCCTATCTGCCCTCCCCTGCAGGCTTGATTTCCCCCAACTGCACTCCCTTGTAGGCCTGGTCCCTCCCAACTACCCTCCCTTGCTGGTCATCTTGTGGTGGCCATCTTGTGACCACATGGGGGCAGGATATTTGACCACATGGTGGCAGCCATCTTGTGTGTTGAAATGATGGTCAGTTTGCATATTACTCTTTTATTAGATAGGACAGAGGCCTGGGGCATGGGCGGGGGCCAGCTGGTTTGCCCTGAAGGGTGTCTGGGATCAAAGTGGGGGTTCCCTTGGGGCGTGGGGCAGCCTGGGTGAGGGGCCTGTGGTGTTTTGCAGGCTGGCCACACCCCCAGTGACCCAAACAGAGGCCCTGGTATCTGGGATTTATATATCTTCTACAGTTGAAATGTTGTAGCCTGGAGCAAAACCAAGCCTCCTGCTCCCTCCATGGCTGCTGCCATTTCTGTTGGGATTCTATAATTGAAACTTTGTAGCCTTAAACAGAGGCCTGAGCTGGCAAGGGCAGGTGGAAACCTTGGCTTCCTCCATTTCCAGGGAAACCCAAGCCTCCCTCATACTCTCTGTGGGCACAGCCATCTTGGTTGGGGTTTATTTGCATATTCACCCCTTATTGGCCAGTGGGAGTGGCTGGTGAGTGTGACTTGTGGGTGTAGCAGAAGTATGACCAATTTGCATATTACTTTTTTATTAGACAGGATGGTTTGACATGTGCATGTATTGTCTACTACAATTAATAAATGCATGAATATTTTATGCATAGACCTTCTAATATGTAAACAATTAAACTGTGATGAATGTCTCAAAGAAACATAAAAAGATATTGAGTTACCCAGCCCACATGGCCGGGTATTGAATGTTGACATATGAATCAGGAGTTTACAGTTCGATTCCTGGTCAGGACATATGCCAGGGTTACCAGCTCAATCTCCAGTAGAGGGTGTGCAGAAGGTGATTCTCTCTATCATTGATGTTTCTATCTCTCTCTCCCTCCCTATCTCTTCCTTTCTGAAATCAGTAAAAATGTATTTTTTAAAAAGATATTGAGTCTGTGAAACAAGAAAGGAATGCTACTACAAAAGAAAACTTCTAAGACCAAAAGAAGCTGTTGAAGATAAAAGCATGATCGCAGAAGTAAGATGTAATAAGATAAAAGTTTTCCAAGCGAAAAGGTAAATGAGAGTAGAAATCAAGAAAAATACATGATTCAGGAAAACAGGAGCCCCAACATAGGAGAAAGATAAGGCCTCTCTAATGGTGTTGATAAAGGGCAATTTGATCCTAGAAAGCAATTAGTCAAGAGTGAAGCAAGAGGATGGAAGGCTCCATAAAGGATGTATCCATTGGGGGGGGGGGGGGGGAGGAAAACAGAAAGACATACAGGAAGGAAGGAAGGAAGGAAGGAAGGAAGGAAGGAAGGAAGGAAGGAAGGAAGGAAGGAAGGAAGAAGGGAAGGAGGGAGGGAGGGAGGGAGGGAGGGAGGGAAGGAGGGAGGGAGGAAGGAAGGAAGGAAGGAAGGAAGGAAGGGAGGGAGGGAGGGAGGGAGGGAGGGAGGGAGGGAGGGAGGGAGAGAGGGAGAGAGGGAGGGAAAGGGAAAAAAGGGGAGGAGGGAACAATACAGAAAGGAAAGATTTATTTGACTAAATTTAAAGGAAGTTTATGATTCTCAGAAAATTGAAAAATAAATTAGTAAAAGTCTAAAAATAATAAGAAAGTGAGAGGCAGTTAATAACTACAAGAAACAATGTAATTAGAGTAAACAACATGGCTTAACTGTGAAAAATAATTACTTAGTTGCAACACTGGACATTAGTTTAACCAAAACCTACACTGGAAGATAGGTGAGAGTGGGGGATAGGTGGACAAGGAATAGAATGTTTCAGGTTAAAAGCTAAGTCCTCATCTTCTGCAATAGTTAATCTAAAACTGCAAGGAATACGATTCTAAGGATGTGGTTTTCTAATGTAAGGGTAACTAGGAGAACAACTAGATAAAAGAACTAGAAGTGATATCTTTGAAGAATGGGAATTGGGGAATAGTTTGGGAAGGGACTGGTCAGAATTTTTTGTTATTATAAGCTGGATGGTATTATTTCAAATCAAACTATATATATATAAAATGACATTATATATAATTATCTTACCAAATAATAGACAAACATGTAAATTGACCATACCTCCGCTATGCCCATAGCCAATCAGAGTGAGTATTCAAACTAACTCAATAAAGTTGGCAGTTAATTTGCATACATAGGCATCCAGTGCCTGTGTCCCGGGAATATCCAGGCACTCGGGTCACTGTGAGGTAAGCCATCAGAGGCGAGGGAGTGGGGGGGGGATGTGGGGGGAGCCAGCGGGGGCTGGAGGTCCCCTAGCCAATGTCCCTGGCCCAAAGCCAAAAGCCTCAACTAGAGGTTTTTGGCCTTGGGCAGGCTGGGGCTAGGGCGGAGCCAGCAATCTGCCAATCACAGGGTGCTGGGGTGCCCTGACCGAGGTCCCCTGCCAAAGGCCAAAAGTGAGTCATCAGTAGGACATCCCCTGAGGGCTCCCAGTATGTGGGAGCAGGCAGGTTAGGCTGAGGGAACACCCACCCACAGTGCACGAATTTCATGCACTGGACCCCTGGTATATATATAATTATATATTATATACTAGAGGCGCGGTGCATGAAAATTCATGCATTGGAGGGGGGTCTCTCAGCCCATCCTGTCCCCTCTCATAGTCTAGGGGCCCTCAGGGGCAGGAGGCAACCCAGCAATCAGGGAAAAGTGATGCTCCATCACAGCTCTGCTGCTGCCACTGCCAGCAGCTCAAGCCTCGGCTGGCCCTGGTTACCTGAGTCTTGACTGACCCTAGTAAGGTGATGGTGGACCTATGACACATGTGTCAGCACTGACACACGTAGCCATTTTCGATGACACATGGCCACATGCATTCACATACAGAGAAGTATGGGGCCGCATGCCGAGGAGGACGTTTCATCCTTGGCTACTGCACGGCCGAGATTAAAGAGAGACACAAGTAATTGTAAATATTTTCTGATCTCTCTTGATCAAACTACTGATGTCACATCACATGCTCAGTTGGCCATTATTGGTCAATATTCTGAAGGTCTCACAATGAGAGAAGACTTGATAAAGTTAGTATCAGTGCCAACAAATACATCAGGAAGTAAAATATGTAAGGTGATGACAAGATGGGGCACCAAACATGGTGGGGAAAAATGTCAGATTTGTCAAATTGTTTACAGAAGCTATTGGACATCCAATTGTGTCTTTTCATTGTATTATCCATCAGGAGGTTTTATGTGCCAAGGCATAATTCACCGACTTAAACGACTTAATGTCAGTTGTTAGAAAAATAGTTAATTTAATAGCTGCTCGCCCCCTTCGTAAGCGAGAATTTTCTGCACTTTTACTGGAGGTTGATTCCACCTACAGTGGACTGCTGAAGTACAATAATGTAAAATGGCTGAGCCGAGGCAAACTTCTTGAGCGCTTTGTGGAGTGCTTTGAAGAAATTAAGGTATTTCTTGAGGATAAGGATCTGGGAAACTTTTCTCAGCTCAATGCTAATAAGTCGGTCAACACCCTGATATTTTTTACAGATCTCTCTGTTCATATTAATGAACTGAACTTAAAGTTACAGGGTTTTGGCAAAAGTATTGAAGTTATGTTTGGATACATAAAAGCTTTTGAAAGTAAACTTAAGATTTTTAAGCGAGATGTAGAAACTAAAACTTGTAAGTATTTTCCTCGAGTAACAAAGTATTTTGAGAAGGCCAGTGCAGCTGTACAAAATGAAATGAAACCCTTGCATATAAAGTACCAGCATGTTTTAGACTTGTTACTTGACCAGTTCAGTAATAGATTTAATCAATTTAGAAGCTTAGAACAGACCGTAAAAATAAGTAAGTATCCTGATGTAGTAGTCTACAGTAATTTGGAATTAAATGGTTTCTAATGGATGCAAATTGATGATTTGGAGATGCAACTTGCAGAATTTCAAGACAGCATCTGGGCTCAGGTTTTTGTCGACTTGAGGTCAAAGCTTGAGAATGTGGAAAGGTGATGCTTGGAGAATCAAGAGGAGTGCTACTAGGAACAGGAGATTTGAAGTGCCTGGAACCCATTACCAGACACTTTCAGCACCCTGAAAAATATAACAATGGCTTTACTCATAATTTTTCCTTCCACGTATTTTTTTGAGACCTTATTCTCAGCATTAAATAATATCAAAACCAAAAAAGAAACAGATTGACAGATGAAGTTAGTAGTGCTTGCTTGGGCTTGAAGTGTACAAAATACCAACCTCCAATTGAAAGTTTAGCCAATGAAATTCAGCAATAAAAAAGTCACTAATAGGCAGGTTAGTTAAAGAATTCCCCTCCCCCTCACTTATCTTAGTTCATGGCACCCCACATAAGTTAAATAATATCAAGACCAACAAAAGAAACTGACTGGCAGATGAACAAAGAAGTCACTAAGCAGGTAAGTTAAATAATTAGTTTTTGGTTTATAAATACAGTTATATATTACAATTATGCATTTTTGTTATTTAAACTATAAATATCGCGAAATTGTGGTTTTTTTCTTGAAGTGACACACCACATGAGTTATGCTCAGTTTTTTGGCAAATTTTGACACACCAAGCTCAAAAGATTGCCCATCACTCTCCTAGGAGGCTGGGCATCCATCATCTAAGGCTTGCCTGAGCCTCAGGCTAGCCCTTGGTGGCTGGGGGGCTGAGCGGACTAGGTGCCACCATCATGTGGCTGTGAGAGCTGCCATCTTTGAGGGTGGGGCAGTCAATTATCATATTCCCTTTTATCAGCTGTGGGCACTGCCATCTTTGAGGGTGTGGCGGTCAATTAGCATATTCCCTCCTTATTGGCTATGGGCACCACTATCTTTGTGATGGTGTGAGGGTCAATTAGCATACTCCCTCTTTATTATATAAGACATATAGCTTTGAGAGAGATTGAAATTTAAATTAAAAATTAAAAAATCAGCAGTAAGTACACATTTACACTTTACAAGAATAAAGAGAACAGTTGATCAATGTAGTGTAGTCATAACTCTACATGTGATATAATAGAAGACCATTTAACCCACAAAGGAAAGGAAATCCCCAAAGGTCACTACTAGAAACAAGTCAAGTATAAAAACAATGTAATACCAGTGAGAGAGTTTCCATCTCTGGCTAGAGTGCTTAACTGTGCCTCAAATCAGATCCACTCTGTTTCAATCAATCAACTTTCACATAAGACTTTGGCCTTTCTTTATGCATCAGAAGGGTTAAACACCATTGACTTATCATTTGCACAGAAAATGGAATGCAAAATCAATGAAGTCTCTATAGTTCTTTGAAGATGTGGTGTAAATTAAGGATATAAGGTTTTTAATGTGCTCCCAAAGGTATAAGCCAACTAGCCAGGGCAGAGCCAACGTGATTGGAGGCAGAGGAGTAGCTAGTCACAGCAAAGGCATGGAACAGAGCCTCCCCTTCCAGTATCCAGATGGCACGACTAGAAAGACAATATAAATTTCCTATTCTTTTGCTACATATTAGAAATGTCCCAGAATGTGTTTTAAACTATGCACATTTCTTTCCTAGTTCCAAAAAGTTTTGTCAACTGTAGTTAACAAAATAGAGAATGTTGAAAAGTATTCAAGACGAAACAGATCTGTGTTTACTTAAGCTTCATGGAATGCTAGAATTATCAGCAGCCTTTTCTAGGATTTTTAAAGTACTGGCACTTGTTTCAATTATATTCTGATAAACCTCTAAGTCAAAATAAAAGGGACATTTCTGCAACAAGTTCAGAGACACTTTATTTTCTAAACTAATTATTAGCAAAAAAGAAGGTAGAATTTGGCCCGACAGGCATGGCTCAGTAGTTCTGCATTGACCTATGAACTAGGCCCTAGTTACTAGGAGGTCACGGTTTGATTCCTGGTAAAGGCACATGCCTGGGTTGTGGGCTCAGTTCCCAATGAGAGAGATGCAGGAAGCTGCCAATCAATGATTCTCTCTCATCATTGATGTTTCTATCTCTCCCTTCCTCTCTGAAAACAATAAAAATATTTTAACTTTAATATTGTTAATATTGTGCTAATATTACAAACCTCAAAGGATTCTTAGTAATTAGAGATAATTTATGTGAGCAGTCCAGCATGTAATGCATAATGTTTTTATCATTATTATTCCTAAAATAGCTTACATTTTACTCAGATGTTGCATACATAATTTCTATCAAGCTCTACATGTGATATAATAGAAGACCATTTAACCCACAAAGGAAAGGAAATCCCCAAAGGTCACTACTAGAAACAAGTCAAGTATAACATGTTTATACTTTCACAGTTTCCTTTCACAGTTAAGGAACTATAGTGGAGAAGAAAAAGTGTTAAATATTTTATGGCTACATTAATGACAAGAACAGGACCCTTGTCCTAAGGTATGGTAGCAATTGGTGCTATTTATCAGTTATTAATCATTTTGGGACCCTTCTAAGCATATTGTTGGGAGAGAGGGCTTTAAATTATTTTCGGACCATGTGTTATAAGTAGGAAATTGAGTGAATCCTCTGGGCCAAGTATTTAATTGCGAAGAAAGATGATCCAAAGCTCTCTTTTCCAGCTGGCCTGGTGACCAGCAATGCTCAAAGCAGCGGCCTCTCTCAGCCCAGGTCTCTGAGTGACTGCCTGTGACCCGTAATTGACATGCCAATTTACCAAGAAATAAAACTTGCTGTGGATTTTTTAGCTTCTTTGTTACTAGTCTAAACTAAATGATAAGCAAAGGAAATTGTTTTTAAAGTAGCAACCTATCAGATTCAATCTCTCTGTGTCTCTCCCCCACCCCCTCTATCTTCCTTTCTCCTTCCTTCTCACTATTTTCTATTTGATCCAAAATAAGTAATAATTATATGGCACTAGGTGCTCAACTGATAGCATGGCATCAGGAATGGTCCTATGTATGCTAATGAGTACGTATAGAAAGACAGTCTACGGAGAAAATCCTAATAAAAATCAAATAAACTGTGTGTCTGTTCACATAGAGATAACACCCTCATGGAGGTGAGCCAAAGGTGACTAAATGACAATTCTGTGGTTCTTCTGAGCGGGAATGTAGTTCCTATATTTTATTTCTAAG
This sequence comes from Antrozous pallidus, assembly GCA_027563665.1. Classification (NCBI taxonomy): domain Eukaryota; kingdom Metazoa; phylum Chordata; class Mammalia; order Chiroptera; family Vespertilionidae; genus Antrozous; species Antrozous pallidus. The sequence continues at coordinate 42,172,101 of CM050511.1, read as the reverse complement.
AGAAGCCATTATTTTCTCTCAGCAAAGACTAATAAAAGCAAGACTTCTTATTAGTTAAGCTAGTTTGAATAGGTTTTTTGGTTCTTGCAATAAAGAGAACACATTAAAACTGGGCCTTGGACCAGGGCAAGGCATATAGTGGCCGGTACCAGTACAGGTAGCATGTGCCTAAGAAGAAGAACGGGCAAAGATGAAAGAGATCATCACTTGCACCCTAGCCCAGTCGTTAAGTCAAACAGTGCAGTTGCCAGTGGCACACTTAGCAAACCCACAGATAAGCCTCCATGAGGATGTGCTCTCATAAGGAATGTCATTGCCTGCTTGATCGCATAGGAAAGAAACTGCTCGTCCTCCAAATTAAACATATGCTTGTAGTCTATGGAGAAAATATCTATATAAAACATGTCATCAATGAGAAATGTACATGCAGAGATCTTAACGCCAGGAAATCATTAGGCCCAATTTTAGTTCATCTGGTAGGAACCAGTGCTGCAGGGAAAACTGAAGCAACTGCAGGAGCATTTGATTACTTAACCAGGCCTTTTGTCTAGTCTGTCAGATCCCTCTGTTAGAGAGCCCTCTTTCTGGCACAATAACAGGAGAACTGGTTCGCCCCTGCAACTTTCACCAATTTGTTTAACTAGCAGTGAAATGTGATTTACATGGCTTCCTCCCAAGGTGGTCTTCTCTAAAAACCACATAAACAATCATCTCTGCAAGCTGAGCTTGTGGTAAATGAAACCAGCTCCCTTCTTTTTTAAAGTGGAAGGTCTAATCCTAAAGTCTTGATTGCTCTACTAATCACAGACTCCAACCATTGCCACACTACTCACTGGGGGCAAGAAGTCTGCAACCAGTTACATACCTCATCCTCATCGTGAACCTCCTCATTTAAATCCAGTACAGAGCAAACTCGAATCCACATGGTTGCAGGTATTAAAAACTTCATTCAACTCCCCTTCCCATTTGTTTTTCTATCTCTCCACTATACCTTTATCTTTCTCAGTATTGTGTCACCAGAAAAATATGATTGTTTCTTTCAATTAATTTTTTTAAAAAGAGCCCTAGCTGGTTTGGCTTGGTGGATAGAGCATTGGCCTGTAGACTGAAGTGTCCCAGGTTTGATTCCAGTCAAGGGCACATGCCTGGGTTTCAGGCTCAATCCCCTGTTTGGGGTGAGCAGGAAGCAGCCGATCAATGATTCTCTCTCATCACTGATGTTTCTATCTCTCTCTTCCTCTCTGAAATCAATAAAAATACATTTAAAATAAAAAAGAAAAGAAGACCTAGTCCAACAGACTAGTATCATGACCTTGAATAGAATATTGAGGAACAGCAAAACAACCTGGGTCCTAAAATCACAAGAGACTTATTCTTCTCAGCTCATTTCTCAAATATAGGATTAAAGGTAAGGAAATCATCACAAGCAGATTGCCCCAGTTTGGCTGGAGAGGAGGCAGATACAATTCTACCAAGAATATGAGTCTTACAATAAAATGAGAGATGCAGGCAACTCTTTCCAGAAGAAAAAAAATCACAGAAAAACATAAGTACATCCCAGAAGACCTCATCTTAAAGAAACACTGGCTTCCATCTGCCCACACTCTTCCTCCTGACCATATGAAAAACTCACATTCCCCTGCAGATACGCCTTGGTCCCAGGCACTCCAGCAATTCAAATCTAAGAGGAAGAACAGGAGGGGAAAGTTAACTGAAATCTAGATATAGAATTTAGTACTTTGTATTTCATTAACACTTCTTATTCAATATGTTTAAAGTGCTTTGCAAGTATGAGGTTTTATTATGCTCCTTTTCAGAAAACAGAAAAGCAAATTGAGGTCATCTAAACTCAGCCAGCAAGGCAGTAAGTAGAGGGAGAAGCTCACAAGCCCTGACTCTGAACTGGGCCACTGCCATCTTTAAGATGATGTGCGTCACCCAGCTCTGAACTCATCCCAACCTCAAGGAGCAAAGAGATATAGCTACTTCTGCAGGGGATTACAACGGTAACAGCAAGGCTCAGCAGAGAGGAGGTCATGATCCACTAGCCACCTTGGAGACTAAGGAAGCAGGGAGGGACAAGCCCTATCCGCTCCCTGCCCAGCCCACTCCCTTCCGGCCCCCACAGAAGGTCTATTGTTTCTCTGAATAGCAATAGCAACATTATGATGCTAACTCAGCTGCTCTAAACAAAGAAGTCATCCTTTGGGGCTAAATAGTGAGGTTCAATTTCTCTAATTACTAACCCTGGCAAGAAATTATCCACATACCCTTTTTTTTTTTCCAAAAGTGGAGTGCAAATGAAGTAAATAGTTATAATTTTATTTCCATTCTCTCCAACTACTTCTACCATTGGTTATTATATATTCAAGGTGTTTTCAATGACAAAAAATACCGTAAACAAGGGGTATATATTTTAAGATAGAGAAATTATAAAACTGTTAACATTAATAATAATAATTAAGTTATTCCTCTCTTCATCCTAGCAGGTTTCTCACTCTCTGTCCCAACAAAGTGCACTAGACTGTTCAGTACATGACGCCTTAATGAAGCCACACAGCAGAAAAAATCAGTAGCACCCACTTTCAGAGAATAGATTTACTTACCTTACATCCTAGCTAATTTGCTAGGAAAAACTTTCCTTTTTGAGAACCAGTAATTGGCTAATCTGCCCAATATCAATCATGATCAAATTTTACCTGATGGGACATATTAGAAAGATCAAGTATATTTGACTAATTTATTTTCAAAGTCTTTATTGTCCAAATTATTACCCATTTTCATGAATAAGAGACTATACAGGAGTATATAATTTAATCTTATTATTAAGACATTCTAAAATGTTTGTATTGTACCACTTTTAATTAAACATTTCATAGTTCTGAGCATCACACACATTCTTTTGAGTTGAGCTGCTAATATGATTTCCAGGAAACTGAGTCAACAAAAGACAGGTTACATTGTCCTTCACAGTTAAGAGACTCCTGTTGACAGAATTAAGAGAGACGAGGCAACAGAGCAAGTCAGTTACTGCGCTGGATTAAACCTCAAGTTCTCCTAGCTTTATGTTTAATCAAGGAACTACCTTGTCATTCCCTTATGGTCATAGAGCTGTGTAAATCTTTTATAACATCATTGACTTTAAAGGAGTCCTATCTTTATTCAGTTGACCCTTTATCTTGGTCCTTCCTACTTCAGATCAGCTGTCTGCATATTTCCATGTTTTGAGTATACTCAAGAGCAAGATTGTAAAGAATACAAAAATAAAACAGTCCACAAAGATTATCAGCCCGAATGCCACTATGAGACAAAAAGAACCTGCCAAAAGGAACAAGGGAAATTAACATTCTTTCCTGTCCACCTGGCAAGAATTGACATCAAACTAAACTTGTCGGCAAGCTCTGTTGACATGGAAGCATTAGGAGAGTAGAGATTCCTGTAAAATATTCTGGAGCCACTAACACTGAGGTTTCTAAAGGCCTTTTTATCATTTCCCCCCACTAGCAGCATGTTTTGTGAGATGTTCCGTGTCAAACTGCAGAATTATTTATGAAAAAAATAAGAAATAAATTAATGGTTGGATGAATAGTACAAAATGTTAAAGTTTTATAATCAGACAGACCTTGGCATTGAATACTACCTTTGATACTTAGCATTAGGTGAATGACATTGAATAAGTTACTTAGTCTCTCAGAACCACAATGTTCTCATTTAAAAATGAATAATAATGCCTTCTCTTATTATAATTAAAAGAGAATGTTTGTATAGCGCTTAGAAAGCACTTGACACATTGAGCAATTGACCACTATTAATTAAACCTTCTATTCATCCTGAATTGTAATAAAACCATTCTTTAACAACAGAGAGCGAAATAGAGAGAGAGAGAGATTTAAATTAACCTGACTACCTTTATCACATACAAATAATTTCTATTTAGACATTTTGGAAGTTGTTTGCAAGTCCCTATTCATTACTTCTAAGATTAAACGGACCTGAAGGGACTACCAATAGATCAAATCAATGTTGATATTCTTTACCTCTCTGTGCAAAGAACAATGCATTTTATCAGTGTCTTTGGAAAGAATAATGAAGTTTAAAATTTCCTTAATCTGACATTCAGAGCCTACTCAACGATTTAATGTAATATTTAATCGTAAATGTTAGTTACTGCAAAGTTTTTGAAAATAATTTAAAATTCCTCTAGATTCAGCCATTGAAGTTATGTGACAAGCATGCCCTAGGAGAGCTTTGAGCTATCATTACTCACATGTCTAATGAGAAAGGTGAAGTGGGTTTCTAGTTGAACTGTTTCCTTTTACCACATCATACATTTTGTGCGTTAAAGATGGGCAGCAGTGGATAGTGAAAACTATTGAAGTGGAAGAGAAAAATAGAAGAAAAAAAACTATTATTGTCCGTCAAAATTGAAATATGGTATTGAGATCATGCATTTAGGTTTTAAAATTCTATCATTTTCAGATGACAAGGATAGTATCATATGTATCTTTTTATCTCTTTTTCACTCCATTTCAACATAATACTTTTCTTATACTAAATATTGGATAATATTTGTCAATAAAGAGACAAACACATAAACTTTGTTTTACACTTACATACCATAATGTAATGCTTAAGGAATTATCTAGGGCTGTGCCCTTCTTCTGTATTCAATTCAAAAGCAAGCACATATGACAACCATGATTCATTCCTGGAAACATCCACAGGGTCACCTCATGAGAAGAGAGGACTCTAGAGCGAGAGGAGCAGCATGGCAGTGTGAGAGGACCTCCAGGTCTCTCCTCTCGAAGTTACTACAAGCTGGGCAGCCATAATTCAACCAAGGCTTCCCTGTTCAACACACAAATCAGAGACATCAGGCATTGAGACCCGAAGGTGGGTGTATCTGAGCCAGCAGCAGAGATGGGATAGGGAGGGGAAGGACAAAGTCCAGGGCAGTCCTGCACTACCCCAGGACCCTGCATATGTGATAGCAGCGACGGGTTGAGTTGCAATCCTCACAAGGTGGACCAATGGGGCAGAGAGAGCAACGGGTCCTGGGTGGCTGGCACACATTGATAACGGGCCCAGGGCAGGATCAGAGAAGCAGCACATAAAAAAACACAGCTCTCCATAGCCTGCCAGCACTAGACAAAGAATTCCACAGATGCAGGAATCCTCCCACCCCATCCCCTTGTGCCCTGCCAGGCAGTAAAATCTTCACTTTGCAGATCCCAAAAGAGCTGAAAAAAAATCTTTCCACCCTAAGTGGTCTACGCTTATTATGGCTAAACCCACAAGGAAAAGCAGAATCACACGCCCACAAACCCGCTTCCTCCTGCCCATCACTCCCCCATCCATTATAGCACAGCCTGGTAGAGACAGCTGGGTCAACCCAGACAGAGCAGCTGTGCCAGCAGCTTCTGGCTATGGGAAATTGGCGCCAGAAACACACAAAAGACACATAATATATATTAAAAATAAAAATAGGAAACAGAGGGGGGAAATCAAAATAGAGATAAAACACAAGGGAAAAGAAACAATAGAGATACAGAACTACCATTAAAAAAAGACAAAATTAATATAGAAACTCCTCTTATATCAATAATAACCCTAAATGTAAACTGACTGAATTCACCAATTAAAAGGCACCAAAGTAGAAGATTGGAACAAAAAAAAAATTATATGATGCCTTCTGGAGACACAGCTAAGCTTCAATAACAAACATAGACTCAAAGTGAAGGAGTAGAAAATGAAACTCCAAGCAAATGGCATCCAGGAAAAATAAAGTGGATATAGTCATATTTATATCTGACAAAACAGATTTCAAGATAACAAAGCTAACAATAGAGAAAGATAGACATTTTATAATAATACTTATTTTTATACTTATTAACATATATTAATCCAACCAGGGAGATCACAATATATAAACTAGTCATAGGCCCAAAGGGTGAAACTCACAAAAATACCCCATTGATAGCAATGGAAAGATTACTCAAACAAAAAACTAATAAGGAAATATTGGTGTTAAGTAACACAACAGACTAATAATTGACATAATCAATATTTACACAGCTTTTCATTTCAGAATATTAGAATACCCATTCTTATCTAGTAAAATAGAACATCTCAAGGATAGACCATATTTTGGGACACAAATTAGTCTCAACAAATTTAGGAAAATTTAAGTAACACCAAGCATATTCTTCAACTACAATGCTTTGAAATTAAAAATCAACTGCAAAAAGAAAGCAGGAAAAACCACAAATTTGTGGAGATTAGGCAACATGCTAATAAACAACAAGTGGGTTGCAGAAAAAATAAAAGACAAGATCAAAATATATGTAGACACAAATGAGAACAACAATACAACATATCAAAATTTTGGAGATGCAGCAAAAGGGATAATAAGAGGGAAGTTTATAGCATTACAGGCCTACCTCAAAAAAGAAAGAAAAGAAAAGAAATCTCAAATAACCTAACATTTCATCTTAAATAACTAAGAACAGAAGAATAAACAAAGCCCAAAGTTGGTAGAAAAAAAGGAAATAATAAAAAATAAGAGCAGAATTAAACAAAATAGAGATTAAAAAAAAAGACAATAGAAATAATGCAACAAAAAGCTAGTTCTTTGAAAAGCTTAATGAAATTAGCGATCCTCTGGCTGATATCACTAAAGAAAAAAAAAACAGAAAAGACTTAAATAAACAAAACCATAAATAGAAGAGGAAAGGCTGCCCTGGCTGGTTTGGCTCAGTAGATAGAGCGTCAGCCTGCAGACTGCAGGGTCCCGGGTTCCATTCTGGTCAAAGGAACATGCATGAGTTGCAAGCTTGATCTCCAGCAGAGGGCGTGCAGCAGGCTGCCGATCAATGATTCTCATCATTGATGTTTCTATCTCTTTCTCCCTCTCTCCTCCACTCTGAAATCAATAAAAATATATTTAAAAAAAATAAAAGAGGAGGCTAAAAGGAACACCACAGAAATACAAAGAACTGTACAAGAATGCTACGAACAGCTATATGCTACCAAATTTTATATTTTAGAAGAAAAAGACAAGTTCTTAGAAATATATAACTTTCCTAGACTGAATCATAAAGAACTAGAAAATCTAAATAGACAAACCAACATTAAGGACATTAAAACAGCCTTTAAAAACCTCTCAAGGAATAAAAGTTCAGGACAGATGACTTCACTAATGAATCCTGCCAAACATTTTTAAAAGATTTAATATCTATCCTTCTCAAACTCTTTCAAAAAATTGAAGAAGAGTCATGATCCCTAACTTAATTTATGAGGTCAACATTACCCTGACACCATAACCTGGTAAGTACAATGACAACACACACACAAAAAGTTACACACCAATATCTCTGATAAATATAGATGCAAAAATTCTAAACAAAATATTAGCAAATCAAATACAACAATATGTTAAAGAGATTAGCATGACAATCAAGTTGAGTTCATTCCAGGAGGACACGGATGGTTTTACAAACACAAATTGATCAATGTGATACACTACATTTCTTAGTAAAGGGTAAAATTCACACGAACATATTAATAGATGCAGGAAAAGCATTTCATAAGATACAACATGCATTTATGATTAAAACACTCAATAAAATGAGCACAGAAGAGAAGAATCTTGATATAATAAAGGCCAGATATAGTAATGAAAAAAAATGAAGAAAGCATCCTAATTACAATTGCAACAAAAAAGAATAATATGTAGAAATAAACTTAACAAAGAAGGTAAAGAATCAGTGCACTGAACATTACAAGACATTGCTGAAGGAAATAGAAAGATATTTGGTGTCCATGGGTTGGAAGAATTAACATTGTTAAAATGGCCATATTACCTAAAACATATACATATTTGATGCAATCCCAATGGCATTTTTCACAGAAATAAAACCAAATATCAATAGATTTATATGGAACCACAAAAGACACCAAATTGCCAAAATAATCCTAAGAAAAAAGAACAAAGCTAGAAATATTATACTTCCTGACTTCAAATTACACTACAAAGCTATAATAATCAAAACAATATGGAATTGGCAGAAAAACAGACACATAAACTCATGTTCCCAAAATAAACTTACATATATATGGGCAGCTCATTTTTTATAAAGGAAGCAAAACATACAATGGAGAAAAGAATACCTCTGCAATAAATGGTGTTGGGACAATTGGAAAGCCACATGCTATCTGACACCATACACAAAAATTAACTCTAAATGAATCCAACACCTAAATATAAGACCTGAAACAATGAAATACATGCAAGAAAACACAGATACTAAACTTATAGAGAGGATTATACTAATTTGACCCCAAAGGCAAGAGAATAAAAGCAAAAATAAATGAATGAGATTATTTCAAACTAAAGAGCTTCTGCACAGCAAAATAAATTATCAACAACAATGACAAAAAAAGACAACCAACCAAATGGGAGAAGATTTTTGTAAACAATATCTCCACTAAGTGGCTAATAGACAAAATACATAAAGAACTAATGCAATTCAATATCAAAACAACAAACAATCCTATTTGAAAAATGACAGAGCCCTAGCTCATTTGGCTCAGTGGATAGAGTGTCAGCCTGTGAACTGGAGGGTCCCAGGTTCAATTCTGGTCAAGGTCACATGCTCGGGTTGCAGGCTCAATCCCCAGTAAGGGGCATGCAAGAGACATAATTCTCTCTCATCATTGGTGTTTTTATCTCTCTCTTCCTCTCCCTTCCTCTCTGAGATCAATAAAAATATATATTTTAAAAATGGACAGAGGACCAGAAGACACACTTTTCCCAAGAAGACATACAAATGACCCACAGATATATGAAAAGATTCTCAACTTCAGTAGCTAAAGGGAAAAAGCAAATCAAAATCATAAGGACATACCACCTTTCACCTGTTAGAATGACTATCCTATCTAGTAAAAGAGTAATATGCAAATTGACCATACCTTTGCTATACCCACAAGCCACGCCCACAAGCCAATCAGGAGCAAATAAACCCCAACCGAGATGGCTGCGGCCACTGAGAGAACAGGCCAGCCAGGGCTTCGAGTGCAGTATCCGCTACCCCGATCAGGGCCGTGCAGAGGGAGGGAATGGCGGTGCAGGCTGGTTTGGTGGAGGAAGGGAACTGGTGCACTGGCCAGCCAGGGCTGCAAGCACAGTGTCAGTGAGCCCGGCTGGAGCCACGAGGAGGGAGGGAACGGGCTTCTCCCCCCCGCCCTCTGGCCTTGGGGAGGGCTTGGGCCAGGGTTGGGGGTGGGGGTGGGGCCTGCCACCAGATTGGAGCCATGGCAGGGCAATCCACTGGGTTCCCAAGGTGGGGGGTGGGGGAGAAGGCCTCTTCCAAAAGGCTTTTTTCCCGCCCTTGGGTGGAGCTTGGGCCAGGGCTGGGGCAGAGCCAACCAGCAATCAGCTGTATCACAGGGCAACAGCTGGCTGGGGTCCTCTGGCCCAGGTCCCCTGTCCAAGAACAAAAGCCTCCGCCAGAGGCTTTCTGCCTTGGACAGGCCAGGGGTGAGTCATCATTAGGAGATCTCCTGAGGGTTCCCAGTATGTGAGAGAAGGCAGGTTGGACTGAGGGACCTCCCATCCCCAGTGCATGAATTTCATGCACCAGACCCCTAGTCTATATATATATAAAAGCCAAGTGACCAGAACAGCGTAGTGACCAAGAACAACTGGAACAACCAGAATGATCAGAACGACCAGTTGCTATGATGTACACTGCAGTGGCCAACCATCCCAATGAGGATCCCAATCACCCCCACAACCTCCTGAGTCCCTCCCCCCAGCCAACCCCACCCCTGATCGGCCCCCCTAACCCTGATCAGGGGTGGGCCCAGCCGACTAACTGCCTGTGGCCCCTCCCCGAGCTGACCCCGGCCCGATCAGCACCTCCCACCCTGGACCCCACCTGTGCACAAATTCGTCATTAATAAGACAAGAGATAACAGTGCTAGAGAGGATGTGGAGAAAAAGAAACCCTCAAACACTGCTGGTAGGAATAAAATTGCTATAACCACTATGCATAACAGTATGGAAGTGCCTCAAAAATTTAAAATAGAGCTACCAAATGACCCAGAAACCCATTTTCTGGGTATCTACCAAAAACACTTGAAAACATTTATTCATAAGAATAGGTGTGCCACTACGTTTATTGCAGCATTATTTACAATATCCAAGACATGGAAACAACCTATATGACCTTTGATGGATGATTAACTAACAAAAATGTGGTACATATCTACATTGGAATACTACTCAACCATAAGCAAAGATAAAATATTGGATAAATCTTGAGATTATCATGCTAAGAAAAATAAGTAAGATGAAAAAGAACAAGAACCACACAATTTCATTCATATGTGTGATATAAAACAGGAAGTAACAAATGAACAAACAAATCAAACAAAAACAAAAAATGCTTATAGACATAGATAACAATATAATGGTGACCAGAGGACTGAAAGGATGAGGGAAGGATAAAGAGGGTAAGGGTTTCAAAACTATAGTGATGAAAGGAGACTAGACTTTGGGTGGTGAGCACATAATGCAATATACAGATGATACATTACAGAAATGTACACTTGAAGTATGTAATCTTATTAATGACTGTCAGCCCAATAAATTTAATTTTCAAAAAAAAGTACCTTTATATCTTCTCTCTGACTTCCACCATGTTAAAAAATTTACAGGCTATGAAAGTCTTCAGAATTTTTTTCTAATAAAAAGCTTAATTTTGAGGGAGAACCAAGATAGCGGCATAGGTAAAACACCTATCTTGCTGTCATACACAGCAATTTCAAAACTACAACTTAAGGAAAGAACAAACACCATCCAGAATCACCGGAAAGCTGGCTAAGTGAAAATTACACAAATAAAAGTGAAGATAAGACACTGTGACTCAGAGGATCATCGGCGGACAGCATTGAAGATTCGCGCGGAGTCAGAGGTTTGGAGGAGCGCGCGCCAGCGGATAGGGCGGGTGGCTGAAAACCGGCCAGTTTTCTTGAACGGGGGAGACAAAGGCGTCCCACTGGACTGATTCTCCAGCTCTGGGCGAAGTCCAGGGAACTCACTATCATACGGGGTAAAAACTGGACAGTGGGAGGGCACGCTGAAGCTCGGGTGCTGCAGGGGTCTGCCAGCTTGTGGAGAAGGCGAGCTTGTGCAGAGTGCACGTGAGCTTGGGAACAGCGCAGCTGCCTGACCACGCAGAGAGCACTCGTGACTTGCTCTTTCATTCAGGAAACTGTCAGACTGCATTGTTTTGTGATCTTGGGTGAGACATTGGGTGTGCAGACTCATTTGGGGAGAGGCTGAATTCTCCGGCAGCTGGTGGAGCTCGGCAGCGGCTCTCTCTCAAAGGTGCTGGCGGCCATTGCCCCCCACACAGAGTCCCTGGGGCCGCATAGGGCAGGGCTGACGCTGTCTGCTTGGCCCATCCAACCCGAGCACAGCTGAACGTCACAGACAATTGGCCTGGAGGTTAACCCCTCCAAGTACTAACAACGATTAACCTGAGCTTAACTTCAACAAGACTGTGTAACCCATATTTACCTCAGGTAACTGGGAAGGCTGAGCCACTGTCCCTTGTAGGCTGTCTACCACACAAAGCTAATTGACCAACTCAGGGAAGCAGCCACCATGCAGAGACATGGAAAGAAATCAGATGTGAAAAAAATCGAGGGGGAAAAACGACTGGACATGGAATTCAAAACGACAGTTATAGGACTTTTCAAGAGGCTCCTAGATAAGGTCAAGTCCTATAAGGAAATAAGTAAGACCTACAAAAAAATGAACGAGACCCTCAAGGAAATGAACAAGACCTGCAAGGAAATGATCAAGACCAACGTGGAAATGAGTCCTACAAGGAAATAAATGAGACCATCAAGGATATGAATGAAACTCTCAAGGATATGAAAAAGGACCAACCAGAAATTAAGCATACACTGACTGAAATAAAAAATATTATACAAAGACCTAAAAGTACTCTAGAGCACCCCAAGAACCAAGTTAAAGATTTGAAATACAAAGAGATAAAATCCAGTCAGCTGAAAAAGCAAGTAACCAAAAGAATCCAAAAAATTGAAGATAGTGTACGGGGCCTCTCAGACAACCTCAAGCATACCAACATCCGAATTATAGGGGTGCCAGAAAAAGAGAGAGAGCAAGACAATGAAAACCTATTTGAAGAAATAGTGACCGAAAACTTCCCACACCTGGTGAAAGAAATTGACTTAGGAGTCCAAGAAGCGCACCAAACCCCAATATATAGGAACCCTAAGAGGACCACACCAAGGCACATCATAATTAAAATGCCAAGAGCAAAAGACAAAGAGAGAATATTAAAAGCAGAAAGAGAAAAACAGTTAGTTACCTATAAGGGAGCACCCATACGATTGTCAGCTAATCTCTCTACAGAAACGATGCAGGCCAGACGGGAGTGGCAAGAAATATTCAAAGTGATGAACAGCAAGAATCTACAACCAAGATTACTCTATCCAGCAAAGCTATCATGCAGAATTGAAGGTCAGATAAAGTGCTTCGCTGATAAGAAAAAGCTAAAGGAGTTCATCACCACCAAACCAATATTATATGAAATGCTGAAAGATATTCTTTAAGAAGAGGAAGAAGAAAAAAACAAAAGTGTAAATTATGAACAACAAATTCACATCTATCAACAAATTAATCTAAAAATCAAGTGAATTAAAAATCTGATGAACAGCATAAACTGGTGAATGTTACAGAATCACGGACATAAAGAGGGAATGGATTGACAATTCTTGGTAAGTGCAGCAAGAGACTGGACAAAAATCATGCAACTATGGGAGAGGACAGTGGAGGGGGGTGAGGGTGGAGGGTGGGATGGGTACCAGGTGGAGGGGAGCTATAGGGGAAAAAAGGGAACAATGTAATTAATAAACTGAACAATAAAGATTTTTTTAAAAAGCTTAATTTGAAATTCTTAAATTTCCTCTACTAATTCATTGGTCAAATAAATTAACATCACTTTAAGTTTATAAAATTGCAAAATTATGTGTTCAACTAAATTATTTTGATTATATGTAATGTTATTATAGAAAGATTAACTTTTATAATGTAATAAATGGCTTAATGTGTCAACTCAAATTGTAATTTTTAGATCTTTAGTTAAATTTTAGACGTTAGGCCAGTATAAATTTGAGTTTATTAATAAATAATCTTGAACAATATTTAAAAAAGAAAATACTGGTTATGCTGTTTGAGCACAAAATGGAAAAAATGATAAAAATTTATAATAAAAAGAAAGCAAATGACATTTTATGAGTTTCTATTTCATATGAAAAAGCAGTGGAACAATCAGCAAAATGCCAAGAAAATTAATTCAATATGATGGAAGATAGAACACCAATCATCTTCAGAAATCTGTGTAAGTCATGTGGTAGGAACTCAACTAGTAAAAAACAGGGACTTCTGTTTTAGTTTTACACCTACTTCAAGTAAAGCCACAAACTTTGCAAACCATGTGATAGATACTCTCTGCTAGATGTTTTTAATTTGATTGAATTGTTCTTGACAGTTCCTTTACCACATCATGCATTATGCACATTAAAGATGGGCAGTGGATAGACAAAACTATTCCAGTGGGAAAGAGAAACAAAAATATATATTATTTTCCTTTAAAATTTAAATAAGCTGTTCAGATTATTCTAGGCTGTATGATTTTACATCCAAAAAAGAAATAAAGTTGGCAAAAATTATATTTAGTGTTGAGAGTGCTAGCTTGATTATCTTATGAATAATTCAAGAGATCATCACAATTATGTTAAATCAGTAGTCAAATTTTACTTAGAAATTAAGGTAATGCTTTGCTGAAGACTTCATTTAAGTAAGCTACATTTCACTGTTGGGATTGGAATGAGGTTTATTAACATATTTATATTTCACAATCTTGTCACCTTTCCCACCTCCTCACTCTCTACCTCTAAGGAAAGTGTTGTCTTGCCTCACTCAGATTCATCTTCTCTCCTACTTCTAAGGAGTTTCGTCTTTCCAGTTCAATGTCACAGCTCATATTTTCTGGGATTAGCTGAGTTACCTGAATATTCCCTGTGCCCCATTAGCTAGGAGTACCAGGGAATATGAATATCTCTCTAGTTGACCCTATGAGAATAAAGACCATTGACCAATGACATAATAATCAAACCAGCTGCCTGCAGTTCTGAATACATCCATTAACTTATCTAATATTCTCTCTTAAATTGGCCAACATGTGCTGTAAGTGGCCCATCCAAGTCTTGACTCTAGCCCTAATAATATTTCCTGTTAAAATAAATAGGATATCAAGGCAAGCTAGGATTCTAAACCCAAAATATGTTACTGGAGTTGACCAGTAAATAATCTATATATATAAAAGCCTAATATGCAAATTGTCCCCTCAGGAGTTCGACCCAGAAACCGGAAGTTCAATTGCTCGCTATGTCATGTGCTGACCACAAGGGGGAGGCATAGAACGAAGGAAGGCCCTGGCCATCAGCCTCAGCCGGGGGAGGCAGGCCTAGACCGGCGGCTGGCAGCAGAAGGCCTTGATCTGCCCTGATCACCAACCATACCCTACCTGTGCACAAGTTTCTTAACATCATTAAGAAAAGTTTCAGTGGTAAGAGATTAGGAATCAAATATTTAAATATGAATAAGAGTGAATAACTAGAAGACATTGGTAAATAATTCAAATGGATTTATGAACAGACATGAAATAGATGTTGGTAGATGGTAATGAAGTAAAGCATAAGATGAAAGCAAGGGTCAGCAAACCACAGTCCACTACCTGCTTCTATAAATAAAGTTTTATTAAAACATAAACACACCCATTTATTTGCATACTATCTATGGCTATTTTTCAATCATTACAGCACAGTTGAGTACTTGCAATAGAAACCACAAGACTTACAAACCTAAAATATTTATTATGTGGCCCTTTATAGAAAAAAATGTCAACCTCCATCTTAGACTTTAAGAAAATGATAACTACATTGTGATTTTTTTAAATGTCTCTGCTCAAAGTCACTAATCATCCAAGAGATGCAAATCAAAATGATAATGAGATATCATCTTACACCTGTCAGAATGGCTGTCATTAACAAATCAACAAACAAGTGCTGGCAAGGATGTAGAGAAAAAGGAACCCTCATGCACTGCTGGTGGGAATGCAAAAAATTAAAATTGGAACTCTGATTTGACCCAGTAATCCCACTCCTAAGAATTTATCCCAAGAAATCAGAAACACCAATCAGAAAGGCTATACCTATCCCTATGTTCAAAGCAGCACAATTCACCATAGCTAAGATTTGAAAATAGCCTAAGTGCCCATCAGCAATGAGTGGATTAAAAAACTGTGGTACAGCTACACAATAGAATACTATGCTGCTATAAAAAAGAAGGAACTCTTACCATTTGCAAAAGCATGGATAGACCTGGAGAGCATTATGCTAAGTGAAATAAGCCAGTCAGAGAAAGATAAATGTCACATAATGTCACTCATTTGTGGGATATAATGAATAACATAAACTGATGAACAAAAATAGGTCCAGAGACATAGAAGAATTGAACAGACTATCCAACCTCAGAGGGAAGGCAGAGGCGGGCAGAGGAGTAAGAGGTCAACCAAAGGATTTGTATGCATGCATATAAGCATAACCAATAAGCACAGACACTAGGCAGGTGAGAACATGTGCTGTGGGATAGGAGTGGCTGGGGAGAGGTCAATGGGGGGAAAGATACACACTGAATGGCCAGATTATTATGATCTCTGAACACATAATAATCTGGCCATTCAGTGTATATCCTATATAATAAAAGGTTAATATGCAAATTGTCCCCTCGACCAGGCGTTTGACCAGCAGGCAGGCCTGCCACCCGCCCACATTCCCTCCTCCTGGCTAGGCTGGCCGAACCCTACCCAGGCATGAATTCATTCATTGGGCCTCATATATATATATATATATATATATATATATATATATACACACACACACACACACACACACACACACACACACACACACATACTTAGTGGCCAGATTATTATGTGTTCAGAGATCATAATAATCTGGCCACTCAGTGTATGTAACACTTTAATCAATAAAAAATAAAAACAATGTCTCTGATTTCGCACCTCGTGTTCAAAGCTCAACTTTGAGTGATAAATTTAAAGAAATCTCTCCTTTTCTACAGATTGCTTATATAATTTTTCATAGAGTAAGCCAATTAAATAAAGTATAACCTTATCTACTCTTGTAAAATATTGAGGAGCATTACTTCTTTGCACATTTGAATTGTAATATTTTCCAAGCAAAAACTGTAATACTATGAAAGCATGTCAAGAAAGAAAAGGCCTTTAGTGACATTTTAATGTTGATGGAAACATTCTGAAGGAATGTAAAGAATGAGTAGATATTCAAAGATATCTGTAGTCAAAGATTTCTGGTAGCCATCCAATTATCAGCTAATTATGACAATGACAATATCTTGCTTGCCTCTGTTGATTACCTTGTGCGACTGCACCTTATCACACCTGAACCCTGTGGTCTGTTTGACATCAGGAAGCCCATTTCAATGGTGACCTCTCACATCTTCAACTATAACCTAGAGAGAATAACCATTATACTTTAGGATGTCGCAATGCCCTTTAACAATGGGGTGTGTGTGTGTGTGTGTGTGTGTGTGTGTGTGTGTGTGTGTGTGTAAGTGAGGAGTAACTTCTGTAATTTCTTCAATCCTTAGGACTGAAATATAATTAAGCAACCCAATAACATCTATAGATTGAAAAAAAAAATCCCTGGTGTCCCTCCCTCTAGGGAGCAGGCCTTTCCCTTTTCTGTCTTCTTTCCCCAGGGGCATTACTTTTGACTTTCTCACTCCTAAGCTCCGAGGGCCCTTATTTTGCCTCTGTAACTTGTTTCTGAAACTACACAACCAAGCTGGCTCACTTTTACTACATCTGTATATTTCTAAATAAACATTCTCTGATAATTTGAAAAGAAAAATATCTCTAGAACTGAGAAATGGAGAATTGACTTCCATGACCACATTGGAAAGTCTTGGCCCTTCATCACTTATCTCTACTTCAGTTTCCATACCCGGGGCCCTGAGTGTGTGTGTGTGTGTGTGTGTGTGTGTGTGTGTGTGTGTGTGTATTTACTTTTAGAGAGGGGGGGAAGGGAGAAGATGAAAAAAGAGAAACATCCATCAGTTGCCGCCCACATTCTCTCCAACAGAGGATTGACCCTGCAATCTGGGTATGTAGCCTGACCAGGAATCAAAACCGCAATCCTTCAGTGCATGGGATGATGCTCCAATCAACTGAGCCATACCCATCACAGCAGAGTCTCTTGAATAAAAAGGTTACCCCTGAAAGGCAAAAGAAAGAAATGAATAAACCTAAAATAGCATCAACTATTACTTCTGTAAAGCTCCTATATGGCTTTCTCTAATGAAACTACTCATGCAAATTAAGTACCTCCAGAGGTACCTAACAGGCAGCTGGCAGGGGGAGGCAGGCAGAGGCAAATCTCAGGGTGACTTGAAACTTTTGCTGACCTGCCCTCAAGCCCAGTGCTGGTAGTAGTCAAGCTTATGGCATTCCTAGACCCAGCAGAGCTAGCCACAAATTGTGGATCAATATGTAGCTCCAAACAGGTTGCCCAGAGCCAGTCACAGGCTGTCTCTGAATTTGGTCTGTACCAGAGTCCCTCCCCAAGGCCCAGAACCAACATAACTAGTGGCCAGCTTTAGACAATATCAGATCAGGACCCAATAAACTTCACAAGTAGCATATCCAAAGGGAAATCTCAGCAGGCACCAGATCCTGCTAAGGCGAATTCTGTGTTGTGTGGTCATTACCACCCAGCAACTCACACTCTGTGCACAGGGTTGCTCCTCAAAGTTAGCCTGCCAGAAGGTTGATCCCATGCATGAATGAACCAATGGAAATAAAAACCCAGTTATAACAGAAGGGCCCACATAGCCCACACAAGGGACATTCCTAGAGCATCCAGCACAAGTGATCAAAGAGACTGTGCCAGTAGACCCCACAGGACAACTACTTCATAAGGTCACCCAACCAAGACTGGGAGTCATAGCAGATCTATCTAATACATAGAAACAAATACAAAGAGGCAGCCCAAAATGGAGACAAAGAAACATGTCACAACTGAAAAACAGAAGAAATTTCCAAAAATAAAAAGCTAAATGAAGTGGTCACAAGCAACTTATCAGATATAGAGTTCATAAAAATGGTTACAAGGATGGTAAATAACTTAGTGAGAGCTACAAAAAAACAACAGTATAAAAAGGACACAGAACCCATAAAAAAGAACCAGTCAGAAATGAAGAATACACTAACTGAAATGAAGAATACACTGGAAGGAATAAACAGTAGGTTGGATGAAGTAGAATATTTAATCAGTGTTTGGAAGACAAGGTAACAGAAAACATCCAATCAGAGTAAAACATATTTTGATTGCCATAAAAGAAGAGATCAATAATAATACATCATAGTATGAATATTAATACCCCATTAATATCAATGCATAAGTCTTTCAGACAGAAAAATTATAAAGGAAATGGTGGCCTTAAATGACACACTAGTTCAGATAGATTTAATTGATATTTTCAGAGCATTTCACTCCAAAGCACCAGAATATATATTCTTTTCAAGTAGACATGGAACATTTTCTAGGATAGACCACATGTCAGAATGTAAAACAAATCTCAATAAATTAAATAAGATTTAAATCATATCATGCATCTTCTCTGACTGTAATAGTATTAAACTAGAAATCAATCATAACAAAAAACTGAAAAACACACAAAGTCATAAAACCTACATAACATTTTATTAAACAACTAGGGGCCCAGTGCACGAAATTTGTGCACTGAGGGTGGGTGGTTCCCTCAGCCCAACTTGCCCCTCTCACATATTGGGAGCCCTCAGAGGATGTCCTGCTGATGGCTCACCCCTGGCCTGCCCAAGGCTGGAAACCTCTCGCTGAGGCTTTCATCCTTGGGCAGGAGACCTCGGCCAGGGGACCCCAGCTAGCAGTCGCCCTGTGATCCAGCTGATTGCTGGCTGGCCCCGTCCCACCCAGGCCCAAGCCCGCCCCAAGGCCAGAGAAAAAAAGCCTCTTGGAAGAGGCTTCCCACACCCCCGACCTTGGGAACCCAGCCATCGCCCTGCCAGGGGCAGCAGCCATCTTGGTTGGGTGTTAATTTGCATATTGCTCCTGATTGTCTGTTGGACATGACTTGTGGGCATGGTTTATTGAGTGTAGCAACTATACAGTTAATTTGCATATTACTCTTTTATTAGATAGGATGAATGGGTTAACAATGAGATCAATGAAGAAATCAAAAGATACCTTTAAACAAATGAAAATGAGAACACAACCCAAAATTTATGGGACACAGCAAATCAGTTCTAAGAAAAAAATTCATAGCATTACTGCACTAACTCACAAAATAAGAAAAGTATCAAATAAAGAATCTAACTTTACACTTAAAGAAAAAAGTAACTAGAAAAAGAAATATAAACAAAGCCCAAAATGAATAGAATAAAAAAATAAGAAAAAGCAGAGCAGATATAAATGAAATAGTCTAAAAGAAAAATATAAAAGTTCAATTATAAAAGTAAAAAATCAATAAAACCATGAGCTGGTTCTTTGAAAAGATCAACAAGATTGGCAAACATTTAACCAGAATCATCAAGAAACAGAGAGAATCCAAATAAATAAAATCAGCAAAGAAGGAGGGGAAGTAACAACTGACACCAGTGAAATACAGAGGATTGTAAGAAAATATTACAAATAGCTACATGTCAACAAATTGGACAATTTGAAAGAAATGAAACACATAATCTTCCTTAACTGAATAAGAAAGAATTTGAGAACCTTAGTAAACAAATAACAATAGTGAAATGTAAATAGTAATAAAAAAAACTCCCAACAAACAAAAGTCCTGGACCAGATGGCTTCACAGGTGAATTTTACCAAACATTCAAAAAGGACTAACATCTATCCTGCTCAACTATTCCAAAAAATCCAAGAGGAGGAAAGACTCCCAAGCTTATTTTATGAGGCCAGCATTAACCTAATTCCAAAATGAGATACAGACACTACAAAAGAGGAAATTATAAGTCGATATACTTGATGAACATAGATGCTAAATCCTTAACAAAATATTAGCAAATCAGATCCAGCAATATATTTAAAAGGTCATACACCAGGACCAAGAGGAATTTATTCCAAAGATACAATGTTGGTACAATAACAGCAAATTAATTAATGTAATATACCACATAAACAAAATGAAAAGAATAAAAATGACATGATCATATCAATAGATGCAGAAAAAGCTTTTGATAAAATCCAGCACCTATTTATGATAAAAACTCTCAACAAAGTGGAAACAGAGAAAACATACCTCAATGTATTAAAAGCCATATATGATACACCCACAGCCAAAATCATACTCACTGGGAAAAAACTACAATTGTTTTCATTAAGATCAGAAACAAGATGGGTATATCTACTTTTACCACTCTTACTCAACATAGTACTGAAAGTCCTAGCCACAGCCATCAGAAAGTAGAAGATACAAAAGGTTTCCAAATTGGAAATGAAAAAGCGTAACTGTCATTATTTGCAGATGAGCTACTATATACCGAGAACGCAAAAGAATCTACCAAAAATACTACTAGAACTGATAAGTGAATCAGTGAAATAGTAGGAAACAAAATAAACATCCAGAAATCAGTTCCATTTTTATATACCAATAATAAACAATCAGAAAGAAAAACTAAGAAAACAATCCCATTTACAATGGCATAAAAATACTTAGAAACAAATTTAACCAAGGATGTAAAGACCTGTACTTAGAAAATTATAAGATGGACGGAAGCAATTGAAGAAGATACAAATAAGCTGAAGCATATCCTGTAAAAGTGTATAGGAAGAATAATTATCATTAAGATTCCATACTACCCAAACAATCTATAGATTCAATAAAGATATCAATGGTATATTTCACAGAAGTAGAATAAATATTACAAAAAAAATTTATGGAACCACTAAAAACCCCAAATAGCCACAGCAATCTTGAGAAAGAACAAAGTGGGAGAAATCGTGCTACCTGATAACAAATGATACTACAAGGACATAGTGATCAAAACAGCAAAGTACATGGCCATCCAGCATGGCTCAGTGGTTGAGCATTGACCTGTGAACCAGATCACAGTTCGATTCCCCAACTGAGGCATATGCTTGGGTTGCATGTAGGAGGCAGCCTATCAATGATTCTCATCATTGATGTTTCATGCTCTCTCTCTCTCTCTCCCCCTTCCTCTCTGAAATCAATAAAAAAATATTTTTAAAGCAAGGTCCTAGCATAAAAACAGACATATAGATCAATG
The DNA here is from genome assembly GCA_027563665.1 of Antrozous pallidus. NCBI lineage: Eukaryota > Metazoa > Chordata > Mammalia > Chiroptera > Vespertilionidae > Antrozous > Antrozous pallidus. The sequence continues at coordinate 42,150,628 of CM050511.1, read as the reverse complement.
AAACAGAATAGAAAACCCAGAAATTAACCCATACTTTTATGATCGGTTAATATTTGCCAAAGGAGACCTAAACATTAATGGACTAAAGATAGTATATTCAATAGAAGCTGTTTGGAAAATTGGATAGGTACTTGCAAAATAAATGAAACTATAACACTTTCTTACACCATACACAAGACTGAACTCAAAATGGCTTAAAGGCTTAAATGTTAAACTTGAAAGTAATAAAACCTTATAAGAAAACATAAGTAGTAAAATCTCAGACATTTCTCATAGCAATATTTTTTTTCTGGTAAATTTCCTTAGTCAAGGGAAACAAAAGGAAGAAAAACAAAACTTACAACTAAAAAATTCTTGCACAGCAAAGAAAATTATGAACAAAATGAAAAGACAACACATTGAATGGTAGAACATATTCAACAATTACAGATCTTATACTTATAAAGAACTTATAAAACTCAACACTAAAAAAATAGACAATCCAATTGAAAAATGGGCAAAGGACCTAAATAGACACTTCTCTAAAAAGGACATACAAATGACCAATAGACATATGAAAATATGCCCACCATCACTGATCATCAGAGAAATGCAAATTAAAACCACAATGAAATATCATCTTACACTTATCATCTTTCATCATTGATATTTCTATCTCTCTCTCTCTTCCTCTCTTTTTCTCTCTGAAATCAATAAAAATATATTTATGACTCAGCAATTCCACTTCTGGGAATATCTTCAAAGAAACCTGAAACACTAATTCAAAAGAACATATGCATCCCTATATTCATTGCAGCACTATCTATAATAGCCAAGATCTGGAAGCAGGCAAGTACCCATCAGTAGATGAGTGGATAAAAAAATCTGTGGTACATTTACACAATGGAATACTACTCAGGCAGAAAAAAATGAAGGAAATCTTACCTTTACAACAGCATGGATGGACCTGGAGGGCATTATGCTAAATAAACTATGCCAGTCAGAGAAGGCCAGTACTCTATGATTTCACTCGTATGTGGAATCTAATGAACAAAATTAACTGAAAAAACAAAAGAGAAACAGACTCAAAGAGAATAGAGTGACACATTGAAGAGACATGTGAAAATGGAAAAACAATACCACTTTTCTTCTCTATAGTTATTTTTCACTAAAAATATGTTCTATGTGTTAGCATGTAATGAATTTATTCTTATTTTTAATGAAGTAACAAATAAACATATCAAAATTATCTTCAGTTAAATTTCTAAAGTGGTAAATAACAATCACTATACCACCTGTCTAAAAAAAATGTTCTTTAGGAACCCCAGTGCTTTTTAAAAGTATAAACAGGCCCTGAGACCAAAAGTTTGATAACTACTATCTTACAGACCTTTTCCTCTTTTTCCCCCTTTTATTTTTATTTTTTAAAAATAAAAGAAATTGAACCATAACTTCAAAAAGCTAGCAATCTCTGCCCAGGTTTCAGGCTTGATTCCCAGTAGGGGGTGTGCAAGAGGCAGCCTATCTATGATTCTTTTTTATCACTGATGTTTCTATTTCTCTCTCCCTTCCTCTCTGAAATCAATAAAATATTATTTTTAAAAAATAAGAGAAATTGAACCATAACTTCTAAAAGCCAGCAATGTCATTCATTTTATAAAATCATTTTTAGAGTTACTGCTTTGTCAAAACTAACATTTCCATTGAAAAAAAAAATTCAGCCCTAATCGGTTTGGCTCAGTGGATAGAACATCGGCCTGCAGACTGAGAGGTCCCAGATTCGATTCTGGTCCCCAGTAGGGGATGTGCAGGAGGCAGCTGATCGATGTTTCTCTCTCATCAATGTTTCTAGCTATCTGTCCCTCTTCCTTCCTCTCTGTAAAAAAAAAAAAAAAATCAATAAAATATATTTTTAAAATATTCAGAAATATTTTCTAATTAGTTTCTTGGAGTTTATTTCCTTGAAAGCTATTTCCTTTTTAGTTATGCTAAATCTGTCCTCTCTTCATTTAGGCTTCACAAATACTGGGGAGTGTTATCAGACTCACTTCATCTTCACTTAACTGAACACATTAGTTGCCTTTAGTCTCTGCTAACAAATCAATCATTTAGTGTTTTGATCACTATTATTTGTCATTTCTGAATCTCCTCCAATGTTTTTTTCTAAAGGTTTACAAAACAGCAAATTGAATTCCAGGTATGATCTCTCCATCACCTATGGATGAAGTGATATGTTTCCTGCTCTCCTCACGCAAAGCCCACAATAGTTCTGGATTTCTCAGCCATCACTGCCAGACCTTATCTTCCCACCCCCCTCAGTTACCTTGAGATCTCATTGGCTTCCAGATTATTCTTTACTACTGACTTTCTGAACTGCAGATCAATTTCCCACATTTTAAGTGAAGTACCTATAAAAAGAATCCTACTGACACCTTCAGTTCCATCAGATTGCAAGAGGGGCTGTGATAAAAAGAAAGTTTATAGTATAAATAAGAATAGCACTCAACCACAATGCAGGTATACAACTTTTATTGCACTTTACAAATGTTGCATTTCTCTACAAATTAAAGGAAAGACCCTCCATAAACAGAAAGATTATAACTTGCTTTATTACAATATATTACTCTGGTAATCTGAAACCAAATCCACAATATCTCTGAAATATGCCTGAATTATATGCATACTAGAGACCCAATGCACAAAAATTTATGCAAGAGTGTGCCTTCCTTCCCTCAGCTGCCTGCACCAGCTTCCCTCAGGCACCAATGACCCAGGCTTCACTCTCCAGCCACCTGCAGGCACCGGGACTTGAGCTGGCTTCCCTCAGGCCCCAGCTTCATCAGGAAGGTTGTCCAGAATGACGTCCAGATGACATCCAGTCTAATTAGCATAGTACCCTTTTATTGTTATAGACTAGAGGCCCGGTGAATGAAATTCGTGCATGGGGGGCAGGGGATGTCCCTCAGCCCAGCCTGCACCCTCTCCAATCTGGGACCCCTCAAGGGATGTCTGACTGCCCATTTAGGCCCGATCCAAGTAGGGATCCTTCTCACGATCCAGGACTACTGGCTCCAAACTGCTCACTTGTCTGCCTCCCTGATTGCCCCTAACTGCTTCTGCCTGTCAGCTTGATCACCCTCTAACCAGCCTGCCTAATTGATGTCTAGCTACTCCCCTGCCAGCCTGTTTGCCCCCACCTTCCCTCCTATACCAACCTGGTCACCCCTAACTTCCTTCCCCTGCAGGCTTGATCACCCCCAACTGCCCTCCCTTGCAGGCCTGGTCCCTCCCAACTGCCCTTCCCTGCTGGCCTGATCATCCACAACTGCCCTCCCTTGCAGGGCCTGGAACCTTCCAACAGCCCTCCCCTGCTGGCCATCTTGTGGTGGCCATCTTGTGTCCACATGGGGGTAGGATCTTTGACCTCATGGGGGCAGGCCTCTTGTGTGTTGGAGTGATGGTCAATCTGCATATTACTCTTTTATTAGATAGGATAGAGGCCTGGTGCATGGGTGGGGGCCAGCTGTTTGCCCTGGAAGGTGTCCCAGATCAGGGTGGGGGTTCCCTTGGGGCATGGGGCGGCCTGGGTGAAAGTCCTGTTGTGGTTTGCAGGCCAGCCATGCCTCCCAGCAACCCAAGTGGAGGCCCTAGGATCTGGGGTTAATTTATGTCTACAATTGAAACTTTGTAGCCTAGAGCAGAGCCAAGCCTTCTGCTCACTCCATGGCAACAGCCATTTCTGTTTGAAACTTTGTAGCCTAGAGTGGAGGCCTGGGTGCTAGGGCTGCAGAAAATTGGCTTCCTCCATCACCTGGGCAACCCTAGCCTCTGCTCTCTCCAGCTCCATGGCTGCTGCCATTTCTGTTGGGATATGTATCTTCTCTAATTGAAACTTTGTAGCATTGAGTGGAGGCCTAGGCTGGCAACAGCAGGCAGAAAGCTTGGCTTCCTCCATTGCCGGGGAAACCCAAGCCTCCCTCCTACTCTCAGTGGCTGCAGCCATCTTGGTTAGGGTTTATTTGCATAATTTGTTCCTGATTGGCTGGTGGGCATGGCTGTGGGCATGGCTTTATTGGAGGTATGGTCAATTTGCATATTACTCTTTTATTATATAGGATGTCTGAGTATAGGTTAAGAGTTATAAAAGATAATTATTTTTGTCAAATAGATTTGACCATCAAAGAAGTAACCTATACTTTCGTTCAAATACTGGATCTTTCTGACATTAGGGGCATAACAAAGTCTTTCCAGAATTTCATTATATTCCTTTATCATTTGTTGCTAGTGTGTTTTCTTAGTAAAGCAGGGGGAAAAACACATATTTTAGAAATAATTCTTTTATAGGAAAATATCACATATGATATGTGAATTTTCTTCTTTCACATAGCAGGGACTCAGAATGTATCCTTATATGATTAGCACATTTCCATTTACTAGGCAGTGAGATTTAAAAATTCTCAGCCTCTTGAGAGAAGAAATAACTATTAAGCAGGAATAAGCCAGATTAAAAAACTACTGGGTAGTTGATGGAATAGGATATGCATTTATAGACCTTTCCTGAAGACACCATTTAAGAAAATAATATAGGAGAAAATTTAGTGTAAGTGTAACCAGTATTCCTCTAATTATTTGGAAGATACAGATTTTAAAATGCTTGTTTGAGAAGAAATAAACTGGAAGTTAGAATGGAGAGATTACAAATAAATATTATATTTGATGTTGATGTTCTCCTCAACAAAGAAAAATTACTCCAACTATAGTTGATATACACTGAGTGGCCAGATTATTATGATCTCTGAATGCATAATAATCTCACCCCTATGTTCATAGCAGCACAATTCACCATAGCTAAGATTTGGAAACAGCCTAGGTGCCGGTCAACAGATGACTGGATCAGAAAACTATGGTACATCTACACAATGGAATACTACGCTGCCATAAAAAAGAAAGAATTCTTACCATTTGCAGCATGGATCTGGAGAGCATTATGTTAAGTGAAATAAGCCAGTTCAATGAAAGAAAAATACCACATGATCTCACTCATTTATGGATAATAAGGAACATTATAATCTAGTAAACAAAAAGGAAGATATGGAGGCAGTAAAGCATCAAACAGGCTGAATGCATAATAATCTGGCCACTAGGAGGCGGAACCAAGATGGCGGCATAGGTAAACACCTATCTTGCTGCCCCACACAGCAATTTCAAAACTACAACTTAACGACAGAACAAACATCATCCAGAATCACCGGAAAGCTGGCTGAGTGAAAATTCCACAAATAAAAGTAAACACAGGGCACTGTGACTCAGAGGAGGGGTGGAGGGCAGCATTGAAGATACGTGCAAAGTCAGAGGTTTGGAGCCCTGCATGTGCGAGAGCAAGCAGAGAGAGTGGGCGACTGCAAAGACAAAGGCGTCCCACTGCACTGATTCCCCAGTTCCAAGGTCCAGGGGACCCACACTTATATGGGGTGAAACTGTACAGTAGGGAAGCACGCTGAAACTCAGGTGCTGCAAAGGTCTGTGAGCTTGTGAAGGGGGCGAGCTTGTGGAGAGTGCATGTAAACTGGGGAACAGCAGAAGGTGTGCAAGAGCACAGAGAGGACTCGTGACTTGCTCTCTTGTTTGGGAAACCACTGGACTGCATTGTTTTCCAATTCTGGGTGAGACTTTGGGTGTGCAGACTCATTTGGGGAGAGGCTAAATTGTCCGGCAGCTGGTGGAGCTTGGTGGCACCTTTCTCTCAGAGGTTCTTGCAGCCATTACCACCCAGCACAGAGACCCAGGTGCCGCATAGGGCGGAGCTGACACTGCCTGCTCAGCCCGGAGACTCTGCCTACCCAACCTGAGCACAGCTAATACTCACAGCCAATTGGCCTGGAGGTCAAATCCTCCTACTGCTAACAACAATAATCTAGGCTTAACTTCAACAAGACTGTGCAACCCATAAAGGGCTGCAGCAAGAGTATCCACCTTAGGTAACTGGAAAGGCTGAGCCACTGTCCCTTAGAGGACATCTACCACACAAAGCTAATCAGCCAACTCAGGAAAGCAGCCACCATGCAGAGACATGGAAAGAAATTATATGTGAAAGAAACAGAGGGGAGGAAAAAACAACTGGACATAGAGTTCAAAACTACAGTTATAAGGTTTTTTGAGAGGCTCCTAGAAAAGGCCGATGAACCTACAAGGAAACAAACAAGACCTACAAGGATATGAACAAGACCCTCGAGGCTATGAACGAGACCCTTGCGGATATGAAAAAGGACCAACTAAAAATTAAGCATACACTGACTGAAATAAAAAATATTTTACAGAGACCTAAAAGCAATCTAGAGGACTGCAAGAACCGAGTCAAAGATTTGAAATACAAAGAAGCAAAATCCACTCAGCCAGAAAAGCAAGAAGCCAAAAGAATCCAAAAAATTGAACATACTGTAAGAAGCCTCTGGGACAACCTCAAGCATACCAACATCCAAGTTATAGGGGTGCCAGAAAAAGAGAGAGAGCAAGACAATGAAAACCTATTTGAAGAAATAGTGACCAAAAACTTCCTACACCTGGTGAAAGAAATTGACTTAAAAGTCCAAGAAGCGCACCAAACCCCAAACTATAGGAATCCAAAGAGGACCACACCAAGACACATCATAATTAAAATGCCAAGAGCAAAAGACAAAGAGAGAATATTAAAAGCAGCAAGAGAAAAATAGTTAGTTACCTATAAGGGAGCACCCATACAATTGTCAGCGGATTTCTCAACAGAAACGATGCAGGCCAGACGGGAGTGGCAAGAAATATTCAAGGTGATGAATAGCAAGAATCTACAACCAAGATTACTCTACCCAGCAAAGCTATCATTCAGAATTGAAGGTCAGATAAAGTGCTTCGCAGATAAGAAAAAGCTAAAGGAGTTCATTACCGCCAAACCAGTATTATATGAAATGCTGAAAGATATTCTTTAAGAAGAGGAAGAAGAAAAAGGCAAAAATAAAAATTATGAACAACAAATACACATCTACCAACAAATGAATGTAAAAATCAAGTGAATTAAAAATCTGATGAACAGGATAAACTGGTGAATATAATAGAATCATGGGCATAGAGAAGGAATGGACTGACAATTCTTGGGGAGAAAAGGGGTATGGGATGTGCAGCAAGAAGCTGGACAAAAATCATGCACCTATGGGAGAGGACAGTGGGGGGAAGTGAGGGCAGAGGGTGGGATGGGTACCGGGTGGAGGGGAACTATAGGGGGAAAAAGGGGGAACAATCCTATCTAATAAAAGAGTAACATGCAAATGTGACCATACCTGGGCTCCTGATTGGCTATGCTACCAGCCAATTGGAACAGGGGGCAGAGCAGAGGGCAGGGCAGAGGGCAGGGGGCAGGGCAGAGCAGAGCAGAGCAGAGCAGAGCAGAGCAGAGCAGAGCAGAGCAGAGGGTGGGGCAGGGGCATGGCCAGCACACAGGGGGCCAGGCTGGCAGGGGTGTGGCTGCAGTACAGTGAAAGCAACCACCCACCCTACAAGGGTGGTCCACATGGTACTTAAGGGCCGGCCCCCCTTAAGCTTATGGTGCCTGAATCACATGCAAATGAGCTCCCAGGGTCCCTGCATGCCCCCCAGCCCAGCACCCACAATGGGAGTGGGGGGCTGCTGCCAGTCTCTGGAGTGTGTGGAGACCCCGTTGGCCACCACCCAGTGGAGAAAATTCACGGTGCTCTTGGTTGGTGCAGGATATCGTGGGTGCCAGGAATTCTGGGAAATGTAGTTCTCTTGACAGACCCACTGTAAGAGTGAGTTTGAAGTACTGGGGGGTGGGGGGCGGTCGTGGAAGCAGCAGGGTGGGACGGGGCGGGCCAGGGCGGAGACTTTAGGCCTTGGGCTGGTGGGGGGCTCGGCGTGGGGCGCATGCAGGGTGCAAACATGCTGGGAGGCTGGCACCCAATAGCCCCTGGATCAGAGACACAAACCCACAGGGGACTGGTACCCAGCACCCACAAGCTCTGCCACCCAGGTGCTGGAGCTGCAAAGGCCGAATTGGAGACATAAACCTGCATGGAGGCCAGCACCCAGCTGCCCCCAGATTGGAGATACAAACCAGCAGGGAGGCTGGCACCCAGCAGCTGCAAGCCCCGCCATGGGGGCGCTGGGGCTGTGTGGGGCTGGATCTGAGACACAAACCAGCAGGGAGGCCAGCACTCAGCAGTCCCAAGCCCCGCCACCGCAGACCTGGGGCTGGAGGGTGGAAGGGGAGTGGACTGGAGATACAAACCCGCAGGCCTGGCAGCCAGCAGCCCCAAGGCCCGATGTGTAGGTGCTAAGGCTGCTGGCGGGGCGGGGGAGGACGTGGCAGGTGGGGAGACACAAACCCACAAGAAACCTGTGGAAAGGGAGATAAACTATTATAACTTTATCTCCCTTTCCTCAAGATGAGAAAACTGCCCCTGGATTACTTAGTGATGTGGCCCACACCTTTCTACATACACAGGGTATGTTATGACCACTCCCAGAATGCCGTCTCCAGGGAATAACCTACTGTGGCAAATCATCTGAGAGAGCAAACAAGCTTTTGTTGGGTTTATTCTGAAGGTCAGAGAACATGCCACCCCCCAACATATGCTTTATTGTTATACTGATGATCTTGAGCTGCAGATTCTTGAAAAACTGCAAGTGCATGCAGAGGATTTCACTGAAGTCTCCGGATCTGTCTAAAATTGAACCCCCCTAAAGGAGCTTAAATGTCATAGGTCCCCTTGATGGGAGAAGTGTCATCAGGCAGAGACTGACTCCTGTCACAGGACATAACACCCAAACTTTGTTACAAACTATTTCTCTCCACCCCCATTCATCATTCCTAAAAAATCATTTACTCTCCTCTAGGAGGCCTACATCTCCTTTTCTCTTTCCCTAGGAAGAAGGTATTTAAATCTGCATTCTAAGCCAGCTTGGGGAGTTATTCATTTTTCCCTGAGATCTCCCACATATACATGAGGTACACATGTTAATGAACTTTCGTTTTTCTCTTGGCGATATGTCTTTCATTACAAGGGCCTCCACTAAGAACTCAGAAAGGTTGAGGAAAACTGTTTTTCTTCCTCCATAATTCTATCTCGGGAAATCAAGTCCCCAAGCTGAACAATGAGGTTGGCTCAAGTACCAGCTGACGGAAGGGAAGCTTCTAGGGAGAAATCAATGATATTGGCATCAAACTGGGATGGAGGGCACACACATGGTTGATGGTGGGAGTTTAAAGTGGTTTGACATTTTTGGAGGATGACTTGGCAAATTTGATAGAAATGTGCAAGATATATCCAAGAGTCTTCTTCTAGGAATCACATCTGCTGAGATAAAGCACAAGTACTTAAGCCCTGGTTAGAACCCAGGATGCTACTGCAGGCTCCCCTTCCATGATAGGAAAACCTGGGAACAACCTGGATTTTTAGGACAAGGTGGCATCTATGATAATAAAAGGGTAATATGCGAATTAGACTGAACATCTTCCTGGCGACCTTCCAGATGTCCTTCTAGACATCCTTCCCAACAAAGCCACGTTGGTGAGGCCAAGGCAGAGGAGGTTAGAGGCAATCAGATAGGCAGGGGAGAGCAGTTAGGGGGAACAGGCCAGCAGAGGAGAGCAGTCAGGACAAACAGGCTGTCAGGAGAGAGCAGTCAGGGGAATGAGGCTGGCAGGCAGGTAAGTGGTTAGGAGCCAGAGGCCTGAGGGGTCCCAGATTGGAGAGGGTGCAGGCTGAGCTGAGGGAATCCCCTGCCTCCCTGCCCCATGCACGAATTTCATGCACCGGGCCACTAGTGTAATTAATAAACTGAACAATAAATATTAAATTTTAAAAAATAATAAAATAAAAAATAATAATCTGGCCACTCAGTATATATTTTATATAATAAAAGGCTAATATGCAAATTGTCTCCTCGACCAGGAGTTTGACCAGCAGACAGGCGGCCAACTGCTCATGTCCCCTCTCCCTGGCCAGGCTGGCAGGACCACACCCATGCACAAATTCATACACCAGGCATATATATTAGAGGGCCAATGGCCAGATTATTATGCATTCAGAGTTCATAATAATCTGGCCACTCAATGTATATTTCTGTTTTCCAATATCAATCAGTAAAATGCATTGGGTGTCATTATGATCTGCACACTTTTCTAAGTTCCATGAAAAATAAAGTTATTTTTAAAAGCTATATTATTTATATATTTACCTTGTAAAGTTAATATTATTAAAATTAGAAGCAAAATACATTATAATTTTTATGTATTCTAAATTCCTTTTTAAGGAACAAGGACACAAGAGAATTAAAGAGATTCTGATTTTAAATATTCACTATTCATATGGAAAATTCTAAGAAATTATGCTTTTATTTTTAAGCAACTACCTTTATTAGTAAAAAGTTGTAAAAATTCACTTCTTTAAAAAAAATTGGCTGTCCTTAGTGAAAGCTATTAGCCTTTAAGTTCTCTGTTTGTGGGGAAAAAATCAATCTTTCTAACCTTGGTTTTGAGCCAAGTCTCAATGAATATGGGGAAACTGCTCAAATAAGAATAATTTAGCTCTTCTTAACTTTTAAAATAAAAATAATACTATACAACTTTGGTATTTTTCTTTTTTCAATATTTTTTTTATTCTTTAAAATATTACAAATAATAGTACATATGTTTTGGTTTTTTTCACATTAACCTCCCCCCAGCACATGCCCTCACCTACACACACACCACCACCACCACCCCAGTGTCTTATATCCATTGTTTATGGTTATATGCATGCATACAAGTCCTTCAGTTGATTTCCCACGGCCCCCACTCCCCACCTTCTCCTGCCTTCCCCCTGTAGTTTGACAGTCTGTTCAATGCTTCTTTGCCTCTGTATCCATTCTTTTTCCCCATTTCTTTTCTTTAAAAAAATCTTGCATTTGGATACTAGATATAAACATATAAGAACAAAAAATGTTTGAGTCTCAGTTTCAGTGTCCAACTGTTCTGAGTCCCGGTTTCAATGTCAAATAGTTCCTTATGTGTACATGTCAGCAATGGTATCTGGATGGTGGACAAATCGGGACAATGCAGGTTACACCCTCTCTGGTTTGATCCTGGGCCACCTGCAGTGATGCACAGCTGCTAACTGCTAGCATGGCAAGGTGTCATCAGCGTCTTTCATCTCTGGCCTGTCTTTGCAGTTGGAACAGACCTGTCAGTTCCTCTTTGTTGCAGGAAGCCATATGGTCTTGGAGCTGTTTTCTGAAAATATACAAATATATTCTCGACCAAAAGTTAATAAAGGAATCTTTTCTGTAAATTAGACTTGGAATTCTTTTTATTTTTGCCCAAATGATTTTTCTTTGGATTATTTTGACACCTTGTGTGTTTTTCATGGGTGTCCTGCTGTTAGCATTACAAATGGAAATTAAGTTTCTGAAGTAAGAATTTTCTAAGTGTATGCCGAGACAGGTTTGGCTCAGTGGATAGAGCGTTAGACTGCGGACTGAAGGGTCCTGGGTTTGATTCTGGTCAAGGGCATGTACCTTGGCTGCGGGCACATCCCCAGTAGGGGGTGTGCAAGAGGCGGCTGATCAATGTTTCTCATCGATGTTTCTGACTTTCTATTCCTCTTCCTTCTGCTCTGTAAAAAATAATAAAATATATTTTGTTTTAAAAAGAATTTTCTAAGTGTAATTTACTTATAGGATATTTTTCCTTACATGATATTACCCCACTATCCACCACCCCTTTTTTTTTATTAATGGGGGCTTTTTGAAAATTTATATTGCTTTCTTGGTAACTTTAAATTTTAATTTTTGCACAAAAATATGACTGCTTTAGGTTCTTTGCATGTTAGGTAATTTTACGAAGAGATAAACTACTAATAGAAATTTCACTTAATATTTTAGGAACAGCTTTTTGTCCAGTACACTTAAATTTTCTTGAGTATTCACTTATTTCAATTAGCCAATTTAAATTAATTTGAAAACTTGATTACTATTTTACTGTCAAGTTTAATAGTCAAACAATAGCCGAGACCGGTTTGGCTCAGTGGATAGAGCGTCGGACTGCGGACTGAAGGGTCCCGGGTTCGATTCCGGCAAGGGCATGTACCTTGGCTGCGGGCACATCCCCAGTAGGGGGCGTGCAAGAGGCAGCTGATCGATGTCTCTCTCTCATCGATGTTTCTGACTTTCTATCCCTCTCCCTTCCACTCTGTAAAAAATCAATAAAATATATATTTTAAAAAAAATAGTCAAACAATAATCTTAGTTTACCCTGTAAATATTTGTGGCAAGGATTATTTGCATTCTTGATTAGGCCCTGAGTTGATATTTTTCTTAAACAAACCAAAGGTTTTTGTAGTTTATTGTAAAAATTCCATTTAGAAAATTCATACAGCAAAATAATTTGTTCCTTCACAAGAGTGATCCATAACATCAAATTTCTAATGGCATTTTCAACATAACAATAAAAAATGATTTCACAATCTTTACACAATATTTCCATCAAGTTCTCCTATCCAAAATAAGTGGGAGTTGTTGTTGTTTGTTTTTTTTGTTTTGTTTCGTGTTTTTTTCACTGTGGTTAATCCACAAAGTTTTCCTAGCAATTTTTTGTTTTGCCTGGATCTGAGTCCTATTGTTAAATCACTACAATGCAACATATATTTAATGAGAGCTTCAAGTGTGCAAAGCTCTGGGTTTAGCTCTGTTAAATCCCTGAGTCCTACTATAAAACCCTGTTTTGCCTGCATCAATGATTCCATTTGAGAGGGTAAGTAACTCCAATAACCTTCTAACTGGTCTCCATACTTCAATTTATCCCTCCTTTAATACCACCTGAAAATTACAGCCAGATGAATTATAAAATAGAAATTTAATGCTTTTGGAAGAAGCAGAAAATCCTTCACCTTTCTGAAGTAAGTTCGCATCTTGTTTTTAGCTGTTAAACTCTCAAATAAAATATTTGAAAAAGCCCAACATACCAAAGATATGAAGGCAGAGATACTTGGGTTAAGGTAGAGAAGGGGGATCAAAGACCGCAGGTTCAGAGAGTAATGTTTAGACTTCTTGCCTTATATCTGAGGTGTTCCACAAAATAACTTGTGTTCTTTAAATCACTATCTTCCTCACACCATATCCATTCCTGAAGCTTCTGGAATGAGCAAACATTTTGATCACTTTCTCTCAAATGCATTCTAACCAATGCTACCTCTGTCACATTAGTTTATGCTATTTATTCTACCTGAAACTCAGCTTCCTCCCACCACTTAGAGCACACGTAAGAAGTTTCTAACCATTAGTCAAGGCTTAGTAAAAGTCTGCTTGCTTTCATACATTCTCTAATGCCATGGAAAGTCGTGAAAATTTCCTCCTATGTGTATCACACTGCCATTTAGCCTTGTGGGGGTAATTACTAGTATGTTATAATAGCTTTTATATTGTTTAAGGAGATTTTTCCCTCTTCCTCGTTGATTTATAAATATCCTTCCAGTTACATGACTTCTAAGCAAACATTTTTACAACCCAGATTTTCTGTGAAGATTGGTCAACCATCACCATTAGCTATGTCTTAGTCTCTTAGTCTCTTAGTATCTATTGCTAGATTTGTGATAAATTGCCAACAATTTATCACAAATCTAGCAACTTAAAACAGCACACACTTATTATTTCACAATTTCTATAGAGCAACTTAGCTCCATCCTCTATTCAGGGTCTCACATGGCTGTTACATGGCATTGGCGAGGACTCTGGTCTCATCTGAAGCTTGGCTGACGAAGAATCTGCTTCCAAGCTCACATGATTGTTTTCAGTTGTTGAACCAAGGGCCCTCATTTCATGCAGGCTCTGAGTCAGAGGCCACACTAGCTTCCTGCCACATGTCCTCTACATGGTAGTTTGCTTGATCAAAACCAACAAAGGAGAGTCTCCTTGCAAGATATTATAATATCATGAGACATAATCACATATACATAATCATGAAGACCCTGTCACCTTTGCCACAGTAGACAGGGCTGGAAGCAAGTCCCAGGTCCTGCTCACACTTCAGTGTAATCCTGTAGGAAGTGGAGTTACCAGTTATTTTGTTCCATTCGTTGCAATTTTATGTGCTTGGCATCATTTTAAGTACCCATATGATAAAGATCGCCTATACCTGTTTCATGTCAGCCTGAATCCTCTTCTCTTGGATTTTTAGAAAATTTCCCCTTTGCAGGTAAAAGCAGAGCCACCAATTTTCTGGGAAGGCTGTCAGTGCCCCCCGGCTGCTATGTGTCAAACCATTCGGTATTGGCCGGAGTGCCTGCACTCCATTAATGAAAATTCTGGGAAAGACCTCACTGTGATAGTCCACATTATCCCAGCTTCTCGTGAGCACATTTTCCATCTAAAGAAGGAAGACTGTCGTTTGTTTGTTAGGCACTGCTCATGTCAAAACCTCAAACCTAAGGCAAGAATGAGGAAGGAGTTAAAGGATTTTCACAGTGACTGCAAGATAGAAAACAATTAATGTTATCTGAATGAAACAGTTAAATAATTGTTAACTTTGTCAAATATAGGTTTTTTTCAAAGGCTAATATTACTTTATCATAAATTTAAGTGGGTTTTTTGGAACACAGATCAAAGGTGAAAAAACCAAACTTCTTTTTAAACTGTGGTAATAACTTGAAACTTAAACAAACTAAGACGCACTCAAATGTCACCCAGGATGTCCCAAGTTCTCACAATTCTTATGTCAGTCAGCTCTTTCTTTCTTTCTTCTTTTTTTAAAATGTATTTTTATTGCTTTCAGAGAGAAAGGGAAAGGGAGAGGGAGAGATAGAAACTTCAATGATGAGAGATAGTCATTGATTAGCTGCCTCCTGCACACACCCCTGCTGGGGATTGAGCCCACAACCCAGAAACTGGGGCATGTTACCTTAACCAGAATCGAACCCGAGACCCTTCATCTGCAGGCTGACACGCTATCCACTGAGCTAACCCAGCTGGGCAGCCTGCTCTTTCTTTGAATGTTTCTTCCACGTAGGATAAGAAATTCAGAGCCCATCCTTCTATTTATCTTCAGGCTGAGGGAGTGTATTATGTTGATTCTAATCATCTCTGGTTCCCCGTTACTGCTTTGTCATAATTCTCTAACTTTAATACATGTAAGTTTTCCCTAATTTTTGCACTTTCAAAAAGTACCCTGGTCCAAATACCCTGGTACCAACAAAATTCAAACAAGTCTTTATTGAAGGTTTAGGTCAAGTGAACACAGCACAGCAACATTAAAAACTAAACATTAAAGACCTTATTATTTGGGGTTTTGTTGAGCTTTATAAAAATGCTATCATTTAGTATGTAATCCTTTGAAGTCTGCTTTTCTTCATGTTTCTAAAATGCACCCATACAATTTTGCGGTTTCAACAATATGAACATTCTGCTTCTCTGGCTGAGTGGTGAGTGCCCAAGTATTTGTTTCATTATGATGCTTCAAAAATTAAAAAGCACTGTACATTCTGTCATATATATCAAGTGTTACATTTTAAAGACATTTTAACTAAGTATTAGCCACCTCAATTCTGACAGCTCTTAGCACCTCCTGGAGCCTCTCCTGATCATTCATCCTATGATGCTCATTCGAAGACCACTGGACTCCAACTCCTTCCTTCCTCCCTCCTCTGCATGGCTTTCTTCTAATTGCAGCTCTTGATCCTTGTATTCCTGATCCTGACTTTTCTAACCATATTATTCAACATGAATTTCCAATAAGCAGCCCCAACCCCAACATCACAGTGGCTTAACGTAATAACACATATGCTCGGTCACATAAATACCAGAGCTGAAGTTGCCAGCTGGGAGATCTCCTGGGAAACTCTTCCAAGTGGTCACTCAGGAGTCAGGCTCTTTCCATTATGTGCTCCCTCATCGCAAAGTCCTTTCCTTTCGGCTGTGAGGTTGAGAGGAAAGAGCAAAACGGGTCACCCAGGAATTTTTTATGGTAGGGCCTGGAAGGGGTTTCCATTCACTTTCCATTCATAGAACTCAGGGACATGGTCAACCTAGACACAAGGGGCAGTGGGGAAATATATATCTTCCTTTGTATCCAGGAGGAAAATACAACCATCTGGTAAATTCATAATATTGTCTCTGGTTTTCTTTTGCTTCATGCCATTATGGAAGATAGGGAGGCAAAGGATAGAATACACAGATAGAATACCGAGCTTTTTTTTTCTGAATGAAACCAGACTCTCTATATTCATGGATCAGCTACAACCATATAATGGGGATGGATGGCATTTTGAGATAATAACAGGAGATTTCCTTAACAACACTTTTTTGTTAACAACATTCTTTGTCATAAGAAAAGAGAGGATTATGCCTGGCTGGTGTGGCTCAGTGGTTGAGTGTTGACCTATAAATCAGGAGGTCACAGATCATGGTTCGATTCCCAGTCAGGTTGCATGTCCTGGTTGTGGGTTCGATCCCCAATGTGGGGTATGCAAGAGGCAGCCGATGGATGATTCTTTCTCATTTTTGATGTTTCCATCTTTCTCTCCTTCTCCTTTCCTCCCTAAAAATCAATAAAAATATTTTTTAAAAAAGAAAAGAGAAGATCAGAATGAAGAAATCAACAGAAGTTCTAAATCCACTTATTTTTCAATTTGTCTCAAAATTAGTTGTCTTGAAAACCAAGAGAAATGGGTATCTTGAATTACCAAAAAAAATGGTTTTGCACATAATGAGTCACAGCCTGGAAGGACTAATACCATGGAGTTTATGCCATAAACCTTAGAATTGGGAAAATTTTATCATGAAGGCAAAGAAGTTTCCCCATCTCAAAAGGAGATTATATACCAGCCAGTGGGTGGGAAAGGAGAAATTGAAAGTTTAAATACTGGTAGCTACTTGAAAAAAATGTCTAATGTTCCATCTCCTTAGGCTAGATAATGGTAAGAATGACAGAAAGGAAGGCGGCATCTCTGAATATACTTATCTATCTGAGATAAGTTTTAAGAGATCCCAAAACAGAGGGATCATTGCCTGGCTGTAAAGAATATAACCAGGAGCCACATAGAGAAATCCTCCATCCAATCCTCCATGCACATTGAGCATGTTGCTTAGGCAACTGGACCTGAAATAGCAGTGGCTGAGGGGGGATGTCCAGGAGGATGGACCCGAGGACTTCCCCATAAAAGCTTTCACACTCCGTAACAATGTGGGTGCAGCCGCCAAGAGTTCCCTAGCAATCTTAGCAGAATATAGACAAGATTAAAAGTCTATAGTCAAAATAAGGCCTTGCAATGAAGTGTGATTTCAGCATCAGAGGTAACACCCAAAACCAGGACGAAAGAATGACATCTTAGTGGGGGCCATAGGGAATACAGGATGTCCAGCAGACCAGTGCCAGTCCAGCTCCTAATGCCATAAAGAAACATAAGATTACCACCATCACCACCCCCCAAAAGGGCCAGATTATAGAATCATAATTAAGTTGTTACCCAGAAGTTTAATTAAGTTTACTCATAATTAAGTTGTTACTCAGAAGTTTAACTGAAAGTGCTAATTACCTTTTTTTAAATATATTTTATTGATTTCAGAGAGGAAGGGAAAGGGAGAGAGAGAGATAAACATCAATGATGAGAGAGAATCATTGAATGGCTGCCTCCTGCACACCTCCTACTGGGGATCGAGCTCACAACCCAGGCATGTGCCCTTGATCGGAATCGAACTTGGGACCCTTCAGTTTGTAGGCGGACGCTCAATCCACTGAGCCAAGCCAGCCAGGGTGCTAATTACTTTAAATTGGTAATAATGAATGAGTTGGCCATGTCATCCAAAGGTCAACATTACCAATTCAACATCAACAGGAGTCCTCAATCTGGAGTGCAGTGAGAGAAAAACTATTTAGTATGGAACAGCTTGGCTGTGAGTCAGCTCAATCATGAAAGAGTGCAGCTGTGGAACAACACAGCTATGAGGCAGCCCAGGTGAGGCATCCTGGCCTAGGAGACCCCAGTGTTACAGCTCAGCTTTGATGTGACAGATCCAGCTGGGGAGATTAAATTTTTAATGGAAACTGAAAGTTCACTTCACTGTGAAGCTAGTTTATATAGAGAACAGCTCCCACCCTGGTCCCTGATTGGTCCATTCTCATGTAAATGAGGACTCCAAAACACAGTTTGGTTCATCCAAAAGGCACTATCCTGACTGGTTGAAATGGAGTTGCTCTGATTGGTTAGTAAAAATGCAAATGAGGATGTAGCTGCACAAACTTTCCCCAATGAAATGGGGAAAATCTCAATCCTACTAGTCAAATTTCAATCCAAGGAGCTCTTGAATAAGGGTCAACTCAGACAGCAGGAACCCAGTGCAGGAGGCAGGCAGCTTGGTGCAGCTTTTCACTGAGCACAAAGAGCAGGAGAGGCCCCTGTTCAACAATGATTACTAGACTGTTTATAAATTTATGCCCAGTTAGTCATCAGGAGTCCATCTTCACAAGCATTTTCATCTTGGGGTCAATAACCCTCCTCAACAGAAATGGGGACTTGAGTAAGCTTGTCCTGTATAATAAAAGGCCAGTGACCATAAGTGTAACAACAGGAAACAATGGCTGGACCAGTCACCATGAGATGCATTGACCACTTCTAGGTCCATCCCCAACACCCCCTGGCCCGCAGGCTCCGATCAATAGCAGCATGGCAAACGGGGAACCACAGTGAACTGAGGTGAGTGGCAGCAGGACAGGACCGGCGAATGGGCAAAACAGCCAACCTCTTGGTACCTCTCCCCACCCTCAGGCTCTGGGGAACTCGAGCCATGCTGCGATCAGGGAACCACAGCAAACCGGGGGTTGGCAAGGGGCAGAACTGGGGACTCATGAGCAAGCAGTCCTAGGGACCCTACCTGTGCACGATTTTGTGCACTAGGCTTCTAGTGTTGATTATAAGAACACAAAGAATATTGCTGTTTTTGCACACAGGTTGTAACTTGTATTCTTTTACAACTTTATCTCTTCTCTAAACAATATTTTATTGATGGGATATTATGGTTTAGGCTCTATACTAGGTGTTAAGTTTGCAAATATTAGTAATTCTAATTCCAGAACTCTTTTTATAGTCTTCTAGTGGAGTGGGCTTATTACCAAGGCAATAAGACCTGGCATGTCTGAGTATTTGTATTATTCTGTAAATATCCTAAACAATGAAGAAGTTTACCTTTTGAACACAGAAGTCTGATATAAGCATCCAGAGTGATATGGCAGCTCCACAGTATAAGGGACACAGGCCTCTTCTGCCTATTGCTCTGCCATCCCAGGGCATTGGCCATACCTGCATAGTCAAAAATAGTTCACTGTACCCATGTTCTAGTCAGTGGATAGGATGGCAAAAGGGGTATATCTTTTACCTTAAAGAACATGTCTCAGAAGTTACACACACCATTCTGTACACAAAGCATTGGAAAGGTCCCAGTCACATGGCCACACATACTGCAAGGGAGGCTGGGTACTTTAGTTCTCATTTGAGCAGCCATATGCCTAATTACCTAAAATTATCATTTTAATGCATACAGACAAACCAGAAACTGCAGCATCTGCTTTAGACTACTCTTCTGCTTTCTCAAATATGCACAATTTGTGCTTCAACAAAGGAAAGAAACTAACTTCTGAAAAAGATAAAGTACAAAGGGAAGAGACAGCATGCTGATCTAGGAGGCCTCCAGAGAAGAACTGAAGCTCGTACAGTAAGCAGAAGCTCATGAAGATGACTGAGATCCACAAAGACATTTGGGGTGAAGAAAATGGAAGCATGTTCAGTTTCATGGAAGTGTAAGCTTTGCTGTTGCAGTTAGGGAATTGTAAATGGTTCTGTGAAGCCAAAGCACATGGAGGAATCGATGGAGATGAAACTGGCTAGATAGAAAAAAAAGCAAATCATAAACAACCTTCTGTGGCCAGCTAGAAATGTGATCATTGTTCTGCAGGTAAAAAGGAAATGGCTGATTAATTTTAAGTAGGAAAGTGACATAACTGTATTCAGAGAATAAATGAGCATGAAGACAGATAAGACTTAGGAGGCTACTGCAATTTACAAAAACAGGATTACAAGGCTATTGCTTATAACAATGCCCATAAGAAATAGAGCTTCAGGTGACAGATGCTGTAGGCTTGGAATTAACTGACAGTAAAAATCAAGGGACAGAAAGATTATTGAATACCTGAGTAGTATGAGAGATACTAAGAAACACCTGAGTGAAAGTGACCAACATTCACATAAAATAAGGATCTCAGATTCAAGAGCAGGTCTAAAAATGGAAATGTATATTTGGAAGTCATCAGTGTGTGATGTGGTGGTTAAACCGTTTGACATTAATCACTGAAGATATGCAGCTTGAGAAGACATCTGAGAATGGGACATTGCTTAGCATGCAGTGCCAAGTAGTATCACAGACTTCCAAATGTAAAGCATTTTGGAAGTCCAGTTTCAAAGTTCTGATCCACTTAGGCAGTTATTGTATTCAAATGCATCAAAAGTCACTGTAATTGGGAGCTGACAGAGAATCAATAAGGAGAAGGGATTCTGTTGCTTCCAGTAGAACAGGAGGCACAGAACTTTAAAATAACTGCTATAATAGAGTGTAAATTAAAAGATGGATGCAAATCCCAGGCTGTCTCTTATTGACCTTGGGCATGGAAGAAACAGATCTTCAAAGAGAGAGAAAAATCATGTGCAGAAAGAAGCAAGGACAGGACATTGAAAGAAAATGCTGCCTATATTTCCAATGATTTCTGATCTCTTTGGAATTCTTCCTTTCTACCTTTGAGTTCCATAAAATGCCACTGTAATTTATAATAGTTTCCCCTACATCCAGGCATGACATGTGACAAAATTCTGGGTGAGACATAAGTGGAAAATGATATGAAACTTCCTAGAAATTTGCTTAAGAAACACTAACTCCTTTAGAAAATATTTGGTTGTCCTTTCTCCCTTCCTCCCTCCAGCATTCCAGACAGCTGACATGGGGGCAGGGTGCCAGCATACATCTTGGACCAAGAGGTGACCTTGAGAATGACAGCCATTCACAGGATGATGAAATCAGATGGCAGAAGGAACCTGAGTTTCTGATGACCATAGAGCCACCATGAGAGCCTGTACTCTCTTCTTTGTTCCTTTCATATGAAAGAGAAATAAAGTTTTAATTTATTTAAGACATTTAATAAGGATTTGCTGGCATATGAAGTTAAACATAATTGTAGCAGATACTTTTTAATATCAACATGCATTTGCAATATTTATTACAACTTAAATTCCTAATATTTAAGGTAGAGTAACATTTATCATAATATTTTAAATTTTAAAAAATCTTATGAACTCTTCTTTCTTATTTTTTTATTGTTTAAAGTATTACAAATAGTAGTACATATGTTTCCTTTTTTTCCCCCTTTACCTCCCTCTGGCTTCCCCTCCCCCCCCCCCCCCCCCAGCACATGCCCTCACCTGCCCCACCCCCCACCCCAAGTGTCTTGTATTCTCTGGTTATGCTTTTATGCTTACATACAAGTCCTTTGGTTGATCTCTTGCAGCACCCATCCCAACCTCCCCTGCCTTCCCGCTGTAGTTTGACAGTCTACTCCATGCTTCTTTGCTTCTGTATCTGTTTTTATTTCCCATTTCTTTTCTTTAAAAAATCTTGCCTCTGTAGACTAGAAATAAACATATGAGAAAAAGAAATGTTTGAGTCCCAATTTCAATGTCCAATAGTTCTGAGTCCCAGTTTCAATGTCAAACTGTTTATTATGTGTACATGTCAGCAATGATATCTGGATGGTGGACACATGGTGGCAATGCAGGTCCTACCCTCTGTTGTTTGGTCCTGGATAACCTGCAGCGACGCACAGCTGCTGACTGCTAGCATGGCAAGGCGTCATCAGCGTCTTCCATCTCTGGACTGCTTCTCCTCTTGTCTTCGTGGTTGGAGCAGACCTATCAACTCCTCTCTGTTGCAGGAATCCACATGGTCTTGGAGTTGTTTTCTGAAAATATACAAACATATTCTCGACCAAAAGTTAATAAAGGAATCTTTTCTATAAATTTGACTTGAGATCCTTTTTATTTTTGCCCAGTCAACTTTCCTTTGGCTTATTTTGACACCTTGTGTGTTTTACATGGATGTCTTGGTGTTAGTATTACAAATAAAAATTAATTTTCTAAAGTAAAAAATTTCTAGGTATAATTTACTTACAGGATTTTTTTCCTTACATATTACCCTACTCTCCTCCTTTTTTTTTAATTAATGGAGGCTTTGGGAGATTTTGTAATGCTTTTTTAAAGATTTATTTTATTGACTTTTAGAGAGAGAACTAATGGGAGAGAGAGAAACATCACTTTACTGATCGCACACCCCTTGCCAGGAACCTGGGCATGTGCCCTGACCAGGAATCAGACCAGCAATCTTTTGGTGCACAGGATAATACCCACCCAACTGAGCCCCACAGGCCAGGGCCATTTCTTACATTTATTTGTAGGAATTCGGCCGGAGGGAGGGGGTAACAGCCATAAAATTAGAAACCTCTTTTCAGATGCTAGTTATAACACTTTATGAAGTACTAGAACTTAAGGGACTTTTTTAATATCTTAAAATGAAGTATTTGAACTAAATGGTCTCTAAGGTCCCTTTCAACTACAAAATTTTCTATTATCCTATATGTCTGGTTTTCATCACATGGGTATTGAAAAGATCAAATCGGGAACTATTAGTTAGCAAACACGTAACACTGAGCCAGGCACTTATTAATTTAACCGTCATAAAGACATATGAGATAGGTGTCACCCATTTAACAAATAGGAAAACTGAGGTGTACAGAAGTTAAATAATTTGCCTAAGTCACACAGCTTATACTTGGCAGAACATGGATTCAAACCTAGGAAGTCTGACTGGGTCTCTGATCTTAACCAGTACCCTGTCCTGCCTCAATAAACAGAGCAGTAACTTAGCTCCCCTTAACCAGAGGCTCTAGTCACTCCAGTACAAATGACTCAAAGAGCCTAACAGGAACCATTAATTTTATTTATAAAATATTTCTAGCCCTAGCAGGTTTGGCTCAGTGGATAGAGTGTTGGCCTGTGGACTGAATGGTCCTGGGTTCAATTGCAGTCAAGGGCACATGCCTGGGTTGTAGGCTCAATCTCCAGCAGAGGGTGTGTAGGAAGCAGCAGCGGATAATGATTTTCTCTCATCATTGATGTTTCTATCTTTCTCCCTCTCCCTCCCACTCCGAAATCAATATATATACTACAGGTCCAGTGCACTAAAATTCATTCCCTGGGATGTGTGGGGGGTTCCTCAGCCCGGCCTGCACCCTCTCACCATCTGGGAGCCCTTAAGGGATGTCCTACTGACAGTTTAGGCCCGCAATCAGCGAGCAATCAGGGGCTAGTGCTGCCCCCATCACCCCTTCGCTGCCATTATCATCCCCTCCCTCTGCTCGCTGGCACGCGTCTTGGCTGGCCCTGACACCACCTGCTCCCTGGCCCCGCCCCCCCCCCCCCGACTGGTCGTTCTGCTGTTTGGTCGATTTCCATATTATGCTTTTATTATATAGGATATTTCTAAAGGTGATTTCTTCCAACCCTTTAACTCAGTATTGGTGGGAAGCTTGTAGGGCAAAGAAGCTTCAGAAAGGCACCTGTGCTGTGCTGTGCTGTGCTGTGGGCTAGATGGATGCAGTTTCCCTGAGAAGCAGGACTGAAGAAATTTTTTCAGGATCGCTTGGGGAAGAAGGCTATTTCTAATTTTTAAATAATTAGGTAAATCATTGCCCGTTCTTTCTCCGGCTGGGTGCACCAGTGATCTCGCCAATGCCCTGCTGCAGCGGCCTAAGCTCTGGCATGCCTGATGTCACCGCCCGCATCACAGCTCCGGCCGCTGTTCCTCCTCACTTCCTTGGCATGTGGCTATTGGGTTTTACACAGAAATGCGGAAAATGCCTTTCAGCTCATTTCTACATGAAATACAATATATTTGCCAGATAAGCTGGACCCTCATAGTATCCATAAATCAATTATGTTTATCCTTAGCCAAGAATGCACAAAAATGTTCTTTCCTCATTTTGAAACCCAATCTCATATTCACAGTAATTATGCTGCCCTTCATATGAATCATTGTCTCATACTGTAGTTGTTAGTGCTGCGGCTGATTCATTTTCTGCTTTATAGTATTTGAAATGATCATTTCACTTGTGGTAGGATTTGGGGAGTTATTGAAGTAAATCCTTTTATTCACTAGACTTTTCTCTTTTTTTTATCTCATCTTCAGTCTTTTGTTCATATTTTATACCAAAGTTTTCTGAAAGCTGTAGCAAGTAGAGAAAGGACAAACTGTTAAATCCCACTGAAGCCAACAAAGCTGTACAAATGGACGGCGAAGCCTCTCCCGCCATGACTGTTCCTTGCTCTTGCCTTTCTTAACAGTCACACCACACCTGTCCTAATATTTTCCCCTTTCGTCCCTCTGAAACACATGCATGTTCATTTTACGTGCTAAAACACTTTTAAAATATCAAAGTCTTAATTGCTGGTCACTATCCAGATACACACAAACGAATATGAGTTATTTTTTTAGGTATCGTATGTATAATCATCATTTTGGAAGAGACACATATAAAGACAGATAGCTGCTGCCCTCATACCTCCAATATCATATTTTGTGCATATGAAGAAGGTGTCATTGGGTCATCTCTGGTTTAGATGCTTTGAAATATCTGGTTTGGGGATTATGACCTGCTGCTCTGTCCCCATCAAGTGCTCCGCTGTCAGAATTAGTGGAAATAGTGAGCCAGCAGCAGGAAGGCCATCTGACTCGCACTGCCAGAGCCCAAGTGGAATGTAAGGAGATGGAAAAGCACGAGTCTTTTGGACACTGTCATCACTATAAGAAAATGTAGTAATAAAAAGGGGGACGTGCCACTGCAGGTATTGACGAGGATCACTTCAGCAAGAAATTCCTTCCCGTGACCACAGCCACAAGTAAATTCTGCTTCAACATCCATGACAGCTTTACTTTAGAAAGGGTTGTTTATATTATATTCTATTTATGGGGCTATTTCTTGCCTTAAAAACTGACAAAGGCCTATTCTATCTTTACATTTAAAGTATTGAGCTTTTCATTTTAAAACTTTAGGCACAAAATTCCATCTTCATAATGAATTTCTGAATGCTTGCAATGTGCAGTACACTGTGCTAAGAGCTTTTTGTCAAAATCCTATCTGAATCTTAAAATAATCCTTTGTTGTATTATCAACTCTTCCTTATATATGAGGATATAAAACGTCACATAACTATTAAAGGCAAGATCCACGTCAAATCTCAGGCTTTGGATATTTCAAAAGCCATGTTTTTAACTACTAACTCATGCTATATTGTCTTTGCTCTCGGACCTAGATTGCCCAAGAGCTATGCTGCTTTACCCCACAACTTTCCATTAGCCACTATGTCTTGCTGTAATCAGTTGGCTTTTAGAAACTTCCTTTTTGCTTCCCATTTTCATTGCTCACAGGATTGTGTGTTAGAGTGAACACAGAACAATGACATTATCCAAAAGCAGAATTTGTTTTAAATGGTTCAACCATTTTCTTTTCCATCAGCACATTTATTCTAAAAACTACATCTAAAAGAGCCAGAACTAGCTGAATTTTTATATTAGCTGAGGATGATTCTGCATTTTGTAAAATGACTGGTTCTATAAGACATAGGATGACACACCTCTCTGCCACAGAGCCGCTGGTCTCACAATGGGCCATTCAGCCGGCCACCCTTCTTCAGCCGGGGCTCCTCACATGGAGCTGCTGTGACATCTAGTGGCCAAAGGTTAGGGAAGACATTCTTTATCCATAAAGCATACAGGAGTTCAGATTCAGAAGCATATTTACAAGCTCATGTAGCTAATGAAATTTTAAATTCACCCAGTGCTTTATCATTTATGACTCACTTGTATCAATTACTGATTTGTGGACTTGAAGGCAATATCTTTTCTATTTTGTTCAGATTTTTAAAATATTTATTATCATTGTTACACCGAAGTAATGTTTTTTTCTGAGTTTATTCTACAAGGATGAAGTGTAGGCCTTAGCCGGTTCTGCTCAGTGGTTAGAGTTGCCGGCCCTTGGACTGAAGGGTCCCAGCTTCTATTCCTGTCTAGGGCACACACCTCGGTTGTCTCAATCCCGGCCCTGGTTGGGGTGCCTGCAGAAGACAACCAATCATTGTGTTTCTCTTATCTCACATCTATGTTTCTCGCTTTCTATCTCTCCTCCTTCATTCCACACTCTAAAAAAAAAAAAAAAAAGAGTGAAATGTAGGATTTGATTCTTCGTGTTTCACTTCTACAAGAGTAACAAATCTTTACATGAAATGTAGGTGATCAAATTTACATTCTTAGCAGTTTAAATAAACAAGTCATGAATTTGTATTAACTCAATTAAATTACAGTTAAATAATAATTAATATACATGTAAATTTTCTATGTCTATTGCTGAGTTAATTGAATGGTAACTTTTGCTAAATTTTCAAAAAATATTTAGTGCTTTTAGAGGAAAAAATACATAACCAGAAATTGGTTTTTAAATACCAAAAACAATAATTAAAAATTAACCACTTGGCATCATTTTCAGCAGATTTTTAATTTTAAAAGTCTGCTCTCTAGTAATTAAGTTTTATGTAATTTAAGCTCAAATAAACCACCATATGCAAATGACCAAGAAAGTTTTTAAATTTTTTTTTTCTGATGCAGTGTCTCAGCCTATGAAACTCCAAAAGCAGAATTCGAGAGAATGTCTGATGCATGAGTGATTTATTTAAAATTCAAATTGCAAGACATGGGGGGGAACCAAGATGGCGGCATAAGTAAAACACCTATCTTGCCGTCATACTCAGCAATTTTAATACTACAACTTAACGAAAGAACAAACACCTTCCAGAATCACCAGAAAGTTGGCCGAGCGAAAATTCCACAAATAAAAGTGAAAATAAGACACTGTGACTTGGAGGAGCGGCGGCGAACAGCGTTGAAAGATTCGCGTGGAGAGAGGTTTGGACCGCGCGCCAGCGGAGAGGGCGGGCGGCTGAAAACCGGCCAGTTTTCTCAAACGGGGAGACAAAGACGTCCCACTGGACTGATTCTCCAGCTTTGTGGGAAGTCCAGGGAACCCACTATCATACGGGGTGAAAACTGGACAGTGGGAGGGCACGCCGAAGCTCGGGCGCTGAAGGGGTCTCCTGGCTTGTGGAGAAGGGAGCTTGCCCGAACAGCTCAGCTGTGTGACCGCACAGAGAGTGATCTGCGACTTGCTTTCTCATTCAGAAAACTGTCAGTCTGCTTTGTTTTATGACTCTGGGTGAGACATTGGGCGTGCAGACTCATTTGGGGAGAGTCTGAATTCCCCCACAGCTGGTGGAGCTCCACAGCGGCTCTCTCTCAGAGGTGCTGGCAGCCATTGCCCCCAGTGCAGGGTCCCTGGGGCTGCATAGGGCGGAGCCAACGCTTTCTGCTTGGCCCGGAGACTCCGCCCATCCAACCTCAGCACAGCTGAGCTTCACAGACAATTGGCCTGGAGGTCAACGCCTCCAAGTGCTAACAACGATTAACTGAGCTCAACTTCAGCAAGACTGTGCAACCCATATCCATATTCAGGTAACTGGGGAGGCTGAGCCACTGTCCCTAGTAGGACATCTACCACACAAAGCTAATTGACCAACTCAGGGAAGCAGCCACCATGCAGAGACATGGAAAGAATCAGATGTGAAAGAAATGGAGGAAAAAAAACGACTGGACATGGAATTCAAAACCACGGTTATAGGGTTTTTCAAGAGGCTCCAACAAAAGGTCGAGGCCTATAAGCGGATTTCTCAACAGAAATGATGCAGGCCAGACGGGAGTGGCAAGAAATATTCAAAGTGATGAACAGCAAGAATCTACAACCAAGATTACTCTATCCAGCAAAGCTATCATGCAGAATTGAAGGTCAGATGAAGTGCTTCGCAGATAAGAAAAAGCTAAAGGAGTTCATCACCACCAAACCAATATTATATGAAATGCTGAAAGATATTCTTTAAGAAGAGGAAAAAGAAAAAGATAAAAGTGTAAATTGGAACAACAAATACACATCTATCAACAAATGAATCTAAAAATCAAGTGAATTAATAAGCTGATGAACAGGATAAACTGGTGAAAGTAACAGAATCACAGACATAGAGAGGGAATGGACTGACAACTCTTAGGGAGAAGGGGGGCGTGGGAAGTGCAGCAAGAGACTGGACAAAAATCATGCAACTATGGGAGAGGACAGTGGAGGGGGGTGAGGGCGGATGGTGGGATGGGCACCAGGTGGAGGGGAACTATAGGGGGGGAAAAAAGGAAACAATGTAATTAATATACTGAGCAATAAAGATCAAATAAATAAATAAATAAATAAATAAAATTCAATTTGCAGGAGCAAGAGTGAGGGATAAGATTGAGCAGGAAGTATAAGAGTAGATGCAAAGGGAAGAAGAGCTAATATAAAAATAGAATATGGAATTGGCTACTCTTGGGTACAGGTGTGTGCTAGATCTTAGGGACCTTCTGAAAAGACTTATTGAATGTACTATATCTCCAAATCATCCACTGGAAGGATGAAAATATAGAGCACTTATCTGTCAGCTCACATTCCCATTGGTCAAGATTTGTCACATGGGTCACAAATTCTCCCACATTTCCATGTGTGTTCAAGCATCCCAGGCTGCAGATGTCAAAGACGGCTCATATGGGCTGAGGCAAGGCCACTCAGCTTACACTTATACAAAACAGGTCAAAATGTGTGCAGACCTGTTCCCTGCAACCATGATTAGAAAGAAAATGAGGCCAAGTGGATCTACGTGGTAAAAGAGATGTCCAATACCTGTGTATTTACCTGTGTTATCTTCATAATAAATAGGTCACTCAAGTTCGTTAATAGGGGTACTTTTATATTTCATGGACATTACTAAATATATTGATTGATTGATGTAATCATCACTCTGTCCGATACATAATAGAGGTCAAAATTCAAAAGAGATCTTGAATCAGCAGTGAAATTCATTCATCTTGAATGGTAATTATTTTGTCAGTGTTAGTCCAAATAATGTTCACAATAGAAATTATGTGGAAATATTCACTGTTTTAAAAATTCAACATTTAAAACCAATTATCGCTATAAGAAATCCTGATATGGTAGAAAAATCAGGCTGCTAATTACAAAATAGAATATGGACAATACTTTTCAACTTTTTGTTGTCATAGATCATGAGACGTTTTATACAATCCACAAAAAATGTGGCTCAGTGAGTTACTAATTCTCATGAATCAGTGAGGGAAAGCATGGTTTCCAATTATGAACCATTGATATAGAATATAAAAACATAGATAAAGATATATGTAAATAAAAATATACACATATATATTATATGTGCATACATACATATACATATGCCCATACATATGGGCAAAAGTAGGTTAAAGTTGCTGATATGAAAAGAATACAATCATTAATAATACAAGAATAACCTCTGTTGTTCACATACAACCGTAAACCCTTGTCTCACCCTGGATACATATGTATGTGTATAACTGTGCATATTTGCCAAACATATCTAAATGCATCTCCACAGAAGCTTGAATAATTAATAGTGGCCTGAATAATAGTACTGAAAACTACTTATAGTTCCCTCTTTGTATTTTCTATTTTATTTGAATTTTCTATGTATTATAGATTGTATATCAGACTAGAAAATAAAATAAAGCTATTTTATCTGGAAAAAGAATGAATGCCTTTCATATGTTATTTTTACCCTGATAAAAAAACAATCTTTCTCTGTTTCCTTGCAGGTCATGTAAGTTGTGAACACTTATGACCAGATTTCATTTATTTCATCTGCTATGTTACTGCCATATTTGTGGACCATTAAACAAGGACCAATATATATAAAGCTCATGCTTTCTTTATAGATGACACTCTTAAATATTAAGATAGAAGGAAGAAATGTTAACCTGCTTTGTGAATTTCAAAGAGCCCACTTCCTCCTCCCACCAGAGGTAACTCCTCACATTCCTTAAGGCTTTAGCAGATCCCATTCCCCGGGGGAGAAGCAGAGTGCACCAAACTTCAGGAGCCAATGCCTCCCTTATACATTAAGAAGTCAATAACTCACTTCTACCAGGATTAGATCATTGATTCCAACATGATCTTAACAGAAGTATTTAATGCCAGCTCCCTCCCTGCTAAACCTCTTAGAATAGTTTGTTCTTAGGACATATCCTCCCAAGAGAGCAGCGGGGTAGATTCAAGCTAAGAAAGCTAAATCAACTCATCTTGGCCAGTAGCTTAGCTATATTGCTACTGAACAAAAGTCTGTTACAAAATGGGAAATCCTGTACTCTGAACCATTCACCACTTCCTATTGAGCCTAATAGATGCTGGAAAGCCCCTGATGTTGGATTAGGAATTAGCAATCATGTATATATAAATACACTCCATGCTATAATAAATTCAATGAAAAATCCAAAGCAGATTGTTCTTAAAAATCATCTAGTTTTTCTCTTAAAAATATGCAGTTTATACACACACAAACATGCATGGATAAAATAACAATGGCAAATAAATGTGAAAGTAAAATACTTCTAAAATTAAGAACAATCTCCTTTTCAGAAAGCTATACTTAGCCCAGCTGGTGTGACTCAACCCAGTGGTTGAGTGTTGACTTATGAACCAGAAGGTCACGGTTTGATTCCCGGTCAGGGCTCAATCCCCAATGTAAGGCGTGCAAGAGGCATCCAATTAATTATTCTCTCTCAATATTGATATTTCTATCTCTCTCTCTCCCTCTCCCTCCTCTCTGAAATCAATAAAAATATTTATTTATTTATTTATTTATTTTTAAATGGCACAGGTCTACCAGTCTTACCTCAGGGAACTGGTCCCAAGTTAACTAAAGATAGAGTGAATGTTTGAGTCAAATACAAGCTTCCTAATAAGTCTGCCTTTTAAGAGAGAGGGGAGTGTGATCTGTCTATTAAAATTATTGGGGGGGGAATAAAATCATTGGAAGGATGGTGGGAAGGGAGCCTACTCAGCAAACACAAAGAACAACGCTTGGGAAAGAAAGGAGGACACTCAGGCTTGAAGGAGAGATATTGCAGTATCCACAGGCCTTGGGGCTACATCAGGTCCTATAGATGGAAGCCATGGAAGAACATCAGAACTAAAGCCAGAGCAAAAAGACTGGCTCAGGTCCCCACAAAGGAGAGATTACAGTGGCAACTGAGAAGAGCTGTGAGCCTTCTAATATCTCCTGAGGAGAGAGCACGACTTGAACAAATAAGAAGTCTAATAACTAAGCTGTTGGTACTCATAGCCAAAGCTTAGAATGAATATTATGTGATGTGAGAAGCAGGTCTAAAATCACAGTAGTCCAGGTTGACATGTGTCTGCGGTCCACATACTCCAGGAACCATGTTTCTCCCACCCCACCCACCCTGCTACTTCACTATCCTCTAGGTGCTTAATGACAAGGAACAACAATGGCCTGTAATTATTGGAATCGAGAATCTAGGGCCCTTTCCTCTTCTGCCTTGGGTGCAACTGGCCTATAGACACATGTTTTCAGCTCATCCGACATGTTTTAAGACCCAGATCCAGAAGTGTTACACCTAATTTTTCATATATATTGGATAAGAATTTAGGCATTTGGGACTCCTAGCTCTAAGAAAGACTGGGACATGCCATCCTTGACTTATCTAATGTTGTATAGTCTTTAACTTACCTTAGCTACAATACTATAATTATGGAGGGAGAGAACAAATATTTGTGAACAACCAACATTCTTTACCTATCAATAGTAACCTATCCTCTATCTTAACTTTTATTCACTTGCCATTGATTATACCCCTCCCTCCAGAAAGCTAGACATTTAGAAAGGTGTATAATTCTTTATATGTATTTTTATCATTCCTACAACCTTTATGTAGGCACTATATAATCCACAGTGAAAGTTCATTTTTTCCTCAATAAATTGCTTTGTTATATTTATAAAATTCCAAGTTAGAAGAAATCCATAAGATATTATTCGGATGAAGTGTCTGAACCAATGCCCAGAACAGCAAGCAGCACCTCTCTCATAACAGAATCTAAACTTTAACATAAAACATATTGCTGCAGTGTATCTTTTAAGTTTCTTATCTTTAGTAATTAGCTTTTATGTATCTATAAAAATCTGTGGGAACACATTAAAAGCACAGATTATCTTGATAACTGGGCCTTTTTTTATAAGAAAGAGATTCAAATAATCCCTAATTATACAGAATATCTGGTTGAAAAAGTTTCAGTAAATCTGGCACGTAGCTGCATTACTAAACTCAACCATTAGGATATTATTAAAGTCATTCAAATAAATTATGTGTACCGTATAACATAGAAAAATAAATATTTATAGATCCTGTCAATAGCCTACAAATTGGAATTTTGATGCTTAAAGTTTTGCATTTTTAATACTTAAATTTGACATCATTTAATTAATTAAATTTATTAAAATAATTTTAAAGTATTGCTTAACATTAAAGGGTTTCCTTTTTCAACCAGTTAATTATAGTAACATTAAAATTACATTGTAATGAAATAATTCTAATCAATATGATTAAATAATTTTGAGGTTATGTTAGGTAAAAAAAAACAAATCTGAACAAACAGGAATTCTAATAATTAAGCTGCAGGTACTCAGAGCCAAAGATAGGTTAAAGTGAAGGTTTCCCAGTTTGTTTCCTCGAGAAAAGCAAACATATGATAGTAAAAGAATGTCTGTCTCAACCCATGAGCAAAATACCAAGTACATAAAATGGAAAACAATCTTTCGAAGTCAATGAAGTATCTGAATATAATACTAAGAATCTACTTTAATTATCATTAAATGTAAGATTTTTAAAATTTTTTTAGAGTCTTCTATTTCTGAAAGGTGTTTCCACGTGCAAAACAGACCAGTTTGGTGAATTACATATACTTCTATTTATCCACAAAATAAGATAATCAACAGGCCAGCAGCAAAACAGTCTCAAAGCACACAGTGCCAGCAAATCGTTGATCTTAAATTTAAGGAGAGAAGAAACAGACTCAGAGACAGTTGTTAAGGAATTCTGGCAGAATCTCTTCAAAGAGAGAAGTTAATAGCAATAATAAATGACCCAGGGCACTGGTAAGAACAAATTATATAAATAAACTTAAGAAGAAGTTACACAAAAACTTGGGCCCAAACAAATGTGAATCTATAATTTACCAATGCATACTCAGGATGGCAAGCACTGTAAAAAGCCATCTGACCTGCTTCTCCTCTGCCTTTTTAACAGTTATAGGGGCATCCTCTTAAGCTGTCACTTTTACAAACGTAAGCAAAATAATTTTATAAAGGATGTGCCCTTTTTTTAAAACCCTGACTTTTTTAAAAAGAACTTATTAAACACTGTCTCCAATACAGTCTAGATTGCTCTTTTAGCTTGAAGGAAAAGTGAGTGAATGTTGGAGTGTAGGGTTTATTTTAGAGTTCTTTTTTCTTTTCTTTTTAATATTGGGCAAGTTGCAAGACAATCATACAATGTCATTTTTAAAGTTTTTATTGAATTTATTGGGGTGACCTGGGTGAATAAAATTATATAGTTTCAGGTGTACAATTCTATATTATATTACTTGTATATTAGATTGTGTATTCATCACCCCAAGTCAAGTCTCCTTCCATCCCTATTTAAACCCCCTTTATTTTCTTCTACTTCCACCCAAACCCTTTTTCCTCTGGTAATCACCATACCATTGTTTGTGTCTATGAGGGGTTGTTAGGGTTTTTCTGCTTAATCTTTTCATCTTTTTCATGCAGCAATCTCAACTCCCTTCTTCTCTGAAAGTTATCAGTCTATTCTCTGTATCTATGAATCTGTTTCTATGTTGTTAGTTTATTTTGTTTATTAGATTGCCCATATAAGTGAAATCATATGGCACTGTCTTTCTCCTACTGGCTTATTTCACTTAGCACAATACTCTCCAGATCTATCCATGCTGTCAGAAAGGGTAAATTTTTCTTCATTTTTATGACCAAGTAGAATTCTAGTATGTAAATACTAGAGGCCCAGTGTGTAAAATTGGTGAGACCCAGACTCCCCGCACCACAGGACCCCAGACTCCCTCCCACCACGGCCGCTGTGGAACTCAGAAGTCCCACCCTCCTCAGCTGCCATGGGACCCAACAATGCACCTCCTGGTAAGTCTGGTCGTTGGTTGTTACAGTACTACGACCACTGGATTTTTATTATATAGATGTACCACAGCTTTTGTATCCACTCATCTACTGATAGGCATTTGGGCTATTGTAAATAACGTTGCGATTAACATAAAGGTACCTATATTCTTTCAAATTAGTATTTCAAGTTTCTTCAGATATATTCCCAGTAATGGAATCACTGAGTCACAAGGAACTTCCATTTTTAGTTTTTTGAGGTAACTCCATACTGCTTTCCACAGTGGCTGCACCAATCTGCATTCCCACCAACAGTGCAAGAGGGTTCTTTTTCTCCACATTCATATCTCATTGTGGTTTTAATTCACATTTATCTGATAATTAGTGACATTGAGCATCTTTTCATATGTCTATTGGCCATCTATAAGTCCTCTTTGGATAAGTGTCTATTCAAGATCTTTGTCCATTTCTTAATTAGATTGTTTATTTTTTTGAGTTTTATAAGATCTTTATAAATTTTGAATAGTAATTCCTTATATGATGCATCATTGATGAGTATCTTCTCCCATTCAGTGGATTGTCTTTTCATTTTGTTGATGGTTTCCTTTGCTGTGCAAAAACATTTTAGTTTGATTTTTTTCTTTTGTTTCCCTTGCTCAAGGAGATATAGCAGAAAAAAATATTGCTATGAGCAATGTCTGAGATTTTGCTGCCTATGTTTTCTTCTAGGATTTTTATGGTTTTAAATCTAACATTTAAGTCTTTAATTCAATTTGAACTCATTCTTGTGTATGGTATAAGAAGGTGGTCTAGTTTCACTTTTTGCATGCATCTTTCCAATTTTCCCAATACTATTTATTGAATAGACTATCTTTATCCCATTGTGTGATCTTGCTTCTTTTGTCACATATTAATTAACCTAAAATCATGGGTTTATTTCTGGTCTCTGTACTCTGTTCCATTGATCTATATGTCTGTTTTTATTATAGAGTTTTTATTTAAATTATCATACCATGGCCTGTTAAATTAACCAATGATTAGTTTGCTTTGCAAACCTAAAACAGAACTTTTTAAGATAAACTTTAACTCACAACAAATCATAAAATTATTTCCGTGTAAAGTCTGTTTATTAAATGTGTTAAACTGTTTTTATAGTTCCTTTAAATTTATGGAAAGACAAAGAATTGCCTGGCAGGAATACCTGCAAAGGCAATATACATCTTCCCAAAAAATCACTTTTATACTATAAAAATAGATAGGACACAAGGAATATCTGAAATATCCAAGACTTGGAATTGAGTTACTAAGTCTAACATGAGCCAAGATTATCTCATTTTATGTGGAGCCATCCTTAAGACAGAGATTACAGTCCTAAATTTTGTCTAGTGGGCTTTCAGTATTTTGGCTAATTCTAAGAGGAAACATGTCAGACTTCTTCATCTCCTGATTACAAGAAATGTAATAACTGATCGGGAGTTCCCCATTTTTGGGGTGCAAATTCCTGAAGAAGATATGGTTACAAATTACTATAGCTCCCAGCAAAAAGCATAAGGTTAAATATTTTAGCATCTCTGGAATACACCTGTTAATTGTTGAGACTTTAGTTGTAGACACAATCATAGCCATCCCTGAAATAAACTATATCCTGTTTAGCTATGTAACACCTCACAACTGGCACCGTCAGCTATTCAGAAAATTATTAGCAACAAATATCCTGCTTCTGTCCAACAACAAAGATTTCCTGAACTATAAAGTTGCACTGCTGAATCAACAACTAGACTTTTTTTTTCTATGATAAGTTCAGTAGGAATTAACAACAGTAGAAATTCTGTGAAGCTTCAGTACTCCAAAGGGAAGCTGGCTGATTCTCGAAAGGCTTCTTCCTGAAGGACTAGCTGTAACCTGTATTCACTCTTTGGTTACCATACAGATAAACCATTTGTGTATTTCTCCATGACTAAACTTTATTAGAGCACTTCAGAGGGCTACCCAGTTTTAAAGAAAATATTACGTCAAAATACTTTGTGGCAAGTTGTTAGCCTGTGAATTTGTGGTGATCAGACATTGCTTTTCTTTCCTTATTTTCACAAGCACTGGTGAAAGTGAAACTATTCTGAACCCCGTGTTACTTTCCAAGCGAAATGCCCATGAACATACGCAATGCAGAGAACTAGCCATCTAGTCACCTAAAATGCTTTCTTACAAACAGATTTGCCACCTTAATTTCTTAGGAAGTTGTGGTCAAAATTAAGCTCTTATAAATCTCTAAAGAATCCTTATCATTTGGGATCCAAAAATGACCCAACATGTGATATATCTAAAATATATCTCCTTTGAGTCATATAAGTAACATAGGAGAGAAAGACATTACACATGACTGGTTTGAGGCAGAGATTGATTTCATAATTGCCCGTGAGGAATGAAGAAAATATATTTGTAACTGTCTTTCACCTGGAGTTTACAGGGCCTACGGTCTGTTATTCTGAACAAAACTTCTCATGGAAGCAGTTAGATTTCTCTCGTCGCTTTCCTTTTCACAGGTGTGGCATGATACTGCTAAAATACATATTTAACTGAAGTAAAGCAAGAATATATATGTAAGTGAAATAATGCAAGAAAAATCATGAGCTATATGGTTTGTATTTTACAAACCAAAATTCATTTGAAATCTATGTGCTCTTCCCATCAAGACCCTAAAAGGAGAATAAAATGCAATGTAAAGTTTATTAAATTAACACAGTTTCATTTGCTCTATAATTTAAACCTCAGAAATAATTATCTGGTATAGGTGTTATTATTATTATTATTCTCCAATAGGTTGGCTGAAATTCAGATGTTGGGTGATTTGTGCTCAGTTATAAAGCTAGTAAGTGATGGAATCTTTTGAACCCAAGATTTGAAAGAGCAAATCCAATCTTTTTTTCACTTGGCCATGTTGCATCCTTATGAACTCAATATTCTTTTTGGCTGAAGGACAATACTGAGAAAAGCTCAGGATATGATTCAACATACGATTCTGAGGTACCTGTGTAGATTTCCAACTTATGAGGTTCTCCTAGAGATAAGGAAGCAGCCAGAAGAACAGCAATAAATTCCTGTGTCTTTCAACAGATAACACCCAGAGCCATTCGTTTTAGCCTTGGCAAAGGTACACTGACTTTTGGGGTTATTTTCTTTTTCTGGATTTCATTAAGATGGTGTATGTGTAAATCAAATATAGAAGGATAAAAATTGGTAAAAGAAAAATAACTCAGCGTATAAAGAAGAACTGTATTTATTTTATAAATATAATACTTTTCATAAAACAGGTTATCTCTAACAGTTTTTATTTAATTTATGTAAATTAAATTTTATTTTAAGTTTCTTAAAGAAAATAATTGGTCAAAAGAACACTTTAATGTAAATTTTGTAAGCAAACATTAATCTTGAACACATCTGTCTGTAAGTGACACAGCCTATCAGGAAGGACTTGAGAGCCAGACTTCCCCAGAATTTAATTCTGACTCCTCCATTTAACAGCCCTGTAGCCTTGAGCAAGTTACTTAACTTCTTAGCATATCAACTTCATCCTTTGTAAAATAGAAGGCTCATAAAAATAATGTCCTCCTCAAAAGTTATTGTCAGAGTTAAATTATATATATATATATATATATATATATATATATATATATATAGTACTTGGAGCTGTTACAAATTGCTGTTTATTTGGGATCTAAATAAACCTGATGATGTTGATTATGACTATGATATAAAATGACCATAACTATATTAACTACATTATTGACCTCTAGAGTATATAGTACTTTGGTTATAAGCCAAATCTCTATAACTAAAAACACTGTTAAGCTAGTTCTCAGATGCATGGGAAAGAGTTATTGAATAAGCAGAACTATGAACTTAGATAGATAGGAGAAACCACAATGGCAGCATAGGTAAACACCTAAACTTCTGCCTCGTACAACAATATCAAAACTACAACTAAAAGACAAAATGGACACCATCCAGAACCACAGGAAAGCTGGCTGAGTGGAAATTCTACAACTAGAAAAAAAGAGGAAAGCACATTGAGAATCAGAGGAGCTGCAAAAAACTGAGGTACAGCGAGGCACACATGTGGAGAAGAAGGGTGGCTGTGTGCGCAGCTGACCTTCTAAAGCGGAAGGGAGACAGAGGCTCCCAACTGCACTGGTCTCCAGTCCAGGGCGAGACCTCATTCGGGGGGAATCTGAACTGTCAGGAAAAGAAAAAGCACACTGACTTGGGAGCCACAGAAGGCAGAGGACCAGAGGTTCATGTACACGTAGAGAAGCTGAGTGCATGGCCGGCTTTCTAAAGCGGGAGGGAGAAAAAACCTCCCCACTGAGCTGACCTCCAGTTCCTGGCAAGTTTCCAGGAACCCCAACTCATTTGGGGAGAAACTGGATTATCTGGCAGCAGGTGACACTCAAGGGCGGCTTGCTCTCAGAGCTGCTTGCAGAGATTACTGAGGGACACTGAGACCCTGGGGCTTTGTGGTACAGGGCTGACGCTAAGCCAAGGCTATTGGCTCTGCCCTGAGACTCCACCCCATCCAAGCTGAGCACAGAGGCTTTTTCAATTTTGCAAGTCTTGCCTCATAAGAATGTTTACACCACAGAAGTTCTCCCAGGGTAGACACAGCTGACCAACTCAGGGAAGCAGTGAAAATGCAGAGACTAAGAAACAGATCACAAATGAAAGAAGTGGAGGAAAACAAAAAACTGAATATAGAGTTCAAAATCATGGTTATAAGGGTTTTCAAGAGGTTCCTAGAAAAGGTGGATAAATTAGCGAGACACTCAAGGATATGAAAAAGGACCAACTAGAAATTAAACATACACTGACTGAAATAAAAAAATATCATACAGAAGACCTAACAGCACTAGAGTACCGCAAGAATCAAGTCAAAGATTTGAAATACAAAGAAGTAAAAAACACTCAGCCAGAAGAGCAAAAAGAAAAAAGAATCCAAAAATTTGAAGATAGTGTAAGGAGCCTCTGGGACAACCTCAAGCGTATCAACATCCAAATTATGGGGGTGCCAGAAGAAGAGAGAGAGTAAGATACTGAAAACCTATTTGAAGAAATAGTGACTGAAAACTTCCTCCACCTGGTGAAAAAAATAGACTGAAAAGTTCAGGAAGCACACAGAGTTCCAAACAAAAGGAATCCAAATAGGACCACACCAAGACACATCATAATTAAAATGCCAAGAGCAGAGCTGAAACCGGTTTGGCTCAGTGGATAGAGCATCAGCCTGTGGACTGAAAGGTCCCGGGTTTGATTCCGGTCAGGGGCATGTACCTTGTCTGCAGGCACATCCCCAGTGGGGGGTGTGCAAGAGGCAGCTGATCGATGTTTCTCTCTCATTGATGTTTCTGACTTTCTATCCATCTCCTTCCCTCTCTGAAAAAAAAAAATCAATGAAAAATATATTGAAAATGCCCAGAGCAAAAGACAGAGAGAGAATACTAAAAGCAGCAAGAGAAAAACAGTTGGTTACCTACAAGGGAGCACCCATATGATTGTCAGCAGATTTCTCAAGAGAAACTATGCGGGCCAGATGGGAGTGGCAAGAAATATTCAAAGTGACAAATAGCAAGAACCTACAACCAAGATTACTCTACCCAGCAAAGCTATCATTCAGAATTGAAGGTCAGATAAAGAGCTTCACAAGTAATAAAAATCTAAGAAGTTCATCACTGCCAATCCAGTATTATATGAAATGCTAAAAGGTATTCTTTAAGAGGAAGAAGAAGAAAAAAGGTAAAGATAAAAATTATGAACAACAAATACATGTCTACCAACAAGTGAAACTAAAAGTCAAGTGAATAAAAAAATCTGATGAACAGAATAAACTGGTGAATATAATAGAATCAGGAGCACAGAAAAGGAGTGGACTAACAATTCTTGGGGAAAAGGGCTATGGGGGGTGTGGGAAGAGACTGGACAAAAATCGTACACTTATGGAAGAGGACAATGTGGGAGAGGTACTGGCAGATGGTGGGGTGAGAACTGGGTGGAGGGAAGCTATGCAGGGGAAAAGAGGAACAATTGTAATAATCTGAATAATAAAGATTTTAAAAATAGGTAGGTGATAATAGATAATGATAGATAAGTATATAGATATTATATACTTACAGAGATAAAGATGCATACAATAGGTAAACACACTCAAATATGACAATCACATAGAAACAAACTTGTCAGTGAAGTGAAATGACAATTTACTTACCTTAGCATATAAAGATTTTTATCATTATTATTGATTTGAGAGAGGGAGAAACATCGATTTGCTGTTCCATTTACTTATGCATTCATTGGTTGATTCTTATATGTTCCCTGACTAGGGATCGAAACTGCAACCTCAGTGTATTGGGTTGATGCTATAACCAACTGAGCTACCCAACCAGGGTACACAAGATCTTGATGCTTTAAAAATTGTTCTGGCCCAGATGCCAAAAAGTCTGAAGTTCTGTTATTAAGTGACTCACTTTATTGAATAAACTTTCCTCTTTTTTTAACAAAATTGCTCCTAACAGAGGTTAGTCACACATAATAAATTTAACCAGGTATGTGATCTATCAGATTCTCTTTCCTAGAAAAATGAAGAAGCACAGGGAATAAGAGTTCAATATTAAGTATTCTTCTTGGGAGAGAAAGAAAGGACAGACATAGAAAGGAATAAAATGTGTCAGGGATCCACTAAAAGAGCATAGAACTAGTTTGATTTTCTTCTTTTCATATCCTCTAGACTCTGCATGGTGAACTTTTCCTGTTAAGGGTCAGAGACTAAATATTTTAAGTTCTTCAGGCTTTACATTCTCTGTCACAACTACTCAACTCTATCACTAAAGCAAAAAAGCGGCACCAGATAACGCTTAAACAAATGAGAGTGGTCTGGGCTCCGATAGAACTCTGTTTGCAAACACAGTCATGGGTCCAGATTTGGCCTCGAGAAGTGGGTCCCCCTGCTCTAGGCCAGTAGCCTCTTGAGTTTTCTGATAAAACCCTTGCCATATTGCCCCACAATAAGTATAATTAGTAATAACTAGTAATAAAACTTATGAAAAAAGTATTTAAGAAAAAAGAGTAAACAAATACATTCACATGTTTAAACTTTTAGTACAAGTAAAATGCAAAGTAAACCCAAAGCTCCATTATATATATTTATTTAATGCTGACGTAAGAACAGCCAAACCTGTAGAGAACTTTTATAACAATTTATTTGTGAAAACAGAGGATATGCTAGAAGGCAAGATCTGAACAGCCTGAGAAAGATGCTCAGGGAATAACAGTTTGCAGTTTCTTTTATGCATTTGAGATTAAGGAGGTAATGTAACCAAGATTGCCTGAAGGTGGAAGAGAGCAAAGTAGGGATTGGATTACAGATTAGTTGCGATTATGTGCTCTTGACAGTGCTCAGGCTTTAGGAGGGGTTTGAAAAAGTGGTCATGTATTACAAGGAAGGGTCTAAGAGAAGCATTTCAAAATTTTGTAAACTTGGGCACACAGAAAAAAATGAACAAGTCTTGCTTATTGCAAAAGATAAACCTTTTACTAGAGAAGTTGTATGCCTGAGGCGTGACTACCCACCATGTCCTGGCCCATTAGGAATTTATGATCAGATCACCATGAGAGGTTACTTTCCACAGAACCCCTTTTTCATCCACAATATAAACCCTGTAACTGAGAGAACACACAGACCCCAGGTTGCCTCATATTGGTTTTCTGGAATTTGTATAAATTATTCTGTCTGAGTTTTCTTGTTCTGTTCTCTCCACAGAGATTTCTTCATTTTAACAAGTAAGAAAACTGTGGACAAAATCAGGTCAAACCTCTTCAAAGGTCTTTTCAATGAGAGGAAAGTAGAGTCTGCTTTTACTGTATAAAAGCCAGGTCATCTTAAAACAGATTGTAGAAAATTT
The DNA here is from genome assembly GCA_027563665.1 of Antrozous pallidus. Classification (NCBI taxonomy): domain Eukaryota; kingdom Metazoa; phylum Chordata; class Mammalia; order Chiroptera; family Vespertilionidae; genus Antrozous; species Antrozous pallidus. The sequence continues at coordinate 42,108,438 of CM050511.1, read as the reverse complement.
AAATAAGAAAGGAGACAGAAGTAAGCATTGGGCTGCTCCAAGGATTGCAAGAAGGATTTCCCCTTCTCCTTTCCAATACTTTCTGAGAAATTGAAATTACCGTAAAAGGGGAAACCACTAAGGCCCTCATAAATATGGGTGCTACTTTATCTGTTCCTGACCCTGCCTAATGAAGGTGTCCTCTCTCTCAGAGCAAAACTTCTGTACAAATGGTAGAAATATCCAATCAACCAATGTGTGTTTTTAAATCAGAACTTATTATTAACTTTGCACAGTAGCAATCTCATAGCCAATGAAGTTTATCTGAGGTGCAATTATTGCTAATTTAAAAAAATTAGAACTTACTCCCTTTCAGCTAGGGAATGTTACAGGATATTATATACATTTTTGCTAGTCAAATCTGCAGTTCATCTGCTAAGGTAGTCTTTCTTGAAACCCATGATGCTCACATACTTTTTTCTAAGAAGGGAGAAATATATTTCAGAACTAAATGAAATAGATGCTGGACCAAAAATGGAACAAATCATAATTTTAATGGAACCTTGACAAGAGAAAACTAATCTTGACACTGATAGTTTGCTGCAGGATGCTCCTATGGAACTCTGGGATCTTTTCAGTACAAATATGAGAAGATCAAGTCAGCCACTCTTACCAAAATCACCATTGACAATACTTTACCTCTGCCTGGTATTCACCAATATCCTTTAAGACCTGGTGTACTAGCTGGAATTAAACCCATTATATAAGACTAGAGACCTGGTACACGAATTTACCAGTGAGGTCCGTTGGCCTGGCCTGTGGGATTAGGCTGAAACTGGCTCTCCAACATTCCCTGAAGGGTCCTGGATTGCAAGAGGGCACATGCTAGGCCAAGGGATCCCATGGGTGCAAGATTGGGGCTAGGAAGGGATGCAGGAGATTGGCCAGCTAGGGAGGAACCGTGGAAGTGCTCCAGGGCATGTCCGGCCCATCTTGCTCAGATCTCAGCAGCAAGCTAACCTATTGGAGTATCTGCACCCTGGTGGTCAGTGCACGTCATAGTGACAGTTCGACCAGTCAACTGTCTGCCCCCTGTTGGTCAGTACATGTCATAGTGAGCAGTTGAGAAGCCTTAGCATATCATTAGCATATTATGCTTTGATTGGTTGAATGGACAACTGGACGCTTAGCATATTAGGCTTTTATTATATAGGATTACTTTGAAAGGGGATTTATAATTCCATGTACAAGCACCTACAATTCTCCTACCCTCGCATAAATAAACCCAATGGAAAAGGATAAATATTTATACAAAATCTCAGACCTATAAATAAAATCACTATTTCCATATATCCTGTGGTTTCAAACCCACATATCTATTACTAGTCATCACTGTAGACTGTTAATATTTTTAGTAATAGATTTATGTAGTGCCTTTTTCAGTCTTCCTATAGAAAAAAACAGTCAATACCTCTTTGCTTTTATGAAGGAAGATTACCAATTTACTTGGACTGTAATGTCCCAGGGATATACAGAGAGTCCCACCTATTTCTCTCAGATACTAAAGGTTGGTTTAAATTATGTTGATTTTCCCAGAAATTCCATGCTAATGGATGATTTATTTTCATGCTCTAAAACATTACTAGACTCCCAAAAGAACACAATTATCTATTACAACACTGAGCTGTAAAAGGATGTAAGGTCTCAGAGGACAAGCTTCAATTCTTTTTGCCCAAAGTAAAATGCCTTTGCCCACCTTACATCTAATGATGAGCTGCTAATTAACCCTGAAATACTTATAGGAACCCTATATCTTCCTCTTCTAAGAACAAAGAAACAGATTAGGGTATCTGTAAGATTGGCTACTGTCACAACTGGGTTCCAAATTTTTCATTAATCTCTCAACCTCTATATGCCTTATTAAAATCAGATCAACCTGACCCAATCCAATGGAACCCTGAAGGGAAACAAACTGTAAAAGATCTAAAGGAATAATTATCTAAAGCTCCCACTTTGGAACAAATAATTATAAACTTCCTTTTCATGCAGGAAAATAAAGAAATGCTTTAGGACTTCTAGCTCAGAAACATGGAAATCATCATAGGCCTATAGAATATTTAGCCATCAATTAGACTATTCAGTAGCAAAAAGTCCCCTGCCCTGTATGAGGGCCACTTCTGCTATAGCCATGTTGTACAAACAAAAGAGGACATCCTTATGGGTTCTCCTTTAACCATTCATGTTTCTCATTCTGTTGAATCTTTGCTAAACTCTACCATACTCTGCATTACTTGGTCAGTAACTGGCTGTTTAAGAAGTACTCCTGCTTTCTGCACCTAATATTACCTCAGCTCAATGTAACAGTCTTAACCCAGCAACTTTCCTGCCTTTTTCACAGAATGAAGACATCCATTATTGCATTTTACTTACTACAAACTACCTTCTTGCTCCTAGGAATGATTTATAGGAAACTCCTATTGATAATGCTGACTTAATTTTGTTTATAGATGGATCTTATCTCAAAGACAAACAAAGACATTACCAAGCTGGATATGTAGTAACTTCCATGGTGGATGTAATTAAATGCTCTTATTTACCTAAAATTAGAAGTCTGCCCAACAGACCAAATTAACTGCTCTTACTCAAGTTTGTTCATTGACCAAACCTCAAACAGCCAATATTTACATTGATAATCATAGCTATGCCTTTGGTGTAACACAAAACTTTGGAATGTTGTGGAAGCAACACATTTCCTTAACTTTCTGAAGCAGTCTATAAAAATGGAAAACAGGCCATAGCCAGTTTTGCCCAGTGGATAGAGTGTCAATCTGCAGACTGAAAGTCCCAGGTTTGATTCTAATCAAGGGCACATACCTAGATTTTAGGCTTGATCCCTGATCCTAGTCAGGGTGCATGCAGGAGGCAATCAATTGATGTGTCTCTCTTACATCTATGTTTCTCTCTGTGTGTCTCTCCCTTTCTCTTCTACTCTCTCTAAAAATCAGTGGGGAAATATCCTTGGGTGAGGATTAACAAAACAAAACAAAATATGGAAAACAGGTTGCAGAATCATTTTATGCTGTACAGCGAGCAAAACAACTGGCAATTATCAAAATTCCAGAACATTATAAAGCTACTATCATGGAAAAGCAAAAGAAAATGATTTAGCTTATGCTAAGCTAAGTAAGCAGCACTTAGCAATCAAATTACCCAGACCTAAGAATGTTCTTTGCTTCCTGTAAATCAGTAAAAGTCTCTTTTGCAGTTCTAAACACTCTGAGAAGATATAGCAACAAGAAAGGGGAACCTTTAACCCAAACAAACAAATATGGCTTAAACCCAATGGGAAATCAATCTTACCTTTATGGGCTACAATTGCCTTACTTCAAAATGTACATATACTAATGCATTGGGGTCGGATTGTTGAAGTAAACAATGCTACTGAAAACCTTCTTTCACTGTATATCATAAAGTGAATGGCATATTTCCATGGAAAACCACTCCATGCATCCCAGGGACATTTCCTACTCCCTTTAGGTCCAACTGAGGATCCAAATGCCACCATATCAAGGATACAAATGTGAGTTCATTATGATTTGTATGTTCTCTCATTGAGTTTGAAGCTTTTCCTAGGGGAGTAACAGCCTTAAGAATAGATAAATGTTTGTTGGAAAAATAACTTTTAATTGGGAAATTCCCTCTGAGCTTCACAGTGACTAAGGAATCATTTAATGGACAAATAATGCAATCAATTTGTAGCATTTAGCCTATTCTAAAGCATTTTTATTGTCTTTATACCATCAATACTCTATTTGGTAGAATGTACCAATAGTACAATTAAAACTCAACTTGAGAAGATGATGGCATAGGTAAACACCTAAACTGCTGCCTCGCAGAACAATTTCAAAAATACAACTAAAAGGCAAAATGGACATCATCCAGAACCACAGGAAAGCTGGCTGATTGGAAATTCTACAACTAGAAGGAAAGAGAAATGCACAAGGAGAATCAGAGCAGCTGCAAAGCCTAAGGTACGAAGACACGCGTGCACGGAGAGGATGGGCCAGAGAGGACGGGGTGTCTGAGTGCCTGGCTAGCATGCTCTAGCAGGAAGGAGACAAAAGCTCCAGACTGTCCTGAACCCCAATTCTGACTGTAGTGAACCCCAGTTCTGGGAGAGATCCGGGAGATGCAGGCCTTTCCAGGGGGAATCTGGATTGTGAGGTGGAATCTCGGGGGAACATGGAAAGGCAGAGGTCTGGAGGCACTCACGAGAGTGTGCTCAGAGAGGACGGACTGTTGACTGTGATCTGGCGAGAGGGAGACAGGAGCTCCAGACAATGCTAAAACCCAGTTCCTACTGCATAAAACCCCAGTGCCAGGCAAAAATCTGGGAGTCTGGATTCATTTGGGAGAGAAACTGGACTGTTTGGCAAGTATCTCAGAGGTACTTGCAGTAATTGCCTGCGGACACTGAGACCCAGCAACCTCATGGGGCAGGGCTGACTGGAAGTCAAGGCTCTCAGCTCCACCCTACAACTCCGCCCCATCCAAGTTGAGCACAGAGGCTTTTGCAAATTTGCAAGTCTTGTCACATGAGGCTGTCTCCCAGCATAGACACAGCTGATCCTCACAGCCAGTTGGCCTGAAGGTCAATTCCTTCCAGTGATACCAACAACAATCAAGACTTAACTACAACAAGGCTATACACACAGTCCACAAAGGGATGCATCCAGAGTGTCCACCTCAGGTAACAGGAGAGGCGAAGACACAAAGCTACCCTACCAACTCAGGGAAGCCCCAAAAATGCGGGGACAAACAGATCACAAATGAAAGACATAGAGGAAAACAAACAACTGGATATAGAGCTCAAAACTACTGTTATAAGGTTTTTCAAGAGGTTCCTAGAAAAGGCCAATAAATTCAGTGAGACCCTCGAGGATATGAAAAAGGACCAACTAGAAATTAAACATACACTGACTGAAATAAAAAATATTTTACAGAGACCCAACAGCAAACTAGAGAAACGCAAGAATCAAGTCAAAGATTTGAAATACCAAGAGGCCAAAAACATTCAACTAGAAAAGCAAAAAGAAAAAAGAATCCAAAAATTTGAGGATAGTGTAAGAAGCCTCTGAGACAACTTCAAGCTTACCAACATCAGAATTATGGGGGTGCCAGAAGAAGAGAGAGAGCAAGATACTGAAAACCTATTTGAAAAAATAATGACCAAAAACTTCCCCCACCTGGTGAAAAAAATAGACTTACAAGTCCAGGAAGCACACAGAACCCCAAACAAAAGGAACTCAAAGAGGACCACACCAAGACACATCATAATTAAAATGCCAAGAGCAAAAGGCAAAGAGATAATATTAAAAGCAGCAAGAGAAAAACAGTTAGTTACCTACAAGGGAGCACCCATATGATTGCCAGCTGATTTTTCAACAGAAACATTACAGGCCAGATGGGAGTGGCAAGAAATTTTCAAAGTGATGAATAGCAAGAATCTATAACCAAGATTACTTTAACCAGTGAAGCTATCATTCAGAATTGAACGTCAGATAAAGACCTTCACAGATAAGAAGAAGGTAAAGGAGTTCATCAACACCAAACCAGTATTATATGACATGCTGAAAGGTATTCTTTAAGAGAAAGAAGAAGAAAAAGGAGGAAAAGGTGGCTGCTTCAAACTAGAGCATTGATGGAACTGGAGAACATTATGCTAAGTGAAATAAGCCAGTCAAAGAAAGATAAGTATCACATGATTTCACTCATTTATGGAATATAATGAACAACATAAACTAATGAACAAAAACAGATTCAAAGATAGAGAAGCATTGACTGTCAAACCTCAAAGGGAAGGTAGGAGAGGGTGGGGATAAGGGGAAGAGATCAACCAAAGGACTTGTATGCATGCAGATAAGCCTAATCAATGGACATCAGGGGGGTGAGGGCATGAGTGGGAAGGGGGAGTTGGAAGGGGTAATGGGGGATGAGGACACGCAATACCTTAATCAATAAAGAAATTTTTTTTAAAGTCAACTTGATAACTTTTCAGAAGCTTTTAATCTCCCTTGGATAAAAGAACTTCTTACAGCCCTAACCTGCCGGTACCTGCCGGCTTGATCCAGGTGAACAGGACCTGAAGGAGGGGGTGAGAATGAAAACACAGACACAGATATGCGGGGAGGACGGTCAGCACAGTGCCACTGCCGCCCCGAGTTTATTCTTCTCACTCCTTATATATGTTTTTACACAAAGCTTCCCTTATTCTAGCCCTTAATCAGCATATTTGGAAACAGCATAACAGGTCAGTTCCCGGTAATCGTGTTCTTCTTTATCTCTTGGTACATTCTGTGTTTAAGCTAGCCAGCCTCCTCCAACAGTTCCATAAATATCTCAAGACAGTGACCTCCCCTTGTATTCTGTCTAAAGGGTATTTTTCCACTTGGTTGCCTTTAGGGGACTGTAGTGGGGTTTTCTGGTTCGCCTAGGGGCGATCCCCGGGGCTGCCCCGGTGGTCCCCCACATCTCCCCCTTTCCTTCTAATTAGAGGAATCAGAGGGCGGACATTAACTGGCTTAGAGGGGTAGAGGCCCAACACCTCCCGTGGTGATTCACCACTCCAGTGGCTCTTGGTAACTTTTGGGGAGGAGAGGCAGAGCCGGTGATTTCACAGTGACATGTTACCAACCTCTATGCATGTTGGGCTTTCCCCAGGGGGGCTCGGGGCGACCCTGGGGTAAGTTCCCAGGGTAACCTCCCTGCAAATGCTTTGCTTTGCACTAAGCCAGTGTCCAGCTCCTTAATAGAGCGCAGAGCCCCGACTTTCCCTGCAGCGAACCTCCCCTTTTACACCCTGTAGGCCGGTTCTACGGGCTTCATTCCTAGCTTTATTTCATGAAGCCCGGCTCCCAGTATTGTAAGGGAGCTGATAACCCTTCGAAGCAGAAAAGGCAACAAGCAGGCCATTAGAATGACCGTGGCACCCACTATGGCCACTGAGAGAGCCACATGAAGTAAGGGCGGGTCAGGTACATAGGCCCAATATTCTTTCGCTCCTCCCAGCGGCCAGCAGACGATGCTAATAGCGCCAAGGAGCCACCACCTCACAACTCGCCTTCTGCTGCCTTCTCCGCGTGGCGGACTAAACGCTCGGGTAGCCATCGTGGTCCGTCCGCGTCCTGTGGAAAAACACAAACATGGCCTCGGCCCCAGATTAGTACCGGGTCAGGTCCATACCATTGTCCTGTGAGGGGGTCCTTCCAGCGTACCTGAGCCTGTGAAGGGGGCTTATTGCCTCCCCACATTCGTTGTGCGGCAGACTGGCCCTGAGCATCAAGAGTTAGAAAATTAAGAACAAAGAGGGCATGATGTAGGTAGTTATGTGCCGATCTAGGGTATAGCTCCCCCTTTTTCATTTTTAGTAACTGAGCTTTTAGTGTGCCATTGGCCCTTTCTACTATTCCCTGCCCTTGAGGATTATAAGGAATCCCTGTTTTGAGGCCGATGCCAAAGGCGTGACAGAATGATTGGAAATTCTTACCCGTGTATCCTGGCCCATTGTCTGACCCTAACATAGCAAGAAATCCATACCTGGGTAGGATGTCTTCTAGCAGCTTCTTGGCCACCGCCTGAGCTGTTTTATGCTTGGTTGGGTATGTCTCTACCCATCTAGAAAAGGTGTCCTTCTCCTGCTGTGCATTTTCTATTTTAGCTAAATTAATTTAATCTGAAAACTTGACTGCTATTTTACTGTCAAATTTAATATTCTAACAACAATCTTAGTTTACCCTATAATTATTAATGGCAAGGATTGTTTTGTATTCTTGAGTAGGCCCTGAGCATCCTTGGTGCTAGCTGCTGTTAGCCAAGTTTCTGTTTGTTGCCTTGGTTCTTATCTGGGCTGGTCCAAGTCTTTGTCTGTTACCTGGGTCCCGATCTGAGCTGGGCGTGGGAAGTGAAGTAGCCATGGGGGCAGGAGACCTCCCTCAGAAGGGGCGAGTGTTCAAGCCCCTGCAATGCTGGGGGGGTGAGGTTCTATGCCCCACCTCTGTTGGCCCCCATGTTCTCTCCTGATGGCCCCTCTGCGACTGTGCCTGTCTTAGGTTGTCCCTCCCATGAGGAATCTTACCCGTCTCTGGCTAACCAGCCATCCTCAGGGGCCAAGCAGGGTGATGTGAGGTTCAGTTCCGTCTCCTTGGTAGCCTATGCCCACATGGCCTCCACGCCCAGTACCTGCCTTAGGATCCCCTTGCCTGCTGGCGGGTCCCAGGCACATGATCATATATTTTGAGGAACTCAGGTTTCCTCTCCAGGGAGGGCCCACCTCACACCATTGGGCCACAGACAGATCTATGGTACCAGCCATCACGAGGCTTCAACCTCAGCATGTACAGAAAACTCAGGCACCAGCTAATTGGATTGTGAAAGGAGGATCCCTCCTTGGCAAAAGGGCCAACATAGAATGCTCATTGCCTATCCAAGGAGGCCTTTCATGCAGTGGAAGGGATTAAATATTTTCACGTCCCTTTTAAATTGCTGCCAATCATTCAAAGGTTTAGTTTATATTCTTTGCTTTAAGCCATGGCAATTCACTTTCAAACTGGCTGTCAAATTTTTTTGTATAGACAAGGTCTAATTACATGTTTGTGCACCTCTCCTTTTGCTTCCCTAGCTAACTTGCCGGGACATTCTCTCTTCTAATGCCCCTGCTTTTTTCAGTAAATACACTGATTCTTTCCTAACTGCTTTCTACCCTTTCTTTCCATACTCTGTCCTCTTTCTCATCACATACACTAACCTTCACAATTTTAAATTAGCCTTCAAATCTTCTTTCTATGTCCTTCAAAAATGCATAACCATGCCTCAAACCTCCTATTATTTAGAAAAGGAAGAGGGCTGAGGGAATTCTCTGCCACTTGCATTTCAAATTGTCACATTTTTCCTAGAGATAAAAATTTCAGCTTTAAATAAGCCTGAAATGGGGAATCTCTAGCTGTTGCCTTCAAGAGCCCTAACAGAACACGGTGAAAAGTGTCCAAGGAGTGGGTTCTGCTAATTCCATGTATCCAATAGATGCCTGAGCTTCCAAATCCTTGCACTCCTCTTTTCCTCATTTTAGCCTCACCTTGCTGAACATAAGGTACAAGTAGTGTCTGAGTAAACCTTTGTCCTGGAGTAATTTACATAACAAGATTACATTCTAGTTTAGCTTTAATTTCTCCTTTATAATCTGAATTAATGCCTTCAGGCAAAACAGTTAGTTCACTTAAGGGCGTCTCTACTCCTCCTTAAGATTAATCCTAAAATTCCCTGTGGCACAGGTTTACAAAACTTGCTTTAGGAAATGTCCTGATCCCACATTCTGACAAGCTTGAATTATCTCTGCAATGGATCTATCTTTTCTCAGGCATTTTCCACAATCAGCATTGACATTTTCATTTAGCTGAAAACCTTGACTATAATTTAACAAGCTAATTCATAAAGTAACTTAAGTAGGTATCTTTAATTTTAAAAAAAGAAATTCATTCAACACAGATTAGGTATCTTACTTATTGGTTCTTATTTAAGATTCTGTTGTTCAAAATTTGGCTATATTTAAGAAATATAGACCAACACAAGTCCAATTATCAGAGAAAACATAACATATTTTTTAAAGTTATACTTTAGACATTTAATTACCACATTCATATAATTTCTCCGAGTTTAATTTGTATTTTGAACTTTTAAAGCTGAAAAGTCAAACATTTAGTTATCCTTAGATTAATAATACTCTAGTTTCCAAGAAAAACACAAGACATTATCAATTAACAGCTTCAATTTTGTCCTCTAGGTTTTTCTCATGAGGAAGCAATACTCAGATTATTAAACAAGTTTTTATCATTTTGCTAACAGCCCAGGCTGCCTCTTGACTTTTCAAAAAGGCCTTCTTCTTCTTTTTTTTTTCCTGTGCCTGGGGGCATTCAGTAGCCAGCCTGGACTACGCTTCTTCCTCTATTAACAAAGGGGGTAGCCAGTTACCTGGGCCATTAGATCGTCACAATCAATACATTATTCATCTATATTTCAACAATTTCTGAGTTTTAAATCCAATTCCAATTATTTTAAGGCATTTACTTTGGATAAATTCTTTTTTTTTTTTCTTACAGACTTCTATATTTATATGAAGAAATAATTATACCTAGGCAGACAAAATATCAAACAAACATCTGTATTTACACCCTTTCAGTGAACAAGTACTCTTACAGCCTTGGGATCTGAGCAGATAACAGGAACACTGCCCAAGTCCCCTGATGGGGGCCCAACAGGAACAGATGTGGGGGCCTCCCTTTCCCACATCCCAGACAGGACTCTCAGCCCTTGTTTCAGCAAAACAGAAATGCATTCATGTTGGACAAAAGAAAAAAGTCAATGGCACAACAAACAGATAAATGCCTTATCCTACAACCAAGGGAGTTTCTTTTCTAATTAGGAACACGTGGCCAAAGACTCCTCTTCCCCCTCTGTTTCCTTCCATGGGTCCTTCCATACTTCAAGAGCCTCATCAACATCCCATTCTGATTGGGGAGCAGGAGAAGGCGGCGGAGGAGGTGGAGGCCATTCCCCTCCTTTGCCTTTAGCGGTTTCCGCCTCTTTGGGAGCCTCTGGCTGGGTAGCTTCCTTCCATTTCTGCCCTTCATGCCTGTCCGTCAGACTATCCCTCACCAGGCTCCATAGAGCAAAGGCATCCACAGGAGTGCGACGGGGACCATGCGCTTGAAAATGACCCTGAATTCTTTTTCCTACCTGCTCCCAGGTCTCTAAACACACAGTTCCCTCTTCTGGAAACCATGGGCACACTTCCTTAACAAATATAATGAAGCGCTCAATTCGTTTTTGGCTCGTCTCGATACCACGAGCCCTAAGCATTCCCTTAAGCATATGTACATAAAGCACACTACTACTAGCCTGCCCCATAATTACAGATTACTCCCCCCGTCTGCCCAGTCACCGCGTCCCACTACCTCAGCGAGTACTCGTCTTACCTTACCACCACGGTGCTTCTTCACCTTGCGGTCCCTCGTATTCAGGTCCCTGTTCGGGGCGCCACCTGCCGGTACCTGCCGGCTTGATCCAGGTGAACAGGACCTGAAGGAGGGGGTGAGAATGAAAACACAGACACAGATATGCGGGGAGGACGGTCAGCACAGTGCCACTGCCGCCCCGAGTTTATTCTTCTCACTCCTTATATATGTTCTTACACAAAGCTTCCCTTATTCTAGCCCTTAATCAGCATATTTGGAAACAGCATAACAGGTCAGTTCCCGGTAATCGTGTTCTTCCTTATCTCTTGGTACATTCTGTGTTTAAGCTAGCCAGCCTCCTCCAACAGTTCCATAAATATCTCAAGACAGTGACCTCCCCTTGTATTCTGTCTAAAGGGTATTTTTCCACTTGGTTGCCTTTAGGGGACTGTAGTGGGGTTTTCTGGTTCGCCTAGGGGCGATCCCCGGGGCTGCCCCGGTGGTCCCCCACACTAACCGATTTGACTCAGTGGATAGAGTGTCAGCTTATGGACTGAAGGATCCCAGGTTAGATTTTGGTCAAGGGCATGTACCTTGGTTCTGCCATAACAGTCACTTAGGCAAGAGGGAGCTGATCAATGTTTTTCTCTCATCGGTATTTCTAACTCTCTATCCCTCTCCCTTCCTCTCTGTAAAAAAATCAATAAAATGTTTAAAAAAAAAAAACTCTTCTTATAGTGTTCCTCAACTTGATATCTAACTTTTTTGGTAAACATAGCCTTCCTCCTTATAAAGTAACTAGAGGCCCAGTGTTTGAATTTGTGCACAGGGGGAGGGGTCCCTCAGCCTGGCCGGCAATCAGGTTCAATCAGGGCCATGGAAAGTTGGCCAGCCAGGGGGAGGGACTGCAGGAGGTTGGTTATGGGAATGCACTGACCACCGGGGGGGCAGCTCCTGTATTGAGTATCTTCCCCCCTGGTAGTCAGTGCTCATCGTAATGGCTGGTCATTCGGGCATTTGGGCATTCAGTTATTTGGTTGCATAGGCTTTTATATAGAGAGACTAGAGCCCTGGTGCACAAAATTTGTGCACGAGGGGGTCCGTCAGCCCAGCCTGTGCCCTCTCACAATCTGAGACCCCTCCAGACATCCCTCTTGCAATCGAGAACCACTCACCCCTAACCATTTGCCTGCCTACCTGCTCAGTGCAAATCATAGCAACTGGTCATTCCAATCGTCCTGGTCATTCTGCCATAACAGTCACTTAGGCTTTTATATGTATATAGACTAGAGGCCCAGTGCATGACACTCATGCACTGAGAAGGGGGAGAATCCCTCAGCCCAGCCTGTGCCCTCTTGCAGTCCAGGAACCCTCAGGGATTGTATGATTGCCAGCCTAAGCCAGCAGTTGGACATCTCCCAAGGGGTCCTTAGCACTGCTGAGGAGATGGGAGAAGCTCCTACTACCATTGCTGTGCTCACCAGCTATGAGCCTGGCTTCTGGCTGAGTGGTGCTCCCCCTGTGGGAGCCCACTGATCACCAGGGGGCAGCTCCTGCATTGAGCATCTGCCCCCTGGTGGTCAGTGCACATCATAGTGACTGGTTGTTCCACCATTTTGTCAATTTGCATATTACGCTTTTATTATATAAGATTACTGGTCACTCTATAAATCTGGATGAAGGGTAATTGAATCAACCTTATGAAGAGGAGTTATACTGCATTATTGTCAAGGACTTATTAAGCAGCTTAAAGAAACTGATCAATTATTGATTTATTTCATAGTGCACTCCCAGGAAATGAGACTTCAAAAACCATGGTTTATATGGAGATTTTGTTTATCAAAAGAGGCATCAAATAAAAGAATCTTTCCCACCTTATCAGAAGGGACCTTATCAGGTATTACTAACTAATCCATGTGCAGTTAAACATAAAGAATTTAGCTCATGGATTAACATTTCTCATCTAAAAAAGGCACATATCCATAAATGAACATCTACTCAGTCTCTGACACTTGCCTGTGTCTACAATGTTGGTTCACTATTTCAACCTCACAGGGTGATCTGATCATAAATTTCTAACTGGGCAAGTCATGGGAGATAGTCACATCCCCAACATCTAACATGTTTAGTAAAAGGCTTATCTTTGTCTCTAGAAAGCCTGTCCATTGCTTCTGTGTACGTAGGCTAACAAACCTTGAAATGCCCCCTTTCAGACCCTTCCTTGTAATGCATGATCACCCTTTCAAACCACTCATTCTAAAGCATGATCACCTTCAAGAGAACACATAACCTTAACTATCCTGTAATTTTGTCCCTGCATAACCACCCTCAAGCGGACACATAGTGCCAAGGCTGGGTAATTCAATTAGTTAGAGAAAGCATTGTGCTGATACCCCAGAAATGTGGGTTTGATTCCTGGTCAGGGCACATGCAAGAATCAACCAATGAATGCATAAATAAGTGAAACAACAAAAGTGACTTTTTTCTCTTTCTCCCTCTCTCTTCCTCTCTCTAAAGTTAATAAATAAATAAATAAAATTTTAATTTTTTTAAAAAGCGTATGTAGTCTTGCCCTAACCAGTTTGGCTCAGTGGATAAAGTGTTGGCTTGTGGACTCAAAGGTCCAAGGTTCAATTCCGGTCAAGGGCATGTACCTTGGTTGTGGGCACATGCCCAGTATGGGGTGTGCAGGAGGCAGCTCATCAATGTTTCTTTCTCATTGATGTTTCTAACTCTCTATTCCTCTCCCTGCCTCTCTGTAAAAAAATCAATAAAATATATTTTTTAAAAGAATACATAGTCTTAACTATCATATAATCTAATTCCTTCTGCCCTGTTTCATGTTATCTTGTGCTCCCTCCTTAATCTCAAATTGATAAAAGAAACTGCAAAATTTTATTTCCCAAAGCATTTATCTTAGTCCATTGAGATTTTGCTTCCAGGTGTATCCTCTGTTTGACTCAAATAAGTTTTTATTAAAAATCCCTACCAGGCCAAGACCGGTTTGGCTCAGTGGATAGAGCGTCGGCCTGCAGACTGCAAGGTCTCGGGTTCGATTCCGGTCAAGGGCGTGTACCTTGGCTGTGGACACATACCCAGTAGGGGTTATGCAAGAGGCAGCTGATCAATGTTTCTCTCTCATCGATGTTTCTGACTTTCTATCTATCTCCCTTCCTCTCTGTGAAAAATCAATAAAATATATTTTAAAAATAAATAAATAAAAATCCCTACCAGAAAAAAATGGGTTTGAACATTCTTATATCAACAAAACAAACTTCAAAGTGTTAAGGAACCCCAAGTCAAGATGGCAAATGGCAGAACCTGCATGGAAACCCAGATTGTCTGACTCCATAGCCCATGAAAAAAGAACTGACATTTCCATCAATGGAAAGTAGTCTTCACAAGAGCCCATAAGGGATACTGACAGCCTAAGAACCAGTTGCAGGGAAAGCAGGGTAATTGCAGCAGTGTTCTTTCACACTGGAGGTTCTTGATAAGCATTCTATAATAGTTACTGCTGGGCATTTTAAGAAAATGTAGACTATATATACTCAACCTATATTTTTGTTACTCTCTATCAAGGGTGGGGAAACTTTTTATGCCAAGGACCATTTGAATATTTATAATATCATTTGCTTAATGTAATTTACTTAATATAAATTTATGTTGCCATGAAAAAAGCTTTTAGATTTATTGAACTACTCATCCCACCTGCGATCTCCTTGGCGAAGCCAGACCAAATTATTTTGTGGACCTTATACAGCCCACTGGCCAGATGTTCCCCACCCCTGCTCCATATAATTCCATTTCTTCGGAAGTCCTCAGGCATAACTTGACTGTTTTTCAGAGTAAGATATGTTAATATTTATTTTAAAGCTATACATTAATAAATGTGTGTCCTAGAAGACAAATGAAAAAAATATGTTAGAAAGAATTAAAAAAAAAAACCAGAAAAAAATTATTTAAATTTTGTTAAAGATCCAGGCGGGGGGAAGCAAGGAGAGAGAGAGTGATTGGTAAATCCAATTCAAAGCATTTATTGGTCTCTTATTCAAATAACATTATACATGTATACAAATAAAATGTTTGGGAAATTTTTATAATGGAAATTTTAAAAGAATAATCAGGAAAGACAAGTGGGTTTCAAAGTAAAGAACTAGTTCTCACAAAGAGCCGCTGCCATAATTCATGCAGTGAAACATATGACATCACAGTGTACATTTTATTTATAAGGGATTAGTTGGTTTTATCCTGAGAACAAGAACAATGCACTCCAGATTTTCCTTAGGCTGCTGAGATTACATTAGGACATTGATTTCTGTATCTGTCATCATATTGAAACCTTAAAATGTATTTCTGAGCAAGGATAGACTACCTCGGGTATTTGAGTAAGGCTATTGTATCACTAAGATTGCAAAAGGATCATGACTGGAAAAAGCACTATTTATTATTAGCGTAATTCTGAAAAACAATTTCAACTTTATATCATTTCTCCTGTTATTTTCAGATAGCATCTAATGACTATATCAAGCACATTCTGAAAACATTATTGTTGGAATCCAGTGATGACAAAGAAGGCAATTTGGGCAAATGCTCAGCTAGAAAAGCTTAACAAAATATTAAAAACATATTCTCCAAAGCATCAGAAGGCCAAAAGATGTAAGGAATTACAGGCCAAGATCTGGGGAGGTTGAGGACCAAGGCGATGGGTCTGGCCTTTGAAACTACTTACTCTCTTGGGGGATTTGACAAACACAGAAGGTGCGACTCAGTGGCTAAAAAGCTGAAGAGTGAGGCTGACAGTACCATCGAGCTATAAGGAAAGGGGTTAGAGTCCATGGGATTTTCTTTCGGTTAGTGTGGGTATGACATAACTGGGTTTAACCCCAAATTAACTAGTATTTACATTAAGTGAAAAACAAACTAAATTCTAATTAAAAGAAAAATCTTGTCAGCATGAATTTTTTTAAACATTATATTGCCTGGCAGGTATGGCTCAGTTGGTTATGCATTGTCCCATGTACCAGGAAATCACAGGTTCCATTCCTAGTCAGGGCACATACCCAGGTTTCAGGCTTGATCCCCATCAAGGGGCATGCAGGAGACAACCATTTCATGTTTCTCTCTCGTCAATGTTTCCAGCTCTCCCTTCCGCTGTCTGAAATCAATAAACACATTTTTAAATATTATATTCTATAATAGACACTTAAAGCAAAATGATACAGAAAGTTGAAAATAAAAAAATGATAAATGTTATGTCCTATAACTCTAACAAAAGAAGCATAGCGTGACTATCCTATCTAATAAAATATTTTGTAATGATAAAAGTTCAATTCACCAGGATATAATAATAAATTTGTATACAATTTATAGCATAGTATCAAATATATAAAACAAAAGTTGGCAGTACTACAAGAACTAGACAAATCATCATAATGGAAGATTCTAACATATCTCTTTCAGTAAATATTGCAATAAACAGACAAACTATCAATGATAATTTAAAAAATTTGAACAGTATAATTAACAATTTTGAACTAATTGACAGGCACAGAACACTGCACTAAACAAGTATAGAATATTCTTCCTTTTTAAGCACATATAACTCACTTATAAAAATTAATCTTCTTTTAAATCATAAAGTGAATTTCAATAAACTTTAACAGACTGAAATCTACAATATGTTTTCTGACCAATTAAGTTACAATAAATATTAAAATTTTAGATAAACATCCTACATTGGAAATTAATTAATACAGTCCCAAACCATTTATAGATTTGATGCAATCCCAATAAAAAAATCTTAGCAGATACTTTGTGTTATTGAATTTGACAACATGATTCTACATGTATATCAAAATAATGAAGTCCAAAATTATATTGACATCAAGATCTATATAAAACCACAATAATTAAAACAATATGGCATTGTCACAAGGATGGATAAATAGACCTATGGAATAAAGCATAGATTCAAGAAACATTCACCAACCTGTGGGCAGTTGACAAATAAGGCACTGCAGAAGAGCAATAAAAAGATGAACTTTTCCACAATTTGTGCTAAAACAATTGGATGCTTATGTGAGGACAAAGTAAAAATTGACCTTTACCTCCTGCCATGGACAAAAATATGAAAGGCAAGTTATGATAGCTTCTAGAAGGTAATACTAGAGAATATATTTATGACCTTGGGATAGAGAAAGACTTCTTTAACAGAACAGAAAAGTCATTTTTAAAAAGGTGGGTTAAGTGGACTACATTAATTCCATCTAATCATAGAAGGTTATGAAAAAAAAGTGTTCAAAATTGGACTAAAGTTCAAAACTTCTGTTTTTCAAAAGTTATCATGAAGAGAGTTAAAATCAAGCCACAAACTGGAGAAGATAATTCTATCTAATAAGGAGGGAATATGCAAATTGACCATCACACTGTCACAAAGATGGCTGTACCCATAGCCACAAGATGGCAGTGCCCAGTCCCCTCAGCCTCACGGGAGTCCCCCAGTCCTTTCAGCTGGGGTGGGATTGGGGGCAGCAGGCACACAGTAGCCGGACCTGTCCTCAGCCCCCCAGCTGCCCAGGGCCGGCCCAAGGCTCAGGTAACCAGGGTTGGCGGAGTCTTGTGCTGCCAACAGTGGCAGCAGCAGAAGTGTGATGAGGGCATAGCCTTCCCTGATCACCAGGTCACCACCCAACTCTGAGGGCTCCTGGACTGTGAGAAGGGGCAAGCCAGGCTGAGGGACACCCCCTCCACTGCATGAATTTTCATGCATGCGGCCAGTAGTTAACTATAATATTGAAGCAAGCAGTAGACTCAGAACCTCAACAAATTATTGAGAAAAAGTCAATGCAATCATAATATCAGAAAGAAACTTGAACAAGTGCTTTACAAAAAAAAATATCTAGATGGCCCATAAATGTGAACAGTATTCAACATCATCTATATATATAAAAGCCTAAGCGACCAAACAACCAGAACAACTGGTCACTATGATGCACACTCTCCATTCTGAGGCAGATGCTCAATGCAGGATCTGGCCTCTTGTGGTCAGTGCACTCTCACAGTGGGACTGCCACTCAGCTGACCAGCCAATCACAGCAGCCCAGCCTGGCAGCAGCCACTCACTCCCTCAGTAGTCCTGCAGGTCCAGTCTCCAGAGAACGAGTCAGGCACCAATGGACCAGCATTGATCCCAACAGCACCACATGCGTCCTCAGGCACCGTGGCTACTTCCCCTTCCTAGATGCTTCACAAGGAAGAAACAATATAAAAGTGGCCATCAGGTGTCTCCCAACAACCAGTGCGAACGTCAGCAGAATGGATTCAGATTCCAGCTGGCAAGGGCATCACCCAGCCAGCCCAGAGGGCCGATCGCATCCTGCCCCCTCCCCCCCAGGACCCCACCCATGCACAAATTCATTCACCAGGCCCCTAGTAAATAATAAGGGGAATGAAAATTAAAGCCACCATGATATAGCACAGTATCCCACCAGAATGGCGAGAATAAAAATATCTGATAATATTAGTATTTGAAAATGTGTGGAACAGTTGGAATTCTAATACTGATCGCAGGAGTAACATTAACAACACTATGGAAAACAGTTTAGAAGTATCTTTTAAATTTAAAGATAAAAATGACCTAACATTTCCATCCTTGGTATGTAACTAGCAATAAATATGTGCACATGTGCTTCAGGAGACATGTTCAAGAATGTTCATGGCAAACTATATATATATATATATATATATATATATATATATATATATATATATATATATATGCCTAAGCAACCATTACTACAGGACAACCAGACAACCAGCCAGTAGCTATGATGTGCACTGACCACCTGGGGACAGATGCTCAATGCAGGAGCTGTCCCAGGGTGGTCAGTGCACTCCCACAGCCAACCTCCTGTGGCCAGCCAACCTCCCACAGTCCCTCCCCCCAGCCAGCCAGCTCCAATCAGCCTCAATTGCCAGCCAGGCCAAGGGACCCTACCTGTACACAAATTCATGCAATGTCCTCTAGTATCATTTATAATATCAAAAAGTTTGAGGAGAACACCAAGATGGCGGCATAGGTGAACACCTATTGTTCTGCCCCGCGCAACGATTTAGGAACTACAACATAACAACAGAACAGACAGCACCCAGAATCGCCAGAAAGCTGGCTGAATGAAAACTCCACTAACTGGAGTGGAGGTGGGACACTGAGACTCAGGAGCGGCGGGAGCGCAGCCTTTCAGACAGAAACAGGTTAGGAGCCGTCCTGGTCGCACGTGCACACGCGGGCTGGGGCTGGAGCAACACCCTCGGTCCCACTGCCTGGATTCCCCAGCGCCAGGCAAGGTCAGTACCACTGCCCAGATTCCCCAGCACCAGGCGAGGTCCGTCCCACTGCCCGGATCCCCCAGCGCCAGGCAAGGTCCGCCGAGGTCTGGGGGACGCACCCTGGAAGCAGGGCACGGCAGAGGCTCCTAAACTGCGAGTTTCCACGAAAGGGTCACGCAAACCCGCGACTTGCCCCCTGGAAACTTGTCTCCTGGTTGCGGAAATCATTTATTGGGGAAAGGCGGAGTGGTCTGGCAAGGGGAAGAGACTAGCGGCTTTCTCTTGGAGGTGTCTGCAGCCATCCCCATCCAACAGAGACCCGCGCGCGAGCACCACATAGGACGCAGCTGACACTGACGCTGCCTGCGCAGCTCAGAGACTCCGCCCATCCAACCTGAACACAGTCTCCCTTCACAGCCAATTGGCCTGGAGGTCAAACCCTCATAGGGCTAACAACAACAAGCTGGGTTTAAATTCAAAAATACTAAATACAAACCATAAAGGATTGCAGTAAGAGTACCCACCTCAGATAACTGGGGAGACTGAGCCACTGTCCCTTTGAGGATATCCACCACATAAAGCAGCCACCATGCAGAGACATGGAAAGAAAGCAGGTGTGAAAGAAATGCAGGAGAAAAGACGACAAGACATAGAGTTCAAAACCACAGTTATAAGGCTTTTCAAGAGGCTCCTACAAAAGGCCGATCAACTTAATGAGAATTACCAGGAAATAAACAAGACCAACCAGGAAATGAATGAGAATTACAAGAAAATGAATGAGAATTACAAGGAAATGAATTAGACCCTCAAGGAAATGAACAAGGCCTCTGAGGATACGAACCAGACCCTCACGGATAAAAAAAAAGGACCAACTAGAAATCAAGCTTACACAGACTGAAATAAAAAATATTACACAAAGTCCTAAAAGCAGTCCAGAGGTCCACAAGAACCAAGTCAAAGATTTGAAATACAAAGAACCAAAATCCACTCAGCTGGAAAAGCAAGAAACAAAAAGAATTCAGAAAATTGAAGATAGTGTAAGGGGCCTCTGGGACAACCTCAAGCATGCCAACATCCAAATTATTGGGGTGCCAGAAAAAGAGAGAGAGCAAGTTAATGAAAACCTACTTGAAGAAATAGTGACTGAAAACTTTCCCCACCTGGTGAAAGAAACTGACTTAAAAGCCCAAGAAGTACACAGAACCCCAAAATATAGGAATCCTAAGAGGACCACACCAAGACATATCATAATTAAAATGCCAAGAGCAAAATATAAAGAGAGAATATTAAAAGCAGCAAGAGAAAAACAGTTAGTTACCTACAGGGGAGCACACATACTATTGTCAGTGGATTTCTCAACAGAAACGATGCAGGCCAGACGCGAGTGGCAAGAAATATTCAAAATAATGAATAGCAAGAATCTCCAACCAAGATTACTCTATCCAGCAAAGCTATCATTCAGAATTGAGGATCAGATAAAGTGCTTCGCAGATAAGAAAAAGCTAAAGGAGTTCATCACCACCAAACCAGTATTATATGAAATGCTGAAAGATATTCTTTAAGAAGAGGAAGAAGAAAAAGGTAAAAATATAAATTATGAACAACAAATACACATCTATCAACAAATGAAGATAAAAATCAAGTGAATTGATAGGCTGATGAACAAGATAAACTGGTGACTATAACAGAAACATGGACATAGAGAGGGAATGGACTGACAATTCTTGGGGAGAAAAGGGTTGTGGGAAGTACAGCAAGAGATTGGACAAAAATCTTGCAACAATGGGAGAGGACATTGGGGAGGGGAGGGTGGAGAGTGGGATAGGTACAGGGTGGAGGGGAGATATAGGGGGATAAAAAAGGGGAAACAATGTAATTAATAAACTGAACAATAAAGAAAAAAAAGTTTGAGAAAAAAAAAGTTGGAGACAGTGCAAGTGCCAATCAATGGATATGATAAATTATGATATATTCATGTAATGCAACTCTATGCAACAATGAAAATGAATGAACTAGATAAAATAAAAGGTTTGAGGTGGAAGGTGGCTGCTGGCAGAACAGAAGTGAGGGAGAAAAAGTGAGCGAGTCGGGGGTATGAAAGGAGAGTGAGTGGATGCACCTGGTATGTGTATGAGTGAGTGAAGGAAAGTTGATCGTTGCAGGAGCAGGAGGGAGTGGCAGACAGAGGCTCCCTGGCAAGGAGAGTCTGCCACTGCAGCAGACACTCCCCTGGTCAGTGGAATCACAGCGCGGAATCCACGCCATCTTGAAGGGGAGAAAGGCCCTTTTTTGGAGAACTCATTAAAACCAACAACCAGGGAGGAACACCAAGATGGCGGCATAAGCAAACACCTATTGTTCTGCCCCTCGCAACGATTTGGGAACTACAACATAACAGCGGAACAGACAAGCACCCAGAATCGCCAGAAAGCTGGCTGCATGAAAACTCTGCTAATAGGAGCGGAGGTGGGACACTGAGACTCGGGACCGGCGGGAGCGCAGCCTTTCAGACAGAAACAGGTTAGGAGCCGCGCTGGTCGCGAGTGCGGGCTGGGGCTAGAGCAGCGACCGGCCGGATTTCTCTGACGGGGAAGGGCGGAGGCCTCCCACTGCCCAGATTTCCCAAGCCGGGTGAGGTCCGAGATCCCGGGTACGGGGAGAGGTCCCCCTGCACAGATTCCCCGGGACCGGGTGAGGTCCGAGGTCCGGGGGACGCACCCTGGAAGCGGGGCGCGGCAGAGGCTCCTAGTCCCAAGGGTCGCGCAAACCCGCGACTTGCCCCCTGGAAACTTGTCTCCTGGTTCCGGAAACCATCTATTTTACAGCCCTGGGCTGGACTTTTGGTGTGCAGGCACATTTGGGGAAAGGCAGAGTTGTCTGGCAAGGGGAAGAGACTAGCGGCTTTCTCTTGGAGGAGTCTGCAGCCATCCCCACCCAACACAGACCCGCGCGCGCGAGCACCGCATAGGACCCAGCTGCCGCTGCCGCTGCCTGCGCAGCTCAGAGACTCTGCCCATCCAACTTGAACACAGTCTCCCTTCACAGCCAATTGGCCTGGAGGTCAAACCCTCATAGGGCTAACAACAACAAACTGGGTTTAAATTCAAAAACACTGAATACAACCTATAAAGGATTGCAGTAAGAGTACCCACCTCAGATAACTGGGGAGACTGAGCCACTGTCCCTTTGAGGATATCCACCACATAAAGCAGCCACCATGCAGAGACATGGAAAGAAAGCAGGTGTGAAAGAAATGGAGGAGAAAAGACGACAAGACAGAGTTCAAAACCACGGTTATAAGGCTTTTCAAGAGGCTCCTACAAAAGGCCGATCAACTTAATGAGAATTACCAGGAAATAAACAAGACCAACCAGCAAATGAATGAGACTTACAAGGAGATGAATGATACTTACAAGGAAATGAATGAGACCCTCAGGGAAATGAACAAGACCTCTGAGGATACGAACCAGACCCTCACAGATAAAAAAAAAAGGACCAACTAGAAATCAAGCATACACAGACTGAAATAAAAAATATTACACAAAGTCCTAAAAGCAGTCCAGAGGGCCACAAGAACCAAGTCAAAGATTTGAAATACAAAGAACCAAAATCCACTCAGCTGGAAAAGCAAGAAACAAAAAGAATTCAGAAAATTGAAGATAGTGTAAGGGGCCTCTGGGACAACCTCAAGCATGCCAACATCCAAATTATTGGGGTGCCAGAAAAAGAGAGAGAGCAAGTTAATGAAAACCTACTTGAAGAAATAGTGACTGAAAACTTTCCCCACCTGGTGAAAGAAACTGACTTAAAAGCCCAAGAAGTACACAGAACCCCAAAATATAGGAATCTAAAGAGGACCACACCAAGACATATCATAATTAAAATGCCAAGAGCAAAATATAAAGAGAGAATATTAAAAGCAGCAAGAGAAAAACAGTTAGTTGCCTACAGGGGAGCACCCATACTATTGTCAGTGGATTTCTCAACAGAAACGATGCAGGCCAGACGCGAGTGGCAAGAAATATTCAAAATAATGAAGAGCGAGAATCTCCAACCAAGATTACTCTATCCAGCAAAGCTATCATTCAGAATTGAGGATCAGATAAAGTGCTTCGCAGATAAGAAAAAGCTAAAGGAGTTAACCGGTATTATATGAAATGCTGAAAGATATTCTTTAAGAAGAGGAAGAAGAAAAAGGTAAAAATATAAATTATGAACAACAAATACACATCTATCAACAAATGAACATAAAAATCAAGTGAACTGATAGGCTGGTGAACAAGATAAACTGGTGACTATAACAGAAACATGGACATGGAGAGGGAATGGACTGACAATTCTTGGGGAGAAGGGTGTTGTTGGAAGTACAGCAAGAGATTGGACAAGAATCTTGCAACAATGGGAGAGGACATTGGGGAGGGGAAGGTGAGGGCGGAGGGTGGGATAGGTACAGGGTGGAGGGAAGATATCGGGGGATAAAAAAGGGGAAACAATGTAATTAATAAACTGAATAAAAAATATATATAAAAATAATAAATAAAATAAATAAAAATAAAACCAACAACCAGAAAGGCCCTGTGACCACTCCAACCAAAGTCCCGCTACTCCAGCCGCAGATCCACCAACCCTGGGACCTCCACCTCCAGGGGTGAGCCACCCAGCAGCGGTGAGTGTAACTTCCCCCTCCCCAGCAGCAGAGCTCCTGGGTACACACAAAATCAGCCCGATGCACTCCGCCCCTATCTCCCACTTGGTATTTGGCTGGTTCTGTGCACCCAGTCTGAGATTCATGCACAGCCATCCCTGTGCACACTACTCAAGATTGGCACGTATCTGCCCCGCAGACAGCTAGGGCACGCCACCCATTAGGCAGCGCTTGGGAGCCAATAAGAGCTCCCAAGGGTGGAATTCTGCACAGACAAGGGTGCGTTGCCCCACAGTAAAAATTCTGAACTTCCTCTTCCTGGATAACTATCCACACTCCCTCCCACACCTCAATCACTGTGCTAGGACCCCTCAGAGTGCATCAGAACTCTGCACCACAAACGCCCTCCACAGATACGAGGTGCCAACAGGCAGGCAACCTGAGCTCATCTACTCACAAGGCTCTAGAGGAAGCCACTGAGATTTCTCCCGGGGTGCAATCTTGAACAAACGGGGCGCACTCCTGCCCAGCAGTAGAAGCTTTCAATTCTCTCAACTGGGATACTGGCCCACAGGTGCCTCAACTTCACAGCTACACTGCCAGGGCCCTTCAGAGCCATCATTGTGCTGACAAACTTAAGTGCTCCTGTGAAACACCACTGGGAGTAAGCGTTTATCTACCACAGGTGTAACAGCAAAAGCTGGGTCTGCCCAACCCACAACTGCAGACCTCTGGGCACCACAGTCATGCCATTCCAGAGAACAGGTCCCCTGAGCCCCATCACCCCAACAGACGGTTCTGTGGTGCCACTGGGAGTCCCTGCTGGGCAAGCATGACTTCAATTAAGGGTGCAAGACAGCAAAAATTGGGTCACTCCCCCCCACAGTGGCGGAATTCTAGACACCGCAGTTGTGCCTCTCAAGCTTGCAGGCCCATATCAAGAGAGCCCAAATAGCTCAAGTAGGGAGCTAGACTAGATTTACAAGCCCAGGAGAATCAAGAAATTACACAAGTAGCAGCATCCCCAAAAGAACCTGGGTAGCAAAGCAATTGGATCTACAATTAAAACACTACAGGGAAACATGGGAAGACAAAAAAAAATAACCTCCAAAAAAAAGAAAAAGGGGAACCACCAGAAAGGGAATTAGATGAGCTTGAGGCTGGCAGCCTGTCAGAGATAGAATTCAGAGTAACGGTTATAAGTATGTTTAAATGGAGGGATGACAAATACACACAACTCAATGACAAATACACACAACTCAATGAGAACTATAAGGAGCTGAATGAGAATGTCTCCAACATGAAAAGAAACCAAGAGGAGATGAAGAATGACATAGCTGCAATAAAGAACACAATGGAAGGCCTAAACAGTAGACTAGAAGAGACTGAGGACCACATTACCAAATGCGGTAGGAAAGACAAGGTAGGGAAAAGCACATAAACACAGCAGCAACTGGAAAGGAGGTTTAAAAAACAAGAGGAGAGCCTAAGGGAGCTTTGGGACAACACAAAACGAAACAACATTCACTTAATTGGTATACCAGAAGGAGTGGAAGAGAAGCAGGGAATAGAAAACGTGTTCAAAGAAATAATGACAGAAAACTTCCCTGATATTGGCAAGAAAAAAACTATGCAAGTCCAAAAAGTACAAAGAGACCCAAACACGTTGAACCCCAAAGGACTGACACCAAGACACATCATAATTAGCAAACATCAATGACAAAATAAGAATCTTAAAAGCTGCCAGAGAGAGACAGAAAGTTACTTACAAGGGATCCCCTATTAGAATATCAACTGATTTCTCAACAGAAACACACCAGGCCAGAAGGGAATGGAATGAAATATACAAAGTGATGCAAAGCAAGGGGATGAATCCAAGAATACTATACCCAGCAAGGCTATCATTCAACATTGAAATTGAATCAAGAGCTTCACAGACAAAAAAGGACTAAGAGGGTTTATCACTACCAAGCCTGCAATGCAAGAATTGCTAAAATAAATAAATAAATAAATAAATAAATAAATAAATAAAATAAATAAAAATAAAAAAAACAAGAAAGAGAAATGTAAGAAGAAATACAAACACTAAGGGAAAAATATGACAACAAACATGTACTTGTCAATAATAACATTAAATATAAATGGATTAAATGCACCAATCAAAAGATATAGAATAACTGAATGGATAAAAAAACATGACCCATATATTTGCTGTCTACAAGAAACCCACCTCAGAGCAAAGGATTCATACAGACTAAAAGTGAAGGGATGGAAAAATATTTTCCAGGCAAATAGAAATGAGAAAAAATCTGGGGTTGCAATACGTATATCTAATAAAATAGACCTCAAAGTAAAGGACATCATTAGAGATAAGGAAGGCCACTACATAATACTAAAGGGAACAATTCAACAAGAAGATATAATTCTGGTAAACATATATGCACCCAATGCAAGTGCTCCCAAATACATAAAAAAATCTCCTGGAAGATATCAAGGGAGAGATTAACAACAATACAATCATAGTAGGGGACTTTAATACACCACTGACATCACTGGATAAATCTTCTAGACAAAAAATCAGCAAAGAAACATCAATCCTAAATGACATACTAGATCAGATGGACCTAATTGACATCTTCAGAGCACTTCACCCCAAAGCCACGGAATATACATTCTTCTCAAGTGCACATGGGACATTTTCAAAAATAGACCACATATTGGGACACAAACAAAGTCTCCCCAAATTCAAAAAGATTGAAATCATATCAAGCATTTTCTCAGACCATAAAGGTATAATACTAGAAATAAACTACAATAAAAACACTCCAAAAAATTCAAACGCTTGGAAGCTGAATAGCATGCTACTAAACAATGATTGGGTTATCAATGAGATCAAAGAAGAAATTAAAAACATACTAGAGACCAATGATAATAAAAACACAATATTGCAAATCTTATGGGACACAATGAAAGCAGTCCTGAGAGGGAATTTTATAGCTCTGCAGGCATACCTCAAAAAACAAGAAAAAATGGCAATAAATCATCTAACACAACAACTCAAAGAATTAGAAAGAGAGCAACAAGAAAAGCCCACAGTGAGCAGAAGGCAGGAAATAATAAAGATCAGAGCAGAAATGAATGACATAGAGACAAAAAAAAAACAACAACAACAACAATACAAAAGATCAACAAAACCAAGAGCTGGTTCTTCAAAAGGATAAACAAGATTGATGAACCTCTAGCCAGGCTCACCAAGAGGCAAAGAGAAAAGACACAAATAAAGAAAATCAGAAATGAAAAAGGTGAAATAACAACAGACCCCACAGAAATACAAAGGATTGTCCAAAAATACTATAAACAACTCTATTCAAACAAACTGGACAACGAGGAGGAAATGGACATATTCCTAGAAAAACCCTCCAAAAATCAATCAGGAAGAATGTAAACAGCTCAGTAGGCCAATAACTATGGAAGAAATTGAAGCAGTCATCAAAAAGCTTCCAGCAAATAAAAGCCTAGGGCCAGACGGCTTCACAGGGGAGTTTTACCAAACATTCAAGGAAGAAATAAACCAATCCTCCTCAGATTATTCCAAAAAATTCAAAAGGAAGGAACACTTCCAAGCTCCTTCTATGAAGCCAGCATCACCCTAATACCAAAACCAGATAAAGACAACACAATGAAAGAGAATTACAGGCCAATATCCCTCATGAACATAGATGCCAAAATCCTCAACAAAATTCTAACAAATCGAATCCAGCAATACATCAGAAAAATCATACACCATTACCAAGTAGGATTTATCCTAGGGATGCAAGGATGGTACAATATTTGGAAATCAATAAATGTGATACATCACATAAACAAATTGAGAGATAAAAACCACATAGTCATATCAACTGACACAGAAAAAGCATTTGACAAAATCCAAACCCTTTCTTGATAAAACTCTCAGCAAGGTGGGAATAGAAGGATCTTACCTCAACATAATAAAAGTCATATATGACAAACCTACAGCCAATATCATACTCAATGGACAAAAATTAAAACCATTTCCCCTAAGAACAGGAACAAGACAAGGATGCCCACTCTCACCACTCCTGTTCAACATAGTGCTGGGAGTACTAGCCATTGCGATCAGACAAAAAAATAAATAAAAGGCATCCAAATTGGAAAAGAAGAAGTAAAACTGTCCTTCTTCACAGATGACATGATACTGTACATAGAAAACCCCAAAGACTCCAACAAAGAATTATTAGACTTAATAAATGAATTCAGCAATGTAGCAGGATACAAAATTAATACCAAGAAATCTATGGCATTTCTATTCACCAATAATGAACTTACAGAAAGAGTGATTTAAAAAGCGATCCCATTTACCATTGCACAAAAAAAATTAAGATACCTGGGAATAAACTTAACTAAGGAGGTAAAAGACCTATATGTGGAAAACTACAAGACACTGAAAAAAGAGATAGAGGAAGACATAAACAGATAAAAGAACACACCATGTTCATGGATTGGTAGAATTAACATCATCAAAATGTCTATACTACCTAAAACAATCTATAAATTCAATGCACTCCCCATTAAAATACCAACAGCATATTTCACAGACCTAGAACGAACAGTCCAAAAATTCATGTGGAATAAAAAAAGACCCCAAATAGCTGCAGCAACACTGAAAAAGAAGAACAAAGTAGGTGGGATCTCAATACCAGATATCAAAATGTATTACAAAGCCACTGTTCTCAAAGCAGCCTGGTACTGGCACAAGAATAGACATATAGACCAATGGAATAGAATAGAGAACCCAGAAATTGACCCAAACCACTATGCCCAATTAATATTCGACAAAGGAGGCATGAACATACAATGGAGTCAAGACAGTCTCTTCAACAAATGGTACTGGGAAAATTGGACAGACACATGCAAAAAACCGAATATAGATCACCAACTTACACCATTTACAAAAATAAACTCAAAATGGATAAAGGACTTAAGTTTAAGGTGGGAAACCATAAAAATACTAGAGGAATCCACAGGCAGCAAAATCTCAGACATATGTCAAAGGAATTTCTTCACTGATAATGCTCCTAGGGCAATAGAAACTAAAGAGAAAATAAACAAATGAGACTACATCAAAATAAAAAGCTTTTGCACAGCAAAGGAAACCATTAATAAAACAACAAGAAACCCACTGCATGGGAGAACATTTTTAACCATGACATCAACGATAAGCGTTTAATCTCCAACATTTACAGGAACTCATACAACTTAACAAAAAGAAGACCCAATCAAAAAATGGGCAATGGATCTAAACAGACACTTTTCAAAAGAAGACAGAAGAAAGGCCAAGAGACATGTGAAAACCTGCTCAAAGTCACTAATCATCAGAGAGATGCAAATCAAAACAACAATGCAGTGCCATCTCACACCTGTCAGATTGGCTAACATCAACAAATCAACGAATGACAAGTGTTGGCGAGGATGTGGAGAAAAAGAACTCTTTTGCAATGCTGGTGGGAATGCAAACTGGTGCAGCCACTGTGGAGAACAGTATGGAGCTTCCTTTAAAAAACTAAAAATAGAACTCCCATTTGACCCAGTGATCCCACTTCTAGGAATATATCCCAAGAAACTAGAAAGATGAATTAAAAAGGATATATGCACCCCTATGTTCATAGCAGCACAATTTACCATAGCTAAGATTTGGAAACAGCCTAAGTGCCCATAAGAAGATGAGTGGATTAAAAAACTGTGGTACATCTACACAATGGAATACTATGCTGCGGTAAAAAAGAAGGCGCTCCTACCATTTACAACAACATGGATGGAGCTGGAGAGCATTATGCTAAGTGAAATTAGCCATGCAGAGAAAGATAAATATCACATGATCTCACTCATTTGTGGAATATAATGAAGGGCATACATGGATGAACAAGAATGGATCCAGAGACTGAGAAATGTCCAGCAGAATATCAAACCTCAGGGTAAGTGGGAGTTGGTGGGAGTAAGGGGGAAAGTCAATATATTTGACTTCTTGAACTAAGGTAAGTAATTTGTGTTTTTACATCCCTGACAAAGTTTATATAAAGTTATAAAAAAATTGGTAGCTAGTTTGAAATTCAGTTGACATGGCCTAGGGCAAAGAATATCTTTACATGATATTATTCTACAATGTCATTATAATTTTTGATATTTGACAACAGCATATTGTACAATTATCCCAAAGAAACTTACAAACTAATTCTTCGAATGTTTGGCAGCAATTTATAAAAGGGAAATGAAAGGAGTTAATGCTTTTCAGAAGGAATTAAGGCACTGGGAAGGCACTTGAGCATTCTATATTGGCCCCTCTTGACCTTTTTGCCAAGAGGGACCCTCTTCCCACAATCCAAGTACATACAGCTGTTGCCTGAGCTTTCAGTTCAAGCTGAGGTTGAAGCCTCTGGGTGGCTGGCACCATGGATCTGTCTCTTGTCCTATGGTCTGAGTTGGGCCTGAAGAAACCTGAGTCCTCCGAGATATGTGATCAGAATCAGGACCCCAGCAGCAGGCGAGGGGATTCTCAGGCAGGTGTTGGGCAAGGAGGCCACAGGGGCATAGACTATCAAGGAGACAGAACTGAACCTCACATCACCCTTCTTGGCCCGCGAGAATGGCTGGTTAACCAGAGACGAGTAAGATTCCTCAGGGAAGGAACAACCTAAGACAGGCACAGTCACAGAGGGGCCAGTAGGAGAGAACTTGAAGGTCAATAGAGGAGGGGGCACACACCCTCACCCCTCCAACCTTGCAGGGGCCTGAACTCTCATCCCTTCTGAGGGAGGTCTCCTACCCCCATGGCTGATTCACCTTCCATGCCCAGCTCAGATTGGGACCCAGGTTGGAGACAGAGACTTGGCCAGCAACAGCTGCCATATATCTAAACTCAGTATAGCACCAGGACTGCTCAGGGCCTACTCAAGAATGCAAATTATCTTTTCCACTAATATTTACAGGATAAACTAAGGTTATTGTTTGAGTGTTAAATTTGACAGTAAAGCAGTAATCAATTTTTCAGATTAATTTAAATTGGCCAATTGAAATAAGGGAATACCCAAGAAAATTTAAGTGTACTGGACAAAAAGCTGTTCCTAAAATATTAACTAAAATTTCTATTAGTAGTTCATCTCATTGTAAAATTGCCTAACATGCAAAGAACCTAAAGCAATCATATTTCTGTGCAAAAATTAAAATGTAAAGTTACCAAGACTGCAATATAAAATTTCCAAAAGCCTCCATTAATCAAAAAAGTGGGGGAGGATAGTGAGGTAATATCATGTAAGGAAAAATATTCTGCAAGTAAAATATGTCTAGAAAATTTTTACTTCAGAAAATTTCCATTTGTAATGCTAACAAAAGGACACCAATGAAAACACACATGGTGTCAAAATAAGCCAAAGGAAAATCATTTGGGCAAAAATAAAAAGAATCCCAAGTCTAATTTACAGAAAAGATTCCTTTATTAACTTTTGGCTGAGAATATGTTTGTATATTTTCAGAAAACAACTCCAAGACCATATGGATTCCTGCAACAGAGAGGAACTGACAGGTCTGTTCCAACAGAGAGGAACTGACAGGTCTGTTCCAACCATGCAGACAGTCCAGAGATGGAAGACGCTGACAACACCTTGCTATGCTAGCAGTCAGCAGTTGTGCATCACTGCAGGTTGTCCCGTACCAAACCAGAGAGTGTGGGACCTGCATTGCCACCATTTGTCCACCATCCAGATATCACTGATGAAATGTACACATAAGGAACTATTTGACATTGAAACTGGGACTCAGAACTGTTGGACATTGAAACTGAGACTCAAACATTTTTTTGTTCTTATATGTTTATCTCTAGTATGCAGATGCAAGATTTTTTAAAGAAAAGAAATGGGGGAAAAGAATGGATACAGAGGCAAAAAAAGCATTGAACAGACTGTCAGACTACAGTGGGAAGGCAGGGGAGGGGGGGGGGGGGGGGGCGGACAGGGGCTGTAAGAGATTGACCGAAGGACCTGTGTGCAGGCATATAAGCATAACCAATGGATACAAGACACGGGGTGAGTGGGGGGGACAGGTGAGGGCATGTGCTGGGGGGTGGGGGAGCCCGGGGAGAGGTCAATGGGGGGAAAAAAAGGAAACATGTACTACTATTTGTAATACTTTAAATAATAAAAAATATTTTTTAAAAAATAAAATAAAAGGTTAAAAAAAAGAAAATGAATGAACTACAGAGACAACAGCATGCATGATTCTTACAAACAAATCTATTGCATAAAGTCAGATACAGAAGAATGTATGTCAGTTTAATTTACTTAAAGTTTTTTAAATAGATAAAACTAAACTACAGGGATTATGGATATGTGCTTGAGTACATCTATAAAGAAAAGCAAAGAAATAACTATAATTTTATTCATGATACTGACTAACTTTAGGAGAGATAGAAGAGGTAATGATTGGGAGGGAGTGTGGAAGGGAGCTTCTGTGGAGATGACAATGGTACTATGTCTTTTTTTTTTTTTTTTACGTGTAGAAATGGAATATATTTTCTTTAAATTAAAAACTGAGAAAAAATGCCACTTAACCTTGGTATGTCAGTGTAGGTCAGCAGGAAAAAAACACTGTATAAGTTTGTCTCTTTTATACCAAGAAGATATTCTAGGCCAAGCTTTAATATGTTTCCATGTTTCCTACTAAATTCTTCTTTTCTGCTGCTTTTCATTCTTTTCTATATTTCATAGCAGAGGTTTGGTACCACCTTTAAAACTTCATTAATAGGAACAAGTTCAGTATCCACAGATTTCTTCTCAAAAGGCATGCTAACACATCAATAGCCTGGCAGTTTCATTCTCATGAATAGTCATGAAAAAACTCAATAGGACACAAACAAATCCAATGAATAGAAGAAGAAATCCTTTGAGTTTGGGAATGTTTGGAGCATTGGATCGGTTTAGGATTATGAAATCTAAACCTCTCATTGTAAACAAGAAGCTGGATGGGAATCTTTCTATAAGATATTGTCCATTTACTCTGCATGCCAAGAAAGCTACTGGTCTTTGGTGCCCATGTTCATCGGTCATGAGGCCAACATTTACAGTTTCAACAATAACATCATAAATTATTCCACCAGTGATGAGGAAATAAGACACCACCACCAAAGCATACACCATCATGGCCGAGGGCATGTGCACCCAGAGCAGCTTCTTCAGTTTCAGGTTGGGGCATTTCAGCACTAAGAATGGGACTTGGTAGAAACTCTTCATATTGGTAGTGGTGAGAGCCACTCTCGTCTCAAGCCCCACACACCACTGGAAACAGACCAGTCCCTGTAATGTGTCTTGACCTGAATGGGTTACTAGCATACAGGTATTTACATTGCAGTAAATCATTAAGCTGTATTTTTATTTTGCGTAGTATTCTGTATGTGTCTTATTTGTCACAATTTAAAAGCCTTCTGGCCTTGGCTGGTGTGGCTCAGTTGGTTGAGCATTGTCCCATGCACTAAAAGGTCATCAGTTTGATTCCCAGTCAAGACACATGCCCAGGTTGCAGGCTCAATCCCCAATGGAGATGTGGGAGGCAGCCAATTGATGTTTCTCTCTCCATCCCTCTCTCTCTAAAATCAATGAAACTATATTTTTTAAAATGTCTTAATTACCTTCTCCATTAGGACTGAAATTAAAATGTAAAATGTTATTTTGATATCTATCTGATATTTTAATGATATACTTGAAAATGAGTAAAATATACTGACATTGCAGAAAAATATTCACCAATGATTGAGCCAAGCTAATAATAGAAATAACAACAAATTTAATATGTAATAATGGCTGAGAAATACAGCACTTAGTATGTGTCAGGCACTATTCTAAGCACTTGTGTATATTAAATCACTTGATCTGACAAGCACTATAAAACTTATAGAACAGACATATCTGGATATATATTCTCCCTTCTAATCTGAATAATAGTAATACTATTTGTGAAGAAATTCACAACACAAGGAAATCAGCTCTGGGTATAACAGCCACCACTATTCCCACGGTGTATCCTTTTCCAAAGTCACAGGTCACAGCAAACAAAATCACTTGTCAAGGAGTTTATGTCAGTAGTCAAGATATTAGGACCACCTTCTTACACCATATACAAGAATAAGCTCAAGTGGATTAAAGACTTAACTGTAAGACTTGAAACCGTTAAAACTCTTAGAAGAAAACATAAACATTAAACTCTCTGACATTTCTTTTAGCAATTTTTTTCCCAATATGGTATCTCCTTGGGCAAAGGAAACAAGAAAAAATAAATAAATGGGACTACATCAAATTAAAAAGTATTGGGACAGCAAAAGAAACCATCAACAACATGAAAAGACAATCTATTGAATTGAAGAAAATATTTGCCAATGATACATCTGATAAGGATATTAATAATATCCAAAATGTACCTCACACCTGTCAGAATGACTATCATCAATACATCAAAAACAAACAAGTGTTGTCAAGGATGTGGAGAAAAGAGAACCCTTGGACACTGTTGGTGAAAATGAAAATTGGTGCAACCAAAATGAAAAATAATATAGAGGTTCCTCAAAAAAAATTTTTTTAATGGGATTGCCTATGACCCAGCAATTCCACTTCTGGCTATATATCTGAAATCCAAGACACTAATTCAAAAATATGTATGTAGCAAACCTCAGGTAAGGTAGGAGATGGTGAGGGTAAGGGGGAGAGATCAACCAAAGGACTTTCATGCATGTATATGAGCCTAATCAATGGACACAGACAACAGGGCATGGGGGCATGAATGGGAGGTGGGGGGTAATGGGGGAATAAGGACACATATGTAATACCTTAATCATTAAAGAAATTAATATATATATATATACTATGATAAAAGAGAAACTATATGTGTACCTAGAGAGTATTATGCTACGTGAAATAAGTTAGACAATAAAAGACAAATACCACCTGATTTCACTTATATGTGGAATCTAAAGAACAAACAAAAAAATAAACAAACCAATCAGATATAAACCCATAGATATAGAAAACAAACTGACAATTGTCAGAGGGGAGGGGATTAAAGGGCTGGTTGAACAAGGTGAAGGAATTAAGAAGTACAGCTTGGTAGTTACAAAAGAGTCACAGTATAAGAAGTTCAGCATGGGGAATATAGTCAATAATCTATCTATAAAATAAAAGGGTAATATGCTAATTAGACAGAACATCCTTCTGGGCATCATTCCAGACATCCTTCCAGACAAAGCCGAGGCTGTAGCAGAGCCTGGGTCCGGGGTGCCTAGCTGTGGTGGCCAAAGGGAAGCAACCCGGGTCCTGAGTGCCTACCAGTGGTAGCCAGAGCGAAGCCTGGGTCCCAGGTGCCAGAGGGAAGCCAGTGCCAGCAACCAGGGGAAGAAAGGCCTACTCCTGTGTGAATTTTCATGCATCGGGCCTCTAGTATCATAATAAACTGTATGGTACCAGGTACGTACTTAAAATATCAGGGGGATCACTTTGTAAATTATATAATTGTCCAACCACTGTGCTGTACATCTGAAGCTAATATAAAATATAAAGTTGACTGAATAATGTCAACTTTAATTGAAAAATAATTTTTTTAAAAAAAGAAGAGAGTAGATATTTTTTAAAAGATCAAGTCTGTCCATTAGTTATGAGTGGAACCAGTTGGAAAGCATCTATAATAATAAAAGTATAATATGCTAATTAGACAAGATATCCTTCTGGATATCCTTCCTTTCAGACAAGCCACAGCAGGCAGGGGCCACAGAAGAGGCGACAGAGGCCTCCGGCCAAAGCAGTGGCAGGGGGCTGGGGCTGGGGCCAAGGCGCTTGCACAAGTTTCGTGCATTGGGCCTCTAGCTGTAAATCAATGAGTGAATTTAGTGGAAGATTTTTTAAATCCAGGTTGTCTAATTCAGCCATTTTTAGACATCTCTTGCTTTCAAATCCTTCTCAATAGAAGACTATGATAAATATTTTTCTATTTAATTTTTAATATCCAAACATAATGTTGAAATAACTTTTTTCTTATATCAGCTAATTTCCCAAATAAAATTAAGCTGACCTTGCAGGGCAGTAATGATAAATAGCCACCAAACACACCATGTTGGAAGGATGTATTCAACCAAGTAGAACACAGTTAAATATGTAAATACTACAGTATCTTTGAGGTATTATGAATATGTTTATTCTTTTTCAATTCTAAGATTAAAAGCTCACTGAGGATTGCGTTTTAGCTTATGAAAACTTAGATAGCCAGTCTACTATTTGGTAAAATAAAATCAATTTCTTTAGATACACAAAATGGCATGGCCAACTAACTTGGAGTTGGTTGAATATTTTACTTTCAGTTCTCTGTGTATATTTCAGCACTGTATAGATACACTGATTGTTTGAGCTCCTTTGCTCTCTCATTACTACCTTGTAAGGTCAACTTAATTTTACATAAAATAGCTGCAGATGTAAAAAAAAAATCATTCTTCCTATAACTTTGATAAAATATATCAGTGTGGGCCTTTGGCATGGTGATGACACTTGTAGAGCAGAATACTAGATAGTTAGCAATATATGAAAAGGCTGTTTGATAGCTTTGAAAGTTCAATGGAGAACATCCTGTTTTACCTGGACTTACTGAAACATTAAAGCAATATTATCAAGCTGTGATGATGAACATACATACAAGATAAAATCTTGTGTGTTTTTTTAAGTTTACATTAGGAAGTACTAATTTTCTTTCTGTTATTGTTCTCTTTACAAATAGTCACTCCTATAAATTTAATTTTTTTAAAAGAATGTTTGTGCTGGGCTGTGTGGCTTGGTTGGTTGGAGCATCTATCTATCCATGCACCAAAACATGGTGATTCAATTCATGGTCAGGACACATACCTAGGGTGCAGGTTCAATCCCTAGTTGGGATGCATATGGGAGGCAATCAATAGCCAAAACTGGTTTGGCTCAGTGGATAGAGCGCTGGCCTGCGGATGGAAAGGTCCCAGGTTCAATTCTAGTCAAGGGCATGTACTTTGGTTGCAGGCGCATTCCCAGTAGGGGGTGTGCAAGAGGCAGCTGGTCAATGTTTCTCTCTCATTGATGTTTCTGACTTTCTATCCCTCTCCCTTCTTTCCTGTAATAAATCAATAAAACGTATTTTAAAAAAAATAAAAATAAAGAATATTCAACTCTGCAAATATAAAATATAGTAATACAACCATTTCACAATATAAATATTACAGAGATATAGTAAAGACTATTTTTAAGGCTATCAAGGTATAAAACTGTATCTCTTTCACAATCAGGGTGCTGTAAAGTATGATGCAGATTTTTAGTAATAATTAGACTGAATTTTTAAAATTAAATTTATTGGCGTGATTTCAGTCAATAGAATCTTATCGGTTTCAGGTGTAGATTATATAATACAAGAACTGTTTTATTTCACTGTGTGTCTGCCACCCAAAGTCAAATCGTCAGTCACCATATAGTAATTAGACTTAATTTAAATAAGAAGGTTTAGTATATAATCCTGAGTGTGCATTCATTAATTCAGCATTAAGATACCTTTGTAACCCTTGATATATTTTTATTAATCTTTTATTTTATCTCAAAATAATTATAGAGAGAAACCAAGATGGTGGCATAAAGTATACACCTGTACTTGCTGTCTCTCACAACCACACCAAAACTACAACTAAAAGACAAAATGTCTATCACCCAGCACCATGGGAAAGCTGGCTAACTAGAAGTTCTACAACTAAAAGGAAAGAGAAAAGAACATTGAAACATGCACAAGTGCGGAAAAGCTGAGGTACGCAGGCACATGAATCGGGCTGGCGGTTGGTAACTGGATGCATTGTTTCTTTCAACCTGGAGGGAGACACAGCTCCCCATTACTCTGAACTCCAGTTTCTGGTGAGATTCTGGGGACCCAGACCCCTATGAGGAGAAGCTGGACTGTCTGTCATCGAGTCAGAAAGTAAAGGCAGCTTTCTTGCAGAGCTGTACGCAGGAATCATTGTTTGCTGCACTGGGGCATGGGACACAGGAACTTGACACAGAGACGGCTGACTGGCAGCCATCACTGTTTGCCAAGCCCTAGCTTAGTGACTCCCTGAGATCCTGCCCCACACAATTTACAAACCCACCCAAGCTCTGCCCAGCGGCTTGCTCTATCACAGCTTAACTTAACAAACTGCAGCTCTGGTCAGACAGCCCCAAAACTTCCAAACCCCAAGCAAAGAGGAGAAATCTGCAGACCTCACTGTAGCTCCTGCTGGGTGGTCTCAGACAGTAGCTGACCTGCACCCCATTGGAGATCCAGAAGCCAGTGTGCCTAGTAGTCAGTGTGAGATGACACCAGATTTTAACTTCTCACATCCATAAGTGATACATTCAAGAGGCAGACTCAGTGAGCACCAAAGCCCCACTGAAACAAGTCTTGCCCCATAGGAGTGTCTCCAGCACAGCAGTTCTTCCATTATAGACCCAGTGGGTTCTCACAGACAATTGGCTTGTGAGGCAAATTCCTCCCAGTGATACCAACAGCAATCAAGGCTTAACTACAACAATACTGTGCACTCAGCCCACAAAGAGATGCACCAAGAGTATCCAACTCAGGTGCTTGGAGAGGCTGAACCACGGGCCTGGTAGGTCACCTACCACACAAAGCCACTCCATCAACATAGGGGAGCAGCCAGAATGTGGAGACAAAGAAACATGTCATGAATGAAAGAAATGGAGGAAAGCAAACTACTGGACATAGAGTTCAAAACCACATTTATAAGATTACTCAAGAATTTTCTAAAAACTGCAGAGAAACTTGATGAGCCCTTCAAGGAGCTTAATGAGAATGCCAAGAAAATGGAAAAGGACCAGACTGAAATTAAGCATACACTGTGTGAAATAAATAATATACAGAAACTCAACAGTAGATCAAAGGACCCTGAGAATCAAACTAAAGATCTGAAATATGAGGAAACAAAAAACACCCAACCAGAAAGACAAAAAGAAAAAAGAAACCAAAAATATGAAGATAGTGTAAGGAGTCTCTGGGACAACTTTAAGTGTACCAACATCCGAATTATTGGGGTGCCAGAAGAAGAGAGAGAGCAAAATATTGAAAACCTATTAGAAGAAACAATGACAGGAAACTTTCCCTAACTGGTGAAAGAAATAGACTTACAAGTCCAGGAAGCACAGAAACCCCCAAACAAAAAGAATCCAGAAAGGATCACACCAAGACACATCATAATTAAAATGCCAAGGGCAAAAGACAGAGAATCTTGAAAGTAGCAAGAGAAAAACAGTTGGTTACCTACAAGGAATATCCATACAACTATCAGCTGATTTCTCAACAGAAACTATGCAGGCCAGTTGGGAATGGCAAGAAATATTCAAAATGATGAATAGTAAGAACCTACAACCAAGATTACTCTACACAGGAAAGCTATCATTTAGAATTGAAGGTCAAATAAAGAGCTTTACAGACAAGAAAAAGCAAAAGGAGTTCAGCACCACCAAACCAGGATTATATGAAATGCTGAAGAATATTCTTTAAGAAAAGGAAGAAGGAGAAAAAGATAAAGATAAAAATTATGAACAACAAAATGACAACAAACACATACCTATCAACTAGTGAATCTGAAATTCAAGTGAATAAAAAATCCAATGAACAGAATAAACTGATGAATATAATAGAATCAGGGGCATAGCAAGGGAATAGACTGAAATTTCTCAGGGGAGAAGGGGATATAAGGGATGCAGGAAGAGACTGGACAAAAATCTTACACCTATGGATGAAGATAGTGGTGGGGGACAAGGGCATGGGGTGGGGTGGGGAATCAGGTGGAAGAGA
Organism: Antrozous pallidus; assembly: GCA_027563665.1. NCBI lineage: Eukaryota > Metazoa > Chordata > Mammalia > Chiroptera > Vespertilionidae > Antrozous > Antrozous pallidus. Next base: position 42,068,574 of record CM050511.1, on the reverse strand, counting down.
GCTATGGGGGGAAAATAGGAACATATGTAATAATTTGAACAATAAAGATTATAAAAATAGAAAAAAACTAAGAGGCAAAGTGAAGTTATAGTTAATCATTATAAAGATATTAAGATAAGCAGAATATTTTATTATTTTAAAAAATTCAGTGTTTTAAAACTGTTCACAGGACGTGTATGCATGCATATAAGCCTAATCAATGGACACAAACAACAGAGGGGTGAGGGCATGAACGGGGCAGGAGAGGGGGGATAAGGACGCATATATAATACCTTAATCAATAAAGAAATTTTTAAAAAGACGAAATAATTATAGATCACATGCAGTTGTAAGAAATAATATAGAGAGGGCAGATATTTAACTGACCTTGTGATTACTCAAGACAAGCCTTATTAATAAGTTCCCTCGCTTATTAAACCTCCACCTACTTAAAAATAATACTAATAATAGGGAGAGATCTCATATTACACTTACATACCTTTCCCCAATGGAAATATCTTGCAAATATCACAACCAGGATGGTGACATTAATATAGTGAAAATTCAGGCAATTTCTATCACCACAGGCATTTCTTGAGTTGCCCTTGTATTGCCACCCCCACCTCTCCTCTGATCTTCCTTTATCCCACATCAGTGACAATTAATATATTCACTTCTATCATTTTGTCAATCAGAATATATATAATTATAGTACATAACATTTCAGGATGGGCTTTTATTATTATTATTCAGCATAATTCTCTGAAGATTCATCTAAGTTGTTGGCTGTAATAATAGTTTGTTCTTATTATTGAGTAGGGTGGTATGGATGTACTGTGGTTTGTTTAACCATTCACCTGTTGAAGGACATCTGATTTGTCACTAGTTTGGGGTTATGATACACAAAGCTGCTATAAATATTTCGTTCAGGTTTTTATGGGAACATACTTGTTTGTTTTTCTTTTTTTATTGACCAATTTATTTGGTGCTCTGACTGAGAATCGAACCCACATACACATGAGACAACACTCCTATCAACTGAGCCACACAGGCCAGAGCAAACATAAGTTTTTATTGCTCTGGAATAAATGCCAGAAGTGCAATCACTGGGTCATATTGTAGCTAGGTGAGGTTTTTTTTAACTGTTTTCCAAAGTGGCTGTACCATTTTTACATTATCACCAGCAATGTGTGAGTGCTCCAGTTTTTTTACACCCTGACCAGCATTTGGTGAACCCTTCTATAATTTTTTTATTGATTGATTTTAGAGAGAGAAGAGGAGAAAGAGAGAGAGAAAAAGAGAGAGAGACATTGAGTTGTTAATGTATCCATTAGTTGGGATTGAAGCCATAATCTTGGTTATTGGGTCAATGCTCTAACCAACTGAGCTACCTGGCCAGGGCAACCCTACTGTAATTTTTCATGTCAGCATATTCCTGGGACAAAAATATTAAAACAATGTATTTGTGTAAGTAATTCCATCTTCTTGTAAAATGATTTGTTCAATTACATATAAGTGAAAGATGGCCAGTTAAAAAGAATTAAGAATAAAAGTTGAAACCAATGAACTAGGCAACAACTACATATTGTATTTTACTTCATAAGTTTCTCTAATATAATTTTCATAAGCCAATGACTTATCTTCCATAAAAATAAGCTCTTGAAAAGCTCAACTTTACCAATCGCATCTTAAGTTTACCGCTTTACCAATAATTTGTTATGTTTGAGAAGTTTTCTTGGTCAAAATTCAGGAAAGAAAAAAATAACTTAGCATAAATAAATAACCTAAAGACAGAGTATTTTCACATGTATTCACTTCATTTTCTATTCTTTCATCTTTTGTTTTTTCTTCAGATTTACTTTCCCCTTTCTTCATATTATTTATTTAAGCCAATTGTTACCTCTCAAACACAATTGTCCACAAAAGTGTTGCTAATCATTTGGAGAGACTCAGAAAACAAAGTCATAATCCATCTAGACTCAACTCACCACCTCAAGAAATCCACAGGATTATATACCTATTCAGTTATTCACTCAGTTAAACCGAGGCTTAGGTATAATAAAAGCTTGCTAAAATGTCTTTTGTCCTTTTACTGGAATACACAGTCTCACATGCAAAACAGAGAAGCAGGAAGCGATCACAGTAAGAGGAAAGATAGCACTACAGACTGAGAATAACCAGAACATGTTCTCTTGTGTTTTCAGTTAGCTCTGCTTTCCATACCTTGAGAAGCATCAAATTAAAAGAATGTGACTTGAGTCGGCAAAAAAAAGAGAGAGTAACCACATAGATTTACAGGCATGCTCGTAAGTCCATGTAGTTGCACAGCTCCAGGCAGAAGGTTTATGTTCATTGAAGAGTGGAAAATGTTTAAGTTTTTCCAGAAGCACCATCTGTTTCTACGGCTGGTCTTGGTTTGAATTATTTATTATAATCATCTCAGATTTATCAGGTTAACCTTTGGATTGCCTCTTAAAAATAACTATGGAATATTTAGAATTTTTTGAGTAATGTGGTAGAATACAGGAATTAATTTTACTATTTTATTGAGAGGACTTTAAAGTCTTTATCATAACAAAATTGACCAAAAAAAAAATTGTGCTGTTTATGACATTTAACAGGTTTGCTTTTTATAGATATACACAATAAGTACACAAGATGGCGCTAAGATCATTAAAAATTTTAAAGGATTATGGGTTGTGCAACTTCAAATAACTAAAAAAAAAAAAAAAAAAAAAAATTCCCACCATGGTTATCATAAGATAGCTAGCTGCCTTATTGGTCTCTTAATAAAAAATGGAGACAAGGAAAAGGAAACAGTTTCCAAAATCAAAGCCAGGATTTTAAAAGCTGACAAATGGCTTTCTATGAATCTTTATGATCTGGTAAGTCTCAGTATCTTAAGGAAAATATAAGTGACTTCCTATAAGCAAAGTTAAAGATAAATGGAATGCTATGAAAGGATTAAATATAGAAACATTGAGGTAAAAAAATGCATTTTCAAAAGACTATAGCATAGCTTTCCCCAGTGCAAATTTACATTAATCTCAATGAGAGTTATTTTTACAAAATGGAGGGAGAAAATAACAATTTTTCAAGTACTTGTTGATGTAAGAAATATCCAAAACTATAGAGAATTTTCTTAAGAGTTTATTTGAGCTAAACTGACAATTGCCAGGAGGCAAGATTTCAAATGCTCTAGAACAGTGATTTTCAACCAGTGTGCAACAAGAATTTTTAACATATGCAATACCTGACTATTTAGTCAGGGGCACTGACCTCTTTTCCCTTAGATTGTCAAATAAAATAAAAATTACAACAGCCAACACAATAGCCATGTGGTATGAATGAATCAACATTATACCTATTTTTTTGTCAGATCAGCAAGAAATATATTTTTGTGTGTGCCACAGAATTTTAGTAATTAGTGCATGTGTGCCATGAGATGAAAAAAGTTGAAAATAACTGCTCTGAAATACAGTTTTTCAGTTTATTTTATGCATTTAAAATTAAGGAGGAAACATAATGAAAATTACATAAGGAAAGTAAGGCAGAGACCTCATTGTAGGATAGTTAAGATTATGTGGTCTCTTGCTTTAGAAGGAGGGGTCTGAAAAGAGGCATTCTGAAGGTGTCTTAATATAGATGTGCTGAAACAATGGACAAGGCTTGCTAAAGGCAAAGATAAGCTTTTTACTAAAGAAGTGATATGCCTCGGACAGGACTGTTCACCATGACCTACCAAGTTAACAATTTATGATTAGGTCACCTTGTGAGGTTACTTTCCATGGAATTTTTCCCCCCACATATTTAAGAACTCCACTTTTAGCTTCTTGGGTTTTGTAGACGGGGACAACAAATGTTCAGTTAAAAATAGACAAATTTTTAAAAATCAGTTAAGAGCCTAATGATCACACCAAATGGACTAGTCCATTTCCATTCTCTGGAACTAAGTCATGAAGCTTGCAGACCATTAACAAAGTCGGTCTAATTCAACTGCATTTTCCCAAGGTTTTGGCTTCAAGAGAGCAAGCATCTAACTGGTTGATAGCATTGGAGAGCACTGAGGGTACAGGCTGCAATTCCTTCTAGTTGAAGGTATCAGCCTTCTTTTCTGTGTTTCTTTTGGTTTTGTTGATGCTGTATTATTTTTTGGCTTAACCTTTTCCTTAACTCATACCTAATTCATTTTTACTCTTTGGGACCAGGAAGAACTGAGAAGCAATTATTCCACAAAAGCATCTCTACCTTCTACTTCCTTTTTCTTGGTTTAAAAGTGTCATTTTATTGATTATCGGCCATTTTTAAATAGTGTGGATAAATTTTTAAGTTTGTTAGCACAAAGTTACACATGAAAAAATAAAATGGGGTCCTGGTGGTTTTTGAAAGCATAAAACACAACTTAGAAAAGAAGTTCTAGTCCCATAAGATCAATGTTATCCTTAATGAAAAACATTTTGGACTATGAGTCATGTGTAACTTAGCTAGGAGTTTTAAATCTTTAAATCTTAATCCTTTGAATCTCTATGGAGGCAAGCTCTTAAATGGAAAGCATCCATACCTAACTTCTAAATGGCCTCTTTAAGATTAAAGTATATCATCAATTATGCATGGCCATCTTGAAATCCTGTTACTGAGCAAATTTTTCAAAATTCATTTCTTAATTATCAAATTAATAGCCAATGGAGGAAAATAATATATCCTCTTCCTGGGTTTACCTTCAGTTTAGTGGCTATTCAGTGATATAGCCAAAGGAAAGAGGAAATAATTGCCGTGTAGCCTTTCCATCATTATCTCTTTGTTTACTAAACACTATTGAGTCCCTAGGATATGTTGATAACAAATGAACCCAGACAGAAAACAGAAGCCCAGAGTTCACTGCCCCAACATCCATGGCTGAAGAAAAACCCTGCCAAGAACATTAGCTCAGGAAGACAGAAAACATGACCTAGACAAGAACATGCAAATGCAGTTAAATGTGGCAGACACCATGAATTTGAGTCACTGTATATTCAAGGATGAATAAGACACCATTCTTGTCCTCACAGACGTCATAGCCAGGTTAAGAGACAGGTATTTGTACAAATAATCACACTAGCTGCTGTAACTGTTCAGATCATCACACCATGGGGAGGTAGGTTTGAGTTGCATTGGCTATAAGACCCTATCCCCAGAGAAGAACTGTTTAGAACAGTTTCCTGAGCATTGCCTGAATGCAATGTGTAGCACCAAAGTGTTATGCGATCCTTACAATGTCCTATACTCAAGTTGTTACCTTTCTAGCTTAGGCAAGAAAACTAATCCTATATAATAAAAGAGAAACATGCAAATTTGACCATACCTTCGCTCCTGATTGACTATGCTACCAATCAGGAGCGGGGGCAGGGCCAAGTGGCTCGAGTGCCGGGCCCCAGGGGGTGGAGAAGAAAGGGTGGTGGTGGCAAGCACCCAGCCCCAGGGCGCTGTGAGCAGAAGGGATGGCCAGAGCCCAGCCCCCGGGGCCGGGTGGTCACAGGCTGAGCTGAGCTGGGCAACGGCTGGGTGCCCAAGGCCTAAAGCCTCGCAGGCTGGGGGTGAGCCATCAGTTGTACATCTCCTGAGGACTCCGAGTATGTGAGAGGGGGCAGGTTGGGTTGAGGGACCACCCACCCCCAGTGCACGAATTTCGTGCACCAGGCCCCTAATGTGTGTGTGTGTGTGTGTGTGTGTGTGTGTATATATATATATATATATATATGGGTTTTTTTTTAATGAACACAGCTCTAGCAAAGATATAAATCTAACTAATATTGCAGTCTAGCAACTGTAAAGTCTATATTTGTATTTTCTTACCAACATTCTCAATCCTGCCTAACTTTAAGTTATAGATGCTCAAAGGGTAATAATCTGTTTAAACAGCAGAGATCTAAAAAGAAAGTTTTGGAAAGAAGCAATTTGACTTCTATTCCCCCTACTCTACTGAAGCTGCACTTTTCAGGGTTTACAATGAATTCTTAGTTGAAGGTTCAAACATTATTGTAGAATCATATCATGCTTTATGTGTTCCGTCATTCTTTCTCCATCTCCCTCACCATACCCAGCCAGTTGCCAAACCTTGTAGTTATTACCAATGTCTCTCACATCCATCCCTTCTTTCTCATTCACACTAACTTTATTAATCCTAGTCCCCTCCCTTTTCTCTCTCCCAAATCTCATGCACACTTAAAGAATTAACCAAAGAACATTGAATAAAGGGACTATTTACAGAGGTGTAAAAGGCAGTGAAGCTCCCAGGGACTTACAACAGCTGGAAGCCATCACTCTTTGATTCCTGAAGGAACAAGATGAGGAATTTGTGTTACTGAAACCCAAAGAGAGCTGTACTTCTGAGAAAGGGGACACCTGATGGAGAATGTGGCTTCAAGGAAAAGGAAGGCAACATCATAACCCAGAGCTATAGGGAATCTGCAGTAAGGAGTAAATACTCCAGACTCTTTTTCCTTTGACACCCCAATCTCCTGTTTTCGTCTCCAATTGGCCAAGCCCAGTTAAAAGCCAGATGCAAAAGAGCCCCAGTGACTAGTCCACAAGGCTCATTAAGGGCAGAGACTCTCCTCAGGAAACTCAAAGCCCAGGATATCTTCGTAATTACCTAACTGTTCTCTCCCTTCTATGGCTCCATATATTGGTTCCATAAATAGCTTTTAAATTTTTTTAGTTGGAGTTACACAACACAAAAGCATTCTCTACCTTCTACTTCCTTTCTAGCTCTATCTGTTTCGTTATCTTCGCAGCAGTTATATTTCTCTAAAATTATTATGTTCATTTTTTATGTTCATCGCTCATCATCTACTTCCCCAAATAGAATTAAGCTGCCTGAGAGCATTGGACTGTGCCTAGTACAGAGTGGGCACTCATTTATTAAAGAATAAAAGCATACACATGAATGATTGAACAATATGACTAATGCAAAATGAATCAGCTACAAATCCTGAGAAATCAATTCATCTTTTTAATGCCCAGCATCTTTGAGTGCAGTTCCCAAAGATATATATTATCTTCAGGATGCACAATCCCCATCTTTTATTACAAGAGCAAAAAGGTAGAAATCACCTGTTTCTCTGCCCAATGGCAGCCAAGACATGGGCGTATGACCCATACTTTGCCAATCAAATACTCCACTTTGAACACTGGAGGAGTAACAAACAGAAATATGTTCCGATTATATCACTTCTTGTCTTAAGAATCCATCAGTGATGCTATTTCAAGTATTTCCAGTTACGTATAAATTTCTTGGGCTGATTTACAAATTTCCAGGTCCTTCTTGTGTACCTTAGATGAATTAAGAGCTGGAATTAGAGTTCAAGATTAGGTCTGTCCAACAACAAAAAACAACATGTATTGTCTTTTCACATGTTACCTCTGGCATAAAATGAATGAATCAGTCAGAAAAGAATTAGTGAGTTGGGCAGATGTGTTTTTATTTTATCTTACAAATCAAAGACCTGATTTTATAGTTAGAAGATGTAACTTTAAAATTTTCCAAACATTCCTTTCAAATGAAAATTTATTCTCATTCATTGTGAAGGAGTCATGGCCACTTTTAACATTAAGAAGCTGTTTCTTTTTGTCTCTTACAAAGAAAGCAACTAGAAAAATCAACTGCAATAAAGAAGTCATGTACTTGTCTAAACTATTTCATGAAATTGATTTCGGTTTTATCAAAGTCTTCAAATCACAAAGTAGCAAAGAGTATAGATAAGGATCAAATGTTTTATTTGAACTGTTTTCTTGAAAATTCGCCACTAATTCATTAAAGGAGAAGAAGAAATGCCTAAAGTCAGAATTTAAAAAGAGTTTTCAGAGAATGGTAATAATTATTTCTAACCCAAAACCACAGAATTCAAAACCACAGTTCAATTCAACCAGGTGAATACAAAATATACATTGCTATTGGCTGGTTAGTCCTTCAATGTACATCTGACCTGAGACACCATTCTTGTAAATAGAAGAAAACAATGAAGCTACATAGGGAAAGAATATTGAGAGGGAAAGCTTATGTTTTGGTGAGCTAGATCTTACATTAATGATGGTATAAATAAAATAATAATTATAACTCACCATTTATAGGACCTATAATTATAACTCACCATTTATAGGACCTATAGGACTCACCATTTAAGGACCTGTTAATCTTATATTAATTAACCTTTGGTTAAGAGCCTGATTCTAGGTCCAGTAATGGCAATTAAGGAATTAATTATTTAGTAGGTGATTTTAGAGATATTTTTTTCTTGGTAGAGAGTGATTACAGAAGTTAGCTAGATTGTGGATAGAAAGAGATAGATGATAGATAAATAGATAGATAGATGATAGATAGCTGATAGATAATATTCAGATAAATTTAAAGCTTTCTGATATGGTATTAAAAATAACATTAATTTTCCTGGATGTAATTATCAGTATATAAACACCAGTTAAAGACACTGGGGCGGGGAGGGGGAAAGCTGGGGATATGTGCTGGGGGGTGGGGGAGGCTGGGGGGAGGATAAGGGGGAGGGGGAAAGGAAAACATGTACTACTATTATACTGCAAAAAATCAATAAAAAATAATTTTAAATAAATAAATAAACACCAGTTAAAGTTGAGACATATTTCAATATACAATTTTACAATTTCATTCAAGGTAACAGGAAATCAATGAATGGTCCCCAGTATTAGGAGAGCTTAAGTCATGTCATTACTTATTAAGGTTATATAAAGCACATGTCATCTATACCAGTAATTACTGGTATTGGCTTATGACACCCAGGATTTTTCTACTTATCTTGAAGAGTAGTATAAAATTATCAAAACAAAATTAACACTTTTTATTGTAAAAAAATATGTCTTAAGATTCTGAAATAACTCAATAAATATAACCAGATAAGTAATAAAACATTTCACTTCAAAGTTGCAGGAAATCAACAGTCTTTACCTCTTAAGCTAAGCAAAATGATGGCTAAAAGTCAGAGAAATTACTCAAATCTTAGGAAACATTGCTTGCCTGATGCTATACCTCCACCCAGTGGCAGTTAATGCTAACTGGACTAGGAGGACTCCAGCCAATATCGGCAAAGGAAAACAAAGATGCTCACAGTTATAAAGAGCTTCTGCAAAAGGCCAGGTTCCAACAACATTAGAACTGCCTTGTACAAACCACATCCATTATTTCAAAGCACTCAGCGTCTCAAAGCTGCAAGGCCATTTAGAATGAGGAAACTAAATCATTTGACACCTCAGTTATGCCTACAACATGGAAAAAAAAATGAAAAGTGGAAAATTAGGTCAACTGTCCAGGTATTCGACTCTACATAATTAATAACCCCAGGGCTGACTTTTCCACTGTATATTCTTAGGTAACATTTGTATAATCTGATATTAGAATTTGAGCATTTTGCCTTCATTGGCTTTTCTCTGATTTCCATGACATTTCCTGTGAAATGCTATTGCCTTTGGCATGTAAATTCAATGAAAGAACAATCTGTCTGGTTCATAGCTGTAGTCCAACCTTAAAACAATATCTGTCCCATATTATGTTCTCAATACATATTTATTGATTTAATGAAGAAATATGATTCCTCCTATAATGCTTGAGATATGTAGTCTTTTATTCTCAAATTTCTTTGAGAATCCAAAACAAGCAATCAATCCTTTCTGCCATGATATACATGTATAATTATGCATACAGTTTCCCTTGGACTCAATCACCCGTGTTAATGGACCAAAGATAAGTTCCACTCTAAAATAACATTAAGACAAAACTTCAAAATTGGGAAATTGAGATGATTAATTGCATACGTTATTTTTGCCCACCTTGCTTCAGCTGTTATTATCTCAGATCATGACCTGACAGTAAAATGAAAACTAATGGGAAAAAAAATCAGTTATATTTGAAAATCATGCAAAACATCAAAAAAAAATATATGAGAAGAACACAAGAAAAAGTGGGTAATCTGAGAACACCAAACACTCAGTCTACTATTGTTCCCCTTCTCTTCTTCACAGGGTTGTGCAGAGTGGTCACAGTGATCAGCAGTCAGAAGAATGAGCTTCCCCAGGTCCAAGTGCCCCAAAGAAGGCATGCCTGGGGTTTTACCCCTCTTCTGTAATAAAGGCCAAGCCAGTGCCCAGCAGTTCCCCCATAAGTCAACAAATCTATTGTTCAAAATGAATTTGACACAAGGCAATGAATCTATTGCTCAAAATAATTTGACACTAAGACAGTGTCCTAGCTCTGGGCTCTGAAATCCTTGTTGCACCAATAGTTGTACAACCTCCCTTTTCTATGTCTTAGGTTTTGCAACCTTTCCTTATCTGCATCTTTACAGTAGAACATAAGAATTTTTCAGTTGTTCTCTCCAAGAACATTTCTATGGGCACATCTGGTGCTATTTTGCAATTTCTTGGTTTTGCAACTTGGGAGTTCCCCAGGTATAATTTGGCACTGGCCCCGTACGTGAAAGGTAGGGAGATAATAAAGAAATAGGCAAACCATTCCAAATTGGTAAGTGACAGGTTTAATAAGCAAGAAAGTGTAATATATATGAGACTTGTCTTGGGCAGCCATAAGACAGTGTCTCAGTACCCTCATACCAGAATCTTAAAAGTTTGTTTAGAGGCCTTATTTTTTTTATTAATTTTTTATTATTTTTTTGCAGTATAACTTATATTTAATAGTAGTACATATGTTTTCCTTTTTCCCCCCATTATCCTCCCCCCAGCCTCCCCTACCCCCCAGCACATGTCCCCACCTGCCCCCCTCCCCGCCCCAGTGTCTTTCATTCATTGGTTATGCTCATATGCATACATACAAGTCCTTCGTTGATCTCCCCCAGCATCCGCCTCCCATCCACCCCAGCCTTCCCTGTAGCTTGAACTGACAGGTCTGTGACAGTCTCGAGGACGGTCCAGAGATGGAGGACACTGATGACACCTTGCCATGCTAGCAGTTGGCAGCTGTGTGTTGCTGCAGGCGGCCCAGGACCAAACCAGAGAGGATGGAACTTGCATTGCCATGATGTGTCCACCATCTGGATACCATTGCTGACATGTACACATAAAGAACTATTTGACATTGAAACTGGGACTCAGAACAGTTGGACATTGAAACTAAGACTCAAACATTTTTTGTTCTTATACATTTATTTCTAGTATGCAGAAGCAAGATATTTTTGAAGAAAAGAAACAGGGGAGAGTGATTGATATAGAGGCAGGGAGGCATTGAACAGGCTAGAGGCCTTATTTTTTAATATTTTTCATGATTACAGTCCAGATGCTTTCAACAACACAATGATCTCTCAGGGTTGCATCCTTGAAGTGACAGGGGGAAGGGAGGAACCTCTGATTGCCCAGGTTCAGCTCTCAAGTCAACAGGTAGTCACATCCTCTTAATGACTTCCTCCAACAACTGGCCATAACCCATGACAGCCATTTACTTTAATTTAATTGAACTGATATTTACTGATAACTCCTATGTCCCAGACTCTCCACCAAATATTGTGGGAATGGGGAAAAAAAACAGCAATTCCACTCCTATGAATGTTCCTGAGAGAATTAAAATAATATGCTTATACAAAAGTTGTCCATAGTAGTATTATTCATAATACCCAAAAAGTGGAAATAACCCAGATGGTCATCAAGTGATGACAAGTTAAATAAAATGTGGTATATTTATACAATGCAATACTTAAGTCATCAAAAGAATTAAAGTCATAATAGATGCTATAAGATGACTGAATCTTAAAAACATGCTAAGTGAAAGAAGCAAAACACAAAGGACCACATAACGTTTGATAATATTTATATGAAATGTCCAGAATGGGCAAATCCACAGAGATAGAAAGTACAGTAGTGGTTGCCAAATAGCGTGGGATTGTAGGAATTAGGAATTACTAATATATACAAAGAATATGTTTGGTGCAGAGAGATGGAAAAGTTCTGTAATTAGTGATGATGGTTAAACAACATAGTAAACATACTAAAAAAAACTGAAGTATACACTTTAAAGTGGTGACTATTACGCTGTGTGAAATATATCGCAGAAACAAATAATAGTATTAAAAAAATCAAGAGCATCCATATTTCTGGAAAGGAAAGTAATTAGGAAGGGGCACACAAGGACTTTGGAGGGAGCTAGCAGTATTTTATTTCTTGATTTGGTTGGTAGATACATAAGTGTTTGCTTTAACTTATTTAGCCATATATTTATGTTTTATGTACAATTCTGAATGTATGTTTCACAATAGAAATTTTTAAGAGAAAGATGTCAGATAATATGTTAATATCTATGTAGTAATGTTTCCAAAAAGAAACTAAAGTAATGCAATTAACAGGAAATCTCAATTCTTTGGAATTGAGACAAATGAATATACATTTAAGGCAATAAAAATGCTGCATATTATATGTGTTGGTATCATTACATATTCTTATATCTCAAATCGGTATCTTAAAAAATGTGAATTTGGGAGGGGAAGAGTTATTGTATTTAAAACTAAAGCAAAATCAGAAAAATAAAGATCATATGCAAATAGGAAACACTGACCTTAAAAATTTACAAATGATAAAAAGGTAATTATATTTTTCCATAAAAAGTCAATGACAAATTAATCTATAACTAAAACAAGTTTGGTGAACTGTGAAAAATTTGGAAATCTAGATACTTTAAAAAAAATAAACACTTAGAAATTACCTGTAATATATACAACTTAGGTTCTTTGCCCATTCACCTCTCTTCCTTCCTCCTCTCTTCCCTCTTCCTTCTCGTATTCCACTTCCTCTTCCTGCTTTCTCTTTATTCATTTCATACTAAATGGGTGTAAAAATAGAAGCAAAATAATGTTGAATAACAAAAACTCTTGTAAATCAAATAACTTAAATATTTTGGAAAACTAACCACATAAAGAAGTATTTTAAAACTAGAGGCCTGGCCGAGACCGGTTTGGCTCAGTCGATAGAGCATCGGACTGGGGACTGAAGGGTCCCAGGTTCGATTCCGGCAAGGGCATGTACCTTGGCTGTAGGCACATCCCCAGTAGGGGGCATGCAAGAGGCAGCTGATCAATGTCTCTCTCATCGATGTTTCTGACTTTCTATCCCTCTCCCTTCTGCTATGTGTAAAAAATAAATAAATTTAATTTAATTTAAAAATAAATAAAACTAGAGGCCTGGTGCACAAAATCCATGCATGGGGTGGCGGGGAGAAGCAGGGTGTCCCTCAGCCTAGCCTGTACCATCTCCAATCTGGGATCCCTCTCACAATCCAGGATTGCTAGATCCCAACTACTTGCCTGACTGCCTTTCTGATTGCCCCTACCACTTCTGCTTGCCAGCCTGACCACCCTCTAATCACTCCCCTGCCAGCCTGATTGATGCCTAACTGCTCCCCTGACAGCCCGTTTGCCCTAACTGCTCTCTTCTGCAGGCCTGGTCACCCCTAACTGCCTTCCTCTGCAGGCCTGATCACCCCCAATTGCCCTCCCTTGCAGGCCTGGTTCCTCCCAACTGCCCTCCACTGCTGGCCATTTTGTGAAGGCCATCTTGTGTCCACATGGGGGCAGGATCTTTGATCACATGGGGGCAGCCCTCTTGTGTGTTGGAGTGATGGTCAATCTGCAAATTACTCTTTTATTAGATAGCATAGAGCCCTGGTGCATGGGTGGGGGCCAGCTGGTTTGCCCTGAAGGATGTTCCAGATCAGGGTGGGGATTCCTTTGGGGTGTGGGGCAGTCTGGGCAGGGAGCCTGCAGTGGTTTGCAGGCAGGCCATGACCCCCAGCAACCCAAGTGGAGGCCCTGGTATCTGGGATTTATGTATCTTCTACAATTGAAACTTCGTAGCCTGGAGCGGAGCCAAGCCTCTGCTCACTCTGTGGCTGTTGCCATTTCTGCTGGGATTCTATAATTGAAACTTTATAGCCTTAAGCAGAAGTGTGAGCCAGCAAGGGCAGGTGGAAAGCTTGGCTTCCTCCATCACCGAGGAAACCCAAGCCTCCCTCCTGCTCTCTGTGGCCAGCAGCCATCTTGCATGGGCTTATTTGTATATTTGCTCCTGATTGGCTGGTGGGCATGGCTGGTGGTGTGGCAGAGGTACAGTCAATTTGCATATTACTCTTTTATTAGATAGGAATAGGGGTCCGGTGCACGAAATTCTTGCACTGGAGGTGGGTGGTCCCTCAGCCCAACCTGCCCCCTCTCGCATACTGGGAGCTCTCAGGGGATGTCCTATTGACAGCTCACCCCAGGCCCAAGGCTGAAAGCCTATGGCTGAGGCTTTCATCCTTGGGCAGGGGACTGGGGCCAAGGGACCCACCCAGCGATCGCCATGGGACCAATTGTTGGCTGGCTCTGCCCTGGCATTGGCCTGCTCCAGGACATTTTCCAGCCTTGAGAACCCAGCAAATGCAGCGAGATCACCCTTCCATGGGGCTGATCTCGCTGGCTGGCTCCGCCCTGGCCCCCCGGCCATCCCAAGGCCAGAAAAAGCCTCTTGGCAAGGCATTTTCCAGCCTCGGGCAGCAGCCATCTTGGTTGGGTGTTAATTTGCATTTCACTCCTGATTGGCGGGTGGGTGTGGCTTGTGGGTATGGCTTGATCAGAGGTATGGTCAATTTGTATATTGCTCTTTTATTAGATAGTATGATATGTTGCCCTAGCCAGTTTGGCTCAGTGAATAGAGTGTTGACCTGTGGACTGAAGAATCCCAGGTTTTATTCCAGTTAAGGACACATTCCTGGGTTGTGACTCTGTCACCAGTGGAGAGTGTGCAAGAGGCAGCCATCAATGATTCCCTCTCATCATTGATGTTTCTATCTCTCCCTCTCCTTTCTTCTCTAAAAACAATAAAAATATGTTTTTTAATGATGTGTCTCCCTCTCTATAGAGAGAATTTTACATAATAAAATTTCAGCACATGCTCAGTAAAGGTAATCCTATCTAGTAAAAGAGTAATATGCAAACTTGACCATACCTTCGTCATACCCACAAGCCACGCCCACAGCCATGCCCACCAGCCAATCAGGAGCAGGTTATGCAAATAAACCCCAACCAAGATGGCTGCCACTACTGAGAGCAGTAGGAAGGCATAGGTTTCTCCAGCAACAGAGGAAGCCAAGCTTTCCCATTGCCTGCCTAAGCCTCCACTCAATGTTACAAAGTTTCAGTTATAAAAGATACAGAAATGGCCACAGCCACTGAGTTGGAGAGAACAGAGGCTTGGGTTTCCCTGGCAACGGAAGAAGCCAAGCTTTCTGCCTGCCATTGCCGGCCTATGCCTCCACTCTAGGATACAGAGTTTCAAACAGAAATGGCTGCCACCCTGGAGTGAGCAGAAGGCTTGGCTCTGCTCCAAGCTACAAAGTTTCAATTGTAGACATAGATTAATCCCAGATACCAGGGCCTCTACTTGGGTCGCTGGGGGGGCGTGGCCAGCCTGCAAACCTCCATAGGCCCCTCTCCCAAGCTGCCCCTCACCACAAGGGAGCCCTCACCCTGATCTGGGACACTCTTCAGGGCAAACCAGCTGGTTCCCACCCATGTACCAGGGCTCTATCCTACCTAATAAAAAAGTAATTTGCAGATTGACCATCACTCCAACACACAAGAGGGATGTCTCCATGTGGTCAAAGATCCTGCCCCCATGTGGACACAAGATGGCCACCACAAGATGGCCAGCAGGGGAGGGCCGTTGGGAGGGACCAGGCCTGCAAGGGAGGGCAGTTAGGGGTGACCAGTCCAGCAGAGGAGGGAAGTTGGGGGCAAACAGGCTGGCAGGAGAGCAGTTAGACATCAATTAGGCTGGCAGGGTAGTGGTTAGGGGTGATCAGGCTGGCAGGCAGAAACGATTAGGGGCAATCAGGGAGGCAGGCAAGTGAGCAGTTTGGAGCCAGCAGTCCTAGATTGTAAGAAGGATGTCCGATCCTACTAGGATCGGGCCTAGATGGACAGTCGGACATCCCCTAAAGGATCCCAGATTGGAGAGGGTGCAGGCCGGGCTAAGAGACATCCCCCACCCCCTGTGCACAAATTTCATGCACCGGGCCTCTAGTAATATATATTAATTGATGTATTATACATCTTTTTCTAGGAAATCTACCATTTCTGCAAATGTATTTTTAAAAAATTCTTTCTACCTAAAATCCTCCTTCCAACCAAAAAAGCAAACCAAGAAATAAATGTCATTTGAATCCAAACCCACTTACTCAGGTTTTACTGTACCAATATATTAGAAGCTATAAATATGCCAGGCTTTGTCCATGCAGAACATCATATTTTATCTGTCAGCTTATGACACTGATAGAACTGCAAAAAAAGGAAGAGCAAACTACTACTATTATTCCTGCATGGTAACAAAAGCATTCTTCCTCCCTCCTCACTTCTATACCCGACTCTTGTATGCCTCCTACTCATCATCCTTCAAATCTCAGTTTAATATCTCTTCCTCAGGGAACAAGTGACAGCCTCACATTATTGCCTCACAGTCTCTATTCTTCTCCTTCGCAGCACTTGGCACCATTGAAGTGAATGATTTGTACAGTGTTTGGTTGAGGTTTCTTACACCCACTAGATTATAAGTCCCATGAAAATAGAAGCATAAATATCTGAGTTGCTATTGTATCTCAGCATCTAACCTAGCATATGGCAATAAATAAATCAACAGGAATTTTGTATTTTTATTCCCTTGAATTCCCTTAATTTAAAATTCAAAAAAATTATGATGAATTTAAATACCAAATAAGACACATGATATATAGACTTAGCCTAAGACAGTGCCGAATTCCATTAAAACTTATTGTTTAATAAATATTGAACTTTATTATGAGTCAATACCAGGCCATAAAGTCAGACATTTACTATAAATTGATATGATTCTTAACTTCTCCTGAAATATTCCTATTAAATTTCCATAAATAAAAGGAAAACTTAAATGTAACTTCTCTATTTTAATATCTGTGGCATTTAATTAAAACATAAATCTGTATCGCCTATATTACTAGTTTAGAATATACGTTTGATCTCATCTTGTATTTTCCACTGTGTATTTCTTTCCACCTACCTGGCTTTATAAATAGAAGGCTGATTATCTCTCTCTTCTGACCTACCCTTTCCCTTTCTGAGCCCAAAGGCTTATTCATACACCTGCCTGGCAGATGGTCAAAACAAGAAAGGTTCCTTGCCTCGCACAGCTGCTGTTTCTTTCACTGTCGCAAGATGTCACTGCTGAAAACCGGCCTCCGCAATCTAACAGACACATACATGTCTTCTCTAATCTGCAGCAAAATCCTTTCTTATCCCAGTCCCTGCAAAACTCCACCCTTGAATGCAAGTTTATAGCTCTTTAATTTTCTACACAGATGCTCAGTCTTTTTTTTTTTTTTATCTTTTTTTCCCCAAAAGTATCACACTTAGACCAGAGTGGCTGAGTTCACAGGAATTTACAGTCTGCTTTATATTGTACCAGAACTTGCAAGTCAGGGGCCCCTAGTTAAAAATTTCTCTTTGATATGTTTTGTTTATCTACGTTCTTAAAAGTCACATAAAGTTTTTTACAGAAGAGAACTGAATTTCCAGTTTCTCTCAAATAATGTTGCAATACTAAACTTATATCTGACCACAGCAGCAACCTTCTGAAGCTGAGTTGCAGGCACTTCCTTCTACCTCGTACATCAGATCACACAAGGCAGGCACTTCTCTACAGTCTTCTTCCACTCCACACGCTTTAATGTTGGCTGCTACTTGACTTTAACCAATTGAGTGTATGTTCATTCTAGGCCCTAATGGTTATCCAAGTTCAAGAATCCAGAGTCTGTCTTTTTTCACAAACTTTCCTATGTGGACCATGAAACATTAATCAAGGCCACTTATGTTCTCTGGGACCTCTCCTCCCAAAGACTCATTGACCCCCCAATCATCCAGTAGCAGGTTCTACAGACAAGGCCAACGATATAATCTGCAAGGCCCAGTACAAAATGAAAATGTGGGATCTCTTATACAAAAAGCCAAAGAAGTGTCAGTGACAATACTGCAATAGAAAACTTTTCCTTTTGTTATGGTCCCTCTCTCTAAATATGTCAAGATGGGTTTTTTTTTTATTTACTATTTAATAAAATAGTGGAAACCACTCATGTATAGCGGCCAGTTGATCAGAAGTACAGGTAACAACCTGGGATTTTCATTGGCATCTGAAAAAAAAAGGATAGCCTTATAGCACTAAACCCTTAACCTGTGGAATCTAACTTTATCTCCAGGTAGACAGTGTTGAGTTGAATTGGAGGACACCAGCTGATGCCAGAGAACTGCCACACATTATAATTGGTGACCAGAATTGTTACAAAGTATGTTTTATTATAAGAAGTTATCAAATCATACTAGCCAAAGTTCTGAAGATCACCAAGTAATAAATATTAAAGCAATCATTAATGAGGTGGCTTAGCTTTTCCTTCTCAATTAAATACAACTAGGTAAGTAAAATATGGTAGCATTCATCTCGGATAAAACTGCTGTTTGAATTTTGATCCTGCTTGCTTGCTTGCTTGTTTAAAACAAAAGGGTTGTTACTTTAGCTTCCAGATTGAGACCTAAAAATTCAGATAAATCTATTTGAGGACCAGACCATAAAGGAGTAATTCTTGTTGACTCAGTGGCACCAGAAGTTGAGCTGTACCTTTGGCTTTGCGAGGTAGGACTAGATTCCCATGTCTATCAGATGTACGGTTAGAAATAAGAAGCAGGCAACAGGGTCAATCATAGTCTACTGGCACTTCCCTACCTCAGATACAACCCTGCAGCCTGTTTGCGGAATTTAAAACAATGAAAATGTATGGTTCAGACCCTGTAAAAGGACAGCCTACACCCGGGACGGCACGGCCGTGAGTGTTAAGTCTCTACTCGTGTGGTGCCAGTTCAATAAATTCTTGCTTGCTTATTTTCAATTTAAACGCCTCTGTGGTCATTTGAAACTGGTTGTGGAAGTCACCCCACAACAGCAAGAAGCAGAGAGAATTATTTTGTTTCCTTTGTCTCATCTCCTTTCCTTTTCCACATATATGTACTTTACATATTATACTATATAATAGATCATATTTCCACAGTGACCTTCATTCCTGAATATAAATTTCTTATACTGTGCCACAGAAAAAGTTTTTTAGCCAGCCCAACTTCAGTTGCACATTAAAATGCAGACTTCAATAATTTAATTTAATTTATTTTAAAAGGATGATAAAACAGTGTAAAAAATGATGAGTGTCTATTTCTAGTGGGGAATTTTAACAATCTATTAATCATCAATTTTCCATGAATTTTTTGTTTTTATTTTCCCCAGAAGATATGATTTTAGTTTTTTCCCAAAGAAATTTAAATATTTGTCTCTTTCAATACTCTTCTAACCGTATAATGCATCTTCCATCAAACTGCCTGCCTTGTGTTTGTCTTAAATAAAGGATAAGAACATTAAAAACTAACACTTAAAAATATTTTATTTTAAGTTTGATGAAATTCACATCAAAAATAATTTATATCTCTTCCTCTCTTATTTTTTTCTTACATGAGTACTAAGTTGTAGACCTGGTTGGCCCTCCAATAATTCTACATTAGAACAAATTTAAATTAAATTCCTAAGATTCAGTTCAATTCATTTGATAATCCCATTTCTAAAAATGCCACAAGGTGGAAAGATACTCTAAACTGATAATAATGTAAACCTGAAGAAAAATATTTAGTTGAATATTTAGAACTGGACTTTAGACAAAGTGTTGGATTATGCTTTATGAAAGTAATGCTACTAAGCAAAAAAGATAGAGCCCTCTTTCAAGTCTTCAAAAGTTACCATGTTAGGTCTCGTGTCCAGACTCCTAAGGCATTTAGCAAGGATGCTGACTATAAGAAACATATCTCACTCAGCAAACTGTTTAGGTTGTAAATGTTTAGGGAATTAAACAGATTATAAATGGTTATTAAGATAAAGAGATACATAGCTAAATAAATAGAAAATAAAACAGGAGCTGTTGATGTTTTTCAACTTATATAGGGTGTCCTAAAAAATGTAAACATACATTTGGAATAATTATAAAGGCAGTGTTTATTAAAACACATTTCATTTTCAGAATTGAGCTATCAGCTGTTACATACACACTTGGGCATATAAAGTGTGCATATATTTTGTGGGGACACTCTGTATATGCCAAAGGATGTTGTTTGTGGTGAAGCCAACATCAAAATAAGCTCGAATGTTGGAGCAAATGCTTTTCAGGGATAGCTCTACACCACTAAGCTACTAATAAAGGCACTAACCTCAACTTGTATTGGGACTCAGCCGAAGCCAAACAATAGTTTTCTTTGAAGATTAAACCAGGCAGTATTCACCAATCTAGCTGATGCTCAAAACTAATATTTAGGATGTTGTTTTCTCAAAAAAATCAAGCACAAAATTAGCATGTTTATTCCACTTAATTCCACAGTAATTCTTAAAAACAAGGCTTCAAATGGATATTTGGACAATAGAGTGGTAGTTTCCAGAAATGAGAGGGAGGAGTTGCTTAATGGGTAACAGAGTTTCAGTATGTTAAGATGAGAAAGTTCTGGATGGAAGGTGGTGATGGTTGCACAACATGAATGTACTTCATGTCACTGAACTGTATACAAAAAATGATTTAAATGGTAAGTTTTATTATGTATATTTTACAATTATGTTTATTTTAAAAAATCTTATAAAAGAAACAGATGCTAGCCATATAAAATTTTAAAAATTCAGATAAGCATAAAAATTCGCATAATTTTATAAACATCATATAATAACTGTTAGCATGGGGGGTGGGGGGGGGATATCCTAATACCAATGATTATGCTGAATGTGACATGACTAGTCATATCCCTAAAAAAAAAAGTCAAACAGTTTCAGCAAAACCAAGTTGAAAGAAACCTTAAAATTCATATCTCTTACACATTAAAAAAAAAAAACAACTACAGAGTTCCAGAGAAGTTAAGGAACTTCATAGAATTCAAAATATATATTGACTCTCTTAGCTAGTGCTCATTAATGCAACGTATCTATCTGACAAGTATTTTATCGTACCTAGAGAAAAGCTAATTAAGTCCTGAACAAATTAAATCTCTCCGTGATAGCCAGTGCGGTTTCCGTTTAAACACTTACTACACAGATATGAATGGCACAAGGCCACATCACTTCATATTTTTTGGTGGGAAGGCTGCAGCACTTTAACTCACAGGTAGGAAGGATGTGAAGAGTATAATTTAGATGACAGCCCAGCTCCTATTAGGTATACAAGTACAAAAAATTATCATTTGATAATTTATCATTATTACTGTTTTGGGTTTTCATGAGTGTTCTTTTTCATACGTTTAGATTACTCAGTATCATACGAATTTTTTTATTTTTTTTTTATTTTTTTAAATCTTTATTGTTCAGTTTATTAATTACATTGTTTCCCCTTTTTTATCCCCCTATAGCTCCCCTCCACCCTGTACCTATCCCACCCTCCACCCTCACCTCCCCCTCCCCACTGTCCTCTCCCATTGTTGCAAGATTTTTGTCCAGTCTCTTGCTGTACTTCCCACAACCCTTTTCTCCCCAAGAATTGTCGGTCCATTCCCTCTCTATGTCCATGTTTCTGTTATAGTCACCAGTTTATCCTGTTCATCAGCCTATCACCTGACTTGATTTTTATGTTCATTTGTTGATAGATGTGTATTTGTTGTTCATAATTTATATTTTTACCTTTTTCTTCTTCCTCTTCTTAAAGAATATCTTTCAGCATTTCATATAATATTGGTTTTGGTGGTGATGAACTCCTTTAGCTTTTTCTTATCTGCGAAGCACTTTATCTGATCCTCAATTCTGAATGATAGCTTTGCTGGATAGAGTAATCTTGGTTGTAGATTCTTGCTATTCATTACTTTGAATATTTCTTGCCACTCCCGTCTGGCCTGCATAGTTTCTGTTGAGAAATCCGCTGACAATCGTATGGGTGCTCCTCTGTAGGTAACCAACTGTTTTTCTCTTGCTGCTTTTAATATTCTCTTTTTATCTTTTGCTCTTGGCATTTTAATTATAATATGTCTTGGTATGGTCCTCTTTAGATTCCTATATTTTGGGGTTCTGTGTACTTCTTGGGCTTTTAAGTCAGTTTCTTTCACCAGGTGGGGGAAGTTTTCAGTCACTATTTCTTCAAGTAGGTTTTCATTAACTTGCTCTCTCTCTTTTTCTGGCACCCCAATAATTCAGATGTTGGCATGCTTGAGGTTGTCCCAGAGGCCCCTTACACTATCTTCAATTATCTGAATTCTTTTTGTTTCTTGCTTTTCCAGCCGGGTGGATTTTGCTTCTTTGTATTTCAAATCTTTGACTTGGTTCTTGTGGCCCTCTGGACTGCTTTTAGGAGTTTGTGTAATATTTTTTATTTCAGTCTGTGTATGCTTGATTTCTAGTTGGTCCTTTTTTTTTTATCTATGAGGGTCTGGTTCGTATCCTCAGAGGTCTTGTTCATTTCCTTGAGGGTCTTATTCATTTCCTTGTAAGTCTCATTCATTTCCTGGTTGGTCTTGTTTATTTCCTCATAGTTCTCATTAAGTTGATCGGCCTTTTCTAGGAGCCTCTTGAAAAGCCTTATAACCGTAGTTTTGAACTCTATGTCTAGTCGTCTTTTTTCATCCATTTCTTTCACACCTGATTTCTTTCCATATCTCTGCATGGTGGCTGCTTTATGTGGTAGATGTCCTCTAAGGGTCAGTGACACAGCCTCCCCAGTTACTTGAGGTGGGTACTCTTACTGCAATCCTTTATGGGTTGTACAGTATTTTTGAATTTAAACCCAGCTTGTTGTTGTTAGCCCTAGGAGGGTTTGACCTCCAGGCCAATTGGCTGTGAAGGGAGACTGTGTTCAGGTTGGATGGGCGGAGTCTCTGAGCTGCTCAGGCAGCCTCAGTGTCAGCTATGTCCTATGCGGCGCTCGCGCACAGGGCCCTGTTGGATGGGGATGGCTGCAGGAACCTCCGAGAGAAAGCTGCTAGTCTCTTCCCCTTACCAGACAGCTCTGCCTCTCTCCAAATGAGTCTGCACACCCAAAGTCTCGCCCAGGGTTGTAAAACAGGTGGTTTCCGGGACCAGGAGACAAGTTTCCAGGGAGCAAGTCGCGCATCTGTGCTGTTGCACAGTTCACTTGCGCACAAACTTCTTTTCCCAGCTACCCGGCTTCTCTGCAGACTAGGAGACCTCTGCTGCGCCTGGCTTCCAGGGTGCGTCCCCCGGACCTCGGACCTCACCTGACACTGGGGAATCTGTGCAGTGGGACGTCTCCATGTACCCCGGATCTCGGACCTCGCCTGGCGCTGGGGAATCCGTGTAGTGGGACGTCTCCGCCCTACCCGGTGGAGAAATCCAGCCGGGGTTGCTGCTCCAGCCCTTCAGCCTGCACACACGACCAGGATGGCTCCTAACCTGTTTCTGTCTTCACGGCTGCACTCCTGCCGCTCTTCTGAGTCTCAGTGTCCCACCCAGAGGCAGAACTCCAGGGGTGCGCAGGAGTGCTCACAGTGAGGGTGTTCTGTTGACTGTGTGGCTGGCATCTGGCGGAAGGAAAAAGGAATTCCGATTGCACTGAACCCAGGTGCCAAGTGAAAATCTGAGATTCCGAATCCATTGGGGTGGGTGCCTTTCTCACAGAGGTGCCTGCGGCGATTGCCTGGAGACGCTGGGACCCGGTGACCTCGTGGGCCAGGGAGGACTGGAAGCCAAGGCTGTCAGCTCCACCCTGAAACTCCGCCCCACCAGAAACTCCGCCCCATCCAAACTGAGCACAGAGACTTTGGCAAGTTTGCAAGTCCAGGTGCAGAAGGCTGTCTCCTAGAGTAGACACAGCTAATCCTCACAGTCAATAGGCCTGGAGGTCAATTCCTCTCAGTGATACCAACAACAAACAAGACTTATCTACAACAAGGCTGTATACACAGTCCACAAAGGGGTGCACCAAGAATGTACACCTCAGGTAACAGAGGAGGTCGAGACACCTAGCACACAAAGCTACCCAACCAACTCGGGGAAGCAGTGAAAATGGGGAGAGAAAGAAAAAGATTGAAACAAAAGAAATGGAGGAAAACAAATGACTGGATATAGAGTTCAAAACCACAGTGATAAGGTATTTCAAGAGGCTCCTAGAAAAAGCCGATAAGCTCAGCGAGAACCTTGAGGATATGAAAAAGGACCAACTAGAAACTAAACATACACTGACTGAAATAAAAATAAAAATATCTTACAGAAACCCAACAGCAGACTAGAGGAACACAAGAATCAAGTCAAAGATTTGAAATACCAAGAGACCAAAAACACTCAACTGAAAAAGAAAAAAGAAAAGGAATCAAAAAAATTGAGAATAGTGTAAGAAGCCTCTGGGAAAACTTCAAACGTACCAACATCAGAATTATGGGGGTGCCAGAAGAAGAGAGAGAGCAACATATGGAAAACATATTTGAAGAAATAATGAGTGAAAACTTCCCCGACCTGGTGAAGAAATAGACTTACAATACCAGGAAGCGCACAGAACCCCAAGCAAAAGGAATCCAAAGAAGACCACATCAAGGTACATCATAATTAAAATGCCAAGAGCAAAAGACAAAGAGAGAATATTAAAAGCAGCAAGAGAAAAACACTTAATTACCTACAAGGAAGCACCCATATGCTTGTCAGCTGACTTCTCAACAGAAACTATGCAGGCCAGATGGGAGTGGCAATAAATTTTCAAAGTGATGAATAGCAAGAACCTACAACCAAGATTACTCTACCCAGCAAAGCTATCATTCAGAATTGAAGGTCAGATAAAGAGCTTCACAGATAAAAAGAAGCTAAAGGAGTTCATCAACACCAAACTAGTATTACATGAAATGCTGAAAGGTATTCTTTAAGAAAAAGGTGTCTGCTTCAAACTTGAACATGGATGGAACTGGAGAACATTATGCTAAGTGAAATAAGCCAGTCAAAGAAAGATAAATATCACATGAACTCACTCATTTATGGAATACAATGAACAACATAAACTGATGAACAAAAACAGATCCAGAGACAGAAAAGCATTGACTGTCAAACCTCAGAGGGATGGTAGGGGAGGGCGGGAGTAAGGGGAAGAGATCAACCAAAGGACTCTTATGTATGCATATAAGCCTAATCAATGGACATGGACACCAGGGGGGTGAGGGCATAAGTGGTGACAGGGGGATAAGAGGATTAGAAGGGGTAATGGGTGATGAGGACACAGATGTAATACCTTAATCAATAAATAAATTAAAAATAAATAAATAAAATGTTTCCCTTCATAGTGTTTTCAGTAATGGCTGCACCAATCTGCATTTTCATCAACAGTGCACAAGGATTCCCTCTTCTCCACATTCTCATCCACACTTGTTTGTGAATTTATTGATGATAGCCATTCTGATAGTGAGAGGTGATGTCTCATTATGGTTTTAATTTGCATTTTTCAGATGATTAGTGGTGTTGAGCATCTTTTCACATATCTATTGGCCATCTGTATGTCCTCTTTAGAAAAATGTTTATTCAGATCCTTTGTGCATATTTTAATTGGATTGTTTCGTGTTCTTGGTGCTAAGATGTATGGTCCTTTATGAATTTTGAATATGAACCCCTTATGGGATATACCATTGATGAATTCTTCCATTCAGTGGGCAGTGTTTTATTGATAGTTTTCTTTGCTATGCAGAAAAAATTTTATTTCAATGTAGTCCTATTTGGTTATTTTTTTCTTTTGTGTCTCTTCCAGAGAAGATATATCAGGAAAAAAGCAGCACTAGTAAGAACAATGTCAGAGAGTTTACTGCCTATGCTTTCTTCTAAGAGTTTATGAAAGTATCTTCTTAAACTTAGGATTCTGATATTTCCTAAGGCTGGAGAATTTTCAGGTTTTTTAAGGAACTCTAGCCTAGCTAATAAAAAAGTAATATGCAAATTGACCATTACTCCAATACACAAGATGCCTGCCCCCATGTGGACACAAGATGGCCACCACAAGATGGCCAGCAAGTGAGGGCAGTTAGGGTGACCAGGCCAGCAGGGGAGGGCAGTTGGGAACGACCAGGCCCACAGGAGAGGACAGTTGTGGGGGACAGCGCCTGCAAGGCAGGGTAGTTTGTGATTATCAGGCTAGCAGGGGAGGGCAGTTAGGGGTGACTGGGCTGGTAGGGGAGGGCAGTTGGGGCAACCAGGCCAGCAGGAGAGGGCAGTTGGGAGTGACCAGACTGTAGGGAAGGACAGTTAGGGCAACCAGGCTAGCAGGGAGGGAAGTTAGAGATTACTGGGCCAGCAGAGGACAATTGGGGGTGACCAGGCCAGCAGGGGAGACAGTTATTGGTGACCAGGTCAACAGGGAAGGGCAGTTAGGGGTGACCAGGCTAGCAGAGGAGGGCAGTTAAAGGCAATTGTGCCGGCAGGGGAGCAGTTAGGCATCAATCAGGCTGGTAGGGAAGTGATTAGGGGGTGATCAGGCTGGCAGGCAGAAGCAGTTAGGGGCAATCAGGAAGGCAGGCAGGTGAGCAGTTGGGAGCCAGCAGTCCTGGGTTGTGAGAGGGATGTCCCAGATTGGAGAGGGTGCAGGCTGGGCTGAGGGACACACACACTCCTGTGCATGAATTTTGTGCACTGGGCCTCTAGTGGTTTAATAAGTAAATAAGATGTTGCTCACAGCATATTTTCTTTTACTTAATCTTTCTTTCATTGGGAAATCTGATTAAGAGCAAATCACTGTTAAAAAAAAAAAAAAAAGGTAAGCACTAGTACCACTACTATTAATTGCAACACATAACTAAAGCCAACCCCTAGATCTTTGTGCTGATAAAGTTGTGAATACTCTGACCTCCTGGCATATGTCTTACTGATTAATGTAGTTCATGGAGAGACTGCCACTTCAGGTGATCTCTTGAATTTCTGCTATTGATAGAACAAGGATTCTCAAACTTTAATGGACAGAAGAGATTCACTCACATTATTTGTTTTACCGATTACAAACTGTGTCCCCAGTTTATGATTCAATAGATCTGGGAAAGAAATCTTTCATTGGTCACACACCAAAGATGATTCTGAGGCAGGACCATGGACCATATTTTAAATACCATTTGCTACCTAAGTTTTCTCTGTCATAAATATCTGGATTCAAGCTGTGAATCTAACAAAGTGATAATGGGCTCTTAATAATATATAGTGGCGCATATGAGAAACTAATTTTCTTCAATGAAAAGGGAAGACAGTGTAAAAGAGATCCCCAAAGAATAGGTGATATTTAATCTGGGATTTTAAAGATGAGAAGGAATTTTCTAGGTAGTGCTACCTTATACATAGCTTGGTATTCTCAGAGGAGCATAGTTTATCCTGTGCATTGGTTGTTTTCCTAACACAACAGCTGCACCAAAAATCTCCTGAGCTACTTATTAAAATATAAATTCCCAAGCCCTCCACCACACTGAATTGAATCAAAGCCCATGGGGAGAGACCTGGGTATCTGGACTCTTAATTAACAAGGGTCCCAGGGATTCTGATAAGCAGCCAGTATGGGAACTGCTTGTAGACCAAGGGTTGTCCATCCTGAGAGTCTAGATCCTTAAGAGGATACAGCAACTGAGAGCTGATGTCAGGAAATATCCAGCCAGGGGAGCAACATATAGTCAAGGAGAAGGTCCAAAGCCAGAAACAAGTCAGAAAATGTCCATAGAAAAAGAGATTAATATAAATATGAGAATTAGGCAAATGAGTTGGACTAGAAAAAGCATAAGATGTGACCACAGAAGGCAGTTTGTAGAAATAAAGATAGAAAAGTATCCTATAAAAGATCAGGTGAGCATCCTGAACTCTACAAGGTATCCTTAATCTAGCTGATGATTTTCACTTGGGGTTGAAAAAACATCCTTTTCAATTAGCAGTTGAAAAGACAAATCTAAGAAAAAAAACAGGATTGGAGTTTGGAAATCACAGCTCAACAGAAACCTGACTTTAAAGGGACCTAATCGAGAAAACAGACACTAATTCTCAAGAGGGGAGTATGTTGTCTCTTCATTTTGTAAATTGCATTCTCAGTAGAATTTAACTCATAGTTGCCCTCATGCTTCCTATCTAAGCATGTAGAATTGTTCTTTAAACTACCAGTAGACAGTGCCATGGTTTTGGTAAAAAAAATAAAGCCAATGATAGCAAATAAAATAACTTGTTTTAAAAAGAAAAGAAATTGATGAACAAAAATAGATCCACAGACAAATGGCAGAAGAGATGGGGGGGGTAGTTAGAGAGCAACTAAAGGACTTGTATGCATGCATATTAGCATAACCAATGGACACTGACACTGGGGGGGCGGTGAGGGCTTGCCTGGGGTGGGAATGGCTGGGGGAAGGGGAGGAGAGGTCAATGATGAGGGCAAGGGGAGGGAAAGGAGACATATGTAAAACTTTAGACAATAAAAAAAATAAATTAAAAATTTTTTTAAAAAGAAAAGACTCACCAAAAAAATTAAGGTACCTAGGAGTAAACTTAACCAAGGAGGTAAAAGACCTATATGTGGAAAACAACATAACTCTGAAAAAAGAAATAGAGGAAGATGTAAAAAGATGGAAGAACATACCATGTTCATGGATTGGGAGAATCAACATCATCAAAATGTCCATACTACCCAAAGCAATCTATAGATTCAGTGCACTCCCCATATTTCACAGACCTAGAAAGAACTCTCCAAAAATTCATCTGGAATAAAAAAAAAAAGACCCCAAATAGCCACAGCAATCCTGAGAAAGAAGAACAAAGAAGGTGGGATTTCAATACCAGATTTCAAGCTGTATTACAAAGCCACTGTTCTCAAAACAGCCTGGTACTGGCACAAGAACAGACATCAATGGAATAGAACAGAGAAGCCAGAAATCAACCCAAATCACTATGCTCATTTAATATTTGACAAAGGAGATATGAACATACAATGGAATCAAGACAGTCTCTTCAATAAATGGTGTTGGGAAAATTGGACAGATACATGCAAAAAAAATGAAACTAAACCACCAACTTACACCATACACAAAAATAAACTCAAAATGGATTAAGGACTTAAACATATGACAGGAAACCATAAAAATACTAGAGGAATCCACAGGCAGAAAAATATCTGACATATGCCGAAGCAATTTCTTCACTGATACTGCCCCTAGGGCAACTGAAACTAAAGAGAAAATAGACAAATTGGATTACATAAAAACAAAAAGCTTTGCACAGCAAAGGAGACCATCAATAAAACAACATGAAAGTCCATTGCATGGGAGAACATATTCGCCAATGATATCAACGATAAGGGTTTAATCTCCAACATTTACTGGGAACTCATGCCTCTTAACAAAAAGAAGATAAACAACCCAATTAAAAAATGGGAAACTGATCTAAACAGATACTTTTCAAAAGAAGACAGAAGAAAGGTCAAGAGACATATGAAAACCTGCTCAAAGTCATTAACCATTGGAGAGATGTAAATCAAAACAACAATGAGGTACCATCTCACACCTGTCAGAATGGCTATTATCAACAAATCAACAAGTGACTAGTGCTGGTGAGAATGTAGAAAAAAAGGAACCTTTGTGCACTGCTGGTGGGAATGCAGACTGATGCAGCCACTGTAGAGAACAGTATGGAGTTCAAAAACCTAAAAGTGGAACTTCCATTTGACCCAGTGATCCCACGTCTAGGAATATATCCCAAGAAACTAGAATCATGAATCAAAAAGAATATATTGCACCCCTTTATTCATAGCGGCACAATTCACCATAGCTAAGATTTGGAAACAGCCTGAGTGCCCATCAGCAGATGAGTGGATTAAAAAAACTATGATACATCTACACAATGGAATACTGCCCTGTGGTAAAAAGGAGTTCTTACCATTTGCAACAACATGGATGGAGTTGGAGAGCATTATGCTAAGTGAAATAAGCCAGGCAGAGAAAGATAAATATCACATGATCTCACTCATTTGTGGAATATAATGAGCAACATAAATTGATGAACAGAAATGGATCCAGAGATAGAGAAACATTAATCAGAACATCAAACCTCAGGGAAGGTAGGGGGGTAAGAGGGAGAGATCAACCAAAAGACTTACATGCATGCATATAAGCCTAATCAATGGACACAGACAAGAGGGGGGTGGGACAGGGGCATGAATGAGAGGTGGCGGGTAATGGGGGAATAAGGACATATATGTAATACCTTAAATCATAAAGAAAAAATAAATAAAATTTTAAAATTATAGTAAATAAAGAAAAACTTATGTTAAGGAAAGTCTAATCTAAATTAAGATACTAAACCCATATCTGAAGACTTATTTATTGTCCAAAGAAATATTACTCAGAATTTTATACTCTACATTAGTTTTAATTTATGACCAATAAATTGCATAACCCAGCCAGGAATGAAACGGATCACCAAACCCACAAACATAAAAACGCTGAAGAATTTCTAATATGGTTATCAGTTAAGAAGTGTTTTTTTCCTGTAAAGCTAGCTATTTTTAGTGTGTTATAACTTTTGTGGGCTTTGGCAGTTTTATTTTCATAGGCTCTTTCCTTCATAAAATATTGCATATATATATATATGTGTGTGTGTGTGTGTGTGTGTGTGTGTGTAAATTTTTTTATTATTGCTTTGGCATAACAACAAATATACTCTAGGATTGATTAATTATAAAATATTATTGTTATATTCAGTTTTTCATTTTAATTTAAAATAATTCTGTAGCCCCTAAAAGTATCATGGGCCCTATACACTGGCCTATTATGCTTAATAGACAAGTCCATCTTGGCTACTTTGTCATCCTAAGAAATGAAGCATAAATAGAAAGTAAAACTAGAGAGAGAGTGAGGATGAAGAAGACTGTAGGTCGAGTTGTCCATGGCAAACGTAAAATTCCTTGGAAGCTGCATGCATTATCTTAAGATTATATTTAAACACTGCAAAAAAAAATGTTTCAAATTACTTCTTATGATGACTTGGGCTTTATCTTTTAAAGAAGATAGAGATATAGAAAGCATGAAAGGAGAATTATACAAATACGTTTCATTTTAGAATGGCTCCTTCATCACACAGTAGAGTAAATGAGAGGAAATAAGGCAGACATTTGGGTTGTAAAAATCACCTACCACTTCTCTCACGGTTTCTTCTTACAAACTTCTCACAATGTCATGCAACCTCCATTTGGCTTTGAAATACTTCTGAAAACCCTTCCTGTAACCTTGGGTAAGCCGAAACACAGCTCTGGGGGAAGTGGCATTTCTGCTTGATTAATCTTGCTGAAGGGTAGCAAGATATTAAATAAAACTTTTTGTCTTGGAGTTTCATCAGTGACCCCAAAGTCTAAGGACAATGTCTAAATTGAGTTGCTAGGCCACTGAAGCAATACATCCTAAGGACTGTGAAACTGATTCTATCAACATCACTCAGTCTCCCACCTCCATTTCCGTGAATGTTGAAACTGAGGAATGTCTTTGGAAAGAGTTCTGGGAACTATAGAAGGGATGGGACCGGGTAAAGAAGGAAAAATATTTTCCACACCTTAATCCAGGAGAGAAAGGCTTTTATGAGTTTCTCAAAGAACTTGGCCTACAGCCTCTGAAGATTGGGAGACCAAGATTGGACTGTACCTCTGCTGCAAGAAGTCTAAAGATGCAGTTAAGGTAGAAATAGACCTTGTCAGGGAAAATACTGGCCTGGACATGACTACCCACTATAACTGCTTTTAGTTTTAATTGCAGACCACCTTTTATGGTTACTTGTTAAGTTTGCAAGACTGCCATGCAGCCTTCCCTGAGCTTGTCAGGTTAGCATGTGGCCTCCCTCACCTTCTCCCCCTCCACACAAAAAAAAAGGAGAAGAAGAAGAAGAAGAAGAAGAAGAAGAAGAAGAAGAAGAAGAAGAAGAAGAAGAAGAAGGAGGAGGAGGAGGAGGAGGAGGAGGAGGAGGAGGAGGAGGAGGAGGAGGAGGAGGAGGAGGAGGAGGAGGAGGAGGAGGAGGAGGAGGAGGAGGAGGAGGGGAAGAAGAAGAAGAAGAAGAAGAAGAAGAAGAAGAAGAAGAAGAAGAAGTCTAAAGATGCAAAGGTGTGACTAGGGTTGGTTGCATTGGACAAGATCTACACTTCCAGTGATGGTGTACAAAGGTGTTTGTCGCCTAGGGGGATGTGAGGGATTAATAAGAAGAAGCCAAAGACCCAGAGTGAGAGGTATATTGTCAGAAATTTATGGCTAAAGGGGCACTCAAAAGCAGCCAGATATGTGAGCATGACTTGCTTAATGCAGTCATAGCTCCTCTTGCAGAAGGATCTCCCAGAGGGAAAAAGCACCCTCAAAGGGAAAAAAGAGCCAATAATTGTATATATGTCATTATTCAGACAACTATCTTTGTCCCCCGCTCTTGACCGGTATGGGTATGAGTCTCTTTTAATCAGTAAAATGAGGAAGAAGTGACATTGCCAAGACTTTGAGGCTAGGTCAGAAAACGCAATGTAGCTCTCACTTTGTTGCTGGATACAACTAAATCAGTCAAATATAACCTTTCTTATGTCTTACCATTCTTCTTCAGAGAAACAGGAAATTATACTGAGGAGTAAAAGGGGAGGTAGAATTAGGAAATCATGAAAAGGCAAAGCATTCCTAGGTAGGCCTAAGCTGAAGGCCTATAGAACCCTAAATTAGATTATAATCCTAAATTTTTAATATTAAACTAGAGACCCAGTGCACGAAATTCATGCACTGGAGTGGGCAGGGGGGGGGGGGGGAATCAGGCCTAAGCTGGCAGTCCAACATTCCTCTTGCAGTTTGGGACCCCTCGTTCCTTACTGCCTGCCTGCTCACTGCTCCTTACTACTCAGCTTGCTGCTCCTTAGCACTGCCATGGAGGCAGGAGAGGCTCCTGCCACCGCCGCTGTGCTCAACAGCCATGAGCCCGGGTTCTGAGCAGCGCTCTCCCAGTGGGAGCACACTGACCACCAGGGGGCATTGAATGTGGTCAGTGTGCCTCATAGCGACTGGTCATTCTGGTTCCACTGTAACTGTCACTTAGGCTTTTATTATATAGATTTGGTAAGAATTATTTTTTCCTGAAATGAGACTTTTGTGATCAAAGAAACCAGAATGCTATTTAACCTGCCAATTATTTGTTCAGGTCAGAGAAGAGTAAATCCAAAAGCAAGTTTGAAAGAAAAGAATAAAAAGTAATTCACACCTGGCCAGGGATGGCTCAGTGGTTGAGCATCAACTTATGAACCAGGAGGTCATGATTTGATTCCCAATCAGGGCACATACCTGGGTTGTGGGTTCGATCCCCAGTGGGGGACATGCAGAGGCAGCTGATCAATGATTCTCCCTCATCATTGATGTTTCTGTCTCTCTCTTTCTCCATTCCTCCCTTAAACCAATAAAAACATATTTTAAAAATAATTACATAGTGTAGTTTAATTTGTTTGATAAATTACTATACAATTTATAATGTATTTATAATGTAAGACAAGAACTACAGAATCAACAGAAAGCTGGAATTATATAGAAAGTGGCGGTCATCTAGTGATTATATCCAGGCCAGTTAAAACCCTGGCCTACTGAGGGTTAGGATTTTATATAAAATAAATATACTAGCTAGTGCAATCATAAGATGAGCACAAAAAAAAAGAAGAAAGAATAACTGGATTATACTTGATCAACTTTATTTTATGCTCTTAAAATATTATTGTGGGGAAATGTTTGGTAATTCCTGGAAGTCCTTGGGAAGCTGAGTAACATGAATTAATTTAAAAAGCAAAATTATTCTATGTTGTGGCCAGTAGACAAAGTGCCCTTCTTAAGCCAGAGTAAGTCCCAAACAGGTCTCTCTTCTGTACGGAGCCTGCTTTCTAATTATTCTCAAAAACAAGATAAGCAGTAGCTTGTTGTTTTTTTATAGAAAGGTTTGGGGTTTTGTCTTACTTATACCTTAAATTTCCTTTAAATAGATATGTTCTTTTTTTTTAGTGAAGAGTAAGTCACTATTTTGTAAGGCCTAGATCTATATCTCCTACCCTAAATCTGGGAGGGACTATGGCCCATTTTTAACCCATAGAACATGGCAGAAGTGACATTGCATGACTTACAAGGCTAGATCAGAAAAAGTGATGCATCTGCCACTTAGTTTGTTAAGATACAAACTCGGGGGCCCCTGATGATGTATCGAAAATCAGCCAGCTGGACAAGATACCTAATGAGCCAATTATTTAGGAGTCATCTTTATTACGCACAGGTTCAGAGAAGACTGTCTCTGTCAAATTCTGAACTAACACAGGAGAAAGTATTTCCTTTTTTATATCCTTCTAGTTCTTTGTGTAAGACAGCTTGTAATGTTGAATACATATTATATCTAATCAAACACCTGTAATATGTACACAGATAACTTGTAACTTTGAGTACATATTATATCTAATTGAAGCAAGAATCTTAGGGAGACATTGGCAGGCTTAGGGATTTTTTAGAATTGGGGTCCATGGAAAAAACACAGAGCCACAGACTGGGACAAGGTATATTTCCATAACACAAAAAAGCCAGGTGCAGTTACATTTCCATAAGACAAGGAAGAAGCAACGGGTTTATTTCCATAAGTCAAGGGAACTGAAAGTAGCCAAGAAAGGTCTATTTTTACAAAATAAAGAGAAGAAAACCCTTCTTTCAGAAGGAGAGGAAGAAAGCCCAAAGGCAATAATAGGAAAACAATAGGGAAGGAAGGCTGGAGGAGCCCAGGAGTTACTATAGTAACCAACTTGAAGGGGGATATTGACCAATCAGAAGGGATATCAGGCACCAAGATCTGCAGCCTTTATAAGCATGGGGAAAAATAACCCAGGGGGACTCTTTTCCGCCTCCCCACGTGGGAGTCACGTCTGTGAGATTCTTCCCTTTCCCCATATGGGAGTCTGTACTCATTCTTCAATAAATCTCCACCTTTGCTCTACCACTTTCTGTCCATGGATTCATTCTTCGATTCCTGTAGACAAAGAATCCAGGTTCTAGTCCAAAATTTAGGTATCAGATGGTGCGTCGGCTGAGAAAATACTCTGTAAATTAGTCAACCCTCTTCACTTCAAATGGTTAGTAACCACGGGTTCTCTCTCAATTCTGTCTCTGTATGATTTTGGAGGTTGACGGCCACCTACCAGTCGCTTAAACTTAACTGCTATCTAAAAAATTGGGCATCAAAAAAATAAAAATAAAAAAGTGGGCATCATCTCTCTCTGTGTCTTCCACTGCTCCTTTTCGGATGTATTCTCCACAGCCAAAACCAAAGCTGGCATGAGTCAGTCAAGTAAAAGGCACTAGGGCCGTGGTTCTCAACCTTTCTAATGGCGCAACCCTTTAATACAGTTCCTCATGGTGTGGTGACACCCAAACATAAAATTATTTTCGTTGCTACTTCATAACTGTAATTTTGCTACTGTTATGAATCATAATGTAAATATATGTGTTTTCTGATGGTTTTAGGTGACCCTGCTAGCCTAAGACCTATGAATTGAGAACTACTGCTATAGAGCCCAAGACCATCTGAAGATCAAAGAGGCAATTCTCCCTTCAGTTTGGGATTCTTGAATGTTCTTACGTGAGTAAGAGTCACAGCGGAGGTCCTGGGAGAGAATCTCTCCATGGCCTCAATAGGGTTTTAACAACACATGTAATTAAATTCTGACCCATTCAGGGGATGCATGCAAGAGTTGGTCACCCAGCATCCTGGGTCCTCACAGCTGTCTTAGACAGCTGGGAGGGAAACTGAGACACAGTTCCAAGAACAGCATATATCTGACCCACCACATATGTGCACTCCCCTGGCCCAGATCCCAAGCAGATCTTATTTGGAGAATCATCTGCCTTTTCTTCTGCTTTCTTTCTCAGGAAGGTCAAATAGTATCCAGCCAAGACCGCTGCCTCCATGGTCTAGGACCCACTAAGCTTAAGATCCTAAGTCACTATTTGTGCAGGCCTTTATGGTAAGAGTTCTGGGGGAAATTTTCTAGGCAAGAGTTAAGAAAGGAAGAGCCAGCTAACTGTTTTCCACCCCTGTAGAAGTTTTAGCCTTTCAGAGAATTCAGCATTAGAGACAGACTTAGCTGTTATCTCATTAATTCCTGGGTAATTCTCTCGCCTTCATTGAGATTCTGTAAAATGGTCACACACTCTCAGGAGCATTCTTAAAAGTATGATTTTCACCAGGTTTTATTTCCCAGTCCATTTTAAATTTGGAAAGGTGATGCATTCCTCATAAATTACAGGATGTTTCTGGGACTTTTCTATATCCATGTAGAGGAAAGGCTAGTTCAAGGGGAGGTGCCCCAACCTGATTTTAGGTGGTCCTTGACCTGAGCCCACCGCTTCATGGATGCTGTTGAATAGCCCTGAGATGGTTTTTCTTTGAAAAATAGTGAAAATGACACAAGGAGAATGCAAAACAATCAGGCGAGCCACGTGGCCAAAATAGTCCACTGGAAAATACTAAGGTTCTGGAGAGGGCCAAGCCCAAACCCAGGACAAGAGACATTGCTTTTAATGGAGTGCCTTGTGAAGTGTCCGTGGATTGTGCACACTTGTAAATATTGTGTCTGCAAGGGTCTCTGTTAATGCTTCATGTTGATGTTTGAATCAGTCTGTTTTAAGGGACTCGGCTGCTTGTGGACAGGAGGAACATGTGGTTTGAATCTTGAGAGTCTCTTTGTCTGTAATAGAACCTACGTTACTGATTGCTAGCTTGGTTTGCTCTTCACCATCTTTACGAAGATAGAAAGCACTCTGTTCTGTGTAGGCGTTGTGTGTTGCTCAGAACCAAAGGTTGTTCTGTTAAAATTTTATGATTCTGAAGCTAATTTTAAAGTGTAAATTTGTAAAGGTTGCATATATGTTAACCCAGAGAAACCACTAGCTAAACTTGTATGATTGTCTTCCCCACCTGGGGCAAAGCGGGAAAAGAAAAAAAAAAAAGAACTTTTACTCAGACAAGCAGCCCAATTCAGAGTAAAATGTGTTAAATCTTGGTCTATAGGACAACCTAGCCTACCGCTATCACCAACCAAAACCACTTCCTCAGGCATTGGTTTATACTGTTTT
Organism: Antrozous pallidus; assembly: GCA_027563665.1. Classification (NCBI taxonomy): domain Eukaryota; kingdom Metazoa; phylum Chordata; class Mammalia; order Chiroptera; family Vespertilionidae; genus Antrozous; species Antrozous pallidus. The sequence goes on along the minus strand of CM050511.1, from coordinate 42,031,444 downwards.
ATTATTACTTGTCTTTAACCATTTCTTGATATGTTTCATATTCTCCCATTTAGAAGCTCTAAAACTGCAACTGGTCCTCTGCATGGAACAGCAAATGGAGGCCACTACATCCATCTCCCATAGACCCTTAGACAACCCACTTCCAATGGGACTCTGACTGCCGCCCCAAACTATGACTCCTTCGCCAGCAGGAAGCAGCCAGAAAGACGTGGTGTCCATTGTCCCCAGTGACAGTTGGGGTTTCCTAATCGGAGGGAGGACTGAAGCTGGAAGTTAGGGGTACATAGGCAAGCTTAGGGATTTTTTTAGAATTGGGGTCCATGGGAAAAAAAACACAGAGCCACAGACTGGGAGAAGGTATATTTCCATAATACAAAGAAGTCAGGTACAGTTACCTTTCCATAAGACAAGGAAGCAGCAACAGGTATATTTCCATAAGTCAAGGGAATTGGAAGTAGCCAAGAAAGGTCCATATTTACAAAATAAAGAGAAGGCAGCCCTTTATTCAGAAGGAGAAGAAAGCCCAAAGGGAACAGGAAAACAGTGAGGAAGGAGTGGGGAGAACTTCCCACTCCCATGTGAGGTTCTACCTTTGAGCCCAGGAGTTACTATAGTAACCAACTTGAAGGGGGGTATTGACCAATCAGAAGGGATATCAGGCACCAGGCTCTGGAGTCTTTATAAGCCATGGGGAAAAATAACCCAGTGGGACTCTTTCCCTCCCTCCCCTTGTGGAAGTCGGTTCTGTGGCATTCTTCCCTCTCCCCGTGTGGGAGTCTGTACTCATTCTTCAATAAATCTCCATCTTTGCTATACCACTTTCTGTTCATGTAATTCATTCTTCAATTCTAGCAGACAAAGAATCCGGATTCCAGTCCTAAAATTCAATATCATAATCAAATACCCGTAACTTTGGATGAACAGAACTTGGCAGAATATGTGAATTAATATAGTGTATTAGATGGCTAGCTTGCAAGGTCAGACAGTTAAAGTTTATCTTTTCTATTATTCAAGCTAAAAAAACAAAGTTATATTTTATAGAATAAGAGACTATCCTATCTAATAAAAGAGAAACATCCAAATTAATGTACCTTCGCTACATTACCAGCCAATTAGGAGCAGGGGGTGGGGTGGCGGGGTGGGCAGTGGGGGTGTGTGCCAGCACTGGAGGTTCCCCCGCCCACGGCCTGAGCCTCAAACAGAGGCTTGCGGCTTTGGCCGGGGGCAGAGCAGGGCGATCGAGTGCTGGGGGTCAACTGCCCAGGGCCCCATCCTCGGAGCAGAACAATCAGGCACGCTGGGGGTCTCCTGCCCTAGACCCGAACCTTGGATCCTTGGCCAGAGGCTTTGGGCCTTGGCCAGGGGCAGAGCAGGACGATCAAGCGTGCTGGGGGTCCCTTGCCTTAGACCTGAGCCTTGGATCCTTCGCCAGAGACTTGGGGAGTTGGCCAGGGTGGAGCAGGGCAATCACAGCTAACTGGAGGTCCCCCGCCCAGGGCCAGATGCTTTAGGCCTTGGCAGGGGTGGAGCCAGAGATCAGAGGAGATAGATGTGAAGTGTAGAGGAAACACCTTTTCTGACTGCTCATTGGCTAAGCTTCCTGTACGCCACTGGTAATATTCTTAATAACTTGGGCATAAGAATCCAAAAAGTAATCTAGGGTTCTTCCACCACACCCCGGGAGAAAAAAACAAAGGTCTGCTGCTGGAGGGCTAAGAAATATCACATCCTTTCCCTAGGCAGTTTGGCTCAGTGGATAATGCCTAGGTTTGCCAACCGCAGGTTCTGGGTTATATTCTGATCAATGGCATGTACCTAGGTTGCAGGCTTCTCCCTGGCTAGGGCCCAGGTCAGGGCTCATGCCAGAGGTAACCAATCAAAGTGTTCCTCTTACTTTGATGTTTCTCTCAAAGTAAGAGGAACACTTACTTTGTCTTTCCCTTTCTCTTCCACACTCTCTAAAAATCAATGGAAACATATCCTCAGGTGTGGATAAAAAAAGAAAAATAAAGAAATGTCATATTCTATGAAAGACACGTCTTGAAAATGCCTAAAGAAAGTTGTCATTTTTTCATGGTGAAGGGACGGGAGTCTGGGTTGATAAAAACATCTTGGTGGCTGCGGTGACTGGCAGTGGCTGCAGCAGTGGGGTGATGGGGCTGGTGCCTTTCCTTGATCAGCCCAGTCGCCTCCCACAAAGCGAGGCTAAACTGTGGCTTAGGCTGGCTCCCCATGGGGAACAGATCTAAGCCATCAGTAGGACATCCTCTGAGGGCTCCCAGTATGTGAGAAGGGGCAGGCTGAGCTGAAGGGACACCTTCTCCCCAGTGCACAAATTTTGTGCACCAGCCCCCTAGTCTAAAAATAATAGAGTAGGTCAAACAGAAGTTTTAAATAGCAGTTTTCCAAAGGAGGAACCACCATTCTTCAATGCCATAAGAAGGGGATTACATGAGGTTGCCATGTTTTGAGGAAGCCGAGGCAACATGGAAAGGCCATGTGGAAATATTACATTGACATCCCTACTGACTTCACTGACAAATGAGGGAAGACACCTGCAAAAGATACCAGCCTCTAGTCCTTAAGTCAACCCAGCCCTCATGTCTTCCCAACTGAGGACCCCTACTATGAGCAGAGACAAGCCATTTGAACTATGCCTCATCCAAATCCCTGGTTCACAAAATCTTTGAGCATAATAAATAATTATTTTAAAGCACCAATTCTGGGTGAATTTGTTGCACAGATAACATCAGATTCCACAGGTTGAGTTCAGCCCTCTATAAGTCTTCCTTCTGCCAACACATACACTCTTCAAATGCCAGCCACAAACCCAGACTATGCTCTGATCAACTGACTACACATTGGATGTTCCAACAACTCCCTTTAACTCAGAATGCCATTGTTGTTACCTATACTTCTGACTGGCTGTAAATCAGAAGTTTCTCCAACCCCCTCCATTGGTTTAATTAATTGCCAGAAAAGCTCACAGAAATCAGAGAAACATGTTACTTACTAGATCACTGATTTATTGTGTAACGCTTATTGGTTTACTGTACTCAGGAACAGCCAGGATGAGGAAGAGCTGCATAGGGTGAGCTGTGTGGAGAGAGGAATGACACTTCCAGCCCTCCCCAGGCAAGCCAGGCTCCCAGATCCTCCATGAGTTCCCCAACCCAGAAGTTCTCTACACCCTAACTCCTTGTGTCTTTATGGAAAATGCACTACATAGGCATAATTGATTAAATCACTGGACATTGACAATTGATTTCAATCTCCAAACCCTCTCCCTTCCCTGGGAAGTGAAAGTTTTGGAGACTAAAAGTTCCAACCCTCTAGTCACAAGGTTGTGTCTCTTGGCAATCAGTTCCCACTGAGATGCTTTCCAAAGGTCACCGTATTAACATGATAAAAAATACCATTTTCACTCTCTTCACTTAGGAAATTTCAAGAGACTGGGAGCTGGAAGCCAGGAATTGTGTACTAAGACTAAATATATTTCTTCTAAGTCACAATGATTCCATATCCCATCACCACCATGACTATTCTTCCATGAATTTAAGTCCATTTAATCCCAAACAAGAAACTTCCTATAATAAATACTATTCAATAATGTCACAGACTATCTCCCAAGGCAGTGAGTTTACTGTTGCTGAGAGACCAGCTTTAAAGACTCACTCAGGGATGTTGTAGAGAGATTACTAAATCAGGGTGTAACAAAATGAAATGTTCAGTCTCTCTCTGAGTCATTCTTGTTCAAGGCTGCTTTGTTCCCATAACCTTCAGGCTAATAGTTGAGTCTTGCATATAGACATACTAATCATGAGTGGAATTTGGCTTCAGTTTTATAAAAATAGCCCCTTCCCATTTCCCCTACCCTTGACCTAAAAGAAGCCCGAACTCTGTACTTCCTTAACACGGAGAAGGTACCACCAGGGCTCCCATCTTCTCCTTTGGTGCCTTCTCCGCCAGTAAACCTTTCCTCACTCCAAACTCTGACATGTTGAGTTTTGGCTTCCAAAGAATCAGAAACATGGACTTTGGACCAGTGACAAGAGAAAATACCAGACTGTCTGTCCTCAAGGAAACTTTTTTATTTTAGATTTTACAACATATTTGGGACCTCAGATTCTGTTTATATTCTCTCATGAACTGAGTAATAAATGAAGTACAGAGGGGGCACATAATAAAAATTCTGATGATAGTATTGAAATAGGAAATTTAGGGCGATATAAGCAGGTTTAGGAAATTTTTTTTAAAAAATGAAAGAGGTCCATGGTAAAAAACACAGGGTTACAGACTGGGAGAAGTTACATTTTCTTAAGATAGGGAGTAGGAAGCCAGTAGTAGTTACACTTCCATAAGATAAGGAAACTGGGAGTAGCAAAAGCTCTATATTTACAAAAATAAAGGAAGAAGAAAGCCCAGAGGGAATAGGAGAACAATGAGGGAGGAGAGCCTCACTGGTCCCCTGTGAGATTTGACCTTTGAGCTCAGGAGTTGCTATAGTGACCAAATCAAAAGAGGGATAGTGGCCAATCAGAGGGGATATCAGGACATAGGGACTTTCAGCCTTTATAAACTGTAGAAGAAGGGACTAGATGGGACTCTTTCCCCTCCTCCTCACATGGGAGTTTGTATTGTTCTTCAATAAATTTCCACCTTTGCTAGCCCACCTTCCATCCAGGGACTCATTCTTCTACGCCAACAGACAAAGAATCCAGGGAACCATCCTGCCCAGGAGAACACCACATGTTCCAGTCCAAAATTCCCCTATCGGTATACTTTAGTGAGTCTTCACAAAGGAAGAAAACTGCAAAAAAAAGAAAAGAGCCTTTTGAGTAATAAACAATAAACTAGTTACTTGTCATAGTAACTCATTTACCTTTCCTTTGGGTAAACTAGGTTTTTAATCCTTCTACCACAGATGCTCACGGGAACATTTTTACAAAAGCAAGTCTTTTTGGAATTCGATCTAATTGCGTAATTTTTTAAATCTGCATTGAAATAAAAAGGAGAAAGATTTCTTCACGTGGTTAGCCCTATGGCATTTCCTACAAATTTATCTACAGATCAATCTCTGAAATATGGTTCCTTTTAGTAAAATATATTTGAACAAAACTTCCATCTTTGAGTAAATAATTAAAAGGTTAAAAGGAAATTTTTTGACCCTGACCCAATGCACAGTGAAATTGTATTTCTAAGCGGTCCAGCTTCAGTCAAGTTTCTTTAACTGAGATGCTGACCAAGAGAACTTATCTACAGACTGAAAATCCCTAGTCTTATTCTACTCATAGACTTAAAAGGGGCTTCAATTATGACACTTGTGATAAAACTGCAAATACAGAATATCAAACCCTCAGGAGACTGAAATTTTAGTCATAGTCTTATCCTTACTCTCGAAATAGGGGCACTTTCAAATATATAAGATCTTCACTCTTTGAACTACTACAGAGAAGAGCAGGGTTGCCTAAGGGCAGCAAAGGGGACTTTGGTACCCTTGTTGAATTCCCCCCCCCCCAACAGTGGCCTTTACCCCAAAATAAGTTTAGGTTTAAGACCAAAGATTTAAATGAAACAAAACAAAACAAAACAAAAAAATCCAGAAAAAAATGAGGGATTATTTTTTAATCTTGAAAGGAGAATCGCTGTTATAAACATAACCTCAAACATGAAAGCTATAAAAGTGAACTAAGTTTAACTTCATAAAATGTTAAACTCTCTTTGTGGTGTTAAAAAATAAACAAAACCATTGACAACAGGATAAGAACAGACCATTCACAGAAATAAATAAGAACAACAAACATGAAAAATGCTTAATTTCCTTCAAAAGTTAAAAATGGAAATCAAAGTGAGGAAACTGCATATTTTACCTATCAGATTAGCATTCTTTTTAAAAATAAAACCAGCATGAGTGAAAGAAAATAGGCCTTCTCACACACTGTAAACAAAAGAGTAAGTTGCTAAAACTTTTTAAATTGACTTTTTAGAGGAAGAGAGAGGTAGGGGGAAAGAGAGAGAGAGAGAGAGAGAGAGAGAGAGAGAGAGAGAGAGAGAGAGAGGTTTGCTGTTCCATCTACTTATGCATTCATTGGTTCATTGGTTGATTCTTGTACGTGCCTTAACCAGAGATTGAACCCACAACCTTAGAGTATTGGGTGATGCTTTAACAACTGAGCTACCCAGCCAGGGCACAAAATGTTTAAGGGTCCATTGTGGAGAGGCCATGGCTAGATTGGCCCCTTCACCAGGTTTTAATTTAACTTTTTTTTTTTTTTTTTTTGGCAAGAGTGAGGCCACTGCCTGGACTCCATTTAATCCCCAGGATCTTAGACTAAAATAATGCCTAAATTGAAATCTCAAAGAAGAAAGCTAAAAGCAAAAGCAAAAAAGATCTTTAAAATAAAAGAAAAAATAAAGCCTTTCACTTGCAGTCCAAGCTAATCACACCTCCCCTGCACCTCCCTCAGAAGAAAGAGTGGCTATTCCTTCAGTAGGTACACCACTTGGCACGCGCTGGCTGAGATCATCCTGGAACTGCAAATGTCAAGGACGCAGTAAGGCTCCAGCTCTCCACCGCTGCAGGCGCCTTTCCCTTCCCCCTCTCCTCCCCAGGCACATCACCCTCGCCTTTCTCACTCCCAGGCTTCCAGGGCCCTTTTTTTTTTTTTTTTTTTTTTTTTTTTTTTTTTTGCCTCTGTAACTTGTTCCATGATCCTCTGCAGCCCAGGCTCACTTCTATTCTCTGTAAGTTTCTAAATAAACTTTCTCGTAATTTGGGGGAGGGCGGAAGGAACAGCAAAACTTTGGACAGAGATAGTCTGCCTGCAACGAGTGCCAGCACTGCATAGCCCAGAGTTTAGAAATATTGAGAGATACCATCTTTCCATCCCATTTCTGCCACAGAGAACTTTATAGTCTGAAAAAAAAAACGGTTTGCCGTTTTTGAACCACTTACAATTTATTAAATGAATTATGCAAGCTCCAGGAAGTGCTGAAGACCTACTCAGAAAATTCTTTCTGTGCAACCTGTGGTCAAACCTGTTACACACTGGTAAACTTACAAGTGTGCCTTCCTGTGCTCTAACCACCCCTGGAGAATCCTGAGCTGCACTTCCTCCCACGCAGCCACAGCCCACCCCCCCTCCACCTTCTCTGCCTCACCTCCACCACCCATAGCACCTTTGCTGCTCACAAAACCCAATCCCACTAAAGCACTTAGTCTGGATTATAAAAATAAAAGATGCTCATGCAGAAAATAAAGATCTGCTGACTGTAAAATTTAAAAAATACAATTTTGAGGAAAGGATAAAGCTTGTTCCATCACCAAAGGCATGGAATTCATTAGTTGTGTCTCTGACTTACAACAGGTTACCCTGAAGCCCAACTCCTAAGTGTTATCAACTCGAGTTGCAAATGCCTTCATTCCTCCAGGTAAAAGGCAGGCAGATCTGCAGACACTGCTTAGAAAAGTCGATGCAGAGAAGAGCTCAGGTGGGACCCAAATTCTCAATAAAGAAAATATGGAAATAGAAACCGGACATACTCCAGCAATGAGCCAGGTCTTCAGGAGAAAGTTTCAGCCGGTTCATGCACTCAGCAAGCAGCTTTGATGAACAAAACTGGTGCCAACTCTGCCTGACTCCATGTAATGATTCATAAAATATATAGATATCACCGCAGTCCTTTCTTATAAATGTAATAGGTTATGTACCAGTATACAGTAGATAATTATTCTAAAATATAATTTCATTTAAAGAATTAAAATACAGTATGTACGGAGCCCATACATACTGTGGGTATCTGGATATCTTCTAGTTTGCATGATCAATAAGAGAACAGATGAAAAATGCAACTCCCAACATGATGTTTATCCTCTAATTACTCAATTTAGAGTGGAGAAGTTTTTCAAATTTAACTAGATAACTCTAATTTGTATTCTATAGGTGCAGTTATGACATTAAGATAATAACTTAGTTCCCATTCATCTGGGGTAAGTGAAAAGTGTTTCGGCCTGTAAAGCTCAATCATTCATTAAGTGCTATAAACTAGATCGATAAAAGACACCCTTTAGATTGCATTTCTGTTCACTATAAACAGTCCAGAAGTAAACGCGTTCTCATCCAAACCCAACTGCTTTCCAAAAGGACCGGAAGCAAAATATCCAATGTGGCCTTAAAAATAAGAACGTATAATTTCTAGCGTCTTTGGTAGATAGGTAGTTATATCCGGCTCACTAAAGTCTGAGACATTCATTCTCTGATGTCTGCTGTCCGCATTCATACAGCTAAATATAAATCTCATGAAGTCTTCAACATGAACCTTATACTCTCCACAGTGCCCTGCGAAGAATGCTCTGAGGTCCTCAACAGATTCACTGCAAGACCTGATTCCTAGTCCTCCATAGCTTGTTGATTCAATAACAGTATATGCACACCTAATTGGATATTTGTTCTTTCCTGCCATCCAGGGCTGCCAGATCTGGCAAATATAAATGTGATGCCCAGTAGGATTTGAATTTCAGATAAACAACAAGTAATTCTTTAAAAGTTGTTGTTTTTTACTTTTTAAAATTTTTGAGTATAAAAATGTCCCACTAAATAGTAACATTTTTTAGAATAGCTATGTGCCAACTATTGCATGGGACATATTTATACTGAAAGAAAAATGCATTGTTTGCCTAAAGTTCAAATTTAACTGGGCACCCTATATTTTATTTGGCAACTCCACCAGTCTCTGACAAAGTTGCCAAGTATTTCTGGGAGCCCACAGTTTGTAAGACGTGGGTACTTAGCCGTGGACGCTAGTATAGCTCCAACAAGGACCCCCATCACTGATGTTCTAAGTATCACGAAGGAAGGGACACTCTCATTAGGTGAGTGTGACTGAAGGTGCAGGATTAGCTGAGATGCTGAAACCTCCACTGCAATTCCAGAAACAAGGAGGGCAGGTCTTTGTGGATAGGAACCCAGGGGTTTCACATCTTCCCTGTACTTTTTAGCCGGAGAGGAAGCAACTACATAAATAATATTCTTGAAATGTCCCCTGGTTAGGTTAGGCTAAAAAGATACTTTAGCATTTTCCCAGAAATGCCTGTATTTCCACAGATAAATACCGTATTTTCCGGCGTATAAAACGACCCCCAACTTTTCCAGTTAAAATATAGAGTTTGGGATATACTCGCCATATAAGACTACCCCTCTTCCAACACACACCAAATAAAAATTAGAAAAACATCAGATTTTATTTCAATATGGTAATTTTGAGAATATTTTCCTGCTTAAGAAGTCGTCGTATACGCTGGAAAATCCGTACAGTAGTGCTTTAAGGTGCCAAAAAGTGTTGTGAAAGTCACCCGACTAGACAGCAGATCTGAGGAACCTCTTGTTTTCATGAGATCCACATTTATGGATAAACATTCAACAGATAGCCCAAACCGGTTTGGCTCAGTGGATAGAGCCTGTGGACTGGAAGGTCCCAGTTTCGATTCCAGTCAGGGGCATGTACCTTGGCTGCGGGCACAATCCCAGTAGGGAGTGTGCAAGAGGCAGCTGACCGATGTTTCTCTCTCATCGATGTTTCTGACTTTCTATCCCTCTCCCTTCCTCTCTGTAAAAAATCAATAAAATATATTTAAAATAAATAAATAAATAAAATATATTTTAAAAAATTCAACAGATAATGAAGTTAAGAAACTTAGGTGCTTCTAATAAAAGTCTTTTTTCAACTTGCTAACTACATTTTTTAATATTATGCTTGAGTAAAGAGAATAATCCCTGAGAATAAAGCAGTTGAGTGCTTGTTTCATGAGGCATTTATGATGTTTCTAATATTAATAAACCACTGTGTATTATGTCAAATTAATTTAAATGATTTGATTATTCTCATGGAATAAAAGTTCATAAAAATGTTATAGAAAGCCTATAGATAAACATTGGTAACTATATTGCCATTGTACCAATATCAAAATGTATTCTACTTTGCATAATTTACTAATTTTTACATTTTATATCGTACCCATATAAAAATCCTATAAATACATGGTTTCATTAAACTATCGCTATCAAAAAACGAGGAGGAGTTTGACAATATTTATCTCTAATGCTTTTCATCAGTTTTGGAAAGTATTAGCTGTTATCTATTTTAATATTGCTTCTGTCCCATTATTTCTCTTCTCCTCTTCTCATCAATTATATGTATGATAGCCTAACATAACTTGAAGAATAAGGCTAAGCAATTTACACTATTACTAATAAAAACTACTGGAAAACTATAGTAATAAGACTATGGTAGGCAGAATCTTAAAAATACCACCCCTCCCTCAAATTACTATTCATTGTTATTCAATCAAACCTAATTGAGACTACTGTGAAGAAAATTTGCTGATATAATTATGGCTACTCATCAACTGACCTTAAAATAGGGAGATTATCCTGGATTATCTAGGTGGTTCCAATGTAATCGTGTGAGCTCTTAAAAGCAAAAGAGGGAAGCAGAAGAATCAGCCAGAGTTGTATCAAAAGGGAAAATAGGAGAGATTCTAAGTAAAAAAGGAACTTGACTTGCTATTGCTGCAAGGCCACATGGAAAGCAGGAGAAGAAATGCATTACTTCTAGGAGCAAAAACTAAATCACAGCTGTTAGCCAACAAGGAAATGGGGGCCACAATCCTACAACCACAAGGCATTAAATTCAGCCAACAACCTGAATGACCTTGGAAGCAAATCCATCCTCAGACATTAGAGTTCAGACCTGCCAATACCATGATTTCAGCCTGTCAGACTCTAAGCAGAGGATTCAGGAGAGCCACACTATGCCCAGACTTCTGTCTGACAGAGTTGTAAGATTTAAAAAAAAAAAAAAGGTGCTGTGTTGAGCTACTAAATTCATGGTAATTTTTAATGGCAGAAATGCTAAAGTAACACACTGACCAAGGAAAAAAGGTCTACAAATGGGCCTATACATATAGCAAAAGTGACCCTGAAGTGCAGGGAGAAATTTATATTCCTTTCAATGATTTACTAGGTCCATTTGATTTTTTTCTTTATTTAATTTTTTAAAAATTGATTCCAGAGAGAAATAGACAGAAACGTCAATGATGAGAGAGAATTACTGATCTGCTGCCTCCTGCACACTCTCCACTGGGGATGGAGCCTGCAATCCGGGCATGTTCCCTTGACCAGAATCGAACCTGGAGGCCAACACTCTATTTCCTGAATCAAACCAGCTAAGGCTGATTTCTTTTCTTTTCTTTTCCCTTTTTTATGTGTTTGACCACTATTTCATACCATATACAAAATAAATTCCAGATGGATTGCCAATTTGAATTTTAAACTAGCAAGGGGGTGGGAGGATTGTTACAGAAAAACATGGGAGAATATCTTTATAACCTTTTTTCCCCAGCTTTTTGAGGTATGACTGATAAGTGAAAATTATATGTTTAAGTTGTACAACATGATCTTTTCAAGCTATATAACATAGTGATTTAATACATACTATGAATTTATTACCACAATCAAGTTATTAATATATCCATCACTTAACATAGTTACCAATTTTTGATGTGCTTAAGATGTACTCTTTTAGCAAAGTTCAAATATACAATATAAAATTAATAACTATTGTCATCATACTGTGCATTCAGTCCCCAAAGGACATACATCTTATAACTTAAGATTTGACCAATATTCTCCGTTTCCCCCACCACTCTAGCAATCAGTATTCTATTCTCTGGTTCTATGAGTTCAGCTTTTTAAAATTGTACATATAGGCCTGACAGATGTTGCTCAGTGGTTGAGGGTCAACCTATAAAGTAGGTCACGGTTCCATTCCCAGTCAGGGCACATGCCCAGATTTAGGACTCTGTCCCCAGCAGGGAGCATGCAGGAGGCATCCTATGGATGATTCTCATTATTGATGTCTCTCTCTCTTTCTCTCTCTCTTTTCCTTTCCTCTCTGAAATCTGAAGCTATTACATATGTCCCTTTCTTTCCCCCATTGATCTCTGCACTTATTAACTTTCTATCACCTTAATGTCCCCTTTTGTATTGTCAGTCCTCAAATGCTTAATCCACCATTTCTTCATCTTAAATTCTCTCTTTTGAAATAACTAATATTTTGATGGACTATCAAAATATTAGTTACTAGCAGCCTGGTACATGAAATTCTTACACTCAGGAGGAGGAGGTATCCCTCAGCCTGGCCTGTACGCTTTTGCAATCTGGAAGCCATTGGGGAAGTCTGATTGATGGCTTAGGCCCGCTTCCCCTGCTGTCAGTTGGACATCCTTAGCATTGCCACAGAGGCAGGAGAGGCTCCCAGCACCACTGCTATGCTCGCCAGCCATGAGCCTGGCTTCTGGCTGAGCGGCGCTCCCCCTGTGGGAGCACACTGACCACCAGGGGGCAGCTCCTGTGTCGAGCATCTGCCTCCTGTGGTCAGTGCTCACCATAGTGGCAGTTGTTTTGTCTTCAGGCTGAAACCAGCTCTCTGACATCCCCCAAGGGATCCCAGATTGGGAGAGGGTACAGGCCAGGCTGAGGGCCCCACCAGTGCACAATCAGGGCCAGGGAGGGATATGGGAGGTTGACCATCCACAGAGGGATCGCGGGAGGGCTCCAGGGCATGTCCGACTAGTCTTGCTCAATCCCGATTGGTCAGACCCCAGCAGCAAGCTAATCTACTGGTTAGAGTGTTTGCTCCCCTGGTGGTCAGTGCACATCATAGAGAGCAGTTGAGTGGCCTTAGCATATCATTAGCATATTACTCTTTAATTGGTTGAATAGCCAACTGGAGGACCAGACACTTAGCATATTAGGCTTTTATTATATAGGATTGTGGTGGTATTGGCTAGTGTCTTGGGAGCACAAGAAGGATTTCTGCAGTGCTGGTAATGTTGTGCCTTGAGCTAAGGTTCTTGGCACAGCAGAGTTCAGTTTGTCAAAATTCATTGACTTTCACAATTATAATATGGCCACTTTTCTGTATGCTTATCATACATCCAGAGAATATCCAACCAATAATGTAGCAATCATTGTAAGTTAGCATTTTCAGTCCAAATGGGCTCTGGCAGCAACTTTCTTCATTTATGTCATAAAAATATTTTACATAGTCAAAAATGTGATAGAATCATGAGCAATTCATATTTTTTAAATCAAAATATACAAAAGCAGAAACAGTACTTTTTCTTAATAGTCTTTTTATATAATGTATCACATTTGTTTTTGTACTCTTGTCCCACTTCTTTTATAAAATGTAGTGTAGTATTAGTCACTTCTTTAGCACACTCAAGCTAGTTTCATCAACATGGTTTTATAAGGATAAGAAAAACTGGAGATGATTTTAAAAATGAATCATAAACTTATTCTTGAAAACCTAACAACACTTAAGATCTTGGTTTTTATTTCCTTTTCAGGGTATAGACCCTAATAGCCACTAAAAATCTACAACTGCTTTTTATCTGCTTCAGTTCTAGATTTTCATATTCCTTTCCCACACTCCATCTGCTTGACAGTACTTAGTACATCTTTAATCTCCCTGAAGCAATTCACAATACTGGTCTGGACTGTTTGTCTTCCGTATACCACAATCCTATTGCTGGCCAGACTTTCCCACAGCATTCCTGAAGTCTTATCCATTCAATTTATTCCCCATCCTTTTCCTTATTTCCAAGTCCTGACCCTTCCTGAGGTTCCAGGTCCTGCACTCTCACAAGAAACATCCAAAAATAGAATTTTCACAAACTGAACGTACCTATAAAATGAAAGCCCAGAGAAAGACACAGAACATTATGAGCATGCCTCATCATGTAGTTTGCTCAAAGTCTAGATGAGAACCTGTTAAAATCATTCATTCATTCTATTGATATTTATAGCACATCTACAATGCAGTCCACTTTCAGCTACCCTGGAAATTTGTGAGGCCACATTTTTAGTGCCACTTTCTAGCTATTTCATCTTAAATGCATTACTTAATATTTCTAAGCCTCAATTTCTTTGCATGTATAAATGTATTCAAACATTTCTAAGGTTTCATAATTATCTAAAGATAAGCCTTACTGGAAAAATATGGGTTAAAAGGGGAAAGGCATAGATTTCCAGTTAAGTAGAATTAACTGAGCATGCTTCTATTTCCTCTCTTTCATAAATTCCACAAAAATTAACAAAACAAAACAAAAAAGAGAACTAAAAGGAGATAAAGTACAAGAAGAAAAAAAATGGACAACAGCAACTGAGAAATATTTCAAGAAATTTAGTGGAAAAGAAGGTGGAGCAGGGATAACTAATGTAGCAGTGTAACCTATATGTCTATAGAGAGGGATACCAGTAAACAAGCCAGTTTTTTTCTAGAGACTCTGGGCTAAGATATAAGTTCCATGGAAAAAGGGTAGGGATGACTCCTGCTAAAACCAGGACCCAGTTGAAAATCTGGATGTTTGCATGTGAAGCAGCTAGAAGTCTAGGTTCGCATCCCACCTCACCTGTGGTGGGCCAGAAATGAATTCAGAGAAGTACTTGACTGATGAAACTAAAGAGTATGGGAGGTGGAAAACGAAAATAGGATTAAGTGAACATCTGAATACTGAAAGCTGAAACTTTCTGTCCCTTTCTTCTACCCTATTTTCAGAATAGCAGCCAGACATTCACACCAACCTGTCACATTTACTCCTCTCCCTATTCATGGTGCATTAAATATAGTCAAAATACTATTGTCAGGCATGTGGCAGAGACATAATATTTGTAAAAAAAATAGGAAGAGAGCCGAAACAGGTTTGGCTCAGTGGATAGAGCGTCGGCCTGCTGACTGAAGGATCCCGGGTTCGATTCCGGTCAGGGGCATGTGCCTTGACTACAGGCACGTCCCCAGTGGGAGGTGTGCAGGAGGCAGCTGATCGATGTTTCTCTCTGATTGATGTTTCTGACTTTCTATCCCTTTCCCCTCCTCTCTGTAAAAAATCAATAAAATACATTTAAAAAATAGGAAGAGAATCTTAGCAACTCAGCAAATGAAAAGATGAGAGAATTATTAACTGCAGAAAAAGTATAGGAGAAAAAGGTGGGATGTGGCACACTGTGTGGATTGTGGATAACATTTGAACAGGCATAATAATGTAAACACTGAGTAGTGATTTAGTCTGAAATAGTCATGTAGCTGCATTGGGGGGTGAGAGAAAGAGAGTGTGCTAGATATGATTGTTGGGTCTTACCCCTTCTATGTTCACCTTAATCACCAGTGCTGGGAAGCTAAACATGGCCACATTTCCCAAAAGGTCTTGAAGCTACACCTCTGGATACACTTTATGTCATAAAATTCAGTGGCTTATGAAAGGCAGAAGTGAGACAAAGGCCATTTCCTTGTGACTGTGGCTTGTGGTGACTAGGTTGGGCAGATAAGAGTGTTTACAGTGGGCAAATTTCACATTCCACTGTCTACTCAGGCCTCCAGGGGTGTGCCATTCTCTCGGCATGGGTTGCCACAGAATCCAATTGTCCTGCGGTGTCCCTCACCTCTCACCCTGTTGTTGCCTTCTCCACTCCCACAATTTGTAATCGCCTCATTCCCTGCTCTGAATCCCTAGAATAGTTGCCAAGAAAAACAAATCTAAAAGAACAAATTGAGAAACAGCAGTATGAGCACATTATTTAGAAATCTAGAATTTCTTACTATGAAAGTCATATCAGAGTGAGAGTGTATACCCTTGGAGGGCAGGCCTGGGGATACATGGAAGAGAGTGTAATTTATCAGTTATACTCAGGTGTCCTAGAAATATGAACTGGATCTGGCCTCATTTACCTAATAATATTGTTCCAAGATTAAGCATAGTATTACTGTAGAGTAGTTTTAAACACCTACACATATGCCAATTTTATTCTTTCAAGTTTTTTGTGTCAAGTTTATAGTATTCATACAGCCAAAAGAAGAAAAAGCAATCCACAATATGTCTCACCATACATCTCTTAGGATCAGATCCATAGAGAGCAGGCAGACAGCTCTGAGGTGTGTGTGTGTGTGTGGATGCGGGGGTAGAAAGGGAGGAAGTAAAGCAGAAAAGGGATTAAGAAAAAAAAAGGGAGAGAAAACTCATGGACACTGGACAACAATGTGGTAACTGCTGGGTGGGAAGGAAGGAAAGTAGGTTTATATTAGTTTTTTATTATCTTTTTGTAGTTATGGGATAAATCTTTACCCATTGCCTCTCTCAGGAGTACATAAATATGATTAGGTAAAGACCTCCAAAGTTATCCTTGAAAATAAATTCCTGTGTGTGTTTAATTGTTTTAACTTAATTATGTCTTTATATCACTAAATTTTTTTCTGCTTTGGTACACATGTCATTATCAATATCAATTTTTTGTTTAATTTCCACATTAGCAGTCGTTGGATTACAACATAACTTGAAAACATTTTTATTCAGTAGATAGTTTCTGAAACTGCAGACCGCTAAATATATTTTTCTTTAGAAAAGAAACACTTATTCAATGTTTCTTTTCCTCACTAAAGATGGAAGTCAGCCCTAGCCAGTTTGGCTCAGTGGATAGAGCGTCAGCCTGTGTACCGAAGGGTTCTGGGTTCACTTCCGATCAGGGGCACCTACCTCTGTTGCAGGTTCCTCCCCAGCCCGGGCCTACCGTGTGCAGGAGGCAACCAATCGATGTGTTTCTCTCATCTCACATCAATGCTGTATTTCTCTGTCTTTCCCTCTCTTCTACTCTTTCTAAAAATCAATGGAAAAATACCCTCAAGTGAGGATTTAAAAACAAAAATTAAAGCCAGGAGGTGAAAGAAGCTAAAAACTAAAAGGTTAAGTCCCCTGAATACTTATTTATCTATTTTATTTAAAAATAAGAAATATAGATGTGAATTCGTAATTTTTAAGCTTTTTAAAACAGCTTAATTGAACTATAATTTACATATCATAAAATTCACCCATTGTAAGTCTGTAATGATTTTTAGTAAATGTACAGTTGTGCAGTGACTTTCACAACCCAATTTTAAAACATTTTTGTTGCCTGAGGAATTGCCAAACTGTCTTCAGAGCAGCCACACCGTTTTTGCATTCCCACCATCAATACATATAAGTTCCAATGCTACACATCTTCACAAAAACTTAATATTGTCAGTCTTATCTGGAGAAATTTGCAGATTACCAAGAAAGAAGTCACTGATCCTTCACATAAAAACTAAAGGAAATCAGGTTTAAAAAAAAAATCCAAGCCTACAGATTATAAAAATGTATGTCACACAAAAAAATGAAAATGAAAGTATTCTCTGGGACAGAAAATGGAGAATATTTGAGACCAGTGGCCCCACTCCATTAACCAAGCAAGCCAACGGAATGAACTATGGAGAAGGCATTCCACGTGCTTTGGGTGGTGCTGGCCCTTTCCATCTTCCTGCAGCTGCAATCACACAACCCTGGCCTTGTGATCAGAGAGCCTCGCCCCCTTATCTCTGAGGTTGGCTTGGGAAAGGCAGAGGAACCCATGGAGAGCCCTCCCTGGAACTTTCCCTGGAAGGAGCAAGAAAGAGGTATATTTCTTTTTGCTGGGATGGGCTGCCAGGCATGAAGACAATGGAAGCTGTAGTTTCCTCAAGTGGTACACCACTCCTCTCCCACCATTCAGTCATGGAATCTGGGAGTGGTTTTTAAAAAATCAATTTCCCCATCTTTCTACAAGCCAAGGCATTCCCTCTCCTTACAGTTCCGGCCTGGAAGTGATCTCACCGAGGCGAGGTCAGGACTTGTGATCAGTGGTTGGGGAGCCAGCTGCTCTCTTTACCAAGAAGCGTGGCCCGCTGGTCGTAAGCAGCCGTGAGAAAAATCAGTCTGAGGGTGAACCTGCCCCAAGGACAGGAAAAAGCCGGGACCGGCTCAGAGAACGATCCTGGGCCCTGAAAAGCCATTCGTGAAAATGGTGTGTGAACAAAGAGATTTTTTTTCAGCTGGTTTAAATTCAATTTTCTGCTTCTTGCAACAAAAGCATTCAAGATTTCTGCAAACATGGGTTGTGTTTTGTTTTGTTTTTTTAAACTTCTCCATGTTATTTGACACTACCAATCCCTTTTTAGAATTTTGTCCTCCTGGGCTTTGCCAAAATTCCCGGTCTTTCTTGGTTCCATATAAATGTTTGGATTTTTTTGTTCTAATTCTATAAAAAACACCATTGGTATTTACACAGGAATTGTGTGGAATCTGTAGATTGCTTTGGGTATCTATAGTTTAATGAGTTAATTTGTTTTCCTCAGGATTGCTTTGGGTATTCAGGGTCTTTTGTGGTTCCCTACAAATCTGGTGATATTTTGTTCTCTTTCTTTAAAAGATGACATTGGGATTTTGATGGGGATTGCATTAAAATCTATGTATTTCTTGGAGTAATATGTCCATTTTTAACTGTGTTGATTCTTCTAATCCATGAAAATGAAATATCTTTCCATTTCATTTTGTCTTTTTCAATCTCTTTGAATAATGCTTTGCCGTTTTCAGTATATGAGTCCTTCACATCCTGTGTTGTTTATTCCTAGGCGTTTTATTTTTTGGTTGCAGTTGTAACAGGGATTAATTTTTTCATTTCTTTTTCTGAAGTTTCTTCATTAGTACATAGGAAAGCAATGGATTTTTGTATATTGATTTTGTATCCTACAACTTTACTGTATTTGTTTATTATTTCTAATAGGTTTTTTTGGTGGAGTCTTTAGTCTTTTCTACCTATGAAATCATGTCATCTGCAAAAAAAATGATATTTTTACTTCTTCCCAATTTGGATGCTTTTTATTCTTTTCTCTTGCCTGATTGCTCTGACTGGGACATCCAGAACTTTCCTATATAATAAAAATGCAAATCGACTGAGTGGCAGAATGATGATTGCTATGACCATCAACGTAGGAGCTGCCCCCTGATGGTCAGTGTGCTCCCACAAGGGGAGTGCTGTTCAGCCAGAAGCTGGGCTCCTGGCTGGTGTGGCGGTGGTGGTGGTGGGAGCCTCTCCTGCCTCTGTGGCAGTTGGACATCCCCCAAGGGCTCCTGTACTGCAAGAAGGTACAGGCCAGGCTGAAGTACCCTCCCCCTCCATGAGTGCATGAATTTCATGCACAGGACCTCTAATGTTGAATAAGTGTGTTAAGAGTGGAATCTTTGTCTTGTTCCTGATTTTAGAGGAAAAGATTTCAGTTTTTCACCATTGAGTATAATATTAGCTGAGGGTTTATCATATATTGCTTTTATTATATTGAAGTATTTTCCTTCTATACCCACTTTATTTAGTGTTTTGATCATAAATGGATATTATATCTTATCAAATGCTTTTTCTGCATCTATTGATAAGATCATATGAATTTATACTGTATTTTGTAGATGTAATATATTACATTTATCAATTTGTATATGTTGAACCATCCGTGTGCATTCAGAATAAACACCACTTGATCATTATATATTACTTTTTAATGTATTGTTTTATTCAATTTGTTAATATTTTGTTAAGATTTTTTCATTCATACTAATCAGAGATAATGGACTATAGTTTTCTTTTTTAGTGTTATTTTTACCAAGTTTTGGTATCAGGGTTATATTGGCCTTATAGAAATGTTAGATAGTATTGCTCCTATTTCAATATTTTGGCAATGTTTGAGAAGGATAGATGTCAAATCTCTTTGAGTATCTTTTTGATATTCAAAGTGTTCCTTTTATCATTATAAAATGTCAATCTTTATTTCTTATAACCTTTGTTATCTTGAATTCTATTTCGTCAGATACAAAGTCACTATCGAAGCCATCTGGTCCTAAACTTTTATTTTTGGGGAGGTTTTTGATGGTTGCTATAATTTCCTCACTATTTATTGGTGTGTTTAGATTTTCTATTTCTTTATGATTTATTCTGGAATGATTATGTGTTTCTAGAAACTTATCCATTTCTTCTACTTATTGAATTTGGTGCCATATAGTCTTTCATAGTATTCTAATATGATCTTCTATATATCTTCGATGTCTTTGTAACTTCTCTTTCATTTCTGATTTTGTTTATATGCATCTTTTCTCTTTTTTCCTTAGTGAGTCTAGCCAGGGGTTTGTGAATTTCATTAATCTTTTCAAAGAATCAGCTCTTTGTTATATTAATTTTTTGTATAGTCTTTTTGTTCTCTATTTCATTCATTCTGCTCTAGTTTTTATTTTCTCTTCTGCTGACTTCGGGTTGCTTTTGCTCTTCTTTTTCTAATTCTTTAAGATGTAATAGTTGGTTGTTTATCTTGTTTCTTGAGTTAGGACTATAA
Organism: Antrozous pallidus; assembly: GCA_027563665.1. Classification (NCBI taxonomy): domain Eukaryota; kingdom Metazoa; phylum Chordata; class Mammalia; order Chiroptera; family Vespertilionidae; genus Antrozous; species Antrozous pallidus. The sequence continues at coordinate 42,011,179 of CM050511.1, read as the reverse complement.
TGATATAAACTCCCTTCTTACTATTGCTTTTGCTGCACCCCAGAAGTTATGGTATATTGCATTGTCATTTTCATTTGCGCTATATCTCTCCTGATCTCACCTTTTATTTATTCTTTGACCCAAACATTGTTAGTATATATTAATTAATCTACACATATTTGTGGGTTTCTTTACTTCTTTTTTGCAGTTTATTTCTAATTCTAAACCATGTGGTCAGAGATTATGCTTGGTATAACTTCAATCTTCTTGAATTTGTTGAGGCTAGTTTTGTGACCCAACATATTGTCTATCCTTGAGAATGTTCCATGTGCCCTGGAGAAAAATATATAATCTGATGCTCTGGGAAGACAGACTGTGTAAATGTGAATTCTATCCACTCAGTCTAAAATATCATGAAGCTGATATTTCTTTGTTGATTTTCTGTTTGGATGATCTGCCTAGAGCTGTCAATTAAGGTCCTCAATTATGATTGTGTTTTGCTCTGCATCTCCCTTTAATTATATTAGTAATTCCTTTATATATTTTGGTGCCTCCTGTTTCTGTTGAGAAATCAGCTAACAGTCTTATAAGGGCACACTTGTAGGTAACTATTTTCTCTTTGTCTTTAATCTTTGTCATTTTAATTATGATGTGTCTTGGTGTGAATTCTTCTCATTTGGGACTCTGCACTTCCTGGACTTCTATGGGAGACACACACTCTTGATCTGAATTAGTCAGATGGCTTTTAAGATTTCAGATCCTTTTTAAATTTTATAATGTGTCTCTATTGAAATACAGTAAGTGTAATGTTAATATTTGCTCTGCAAACTTCAGTATAAGTAAGAATCACTTGGAGAGCTAGCTAAAACATCTACTGTATCAGAGCTCCACCCCCACCCCTTCCCCAGCTCCAGAGATCCTGATTCAGTATGCCTGAGGCAAGGCCCAAGAATTTGCTTTTCTAATAAGCTCCTAAATGATGCTGGTTTTGCTAGTCCACAGACCATGCCTTGAAGAGCTCTGCAAATTATAATTTTATAAGATATTTGTGAGGAGATGAAAGAAAATTAAAAGCCTTTAGCAAGAAAAAGAAAAAGAAAATAAAAATTACTATGTACTTAGAATTCATATAGGAAGTAAAACACTGTAATGACTACTTCAAAGAGAAGAATCCTTTCAAAACATAGGCCATATATACCCAACAGTATAAAAACATCTAGAGAGGAAATTAATTGGTACATATGACTGTGGGTGTTCCTTTCTAACAATACTAAGCGTTCCATCAGAGCCTTTCTTTTAAACATTTGGTTAAGTAATTCTAATGAGATGATGGATGCCATTTAATAACCTCCCATTTGGGGTGAGGAGCCCACTCAGGCCCAGGCATCTCTTCTGCTCATCTAAAACACCTTTAGCAACTTCACTCAGATGGGTAATAAAACTGGAGAGAAGTTTGTCAGTGAAAAGTAAAGAACAACTCTTTGGGACAAATTACAAAATTTAGTCTGTGTCTTTACCCTTAAAATGGAGATCTGCAGTCATCATTTTTTTTTAATATATTTTATTGATTTTTTTACAGAGCGGAAGGGAGAGGGATAGAAAGTCAGAAACATCTATGAGAGAGAGACATCGATCAGCTGCCTCCTGCACGCCCCCCACCGGGGATGTGCCCGCAGCCAAGGTACATGCCCTTGCCGGAATCGAACCCGGGACCCTTCAGTCTGCAGTCCGACGCTCTGTCCACTGAGCCAAACCGGTCTCGGCTGCAGTCATCATTTTAAAAACGCAAGCTCTTCAGTGGCAAATTCAAAGGAAATCCTTATTCTTCAAAGTTCATCTAAAATTGCACTCTCTTATTAAGTCTTTTCAGAACCCATCAACAGACTGTGAGTTCTAAATCCTTATCTCATGTTCAAATCTCTTAAGACACTCCATACTTACTGTATTCTGTCTCACAAATGTTATCTATTGTATTACTGTAGGCCCAATCATAAATTGGTTAAACAGAGAGAATCCACACTAATAAAATAGAAAGATGCAAATTGACCAGACCTTCACGATGCACACCAGCCAATCAGGAGTAAGTCTACAAATTAGGGGGACTAAAATGGTGCCAGCCAGAATGAGCAGGAGGCTTGGGTCACCCCTGGCAATGGAGGAAGCCAAGCTTCCTGCTCGCCCAGGCTGGCCGCTGAAGGAGGGGCCTGTGAGTGGAGGACATGGAACCAGCCCAGGCATGCAGGAGGCTTGAGTAACTGTTCCCTGGGCCAGCTGCTGAGGGAGGAACCTGCAAAATTTCCTCAGCCCCTCAGACTGGCCACACCCCCCATGAGGGTCTCTGCTGGAGGGTGTGGCCAGCTTGCAAACAGCCATCAGCCCCTCACCCAGGCTGTCCAGGCACCCCAGTGGGAACCCCCACACTGAAGGAGGTGTGACCAGCCTGAAAACAGCCCTCAACCCCTCACCCAGGCTGGTCATACTCCCCCAGTGGGGTTCCTCACCTCATAAGGGCATGGCTGGCCTACCAACTGCCCCAGCCCCTCGCCCAGGCCAGCATCACCTCCAGTGGGGATCCCCACTCCAATGGGGGTGTGGCTGGTCTGCAAACTACCACAGGCCTCTTGCCCAGGCCACGCTGCCACTCAAGGGAACCCCCACCCTGATCTGGGACACTCTTCAGGACAAACCAGCTGGCCCCCACCCATGTACCAGACCTCTATCTATACTAATAAAAGGGTAATATGCTAATTAGACAGGGAGATCTTCCAGATGTTCTTCTGGACTAAGTCATAGTGACGAGGCCAAGGTAGAGGCGGTTAGGGGCCAAAAGGGGAGGCCAATTGTGGGTGATCAGGCTGGTGGGGGGCAGGCAGTTGGGGGTGAGTAGGCCAGCACGGGGGGGTGTGCAATTGGAAGTGAGCAGGCCAGCAGGCAGAGTGGTTAGGGGCAATCAGGCAGGCAGTCAGGTGAACGGTTAGGAGCCATCAGTCCCAGTTTGCAAGAGGACCTAAACCAGCAGTAGGACAACCCTTGAGGGATCCCAGATTGAAGAGGGTATAGGGGGGGCTGAGGGACACCCACCCCCTGTGCACAAATTTCATGCACCAGGCCACTAGTATAATATAAATAATTATTACATTATGATAACTGAGTGTGTAGAAACAAGTATAAGGAAACTACATGGTACCCTCTGGATGAGGGAGAGTAGCCAAGGGAGAACAAGTTACAAGGGGGTTCCCTCCTTAAGGCTGGGGTTCAAATCTCAGGAAAGAACATAGTTCAGCTCCCTGGAAAACAAAATAGCTTACTGGTTTGTTCTTGTGAGAGCTGATTGGAGTTGATGGAGAGCAGGGTTTCCCCTCTAGAATGCAGCATAAGGATAACTGACCAGAAACCAGGGGTTTGGGTGTGCACAAGGGCTGGGCTCAGGCAGGCCACGGAGGCTGGAAGAGGAAATAATGGCTTCTGAAAACCCTCCAGGCTTCTTGCAGTCTACATGTGGGAATGAGGGCAGTGACATGGACAGCAAGCCTTCAGGACACCAGTTGCTGTGTGGAGGAGGGGTTGCATGGGAAGCTTACTGCCAAGCTAAGCTGAGGCTGCAAGGTCAGCTAGTGACCACACATTTCGAGCATGTGGCTGAAGCAGAGCTCCAGCAAATGTTCTAACACCCACTCACCAGCTGGAAATAGCAGGATACCATTCCAACAGCCTCTACTGAGAGGATTTGGCATCATCCTCACTGTAAAGAGGAAGTACTTAAAAGAATTCTGTCCATTATCAAAGAGCATACTTGAAGATCAAATTTGGAGCTGAGAGGCAATAAGTTGATAATTGACACATTTGTGTTGCTCTCAGACTGTTTTCTTTTAAGATTAAGGGGTGGGCTTCATCTTTGTGGTCTCCATGGTGTCTAGTTGTTTTTTGTCTTGTTTTACACACACACACACACACACACACACACACACACACATATATATAATCAGAGAGGAATGGAGAGGGAGAGAGAGATAGAAACATCAATGATGGCAATCATCAAGCAGATACCTCCTGCATGCCCATCGCTGGGGATCAAGCCTACAACCTGGCATATTCCCTGACTGGGAATCGACTGTGACATACTGGTTATAGGTCCACACTCAACCACTGAGCCATGACAGCTGCACTGTGGTGTCTAGTTTTTATAACAAACTATGCTTCAATAAATATTGAGAGTTCCCAGCTATCTTTTTCTTTTTTCAAAAGTTGACAGGCTGATCTTAAATTTTATATGAAGCCCTAGCGGGTTTGGCTAGGGCTTCATATAAAGTCAGTAGATAGAATGTTGGCCTGCGGACTAAAAGGTCCCAGGTCCTATTTTGGCCAAGGGCACATGCCTGGGTTGCAGGCTTGATCCCTCTCAGTAGATGGCATGCAGGAGGCAGCCAATCAATGATTCTCTCTCGTCATTGATGTTTCTATCTCTCTATCTCTCTCCCTTCCTCTCTGAAATCAATAAAAAATTCATATGGAAATATGAAGAACCCAAGAACAGACCAAATACTTTTGAAAACAAAAAATTGGAGGACTCACAATTCCTGATTTCAAAATTTACTATAAAGCTACAGTAATCAGTACAACGCGGTATTACCATGAGAGTAGAAATATAAACTAATGGAAAAAATTGAGAGTCCACAAATAAACCATTAAATTTATGGCCAATTCATTTTTTATAGAGGTGCTAACACTATTCAATTGAGAAGAATATCTTTTCAATAAATTATACAGGAGCAACTGAATATTCACAGGCAAAAGAATAAATTTTAAATCCTACATTATATACAAAAATTCACTCTAAACAAATAATAGGTCTAAATGTAAAACTCTTAGAAGAAAAGATAGGAGTAAATCTTCTTGACTTTGGATTAGGCGATGATTTCTTAGAGATTACAACAAAAGCACATGACAAAATAAAAAATAAATAAATTAGATCTCATCAAAATCCAAACCTTTGTGCTTCAAAGGACATCATTAAGAAAGTAAAAGATAGCCCACAAGGGAGAATATTTTGCAACTCATATATATATATGATGATGGACTTGTATCCAGATTATATAAAAAACTTTTATAAATCAACAGCAATAACAAAATAATGCAATATTAAAACTAGGCAAAGGATTCAAATAGACATTTCTCCAAAGGAGATATACAAATGTCCAATAAGCATAAGAAAAAAGGTTCAATATCATTAGTCATTAAAGAAATGCATATCGAAATAACAATGATCTACCACCTCACACCTACTAGGATGGTAATAATAAAAATGGCAAGTGCTGGGGAAGACATGAAGAACTTGGAACACTCATGCATTGCTGATAGGAATGTAAAATAGGGTGGTCACATTGGAAAGCAGTCTGATAGTTTCTCAATATGTTATACATAGAGCACCATATGACCATTAGTTCCATTCATACACCAAGAAAAATGAAAACATATATTCACACAAGAAAAAACTGAACACAGCCGAAACCGGTTTGGCTCAGTGGATAGAGCGTTGGACTGAGGACTGAAAGGTCCCAGGTTCAATTCCGGTCAAGGGCATATACCTTGCTGTGGGACATCCCCAGTAGGGGGCAAGCAAGAGGCAGCTGATAGATGTTTCTCATCAATGTTTCTGACTTTCTATCCCTCTCCCTTCCACTCTGTAAAAAATCAATAAAATATATTTTTTTTAAAAAAGAAAAAACTGTACACAAATGTGTATAAGTAGCATTATTCACAATAGCCAAGAAATGGAAACAATTCAAATGTCCTTTAACTGATGACTAGCTAAAATAATATGCTATAACTATCCAATGTAATACTTACGCTGCCATTAAAAGAAATAAAGTATTGATGCATGCTAAAACCTGGATAAACCTTGAAAACATTATTCTAAATAAAAGAAGCCACAATCAAAAGGTTATCTGTTATTTTATCTACAAGTCCCTGACAACCATTAATCTTCTAAAGTAGGTAGTAGATTAGGAGGAGGAAGAAAAGGGAATGACTGCTAATGAGTATGAATGAGATTTTGGTGGGGAGAGATGAAAATGTTCTAGAATTAGAGAGCAATGATATATGCACAATATAGTCCACATAATGAAAACCATTAAACTGTACACTTTAGAATGAACTTTATGCTGTGTAAACCATATCTCAATAAACCGTATTTCAATATTTATTTTGAAAACTAAGATACTAATATTTACTTCCATCTTCTTTCATTATCATGTACAGAGACACATCCAAAGACCTGTATTAAAAAAAATTTCTCTCCCTTTTCTTGGAATAATTAAGATACATGGAAAATTGGAATGTAATAATCAATGATTTCAAGTTTCATACATTCTTATAAAACTAATTACAATTATTGGTTGCCATGAATTTTGAAAATAAGTGTGATGGTGGAAAGGCTGTGGGGTTAAATAATCAATGGAAGAGAAGACTTGTAGCAAGCCATCTAGTCTCTTTTGGGACCCAAATTTCTCAACTGTGCAATAGGAAAGCTGGGATAGGCAACCTCTAGCATCTACATTCTGCCATCATTTGCCCTAGACAATTAGCTTTAGAATCAAGTTTTCAAATGCCTCTAATGTTTAATAAATTAAATAATAAGAAGAATTCATTTCTAACAAGAATACTTATTAAATGTGAGTAGAAGTATATGCTTTCCTTTTTCAATATTCAAAATGATGAATAGCAAGAATCTACAACCAAGATTACTCTATCTAGCAAAGCTATCGTGCAGAATGGAAGGTCAGATAAAGTTCATCACCACCAAACCAATACTATATGAAATGCTGAAAGATATTCTTTAAGAGAGGAAGAAGAAAAAGATAAAAGTGTAAATTAGGAACAACAAATATACATCTATCAACAAATGAATCTAAAAATCAAGTGAATTAATAAGCTGATGAACAGGATAAACTGGTGAATGTAACAGAATCACGGACATAGAGAGGACAATGGACTGACAACTCTTGGGGAGAAAGGGGGTGTGGGAAGTGCAGCAAGATACTGGACAAAAATCATGCAACTATGGGAGAGGACAGTGGAAGGGGGTGAGGGCGGAGGGTGGGATGGGTACCAGGTGGAGGGGAACTATAGGGTGAAAAAAAAACAGGGAACGATGTAATTAATAAACTGAACAATAAAGATAAAAAAACATACAACTACTACCACATTAAAAGACACCACTTTATAGGTTTAATTGTCTTAATCTTGAAACCTAATATTGTAACTTAACATACATGATTATAATGCACATTTTCTTGGAGATATAATGAAAAGTCAAGAAAAATTTGCAATTAACAAATGTAAGCAATCATAGAGTATCCACCTGTAGTTGTCTTCCTGTCCTTACATGAATCAACCAATTATGGTGTAAGAAAAGGCAGAATGAAGTTTCTGGAGTTGTTGTTGGTTTGGTTTGGTTTGGTTTTTTCCCAGAGTCAAAATCTTTGAAGACCGTACAAATGTTCCATTAGCTTTAAAAAATATATATATTTGTTAATGATTTCAGAGAGAGAGGAAGGGAGATGGAGAGATAGAAACATCAATGAATCATTGATGGGCTGCCTCCTGCACACACACCCATTCCCCAATGGGGATAGAGCCAGCAACCTGGGCGTGTGCCCTGACCAGGAATCGAACTATGATCTCCTGGTTCGTAGGTCAACACTCAACCGCTGAGCCACCACGGCCAGGCTCCATCGACTTATTTTGACATTTTCTCAGCTCCAGAACATGTATTCTTAGTTGTGTAAATGCTCTGTATTCCCTATTAGATTTTAAGCACTCAACAATATGGAGAATCTCTTAAGCAAATATGTGCTGGTATCTACCAAAACAACAAAAATAATAGTAACATCAGATGTACATGTTAAATTAGTCTGTTTTCTTGGTGACCTGAAAGCTATAAATTTTAGGAAATCTCTTAGAAAAAAAACAAGAATTTTTGTGCCTTTCACCTAGAATGTAACTTAAGTACACATAAATCTTAAATAGTCACCTAAATTATAACCAATTTGTTATACAATTAAGCTGAAAGTAATATACACTTCCCTGAAGAGAACACTAGATTTGTACCAAATTACATAATTAAAACAAAAAAATATTAACTATTTGCACAAAGTGTACCTAATAGAAAACCAAAACTGGAAATACACTATCTCATAAACCACATTAAAATATAGGTGCAAAACCAAGGACAGTCTTGAAAGAAAGGCCAGAAACCCTATTAAATCGAAGGCAAAACTTGCAGACTGTTTTTGTTCTATTATCCAGGAACTTAAAGCCAGCTGGGTGAAAACAGAGGGAGGTCTCTTCCAAACTACCCACACAGTAGCTGTTTTTCTGCTCCCAGATCTGCCTATGACGACCAGCTTCCTGCTCCAGCACGGGGAGCATACACGCATGTCAAAAACTGTGGAGCCAAATTCCCACCCAATATCAGTTCCTCTCCTGGAGAAGGGAGCAAAATATATTTAAAAATAGCCACACAAGGAAAACTAATGTGAGAAATTAAATCCATTTCAAAGGGGTTATGAAAGGAAGAAAATAAATTGCTTGAATATAAATATAAATATAAATATATATATAAATATAAATTAAAATCTTGTCTCTGTAGAAAATTAGTGAATGAATTGTGGTATGCAGAGTTTTCTGGAGAGCTGGGAATTTTAACACATTTAAAACTTAGCCTTCTTGAAAATCTTGAAAATCTTCTTGCAAATTTTTCTAAAAATGTGATACAATATTTTGATTCTTTTTTTTACTTGATTCTTAAGTGTGATTATTTTTTAAGGCTCATGATTAAACACATTGTCTAATGATTTACTAGCCCTAGCCTGAGGTTATGGGGCCTGGCTGGCATGGATCAGTGGTTGAGCATCAACCTATGAATCTATGAACCAGGATGTTATGGTTCGATTCCTAGTCAGGGCACATGCCTGGGTTGTGGGCCCAGGTGTGGGACATGCAGGAAGCAGCCCATCAATGACTCTCTCTCATCATTGATGTTTCTCTCTATCTCTATCTCCCTCTCCCTCTCTGAAATCAATAAAAATATATTTAAAAAAAAGAATTACATGAAAAACCTCACAAAAATATAGAGAACAGATTCTGATTTACTAAAGCAGAAGTGAAGCCCAGAAATCTGTGCCTTTAAAAAGTTTCCCAGGTGATTCTCATTTGTGGCCAGTTTCATGAACCAGGAGTATAAGAGGAAGAACACTTGCCTGACCATTAGTATTCAGGTAGCTTTGTTTCCTACTAGAGGCCCAGTGCACGAAACTATTGCACTGGGGGAGGAGAGGTTCCTCAGCCTGGCTTGCGCCTTCTCACAGTCCAGGACCCCTTGAGGGATGTCTGACTGTAGGCTTAGGCTCAGTCCCCACATGGAGCAGGCCTAAGCTGTCAGTTGGACATCCTTATTGCTGTCACAGTGGTGGGAGAGGCTCCTGCTACTGCCAGCTGTAAGTCCAGCTTCTGGTTGAGCGGCACTCCCCCTGTGGGAGCACACTAACCACCAGGGGGCAACTCCTGCATTGAGTATCTGCCCCGGTGGTCAGTGCACATCATAGCGAGGGGTTGAGTGACCTTAGTATGTTATTAGCATACTAGAGATCCATTGAAGGAAGATTCCTGCAAGAATAGAGTTTCCTGTGGCCTGAGCAAAGCTCCCTCCCATCTCTGCTGCCTACTCCCTTCTCTGCTGCCTCGCTTGCTTCTCTGAGCTTTGGTCCCTTCTGCAGTGCTTGGCTTCCTTCTATGCCATCTTCTGCACTAGGATATGCAAATTAGCCACCATCTTTGTTGGGTTAATTTGCATATTGCTCTGATAGGCTGAAGGGCGTGGCTTGTGGCATGGCTTGTGGGTGTGGTGGAGGTGCGGTCAATTTGCATATTACTCTTTTATTAGATAGGATTAATCTTTGATTGGTTGAACGGTCAACTGACCAACTGGACACTTAGCATATTAGGCTTTTATTATATAGGATAGTACAATGAGTCAATTCAATAGAATACAGTAAAAATCTATCACTGGACAGTAAAGGACCTCCTTTCTTAGCCTGGGCTTCCTGAAGGAGATGGCATTTGAGGTGAATCCTAAAGGTTGAGATACTAGCCAAGTAAATTTGAATAAGTTATAATAAAAGGGAAGGAAGCAATATGCCAAGCCCCAACCCCCAACATTATTCATACAGTATCAGGAGTTCATGGTATGAAGCAGAGAAGGAAGGGCTGAATAGGGGTTCAAAGTTCATCTTGCAAACAATGGAAAGCTGTTACAGCATAAGATTAGTGAATGTCACTATAAGATTTGCATTTCAGCCAGGTGTTTCTGGCTGGATAAGTGGCATATAGATTTAAGAATAATAAGAAATGGAAAGAGAAAGATGAGTTAGAAATCCAGGGAAGAATTTCCACGCAGGAGATCTTGAAGGTCTGACATAAGGTAGTAAAATTGAAACTTAAAAAAGGGAATATAAATTTGTGGAAAATAAAAGAAAAATATAAAGTAATTGATTAGTTGGGATGGAAATTTGGAAGGATGAAAAAAGTAAAGGAAAGAGAAAAAAGGAGTCAGAGATGACCACCCAGACTGTCCAAAGCTAGTGACTTACCCTTTCCAAATGCATTAATAAAATTCACAGCCTAGCTGGCATTTAAGAGAACTTTGAATTCTAAAAGTCTATGACTCACTATAATACTGATTATTGTATTATTCAATGATGTCCTCAAAACCTATTTAAGTTGACCTTATACTAAGTGACTCCTGGATATTTTAAGTTCATATATCTGCTTTCTAAAATATTGCTAAATTCTGTTAACTAAATTGTGTTAACTATCAACTGTAATAGTAGCTGCCTACTTGTAGCTGTTATTCCCTCTTCTAAATTTGCTATTTCAGATGAATACTGTATGTATGGAAGTTAGGTAACTATGTAATCTCCCCCTCTTCTGAATTACATAGCACTTCATTTGTAATTTCCTATGACACTCTCCTCATGCTACATGGCTTTACTCTTAGCTATGTAAATGCTTTATAGTGCTTTATTAAGGTTTAAGTGCCTGAGAATAAGAAGGACCTCGACATACGGGGGAGGAACTAAGATGGCAGCATAGGTAAACAGCTATTTTGCTGCCCGCACAACAATTTCAAAACTACAACTAAAAGACAAAACAGATATCATCCAGAACCACCAGAAAGCTGGCCCAGTGGAAATTCTACAAGTAGAAGGAAAGATAAAAGGACACTGAGACTCAGAGGAGCTGTGGAGGAGAAAGTTGCAGAGACCCGTGGAGAGAGAGGTGCGAAGACATGGGCACGAGTGGAAAGGGCGGGCAGTGGAATACCCGGCTGGTTTTCTCTAACAGGGAGGGAGATAAAGGCATCCCACTGCACTGATTCCCCAGTTCCAGGCGAGTCTCAGACAACTTCAAGCATACCAACATCCGAATTATGGGGATGCCAGAAAAAGAGAGAGAGCAAGATACTGAAAACCTATTTGAAGAAATAGTGACCAAAAACTTCCCCCACCTGGTGAAAGAAATAGACTTAAAAGTCTAGGAAGCACACAGAACCCCAAACAAAAGAAATCCAAAGAGGACACCAAGACACATCATAAAATGCGAAGAGCAAAAGACAAAGAGAATATTAAAAACAGCAAGAGGAAAAACAATTAGCTACCTATAAGGGAGCACCCATACAATTGTCAGTGGATTTCCCAATAGAAATTATGCAGGCCAGATGGGAATGGCAAGAAATATTCAAAGTGGTGAATAACAAGAACCTACAACCAAGATTACTCTACCCAGCAAAGCAATCATTCAGAATTGAAGGTCAGTTAAAGTGCTTCACAGATAAGAAAAGCTAAAGGAGTTCATTACCACCAAACCAATATTATATGAAATGGTGAAAGGTATTGTTTAAGAAGAGGAAGAAGAATAAAAAGGTAAAAATAAAAGTTATGAACAACAAATACACATCTATCAATAAGTGAATCTAAAAATGAAGTGAATTAAAAATCTGATGAACAGAATAAACTGGTGAATATAAATAGAATCAGGGGCATAGAAAGGGAATGGACTAAAAATTCTTGGGGGGAAAGGGGTGTGGGAGGTGCAGGAAGAGACTGGACAAAAATCGTACATCTATGGATGAGGACAGTGGGGGAGGGGCAGAGGTAAGGGCAGAGGGTGGGATAGGTACCGGGTGGAGAGGAGCTATGGGGGGGGGGGGGGGGGGGAACATTGTAATAATCCAGACAACAAAGATTTATTAAATTAAAAAAATAAAAAAGAAGGACCTCAATATTCTTTGTGTCTCTTGACATTAATCTCCCCATATACAATCACCTTACATACAAAACTTAAATAATACATAGGTGTCTTTTTGCACCAAGATTGTTAGAATTGTGAATAGAGTATGAATAAATGGACTCTGAATGAGGACTCAAACAGCAACAGCATTTGTTTTTTTCTGAGTGGAGGAAATATAAGACTCAGCTGGTTTCACAGTTTTTCAGAAGGCTTTTTGCTCAGTTCCTTATTCTTCTTTATGTTCTAGATAGATACGATTATTAAAAGGCAGAGATACAAAATAGCAAGACATCATTAAACCTGAAAAAACTGAAGATACTCAGATATAATTTGAGAAAAAGGGCAACTACTGAAGAAAATAGATGGAGGCAATCCCCTACTTTTGCATAGAATGGATTTCTGGAAATCTATGTGAGGGCTGAATGTACCTTCTCAGAAGGCTAAAAACTATTTGAAAATACTTCAAAGGATTTGAAGTTATATGAAGATATAAACTATTTGAAGATATATCTCTAGCAATTTGTATAGACTCTATTTTATTTTTTCTGACAATTAAATTTCACAGATGAACTGAACAAGTTAAATCTAAATAGTGTATTTGTTATGCCAAAATTATTCCATTAGGGGTATGCCTAATGGTTTTGACCTTTGTTCACTGCAATTACGTTTAAAATTTCAGCAGAACTTTTCTTTTTCAAGCATACTGCCTCTCATACCTATAAAAATGTTATGTCAAAATGCAATTGAATAGCTGAATGGTCACTTCTGTTCAGAAAAAAGAAGGCTGTGGGGTCAAAACTGAGCTCTTGACCCTCTTCCTCTCATGGCTCAGAATAACCATTCTCCAGCCTCTAAATCCAACAGGAAACATTTCATTTATGAGAGTCAGTTAATGTGCAAACTGCAAGTTGGACAAAATCTCCAGAATTACGATTAAGGACAGCCTCTAATTTAAATATTTACAAAGATAAAGAATCACAGAATTTTTATTTTGTTCTTGAGGTCTAATGAGTTTCAGAAGCAGAAAGGCTTGGTTAGTATTCACAGAAGGCCTAACATTTGCTTCTCTGGGGTCTCCCAAGTCTCCATTTCCTACCTGAATTCTGTCCTACTTGAACTCTTTGGAAAGGTTTTGCAATCAGGGGTTTATTGCTACTTTTCTACAATAGTTGAAGTTTGGCAAACATATTTTTGCTCTTAGTTTACTTAACACAAGATGATAACTTATAGAAGATATTTTAATAGAAAACTAGGCAAAGAAGAGACCTCAAAAAAAAAGCATAAAAATGTGGTGAGTTTCCTAAGGTAAGTATTTTCAACCAAAACCTCATCAAAATTTAGATACAGCTCAATCAGCTCAAACATTGATTATGCACCTACTACATATCTGGCACTGTCTAAAGCACAAAGGATAATAGTGGATCTTCCCTCTGGAAATTTACAGGCCCCAGTGGAGAGAGGAACTTACATAAACAAAGAAGTTACTACAATGTGGTAAATGTGGAGACAGATATAGACACATTATTGGTTTACTAACAGGTCTGATGGAATACTACATTTCCATCTACAATTTATTTTTTTCTCTGCTCAGTCTTAACAGTATTTACTAGCCAGTTGTCAAGTTCACTTCCTGTCCCTGAAATTTGCTTTCTGTCTTTCACATCTAGATCAGAAATAACAAATACATGGCATTTGTGCTATTGCTCAGCTCTCCCAGGCCATAGCAGCCATTCTTTCCCCAAAGTTCTCATAAGGTGTTTTATACAGTGTACCAGGCAGCCACTAAGAGTAACTGGTGTATGAGATTAAACCATTTGCTTCTCTTACCTAGGTTTCGTTGCGGTTGCACCATAGTGGCAGATGCTATTTGAAACTGTCAGCATAGGGTCTGATCTTTTGCCCAGCCAAAAACACATATTTTTAAATTTAACTTCAGATTTCTGCATTCTCTTTTGGGCCAACCACTAATCTGTTTCCTATGTGAGAAAACTCAAGATCCAAGCTCATTTGCAGAGCGGAGGTAACTAAAGCTTCCCATATGCAATGACAAATCATACACATTTCATGTGAGCTCAACTCACATAATATTAACACTAAGTAGCATGTTTTGAGTCTGAAATCAGGTGCCAATAATACCCATATTTTGCAAATATGAAAACTGAAGATAAGAGTGAGTCAGGATTAGAATTCAGGGGAAGTTAACACTCTAGATTGTTAATGCCTACCCTGTACTATCTCCATTTCTCTAGGTCCTTCTAAATGTTCCCAGGTATGGGTAGCCTCCTCTGAGCAGTCTTTAGTTTTCTTAATATAAGCTCTTTTAACACATTGAGAGAGTAATAGACTTACTCAGGAAAAGGTACATAGGAAAGCAACTACAACAAAATATTAACAACCGGCCAATCTAGGTGAAAGCTCTGTTAGTGTACTATTCCTGAAACCTTTCTGAATGTTTCAAAATAAAAAGTTAGAGCCCTGGCAGGTGTTGCTAAGTGGTTAGTGTCAAACTGCAAACCAAAGGGTCATAGGTTGTAGGTTCACTTCCTGGCCCTGGACAGGGTGCATGCAGGAGGCAACCAGTCTCTGTGTCTATCACCTCAATGTTTCTTCCCCCCTCCCGCTTGCTCTTCCCTCCCCCCCCCCCCCCACCTACTCTTTTACACACTCTCTCAATAGAAAAAAATATCCTTGGGTGAGGATTAACAAAAAAAAGAACAAAGTTGGAGACAAAAGAGTAAAAGATCTAATTTTCACTAAATAAAATGGGTTATTTCGTGCCATAGTCTTTAAAATTATAAATGCCTTATAATTATAATAGCACAGTTTATATGTTCATTAGAATATTTTTAAAAGATTGGAGGGGTGATAAAGGAAGGTGCAGCATAGGGAAATCGCTTCCATCCTTTTGCTTTGGTGAATTAAGAACAATAAGAACAACTTGGCCAATTGGAATGAAAGGAAAGGACAGCAGTCAAGACAGTTAGGCTAGGACTGAAGGCAAGGTCATATAGAAATCACAGAATTTTAAAGCAAGAACAGGTTTCTGTAGTTGTCTAGCTCAACCTGCTCTTTTTACTAATGATGAAATTCAGTACCAAAGACTTTAATGACCTCAAGTTTCTTCATTCTAACACTAGCAGAATTACTCATTTCTTCTGTATACCAATTTAGAACTTGTACCATTCTAACTTCTTAGATATAGCCCAATCAGCTATAAATGAACATATAAATTGTCCTATTATAAGTGATTAAAAACCAACCCAACGTGGCTTATGAAGAGAAAAAGAGGAGTGGGGTGGGGAAGAGACAGGATTATGGTGATATACTGAAAAAGGACACACAGGGTAGCTTAACTTTCAGAGTAGTTGGCTAAAAAAGTTCATCTCTCTGTAATGTATTCTTCTGGGTTGACTTCATTCTTAGGCTCTATAAGGTGGTCCTCCCATAGTTAGTTCCAAGCTCATATCACACACTACCAATCCTATAGACAAGACTTTGTTTTTCCTACAATACAAAAACAAGTCACACAACTGAGTTTTATTGGCCCTGATTGGCCTGACCTGGTTCATGTGCCCTTCCTTGACTCAATCACGATGGCCCACTGTGAGAGGTAGGGAAGGTAAAATGCATTAAATTTACTTATAAAGGTCATATCCTTTCCTCCTGAATTTAAGAGTAGTCATCTTCACTGGAATCACAGACTGAGAGTGGGAGAGAGTTGGATCAATAACAAAAAACTGGGATACTGTTAACACAAGATGTTGATACAGAAAACAAATGGCAAAATCCACAAATTCTACAACATCTATCCACAAATAACAGTTGAAAGAATAAAAGTTAATAAAGAAGACCAAAAAAATTGCTTTGTAAAAAATATCCAAAAAACTGTCTTGAGGGGGGAAAGATTAATCTGTTTTCTTGTACTTCAGAAAAGAATTAGGGCCAATAGGCAGAGGGAGATACGGATAAAGATTCAATCCAATAGATGTAAAGAACTTTCTGACCATTAGAAATATCCAGTCATTGAACAGGTGGCATCATGAAGTAGTAAGTTTCCCATCGTTGGAAGCCTTCAGGCAGAAGGAGGATGATCATCTGTCAGGAATGTCATACAAAAGATCCCTACAATGGTTGGAAGGTTGCTTTAAACTGACTCTCATATTCTAAATTATTTTGAACACCATGGATAAAAGATATAAATCCTGCCCTAGCCAGTTTGTCTCAGTGGATAGAACCAGATTCTGGTGAAGGTCACACACCCAGGTTGTGGGCTCAATTCCCAGTAGGGGGAATGCAGGAAGCAGCGATCAATGATTCCCTCTCATCGTTGATGTTTCTATTGTTCTCTCCCTCTCCCTTCCTCTTTGAAATCAATTAAAAACAAAATAAAAAGAGTAGAACTAAATTATTCAATGGGAGATTATAGAACTTTATGAAGTTGAATCAACCAGACTTTGTTTGCCAGCTGTCTAGTTTTTACAAGGAAAACAGATATAACTATTTAAAATCAATATTTTTAAGTTATAACATTAAAATTAATTTTATAAGGAAATACAGCATCCAGACATTTTTAAAAATACATTCTGAACTTTTTCAATATGTTCACATAATTTTACTTTTGTCACACTTATACCCTAATAAGTCTGTATTACTCTTTTTATCTTCCTAGTTCCTGGGATACAGGATAACTAAGTGACTCTGTTGACTCTGCTACTATCAAGCTGTACTTTTTCTCACTTAAAATTAAATATGTTTATCACATCCATACATAATCTTCATCATTGCCATTTAAGTACTTACACATTTAATTGCATTGGTATAGCATAGTTTACTCAGCCATTTCCTCCTGGGGGCATCTAAGTTTCTTTCAACTTTTCACCATAGTTTTGCCTCAAACATATTTATACAAACAGCTTTTCCTCCTAGGTCTGGGGTTACTGGGCCAAAGGGTATGAATATTTTGGGTATGATTTTCTAAATATGTACTGACAGAAGAATGTCATCAATTTGCAGCGCTACTGGCAGTAACTGACTTTAACCATTTCCCTAAGGCATTGTCCAAGTTGGGTTCTATTCAACATTTAAAAAATTGCTAATATATATTAAGTGGTACTTTATAATTATTTACATTTCTACGTTCTCTCTCTCGCTCTCTCGCTCTCTCTCTCTCTCTCTCTCTCTCTCTCTTCCCCTCCTCCACCTAAGTGAGTTAGAATCATCTGTGCAACACTTTTTTTTTTTTTTTAACTAAAACACAACTCAATCTACATTCCTACCAGAGGAAGCGAACTCAGCAGTGCATAAGGATTCAAGGAAGTCACACCAGAGAGATAGGGAATAAAACAAGCGTTAAAGTGACTGGAGGAGGCTCAAAATGGAGTCACTCATGGTAAACCCCATGTTAATAACTCAAAACTTAACAAAGTTTCTATGCTAGCTCTCCCAAAAAGGGATGGCCTGCGTCAACCAATCAGTGCTTGCCTAAATGAGCACAAGTTACCCAGCTCCAAGATTTCCCTTTGCTCCATATAAGGGATGTAACCCTGCTTTAACCAATCAGCAAATATCCAGTAAAACTTACTTTTTCCTGCTGACTTTGGCCTCAAAAAAACACACACTTGTAATTGTATAATTCTTAGGCGCTCCTTTCTGTTAAATTGCATTCTGCTCACTTCATGAATTGCTTACTAAAGCCAGTAAGATCTTTATAATTTACTCACAGAGAGGATAGAAATTAACTCCAAGAAGACAGGCAAATTTCTCCTTCTCTGAATCAGAATGGACTCTCCAGAAAGGCTAGAGAACACTGAGCAAGTATTGGTTCAACATCTCTCTGATATAGCCTCTTGAAATGGAAGGAATGCTAAAGGAAGTAAAGGTTCTCCAATTAAGTTCTTTTCCTTTAGAAATCACATGTTATTCAGAAACCATACTTTTTCCTGGGATTTTTATTAAGATTCTAAATATCTCAAAAATTAATGTTCCATACCAACAGCTCTGCTAAACAGATAAGACAAAAAAAGATTTTTAAAATTCCCATTGATACGGGATTTTTGGACTGGAACACGAGGTGTTCCCCTCAGCAGGATGGCTCCGGACTCTTTGTCGGAGTCCAAGAATGAGTCCACAGATGGAAGATGGGATAGCAAAAGTGGAAATTTATTGAAGAACAAGTACAGACTCCACGTGGGAGTTGGGGCGAAGAGTCCCATCAAGTTCCTTTTTTCCAGATTTATAAAGGTTGCAGTTTTTGTGCCTCAATATCCCCTCTGATTGGCCGATATTCCCTATTTGGTCACCTTGAGCTCAAAGGTCAAATCTCACTTGAAATGTCTGAGCCCCTCCTTCTTTATTTTGTAAATATAGACCTTTGGCTATTCCCAGTTCTCTTATCTTATGGAAATGTAACTGCTGTCTCCCCCAACTTTCTTGTCTTATGGAAATGTAACTTCTGCTGGATCCCTGCTCCTGTCTTATGAAAATGTAACCTTTTGAAACTCTGTAGCCCTGTTTTTTTCATGGACCCCCTTAATTTTAAAAATTCCCTAAACCTGCCTTTTTCACCCCTAAAAATTTCTATTTCACCATAAGAGGCAAAAATTAAAGCACAAGAATCCTATCTAATAAAATTGACCATACCTCTGCTACACTATCAGCCAATCAGGAGCAGGGGGTGGGGCTGAGGAGGCGGGGCCGAGCGGCAAGAGGGCTGGGCCCTGGGGGTGGAGATGAAGCTTGAATGCAGAAGCAGCTGGAGGGGTGGGGGCGGCCGCGGTGCCCTGGCTGCTGAGCGCGGAAGCAGCCGGGGGGCCAGGGCGGCTCACCACAGAAGAGGCAGTGAGTGCCCAGCCCCTGGGGCCAGGTGGTCATAGGCAGCTGGGCCTGAGCTGAGCAGGGAGATGGCTGAGTGCCCAAGGCCTAAAGCCTTGCCAGAAGCTTTAAGCCTTGGGCAGTCTGGGGGTGATCCATCATTTGGACATCCCCTAAGGGCTCCCAGTATGTGAGAGGGGGCAGGTTGGGCTGAGGGACCACCCACCCCCAGTGCACGAATTTTGTGCACCGGGCCACTAGTCATATAATAAAATAACAGCATAGTATCTCAAAAAGCAAACAGAAAAATGAAGTTTGACATAGTTCTCACAAAGTTATGGAAACTATGTTTTCCTAAGATTATATTTGTTTTCCTAAGATTATATTACTAAATGAGTACAGATCACTCTGATGTGTTCACTTTCTTCGCTCTAGGAAGATCCTATATAATAAAAGGCTAATATGCAAACAGCCAAAATGGCAGAATAAACAAACAATTCCTTTCTATAACATGCTTTGGGGGAGCACATGAAACATGGCAGGCATCAGAAGCAGGCTGTAGAGCATGGAATATGGTGAGCGTCGGCTACAGTGGGATGGTGGAGCAGTGAGCAGGGGTCCAGACCAAGGCAGGGTGCCAGTCGCTGTCATTTGGATGAGACTCTGGTGGTTACTAAAAATTCTTTGTTCCTGCATGCCGTGGTTCTGCCTAGTGCTCACACCTGCTGTCAGTGCTAGCCCCACTTGCACCCACTGCTGGCGCCCAACACAGGCTCTCTTGCCCCACAGGGCTTTTCCACCTCCCTCTGCTCCTAAGGGGCGATCAGGACAGCAGCCATCCTTCGCACCCACTGACGGTGCCAGCCCAGCTCGCACCCACTGCTGGTGCTGGCCCCAATCGCTCTGTGCAGTCAGTGGGTGCCATTGGGGCCAGCGCCATCAGCAAGTGGGAGCAGTGGCAGCAGGAGGTGGGCTGCTGGCAGACAAGGGACCAGGGGCTGCGATGGGAGGGGCTGGGCCAGGGTGCAGAGGATGAGCTGAGACCCACCCCTGTGCCCATCATAGCCTCACAGCCCACAGTTCAAGGTGCACAAATTCATGCACTGGGACCCCAGTGTACAAATAAAAGTGGTTGAAATTTAAAATAAGATATTAAAGGTGTAAAATTGAAAGATTAAAAGTCTTTGTTCTCACAGCCACTGCAAATGAACCATTTGCATTACAAAGACCACTCCTTATACTTTCATCTATTTCCTGCCACTTATTCCTAGGAAAACACAAGGCAAATATACTAATAAAATTACAACTAAACAACATGCAGTTTGATACCAATGTATTATAGTTGCCTAGGTAATAGCAATCCTATATTTCCCATAGGACTGGCAGTAATAGCTTTATGTGTATATTATTCATATTGTGCAGCAGAGTGAAAACAGCCCCTTCCTCCCTTAAGGTGTGCTTGAAATTGTGTTACCTGTCATATAAATAATGGTGTGTGTTTTTTGTGCAGAGTGCTACGGTTTGACTTTTTTAAAGAGGTGATTCCCTAAATCTCCAGGAAAGACCCAAGTTCTGTGAACAAAAGAATAACAGTTCAAAGAGGAACTTATTCATGAAATAAAAGATAGATAATACTAAGAAAATGAAAAGGCTCTGACCTTTGCCCTAGAATGGAATCAAAGGATTCTGGTCACCCTTGGATGAAAGTTTTTGTTTTTGCCAGGAGAAGCAAAATAGGATTCAATAGAGAAGAAACGGAAGCTTCATGAGACTAGGGACCTAGATCTAGGTCAGTGGCCTACTGCTGTTCAGTAATTATGTACCTGCTAAATTACTGAATAAAAACACTTCTCATACTATCAGGAGGAAGCCTGAATTGCCAAAAGGCCATACAGTATAGACTAAAGAACTTCTGTAAGATTTGACCCCTAAGTTGAAGAAAGCTAAGGTCTAAATACTCCTTTCACCTGCTCGCTCATATATATTCTGTGCCTTCTGAGTTCTCATGTACACAAGGAGTTTCTGTTCACTCTCTAGCCTGATTGAAGAGTGCACAGCTTCTTGATTACCAAGACAGTCTACTAAATGGAAGACGATGTTTCCTAATGATACATCCTATAAGGGGTTAATATCCAAAATTTAAAAAGAACTCACAAGCATAATATGCTAATTAGACTGGAAATCCTTCCTGATGTCCTTCTAGACAACCTTCTGGATGAAGCCTGGGCTGCAAGGGAAGCCTGGGTCCCGGGTGCCAGAGGGAAGCCAGTGCTGGCAGCTGAGGGAAGGAAGGCCTATCCTTGCATGAATGTCATGCATTGGGCCTCTAATATGTGTGTGTACACACACACACACACACACACACACACACACACACACACTAGAGGCCCAGTGCACAAAACTTGTGCATAGGGTGGGGGGAGTGTTTGTCAGCCCAGCCTGTACCCTCTCCAATCTGGGACCCCTCGAGGGATGTCTGCCTGTTTAGGAAACTGTTTCCCAGTAGGATTGAGCCTAAACAGGCAGTCAGATATCCCTCTCACAATCCAGGACTGCTGGCTCCCAACTGCTCACCTGCTTGCCTTTCTGATTGCCCCAAACTGCTTCTGCCTGCCAGCCTGGTCACCCCGTAACCACTCCCCTGCCAGCCTGACTGATGCCTAATTGCTCCCCTGACAGCCTGATTGCCCCTAATTGCCTTCCCCTGCAGGCCTGCCCCCCCCCCACAACTGTCCTTCCTTACAAGCCCAGTCATCCCCAATGTCCCTTCTCTGCCAGCCTGGTCACCCCTAACTGCCCTCCCATGCAGGCTTGATCAACCCCAGCTGCCCTCCCTTGCTGGCCTGATTGCCCACAATACCCTCCCTTGCAGACCTAATCCCTCCCAACTGCCCTCCTCTACTGGCTATCTTGTGGTGGCCATCTTATGTCCACATGGAGGCAGGATCTTTGACCACATGGGGGCAGTCATCTTGTGTGTTGGAGTGATGGCCAATTTGCATAATTACTCTTTTATTAGATGGGATAAAGGCCTGGTGTACAGGTGAGGGCCGGCTGGTTTGCCCTGAAGGGTGTCTGGATCAGGGTGGGGTTCCCTTGGGATGTGGGGTGGCCTGGGCAAGAGGCCTGTGGTGGTTTGCAGGCTGGACACGCCCCCTGGCAACCTAAGCTAAGGCCCTGGTATCTGGGATTTGTTTTTCTTCTACAATTGAAACTTTGTAGGCTGGAGAAGAGCCAAGCCTTCTGCTTGCTCTGTGGTGGCAGCCATTTCTGTTGAATTTATTTACCTTCTATAACTGAAACTTTGTTGCCTTAAGCGGAGGCTTGGGCCAGCCAGGGCAGGTGGAAAGCTTGGCTTTCTCCATCTCTGGATGCAACTCAAGACTCCTACTCTCTCCTGCTCCATGGCTGCCATCATTTTTATTTATCTTCTATCATTGAAATTTTGTTGCATTGACTGGAGACCAGAGCCGGCAAGAGCAGGTGCAAAGCTTGGCTTCTTCCATTGCCAGGGAAAGCCAAGCCTTCCTCCTGCTCTCTGTGGCCTGCAGCCATCTTGGTTGGGGTTTATTTGCATATTTGCTCCTGATTGGCAGATGGGCGTGGGCGATGGGCATGTTTTGTGGGTGTGACGGAGGTACAGTCCATTGCATATTACTCTTTTATCAGATAGGATATATATATATATATATATATATACTATATATTTTTAATTAGATATATATTTTTTAAATAGGCAGAGGACCTGAATAGACACTTCTCCAAAGAGGACATACAGATGGCCAAAAGACAAATGAAAAGATGCTCAATGACACTAATCATCTGAGAAATGCAAATTGAAACCACAATGAACTACCACCTCACACCTGTCAGAATGGCTATCATCAATAAGTTCACAGACAACAAGTGTTGCTGAAGATATGAAAAAAGGCAGGGGGACCTTGATACTGTACACAACAGGTCTGAGGTTTCCTGTCACTCCTTGAGCCAAATTACGCAGAGGCAGGGTTGACTCATATATGAGTGTTTATTCCAATCATACCAGCAGAATGGGGAGAGTAGGGGTCATCTTGGAAAGCCTGCTCTGACCCCCTGCCAATTGGCTGATTATATATGGCAAGGGAGAAGATAACTACATGCAGCTGTGAGCTGCAAGTGTAACATGGAAAGGGGAGGGGAGGGTCTGTAGTCCAACCTCAGGGCTCCCAGTCCCATAACAAGGTGGCTAATCTTCTGTGATGTTACAAACAGCTCAGCCCATTCCTGGGACGGGAAAATGGTCAGCGTTCTGAGGCAAACTCCTAGATCAGTCAGGGTCTGGACACAGCAACCAAATCAAAGAGTGTCTTTTCTTGGTCTGTTCTCAAAATGTAATAAACTCAGAGAAACATTTACTTACTTTTACCAGTTTATTCTAAAGGCTATGGTAAACAATGCAGATGAACAGCCAGATAAAGAGGTAGAGGGTGAGGTACGTGGAATGGGGCACAGCTTCTTGGGTGTTTCTGGAAGTGCCATTCTCCCCACATCTCCAGGTATTCACCAGCCCATGAGTTCTCCAAACCCAGGTCCTTTGGCTTTCTCTGGAGGCATCATTACACAGACAAGATTGATTGAATCATTGCCTATAACTGCCTCAACTGCCAGCTCCTCTCTCCCACTCCCCAGAGGTCAGGAGGTGGGATTGAAAGTTTCAACTCTCTAATCACGAGGTTGGTTCTCCCAACCTTATATTGCCTAGGTAGGAGCTTTTCAAAAGTCATCTCATTAATATAACAAAAAGCGCCTTTATCACTCTCCTCACTTAGGAAATTCCAACGTTTTAATGGTTCTGTGCCAGAAATGGGGATGAAGCGCAAATATATACTTATTATAAACCACAATATCACAGGCAGTACGAAAAGGAATTATCAATTGGTTGCGTCCCTCTTCCCACCCACTGAGTGATACATATTCTTATCCTTTTATAAAAATACACACAAAGGCAGACAGCTACACCACCAACCAACAAACACTAGGGAAGCACTCAAAAGAGAAACAAGATAATGGCGAGGAGACAAAAGGAACAAAACAGAGGAAAGTATTTCTTGGAAAGGATGGGACAGCTACTCCGCCTGTCAGCCATCAGCACATCTCCCTCTCGGACCCCTCCCCCCCTCCCCAGTCCTGGTGGGGACCCCACAGGACTGTAACTGTGTTTCTCTCTCTCTCTCTCTCTCTCTCTCTCTCTCTCTCTCTCTCTCTCTCTCTCTCTCACACACACACACACACACACACACACACACGTGATCTCTCAGTCTCTTACACAATCTCTCACACCTCTTTATGAACAGGCAGCCGCTTGTCATACACACCCTCTCACACACACAGCCTCCTAATGCAGACAGTCGCTCTCACAAACGCGCCAAAGCATGCACCCTCGCTCTGGCGGGCAGGGGCGGGGCAGGCGGGGAAGCAGGGGCGGGGCGGGGCGGGGCGGACAGGGGGCGGGGCGGGCGGACAGGGGGCGGGGCGGGTCAGGGCTGGGGGCGGGGCGGAGCTGCTATTCGCTGCTCGGGCCGGCGGCCGCAGGGGGCAGACCGCTGTCAGCAGCGAGCGTCTTTGGGTGCCGGCGGGTCCCCTCTGGTGGTGGCGCTGCCTCGCGCTTCGCAGCCTGGCCCCCCCGGCGGCTGTCCCGGCGGCGGGCGGGATGTGCTCGGCCCGGCAGCTCCTCGGAGGCGGGGGCGGCAGCGACTGCAGCGGTGACGGTGGGGCGCGCTGCGAGGACGGAGACGCGCTGGCCGGGCAGGCGGCGACGGGGACCGAAGGGGAGCCCGGGGCGAGCCCGCGGCGGAGCGGGCGGCGGCCGCAGGAGGAGCGCGGGCAGGTGAGCGGGCGGCGGGGCCGGTTCCGAGCGCCCCCCCCCGACGGAGGGCGTGGCGGGCGGGCGCGTGGCCCGGAAGAGCGGTTGTACCGACGCGGGGCCGAGTGCGAGGCCTGGTGCGGGCAGGTCCGCACGGCCCTTCGCCGGCTGGGGCGCTGTGGGGGTGCCCTTCTCAGTGCTCACCGCCCCGAAGCCGCCTCGGAAACACTTCTTTTTCAACTTGGTGCGAGCCGTCCCCTGCGCTGGTTTCAGGGCCGCACCCCCCCCCCCCCCCATCCTGGCGTCGGGCGCACACCTAGCGCCGGAGGTGTGGGCGGGTTTCTCCCGCGCCGGTGTCTGCGGCCCGGGTAGGAGCGATATGACTGATATTGCCGAGGTTTTGACAGGGACTTTCCCAGAGCTAGACCTTCACGTGAACACAAGAGCTAAACTTCATTTTGAAAGTAAAAGAATCGGGAAATTTGCTTCCAGTGGGTACCAAAGGCATTTATAACACATAAGATATGTTCCACATTAGGCCAGGAATTTAATCAAAGAAATTGATTTATATATGTGGGATGAATTTCCACCAGCAAATACAATTAGACGTTCCAAAATTGGAGAAATAAGCCAACTTTCAGAATCGCATTAAGGAACGGGAATTCAAATCGTTATTTGCCTTTACTGCAGCCTATACTGTTGGGAGAATCCACACCTGTGTCCTCATTTTCCTTCTCGCATCTGTCCTTTTCTTCACGTTTCACAAACTCCGGTATCATTAAATACACTAAGGTTAAGTATAACTTCTAGTATGTCAATGTTTTACTTAGGAGACAGAAATAACAGTGCGTGGCTCACACAGAACATGTCTTAGCATTAGGCTTGCTCGCCATATGGAAGTGTAAGTTTTCATCTTGATGACAACACTAGAGGCCCGGTGCACGAATTTGTGCATGGGTGGGGTCCCTTGGCCTGGCCAGCCATGGGGATGATTTTGGCCAGACAGCTGTTGGGGGGTGGGGGGGGGGACTGCGGGAGGTTCACTGGCTGACCCCATTGGGAAGTTGGCCTGCCCCAGGAGGTTGGCTGTGGGAGCAGCACTGACCACCAGGGAGCAGCTCCTGCATTAAGTGTCCCAGAGCAAGACCTCGCGGGATTCATAGCTACTGGCCAGTGTCCGGTTGTCTGGTCCTAACAGTCACTTAGGCTTGTATATATATAGATAAGAGATGGTGACTAAAGCATAACATTGGTAGCCAGATCTTCCTGAGTCTCTCCCTGGTAGTTTCCCCCATGATTTGCACCATAACTCAGTAGCGAAAGGGCTTAGTTTCCCCTTACCTCAGTTGGTGAACTGGAAAAGTAAAGAAAAAGGCCATAGGAAGGTGGGGGAGGGGGAGTAGGGGCTTGTGGTGCATTTGAACGGAGGATCCCAACGTAAATTTTCAAATGCTTGTAAGAGAGCATGTAAAATACTTCATTTAGGCCAGCGGTGTGTCTCAGTGATTGAGCGTCGACCTATGAACTAGGGAGGTAATGGTTTGACCCCGGGTCAGTCCCATGCCTAGGTTGCTGGCTCAATCCCCAGTAGGGGGTAGCCAATCAAAGATTTTCTCTCATCATTGATGTTTCTATCTTTCTTTCCCTCTCCCTTCCTCTCTCTGAAATCAGTAAAAATAAAAATGAAATACTTGATGTGAGCTTTTGTGGGTATCATACTATCAGTTGCTCTGGTCTCGCCAGATCTGCTTATGGTACAAAGAAAAAGAATGAAACAAAAGAAAGAATGAAACATATATTTTAGAAAACATATATCACTTTGATACCTGCTTCTTTCATTGCATGTCATGGAAATTCATTTTTCTGTACTCTTTCGAAAGTGTTATTTTTATTTTTATCATAGGATTGACTTATGTACTCTAAGTCTACATACACAGTAATTGAAAATAATGCCTGAGATATGCATTTCCTCCTCTGTCAGCACCAAAGAAGAATTTCTTATCAAGAAGTCAAAAATAACAACAAACTTGGTTTAAACCAACCCACTGGTGCAAGGAGCAAACTTTTGTGATAAGTTATTTTTGGTAATTTTATTACAAAGGCTTATTTTCTAGCTTTGTTTTAGCTCCTGTAAATGAAATTTAAAATTTTGTATGCACTGCCTTGCATTAATGATAGAGGTAGCTACAGATATGAAGATATTTGAGGGAAAGAGAAATGAAATTAACAACTATAAAACATACCCTAGGGAGTTGCTTTATTTAGCTTTTCTTTAGGGAGATGATGTGTGTGTTTCTGATTTAAGGACACACTGACTTTACATTACAAATGGAATATCTTTAAATATTTGGTTTGAAAACTAGTTATTTAGAACTTAAGTGAACTTTTCCATAGAAACAACGATATAAATAGAATCACAACAAATGAGCTGGAAATGAGACAGAGACGTTTTCTTCCTGTCCTTTCCGCTTAGCTCAATTACTTGGCATCCCAGAATCTTCATTGCCCCGTGGACATTGTGAGAGAACTGGCTGCAGTGGTGGCAGCAGCAGTGGCAGCTCCTTTATATCTGGGTCAGGGCTGTGCTGAGGCGCACTTTACCGCAGTGGCTCCGGAAGGACCTGCCTTGTGCTCCTCCAGCTCTTCAGTGGTTTTTGTCAGCCCCTTCACAGAGTTTTGCTCTTATCTGATAAGTTCATGAAGTGGGTTACTTCCCCAGGCTAAGGCTCCTTTACATACATAATTTTTCTTTCCTCGTTTTTTCTGAAAGGCTCACACCTTCCCTCAACCAGGAAGCCTCTTGCATCAGATTTGACTACACAACGTCCATCTTTGGCTTATTGTTATTATGATACCAGATCAAAGTGTCTATGTGTTTTGGTGTTTACCTCATGTAATACTGAAATGTTGGTATTAATATAGGTGTTTTAATAACTGAGATATTGTCAGCCTCGGTTTTTTTTATAGTCTGAGAGAAAACTAAGGCTCCTCTGCCCTTTTGGCCTAGGTCTATCCAGGTAGGATGGTTGACAAAGAAAGCCTGATTGAAATCAAGTATCCTAGGAAAGAAGGACTTTAAAGAATGGACTAAGTCAGGGATGGGTAACCTTTTGAGCTTGGTGTGTCATGTTTCGCCAAAAAACCGAGCATAACTCGGGTGGTGTGTCACTTTGAGGGGGAAAAAAACATAATTTTGCAATATTTATAGTTTAACAAAAATATATATTTGTAATATATAACTGTATTTAATAAACCAAAAACTAATTATTTAACTTGCCTGCTTAATGACTTCTTTGTTCATCTGTCAGTAGGTTTCTTTTGTTGGTCTTGATATTATTTAACTTGTGTGGGGTGCCATGAACTAAGATAAGTGAGGGGGGAGAGGGAATTCTTTAAATAACCTGCCTATTAGTGACTTTTTTGTTGCTGAATTTCATTGGCTAAACTTTCAATTGGAGGTTGGTATTTTATACACTTCAAGCCCAAGCAAGCGCTACTAACTTCATCTGTCAATCTGTTTCTTTTGTTGGTTTTGCTATTATTTAACGCTGAGAATAAGGTCTCACTAAAGTACGTAGAGGGAAAAATTGTGAGTAAAGCCATTGCTATATTTTTCAGGGTGCTAAAAGTGTCTGGTAATCAGTTCCAGGCACTCCAAATTTCCTGTTCATAGTGGCACTCCTCTTGATTCTCCAAGCGGCACCTTTCCAGATTCTCAAGCTTTGACCTCAAGTCGACAAACACCTGAGCCCAGATGCTGTCTTGAAATTCTGCAAGTTGCATCTCCAAATCATTAATTTGTATTCATTGGAAACCATTTAATTCCAAATTACTGTAGACTACTACATCAGAATACTTAATTATTTTATGGTCTGTTCTAGGCTTCTAAATTGATTAAATCTATCACTGAACTGGTCAAGTAACAAGTCTAAAACATGCTGGTACTTTATATGCAAGGGTTCCATTTCATTTTGTACAGCTGCACTGGCCTTCTCAAAATACTTAGTTACTGGAGGAAAATACTTATAAATTTTAGTTTCTACATCTCGCTTGAAAATTTTAAGTTTACTTTCCAGAGCTGTTATGTATCCAAACATAACGTCAATACTTTTGCCAAAACCTTGTAACTTTAAGTTCAGTTCATTAATATGAACAGAAAGATTTGTAAAAAATATCAGGGTGTTGACCCACTTAACATCATTGAGCTGAGAAGTTTCCCAGATCCTTATCCTCAAGAAATACCTTAATTTCTTCAAAGCACTCCACAAAGTGCTCAAGAACTTTGCCACGGCTCAGCCATCTTACATTATTGTACACCAGCAGTCCACTGTAAGTGGAATCAACCTCCAGTAAAAGTGCAGAAAATTCTCATTTGTGAAGGGGGCAAGCAGCTATTAAATTAACTATTTTTGTAACAACTGACATTAAGTGGTTTAAGTCGATGAATCCTGCCTTGGCACATAAAACCTCCTGATGGATAATACAATGAAAAAGCACAATCGGATGTCCAATAACTTCCATAAACAATTTGACAAACCCACTTTTTTCCCCACTATGTTTGGTGCCCCATCTGTCATCACTGACACAACTTTAGAGATATCAGTGCTTAAGTCACGGAATGTTTGTATAACAATCTTACATATTTTGCTTCCTGATAATACTTGTTGGCACTGATACTAACTTTATCAACTCTTCTCTTATTGTGAGACCATCAGAATATCGACCAATAATGGCCATCTGAGCATGTGATGTGACATCAGTAGTTTCATCAAGAGAGATAGAAAAATATTTACAATTACTTATGTCTCTCTTTAATTGATGTTGTATGTTTGTGTTCAGTCTCATTATTCGGTCTTTTATGATATTTCTACTGAGTGGTAACTCAGATATTCTCTTAATAATTGCATCTTTATTCTGCATATCGTGAAATAGAACTGGTGTACATCTTAGGAGAGTTTCTTTAATAAATTCTCCGTCACTGAGTGCTTTTCCATGCTGAGCTATGGAGTGAGCAATGCTCAAACTTGCAGATGTTAAATTTTTAGAGCCTTTTATAAACTTAAGGATGAAATTAAATTGGCTCTCATAAAGGTGTAGTTGCCTGGAAATGTATTCCTTCCTTTCATCCTCACTTTTTTTCAAGAGCTGGGAATGATTAGTTTCAAAATATTTATTTATATTCCACATTCTACTTACTACCATTTCAGTACATAGAATGCAAAATGATCTGACATTTTTTTCTATAATGCTATACATCTCAGTCCATGTCTCTTGAAAGGGTTGGCTACTACTACTACTATCACTTTCTTTACTTAACCTTGGTTTTTTATTTTTTGGGTTCTCCATCAGGGGGGCAGTGACAGAAGATAGAATTATACATAGCCTGTTAGCCCTGCAGGCAATTAGGGGTTAACTAGCCCAACTGACCACAAGATGACACATGTAACTGTCTTTTAAGAAAGGGCAGGGTTAATAAGCAGAAATAGAGGTTAATAAGGATGCACAACAGTAATAGTGGTGAAATGAAGTCTGCACTATGCTGCAAAATGACATTCCTTATATAAATTAAGATGGCTGCTGCTATTTCTAATCACAGGAAACGGCACCCATAGCACAGGCCCTTGCCTCTCCCAGCCTCCCCCTCGCTTATCTCAGTAATGATGGTCAATTAGAAGTCCACGACACCCCAGAACAGTAGATTGGGTGATGGTTGCTGTGGTTATGTGGTTGCTGGTAATGGCAATCACAGGGCCCCCAGAGATGCGTCCCCTGTGGCATTCTGCCTCTCCCTGCTCCACCGGCGGGAAGTGAGGTCAAAGATCCCCTAACTGCCTAACCAGAAGTCCCAGAACTAGAAGCTCTGTGCCGGAGTTCTGTTGTTTTGGCCTACAGACCTCCGACACAGAGTGTCTACAGCAAATGTTTCTTCCTTGGCTACTTCACCTGGCTGTGCAGTAGCCGAGGATAAAATGTCCTTCTCAGCATGTGGCCTCATATTTCTTTGTATGCAACCGCATGCGGCCGCATGTCATCGAAAATGGCTACGCATGTCAGTGCTGACACGCATGTCAGGTTCGCCATCACGGGACTAAGTCTGTAGATGAAGTAGGAGTCAGGCCTCTCAGAGAAGTAAGCTAGGGAGAGGGGCAAATGCCCAAGGAACTGAAGGGTCAGGGCACAGTTATCCTACATGTATGTTGGTAATTGTGTACATGAGAGATGACCTGGATATGTTCATAACTTTGAGGGGATGTTGTACAAGAGTCTCTGCCCTCTTGCATAGGAAGGCTAACCTTCTCCAGTCCATTTATTATACGTCTGTAATGTGAGTGGCATTCACTCAGATGCAGCCGTTCACAGTCTGAAAAACCTAAGACAGCCTTGCTTACCTAGAACAGTGGTCAGCAAACTACGGCTCGCGAGCCACATGGAGCTCTTTGACCCCTTGCGTGGGGCTCTTCCACAAAATAGCATGGCCTGGGCGAGTCTATTTTGAAGAAGTGGCATTAGAAGAAGTTTATGTTTAAAATATTTGGCTCTCAAAAGAAATTTCAATTGTTGTACTGTTGATATTTGGCTCTGTTGACTAATGAGTTTGCCGACCACTGACCTAGACTATAGAGAGGTCCCATTATCCTTAGATTGATCTTTAGCTTTAAGGTGTTTATGATTAGAAAAGTGTTGTGTACTTCAGAAAATGTAAAAATATAGAAAGATCTAAATTAGAAAACAAAAGCATTTGAAATCCCACATTAAGGAATATTTTGTTGAAAAATATAAAATATATATCTTTATATATGTGTATATGTGTATATATACACAGATATACTTTTAACATGTTTTAATGTAGTGTTTGAATTTGGTATCTTGTTTTATCTACTTAGCATATTTTATCATTTTTCCATGTTATCAAAAATTCTTTTAAAAAATTATATCTAGGGCTGCCTACTAGTTTATTATTGCACACTGAAGTTGCTTTAAATTTCCTTTTATAAATAACTGGTGACCCAGTGCACGAAATTTGTGCACATTAGAAGGGGATTAATTAGAGGAAATAATTTAATATTGCTATTTGCTTTTTCTCTATAATAGAAGTGTCAGAGATGAAAGAAAATTAGTAAAATGTATATGAAAACCTTCCTCCTGTCAGAGTCTGGGGCTCACCATGGGACCCAGAATCAAGTCCCTGCCCACCCACATGCACCTCAAAATTGCGTGAGACCCAGACCCAGCTGCCCCACCCCCACTGGGCTACATTCAGACCCAGCCATCCCACTCTTGTCAAGCCCTGCTGGGCAGGGGGCATAGACTCAGGTTCCCTGGCCCGGCATCAGGATGGGGGATGTGGACTGAGATTCCCCAGCCCAGACTGGGGTGGGGGTTGTGCCTTGAGTCCTTCATCAAGTCCTGCCAGGTGGTGACACGGCCTGAGATCCCCTGTCAAGCCCCACTGGGTGGGAGGAATGGCCTGAGGTCACCCGGCAAGCCCCGCCAGGCAGTGAGGTGCAGTCTCAAGTCTTCCGGCCCAGCACTGGGCGGGGGACACAGCCTCAGGTCCCCCATCAAGTCCCGCTGGGTGGGGCATGGCTTGAGTTCCCCCAACCCAGCATTGGGGATGCACCTTGAGGTCCCCCATCTAGACCTACTGGGTGGGGACATGATCTGAGGTCCCCTGTCAAGCCCAGCCAGGCAGGGGGTGTGTGGCCTGAAGTTCCCTGTCAAGACTCACCTGGTTGGGGGCACAACCTGAGGTCCCCTAACTCAGCACCAGGATGGGAAGCGCACCTTGAGGTCCCCGGTCAAGCCCTACTGGGGAGGGGGCATGACCTCAGGTCCCTTGGCCTGGCACTGGGGAGGGGGGCACGGCCTAAGGTCCCCCAGCCTGACGCCAAGGCAGGGGGCAAGGCCTGAGTTCCCCTGTCAAGCCCTGCCAGGTAGGGGGATGCAGCCTGAGGTCTCCTGTCAAGCCCCATGGGGGTAAGGGAAGGGCGTAGCCTCAGGTCCCTGCTGATTGCTTGTTAAGGCTCCTTATGGGAACTTGGCCTCAGCTGTGGGTGCAGCCATCTCTGTGATGGAATGATGGTCAATTATCATATTCCCTCTTTATTAGACAGAATGCTATCATGAAAGTCTTTGATTATAAATCCTCACAGTTCTACTTCAGAATAGATTCCTAGAAGTGGAAGAACTAGGTCAATGAGTCAAACTCTGAAGCCTCTCAAAACATCTTAAAACATTGCATTCAAGAAAGGTTACAGCAATGTATACATCTATCATTGCCATATTTGAGTGCTGATTGGAAACCATCCATGCCAGCAAAGAACAGTATAATTTTTAAATTAATCTTTGCCAATTTACTAGGCAAAAATTATCTTACTGTTGTAAGACATTGCTGCAGAGGTTTTCTAAACCATGTACAGGGATGGGCATAAGTAGGATTACAGTTTATATAGAAAAAGACAAATACAAAAACAATAATACAATAATAAATAAATAATAAGATAACTCCCAACTGTAAACCTACTTTTGCCCACCCCTGTGTGTGTATACACACATTTGTATTTCATATATACATATAAACATTTGTATTTCCTTTTTTATATGTTTTTATTGATTTTAGAGACAGGAAGGAAGAGGAAGAGAAAGAGATAGAAACATTGATGAAAAACACTAATCATCCACCTCCCACATGCCCTCCCACATACCCACATACTCTCTCCCCTCCTCCCAACTCCCCTCTTCCCTCCCCCCCACTCCCTGGGATAGAGCGCACAGCCTGGGCATGTGCGCTGATTGGAAATCAAACCAGTGACTTCTTGTTATATAGGTTGATGCTCAACCACTGAGCCATACTGATAATATTCTTTGACCATTTTCCTTTTAGCATTATATTTATCCCTTATTTCACATTGATTATCAGTATTTTTCCTGCTTGCTGTTAACTTTGTTTATGATGTTTTAGATTTAGAAATCCTTTACACTTTTATTAACTAAAAGAATTTTTTTGGTAATTTCATACACATCACCCACATTCACATATAAACACAATACTCTCCATATATATATATACAAGTGATCTACACTAATAAAAGGGTAATATGCTAATTAGACCAGGTCAACTGGCCATCTTTTGGACATCTGACTTCCTTCCAGACAAAACCATGGTGGTAGGGACTGAGGCAGAGGCAGTTAGGGGCGAGATCAGGCTGGCAGAGGGTTAGGGGCGATCAGGGCAGCAGGGGAGGGCATTTGGAGGTGATATCAGGCCAGCAAGAGAGGGCAGTTGGGGCCAATCAGGCCTATAGGGATTGGACATCCCCCGAGGGGTCCCAGATTGGAGAGGTTGCAGGCCTGGCTGAGGGACACCATCCCCCTCGTGCATGAATTTCATGCACCAGCCCTCTAGTTTATATATATTTGTTTAGAGCAGTGTTTGGCAAATTGCAGCTCTGTTGACTAATGAGTTTGCCTACCACTGACCTAGACTCTCGATTCCAATAATTACAGGCTGTTGTTGTTCCTTGTGATTAAGCCCCTATCCCAGTGGTCGGCAAACTCATTAGTCAACGGAGTGGCAAACCACATCTTGAGAGCCACATGTGGCTTGCAAACCGCAGTTTGCCGACCACTGGTTTAGAGTATTCTTTTTAATTCTACAGTTAGTTAAATATCCACTAATTTTCTGTGTGTGTGTGTGTGTGTGTGTGTATGGGTTTTTTTTCACCCTATGCATATAATTATTTTAGAGTGATTAATGTATAATGTGAGGTATGAAGCTAATCTATTTTTTCTAATCATTGAATAATCTACTTTGTCCCTGGCTTTCTAATTCTTTAAAATAATTATGAATACTAAAGTCTGTATTAAATTTGTATATTTTCGTTGGTATTATAAAAGAGATATTTTCCCCCACATGATGATTTTACTCCTGGTTTCTAGCTATTGGTTCTCATATAGTTTTTAACTAGCTACCTTTCTGAATTCTTTTATTAATTTTAATGCTAATAAATATGATTAGCTTTTAGATTTGACTTTTTGCATCTTTTGGGTATATAATCATCCAGTGTATAAACAAGGTTGGTTTTTCTTCCTTTCAAATAGTAAAGCTTCATTTCTGTTTTTTTTTTGTTTTTTTGTTTTTTCCTTTTTACAATTCCTGGAACTCTCAGATCAATGCTGGCTCATAAATATTTAAGCAAGTTAACTTTTCAGCCTTCAATTTCTTCATCTATATAAAGGGATTCATAGTTGTATGAACATCAGGATTGTTGGGAGAATTACTAGAGTTAATAATATATGTAAAATGCTTACAGCAGCCCCTAATACATAATTAGCATGTAAATTAGCTTTTGGACCCAGTTTTCAACCAGAACTCCAGTTGAAAGAAATCTGGAAAATGCCCCTCTTAGGTTTTGCAGACTCTGCAGTAAGAAAGTCACCCTAGCAGGAAGGTGGAATAGACGAGTTCTCCTCAGCTTTAATTTGCATACAAATCATCTCTTGTTAAATGCAGATTGTGATTTCATTAGTCTGGGCCTTAGGTTTTGCATCTCTAACAAGCTCCCACATGATGGTGATGCCATCTATGCCCATGGACCACACTGAGTGGCAAGGGACAAAAGGACAAGCAAGACAATCCACTGTGTTCATTGTACTGTCTGTAAAGATATATAGATATAAGTGATATAGATACAGAGATAGAGGTAGAGATAGAGGTAGAGACAGAGACAGAGATAGAGATATACTCTAGACTTGTTCTAGGTTCTACAACTAAGTGGTACTAAAGCAGACCAGAATGCAGGTCTCCAATCTTCAAAGACTGTGTTTTTTCATATATAGAAAGAGCCCTCCTACATTATGGGTAAACAATCACTGACAAATCTCCTGCTCTCTCTTAAAATGTGTAGTTCAAAACTAGATACACCTTCTTTTAATGCAGCTTGCGAGCAATACTGTAACAAGAGCTATGAGTTTAGATGAATTTGGCCCTAAACTTAATCTCATATTGTTCTCAAGGATGTCCAATCACTAGAGTAATTTTGCATATGGTAGGCATTTTTTGTTCATTTTTTAAATCATTGTATCTGTGGTTCTTAACTGGGGCAATTTAGCTCATAGGAGACATTTGGCAATGTCTGAGCGGTTTTTGATTGTTAAGACTGCTGGGGTGGCACTGGCATCTAATAGGTAATGTCTAGGAATACTAGCTACTAAACATCCTATAATGCACACAACATTCCCTTTAACAAAGCATTATCTAGCTCAGAATGTTAATAATGCCAAAGTTGAGAAACCCTATTTAAAGTGTACTAGGGTTACAGTGCTTTCACTTGTCAAGAATAATTACTCTGCTAATAGATATTCCAATGCATGTGTAAAAATTCTGTATTTTCTTAAAGCCTACATTCCAAAGAGGTAGTCTCTCAATTGATCTTTTTTTCCCGCATCCCTTCTTCTAGCAGCTCCTCACATGCAGCGTTCTCTATTTTACTCTCAAATCTTTTTCTGACCCTTCTTGCTGCACTTCTCTTTTTTATCTCTCTCTATTGAGTATCTCATTCTCTCTTTGTCTTTTATTTTTCTTAGCCACTTTCTCTTTTTCTCCATACATCTCCTCCTCCCCACTACATCCTCTCCTCTGAAGAGGTGGAGAATCATGGGACGATGAGAAAGGTTGTGGGGTATGACAATTTCAAGTTTGAATCCTGGCTTTACTATTTTATTGGCCTTGTCATACTAATTACTTAGCCTTTGAGCCGTAATTTTCAGTCTTTTTCCTCTCATGGCACATGTAAACTAATTACCTAAAATCTGCAACCAAAATAAGGTTTTTTTGGCCCATCTGTCAAAAAAAAAAAAAATAGGTATGATTTGACAATCAAAAGGAAAAAGAGATCAATGCCCCTGGCTAAGTAGTCAGGTATTGCATATTTTTAAAATTCTTGTGTCATACCAGTTGAAAATCACTTCCTTAGAGACTCAATATTATCATTGTAATAGGTATAATGCTACTCGCTTCTTAAAGTTCTTATGCGAATTCAGTGACATTTTGTATACAAAATGCCAGCATATAGTAGGCCCTCAATGAATATTAGAGACCTACCATATTTTTCCATGTATAAGATGCTTTTTTTTCCCCCTAAAAAAAATTATTAGACTGAAAATCAAAGAACATCTTATACATGGAAGTCAGTGGAGGAGGGAGCAGTGCTGGTGCATAGCTGCCCATACCTTGTCAAACAGGCTTCCTCCAATCACAAGCCTCACTGTTACTGACTTCAGCTGATGCCGTAATTGGAGGTTGAGGTGGAAAATGTGCAGATGCAACAGGGACCTGAGCGTTCTGAGCCATAAAGCTGCCAAAAAATAAAAAGCTAAAAAAAAAAAAAATTAAAAATAAATAAAATGCTAAATCTGATAAGCAATTGTCTAACTCTGCAAAATTCAGACTGAATGTAATCAGCTATTCAAAAGAGCATGGAGGTAGAGCTGCAGAGAGACAATTTGAACCTCCTCTCACTGAGTATATAATCAGGCAGTGGAGAAAACAGGAAGAACAACTCCTTACGATGCCAAAAAAGAAGGCCTTAAGAGGAAAACCAAAAAAATGTTTAAAATATCGATTTCTTGGAGAAACGAAGATGGCGGTGTAGGTAAACACCTTGGCTTTTGCCCCGCACAATTTCAAGAATACAACTAAAGGACAAAACGGACATTGTCCAGAACCACAGGAAGGCTGGCTACTGTTAGTTCTGAAACTAGAGGGACACAGAAGTGCATATGGATAATCAGAGCCTCTGCAAAGCCTAAGTAAGATAGGAGACTCGCACACGCGCAGAGAGTTGGAGAGGACAGAGTTTCTGAGCTCCTGGCCGGGGTCCTCTAGTGGAAAGGAGACAAAAACTCCAAGCTGCACTGAACCCAGTTCGGTTTGCACTCAAAACCCGGGAGACCTAGGCCCTTATGGGGAGAATCTGGACTGCGGGCAGAATCCCAGGGGAAAAGCCAAAGGCAGAACTCCAGAGGTGTGTGCATGAGTGCACGCAGAGAGGACGAACTGGGCTGCTGGCAGTGTCTGGCAGGAGAAAGGAGCTCAGGGCAGCGCTGTGAGGCAGAATCTTGGGAGAACAGCCAGAGACAGAGCTCCTGAGGTGTGCACGAGTGCTCACAGTGAGGACAATCTGTTGACTGTGTGGCTGGTGTCTGGCGGAAGGGAGAAAGGAGTTCTGACTGCATGGAACCCAGGTGCCAGGCGAAAATCTGAGATTCTGGATTCACTGGGAACTGGACGGTCTGGCGGCAGGCAAAACTCAAGGGTGCCTTTCTCGCAAAGGTACTTGCGGCGATTGCCTGCAGATACTAGGACTGGTGACCTCGAGGGGAGTGGCTGGCTGGAAGCCAAGGCTCTTAGCTTCACCCTGAAACTCCGCCTCACCCAGAAACTCCACCTCATCCAAGCTGAGCACAGAAACTTTGGCAAATTTGCAAGTCTTGGCACATAAGGCTGTCTCTCAGCATAGACACAGCTGATCCTCACAGCCAGTTGGCCTGGAGGTCAATTCCTCCCAGTGATGCCAACAGCAATCAAGATTTATCTGCAACAAGGCTGTACACACAGTCCACAAAGGAGCGCACCAAGAGTGTCCACCTCAGGTAACGGGAGGCTGAGATACCTAGCACACAAAGCCACTCTACCAACTCAGGGACGCAGTGAAAATGTGGAGAGAAAAAAACAGATCACAAACGAAAGAAATGGAGGAAAACAAACGACTGGATATAGAATTCAAAACTATGGTTATAAGGTTTTTCAAGAGACTCCTAGAAAAGGCCAATAAGTTTAGTGAGACCCTCGAGGATATGAGCAAGACCCCAGAGGATTTGAAAAAGGACAAACTAAAAATTAAACATACACTGACTGAAATAAAAAATATTTTACAGAAACCCAACAGCAGACTAGAGGAACGCAAGAATCAAGTCAAAGATTTAAAATACCAAGAGGCCAAAAACACTCAACTGGAAAAGAAAAAGAATCCAAAAATTTGAGGATAGTGTAAGAAGCCTCTGGGACAACTTCAAGCGTACCAACATTAGAATTATGGGGGTGCCAGAAGAAGAGAGAAAGCATGATACTGAAAACATATTTGAAGAAATAATAACTGAAAACATCCCCCACCTGGTAAAAGAAATAGACTTACAAGTCCAGGAAGGGCAGAGAACCCCAAACAAAAGGAATCCAAAGAGGACCATACCAAGACACATCATAATTAAAATGCCAAGAGCAAAAGACAAAGAGAGAATATTAAAAGCAGCAAAAGAAAAACACTTAATTACCTACCAGGGAGCACCCATATGGTTGTCAGTGGATTTCTCAACAGAAACTATGCAGGCCAGATGGGAGTGGCAAGAAATTTTCAAAGTGATGAATAGCAAGAACCTACAACCAAGATTACTCTACCCAGTGAAGCTATCATTCAGAATTGAAGGTCAGATAAAGAGCTTCACAGATAAGAAGAAGCTAAAGGAGTTCATCAACACCAAACCAGATTATATGAAATGCTGAAAGGTATTCTTTAAGAAGGAGAAAAAGGTGGCTGCTTCAAACCAGAGCATTGATGGAACTGGAGAGCATTATGCTAAGTGAAATAAGCCAGTCAAAGAAAGGTAAGTATCACATGATTTCACTCATTTATGGAATATAATGAACAACATAAACTGATGAACAAAAGCAGATCCAAAGACAGAGAAGCATTGACTGTCAAACCTCAGAGGGATGATAGTAGAGGGTGGGGATAAGGGGAAGAGATCAACCCAAGGACTTGTATGCATGCAGATAAGCCTAATCAATGGACATGGACACTGGGCGGGGGTCGGGGGGGGGAGGGAGGAGAGGGAACGCAGGGGGGTGAGGGCATAAATGGTGATTTGAGGGGGGGGATTGGAAGGGGTAATGGGTGATGAGGACACATATATAATACCTTAATAAAGAAGTTGAAAAAAAAAGAATCAAGGGCAAAATAAAATAAAATAAAATATTGATTTCTTAATTTGGGTTTGGAAAAGTTGGGGGGCGTCTTATACATGGGGGCATCTTACACACAGAAAAATATGGTATTTCACCCTCATCTTATCCCCTGGTTCCCTTCTTACTCCTAGCAACCAACCACATGAGAGTACTGAATTTTGTAGATGTAAGACTATCCAAACTAGTAGAGAATTTTTATAGTGACTTATTTCAGTCAAACAGAGAATATACCTAGAATCAAGATCATAACAGAAAAGAAGTTCTTCTGAGAAAAAGTTTGCAGTTTCTTTTATGCATTGGAGATTAAGGAGGAAATGTAAAACATGCAGGTGGAAGAAAGGCAAGAATCAAATTACAGAATAGCTAAACTCTTGAGTGTGTTCACACATGGATTAGATTGCAGGTTCTCTCTTTGGATGGTCATTGCTTTAAAAGGAGGGGGCCTAAAAATGTAGTCATGTATTAGAAGGAGGGATCTGAAAGTGAGTATTCCAAAAGTGTGATAACCTAGATGCACAAAAACTGGGCAGGGCTTGCTTTAGGCCAAAATAAAGAAGTTATATGCCTGGGCATGACTACTTACCACGACCTCCCCGGTTAGGAATTTAGGATGAGATCACCTTGAGATTTCA
Source organism: Antrozous pallidus (assembly GCA_027563665.1). NCBI lineage: Eukaryota > Metazoa > Chordata > Mammalia > Chiroptera > Vespertilionidae > Antrozous > Antrozous pallidus. The sequence goes on along the minus strand of CM050511.1, from coordinate 41,970,546 downwards.
GATTTCAAGAATGAATACTGCCGAAACCGGTTTGGCTCAGTGGATAGAGCGCCGGCCTGCGGACTGAAAGGTCCCGGGTTCGATTCCGGTCAGGGGCATGTACTTTGGCTGCGGGCACATCCCCAGTAGGGGGGTGTGCAAGAGGCAGCTGATCAATGTTTCTCTCTCATCAATGTTTCTGACTTTCTATCCCTCTCCCTTCCTCTCTGTAAAAAAATCAATAAAAAATACATTTTTTAAAAAAATTAACTTTTAAAAAAAATGAATATTTATTTACTGAAAAATACATTACGATTTCCTAACCTAAAAATCATATGATATTTTATATTTGTCTAAAATAACTTAACCTGCATTGGGCAGGTGGCTCACTTGGTCGGAGCATCACTCCATACACTAAAAGGTTGGGGGTCATCACCCAGTCAGGGCACATGTATAGGTTGCAGGTTTGATCCTGGTTGGGGCTCATATTGGAGGCAACCAATCGATGTTTCTCTCTCCCAAAATCAATTAAAAAAATAATAACATACCCACAAGTGAGGATTTTTAAAAATTAAAAATGAACCTGCCAACCTATATTACGTTACTTTTTGTGTAGATTTTCAGTAGATTTTTTTGTTGTAGGTCATTGATCCTTGCTAGGAAAAAGAATACCCACCCTCTGCCCAATTTATTTTTAATTTTTTATTCAAAATAAGTGTGAAAACAATGTTAAAGGGAAAACTAAATGTACCATGACATTAGCTTTGCCCTGAGAGGCCTAAGTAGAAACTCTATATCCTTATTCAAGTCTTCTTTAAGCCTTTGCCACAGTGTCTTTAGTTTCTGTCTTCTCTGTAGTTACAATCTTATCTGGCAGTAGCAGCCACATATCTTCAAAAGCCTTGAGTCCCAACTAGTCATGTTTTGCTTCATTAAGAGTGTGTGTGCGTGCGCATGCGCGTGCACGCACACTAAGGGGAATTGATAAAACAATCAAGAATTAGTTTTATTTGAGCAGAGAAATTGAATTTCTTATAAACTTGAAACAAAAGATACTTTCTCTCCTCTAATCTAATCTTTTCCCATATCCAGTGTTTTTTTTTCCACTTAACCTCATTGGTAGCTTTGCCTCATCTTGGCATAGAAAGAAGTGATTGGCTTTATTTGTTGTTGCTAGTCTCTTATGGCAACGACTATAGTTTATCAAAATTCTGGGCAAAGAGAAATCATAGTGAATATATTTTGAACTTTTTTGGAAAATGAAGAATAAAATTATTAATATTTAATATGTGAATACATATTAAGAAAATTAAATTTCATTTGTGATTTTTTATTATACTATCTTTGGTATAATTTTTCTCTGACATCTGTGTTTCACATTTTTATTCTCTTTTTTAGTTAATGTGAAATAATTTTATTTTTGTTTTTTATTCTCTTGATCAAAATTTTACTTAGATACATGCAGATCATCTACGGAGGCAAGGAATTTAAGTTCGATTTTTTGTGACTGGCAAATTTCATCAGGCTGATTGCAATCAGAGTTTCCTATTCCATGATTTTCAGAGGTAATTACATACAAAAGAGGCTCTTACCACTGCTAGAAGTTGAGAATTGAGGAGAGTTATTTTTCAGGAAAGATGTTTGATTTGGCTACTTTCAATAGACAAGCTATTCCATCTTTAGGTAGCATACAGTAGTTTCCCCTTTATCCATGGTTTCAGTTATCTTCAGTCAACTACAGTCCAAAAATATTGAATGGAAAATTCCAGAAATAAACAGTTCATAGATTTTAAGTGGCACACTGTTGTGAGTAGTAGTATGAAATATCTCAAAGACTTGCTTCCTTTCTGCCTCGGACATAAATTATCCCTTTGACCGGCATCTCCACACTGTACAAACTATCTGCCATTAATCATGTAGGTAGCTATCTGGGACATCAGATCCACTGTCAAGGTATCACAGTGCTTGTGTTCAAGTTTCCCAATATGTAGTCTTAACACTTTGTCACAGTGCCCAAGTCATTCACCTAAGTTCATCTCATCACATAGGCATTGTATCATATCACATCACAGAAAAAGGACTGAGTATAATACAATAAGAGACTTTGAGGTAGATCATATTCACATAACTTTTATTACAGTATGTTGTTTAATTATTACTATTGTTCATCTCTTATTGCACCTAATTTATAAATTAAATTTTATCACAGGTATGTATGTATAGGAAAAAACATGGTATATATATATATAGGGTACTATCCCTGGTTTCCAGCATCCATTAGGGATCTTGGCACATAATTCTCCTCAGATAAGGGGGGGATTGCTGGACTGCCCTATATTATCCGAGGCTCTTGATAATGTCACCAGAGGCTTCATTTCTCAAAAACAAGTGTCTATCCTATATAATAAAAGAGTGATATGCAAATTGATCATACCTCTGCTATACCCATAAGCCATGCCCACAAGCCAGTCAGGAGGAAATATGCAAATAAACCCAACCAAGATGGCTGCGGCCACAGAGAGCAGGAAAGAGGCTTGGATTTCTCTGGCAATAGAGGAAGCAAAGCTTTCCACCTGCCCTTGCCAGCTCAGGCCTCCACTCAATGCTACAAAGTTTCAATGATCCTATCTAATAAAACTAATATGCAGATTGACCATACCTTCACTATACCCACAAGCCATGCCCACAAGACAATCAGAGCAAGTATGCAAATTAACCCAACCAAGGTGGTGGTGAATTTGCATATCCTCATGCAGACTACAGGGTAGAGGAATCCAAGCACTGCAGAAGGGAGCAAAGCTGAGGAGAAGTAAGCAAATAGGGCGGGGGAGAAGGGAAGAGCAAGGCAGAGGAGACAGGAGCGAGGCAGCGGAGACGGGAGCGAGGCAGCAGAGACGGGAGCGAGGCAGCAGAGACGGGAGCGAGGCAGAGGAGATGAGAGGAAGGGAGGCAGCAGAGAAGGGAGCGAGGCAGCGCAGATGGGAGCAAGGCAGCGGAGATGGGAGCAAGGCAGTGGAGATGGGAGCGAGACACTGGAGACGGGAGCAAAGCAGCAGAGACGGGAGTGAGGCAGCAGAGAAGGGAGCGAGGCAGCGGAGACGGGAGCAAGCAAGGCAGGAGAGATGGGATAGAGCGAGGAAGTGGAGAAGGGAGCAAGGCAGCAGAGAAGGGAGGGAGCTTTGCTCTATTCTTGTAGAAATCTTTCTGCAACGGGTCTCTAGTAGAAGATAAATAAAAATGATGGCAGCCGCAGAGCTGGAGAGAGCATAGGCTTGAGTTGCACACAGAGATGGAGGAAGCCAAGCTTTCCACCTGTCCTGGTCAGCCCAGGCCTCCACTTAAGGATACAAAGTTCAATTATAGAAGATAAATAAAACCCAACAGAAATGGCTACTGCCATTGAGCGAGCAGAAGGCTTGGCTCTGCTCCAGGCTACAAAGTTTCAATTATAGCTGAAACTGGTTTGGCTCAGTGGATAGAGCCTCGGCCTGCGGACCCAGATTCGATTCCGGTCAAGGGCATGTGCCTTGGTTGTAGGCACATCCCCAGTGGGGGGTGTGCAGGAGGCAGCTGATCGATGTTTCTCTCTCATCATTGATGTTCCCTAACTCTCTGACCCTCTCCCTTCCTCTGTGTGAAAAATCAATAATATATATATATATATATATATATATATATATATATATATATATATATATATTTTAAATGTTTCAATTGTAGAAGATAAATAAATCCCAGATACTAGGGCCTCCGCTTGGGTCGTCAGGGAGTGTGGCCGGCCTACAAACCACCACAGGCCCCTCATCCAGGCTGCCCCACGCCCCAAGGGAATCCCCACCCTGATCCAGGACACCCTTCAGAGCAAACCAACCAGCCCCAACCATGCATCAGGCCTCTATCCTATCTAATAAAAGAGTAATATGCAGGTTGACCATCACTCCAACACACAAGATGGCTATCCCCATGTGGTCAAAGATCCTGCCCCCATGTGGACACAAGATGGCCACCATAAGATAGCCAGCAGGGTAAGGCAGTGGGAGGAACCAGGCCTGCAAGGGAGGGCAGTTTGCAGCGATCAAGCCTGCAGGGGAGCGCAGTTAGGGGTGACCAGACTGGCAGAGGAGGGAAGTTGGTGGTGACCGGGCCTGCAGGGAAAGGCAGTTGAGGGGGACCCAGACCTGCAGGGAAGGGCAGTTAGGGACAAACAGGCTGGCAGGGGAGCAATTAGGCATCAATCAGGCAGTCGGACATCCCTCAAGGGGTCCCAGATTGGAGAGAGTACAGGCTTGGCTGAGAACACTCCTCTCCCCCCTGCCCCATGCACAAATTTCATGCACCAGGCCTCTAGTGTGTGTGTGTGTGTGTGTGTATATATATATATATGGCTAATATGCAAAGTGGCCCCTTGGGAGTTCAGCTGGGAGACTGGGAGTTTGATCACTTGCTATGATATACACTGACCACCGTGGAGCAGCACAGAATGCTGGAAGGCCCTTGCCGGCAGCCGGAAGGCTGGCCCCAATTGGCCCCGATCAAGAGTCAGGCCTAGGGACCCTAACCATGCAATAATTTCATGCATCGAGCCTCTAATATAATTATAAACTACAGGCCCAGTATATGGATTTGTGCACTGGTGGGGTCTCTCGGCCTGGCCTGCGCCATCTTGCAATCCTGACCCCTTTGGGGGTTTCTGTCCTATCCCCACAGGCCAGGCTGAGGGACCCCACCAGTGCACGAATCCATGCATTGGGTGTCTAGTATGCATATAAGATCTTCGGTTAATCTCTTCCTGCTCTCCCCCCAGCAGCAACCTAACCCATGGCCAATTCCATGAGGAATCGGGCTCCCTCCTCCCTCCTTTCTGGGTCCACGGTGAGGATGAAGCAGATTTGGGGCCGACAGTGCCCCAGCAGCAACCTAACCCATGGCCGATTCCACGAGGAATCAGGCTCCCTTCTCTACTGGTTGAAGCATCTGCTCCCTGGTGATCATTGTGCCTCATAGCTGCCAGGCGAACAGTTGGACAGTCACTTAGGCTTTTATATATATAGATGACATACTCATCCACTACAATAGGCAGCTCTTTTAATATGTTTGATTGTTACGGCTGATATTGTATGTATCTTTTTGAAAACGTGGTTGTTTCATTTGTCTATGTTGGCAGCTGTGACTTAAAGTATTGAATCCTTTTAGTTAAAATGAAAATGAATACAAATTTTAATATTTTTGGTTTATACTAATTTCAAAGACTAATTCAAGAACTAGCTGATATTCTCATTAATTTTTTTATCCATCTCAAAAAGTTCTTTTTTTTCTTTATTGATTCTATGTAGTTTAATGGGAAATAGTATAAATGGGTGCTATAACTTTGCATTGACAAATAAGTTCTAAATGTAATAGTAAACATGTTATAAATTATGTAATAGATAATGCTGTGGTTAGGTGAAGATTTATATAATTATAAATTTTTATTTAACATATTTTTGCACATTGTGTTATAAATGAAACTGCAACTACATTTAGTATCCAATAAGCAGGAAAACATGTCAGTCTCACCAGAAATTTTAAAAATGCAAATTAAAACTATTAGGAATGATTTTTAACCTATCAAGTTGTTAAAGATTAAAAAGATGAATAGTGTGGGTTTAGATAAACAGTATATGAAGTAAGAATACACTAAAGTTAGAAGTATGAATTGGTTTTAGTCTTTCTGAAGGGAAATCAGATATCAAAGCTCATGAGTAGATACTGTATTGCCCTACTTTAACAATGTAAAAACTATAGCACAGCAAGGTTAAATAACACTGAAAGTATCACAGCTAGTGAATTGCGGAGTTCAGATTTAAACCCATGCTTAAAGCCTGAGTTCTTAACCACCCAACTTAGTAGATTGTGGATAGCATAAGATAGGATAGAAATTGTTCAAATGTATCACAGATGGTATGAGTGTCGTGCCATGGAACTTTAGTTTATATGGGTCCAGAAATAAAATATATCTAATTGTGGATCACAGCCACAATCACTGCATAAGGCTAGCCAGCTCAGTTCTGTCTCAGGACTACTTCCCCATATTTTTCCTATGCAGCACATCAGATCATCAGCTTCATCTCTTCCATTACTCTGTTTTATTTTCCTTTTAGCTCTCACACTATTTGAAATTATTTATTTGTTAACATGTTTATTCTCTGCCACTTCTCATTCACCCCTTCACAGGTTCACACTAAACCACAATCTATGAAAGTAGAGATCCTATTATGCTCCAGACAATTAATCTATTATCTCTGAGTAGTACAGAGCCTGTAAAACTTCTGTCCAAAGTGATACTGTTGGTAAAAACTCAGTTTATATTTTTGCTGAAGCAATGTGGCAAAAAAGACGATGATGACAGAAATTAGAGGACTTTGTATGTAACAGGAGCGTATTCTATTATCAGAATCAACAACAAAGAAACTAGTGGTTTTAGTTGCCATTGAATTAATGAGCCCTGTAAGACATTTGTAAGAATTTAGGCAAGGATTGTGTTCCTTGATATGTTGCATCTAAAACCACCATAATATCAAGAAGGTGAAATGCTAATGAACATAGGGTTGTGGAATACTGTTATTTAATCTACGTAATTACTCTAAATGTGCAGTTTTGTTTTAAACTGTTCTTGAAGTGAATATAGGAAGATAATAAATAAAACCCAGAGATAACGTAAGTTAAAATGCAAATTAGCCATTTTTAATAATGGTTAAATAACACTGACATAACACTAATTATAAAGGATTATTTGCAAGAAGAGGTAATGTTATAGCTCTTATTACATGTAAAATGAACATTCATTAAGGATTTTATTTAACTTATTATTAACGAGGGAACCAGCAAGTGTTATATCTGATTCAAAGAAAAAAATCAAAAAAACAAAAAAATAATATATGGAGAAAATATATGTTGCAATGAACTTACACATGGACATGAAACTTACTGCTCTTTCCATAGGCAGGAGAAAGAACCTTCCCTGGAACAGAATTTGTTTACTTGTGGTAGATAAGAATTATTTTGCATTGCTGTCAGTTTTCTACAGACCTGCAAAATAGCTCAAAAGCCATGAAGGCTATATAATATTCTAAACAATGCATCGTTGTTCATGAGACACCCCATATTTATTTTTTTGCTTATTCTTAATTTCTTTATAGTAATAAAGAAGGTAATTTATAAAAATCACCACACAGAGGAGATTAATTTGTGGATAGAGGATACTTCGTTTCTTACTTTATAATGTCTCATGCTGCTAGAAAATATTAACTCTATTCTAATCTCCTTTCATGTGAATATTGAATATATATGTACAATGTGTATGTGACTTATATGCATATGAGAAGCAAGGATTGATTTCTATTGAAGTTCTTTCTGATGAGTTATAAAACTAAAATTAACCTGATACTAAAAGAACTACAAAAAAAAACCAAAACCAAAGTATTGCTGTTCCAAGGATTCCATAGTTATGTCTATTTTTTATTAGCACACAAATCCCAATTTCTTGTTCATATCATTCTAGCATATTTTATCCATATGTTGAATGGTTAGTGGTTTCAGAGACAACTTCATCTATTAAAGAGTTTCACAGGAGTGAAGAAGCACATTTAGTTTAAACTTTTAAATTTAAAGTAGGTCGAGAATGAAGTGATTTCTTCATAGAGAATTAACTATTTTACCATGACCAACTGTGTAAAACAATTGGTAATAAATATATGAAGAAAATTTAAAGAAAATACCATATTTGTTTTTTCATTATTCAGTATGTATGCTTGCATAGTTTAATAGTAATACAATGAAAAGGCTATAATGATTCAGCCATAGTTGGATTATAATATTTTTCCTTTGGAGATGAAATTATTAACTATTTGGAAATCAGTATTTGTGTATTCTATCCTTGGCCACTAATTTTAGAATTAATTTGTGCTAACTATCTGGCCATATGCTGAAGATATTTTCTTTCTCCACTTGTATTATATTGAATATGAATTGCTTTAACAAATAATTATAGTTATTGTATCATAGAAATTTTCTGTATTTATTATTTGTTCCTTATTTTTTGTATAGCATATACATATACCTTTGATAGCTTCTCATGCATTAAAAAATGTTATTGAGGGATAAGAGGGTTGGAGGAAGATGAAGAGAGTAAAGGGAGTCAAATATATCTGTGATGGAGGAAGACTAGACTTTGGGTGGTGAGCACAGAATGCAATATATAGATGATTATATAATTGTATACTTGAATTTTATGTTATTAAACAATGCCACCCAATAAATTTAATTTATAAAAAATTTATTGAGCTCCTACTGTTTTCCAGGCACTGCTCAAGGCAACGGGGACACAAAGACACAAATAGAAACAGGCACAAATCTCTCCCCTCATTAATCTTGCACTGTACTAGGGAGAGAGAGAAACTGAATAAATGAGCAAAACATTCATGGGTTATTTTTTTTGGAAAAAAACATAAAAGTAGGGAAGGTAGATAGGGAGTATGGGTATTAGGTAGGATTGTTACTTTAAACAAGGCAATCATTAAAGGCTCCCTGAGCTGATACTTGCACAGGCCTAAAGGAAGTGAGTACTTACTTGTCTGTGTTTCTCTTTTTGCTTGATTTCCTGGGAAGGGAGAGCCAAATGTAAGACTCAGTCTTAGTAATTGTGTTAACAACATATCTTTCCCCAGTCAAGTTTTCGATTCTTTCTCACCTATCCCCTCTTCCAGTTGTTTATTTTTTATTACTATTTTATTTATTTGTTCCTACTGCAAGGAAATTCAAATCCTTTGTGGAAAGATGTGAGGAAAAAATAAAATTGAATTATGGACTTACTTCTGTTAGCAAATTTCATCATTTACATTTCTTAAGGAGTTTCTATCATGTATCACACCTCATAAGGAATTTGTTTAAATATATTGCTTTCTTTTTAATACCTGGTTCATTTCCTTTGCACTAAGGGATTTATGGGTTTGAAGAGCAGTTTATTGAAAAGAGCTCATAATTTATAGTCTGAAGATTCCTGAGTTCAAATCCTGGTTGGATGACTGATCTGGGGAAATTGCTTCATCCCCAGAGTATAATATCTGCCTTATGGTGTTTTTGTGATGAGCAAGTGCTTGGAATATGTGTGTTTAATAAATTTATTTGAATAAATGGAATAGTCTGGGGGGTTTCACTTAAAAATGGGGGTGGGATCAAATTTAAGCTATAGGGATATTTTTTCTAAGGAGATTAACTATATTTCACCAATAATGTTTTTCTTGGCCAGAGTGGGATTTAAAAAATGAAAGTCTAGCCCTGCGCATGTGGTTCAGGGGTTGAGCGTTGACCCATGAACCAGAGATCACGGTTCAATTCCTGGTTAGGGCAAGTGCCCAGGTTGCAGGTTCAATCCACAGTAGAGGAGGTGCAAGAGGCAACCAAGCCATGATTCTTTCTCATTGGTGTTTCTCTCTCTCTCTCTTTCTCCCTCCCTCCCTCCCTCCCTCCCTCTCTCTCTCTCTCTCTCTCTCTCTCCCCCCCCCTTCCTTCCTCTCTGAAATCAATAAAAACATAAAAATGTATTAATTAAAAATGAAAGTCTTCAGCATATAAATCATAGAAACACTAATAAAATCTCCATCAGGAGAGACTATAAAGAAGAAAAGCTGGCCTACAGATAAGTCCTGAGGAATTGCAACACAAACTCAGAGGGAAATGAGCTAGCAGAAGTTGAGCCAAAAGGACAAAGGCCGTAAAGACATGTAGAGTGACTAGCAGGCTTCTTGCTTGCACTTCTGGGTCATGCCATTCACTGGTAGGGGACCCTGAAGGAAGAGCAAGTATAGCGCCAATGATTATGAGTTTGGTACAGCACATGTTGAGTTTGAGGTTCCTGTAAGACATCTCTGAGGAAATGCTGAATAGACAGTTGGCCGTACAAGTCTAGAAATCTGAAAGGTTTCCTGAGCAGAGAAGTAATGCTCAGGAAGATAAAACTATGAATCTTTTATAAAAGTACAGATGATTTTTTACTAGTAAGGGAGTGTGCAGCCATGTTTTAATATAGTGATTTGAGTACATACTGGTACTTTTCCTCTATATTAAGCAACTTTTCTATGTATTAAGCAACTCAGGGAGTATGGATTATTTATTTTGCATGCCCCCCAGCACTTACCTTGCTCATAGTATGCATTCAATTATTATTTATTGAATTGAACTAAGTTAACTAAAAGGTTTACTTTGCAAGCCAGACTGGTCTGTGAGTCAAGAACTGTGAATTCTTAGAGTTGGAGTCTTCAGTAATCAAGGATCAGTTGTTCTCTGAGAGGACGCTACACATACTGAGAACCAGAGGCTGGTTTCCTGGAAGTAAGCAGCCGCCAGTCTGGCAAACCAATCAGGACTGAGCAGACTTGCCACAGATAGTGCACAACACATCTTGGAAAAAATGCAGATGCAAACACGCTGAGAGAAGAGATTAATGTAACTACAGACTATTACAATAGGCAGAAAAATTGCAGTCATTCTCACCATTTACCTAAAATTAAAAAAAAACTAATATACTTCATTATAAAACAAGGTGGTTTTATGTAAATATACTGTTTTTCAAAGAATTTTTCCATAAGAAATTTTGGAAAATTTACAAGACTAAATTCCTACATATTTTTTTAGTGTCATAATGAAAACCAATTAAACTTTCCCCCCACTTTGTCTAAATGGTTGATTGATAATTTAATAGGCATTTTATTTTTTAAGAATTGGACCATAGTGGTTATTTCAGAACTGCAAAGAAAATAATTAGCCAAGTCACTAGATTTAACAAAAAGTGCAGTATGTTAAACAAGAAGTTGTTATTATGTAGAATATGACAGCTCCCAAACACTGTTATATGAGTGGCGTGTTTGTTTGTTTTTTGTGTGTTTTTTTTATCTTTATACCTTTTTAAAGTTTTGATGAGCATTTATTCTTTTTTTTTAATTTCTTTATTGATTAAGGTATTACATATGTGTCCTCATCACCTATTACCCCTTCCAATCCCCTTCTCCCCCAGCCACTTATGCCCTCACCTCCCTGGTGTCCATGTCCATTGATTAGGCTTATATGCATGCATAAAAGTTCTTTGGTTGATCTCTTCCCCTTCCCCCCACCCTCCCCTACCATCCCTCTGAGGTTTGACAGTCAATGCTTTTCTGTCTCTGGATCTGTTTTTGTTCATCAGTTTATGGTGTTCATTGTATTCCATAAATGAGTGAGTTCATGTGATACTTATCTTTCATTGACCAGCTTATTTCACTTAGCATAATGTTCTCCAGTTTCATCCATGCTCTAGTTTGAAGCAGACATGTTTTCTTCTTCTTAAAGAATACCTTTCAGAGAAAGAAAAAGATCACAAACAAAAGAAATGGATGAAAACAAACGACTGGATATAGAGTTCAAAGCAACAGTGATAAGGTATTTCAAGAGGCTCCTAGAAAAAGCTGATGAGTGGAGAGAGAACCAAGATGGTGGCATAGGTAAACACCTATTGTGCTGCCCCGCGCAACAATTCCAAAACTACAACATAACAACAAAACAAACATCATCCAGAATCACCGGAAAGCTGGCTGAGTGAAAACTCCACAAATAAAAGTAAAGGTGGGACACTGAGACTCAGAAGAACAGCAGAGCGCAGCCTTGAAGATACGCATGGAGCCAGAGGTTCGAAGCCGTGGGGCGCGCGTGAGCTGTAGGGCTGGCAGCAGCAACCCCGGCTGGATTTCTCCAACGGGGAGGGCGGAGACGTCCCACTGCACAGATTCCCCAGTGCCAGGCGAGGTCCGAGGTCCATGGTACACACCCTAAAAGCTGGGTGCGGCAGAGGCCTCTGAGTCTGAGGAAAGGGCGCACCCTAAAAGCCGGGCACGGCAGAGGTCTCCGAGTTTGAGGAGAGTGTGCACGCTAAAAGCCAGGCGCGGTAGACCTCTCCGAGTCTGAGGAGAGTGAGCGTAGCTTGGAACAGCAGTTATGCAAGTAAAGTACGCTACATACAGCACAGACACGCGACTTGCTCCCTGGCGACTTGCCCCCTGGTTCAAGAGACCACCGGACTGTTTTGTTTTACAACCCTGGGCGAGATTTTGGGGGTGCAGACTCATTTGGGGAGAGGCAGAATTGTCTGGCAATGGGTGGAGACCAGCGGCAGCTTTCTCTTGGAGGTGCCTGCAGCCATTACCACCCAACACAGAGACCCGCGTGCCGCATAGGGTGTAGCTGACGCTGCCTGCTCAGCCCGGAGACTCTGCCCATCCAACCTGAACACAGTTTCCCTGCACAGCCAATTGGCCTGTAGGTCAAACCCTCCTAGGGCTAACAAAAACAAGCCAGGCTTAAATTCAAAAATACTGTACAACCCATAAAGAATTGCAGTAAGAGTATCCACCCCAGATAACTGGGCAGGCTGAGCGACTGTCCCTTAGAGGACACCTACCACATAAAGCTAATCGACCAACTCAGGAAAGCAGCCACCATGCAGAGACATGGAAAGAAATCAGGTGTGAAAGAAATGGAGGAAAAAAGACGACTAGACATAGAGTTCAAAACCACGGTTATAAGGCTTTTCAAGAGGCTCCTAGAAAAGGCCGATGAACTTAATGAGAACTAAGAGGAAATGAACAAGACCTATGAGGAAATGAACAAGACCAACGAGGAAATGAACAAGACCTATGAGGAAATGAATGAGACCTATGAGGAAATGAATGAGACCTACAAGGAAATGAACAAGATCCTTAAGGATATGAACAAGACCCTCAAGGATATGAAAAAGGACCAACTAGAAATCAAGCATTCACTGACTGAAATAAAAAATATTACACAAAGTCCTAAAAACACTCCAGAGGGCCGCAAGAACCAAGTCAAAGATTTGAAATACAAAGAAGCAAAATCCACTCAGCTGGAAAAGCAAGAAGCAGAAAGAATCCAGATAATTGAAGATAGTGTAAGGGGCCTCTGGGACAACCTCAAGCTTGCCAACATCCAACTTATGGGGGTGCCAGAAAAAGAGAGAGAGCAAGTTAATGAAAACCTACTTGAAGAAATAGTGACTGAAAACTTCCCCCATCTGGTGAAAGATACTGACTTAAAAGCCCAAGAAGTACACAGAATCCCAAAATATAGGAATCTAAAGAGGACCACACCAAGACACATCATAATTAAAATGCCAAAAGATAAAGATAAAGAGAGAATATTAAAAGCAGCAAGAGAAAAAGTAAGGGAGCACCCATACAATTGTCAGCGGGTTTCTCAACAGAAACAATGCAGACAGGGGTGGCAAGAAATATTCAAAGTGATGAATAGCAAGAATCTACAACCAAGATTACTCTATCCAGCAAAGCTATCATTCAGAATTGAAGATCAGATAAAGTGCTTCGCAGATAAGAAAAAGCTAAAGGAGTTCATCACCACCAAACCAATATTATATGAAATGCTGAAAGATATTCTTTAAGAAGAGGAAGAAGAAAAAGATAAAAGTGTAAATTAGGAACAACAAATACACATCTATCAACAAATGAATCTAAAATTCAAGTGAATTAATAAGCTGATGAACAGGATAAACTGGTGAATGTAACAGAATCATGGACAGAGAGAGGGAATGGACTGACAATCCTTGGGGAGAAAAGGAGTGTGGGAAGTGCAGCAAGATACTGGACAAAAATCATGCAACAATGGGGTAGGACAGTGGAGAGGGGGAGATGAGGCCGGAGGGTGGGATGGTACAGGTTGGAGGGGAGTTATAGGGGGATAAAAAAGGGGGAACAATGTAATCAATAAACTGAACAATAAAGATAAAATTGTAATTAAAAAAAAGCTGATGAGTGGCGTTTTTATAGCTCTTTTGACATATTGTCAGATTCTTTGAGACAAAATTCCCATTGTAGATCTTAAAGGCAACATAATTCTAACAAGGATGGCTCATATATTTGCAGAGTTATATTAAATATACCAGTCATGTTAATCTTTAACTCTTCAAATATGATAGGGAAAAGATATATAATAGCACTAGAGGCATGGTGCATGAAATTTGTGTACAGGGGAGGGGGTCCCCTCAGCCCAGCCTGCATCCTCTCACAATCCTGGACTGCTGGCTCCTAATTGCTCACCTACCTGCCTGTCTGGTTACCCCTAACTGCCCTCTCTCTAATGGCCTGATCACCTCTCATTGCCTGGTCACCTCTAACTTCCCCCTGCTACCCCCAACTGCCCCCTCCCTGCCAGCCTGGTTGCTCCTAACTGCCCCTCCACTGGCCTGGTCGCCACCAATTAGCTCCCCTCTGCCAGCTTAGGCACCCCTCATTGCCCCCCCCCGCCCCCGCCAGACTAATTGCTCCCAATTGCAACCCCTGCTGGCCTGGTTGCACCCAACTGCACGCCACCACTGACCTGGTTGTTCCCAACCGCACCCCCACTGACCTGGAAATCCCCAAAATCCCCCCCACCAGCCTGGTTGTCCCCATCTTCCCCCACCCTACCCCCCCCCCCCCACCTGCTTGGTTGCCCCATGCAGCCTGCTTGTTCTGTCATTTGGCCATCCCTCACTAACCCTTCTGGGGGCCTGGTTGCCCCACACAGCCTACTTGTTCAGTCTTTTGGTTGTCCCTGGGGCCAGCCCTGGGTGGCTGGGCAGCCACCTGTTGAGGCTTGCCTATGCCTCGGGCCAGCCCTGGGTGGCTGAAGGGATGAGGGGACTGAGGGACTCTGGGGACAGGTGGGGCTGAGGGCACTGGGCACCACCATCTTGTGGTTGTGGGCACTGCCATTTTTGATGGCATGACAGTCAATTAGCATATTCCCTCCTTATTGGCTGTGGGCACCACCATCTCTGTGAGGGAGTGCGGGTCAATTAGCATATTCCCTCTTTATTAGATAGGATAAACAAACTTACGCTATTTTCAAATTTTCATAAAGCTATATAGCATTGGCCTAGATAAGCAATTTTCAACCAGTGTGGTACTGCATGTTTTAAGAATTCTTGCTGCACACCAGTTGAAAATCACTGGCCCAGATACATACTTAAAACTTCCATTCTAAAATCTGAGTTAAAAGAAAAATATTCACAAAGTCATAAATGTAGGGATGACTCTTTCAGTAGGTTATGGTGAAAAAAGCCATAACAGCAGCATCAGTGATAGACCCAGTGCTTTTAAGAATCAGTCATCTGGGGAGAAGCCAAGATGGCAGCATAGGTAAACACCTAAACCGCTGCCTCGCACAACAATTTCAAAACTGCAACTAAAAGACAGAACGTCTATCACCCAGAACCACAGGAAAGCTGGCCGAGTGTAAGTTCTGCAACTAGAAGGAAAGAGGGGAGCATTGGGAAGTGCACAAACACTGAAAAGCTGAGGTGCTGAGGTGCGCGAGCCGGCTGGCGGCGGGAGACTTTGGACGCTTTTTATCAACCCAAAGGGAATCGGGCTCCTAATTACTCTGAACTCTAGTTTTTGGGGAGACGCTGGCGACCCAGACTCCTATGAGGAGAAGCTGTACGGTCTGCCATCAGGACAGAAAGTAAGGGTGGCTCCCTTGTAGAGGTGCCCGCAGCAAACACTGTTCACTGTGTGGGGGCGTGAAGCCCAGGGACTTGGTGACGCGGAGACGCAGAGAAGGCTGAGTAGCAGCCATCACTGTTTGCCACGCCCTAGCCTAGTGTCTCCCGTAGACCCCGCCCCACACAATCTGCAAACCCGCCCAAGCTATGCATAGCACCATTTGCATATAAATGGCCTGCACTTTCGCAGCTTAGCCTAAATTGCAGCTCTGGTCAGACCAGGAGAAATCTGCAGACCTCGCTGTAGCTCCTGCTGGGTCACCTCAGACAGTAACTGACCTGCACCCCAGTGGAGATCCAGAAGCTAGTGTATCTAGAGGTCAGTGTGAGAGGACACCAGAATTCAACTACTCACATCCATAAGTGACACATTCAAGAGTCAGATTCAGTGAGCACCAAAGCCCCCTCCCCCTCTCCCTCCCCTCCCCCTTTCCCTCTCCCTCCCCCTCTCCCCCTCCTCTTACTCCTCCCTTCCCCCCCTCCCTCTCCCACACAAGAAAGCAGCAAAATGTGGAGACAAAGAAAAATGTCACAAAGGAAAGAAATGGAGGAAAGCAGACATAGAGTTCAGGACCACATTTATAAGGTACTCAAGAATCTTCTAAAACCACCAAGAAACTTGATGAGACCTCCATGGAACTTAGTGAGACCTTCAAGGACCTTAATGAGAAATAAGAAAATGGAAAAGGATCAGACTGAAATTAAACATACACTGTCTGAAATAAAGAATGTACAGAAATTCAACAGTAGATCAAAGGACTCCAAGAATCAAACCAAAGATCTGAAATATAAGGAGACAAAAAATACCCAACCAGAAAAACAAAAAGAAAAAAGAATCCAAAAATATGAAGATAGTGTAAGGAGCCTCTAGGACAACTTTAAGCATACTAACATCTGAATTATTGGGGTGCCAGAAAAAGAGAGAGACCAAAATACTGAAAACCTATTAAAAGAAGTAATGACAGAAAACTTCCCCTACCTGGTGAAAGAAATAGACTTATAAGTCCAGGAAGTGCAGAGAACCCAAATAAGAGGAATCCAAAGAGGACCACACCAAAACACATCATAATTAAAGTGCCAAGGGCAAAAGACAAAGAAAGAATTTTGAAAGCAGCAAGAGAAAAAGAGTTGGTTACCTACAAGAGAGTGCCCATATGACTGTCAGCTGATTTCTCAACAGAAACTATGCAGGCCAGACGGGAGTGGCAAGAAATATTCAATGTGATGAACAGCAAGAATCTACAACCAAGATTATTCTACCCAGCAGGCTATCATTCAGAATTGAAGGTCAGATAAAGAGCTTTACAGACAAGAAAAAGCTAAATGAGTTCACCACCACCAAACCAGGATTATATGAAATGCTGAAGGGTATTCTTTAAGAAGAGGAAGAAGAACAAAAAGGTAAAGATAAAAACTATGAACAACAAAATGACAACAAATACATACCTACCAACAATGAATCTAAAAATCAAGTGAATGAAAAATCTGATGAGCAGAATAGATGGATGAATATAATAGAATCAAGGACATAGAAAGGGAGTGGATTGACAATTCTCAGGGGGAAGAGGTTGTGAGGGGTGCAGGAAGAGCTTGGACAAAAATCTTACCCCTATGGATGAAGACAGTGGCGGGGGGTAAGAGCACAGGGTGAGGTGGGGTTTGGGGTGGAGGGGAGCTATGGGGGGAAAAAAAAGAGGAACACCTGTAATAATATGAACAATAAAGATTTATTTTTTTAAAAAAAAGAATCAGTCATCTATTGCTTCAGATTCTGACTAGTGCCTCCGATTTTGTAATAACTTTACCTTACTTTGTCTTAAGAGGAAATGTGCCTGATAGACAAGTATTCCAGTTCTAATCAGGATTTCTATTTTGTTTCTTTTGCTGTAGGAATGAAAAGGTGTGTTACAATATAAAATCTATATTTATACTTAGATGTATGGGTGGAAGCATTTGGGATTATGATTCACTGTTAACCTTAAAAGGAAATAGCAATACCTCTAGGAGTGACAAAGGTTTGGAGCAATAAATATGAGGAATTGGATAGACAGTTATCAAGAAGTGACTGAAAGGATTGTTAACATGGAAGAAGTACTGAGAACACCAGAATAATGCATCTGAGCACAATTTTTAGCCCAGTAGAACAAAGAGGGAAATTGGAGGCTACTGTAAATCAGGGAGTTGGGGAGATCATGTGGCTATGAAGTCATAGTGAAAATGGGAGACTGTGAGCTCTAAATTGCAAGGAGAAAATGAAAGTCTAAATGGCTAAATATATAAGTAACCAGAAATTTTTAAAATATATAACTACTTTTTTCTATTATATATTTCATGTGTTTGTTTATTATAAGATGAAACTCTCTTGTTGGTGTTTTGCAAATGTGAGACTCCTGCCCTTGTAAATGAAAGTAACAAGATCTTTTTTTAAGAAATGTCTTTCTTTTGAGAGGTTGAGTGAGATGGTAGAGTGGATTAAGTTACAGTATTTTTTGGGAGAAGACTTTTCAGTCTAAAAGCCC
This sequence comes from Antrozous pallidus, assembly GCA_027563665.1. NCBI lineage: Eukaryota > Metazoa > Chordata > Mammalia > Chiroptera > Vespertilionidae > Antrozous > Antrozous pallidus. Next base: position 41,952,465 of record CM050511.1, on the reverse strand, counting down.
TCTGAAACTTATTGAAACTTTTTCTGTCATTGTTCTTCCTCCTTAATGTTTGTCTCTCCATAATCATAGTCAATCAAAAAATATTTATAAAAGCAACCTTTCTATGATCACTGGAGCATGTTCTATAGTCATGTACCACATATCAATGTCTCAGTCAATGAGGGACCAATACAATAGTGGTCTCATCCAACATAATAAAAGCCTAGGTGGCATCATGCGATGTCACAAGATGGCTGCTGCCACTTCGTCACAAGATGGTAGCTCCACATCATCACAAGGTGGCTGGAAAGGGAGGACAGTGTGGATAATCAGGCTGGCGGGAGGACAGTTGGAGGCAAATAGGCCAGCAAGGGAGGGTAGTTGGGGGTGACCAGGCCTGCAGGGGAGGGCAGTTGGGGGTAAGATCAGGCCAGCAGGGGAGGGCAGTTGGGGGCAATCAGGCCAGCAGGGGTGCACTTTGAGGCAACCAGGTTGGCAGGGGGCAGTTGGGGGTCAAAAGGCTGGTAGGAGGGCAGTTAGGGGCTGATCAGGCAGTCAGGCAGGAGAGTGGTTAGGAGCCAGTGGTCCTGGATTGTGAGAGGGATGTCCGAGGGGTCCTTGATTGGAGAGGGTGTAGGCTGGGCTAAGAGACACCCTGCCCCCGTGCATGAATTTAATGCGCCAGGCCTTTGGTAGGATTATAGTGGAGCTGAAAATTCCTATTATGTACTTGCTTCATAGCCGTAACAATGTAGTGCTACAATGCTGGTATAAATATACTGAACTGCTCCCCTGCTGGCCCGATTGCCCCTAACTGCCCTCCCCTGCTGGCCTAGTCACCTCAACTTCCCTCCCCTGCAGGCCAGGTTGCCCCCAACTGCCCTCCCCTGCCAGCCTTGTCACCCCCAACTGCCCTCCCCTGCAGGCCTGGTTCCCCCCAACTGCCCTCCCATGCTGGCCATTTTGTGGCCACATGGGGCAGCCATCTTGTGTCTTGGAGTGATAGTTAATTTGCATATTACCTTTTTACTATATAGGATTATACTTTTTATCATTTAGAGTGTATTCTTTATACTCATAAAAAAAATAGTATGCCTGTGTTACACCAGCAGCAGCCTCATATATTTTGTGTTTGCTATATCTCTTGCATGCATCATTTTCTCTCGTGCTTGATATAATCTTATGTTGTTTTGTTCATAATGGCTCCTAATCCTATAAAATCCACTGCTACTGTTGCTAGTAAGTAGCCATGTCCAGTGATTAACCTGGAAATGAAATTAAAACTGATGATAGCCAAAGCTGGTTTGGCTCAGTGGATAGAGTGTCAGCTTGCGGACTGGGAAGTCCCAGGTTCGATTCTGGTCAAGGGCATGTACCATGGTTGCAGGCACATCTCCAAGGGCATGTACCATGGTTGCAGGCACATCTCCAGTGGGGGATGGGGGGTGCAGGAGGCAGCTGATTGATGTTTCTCTCCCATCAGTGTTTCTGACTTTCTGTCCCTCTCCCTTCCTCTCTGTAAAAAAAAATCAATAAAATATATTTTTAAAAAAATTTTTTTTAAAAAGTGATTATAGACTACAATGGTAGAAAATTCATGATGGTTATTGCTCACAAGTCAGGCATGTTCCTTTCACCACAACTGTGGTCTTAAAGAACAAGAACTAAGTGGCTTAAGCTGTTAAAGTATCAGCTTCTCTGAAGACAAGGAGACTAACAAAAAGTCAAGCAGAGAAAAATTTCTAATGACGTGGATTGAAGGGCAAACATAGAATCTAACCCACTCAGTCCCGTGGCAATTATAGCCAAAGCAAAAACTTTGTGGTGTTGAAAGAAAGGGCTGAACCCTACTACAATGTTGAACTTTTACTAGTTCTGGGTGATTTAAACAATCCAGGAATCATTATTCCTTGCATAATGTGAAAGTGTTAAGTCTGCAAGTGTCGATAAGAAGGCAGCTGGATAATTTTTGGGTATCAGAATTTTTCTCTTACCATGCACTAGAGGCCCGGTGCATGAAATTTGTGCACAGGCGGCGGGGGATGTTCCTTAGTCTAGCCTGCACCCTCTCCAATCTGGGACCCCTCGAGGGATGTCCAACTGCCTGTTTAGGCCCAATCCCAATAGGATTGGGCCTAAATGGGCAGTCAAACATCCCTCTCACAATCCAGGACTGCTGGCTCCAAACTGCTCACCTGCCTGCCTTCCTGATTGCTCCTAACTGCTTCTGCCTGCCAGCCTGACCACCCTCTAACCACTACCCTGCCAGCCTAATTGATGTCTAACTGCTCCCCTGCCAACCTGTTTGCCCCCAACTTCCCTCCTCTGCCAGTCTGGTCACTCCTAACTGCCCTCCCCTACAGGTTTGATCACCCCCAACTGCCCTCCCTTGCAGGCCTGGTCCCTCCCAACTGCCCTTCCCTGCTGGTGATCTTGTGGTGGCCATCTTGTGTCCACATGGGGGCAGTCCTCTTGTGTGTTGGAGTGATGGTCAATCTGCAAATTACTCTTTTATTAGATAGGATAGAGGCTTGGTGCATGGGTGGAGGCCAGCTGGTTTGCCCTGAAGGGTGTCCCGGATCAGGATGGGGATTCCCTTGGGACGAGGGGCGGCCTGAGAGAGGGGCTTGTGGAGGTTTGCAGACCGGCCACGTCCCCAGTAACCCAAGCGGAGGCCCTGGGATCTGGGATTAATTTATGTCTACAGTTAAAACTTCGTAGCCTGGAGTGGAGCTAAGCCTTCTGCTCGTACCTGTGGCAGCAGCCATTTCCGTTTGAAACTTTGTAGCCTGGAATGGAGGCCTAGGCTGGCAATGGCAGGCTGAAAGCTTGGCTTTCTCCGTTGCCAGGGAAACCCAAGCCTCTGCTCTCTCCAGCTCCGTGGCTGCCACCATTTCTATATCTTTTATAATTGAAACTTTGTAGCATTGAGTGGAGACCTAGGCCGGGAACGACAGGCAGAAAGCTTGGCTTCCTCTGTTGCCGGGGAAACCTAAGCCTTCCTCCTGCTCTCAGTGGAGGCATCCATCTTGGTCGGGGGTTATTTGCATAATCTGCTCCTAATTGGCTGGAGGGCATGGCTGTGGGCATGGCTTGTGGGTGTAGCGAAGGTATGGTCAAATTTGCATATTACCCTTTTATTAGATTGGGTAATTGGGTATAAATGGACATTTTCTGGGGAACGAACTTGACTTCTAGGTGAACTTTTGGGCTTATTGTACAAAATTACTTCAATTTGTAAACTATATATTTCTCTCTATGAGATTAATAAGAGGCATTTAAGACATTTGAAGAATTTAGACTGGGAACTATGCAAGGTCCTATGCTGAAGTCTCCTTAGCTGAGGCAAAGGCTGAAAGATCATAGCAGTAATGACTAAGGATTGCTCAATAGCAGCAGCAAGACATGCTCCAGTCATCTTGAGGCTAGGTTCCTTAAAGTCCCAGTGTCAAAGGAACACACTGAAAAAAAAGCTTACTTACATATCCAGGGCCCTGCCTCAGAAAAGAAGATTGCTGGGAAGGGGCTGTTCTGAAATCATGGCCACTTATAAGAACAGTACAAACACGGCTCTTCATGTAAGCAGCTGGCTGTCTTTGTGCAATTCCAGGAAACAAGAGGATGAATGGAAGTTAATCAGGTCCTTCCTTCATCTTGTGAATCAGTGTTCTGGTAGTTGAAGGTCCACTCAATGCAGATTTTCATAGAAAATAAATCAGTGCTTTCCACATTCTTTTTTATTATTATTATTATTTGAGGAAGTTTATTGTTACATTTTTGCAATAATAGATGAGGCACCACTACTTCCTGCGCCTTCAACATCTCAATACAAAAGACAATAATCAAAGGTGACAGTGAAATTAAGATAAAAAGTTAGAAAAGCCGCGGCTTCAGAAACAGGAAGGACTAGTCTGTGTGTAAAAGTTGTAAATGGTTTAGTGCAGCCTCTCAAACTGTAACTTCTCCGGGTGCGCGCCCCAGGACTTAGGGCAGCGCCAGGGATGCCCAGGTTTCCACATTCTTGAAAGGTGAGCACACAGTTCTGTATGTCAATCAAAAGGAACATTCCAAGTATTTATTGAATGATTATCAGAAGTATAATTCTTACTTCCAGTACTTTGGAAGATAAAGAATTATGAGGTAGCCTTTATTCTTAAAAACCTTCACCTATTTTCATTTTCATGTTTGTTTTGTTTTATCTGTTTGTCTTTAAAGGATTGTGAAGAATCACAGAACCATGCTGGCAATCCTGTTGGAGATGACTACAAAAAAATGGGAACACTTTTTGGTGAGCTGAACAAAAACCTCATCAACATGGGCTTTACAAGGATGTACCTTGGAGAACGGATTGTGGAACCAGTGATCATCATTTTCTTTTGGGTTATGCTGTGGTTCCTTGGCCTACAAGCCTTTGGACTAGTTGCTGTTCTTTGCCTTGTTATTATTTATGTACAACATTAAAATATGGCCGAATGAACTGTTGATTGATATTTGGTAGCCATCTATATATATAATTAGTGAAGTTACATATTTCACTACATGAAAGCCAAAAAGCTTGCCTTGTTTCAAATTGTGTGCTGTTTTATAATATAATTATAAGTGGATATTGTTTAAAATAAAACTCAACTCTTGATTATAACAGGGTTCAATATACATCTTGTAGCTTATTCAAAAATCTTATGTGAATACTATAATTTGTGCCCATTTTTAAATATCTCTATTCCCATACCAAATATTAACACCACCAAGTGAGCAGGGAAAATAAAAGGATATGCAGTTCAAATTGGGCAATATGTCTTATAAAGAGCTCCAGTAAAATGTTTTAGAAGAAAAATGATGAAACAATGCGCTAAAAATAAGTTGTACTTGGGGAATTTCTCCCCACCAACTCCCATCAAATAACCCCATTTTATTTGGGAAATAATTTGGACTTTTATTGTCCCTGCTCAGCCCAAACCATTGTATATGATAATTACTAAACACTACCTTAACGTTTTGATGAAAATTAGTAAAGTTAGCACATCTTCTACAAATTGACAATATTATATTTATTTTTGCTTGGGAAACTTCCCAAGTTAAATATAACTTTTTAAAAATGAAACATGTGGGCCTGGAATCACTTCAGTGTATCATTTGGAGTTTTAAATAATTTCGGTGCTAATTACTTTCTTTGAGTTTATAAAATCTCATAAGCCAGATCCATAGTTAGTTGTATTCCTTAGTAATGCTATATTTTCTTGTACCTACCAAGTTGTATATTTTTTCCTAGAAAGAGACATTTGCAGTGTTGTTTTTCAAATTTTATATTTTATAGTTCTTTTATAAAAATTATTCTAAGACTTTAAAAATCAATTTATCTTGGAATGAATTACTTTTTTCCAAAAAATTTGATTTGTATTATAGCTGAAATACTTAACTTATATTTTGATGGGGGGAGGGAGGTCAGTTCATTTCTTTGATAAATGTATTCAAAATTACAGTATTATAGAATAAAAAACAAATGCTTAAATGGAATTTAACAGCCAATTGTAATAATATTCCTCTAAGGCTAAAGTAGAATTATTAATGTGTCTTTATTCAGCACTTTGGGATTTTATATTGAAATAAGCATTTCTTTAAGTACACTTTGAAAATGGAAAATGGCTTAGTGATATTTTGGATTTTTGTCAGAGAACCTAAAATTTTTACACTTTTGTCTCAAAGAGTTTCTGTATATACAAAGGAGAGGTAGTTAAGATGATTATCTAAAAATTCAAGTTAAATAAGAGAAAAATGGAACATTCGGCATTTTTACCTTTGGCAGGGCAGTAACTAAAGCATGTAAAGTGTTTACTAGTCCACTTGGTGAACTTTTTGCCCAATCCTGTTTTTTTAAATTTACTCTGTAAGTTCTTGATGTTTTCTATTCTGAAGCAGAAAATTAATGAAAAATATTCAAGTTAGATTTCTAAATTCAGATAATCCTGAACAAAAATACCAGTCATAGGGTGGGTACTAAAACATATTGTACATTTGTATAAATATAGGCCTTTTAAAGTTTGACTTTGAAAAAAGACTTTATACTGTACATTGTGTTTTTATTGGGCTTGCAGTATTTTATGGTCACATTTATAAACTCAGCAAAATATAAGTTATTTGAAAAGCTGTCTTCGTTTGTGCACAGTGGAATTGTGAAGTTTCTAATAGAAGCCATGAGATTTTTTATACCTTCATTAAATATTAAAAAATGCGTTCTTCTCTATGCTACCAGGAATTTTAATTTCCCTTTGGAATGTGAAAAAGACATAGTATGCATAATAACAGCTCTGGTTCCACCAGTGCCTGATGTTGCAAGTATTTTAAAAGTAAGTTTTAATGGTGATTATTTAGTATACTAACAACACTATGTTTCTGCACAATCTGTTTATAGTGTATACATTAAATTACATAAAGAAATTAGATCTTTTGCTGCTATTCTTTCTGCATATATTATTTGTTACATCAGTATGCCATCAAAGTGTTTGCTTTGATAGGGAAAAGGCAAATTTTGCTTATTTGATGGAAATAAAATATTTTCTTTTATGAAATATATTAGAATGCAAAGTATTCTGATACCCCAAAATGAAAAGAAACCAGTCATTTCTTTGGTGCATGGTACAAAGAAGTAGATTGAAAATGATTCTCAATAGTTTCTATTTCTTATACAAATCAATTTTAGGAATTTATCACTTATAAATATATATATAAGTTTTGACAAATGCTACGTTATTGATACATTACTCATACCACCAGCTTTCAATTCAAAAGATCTACAAATAAAACTGAATATAGGTGAATGAATCAATATTCATTAAAATAAAAATTCAGTATTAGAATTTATTCCTCTCAGATCTTAAACTGTTACTAGGTATATCAGTTAATACAGATTTTGTAATGAAAGAAAACACAATAATTTCAAGAGAAACATCAAAAGTGCTTTATTCAAAGTATAGTCCATTGCTAGCTACACATTTCCCCCATCTTTCAGGTAATTTTTGGATACCATCCCAATAGAACTTTTATTGTTTTGAAGCAAACCATTCAGAGACCGTATTTTCCACTTCTTCGTATGTTTTCAAGTGCTGCTCAGAAAGTGCGTGTGCCATCATCAATTGAAATAAGCAGTAATCTGGAGGAGCAAGGTCTGGTGAACACAGCGGCTGGGTTAATACTCCCAGGGAAGATCTTTTACCATGTCTTCAACTGGTTTTGAAGTGTGTGATGGTGCATCATCATGAAGCAAAATTACTTTGCTGTGTCTTCTGGCCCATTCTGGTCGTTTAACGATCAAAGTGTGGTTCAAATTGATTATTGTCGGTAGCGATCAGTATTAACAGTTTTGCCTGGCTTTAGAAGCTCATAATACTCCGCCTTCCTGATCTCACCAAATGCATAGCATTGTCTTCTTTCCAAAGCGATTTGGCCTTGCAGTAGATGTTGATGGTTGGCCTGGCTCCCATTCTTAGTTACCATTTCTTACTGAGAACTCTCAGTGTGCATCTCCAGTGAAGAACACTGCACAGAGGATCCGATCTAAGCATTCTCTTGCTTGCCCAACATCTGTACTTGCTTTTCCCTTAGAACCTCAAATTCAGTATGTTCAAAAAAGGAACTTAGTATCCTCCTAAACCCTTTCTTCTGTTTCCAATCTCAGCAAATGACAGACCCCCTCCAACCATGCCCATATATAAAATCAGTCACCAAGACCTGCCTATTTTACTTCCTAAAATGGTACTCTTTTCACTTTTCTCCATTCCCACTATGCGATTATCATCATATCACCTAGATTGCTGTCTCAGAATTCTCAATGGTCTCTCTGCCTTCATTTTTTCAGTTTATAGTCAGAATAATCTTTCAAACAATAACATTGATCTCCATGGCCTAAATCTTTTCAATGGCTTCCTGTTGCCGTATGATAAAGTCTTTACTCCTTAATATGTTTTACAAGGTCCTTCATGAACTGGTTCTTTCATACTTCCCCTCCTTATATTATCTCCCTCCCTTTCCAAGACTCAGCAATACTGAATTTATCTTTCAGTTCCATGAGAGAGAAATGCTTTTTCACTCAGGATTCTATACATTTTAAACCCACCCCAGGAACAGGTCCACAGCTTTAATGCCTCCATAAGACATCATGTCCTCCAGAGAGTGTCTCTGACTCCTTCAGATCCAGAGAGCCCTGTACTTCCCCATCAGCATTTGTCATACCATGTTGCAGTAGCTTATGTGGCAGCTTATTCTGTTAGCCAGTGGGCTTCACAAGGGCAGAAAGCATGTCAGTCTTGTTCATAATGGCATTGCCTAACACAATGCCTAGCATAGAATATGTGTCCAAATTATCTGTCAAGTGAACAAATCAGCTTCATGTATTCTTGCTCTCCCTATAGTGCATCAACAAGAAAAATCTAGAGCTGGTTGTACATTAGTGTTCTTTGACTACAAAAATATACATATTGTGCATAAAGAAAATGAATAAATGCATATGTTACCATTTATAGTGCTTATTCATTTTGATGGAAGAATATTGCTATTATTTGCATATATTCATTTATGCATATATGCTATTATACACTTACATTTTTTAGGAGAAAATGTATTCTCTTTTGAAAAATTTTTTCTATTTTCCCAATTACAGTTAGTGTACAATATTGTATTAGTTTCAGATGTCCAAAATAGGGATTAGACATTTACATACTTAGGGAGTGATCACCTTGATAATCTGGTACCCATTTGGCACTATACATAGTTATTACAATATAATTGACTTTATATTCCCATGACTGTTTTTATAACTGCTAGTTTGTGTTTCTTAAGCCCTTCTCCTTGATAAAATGTATTTTCAGTATTGTACTTGCTGGAATAACTATTTCTCCAGAAAGGATCATTTAGAATTCACTGATGCTACCTAAATTTCATATTTTTTCCAGTATTTTTAATAGACCTTTATCTACTAAATTTTAATATTTTAAAAAACTTAAAGGTTGTGAGCAAAAATTCTCAAATAAGTTTGCTATTTTAGTATCCAGAATAAACTCACTACTACAGTGTGTTAGCAGCCTAGATAATATATGCTAACTAACATGTACATAAGGTACTTTGTTATTCTCTCTAATAAATAATATTCTTTCAGAACTCTGCATTCTGAGTCTCTCTTTTGACTGCATATATCATATTCTACTTATCAGTTAACTGCTGCCACATCGCATTTGGAAATTGCCAGAGCAGCAACTCACCTTGAGAGTGAACAGAGCTTATTGATTTTCCTCATCCCTGCTGCTGGAGCAGAAAGCCAAGGCTGGTGTGTGGGTGGCTTCCCAGGCAATGGTATAGTAGGAACACCCCAACTGAAATCAAACTCTGAATCCAAGCTGCATTTCTTCTTGGCTGCTGTGTGAGTGAGAATCATTAAGTGAGCTCTTCAGGAGCCTGCTGAAATCCAAAACATGAGTTAAATCTTATCATTTAACCTTTTTGAAATGTAGTAAGTTGGAAATGTCCTTGCTAGTACAGAATACAGTAGCTTTTATCATAAGACCATCAACCTTTTCTGTTATTGGTCTACCTTTGTATTACAAGAGGCTAGTTAATTGATGCTGTTTTTTAATGTGAGAACTTTTAAAACAGGAATGAAAATTCTATATACTATCTATCTATTTATTTATTTGTTTATTTATTTATTTATTTATTTATGCTCTAGTTAGTTTAAGAGAAACTCTTGAGAAGAATTTGGGGGCTTGGGGTGAAGATCAGGTAGAGAATATGTGCCATTTACTGAAGGCCCTTCTCTGGTCTGTCATGATTGCTTCCGTCATGTTACTGGTTTCACTTATATATCATCAGATATACTCGTGCCTGGCTGGTATGGCTCCATAGTTGAGCATCTGCCTATGAACCAGGAGGTCATGTTTTGATTCCCAGTCAGGGCACATACCCAGGTTGTGGGCTTGATCCCCAGTGTGGGGCATGCAAAAAGCAGCCAATCAATGATTCTCTCCCTCTCTCTTCCTCTCTGAAATCAATAAAAATATTTTAAATATGCTCTTGAGTTTATTATTTAATGGATTTCATCTTTAAAAATTACATGAGTTTATGTGTTAACACAAAACAAAAAGGCGAAGAATACACAGTTGCACAGAAAAAAACACACTCCTTAGGTGTTGATTTGGAATAATTAAATTGGCCATGCACAAAACCATAATGATAATTTTTTATATTGTGAGACCAGTGACTTTCAAAGTTTTTAGTTTAGTTTGCTTCAAGTGTAATTTAAATGACTGTCCAATATATATAAAAGATAAAAGGATCCCTAGCTGGTTTGGCTCAGTGGATAGAGTGTCAGCCTGTGGACCAAAGGTCCCGGGTTCGATTCCGGTCAATGGCATGTACCACAGTTGCAGGCTCCTCCCCAGTCTGAGCCCTGATGGGGTGGTATGCAGGAGGCTACCAATCGATGTGCTTTTTCTCACCTCGATGTTCCTCTCCGTGTTCCCCGCTCTCTTCCACTCTCTTAAAGATCAATGGAAAAATATCCTCCGGTGAAGAGTAACCAAAAATAGATAGATAGATAGATAGATAGATAGATAGATAGATAGATAGAATAAAAGGTAAAAGAATGGCGATGATTTTGCAGTAGGTTCAGTTCCCTGGGGCTGAATCTGAGAAAATATTAGCGTGCAGGAAGTTCATTACGGTGTGCTCTGAGATCACCTGTGAAGGAAGTAAAAGAAGCAAAATTGGGCATCAGGAGTTAACAATCACAGCAAGGCCTCAGTGACTCTATCCCAAGCTCATATGGGACTATAGTGGGACAAGGGTGCTCTCGCACCATAAGTTCCAGAGAGGGCTGACAGCTGCACTCTGAATAAATCCTTTAGTTCTCAGGGGATCTGAGCACACAACACAGCATCCACTACATTCTCTATTCTTTTTTTCACCTGAATCACCTCCATAAAATCCACTTCAGAGTACACATGAAGATGACTAATTTTAAATCATAAACTCATTTGTTAAGATGGATTTAAAAATTAGGAGTACAGCATTTAATCATGTTGCCTGCTTCTATTATAGGTCTTCAATTATGATAAAGCTTTAGGGGGTTAACAAAGGCTTGGAGGTATTAGGAACAGGTGACAGAAAATACCATTATTTAAAATGAGTAGGAAATTCATAAGACCTATATAAGTCCAACATTTAACCAGTTAACTGCCACGATATTTTGAGTGTAATTGAAAAAGGTCCTCCAGTTGTGTCTATAGAGACGGTGTACAAATGGTTTTAAGCTAATAAGTCCCTCAAGTCGCATTCCAAAGGACATCAGGGGAAACCATCGTCGGGGTGTGTCTGAGGAGCTGAGTAAGTTTAAGCCGAGCTGTAGGTAAGTCTGCTTCCTGCTCTCTTGCCCCTTTCCCAAGTTCTAAAGCAGCTGGAATCCTCAAACTTTTGGAGCATGTTTAAAAATAAATTTTTAATGGGAGAGCTGAATTCACTTGGACAATTGCAACTGATTTATGATTTGGAGATCTGGCCCTAATTGTGACTTTCCCATTGCTAATGTAAGAAATGTTCAAACCCGTAGAGAATTTTTGTGAGTCTCTGTGAGCCAATCTTGACAACAGTTGCCAGGAAGCAAAACCTCAACAAATTGAGAAAATGCTCAAGAAAATGGCAGTTTTTAAAAATAGATACAGAGGCAAAGAAGCATCAAACAGACTGTCAAACTATAGCGGGAAGGCACAGGAGGGGGGTGGGGGGGGTGGTAAGAGACCAACTGAAGGACTTGTATGCATATAGCATAACCAGTGGGCGAAAGACACTGGAGAGGGGGTGAGGGCATGTGGGGGGGGGGGGGGGGTACTTGGGGGAGGAAGGAAGGCAGGGGAGAGGTCAATGGGGGGAAAAAAGGAGACATATGCCACTATTTGTAATACTTGAAACAAATAAATAAATTATTACAAAAATAACAAAAAGAAAGAAAATGGCAGTTCTGCATCCTACTTTATACATTATAATCAAAAGGGAAGACATAAGCTGGTTACATGCAATCTATTAGTGATAGATTAGGGAGGTGTGAGAAAGCAATGTGAGGGGCTCTCTGGGATTGAATAAAGAGTAAAATGATGGCCCCATACCTCTTTTACACAGGTAGGTGTAAGATAGTTAACAGTCAGCAAGTAACATGTTAACAGTGACAATGAGGAGATTTGTAGTCTCTGCTGTTTGAGGGGTCAGAAAAGGTGAAAAAAAAATTTTTTATACAAAGGCAAGTATGTTACCCTAGATGCACAAAGACAATAGACAGGCTTAGTTAAAGTAAAGATTGACCTTTGTTGGGTCAACCACCATGGACCATCTTTTTTTAAAAAGTTTTAATTTCAGACCATCCTATGTGTTTATTTGGTCTCTGAGTTTGTAAGGCTGCCACGTGGGCCTTCCTAAACTTATCACACACCATTGTCCCCTTTTTGTCCTCACCATGTCTTTTTAGCACAAAAGATCTTAAAGGCCAGATTTGGTAATTCAGTAGGATGATGGGCCTGGTACAGAAACTCACCAGGGCAGAAAGCCCCAGATGTCTAGCACGGGGCAAAACTGGGAAAATGAAGACCCTCACTCCAGGGTAACCTCTCCTTCCCTAACATCGCTGGTCATGCAGTTTGGACCCCCTGACTTTTTATTTGGCTAGTCATACGGCTTAGCTCCCCCTGACCTTTCCCTCCCTAAAGGTAATATCTAGGTCCCAGGTGTATTTCAGCTCCAGCCACAGAAAAGCAGCAAAACCAGACAAGTGATGCCATGGCTACCTCAGGACCAGCTACATTGACTGACTACTCCAGCTCTGGAACCAACCAATCAGTGGAGACCACTTTGGCTTAGTAAACTTAGGTGCAGAATTATAATCACCAATGCATACACAATTTTGCTATGGGTTTGAACAATTTACTACATAAAATCAACAATGAAAAAAATTTCTAAGTTTCAATCCATTGAATTGACCAAGAATATTATGTTATATTTATAGAATTGCAAACAGTCTCTGGATTTGATTCCAAAGTGAAATTTCAGACTAATCTGTTGGTCTATGTATACTACATTTTTAGTATACACCAACATAAATGTAATAGTACACCTGTACTCTCACACAAAAAAAGCCAGTACATGCCAATACATTGGGTCCATTCTGTAAACATGTAGATAGTATAAGCCGATAGAGATTGTTAATTTGTTGTGTTTAGTGTTTAAAGAGTATTATTAATACACTAGAGGCCCAGTGCACAAAATTTGTACACTGGGGCAGGGGGTTGGGAGGTTGTTCCTTAGCCCAGCCTGCATCCTCTCCGATCTGGGACCCCTTGGGGGATGTCCAACTGTCAGTTTAGGCCCAATCCCTGTGGCAGTCGAACATCCCTTTAACAATCTGGGACCGCTAGCTCTCAACTGCTCGCCTGGCTGCCAGCAGGATCACCCCCTAATCAATCCCTTGCCAGTCTGATTGACACCTAACTGCCCCCCTGCTGGCTCAGTTGCTCCCAACTGCTTTCCTCTGCTGGCCCGGTCCCCTCAACTGCCCTCCTCTGCCAGCCCAGTCACCCCCAAATGCCCTCCCCTGCTGGCTATCTTGTGGTGACCATCTTTGACCACATTGGCGGGGCCACCTTGTGTGACGGTGTGAGGGTCAGTTTGTACATTACCTCTTTATCATATAGGATTCATAATACATTCAAGATCTGTGAAAACATGCTAAAAGCATATTGTGATAAAGAAACATTGTTATCACAGAATTGTGAACCATTTCACTAAACACTGCAGAATGGGCCTCAGCTCCATTCAAGGAAAGAATACTGTGCTGAATGTAATTTGCAGGTAGCTTATTAGAAACATCTTTTTCTTTTAAAAAGTGTTTTTTATTGGCTTTAGAGAGAGAGGAATGGAAAGGGAGAGAGAGAAACGGTGATGTGAGAGATCATTGGTTGGCTACTTCCTACACGACCCCTACTGAGGATGGAGCCTGCAACCCGGGCACGGGTCCACGGTGGAGATTTCACCCCCAGGTCTCTACTCCGTCTTTCCTCAGAAACCCCTCTGCCCCTCATAAGCTGGCTGGAGCCAGAAATCATCTCTAGGACTCACCTCACCCGCCTTTTCCCAGGACCACCTTTCCCAAGAGGGAAGGATGGCACAGGCATGCATAGGTAAGAGCCAGGCAAGACCGGAGTTGATGGTGGGCCAAGCTCTGTATCAGGGTTCATCTTGAGAACTCCACGTTCCAGTGGTCAGCTTCCAGGGCACAGCTGATCATATCTGTGGCACGCCCTAAGTCGCATTCCTTCCTCATGGGCTCAGATACGTTTGGAAAGAAAAGAGCTTTTCCTGGTGACCTCCACTCAATTGTTATTCATAAGATGCACACAAGATGGCAGCAGTGACCTCTGATGTTATTCCCAAAATGAACACTAGATGACAACAAAGAAGACCTTTTCCTGGTGACTTCCACTTGGTGTTATTCACAAGATGGACACAAGATGGCAGCAGAGAAGAGCATTTCCTTACCTTAGGGCTTAGGGTGCTCTGCCCATTCTGTATTAAAATGAGAACCCAGGGCAGGGTGGGCTAGCAGGGGTCAATGGGAGGCAGGGGCGAAGTTGGGGGGAGCGTTAGTAAGACTTTTTACAATAAACATTTTTTTAATAAAATGAGAATCCAGACCCCTTGTTTTAGGCCCTTCACCTACTGCTCCCATTTGCCAGATAAAGTAGGGACAATTATTACCTCCATTTTACAGATATTTAAATGATGATAGAAACTTTATTCTGTAGGATCAGGGGAAGCTGTTGGAGGTTCTTATGCATAAGAAGTGACAGAAATATATCTGCCCAAGATGGGCCAGAAGAGCATGCACACACAGGATCCTGGACAAGCAGAGTAACCCAAATAATTCTTGCAGCTTTGGTCATTCAATTTAAAGAAAATCTGCACATAACCTAATGGTTGAGATTTTTTATTCTCATTCAAGCTGCTTTTTAGAGTGGGACTTGGGAAAGCAGCAAGGGGTGAGAACAGGTGGAGAGGCAGGAGGTGGCCTGGCCCTTCCCAGTACAACCAGCACCAGAGCCTTGTAACAATGACTGCCCTGCTTCTATAATCTGCCTGTCCTCTGTCCTTTTAAAAGTCTGTTCACCAGTCCAGACCAGCGGTGTATTTCTGCCCATTCTCCCTTCCTCGAGGTCTCAACTGACAAAAGCTTCGTAGCTGCCCAGAATGAAGTCCAGGGGGGGGGCAGTTTCCTTTTGGGGGAATGCCTGAGTCTCAGACAAGCAGAGAGCTGACTTCTGGCCCCACCACCTACTAGCTGTGTGACTTCAAGCAAAGAAATGAAAGAAAATTCAGTCTCCTCCTCTGTCAGATGGAGATAACCATTCCCTCCCAAGGTGGCTGTGAGAATTCCGTGAAGCAGTGCATGTTAGCTTCTGCCCAACAAGTGATCAGCACTCACTCTCCTTCCCTCTTTCCTTCTTAGTCCTTGCTTTACCTTCCATGGGCCAGATAAATGAATGAGCAGATATATTCCTGTCGCTTCTTATACATAAGAACCTCCAACAGCTTCCCCTGATCCTACAGAATAAAGTTTCTATCATCATCACAGTGTCAAAACTTCTGTATTAATTTTTAAAATATTTTTTATTTTCAAATTACAGTTGATGTGCAATATTCTGTTTCAGGTGTACAGTCCAGTGATTAGACATTTATATAACTTACTAGAGACCCGATGCAGGAAATTCGTGCAAGGGGCTCAGCCCCTGCCACCTCGGCTTCATCCGGAAGGACATCTGGTCTAATTAGCATATTATATTTTTTATTATTATAGATTAAGTGACCACCCCGATAAGTCTACTACCCACTTGATACTATATATAGTTAGTAAAATACTCTTGTCTTTTTCCTTATGCTGTACTCCATTCCTGTGACTATTTTGTAAATAGCAATGTATGCTTCTTAATCCCTTCTCCTTTTTCACCCAGCCCTCTAACCTGCCACCCCTCTGGCAATGGTCAAAACGTTCTCTGTATCTATGAGAAATGTTTGTTGTTCCTTTATTTTGTTTTTTAGATTTGACAAGTTAATGAAATCATATGGTATTTATCTTTCTCTGTCTGACTTAATTCACTTAGTACACCCTCTAGAGCCATCCATGTGGTTGCAAATGGCAACATTTTTTTTTCTTTTTTTATGGCCCAGTAATATTTTATTGTGTATATGTACCACTTCTTCTTTATCCATTTGTCTATTGATAGCTACTTAGGTTGCTTCTATATCTTGGTTATTGTAAATAATGCTACAGTGAACATATGGATGAATAGGTCTTTTTGATTTAGTGTTTTGGGTTTCTTTAGCTAAATACGCAGAAGTGGAATTGCTGGATCCTGCTTTGTCTTTTGTTACAGCATTCTTTTAAAAAAATTTTTTCTTGATTGATTAAGATGTTACATATGTGTTCTTATTCCCCAATTACCCCCCTACTCCCCCACTCATGTCCTGACCCCTCTGTTGTCTTGTCCATTGGTTAGGCTTATATGCGCGTAAACAAGTCCTTTGGTTGATCTCTTCCCCTTACCCCCACCCTCCCCTACCTTTCCACTGAGGTTTGATGGTCTGATCCATGTTTCTCTGTCTCTGATCTGTTTTTGTTCGTCAGTTTATGTTGTCCATTATATTCCATAAATGAGTAAGATCATGTGATATTTATCTTTCTCTTTCTCTGACTGACTTATTTCACTTAGCATAATGCTTTCCAGTTCCATCCATACTGTTGCAAATGGTAAGAATTCCTTCTCTTTTACCGCAGCATAGTATTCCATTGTGTAGATGTACCAAAGTTTTTTAATCCACTCATCTGCTGAGGGGCACTTAGGCTGTTTCCAAATCTTATTTATTGTAAATTGTGCTGCTATGAACATAGAGGTGCATATATCCTTTCTAGTTTCTTGGGATATATTCCTTAGTGGGATCACTGGGTCAATTGGAAGTTCCATTTTTAATTTTTGAGGAGACACCATATTGTTCTTCAGAGTGGCTGCACCAGTCTGCATTTCCACCAGAGTGCACGAGGGTTCCTTTTTCTCCACACCAGCAGTTGTTGCTTCTTGATTTCTTGATGATAGCCATTCTGGCAGGTATGAGATGGTACCTCATTGTTTTTTGATTTGCATCTCTCAGATGATTAGTAACTTTGAACATGTTTTCATATGTCTCTTGGCCTTCCTTCTGTCTTCTTTCAAAAAGTATCTATTTAGATCCATTGCCCATTTTTGATTGAGTTGTTTATCTTCCTTTTGTTAAGTTGTATGAATTCCCTGTACATGTTGGAGATTAAACCCTTATCAGTGATGACATTGCAAATACATTCTCCCATGCAGTGGGCTTTCTTGTTGTTGTCTTGAAGGTTTCCTTTGCTGTGCAAAAGCTTTTTATTTTTATGTAGTCCCATTTGTTTATTTTCTCTTTAGTTTATGTTGCCCTAGGAGCAGTTATCAGTGAAGAAATTGCTTCGGCATATGTCTAAGATTTTGCTGCCTGTGGATTCCTCTAGTATTATTATGGTTTCCCATCTTATGTTTAAGTCCTTTATCCATTTTTAGTTTATTTTTGTGTATGGTGTAAGTTGGTTGTCTAGTTTCATTTTTTACATGTATCTGTCCAATTTTACCAACACTGTTTATTGAAGAGACTGTCTTGACTCAATTGTATGTTCATGCCTCCTTTGTCAAATATTAATTGAGCATAGTGGCTTGAGTCAATTTCTGGGTTCTCTATTCTATTCCATTGATCTATATGTCTATTCTTGTGCCAGTACCAGGCTGTTTTGAGAACAGTGGCTTTGTAATACAGCTTGAAATCTGGTATTGGGATCCTACCTACTTTGTTCTTCTTTCTCAGGATTGCTGCAGCTATTCGGGGTCTTTTTTTATTCCAGATGAATTTTTGGAAAGTTTGTTCTAGGTCTGCAAAAGATGCTAGTAGTATTTTAGTGGGGAGTGCATTGAATTTATAGATTGCTTTGGGTAGTATGGTCATTTTAATGATGTTGATTCTACCAACCCATGAACATGGTATGTTCTTTTATCTGTTTATGTCTTCCTCTATCTCTTTTTTCAGTGTCCTATAGTTTTCCATGTATGTTATAGCCTTCTTTAAATCTGTTTTGTGTAGAATAAGTACTATTACCACAGCTTTTTTTTCATGATATATTGTTTTCCATTTCTTTACTATTAGTCTATGTATGTCTTTCATCTGAAGTGAGTCACTTGTGGACAATATGTATAAAGGTCTTGTTTTCTTATCCATTCAGCCAATCTGTGTGTTTTGATTAAGCATTTGAAGTAATTGTTGATAGATTTGTATTTATTGCCATTTATTATTCATATTTATGATCTTTTTTTCTAGTTCTTCTTAAAGAACACCCTTTAAAATTTTTTGTAATACTGGTTTGGTGATGATGAACTTATTTAGCTTTTTCTCTTTATCTGTCTTCTGTTATAAATGATAGCTTTACTGGTAAAGTAATCTTAGTTGTAGGTCCTTGCTTTTCATCACTTTGAATATTTCTTGCCACTCCCTTCTGGCCTGCAGAGTTTCTGTTGAGAAATCAGCTGACAGTTACCTTTTAGGTAACTTTTCTTTTGCTGCTTTTAAGAGTTTCTCTTTGTTTTTCATCTTTGGCATTTTCATTATGATATATCTTGGTATGGGTCTCTTTGGGTTTGAAACTGTCTGCACTTTCTGGACTTCTTATTCTATTTTCTTCACCAGTTTAGGGAAGTTTTCAGTCATTATTTCTACTTATAGGTTTTCAATTTATTGCTCTCTCTCTTCTCCTTCTGGCACCCCCATGATGTGAATGTTAGTATGCTTGAAGTTCTCCCAGAGGCTCCTTACACTATCTTTTTTGTCTTTCTGTTCTGATTGGATGTTTTCTGCTTTCTTATCCTCTGAATTGCTGATTGGATCTACTGATTTTTCTACTCTACTATTGATTCCCTATAATATACTCTTTATTTGAGCTATTGTATTCTTCATTTCTGACTGGTCCATTTTAGTTTTCAGTTTTCATTTTTATGTTTTGTACCTTTTTGTTGAAGTTCTCACTAAGTTCATTTACTCTTCCCATAAGTCCATTGAGCATCCTTATAACCAGTGTTTTGAAATCTGCATCTGGTAGATTGCTTTGTCTTCATTTTATTTAGTTCTTTTTCTGGAGTTTTGTTCTGTTCTTTCATTTGTGACATGTTTTTTGTCTCCTCAATTTGGCTGCCTCCCTGTGTTTGTTTCTAGAGATGCTATGTCTCCTAAGCTTGGTAGAGTGACCTTATGTGGCAGGTGTCCTGTGAGTCCCAGTGGCACAGCCTCCCTGGTCACCCAAGCTGGATATTCCAGGTACACCCTCCATGTGGGCTGTGTGCACCCTTCTGTTGTAGTTGAGTCTTGATTGCTGTTGACATGTTAATGGGAGGGTTGACCCTCAGGCCAGTTGGCTTGTCATCCCACAAAGTAAGATTTGCTTCAGCAGGCCTCTATTACACTGAATCTGTCCCTTGAATGTGCTGCCAGTGGAGGTGGTGGATGATACTTTGACTATTCTGAAGCTGTTCACTGGGTGTACTGGCTCCTGGACTCCTGGGAGGTGCAGGCAAAGGTCAACCACTGCCTGTGCACTATTCAGTGCAACTGAGCATCAATCACAAAGCAATCTGCTTATGGCTGTTACTTGTGGCAAGCCTGGAGGTGCCCGGGAGAGATCAAGCCATTACATTAACTGAGGCTGGCCGAGACCGGTTTGGCTCAGTGGATAGAGCGTCGGACTGCGGACTGAAGGGTCCCGGGTTCGATTCCGGCAAGGGCATGTACCTTGGCTGCGGGCACATCCCCAGTAGGGGGCGTGCAAGAGGCAGCTGATCGATGTCTCTCTCTCATCGATGTTTCTGACTTTCTATCCCTTTCCTTTCTGCTCTGTAAAAAATCAATAAAATATATTAAAAAATAATAATAACATTAACTGAGGCTGACTGGTATTACTACTGGGCTTAGGCTGCTTAGTAAGAAGTGCCAGGCATACAAAGGCCAGATGTTGCTTATTTGAGGTTTGTGGACCTTTGAGAGATTTTAGAAAGTCCACAGCATTAGCCAAGACAGACGATTGTATGGAAAAGCCATGAAAATGTCTTGGGTAAGCTTAAAAGTTGGTTGGGGAAGGAAATGGGGGAATTGCCAGGACGAGGGAAACAGTGTCAGCCAGGTTGATGGAGACTATGGCAATCATCCGCTGACTTTGTGAGGGAGGGCTCAGCAAAGAAACAATGGTTGTGCCAGCACTTTTGTCTGGAAGAAAGCTGTCCCTCCAGCCCTCACTCTGAAGCCAGACAACTCAATTCTTCCCAGATGCCCCTTTCAAACTGCTGCTCCAGCACTGGAACTCAGAGTGAGTGAGTCCAAGTAAGTCTTTGTGTGGGCCCTTTAAGAGGAAAGCCTGGGTCTCTAGCAGTGCTTTGTCTCACTCAGCAGAAATCTCTGCTGGTTTCACAGCCAAGTGTTTTGTGTTTTGAAGAGATGGTTTTGAAGAGCAGCCGAAGTTACAGAAACTTCTTTCCCCTGCACTGGACACCTGGGCTGGAGTGCTTGAGGGAGTTCTGGGACCCCTCACTCCTCCAGTAGGGGACCTTTGCAGCGAAGATATCCTTCTCAATGTTATCTGCCCTTCCTACCAGTCTTGATGGCGTCTGTATATCCCTAGTTATAGGACTTCTGTTCAGCTAAACTAGGTAATTCTCAATGATAGTTGTTCTACAGTTTAATTATAATTTTGATGTATCACATTTATCTATTCTGCCACCTTTACCACAAGCCTTGACACTTTATCAGGCCCCAGTTTCTTCACTGGTCTCACTTCCTATCATGCCAACCCAATCTAGCTGCCAGGCACCCCAGTTGTCAGCACTAACCTCTCTGATTGGATGATCTGTGCTTTAGCAGATCGAGGCACTGGAACTAAAACTGAACCTTGACTGTGGAAACCTGAATAAAATATAGACTCTATCTTATCTAATAAAAGAGTAATATGCAAATCAACCATCGCTTCAAAACACAAGTGGCTGCCCAATGTGGACACAAGATGGCCACACAAGATGGCCAGCAGGGGAGGGCAGTTCTGAGGGACCAGGTCTGCAAGGGAGGGAAGTTATGGGTAATAAGGCCAGCAAGATAGGGCAGTTGGGGGTGATCAAGCCTACAGGGGAGGGCAGTTAGGGGTGACCAGGCCATCAGAGGAGGGAAGTTGGGGGCAGCCGAGTCTACAGGGAAGGGCAGTTAGGGAGGACCCAGGCCTGCAGGGAAGAGCAGTTGGGGGAAACTAGGCCTGCAGGGGAGGGCAGTTGGAGGGACCAGGCCTGCAGGGGAGGGCAGTTAGGGGCAATCAGGCTGGCAGGGGAGTGGTTAGGGGGTGATTGGGTTGGCAGGCAGAAGCGGTTAGGGGCAACCAAGAAGGCAGGCAGGCGAGCAGTTGGGAGCCAGTAGTCCTGGATTAAAAGAGGGATCGGGTCTAAATGGGCAGTCAGCATCCCTCAAGGGGTCCCAGATTGGAGAGAGTGCAGGCTGGGCTGAAGGACACCCCCCATGCACGAATTTCATGCACCAGGCCTCTTAGTTTCATAATAATGAATCAATATTTACTCATTAATTATAACAATTCTGTAAACACCTGAAAAAGAGAGGGAAAACTAAAGTACAATAATAGAAACCTATTGCATCAAAATGAAAGCCTAGAGGAAATGGATAATCTTCTAATAAAAATAAGCATTAATAAAATAGACCCTAAAAGTAAGGAAAATACAAAGAGATAAATTACCCATCCAGGGACCTCTCCCCCCTGCTGGTTCTCCTCTCCTTGTTCTGAGGTTTTCCTCTCCCAGAACAGACAAGGAACATGGACAGAGCTTATT
This sequence comes from Antrozous pallidus, assembly GCA_027563665.1. NCBI lineage: Eukaryota > Metazoa > Chordata > Mammalia > Chiroptera > Vespertilionidae > Antrozous > Antrozous pallidus. The sequence goes on along the minus strand of CM050511.1, from coordinate 41,930,482 downwards.
TGCAGCTGCCCTAAAATCTGACCCCACCCTGTGTCTTCATCTCCCCAGGTGTTCTATAGCCAAGAAAACAAGGAGACAACATTGAATTTCTCAGTATTATTCTGTCAATATTAAGTACTCAGTAACTCATCTTGCTATATTTGCAAAAAGATACATGTCTGAGGAATCAGAACTCTTTTTTACCCGGAAAAGAATGTGGCAACATAAGAAGAAACATGGATTCAAAATGCTTTTGATTTCTCAGAGAATTATTAATGGATAGTTTATAATGTAGTATTATAACATAAATATTACAACTATATTTGGAGGTGTAGACCAAATATTATGCCACAAAATAAGTTTCAATAGATTTAAAAATATAGATATGATGCAAAGTATCTTTTCTGTCCATAATGAGATAAAGTAGAAATAAAAAACAAAACTTTAAAAAAAGATATTTTGTGGAAATTATGCAATATACTTTTAACCACCTAATGGATAAAAAAAAAGGCACAAGGAAAAAATATTTAAAGAACAGTGAAGCAAAAAATAACTTATGATACAGTGAAAATGGTGCTGGGAAAAATGTATAGCTATAAACATTTACATTAAGAAGTAAGAAAAAAACCTCAAACAATATAACTTCACAACCTAAGAAACTCAAAAAAGAACTAAACCCAAAGCTAATAAAACGAAGGAAATAATAAAGATTACAAAAGATAAAGATAAAATAGAGAATAGAGAATAGAAAAGGCAATAAAGAAAATAAATGAAACAAAAGGGTAGTTCTTAGAAAAGCTAAAAAAAATGACAAAACTACATAGCTCAATGGACTCAGAAAAAAGGAGAAGACACAAATTACTAAAATTTTAAATGAGGGTAGAGACATTACAATGGATTCTACAGAAATAAAAAGGATTATAAGATTGTATGCCAAGAAATTGGATAACCTAGATGAAATGAGCAAATTGAACAAATTCCTAGAATCACAAAATCCATGAAGAAAAGTCATGGCTGGCCCGTGTGGCTAAGCGGTTTACTTCCAACCTGTGAAACAAGGTCATGGCTTGATTCCTGATTAGGGCTAATAGGAGCTTCATTCCCAGTATGGGGCATGAAGAAAGCAACCAATCAACAATTTTTTTTCTCATCATTGATGTTTCTATCTCTCGTACTCTCTCCCTTCCTCTATGAAATCAATAAAAGATATATATTTTTAAAAAAACACCATGAAAAATAAAAAATGAATCAACCTATAACTAGTCAGGAGATTGAATCAATAATCAAAATCTCCCAACAACAAAAAGCCCTGGACATGATGGCTTCATGGGTAAATTCTAACAAACTTTGAAAGAACTGATACCAAATCTTCTCAAACCTTTCCAAAATATTGAAGAGGATGAAATACTTCCTAACTAATTCAATGTGCCAGTGTAACCTTCACTCCAAAGAAAATCGTATTATTGACCTTATTCCTATTATATTATATTATATTACCCTATATAATAAAAGGCTAATATGCAAATTGGCTGAACAATGGGTCACTGTGACACACACTGACCACCAGGGGGCAGATGCTCAATGCAGGAGCTGCCCCCTAGTGGTCTGAGCGCTGCTCAGTCAGGAGCCACCTTCATGGCAACACTAAGGACCCCTGGGGGATGTTCAACTGCAGGCTTAGGCATGCTCCCTGTTGTACATCCCCTGAGGGGTCCCAGACTGTGAGAGAGTGGAGGCTGGGCTGAGGGACCCCACCACCCTGGGCACGAATATTGTGCACTGGGCTTCTAGTATTACATTATATTATACAAGAGGCCTGGTGCACAAAATTCGTGCACAGGAGGCGGGGGATGTCCCTCAGCCCAGTCTGCACCCTCTTCAATCAAGGACATCCCTCTCACAATCCAGGACTGCTGGCTCCAAGCTGCTCACCTGCCTGCCTCCCTGATTGCCCCTAACTGCTTCTGCCTGCCAGTGTGATCACCCCTAACCACTACCCTGCCAGCCTAATTGATGTCTAACTGCTCCTCTGACAGCCTGTTTGTCCCCAACTTCCCTCCTCTGCTGGCCTGGTCACCCATAACTGCCCTCCCCTGCAGGCTTGATCGCCCACAACTGCCCTCCCTTGCAGGTCTAGAACCTCCCAACAGCCCTCCCCTGCTGGCCATCTTGTGGTGGCCATCTTGTGTCCACATGGGGGCAGGATCTTTGACCACAGGGGGGCAGCCCTCTTGTGTGTTGAAGTGATAGTCAATCTGAAAATTACTCTTTTATTAGATAGGATAGAGACCTGGTGCATGGGTGGGGGCCCGCTGGTTTGCCCTGAAGAGTGTCCCGGATCAGGGTGGGGGCTCCCTTGGGGCATGGGGCATCCTGGGCAAGAGGCCTGTGGTGGTTTGCAGTCTGCCACGCCCTCCAGTGATCCAACCTAAGGCTCTGGAATCTGGGATTAATTTATGTTCTACAATTGAAACTTTGTAGCCTAGAGAGGAGGCCTAGGCACTAGGGCTGCAGAAACTTGGCTTCCTCCATCACCTGGGCAACCCTAGCCTCTACTCTCTCCAGCTCTGTGGCTGCCGCCATTTCTTTTGGGATATATATGTATCTTCTATAATTGAAACTTTATAGCATTGAGTGGAGGCTTAGGCAGGCAAGGATGGGCGGAAAGTTTGGCTTCTTCCATTGCTGGGGAAACCCAAGCCTCCCTTCTGCTCTCAATGGCCACAGCCATCTTGGTTGGGGTTTATTTGCTCCTGATTGGCTTGTGGGTGTGGCTTGTTGGCATGGCTTGATCAGAGGTACGGTCAATTTGCATATTACTCTTTTATTAGATAGGATTATATGACCTTATTCCTCCAATGGAAGAAGCCAAGCTGCACACTACATCCCTGCAACTTATTTTATAACTAAAGGTTTTTAGCTGTTATGTTAACTAGATTATTGAGGTGATCACATAAGATATATAAATGTCACACCACTTTGTTTTACATCTAAACTAATATAATGTTGTATGCCAATTATAATTTAATAAAATTATTTAAGTGGAAAAAAGCAAAGAAAACTGTAGACCAACATCCCTTATGAACATCAATGCAAAATTAATCAACATAATACACCACCTCAACAAAATGAAGTGAAAAAGACACATGATCATCTCAATTGATGCAGAAAGAACTTTCACAAAATTCAAAGGCTTTCGTGATAAAAACATGCAATAAAATAAGAATTAAAGAAAACTAGTTACATATGATAAATTCATATATGAAAAATCAGCAACATGAACATTATACTTAGTGGTGAAAGACTGTAGCTTTTCTGATATAATAAATGATTTCTCTATAAGACAAAGGCTGAATATAATTAGTGAGATTGACAATGCCTAAGTAGGTCTTTAAAAAAAGAAACTCATTTCAAATGATAAGAGCAATAGTAGGAAAAATCTGTTAACTTATGAAGAATTGATGGAGTATGAAATATATGCATGTCTTATCAAATTGCGAAGCTAGCAACTTCTAAAATCCATATCCTATTTAATAAGAGTAATATGCAAATTGACCATACCTCCACTACACTCACATGCTATGACCACCAGCCAACCAACAGTGAGAATGCAAATTAACCCAACAAAGATGGCTGCGGCCATGGAGTGAGCAGGAGGCTTGAGTTTCTCCGGCAATGGAGGAAGCCAAGCTTGCTGCAACCCTGGCTGGCCCTGGATTCCACACAAGGCTACAAAGTTTCAATTATAGAAGATAAATAAATCCCAACAAAAATGGCAGCAGCCACGGAGCTGGAGAGAGCAGGAGGCTTGAGTTGCCCCCAGCGATGGAGGAAGCCAAGCTTCCACAGTCCTGGCCAGCCCAGGCCTCTGCTCAAGGCTAAAAAGTTTCAATTATAGAAGATAAATGAATCCCAACAAAAATGGCTGTGGCCATCGATCAAGAAGGAGGCTTGGCTCTGCTCAAGCTAAAAAGTTTCAATTATAGAAGATAAATAAATCCCAGATACCAGGGCCTCTGTTTGGGTCACCAGGGAGTGTGGCCAGCCTGCTAACCACCCCAGGCCCTCACCCAAGCTGCCCCATGCCCCAAGGAACCCCCACCCTGATCCGGACACTCTTCAGGGCAAACCAGGTGGCCCCCACCTATGCACCAGGCCTCTATCCTATCTAATAAAAGAGTAATATGCAAATTGACCATCACTCCAACACACAAGATGACTTCCCCCATGTGATCAAAGATGGCCACCCCCATGTGGACATAAGATGGCCACCACAAGATGGCCAGCAGGAAAGGGCAATTGGGAAGGACCAGGCCTGCAAGTAAGGGCTATTGGGAGTGATGAAGCCTGCAGGGGTGGGCAGTTAGGGGTGACCAGGCTGGCAGAGGAGAGAAGTTGGGGGCAACCAGGCCTGCAGGAAAGGGCTGTTGGGGGTGATCCAGGCCTGCAGGGGAGCAAACAGGTTGGCAGGAGAGCAGTTAGGCATCAATCAGGCTGGCAGGCAGAAGCAGTTGGGGGCAATCAGGAAGGCAGGCAGGTGAGCATTTGGGAGCCATCAGTCCTGGATTGAGAGAGGGATGTCCTACTGTATCAAGCCTAAATGGGCTGTCGGACATCCCTTGAGGGGTCTCAGAATGGAGAGGTTGCAGGGTGGGCTCAGGGCCACCCCCCTCCTGTGTACAACTTTCATGCACCAGGCCTCTAGTGTAAAATAAATAACAGCAGGTTAGCTAGGCAGATTACTTTTTATTTATAACTAGAGGCCTGGTGCATGAAACTCATGCATGGGAAGGACAGGTGGTGTCTCTCTGCCCAGCCTGCACCCTCTCTAATATGGGACTTGATCCAGTTAGGATCGAGTCTAAATGGGCAGTCAAACATCCATCTCACAATCCAGGACTGCTGGCTACCAACTGCTTGCCTGCCTGCCTTCCTGATTGCCCCTAACCACTTCTGCCTGCCAGCCTGATCACCCCCTAACCACTCCTATGTCAGCCAGATTGATGCTTAATTACTCCCCTGCCAGCCTGTTTACCCCTAACTGCCCTCCCCTTCCACCCTGGTCACCTCTAACTGCCCTCCCCTGCAGGCCTGGTCCCCCCCAACTGCTCCACTCTGAAGGTGGGGGTCCCCGCCAAATACCCTTTCCTGCAGGCCCAGTTGCCCCCAACTTCCCTCCTCTGCCATCCTGGTCACCCCTAACTTCCCTCCCCTGCAGACTTGATTGCCCACAACTGTCTCCCTTGCAGCCTGGTCCCTCCGAGCTGCCCTCCCCTGCTGGCCATCTTGTGGTGGCCGACTTTGACCACATGGGGGCAGGATCTTTGACTACATAGAGGCTGCCATCTTGTGTGTTGGAGTGATGGTCATTCTGCATATTACTCTTTTATTAGATAGGATAAATATCAGGAATATAAAGATACATCATTCCATTATAACATAATAATGATTAAATCACTTGTATCACAAGGTATATTCTATGTAGTATATGTTTGCTTAAAATTTTTCTATTCCTATGATCATACTTAGGTAAGAAGTTTTTAAGTTTACATCAAGTTATCTATATATATAAAGAGGTAATATACAAATTAGCTGGGATGCTTTAAGGCATCATGACCAGCTCAGGAGGAGGCTGCATCATGTCTGGCTCAGGTGTAGCTGCGCACGTAGATGGGTGAGAGGGGAATGCGTGCCACTCCCAGCCCCAGTGGCCACAGAGAGGCTGGATCTGGGGGCGGGCAGAGCAGAGATACAATACCAGGGGTGGGGGCATGCTCCGAGCTGTGCCACCAGGGGGCCCTCCGCACTTGAGCTGCAGAGGAAACACCTTTTCTGCCCGCTCATTGGCTAAGTTCCCCATATGCTACTCTCAGTGTTCTTGGTAACTTGGGTAATAAGAATCCAAGAACGTGATCTAGGGATTTTCCACCTCACTCCTGGAGGAAAAACCAAAGATCTGTTGCTAGAGGGGCTAAGAAATGTCATATCCTGCCCTAGAAGTTTTGCTCAGTGGATAGAGCCTCCCTTGACCTGCAGACTGCAGGGTCCGGGTTCAGTTCTAATCAAGGGCATGTACCTAGGTTCCAGGCTCCTCTGTGGCTGAGGTCCAGGTAGGGCTCATGCAAGAGGTAACCAATCAAAGTGAACATTGATGTTTTTCTCTGTCTTTCCCTCTCTCATCCCAGCTCTATAAAAATCAATGGAAACATTTCCCAGGTGAGGATAAAAAAAGAAATAAAGAAATGTCATATCCTATGAAAGACACATTATTTTATTTTATTTTATTTTATTTTTTTAAGTTTGAGATAACGTTTTATTTCTAACAACACTGCAGTAGGACTTAATATCCTTGTGTGCTTCCTTAGATTTTATTTTTTTATTATTTTTTTAAAATCTTTATTGTTCAGTATATTAATTACATTGTTCCCTTTTTTCCCCCCTATAGTTCCCCTCCACCTGGTACCCATCCCACCCTCTGCCCTCACCCCCCTCCACTGTTCTCTCCCATAGTTGCATGATTTTTGTCCAGTCTCTTGCTGCACTTCCCTCACCCCCTTTCTCTCCAAGGCTTGTCAGTCCATTCCCTCACTATGTCCGTGATTCTGTTACATTCACCAGTTTATCCTGTTCATCAGCTTAATAATTCATTTGATTTTTATATTCATTTGTTGATAGATGTGTATTTGTTGTTCCAATTTACACTTTTATCTTTTTCTTCTTCCTCTTCTTAAAGAATATCTTTCAGCATTTCATATAATATTGGTTTGGTGGTGATGAACTCCTTTAGCTTTTTCTTATCTGCGAAGCACTTCATCTGACCTTCAATTCTGCATGATAGCTTTGCTGGATAGAGTAATCTTGGTTGTAGATTCTTGCTGTTCATCACTTTGAATATTTCTTGCCACTCCCGTCTGGCCTGCATCGTTTCTGTTGAGAAATCCGCTGACAATCATATGGGTGCTCCCTTATAGGTAACCAAGTGTTTCTCTCTTGCTGCTTTTAATATTCTCTCTTTGTCTTTTGCTCTTGGCATTTTAATTATGATGTGCCTTGGTGTGGTCCTCTTAGGGTTCCTATATATTGGGGTTCGGTGCGCTTCTTGGACTCCTAAGTCAATTTCTTTCACCAGGTGTGGGAAGTTTTCAGTCACTATTTCTTCAAATAGGTTTTCATTGTCTTGCTCTCTCTCTTTTTCTGGCACCCCTATAATTCGGATGTTGGTATGCTTGAGGTTGTCCCAGAGGCCCCTTACACTATCTTCAATTTTTTGGATTTTTTTGGTTTCTTGCTTTTTCAGCTGAGTGGATTTTTCCTCTTTGTATTTCAAATCTTGAACTTGGTTCTTGGGGTGCTCCAGAGCACTTTTAAGGTCTTTGTATAATACTTTTTATTTCAGTCAGTGTATGCTTAATTTCTGGTTGGTCCTTTTTCATATCCTTGAGAGTCTCCTTTATATCCTTGAGAGTCTCCTTCATTTCCACGTTGGTCTTGATCATTTCCTTGAACGTCTCATTCATTTCCTTGTAGGACTCATTCATTTCCTTGTCGGTCTCGCTTATTTCCTTATAGGCCTCGACCTTTTGTTGGAGCCTCTTGAAAAACCCTATAACCGTGGTTTTGAATTCCATGTCCAGTCGTTTTTTTTCCTCCATTTCTTTCACATCTGATTTCTTTCCATGTCTCTGCATGGTGGCTGCTTCCCTGAGTTGGTCAATTAGCTTTGTGTGGTAGACTTCCTACTAGGGACAGTGGCTCAACCTCCCCAGTTACCTGAGGTGGATATGGGTTGCACAGTCTTGCTGAAGCTAAGCTCAGGTTAATCGTTGTTAGCACTTGGAGGGTTGACCTCCAGGCCAATTGTCTGTGAAGCTCAGCTGTGCTCAGGTTAGATGGGCAGAGTCTCCGGGCCAAGCAGACAGCATTAGCTCCGCCCTATGCGGCCCCAGGGACTCTGTGCTGGGGGCAATGGCTGCCAGCACCTCTGAGAGAGAGCCGCTGTGGAGCTCCACCGGCTGCCAAGGAATTCAGACTCTCCCCAAATGAGTCTGCACACCCAACTTCTCACCCAGGGTCGTAAAACAAAGCAGTCTGAAGGTTTTCCGAATGAGAAAGCAAGTCGCAGAGCGCTCTCTGCGCGGTCACGCAGCTGAGCTGTTCGCGTGCAAGCTGCCTTCTCCACAAGCTGGGAGACCCGGCAGCACCCGAGCTTCGGCGTGCCCTCCCACTGTTCAGTTTTCACCCCGTATGATAGTGGGTTCCCTGGACTTCGCCCAGAGCTGGAGAATCAGTCCAGTGGGACGCCTTTGTCTCCCGGTTCGAGAAAACTGGCCGGTTTTCAGCCGCCCGCCCTCTCCGCTGGCACGCGTGCTCCAAACCTCTCTCCGCGTGAATCTTTCAACGCTGTCTGCTGCCTCTCCCCCGAATCACAGTGTCTTATCTTCACTTTTATTTGTGGAATTTTCACTCGGCCAGCTTTCTGGTGATTCTGGAAGGTGTTTGTTCTTTCTTTAAGTTGTAGTATTAAAATTGTTGAGTATGACGGCAAGATAGGTGTTTTACCTATGCCGCCATCTTGGTTCTCTGAAAGACACATTTTGAAAATGCCTAAGGAAAGTTGTCCTTTCTTTCATGGTGAAGGGATTGGAGTCTGTATTGATGAAAAGACCTTGGCAGCTGCGGCAGCTGGCAGTTGCAGCAACAGTGGGGTGGTGGGGGATATCAGTCCAGTCACCTCCCAGAGAGGGAGGCCAAACTGTGGCTTATACCTGCTCCCCCCAGACATCCCCTGAGGGTTCCCAGACTGTGAGAGGGGGCAGGAACCCCCCCATCCCAGTGCATGAGTTTCATGCACCAGGCCTCTAGTCCTATATAATAAAGAGCTAATAGGCAATGGTCATCACACCCTCACACTGTCACATGGTAAAGGCTCAGACACTCAACACTGGGGAGAGAGGATTGGGGACCAGCCAGGCACAATGAGCTCACAAGAGAGGAAAGGGGATCCATCAGGCTGTGGCCTGGGAGAGGGACAAGCCCCACACCCCATGGTCCCAGGTGCCAGTGGCTGCACCTGTGCCTGTGGCCTGGCCCAGAAAAGGGACAAGCAGCCTGCCCCATGATCCCGGTCGCCAGTTCCTGCAGCTGTGGCACAGGCAAAGCTATCCTCCCATGGTCCCCTGTGGCTGGGCCCAGCCTGGGTGAAGCTGGCCTGGGTTCTGGGTGCGTGCAGCCAACCAAAGGGAAGGAAGTCCAGGTCCTGGGTGCCTGCAACCAGCCAGAGGAGGAATCCGGCAGAGTTGGTTAGGGGCGATCAGGCCAGCAGGGGAGTGGATATGGGTGATCAGACCAGTAGGGGAGCAATTAGGGGCAATTAGACCAGCACAGGAGTGGTTACAGGCAATCAGGCCAGCAGGGGAGTTGTTGCAGGCAATCAGGCCAGTGGCGGAACAGTTAGGGGTGATCAGACAGGCAGGTGAGCAGTTAGGAGCCAGCAGTCCTGAATTGTGAGAGTCAGTCGGGCATCCCCCAAGGGGTCCTGGATTGGAGCAGGTACAGGCGAGCTGAGGGTTCCGTCCCCCACCCCCACCCCATGCACAAATTTCATCCACCAGGCCTCTAGTTAAACTATATAAAGATTAAGGAAAAATTTGTTACATTTTAATAACTGCTTAGATTATCCTTCTTCATTTTGGGACAAGAATTATAATCTCCTAAAAAAAAAAAAAACAGTTTCTGAGAACAATATTTCCTTAACTGGCCAGAGGTAAACAACTGTAAGAGTATATTATCCAAATGGCAACCACTAATCCTTTAAATTAAATGAAATAAAGATTCAGTCCATCAATTGCACTTGGCCATATGTCAAGTGCTTGACAGCCACATGTGGCTGGTGGCTTCCACACCAAATGGCACAGACACAGGACATTGCCATCACTGCAGAGAGTTTCTTTGGCCTTCAAAGAGATGGGGAGAGTTGTTTCAGTTGAAAACTTTAGGAGACAAATGTATTTGCACTAAAATATAGCCAGAACAGAGAGAGAAAAACACCTGCTGCAGAGGACTGGATGTAAAACTTTTAATAATTTTATGCAAAAGGATTTGTACTTAGGCCAGAAGATTGCTTTTATTTTTCTACGATTGCTAGATAAACAGGGGTGTGTGTTTTTATCACAAAAGTACTTTGATTGAATTTTTAAAAAGTTACTCAAATGAGAAGCCTCCCATAGAGGAAAATAGGTAGATTTAAAACCAGTTTTATGGCATTCTTGGGGAAGAACTAGGTGAATGGTTTTCTCTCTTTCAGAGTTTGAAAGAAGTGTTGCTTGCCTTGTGCTGAGCTCAATCCAAAAAATTGGATTATGCTGCCTGACTCACATTTCAGATGTAGTCCCATAAGTCTCAAACAGATACAGTTTTCCGTTATCTCAAATAACTAATTCTAAACTAACAAGGGTAAAAAGAATCTAGTTGTAAGAGAAAACTATGCCTTGCCAACCTGGGAAAAGTCTAATTTAACATGTTAGCGGTTTCTGAAATATCTGTGGCCCTCCTAACAAAAGGTATCAATGAGCTCTATGAGCCTTACAAGGCCTCTGCATGACAGATGTGGCTTTTTTCAAACTGCTGCTCTGCAAGTTCAAATAGGCACAACAATTTTGAAAAAGAGATGGGGAGAGTTGTTTCAGTTGAAAACTTTAGGAGACAAATGTATTTGCACTAAAATATAGCCAGAACAGAGAGAGAAAAACACCTGCTGCAGAGGACTGGATGTAAAACTTTTAATAATTTTATGCAGAAGGATTTGTACTTAGGCCAGAAGATTGCTTTTATTTTTCTACGATTGCTAGATAAACAGGGGTGTGTGTTTTTATCACAAAAGTACTTTGATTGAATTTTTAAAAAGTTACTCAAATCATTTAGTGAGGTATAAAATTCCCTTGAGAGCTTGTGTTTGTATAGATGGATGGGTATATTTTTATATATGAATGATAGTGCCAAGAGAAGGCAAACGTAAAAGGGAATCTGCAGATTTCTTAATAAATCCTCCACCCTGCATCACCTCATCTCTTGAAGAAATTCAACAGCAAAGCAAAAAATCACAGAGCCACAGTGCTGACTGGCTATAAGAAGTGAGAGGACAAAATAACAAAATTTGAAAAACAGACAGCAACTGCATAAAACTGGAGTGAAGTCAAGAAAAGAACAGATGCATATAGTAAGAAAAAAAATCTTATTTCTGGGTGGAAAAGAAAAATAAAGATGAAATTAAATTTCCGCCCCTTTTCCTCTTAATAATAATCTTATATAATAAAAGAGAAACATGCAAATTTGACCGTACCTTCGCTCCTGATTGGCTATGCTACCAGCCAATCAGGAGCAGGGGCAGGGCCAAGTGGCACATGTGCCAGGCCCCGGGGTTGGAGGGAGATGAAACGGCGGTGGCTGTGAGCACCCAGCCCCCGGGCACCGTGCGGGGAAGTGGAGGCGGCAGAAGCAGTGATGGTGGCGGCAGCAGGGAGTGTCCGGCCCCCTGGCACTGTGAGTGGAAGTGGTGGCCAGCGCCCAGCCCCCAGGGCCGGGTGGTCACAGGCAGCCGGGCCTGAGCTGAGCAGGGCGATGGCTGGGTGCCCAAGACCTAAAGCCCTACCAGAGGCTTTAGGCCTTGGGCAGGCTGGGGGTGAGCCATCAGTTGGACATCCCCTGAGGGCTCCCAGTATGTGAGAGGGGGCAGGTTGGGCTGAGGGACCACCCACCTCCAGTGCACAAATTTCGTGTACCAGGCCCCTAGTCTATACTAATAAAAGCCTAAGTGGCCCTCATGCAATGCCCTCATGTCATCACAGGATGGCTGTCCCCGTGTCATCACAAAATGGCCGCCCCCATGCCACCATAAGATGGCTGCCACAAGTTGGTCACCACAAGATGGCTGGCAGGGGAGGAGAGTTGGGGGCCATCAGGCGTGTAGGGGAGGGAAGTTGGGGGCCATCAGGCCAGCAGTGGAGGAGAGTTGGGGGTGACTAGGCTGGCAGGGGAGGGCAGTTGGGGACAACCAGGCCAGCAGGGGAGGGTAGTTGGGTGCGATTGGGCATGAGGGGAGCAGTTAAGTGTTATCAGGCTTGCAGGGGAGCATTTAGGGGCATTAGGCAGGCAGGCAGACTAGTGGTTAGGAGCCAGCAGTTCTGGATTGTGAGAGAGATGTCCCAGATAGGAGAGGGTCCAGCCTGGGCTGAGGGACACCTCCCCCTGCCCCAGTGCACAAATTTCATGCACCAGGCCTCTAGTAAATAAATAAAACCTGATCCTTTTTATGCCTACTGGGAAATGACATAGTTCTTATACATAAATATACAATTAGTTTTCTTACTTATTTGGTACAACTAGTATAGTACATATTGAATTAAATACATACCTTCCTTTAGCTAAAGAAATGGAATCTATCTCCACTACCCATCAATATCTCTGAAAATCAGCATTCAGCAGCAAGGGCACTGATTAGAATACTAGAATTGGTACTGTGGACATTTTAAGGATGTCGGCTATTAATTTCCCTAGATAATTTTTAACTTTCCTTCTCTCCAATTTACCAGAAGCATATTGCCGTGAGAGAGATCTGATTCAAGCGAATTTTCTTCGAGGACTAGACAGACCAGACCACGTTGGAGACTCCTTCCCCACAGGTTATGTGGACCCACGCCTGAGTGGGACTGACTCTGTCCCTCCCTCCTGCCCCTCCCATGCATGTTAGCCCTGCACGTCCACCGGCCCCAGATTTGTTCAGACAATGTGTTCATTTCTCCTGGAGAGAGCTCTAGGGCAAGTCAGGGGGGCAGATAGGCTTCAGGCAAATACTTGCCTCAGGAGTAATATTTCAGAACAAAGTTCAGGGCCAAGTCTCACTGATTCATGTAAACTGGTTGGTTTCACTTTCCTGGAAATGTGATAGGAATAGAATAACATCAAGCCTTGTGGACCTGATCCTATATTCTTCTCTCCTTTCAAAAGATAGGAAGAGCCCTAACCGGTTTGGCACAGTGGACAGAGCGACAGCCTGCAGACTGAATGGTCCTGGGTGAGATTCCCATCAAGGACACGTTTTTCAGTATCTCTGTGGAAGGCACATGTGGGAGTCAACCCAGGCATGTTTCTTCTCTCTGTATTTCTCCCTCCCATCAGTCTCTCTGAAAATCGATGGAAACATATCCTGGAGTAAGGATTAAAAAAAAAAAAAAAAAGATACAAGGAGGCAAGGAAGTAAGAAGAGCAGGCAGGCAAAGCTGCTGTGAGTGCTGTTCCTGCGACTGTGCATTTGTGATAACTGAAGCTTGGCCCCATAGGAATACAGGGTGTTTGTCAGGGCGAGCTACCAGTTCTGTACATGTGACACCTAAGAAACTATTTTGGCCACATAGCTTGCCAAGGGGTATATTCATTCAAAACCAAAACAGGCATAGCTAATCCACTCTCCCAGCAACCGCACAGCAGGCCACAGTGACTGTGGGGCCATTATACCCTCCAGCCAGGCATAAAATACAGGCTGAGTACACAAGGAGGTTTGTTTAATGGTCACAATTGGAGCCCACGTAACCAAGACCCGCAGAGAATCAAAAGAGGGAATTCTTTACGGCATGCGGAGATAGTGCCTTCTGGGAGAGAAAACTCCTAATGCGCTGTCAATATATGCAGAGGTTTTACCACTGAGTTCATTTCCAGGGTTAAGCAGATCTGCTAAACACTTTGATGAGGACTTAAAATGTAACTTAACCCACGTATATCAGCAGACACGATAAGCACATTTACTTCTTTCTAAAACACATTTACTGACAAGAATATGTCTCAGTAGAGAAACGCTTCCCAATCCCCTTTGGCATACGTGGCACTCTGCTTCCCTGTCCAGGAGCTGTGGGGGAGGGGTCCCGCTGGCCCCACAGGAATGTAACTGAGCCATACACTGATACAAGGGCCGTAATCTATCAAAATCTTACAGAAGGTGTGAAGGAAAACACCGGATGAAATGGGCAAAGAACAATCACAAACAGCTTTGAAAGGGCAGCTTCTCATTTGATCTCTCCTGACAAAAGAACAAGAAAAAACTTCTTTATCAGGACAGAGTTCTTTTAAATACGCAGATTTCATTCTATTTCATGTTGTTACATTGTCAGATTCTTAGAAAATAATCCCTACAGTAGAACAAAGACTGTCTCTGCGTTTCAGAACCACTGGACTTTCAGCACCAGCGCTTCCTCTAGAGAAACCGCACGAGTGAAATGTTCCTCAGTTGAAATAGGTTTGTGGGTGAATGTTGGGTGGAAGAAGTGCTTTACTTTTCTGAAATTAGTAAAATATACTGTATAACCTTACGTTAGTTTTGATACTTCGTCAGTCATGCTATGCTAACCTATTTCTAAGTAACCTAAGTTCAGTTATTAGAATTATTACTTTATAGAATAATGTTATTTTATTTTTAAACCTATAGAGAATTATGTAACTTTATACATCAAATTAAAAAATCTTGTGATAATGTCCGCTCAGACCATTTTTGCTATTCTTATTCCAATGAAAATAATTGAAACTCTGCATTGTCTGCAGAAGAAACAAGCACTACAATATTTCACTGACTTTAGTGATCATGCCAACTAGGGATCATACTGTTCTTAAAGTACTTTTAAAAATATATATTTATTGATTTCAGAGAGGAAGGGAGAGGGAGAGAGGGCTAGAAACAGCAATGGTGAGAGAGAATCACTGATCAGCCGTCTTCTGCACACCCCGCACTGGGGATCGAGCCTTTCACCCAGGCGGGTGCCCGGACCGGGAATCGAACCATAATCTCCTGGTTCACAGGTCAACACTGAGCCCCGTCAGCCGGGCTAAGTACTTTTAAAATCCTTCCTATAACACTATCCTATAGATTTAAATAATGGGACTTAGAATTTTAAATTGCCTTGGTAAAAATTAATAGACATTAACCTCATGTCTGAATACGGGTTTTATTTTGTGAGCTATCTTCCGATCCAAAGGAGGACAAGATTGCTGACACTGTGAAGAAAACCTACCCTTGCTGGGAGTAGCAGCTTTTTCTCAGTGGACTGTCTCTTCATCCATGGGGTTGTGGTCATCAGTCTCATTTCCCTGGGAAACTCAGTGTGAAGGAAGGACTAACAGCAGGGTGAACATTTTATAAAACCCAGTCCTTCGGAGGATAAATGCAGAGGGTGCATTAATGACCATAGAACTAAATAACTGTCTCACTCCTGGTCAGGTTCTGTAATTTTTGCATCTATAGCATAATCCCAAGGCCTTTAAGAGAGTGCAATGTCTTATGAAAGTGGGATTATAGGTGTGAGCAGTTTCAGTGAGGGAAAGATAAACTGAAAGACAGTTTAAGGAACAAATATTTCTCCTCTCATTTTACATGAAGGATGTAATATGGAATTTTACTAATTTTCTTAGGTTTTAGTAGGCACTTTGTGTACTTCCTAAGATTGAGGTTGGGGAAACTTAAACAGTGAATAGGGGGATCTGAGTGAGCATCCCTGGAAGTGGTACCCAGGAATCTGCTCGCGGCTGTGTGCTGGGCACAGCATGGAATCATGGGCACATCTCTTGCCACCCAGTAAGTCTCTTTGGACATTCACACCCTCTGCACACCCTGCTTACCCTCGTTAGACGAGCCCTTCACAGACCCCCCTTGTTCTCAGCATCCCAGATCTTGTGCTGGAGGCAAACAGGCAGGGAATTGAACTGAATACAAAAAATAAATTGTCTATTAAACTTCACTCTTGTTTTTTAGAAAAAATTAGAAATTATTACACGCATATTCTAAACAGTTTATATTTTAGACATTTTAACTATATTACATAAGTTCTACAAAGACTTACTACTTTCTCATTGGTGTTCTCACCAAAGCCAAAGCATACTTTGCAGGTTGACACACAGAGTGGTAGAAATCTTTTGGAGTAATTAATAATAGGCACTCAAGAATTTAAAGTATTTGAAAGGCAAATAAATTCCATGAGGTCGGTCATTTGAAAGGTGACATGCTACTAATTTGAAATGCAAAGAAATGAGAGAGTAATTCCATATGAAAATAAAACCCTAAAAATTGGAGAGGAATTCCCTATTAACTGACTCCAGTAATGAAATGCAGCATTATCAGAATAAAATCTCTAAAACAAGTATCAGAAGTAAAGGGACACTAGAAAACAACCCTTCATCAAACGCCATGACCAATGCACCACCACCACCGCGGTATAAACTGAGTGGATATGAGTGAGCGCATTTTCAGAATTTCTCTTGATACTTAGAGGATAGAATAGTCCGCGTGCAACCCTCTACACTGCTAAAGTTTCCAAAATCGCTGTTTTTATTTTTTTAGGTCAATTTAACACGCTGAAATGAAACTCTAAAGTTTAGGAGATTCTCCCACATAATTTGAATGAAGTCGTTGTGAGTTCAGAGGTACTAAACTATTAGGTAAGTGTGTCTCTGCAGTTGTGGTACTAAGCACATCCATTTTATGAGTTTTAGTTTTATTGAGACATAGGAGGCATTAAGCAACTATGTTAAGAATTTTAATCAGAAATCCGGAAAGGAAAATGCCAGGCTTAGAGCAGCTGGAAAACGACACCCCCAGGCATTTTGTTTAGTTTAGCAGAAATGTGGCTCCTGTGTCTTATCAAGCGCTTTTGTGGGTTTTTTGTTTTGTTTTTGTTTTTTTAACATGAGGGCAAAAGCAACTTGGGGATGATGCTCCTCAAGGGAAGAAGCATTAAACACTGAAAACTCCTTCCTTGGGCTCTCTCATTTTCAACAAGTCGGACCACTAGCAATCCCTGCTGAGTGTTCTTTTTGCACAGGAAGAAAACAAGGATGGGGAAAAATCACTTATGTTGTATTCTGAATTAATTTAAGTAAGGTGAAAATTGCATTTTACTGTGTCTGGTATGCTAATGTTTAACCTGACTTTGCTTTAAGAGGTTTGCCTCTGTATTAATTACAGTGTAACATGGAATTTAATGCAAAGAAATCCCCTTTCCTCCCAGTCTTTCCTACATCCCATAAAAGTGGTTGCAGCTAAAGACCTTCGTTATTGCAGAAATTTATAGATATTAATAATGAAATATCATTTGTCTATCATTTTTAAATGAATAAATTTTTATTAAGCACTTACTATTTACCCAGTAATCTCAAGAGTTTCTGTTTATTGGGTACCTAGTTTGTGTCAGTACATACACCAAAAAATACAAGTTATATATTCAAGTTATCCATACAGTTATGTCATACCAGGAGTGTGGACTTTAATAATAATACATAATAATATGACATGGTATATACTGAATTATAATTTGAATGACACTTCTCCAGATTAGTGCCTAAATCGAACTTGAATATTGATTACTTAAAATCTGTACAAGCTCAAATTGGCATTTCAAAAAGAAATGTCAGGAAATATCTTAAGATATTTTGAAATAGATGAGAATAAAAAGACAACATCAAAATTTGTGGTTTGCAGCAAAAGCAGAGCTTAAAGGGAAATTTATAGTGTTGGGTACATAAATTACAAAAGATGTTCTAAAATCAATCAAAAAGATGTTCTAAAATCAGCAAAAGCAGAGCTTAAAGGGAAATTTATAGTGTTGGGTACATAAATTACAAAAGATGTTCTAAAATCAATTTACCTTAGGAAACTAAACTCATAAGTACAAAAACACAACTTTTATGTTAGTTTTGAGATCTAAGTGTTATATATAGAGTTCCTGTGAGGAAATAATACACACTTCTGTATAAGTGTATTATTGATATACTTTAAATACTAGAGGCCCGTGCACATTCCTGCACCAGTGGCGTCCCTCGGCCTGGCCTGCGGGATTGGGCTGAAACTGGTTCTCTGACATCCCCTGAGGGGTCCTGGTTTGTGAGAAGGTGCAGGCCAGGCCAAGGGACTCCACTGGTGCGCGATAGGGCTGGGGAGAGATGCAGGAGGTTGACCAGCAAGGGAGAAACCATGGGAGGGCTCCAGGGCATATCCGGCTCATTTCATTCAGTCCTCATCACCTGGACTCCAGAAGCAAGCTAACCTACCAGTTGAAGCGTCTGCCCCCTGGTGGTCAGTGCATGTCTTAGCGACTGGTTGACTAGTCGGTGCCTGCTCCCTGGTGGTCAGTGCATGCCATAGCAAGCCGTTGAGCAGGCTTAGCATATCATTAGCATATTACGCTTTGAGTGGTTAAACATTTGGCCGGATGACCGAACACTTAGCACATTAGGCTTTTATTACATAGGATATTTGTATATAATTGCTATCTCAATTATACTTTGGTGAATGGCAAGATATATTATTTTCTATTGTTTCCAATAATGGAGGAGAGCAGATATATGAATAAAACAAAATTGGATATTAGAAGTAATAGTAAAATAAATGGAATGTTACTTTTTTCTAACTGTGGTTTTATTTGCAGAATATAAAAATATTAACTTGAAACAGCTCAGGAACAGAGTCCTGAGTCCCCTGGACAAAAACATTTCTCTACAATTTAGTAGCCCTGTTGACAATAGATTACTCACAAATATATTGATTTTTTCTCTCAAATATCATTTCTGAAGGATTGTAATAATTACTGAACCCACACCAAATTGACTTCACTCACTACAACAGTGAAAATGTTTGTATGAAGGTCACCAATAAACTCTAAATGTTCCATCTGCTTCTCACCAACTTTTAGCACAAGACATTATGCTCTATGATCAAAACATTTTCTTCTTTTGCTTCTGTGACACCACACAGAACTGTTTCCTCCAACACGAGCCAACTTCCTGGTTTCCTTTGGTGATTCTTCCTATAGCTCTAATAGGACTTTTATTTGGGCATCTTTCTTTCCCTTTATTCCTCAATTCAAGACAATAAGAAAGCTTGCAGTTCAACCTTGTAAATATATTTCAAAACAATTGATTCCCATCCTGCTCCAGCTTCCGAGCAAGTCCAGGGACGGGTATTTCAGACTCTGTGATATCATCAAAGACCCTATTTTCTTCAATCCTTCCAGGGGTCAAAGGACAGAGTTCTGGACCAATAGATGTTTGCCTCTATTGTGCATGATGTTAATTGCTAGATAGTATGTTTCTGACTTGTATTTTAAAAATACTTATTATGGGAAGATCACAATGGTCTAGCTAGTTTAAAGGAAGAAGGAATATATTCACATGAGGTAAAAGAAAGAAAGAGGAAGAGGAAGGGAAGTAAGAAAGGAGATAGAGTAGACAAATCTATATAATTTTAGCATATTTTGTAAAATCCAAATATCAAGTAGAAGTACCCTTCATATTTTGCTACATGAGTAGGAGCAGTACACTTATACAACTTGTAAGAATACTGTAAGATTATTGTAAGAATCTAGTACCATAGTATAAAGTTTAAAAGATGAAGAAAATGTGATATTGGTGAATTCCCTTAGTTAGGTTATATATGATGTGTACCAAATTGTCTAGCTGTAAATGAGATTGCCATAGAGTCACACACAAGGGTGAATGTGATTTTATAAATGTACAATAATAAAATATTTCAATTTAAAACTTTTCATCCAGGCTAAATTTTTACTGTTTTAATAAAAAATAGCCGAGACTGGTTTGGCTCAGTGGACAGAGCGTCGGACTGGGGACTGAAGGGTCCCGGGTTCGATTACGCCAAGGGCATGTACCTTGGCTGCGGGCACACCCCAGTAGGGGGCGTGCAAGAGGCAGCTGATCGATGTCTCTCTCATCGATGTTTCTGACTTTCTATCCCTCTCCCTTCCTCTCTGTAAAAAATCAATAAAATATATTAAAAAAAATATTATTAGCATTAAAAGAACATAATAGTTATAATTCTCATACCTGACTTTAACTTTGAAATTCCTTCTCTTAATCTGTCATCATCAGCCTAATCTTGCCGGAGGAGAATCTGAGCATGTTAAATGTCTTCAAAGAAATAAACAAAATAACCAAGGTTGATCCAATGGGAAATTCTATGGTTCTAAATTGTAAGTGATCAGAGGGAAAGATTTTTTCCACTTTGGGTGATTTACTTAAATTCAATATTTTGGGTTTCTTTTGCTTTGTTTGTTTTAGAGTTTTTCACGTAGCCTTTGTTTAGTGAATGTGCATCTTTTATTTTAAAATGTCATTATTTTGTTCTAATTAAAAGAACAGAAATTTTAGTACAAGACAGGAAGGTTTCTTGTGTGTGAATGTCAATATATGTGAATTATCTTAGTTATCAGGAATAGCCCAGACTTCAGATTCTGTCGGTAGATAATCTTGGATTCAAGTTTGAGTTCGGTCACTTGCCAGCTCAGAACCTAGGCAAGATATTTCATCTTTTTAAATCTCAGTTTCCTTACGAGTAAAATATGAGCAAAGAAGTTCTCACTTGTTAAGGATGAAATGAACTCCTGACATGGAGGGCAGCTCTCTCCCTACCACAGGGAGCTCCAAACATTATATTATGAATAAAGGTCTTTATTGTGAAGGGGTTTAATGATTGAAAGTATATTTATAGAAAAAAATGAACTTTCTAACTACAACTCCTCACTATATCAGTCAGAGAATTTTTTACCTTCATGAGCTGTATCAGTTCAACATCACTATGATTTTCAATTAAGTAAACTATTAAACTGATTCCTAGAAGATAAATTCGAAGGGAAACTTACATGAAATGCTATGAGCACTTTCTTTTCATGGAAATCCAGTTTATTCTATTGGATTACCATTTTGCTAAAGAACAAACAAACATGTCTGTTTGTTCAGAACTGTTTGTTCAAAAACTTCATTTTTACTTTTATTTTTCAAAACATCCCACTCAGCCCTAGCCAGTGTGACTTGGTTGGTTCCATGCACCAAGAGGTCAAGTGAAATTTCACTCAGGGTCAGGGCACTTGCCTGGGTTGTAGGCTCAATCCCCAGTAGGGGGTGTGCTGGAGGCAGCCAATCTGATTTATGTTTCTCCCTCTCCCTCCCTCACTCTAAAATGAATTTTTAAAAAACCCAACAAATTAAGCCCAGCCAATGTGACTCAGTGGTTGAGCATCGAACGATGAACCAGAAGGTCTCAGTTCAGTTCCTGGTAAGGGAGCATGCCTGGGTTGCAGGCTCAATCCCCCGTAGAGGAGGCATGCAGGAAACAACCAATGATTCTCTCGCATCATTGAAGTTTCTCTCTCTCTCTTCTTTCCTCTCTGAAATCAATTAAAAATATTTTAAAAAGGATTTGTGATTTTTAAAAAAATTCCACTAGTGAAATCTGAAGATCAATACTGGTAAGTTGAACAATATGAAAGTGTCAATATTCAATTTATTTGACTAAAAAACTGGCTTTAATTAAATCTACTATGAACAGATTTGTTTCTCATTTAACAGAGTATGTAAATGTTTTCATAGATATTTTAACTGAAAATAAAATTTCTAATAACTGTATTTCATGCTGCTTTTGAGGCATAGTCTCACTACTATTGAATACCATTTAAAATTATATATCAAATATTTCATTTTCAGAATAACTTTTACAATCATAAAATAATAAGGATCAAAAATAATATAAAAAAAGAAGAAATCACATATGGTTTTATTTGCCAGATATAAATATATTTAATTTTTTTGTCTCATTTCTATTAATATGTATAGTTATTTTTATATATGATCATTTACCTAATGCATATCTTCGTTTTTTACTTAACAGAAAAGTAACCTTTATCAACAACTTATTTAATTGTTACATAAATCATAATTTAAAAAAATTTTTTTTATTGATTTCAGAGAGGAAGAAAGAAGGAGAGACAGACAGAAACATCAATGATGAGAGAGCCTCATTGATTGGCTGCTTCCTTCATGACCCCTACTGGGGATCAAGCCCGCAACCAAGGCATGTGCCCTTGACTGGAATTGAACCTGCGATCCTTCAGTCCACAAGCTAATGCTCTATCCACTGAACCAAACCAGTTAGGACATGTAAATCATAAGTTACTTAGCCATGCTGCTTTTGTATATGTGAATGGGGGGGAGGGGAGTGTAAGAACTTGCTGACATAATGGGCAGTTTATATAAAGGATTCCAAAATGTGTTTAATTTATAACAACTAAGCACCTCTAATAGAAATTCTTGGTTAAATAGTAAATAGAAATAAATACATATGCATTTAAAATAAATAGCAAGAGTTTATTTTAGTTATAAACTTATCTAGAATGGAGGCACACACTAAAACAGTTTTATAATTAGCATTTGGCATATTAGTAAATATATAAGCAATTCTATACTCACTCCTAAATCTTGTAATATATAGATTAAACTACTTTCTCTTTCAGTAACAGTCCTTAAAAAAATGTATATATATATTTTAAAGTGTCCTAAGATTAACTTTTTCTTTTACTTTCCTTGCCCCTATTCTGTAATAATTTTCAAAATAGAAATAACAAAATGAGAAATTAATGCAAACAAGAAAGGACATCCACCCTGAATGGCACTGTGTGTGAAAGTTAACTGGCTTACCCAATGAGGAGAGAGGCAGAAAAAGCCTCGACTACAAGAGGCAGCAAACCAACCAGGGTCAGAAACAAACAAACAAAAAAATGCATTCATTGCTTTTTAAATATAGCTGTTGAGGAAGCAGAACTTCCTGTTTGAAATTTGTAGTACACTTAAATAAAAAAACAGGAAGTTATGCTTTCAGCCTAGAGTGCCCAGCTCAGAGACTGGGGAGGCTGAGTAACTGGGCCCTACAGGAAACCTACTACAGAAGGCCACTCTACCAATTTCAATAGCAGCTCTACCTAATACATAGAAACAAACAAAGGGAAGCAGCCAAAATGCAGAGGCAAAGAAACATGTCACAAATGAAAGAAATGGAAGCAAGCAAACTACAGGATACAGAGTTCAAGACAATGGGTATAAGGTTACCCAAGGATCCTGATGAGAGGTTAAAGGGACTCAAAGAGAGCTTCAAGGAACTTAGTGAGACTTTCAAGGATCTTCACGAAAATGTCAAAGACGTGAAAAAGGACCAGTCAGAAATTAAGCATACAGTAACTGAAATAAAGAATAATTTACAGGGATTGAACAGTAGAGTAGAGGATTCCAAGAATCAAATTAGTGATTTGGAATATGAGGAAATGGAAACAAAAACAAACAAACAAAAAAACCACACACACAACAATCAGAAGAGCAAAAAGAAAAAGAATCCAAAAATATGAAGGTAGTGTAAGGAGCCTCTGGACAACTTTAAGCATATCAACATTCGCATTATGGGGGTGCCAGAAGAAAAAGAAAGAGAGCAAGATATTGAAAACCTATTTGAAGAAATAATGACAGAAAATTTCCCCTCCCTGGTGAAAGAAATAGACTTACAAGTCCAGGAAGTACAGAGAGTCCCAAACAAGAGGAACCCAAAGAAGTCTATACCAAGATACATCATAATTAAAATGCCAAGGGTTAAAGACAAAGAGAGAATATTAAAAGCAGTAAGAGAAAAGCAGTTAGTTACCTACAAGGAAGCACCCATATGACTGTCAGCTGATTTCTCAACAGAAAACTTTGCAGGTCAGAAGAGAGTGGCAAGAAATATTCAAACTGATGAATAGCAAGGACCTACAATTAAGATTACTCTACCCAGCAAAGGTCTTTATCTGACCTTCAATTCTATCATTTAGAAAAAGATAAAGGAGTTCATCACCACCAAACCAGTTTTACATGGAATGTTGAAGGTTATTCTTTAAGAAGAAGGAAAAAAAGATAAAAAATATGAACATTAATATGGCAATAAATACATATTTATCAACAATTGAATCTATAAATTAAATGCACAAGAAATCTAATGAACAAAATAAACTGGTAAATAGAATAGAATAGAGGCATGGGAACATGAAACAGACTGATGCATCTCAGAGGGAAGAAAGAGATTAGCCAAAGATCTTAGATGCATATATGCATTACCTATGGACACAGACAGTAGGGTGAAGGCCTGGGGCAGGGTGGGAACCAGGTGGAGGGAGGCAATGGGGGGAAAAAGAGGATATCTATAATACCCTTAACAATAAAGATGAATAAAATAATAAAATAAAATGGTTTTTTTGTGTTGTTTTTTTTTTTTTTAGCTATTTCACTGGGCAATTCAGTGAGATAAAGGTATTTCCTTCAATCAGAGAGAAAGTAAGAATACAAAAAGATATTTTCTATTTACTTCTGGAAGGCAATTTTCTCACAAACTATTTATTTAGAACTGTTACCTGTTTCTGTCCCTTCAGGCTTTTTGAAATTTCTCTCAACTCTATTGGTATTACAAATTTGAAACTTGCATAAAGAATATCACTTTTAATTTTATGTCAGTTATCCAAATCTGAAAGAAATCTTCTCTAAATATTAGAAAATAGAGGATCTTTTAAAAATATTTTTATTGATTTTAGAGAGAAAGAGAGAGAGAGAGACAGAGAGAGAGAGAGAGAGAGAGAGAGAGAGAGAGAGAGAGAGACAGAGAGAGGGAGAAGATATCAATGAAGAGAGAATCATTGATCTGCTGCCTCCTGCACACCCCCTACTGGGGATAGAGCTTGAAACCCAGGCATGTGCCCTTGACTGGAATCAAACCTGGGGTTCTGTATTTCATATCCACTAAGCCAAACCAATGAAGGCAGAAGATAGAGGATCTTTCAGAAGAAGAGTCAATTCCAAGGTCACTGGTAGAAAATTGATGTTTTTGTAAATATGAACATGTGCAGCAAGGAACATAATCAATCATGAAGCTGAAGGAAGAGAATAAAAGAAATCTTAAATACCATATTCCACAGTTCTGGATTTGAAAGAAGCTCAGAATGTTTACCACAGGTTCTCATTTGTTACTACACTAGGTGGCAATGAGAAAAGAATTTCTGTAAAACGTAGCATGGAGAAGGGCCTCTCTCTGTTAACAGTGGCATGTGATCAGACATGTTCATCGCCATCACTGAGACAGTAAACCTTAGTAACAAGTGGCAACGCTGGTGTCTCCTCTTTTGATATAAACTTCCTACATGAAATCCTTCATAAGATTGTCCTGTGTGTAGAATGTGACTAAATTTTGTCCTCCCTAAAAAGTGACAGTATGTTGAAAAGGTGTCCCAGAGGAGAGGTTGGGGAATATATATAAAAAGAAAAGAGTGCATTTTCTGGTGTTTTAAATCTTTAAATGAAGAAGAGGGAAAGAGGAATCTACCCGCAGCCAATCAGTCTGATGATGCCTTCGCAGAGGCCAGGTGTTATTTAAATCCCAGCAAACAAACCTCCAGAAAGGGAAATGAAAGAAGAAAAACTAGGGGTACAGAAAAATAAGGGTGCATGAAGCAGGAAGAATATCTGATAAAAGAGTTTTCACAAAGGACCTTAGGACAGGTTAAGTCAGAACAGGTAGAGACAACAGGATTCCAGGAACAGATGTGAGGACAGCCCTGGAGGGCTCAGGGAACCTTAAAACATCTGGAGAGGTTGCCTTTTGCCAAAAGTTGTATGACTAGTCAGAATCAGTGTTTGGGAAAGTGGCTGCTGGGGTCCACACAGACTGATATTTAAATTTCTTCTGTCCAGATTATGGTAATTAGGTCAGAGTTGGATGAGAAACCGCTGTAACCCCTGGCTTAATCCTGGGGCTTGGCTGTTGGACCTGAAAGGATGAAGAGGCATGTGGAGGTGTGTGACTCACCTACACATCCTTTTGTCTTCAGGTTTCCTGCTTTTATTGTCTTGTGTCCTGGGCTTGAGGTTGTGGTGAAAGGGGAGCACATTTTACAGTCTTCAGCTCACTTAATGCTTATGTTCAACAATGGTATTATTGTCCCCGTTTTACAGATGATAACAGCAAATGGAACTGTTAATGATTGAACAGTTATTTTGGCATTATTATGAGAATTACACAGGCGTTTTGTCATTTAATCTTCATAATGACTATGGAATAGGTCATTCCTACTTTAAAGATGAAGAAACTGAGACAAATAACTTGTCTGGTAAATAACTTGTTCAAGGTCAAGCTAGAGAATGCTGGAGTCGGATTTCCGACCCAAGCAGTCTAATGTAAAAAAATCCATGCTCTTGACAATTGGGGAAGTTGAGGCTCATAAGGTGCAATCACTTACTCAAGGCCTCACAGTGAGCTGGAGTTTGAACTCAGATGCTCCATGCCAAAGCCCCTGCTCTTTCTGCTGTGCTGTGCTGGAGACAGGGAGAAGAGCAGGTTCCCATTTTGGAGGGGAAAAGACACACACACCCAAACACCTTTTCGTCTTGTACAATGAATGGGTCGCTTTCCTTTAAATGTTCTGCAGCATATTGCCAGGTGTGGTAGGTCCTCCTTCCTGTGGGCACCGCACATTCACAGACAAAACCAGGAGTGGGTGGAAGGAGTCCCCGGCAGAGAGTGCTAAAGAAATGCCAGGTCTGGGCCGGAGGGGCAGGCCTGCCTGAGGACCACTGTCCGAAGGAGCCAGGCAGGCAGGAGGGGGTGCCTCCTGCCCAGGCCTGGGCATACCTCTAGCACTCCCTTAAAAGAGAGCTCTTACTTTATACTGGAAGCTTTTTTTAAATTAAAATATGCCACAGTGCGTGCTTTGGGCTTAGCCACAAAGGATGGCAGCTTTGGTGAATGGTAATTGACATACAAGGTTTGGTCCACAACGTTCTTCAAAGCATGATTTTTCATCCTCCACAGGTGACTTGACACTTGGAAACTAAGCAACACTAGCTAAACTCATTAATAGCAATTTAATACCAGAATAGCACTTTATCTTTAGGGAAAATAGGGGGAAACTATATTCATATCTAAAATGCCAATATCTAATACAAAAGATTATGGGAATTCCAATCAGAAGTCAAAAAGATACGGGATAAAATCAAAGGAAATTTGTAAAACAGAAGTGCAGTTCTAGAAAACATTTTATTGAATCCTGAGGCATTATCACTCTGCACTCTGTAGTGACTGCTCACTTCAGTCTCTTTCTTTTATTAAATAGGGGTTTTTATTCTGTGTGTGTGTGTGTGTGTGTGTGTGTGTGTGCACGAGTGTGCACGCATGTGTGTGTGTGTGTGTGTGTGTGTGTGAGTGTGTGTGTAAGGGGGGGCTGTCACATAAGTAAGAGAGGACATTCCCACTAGGCCACACATCCCCAGAGTTTTGATTCCCTCCTGCTTTCCCACATCAGGAAACACCTTTGACAATGAATGAGGGAAGAAGATGCCCCTGAATGTGAGTGTAAATCCACAGGGGCACCTTTGGGTTTGCACTCACCTACAGTCATTTGCAACAGCCTGCTGCAATTACTAGTAACTAACTGCGTGTGGTAATGTCTTACAGCGCAAAACTATGTGTTTTATAGTATTGCACTCAACACATCTCTACTTCCTGATTCTCCTGTTTTGGAACGGTGAATTCCAGAGTGGGTGCTCCGGAGCCCTGGTTTCTCCGAGATCACAGGCGCGGTCTCTGAAGGACACTCCTTCGATCTTTATCTGTTTTGTACAAGGAGCATACAGAGATGAGCATACAGATTATTGCTTGTTTTTGTGATAATATAGCGAATGGAAGGTAATAATTACTTAAATTCACTTTACATGACAGTTTATCCTCTTTGATAAATAATACATTTGTAAATCGTGTGTGTGTGTGTGTGTGTGTGTGTGTGTGTGTGTGTGGTGAGCTGCTTCTATGACAACTACCCACATATAGCTTACATTTATTTTTACTAGCTTTGATTGCCCAAAATTTATATTTTGGAGCTTTTTATATAAATTTTGGGATGTGAACTATGTATAGATTGCAGCCATAAATCTCTCTATATATCAAATAAATAAGTCATTGGAAAATAAGATTCTATACAACTTAATTTTATAGTTATATATTCCTTCAAGAAAGGGATACCTATGTGGTACCGTTCTATATACGGGGAACAACCAGTCTTGTAGGCTAGTTACTAGTAATCTTTTACCTGATTATGAACAAAGATTTTTTAAAAAAAGAAAATGCCTGTAACCCAAAGAAATACACACTGTTGTCATTTTCTTCCTTCTATTATTTAACAAAATGGAAATCATAATAATATGTAATTTAATATTCTTTTTCAACTGTCAATCTCTAATGTTGGATTTTTATCTTATTTTCATTTGATTTTATTGATATTACATAAAATTGTGATGAGCGGCATTTGTTAATTCATCAACTAGTTCTGAATGCCAAATATTAGAGTTCCAAGTATTTGGCAAAAGTGCCTAACCATGGGAGATAGATACCTCACTACCAGCTTTCTGCCTCCTTTCTTCCTTAATTTCACCCCCAGTCTTGATCCTGGGTGCTGAAGTTCAGTGGTCTGCTACACCAGACCTGTTTCTAAATATGTTGAAAATGAAAAAGAAAATAATTTAGAGAATTGTGTTATCTCTTAACAAAGCCATGCCTGCAATCCAATTGTCTTGTAGATTAAAATTTCCTATTCGGAGTGTCAGCACCTTAATGTTAACTTTCCTTCTATGTACATTCTTGAGCTGACCATCCTAATGCCCCTTCAAGGTACATGAATGCCTTAGGAACTTCATGCATGGATATGCAAAGGAGAAAAGTGTACTAATGTGCTTCAAAACGCTCAGGTATATAGACCTCTTCTGTTCTATGAACACACTCACACACATGCACCCAGTGAGCAGGAAGAGCATTACACGGCTTCTCCCAGGGTTTGGGGGAGCTGCGTTTATAAGACCCTTTACTCCACAGCCTTGAACCTATTAGTCTAAGTATAACATCATCTAATTAACACGTGGTTTTAATTAATATGCATTTACAAGGACTACAATGCTTGAGTGACAGAGCTACGGGTACTAGGTTATTTAAGAGCAAAACACTAATATCTAGACAGTGCTCTGTGAAGTACAATGAGACCGCCAATTTTATCTGTGGCATTTCTCCATTTAACACATTTATTGGAAGCCTGGATATGCTATGCAGAACAAACCCTCCCATCAGTTTCTAAACACTAAAGTAAACATATCATTACAAACAGTTTTGTGTTATGGAGAAAAACAGAGAGGGCCAATTTACTTTGGGGGCTCACAAAGGTCCTTTTTGGAAAAAAGTAGCAATTGAATAGAAACTGAAGAATAAGTAGGGGAAGTATGTGCCAGAAGGAGGGGACAAACTTTGCATCTTCCTGTGATAGAGTTATGCAGTCACTTCTTTCCTAAAAGGTAAGCTTTCTTTTATACATATATGATGCCAGTGAAATCACGTGGAGCCATGCAGTCTTGTTTTATAGATGACTTAAAAAAAAAAAAAAAAGGGTGATTGCTTAACGCTGTTTATTGTTAGAATTCCTGGACTAGCATTCAAACTAGGTCTGGCTTGATTTTATCTGAAACCCTTGAACCCATCCGGTGCATTTTATTTATCTGAAAAAGTAAAATAAGTTAAAATTATTTTATGATGTTCCTTGAGATAATCAAACACTCGTTGTGATGTATCAGAGCTAGAGCTATTGGTGGCTGAATAATTGCTTTTTGGACTGGTGTGCATCATGGTACACCTATTCAAATATCATCCATTTATTTCTAAATTCTGAGTCTTAGAGACCAGCTATGGAAAAAAGAGAGATCAATAAATTGGATTATAACCCCCAAATGACTTGGACAGACTCTTCCCAAAGATCTTCAGGTACCTATGTCCAATGAGAGTCAGAACAAGAAATTTTGGCTGACAGACTTTCCATCCAAACTCCTAGTGGAGAAAGGTTTGTGTGTTGTTGTTTTGTTTTAAATATGTAGAACCTGCAAAAGTAGGCTTATCTTTGAGACTTTCTTAAACCATACATCGGGGTCTTCTCTGGTTAGATGTAGAATGACAAACTAAGAAAGATGACCTCGTTCTCTTTGCACGGATTTGTAGTGTTTTTGTCTAATTGACAATGGGTGGTCCGGCTCTTTTTCCAAGTCCTATGCGCGCAGGTATGGGAGGAGGCATTAGCACAGCCCCGCGATTCTCCTCGAGGGCGGAATGGAAGAGATACTAACGCCCCTTTCCCAGTCTGGTGAAGGTAAAAATGAATGCCTCGCCCAGGCCCTGCAGTTTGGCTCGCCGAACGCGACGGAACGAGTCCCTCGGGCGGCAGACGGGCGCGGGCGGGCGCCAGCCCCGCGGGCCGCGCGCGGAACAATGCGGCCGGGACCTTTGTGCGCCGCTCCGCGTCCGCGCGCCGGCACGTACGTCGCTTCCACGTGTGGGGCCGCGAGGTGCATGTGCGGCGATGTGAGAATATGCTGGAACCGGTCTGGGCAGAGGCGCCGCGGCCAGGACGGAGGACGGAAGGTGGGTGTGGGCGTGCCCCGCGCCGGCTGCCGGGAGGGAGCCCGAGCCCGGCGCGCCGCGCGGCCGGCGCCGCACAATAAAGTCCGGGGGGGCGGGCGGAGGTGGAGGAGGCGGCCCGCGAGCGGCCGCCCGCGCACACCCCGCCATGTGAACAGCGCCGCGTCCTCGCAGGACGGAAACTTTCCCAGCGGCGGCGCCCCAACTTCCCGCCCCGCCCGGGCCCGCCGCTCGGTAAGGGGACCCCGTAAGTCCGGCGGCGGGGCCTCCGCGTCCCCTAGCCCTGCCGGTCCCCCTCCACCTCCCGCCGGCCGCCGTGCTTCCCTGGCCGGGCTCGCGCTCGCCGAGGTGCGGACCGTAAACATGGCGCCCTGAAGCGCTGAGCGGCCGGGGGCGGCGGGAGACGCCGGGGAGAGCGCGCGGCCCGGCCCAGGGAACCGAGGAGGAGGGCGGCGGGGAGACGCCAGGGAGGCCTGGCCCGCGGAGCCAGGGAGGGAGACACCGCGGAGAGGGGAAGGCCGGGCGCGCGGAAAGAGGGCGGCGGGGAGAGCCGGAGGATGGGCCCGCGGAGCCGCAGAGGAGGGCGGTGGAGAGCCGGGAGGGCGAGCCCAAGGGGGCGGAGGCGGAGGCCGAGGCCGGCGTTCCCTCCCCCCCCGCCCCCGCGCCCGCGGCCCAGACCGGGGGGGAGGGGGGGAGGCGGCGCGACGCCGGGGCCCGGCGCGGAGGGGAGGGCGGGCACCGCGGCGGAGGCCAGGACCGGAGCATAATGGTAGGCAGGCTGGGCGGCAGGCATGGGGGCGCGGGCGGGGGCGTCCGTGGTCGGCGCGTCCGTGGCGTTGGCGCCGAGCTTCGTGGAGCCCGGGGCAGGGCCGCAACCCCTCAGGACTCCGAGCGGGTGTGACCGCCGCTCGCCCTCTCGCAAATGGCCCTCAGTTGCTCGCGGAGCTTTGTGTGCGGCGGGCCCGGGCCTGCGGGGGTCCCGTCGGCCCCCCCCTTCGCCCGCGGTGGGCCGGGAGGGAAGGCCTGGAGAGGGGAGACGGCTCGGGGCCTACTCGGGAGGGGAAGCCGGGGTGTCGCGTGAGCGTCTCACGCCAGGCCCGCCCTCCTCGCGCGGCCAGGCCTTGGGGCCCGCGGCCGCGCTTTGAGGTCCTCCGGAACGCGGCCTTGTGAGTGGGAGGAGGCCGGGGGTGGGGGGCGTTTGCAGTCGCGGTTCGTTTTTTTGGGGGAGCCATGACCGAGGCTGGGCTGGCGGTCCCCAGAGATCCAGGCGAGGCTGGGTCCTCGTCCCCCCGCGGTTGGGGTCAGCGCGGCTTTCGCCTCCTCAGCAGGCCCACCAGGCCCCGGACTGCTTGCGGGGGCCACCGCTTCCACGGGGTGTCCAGAGAGAGCCTCTGCCGGGCCGGGGGGCTCCTGGAGCGTCCCGGGGACCCAAGTTCCACGTCGACTGCCCCTCACGCCTCTCCTGGGCCAGCTGTGAAGGCGCTTTACGCTGTGGGCCCGGTTCCGGGGGTGTGCCTGGTGTTTATGGGTGTGGGCATGAACTCGGTGCCCCCGACGGTGCCCGGCGCCTGGTGTTACATACGTCTTGCTCGTGATACCCGGGGTGCCCAGAGTGTCCGCTGGTCTGTGTGCTGTGTCCATGATAGTCGGTGTGGACGTGGTG
This sequence comes from Antrozous pallidus, assembly GCA_027563665.1. NCBI lineage: Eukaryota > Metazoa > Chordata > Mammalia > Chiroptera > Vespertilionidae > Antrozous > Antrozous pallidus. The sequence continues at coordinate 41,898,512 of CM050511.1, read as the reverse complement.
CCCAGTGTGCATGTGGTACCATGGTGCCCTGTGTTGTGTATGGTGTCTGAATAGTACCCGGTGTGGGCATGTGATACCCTGTGTTACGTGCGGCGTGTGTGTGTGTGTGTGTGTGTGTGTGTGTGTATTTGTGTGTGTGTGTGTGTATTTGTGTATGTGTGTGTGTATTTGTGTGTGTGTGTGTGTATTTGTGTGTGTATTTGTGTGTCTGTGTGTGTGTGTGTATGTCTGTGTGTGTGTATGTCTGTGTGTGTGTGTGTATTTGTGTGTCTGTGTGTGTGTGTGTATTTGTGTGTCTGTGTGTGTGTATGTCTGTGTGTGTGTATGTCTGTGTGTGTGTGTGTGTATTTGTGTGTGTGTGTATTTGTGTGTGTGTGTATTTGTGTGTGTGTGTGTGTATTTGTGTGTGTTTGTGTGTATGTGTGTGTGTGTATTTTTGTGTGTGTGTATTTGTGTGTGTGTGTATTTGTGTGTGTGTGTATGTGTGTGTGTGTGTTTGTGTGTATGTGTGTATGTGTGTGTATGTGTGTGTGTGTGTAGTGTGTCTGTGAGCTTAAAGCGGGTGCCCAGTAGCCTGTGCGAGGACCAGTGCCTGATGGTTGGAGAGGCCCACCTGACTCTCTGAGGTGTCCGTACCGGGCCCTCTGGTCTGCCTCACCCAGGTGTTCTGCATCCTATAGTAGGCCCTGCCCGTGGAGGCAAAAGCTTAAAAATAACTTAATCTGTCCATTGAAAGGCACAAAGTACATTTACTTATTTTCCTTTTAAACTGAAAAAAATTTTAGTAGTTATAGCATAGTAATTATGGGATGCATACAAAACCTTTTGAAGGTTTTGGGTCATTGATTCATATTAATGGTTGGAAGTTATCAGGGTATTGGATGGTTTTGGTTGTACTTGAGGAATTTGAGTGCTTTCTGGTTAGCAAGTCACCTTTGATTATGTGGAATTCTAATTTGTACAGAAAGCAGGAGATAAAATACAAGTGTTGGTTCTGGCCGGGTGGGTCAGTTGGTTTGAGTGTCCTCCCATAAACCAAAAGATTTTAGTTTGGATTCCCAGTTTAGGGCACATATCTAAGTTTGCGGTTTGATCTCGGTCCAGGTGCTTACAGGAGGCAACTGATTGATGTTTCTCTTCCTCTCTCCCTAAAAACAATAAACGTATCCTCGGATGAGGATTAAAAAGAAATACGAGTTTTGTACAGGTGTGTAATTTATTTTTGGCTAACCTAGTGCTGGGTACAGTCATTTTGTTGGACTCTTCTTTGTAAGATGGTCGGGTTAGAGAATAAAGGATTAGAAGATACGGGATGTAATTATGACGATAAAATTTTTTCTTGCTCAACTCTACCGGTGGTTAACTGGATTTTTATTTTTTGAATGTGCTTTTTTTTTGTCCTTGTTTTTTATATGAAAACTGAATCCCCCTTTCATATTCTGTAATTGGGTGACTTGACTTATTTTTGCAGTTACCTGTTACAAAGTGTTTAAAAAAATGTATGTAAGTGCCTTCAGCTTTACAAAGAAAAACCAATGTAAATTTAAATGTTAAAATTTAGCTCCTTAATTCATACTAAATATTCCTTGGCACTTCAAGTGGATGTCATCTTGCATGTTTCTATGAATTGACATGTGTTTATTTGAACTCTCACCCTTTTGTCCCCCTGTCCCCCTTTCTTTTAAGGGTTGTTCAGATTGTGTATAATGGAAACATTCATACCCTTTGGCATACCTTAACTGAGACAACTAAATGAAGCTAATTAAGAATTTTAACATTTGTAATGGAAGTATCAAATGCAGTCTAATACTATGAGAGCCCTAAACCTCTGGCTTCAGATCTTCTTTATCTTTCAGTTGAATTCCACATGGAAAAACAAGCAGAGTATATCTAGAAAAAAAAAACATTAAGGAGAAAGTGGATAGACTTATGATAGTTAAAAACTTTACATTGTTTGGAAACCTTAATTGGACTTCATATTGAATACCTTTAGAGGGTAATTAGATTATTTTGCCATTAGAAGAGTACATAAGGAGGCTAGATGGCTTGGGTTTGAAAGTCACCTCTGTTATTTACTAGTGATTTTGAACAAATTACTTAAACTTGTCATGCCTGGTGTCAGTTTTCTCATCTGGAAAATAATAGTAATTGCACTATAGGGTTATTGACTCATAAATGACTATAGACTAATTTAATTCATTTGAGACAGATTCAGTGTTACTGAGACTTTAATGTGGAAAGGTGTGAAGCTCTGAAATTATATTATTGTCTTACTAATTTGAGTTTGACTGTCGTAGCATACCTCTGCATCTCTTTTTCCTTTTAGTTATCTCAGAAGGTTAGAAAATAAACATTAGTTATATTTCTTGGGTCTCATTTACTTGAAGCAATTTTAAGGATCTTTCTATGATTACTTTAACTTTTTAAAATTAGTAAAATATGCATAACATGAAATTTTCCATCTTACCCATATTCACATGTAATTAAGTACATTAACATTGTTGTTCAGCCATAACCACCATTCATCTCCATAGCTCTTTTTATCATGTAAAACTGAAACTCCAGATCCATTAAACACTTAACTCTCCATCTCCTCTCTCCAGCCCCTGGCAACTGCTTAACATTACTTCTTAATATTTGATGAAGAATATAGGTAATTGAAGTACATAGTATGAACATTCTTATTTTAACCGTTGGTTTTAAATGAATATTTTTGTCTTTTCCCATATCTGTCACCTTATTTGTAACTGCTTCAGGTTGTATGTTTTATATTTGCTTGAAGCAGATGGACTTTCTAAATAAAGAAACACTGGCACCTCTTTATTTGACCGTTGTGGAACTAATTCCTCACTAACATTTTTACTAGAACTAGGAATTTTGAGAAGTAAAAAATAACTGATGTGAGTTTAATTTTTGCCTTTATCGCTTGCATGGTAACTTTTTTGTTGTTTTTGTTAATCCTCATCTGAGGATATTTTTTCCTTTGCCTTTCAGAGAGTGAGGGTTGGAGGGATGAGAAAAGAGAAAGAGAGAGAGAGAAACATCAACTGGTTGCTTCCAGCACAACCCCCCCCCCCCCCCCACCGGAGTGTGAATCACAGCCCAGGTATATGTCCTTGATCAGGAATCGAACTGGAGAACCTTCAGTGCTTGGGCTGATGGTCTTTCCACTGAACAGCACGGGCCAGGATTTACATAACTTTGTTACTTCCTTGCACTAGTGTTGTCAACTTTTCAAAAATCTGTTTTGGTGCAGTGATTCTGTAAAGATCACTAGTGATCTGAAGGTTTTTCACATGTCCTTCTTTGGCCTTGATGTTATTCACAGGTTTATTACATAAGTATATAATGATAACATGCATCACATATGTTTACCATGTCTCAGCCACTGTGCAAATTTCTTTACCAATTCTGTCCCACATGATCATTGTAAAACATATTAATCTTCCTTTTAATTATGGAAGGTTCCACCTCCTATAACACACGCCCATTCTAGCGCACCCTCTCTCTAATGAGAAGTGAATGAACTAAGAGTTTTGTGAGAGAATGTGACTCATATAACAAAATTCCCGTAACAAGAAGTAAAATGATGAAAATGAAGATGGTGAGAGGGAGGGAGAGAAAAGTAAAAAATATCCAGTAGTATAGTCTTTGAATAATCATGTCTTAACTAATATTTTAAATATATATCTACTGCCTTAAGGGAAGATCTTTTTACATGTGTGTGCTTGGTATTACTGGTTTTTCCACTTAGAAAATTCTCTAGTTTTTATTGTGAAAATGCTGTACAATGTTTAATATCAAAATTACTTACAAATGCAAGTAGTCTGTAAAATAAAAATATTTGGAAAATAAAAAATATTCATGTATCCATTATGTGTTTAGTAGGGAAATTTCTAGATATTTAATTCATTTTTATAAACTGTGATTTATATGGATCTGGTAACTACTTATGCATTTAGTTAATCTTCCATTCTATTTTTGGGGGGTATATTTTCTGTTCAATAAATGGCTAAGAGTTTGCCTAATTTTATGTGAAATTAAAGTAAAATAAAGGCAATGGAATGATATGAGCATTGATAAGGGATCATATTGACTCATGTCTATTCAGTGATAAGTTCCTATTATGTGCTTATATACATTAGTTGGAAAATGCTCCTGAATGTACAGTTTATTTTTTTGTGTATGAACTGAGTAATATGTAAGTACTAGAAGCCCAGTGCATGAAATTTGTGCACTTGGCAGTGGGGGGGGGGTCCCTCAGCCCAGCCTGTGCCCTCTTGCAGACTGGGAGCCCTCGGGGGATGTCTGACTGACTGCTTAGGAGCAGGCCTAAGCAGTAAGTTGGACATCCTTAGCACTGCTGCAGAGGCGGGAGAGGCTCCTACCACAACTCCTACACTTGCCGGTATTGAGCTGAGTGGCGCTTCCCCTGTGTGCACTGACCACTAGGGGACTGCTCCTGCATCTGCCCCTCGGTGGTTAGTGTGCGTCATAGCGACCGGTCATTCTGCCATTTAGTCAGTTTGCGTATTTTCCTTTTATTATATAGGATTGGATAATAGGTAAACTAGTTTTGTTTTAAATAAATACTTTTATAGCTCAAGTTACTTCATAATTGATCTGATTCATAAGATCACATTGAAATGTTATATTTTTATAATGGGTAGAATGTTTTAAGATCTTATTTATTAAACATTTATTGAAACTGTACTATGTACTAGACTTTTGCTAAGTAGCATCATTATTGAAACAAGTGCAATGCGATATGACAGGAGAAAGTGTATGATGTATGTGAGTTAAGATACATTGTATTTGAATGAAAATTATTTTTGAGGTCTTAACGATGATTATTTTGAACTTTGTGATTTCACTATATTAACTACCGGAGGATTTTTAAAACAACTTTGTTATGATTAGTAATTTTTATGTTCTCCAGATATTTTTCTAAGCATTTAAGTGAAATGTGGACCCACTAAATATTTTTTTTTCTAGTTTGATTTGGTATGCTAAGTAAATTTATAATACATGCTAAGTAAATTTATAATGTGAAGAAGGATGATTCTTTCCTAGTTCAAACATTTATGCAAACACTAAAAGGTGTGTGTGTATGTATATTTTAATGGATTTGTATTGAGATTGGGATCTTTCACAGTTGGGATAAAATGCTGTTTTTTTTAAGATGACATAAATACATTTTAATTGGACTGTGCAGGCACATTAGTTCCCATTAGAAATCTATATAAGCAGTTTTTAGAAAGCTGTGTGTCATTATAAACGTTGCTTGTGGTAGCACCATTTTTTATTCAAAAGGTGACTCTTAATGAGCACCTACTATAGTAGGCAATTTACAACTACGTTTCTCACAGCAGCATGAGGGAAGTACTATTAGTGTGAGTATATGATAAATTCCAATATTACAGTATAATCATAACTGTCCTGTAACTTCTATTAAGAGAACAGACTTAGGAGGATGAAGTTACCAGTGCCTGAGGGTCACTCAAATACATGATCAAGTGTATATTTGATTTCAAGTGTATGTCTACCAAAACCTATGGCTGCTTTCTCTCCTAAGATTCTTGAATCTTTGTACTAATACCACCTTCATTTCCCAAATGTGCTTTTATTTACAAATCTGCCAAACGGGGATAATAAAAAGTAAATGTAAGCTCACTCTTTATACAAAGGTAGGAGGTGGAAAGAAAAGGAATATTAGAAATCTGGTAATCAGAATGTTTCATACATACATAACGTTCTGCTTAATTCCAGTTTCATTGGCATGAAACAAGTGTCTATAATTGGCTTACTTGTCGCTTTTTGCAGCTAGTATTATGAAGATGCTTGGCATGGGGTAGAAAGGGAGGAACCTACAACTTTATTTTAATATGTATAGGAGAGAAATGTTGGAAAATATTCAGAATTAACTCCAACACTAAAGTGTTTTTGCTGTATGAGAAGGGGAGTCATATAGCAAGAACACTAGCATTTCATCTCTGTTGGATAAGTTCAGTTTGTATTGAAATAATCACTGGAAAGTTGCTCTAAGTGTGAAGACTACAGAGTTTTGTAGGTGTTTACCATCTAAAATATGAGAAGCATATTGTGAAGAGAGAAATAGATCAACTGAGTTGTAGCATTCCCATATTCACATCATGCTGATATTCATCACTGGGGATGTTACATAGTAAATATGGCCTCATTAAATAGCTCTGGAAAGATTTAAAAAATATTCTGTTAATCAAGGCTAGCAGGGGGAATGCTCTTGCATGGGGAAACTCAGAACTTGAAAGCCATTATGAACTTTTCAGAATTTTTATAGACTGATTTATCTGCTTGTTGATTCTTTTTTTCCTCCCTCTCAAAACAGTATCTGAAAAATGCTGTTAGGAGATCAAATCTTAATTTTGATTTTTAACATGGAGTCCTTCTTGAATTAATATAAAATATACCTAATTTGTTTGACCAGTTCTTTCAGGAGAAATAAGTGAGACAAATTTTGGAGGGAAGGGTGGGACGTTCCATTACTATATTTAAAATATTTTTGGATCATTAGAAATTTGGTCTTTTTATTTTTTATTTATCTTTATTTTTTAAAAATATATATTTTATTGACTTTTCACAGAGCGGAAGGGAGGGGGAAAGAAAGTCAGAAACATTGATGAGAGAGAGACATCGATCAGCTGCCTCTTGCACGCCCCCTACTGGGGATGTGCCCGCAGCCAAGGTACATGCCCTTGCCGGAATCGAACCCGGGACCCTTCAGTCCGAAGTCCGACGCTCTATCCACTGAGCCAGACCGGACTCGGCAGAAATTTGGTCTTTTTAAATCGTAGAGGACATATAGTTTAAGCTGATCTGTTTTCCTACTGTACTTAACAGTGTTTAAAAATAAACACATTAAGCCCTGGCTGGTTTGGCTCAGTGGATAGAGTGTCAGCCTGTGAACTGAGGGGTTCCAGGTTCAATTCTGGGATTTGTAGGAGGCAGCTGATCCATGATTCTCTCTCATCATGGATATTTCTATCTCTCCCTCTTCCTCTCTGAAATCAATAAAAATATGTTTAAAAACATCATATTGAGTATTATGTCAAAATACCTGGTATGTTTTATTTTTGAAATACTGTACCTAGTTATTTTACTAGTAGAGGCTCAGTGCATGAATTTATGCATGGGGGGAGTCCCTCCGGGTGGCCTGCGGAGATTGGGCCCCAGTTTGTGCCCCCCAGCCTTGTAGCCCTGCAGTCCCACCTTGGCCTGATGCAGCACCCTCACCTGTTCTACCATCTGCTTGCGGGGAGGATTGATTGGGACTGGGCCCCCCACCCAGTTGCCTTAGCGCCCGGGAGCTGGGTGGTGACTCCACTCCCTACTGCCACCACTGGTGGTCATCTGTGGGGCGATGGTCGGGGCAATTGGGCCCCTGCTTGCACCCTCCTTGGCCTGGTGCTGCCCGCTCACCTGCGCTACCATCCTGCTGTGGTCTGCTTTTGTTGGGGCCGGCACCTCCACTGCTGTCTGCTGCCAGAGCTGCATCACCAGTGCCCACCATGTTCTCTGTCACCCTCTGGTGGTCAGCACACGTCATAGCAAGCGGTTGAACTCCCAGTCTCCTGGTCAAACAACCTCCTGAGGGGATAATTTGCATATTAGGCTTTTATGATAGAGGATAGGATTCTGAACATAGATATTCTACACACACAAGGTTAAGCCTCTTGCTTTGTGATCAGTATTCAAGTTGGATTGTTTCAGGTAAGAAACTTTCATTTGAATAATTTGAAAGTTAAATTTTATTTTCTTAGGATTGCTAGTGTTAGTCTCAGTGATTTTCAAGTGAATTAAAAGCTGAACAACACCAATCTAGTTTAAAACTAGACTTTCTCAGTGCATTTGTATATTTTAAGCAAATACTAATGAAAAATATATTGTTCTAAGCCTCAGTTGCAATGGTATTTGGATTTTTTTTTTTAATTTCACAGAGGAAGGGAGAAGGAGAAAGAGATAGAAACATCAATGATGAGAGAGAATCATTGATCAGCTGCCTCCTGTATGCCCCACATCAGGGATCGAACCCACAATCCCGGCATATGCCCTGACTTGGAGTCGAACTGTGATTTCCTGGCTTATAGGTAATGATGTTTAACCACTGAGCTGCATCAGCTGGGCTGGATCTTATTCTTTTAAATAACTTATTTGGGGTTCTAGCTGGTACATTAGAAACCAAGAGTGACCTGATGTGCCATTAGTATAGCTGGCTCAATAATGACTGAGCATCTGAATTACTATTTTTTCCTTAATAAAAACATTAAATCAGAATCTCTAGAGATGGGTCTGGGCTCTTTTTTAAAGTCACAAAAATTTTTTTTTAACTTTGTGAGTTTAAAATTTTTATTTTAAAAAATAGGTTGTAGTATGTATGCCTTCTTTTAAATATTCCTTTTTGAAATGACTTACATAAAATGATGTACCCTCTGACCTTTAGCTCTGTCTCAAAAATTGTCTTTAAAGAATAATATTCATGATGTTTATTTTTCTTTTTTTATTATTTTAAAGATATATTTTTATTCATATTAGAGGTAGAGAGAGGGAAATATCAATGATGAGAGAATAATTGGTCAGCTGCCTCCCACATGCCCCTCACTGGGGATCGAGCCCACAGCCCAGGCATGTGCCCTTGACTAGAATTGAGTCCATGACCCTTTAAGTCTGCAGGCTGATGCTCTATCCACTGAGCTAAACCAGATAGGGCTTCATGAAGTTTCTTAAAGAGGGTTAACAGCCTGAAAAATAAATGCTTCCTAGAGGAAAACCTTGAGTCTTTTTTGGTTTCTCTAAAATACTCCTGTACTGTCGCTCTACTTGTTCATGGAAGGTGGATATCAAAGGTAGGGTTCGTTGGGGTTTCCTGATAGTCCTATATCAGGTCTGATGTGAACAGTATTCAGGAGATAAACTGCCGCTCAGTTTCATTGTCTCTGGCTGGGCTTTTCCGTAATGTGAGCAGTGGCCTAAAGTTCCTGCTGGTGCTGGAGTAAGCTTTCAGCACTGACAGGTATCAAAAGAACTTGGATGTCTTTCCCTAGACAGGCATGCCAACCATCATGGGTTGTGCCTGCAGGCAGGGTTTGAGACCACATGCGAAGGTTTTTCAGGCCCTTAGCAGTCTGGCTAACCTGGGCCTTTGTCTGGATTTCAGGTGATCCTTGCTATTCCTCCAGATTGAGGGTGTGATTTCCACTTTCAGGTTGTTCCCCAGAGACATGAGCATTGCAGGGACAGACTCAGTGTCTGAGCTGCGTACCAGAAGAGAATGAGGGAAGATGACCAATGTCTACACCTTTCCATGCTGAGTAATCACAGTGGCTCTGGACACCTGTGGAGTACCTGATAATGACCACGGTTTCTCTTCATCTCTGATAGTGTCCATCAGTTTTACATAGCAGATGGGATGTCAAGGAGGAGGGAGTGGCTCAGGGAGGCCTCAGCTGGAGTCTGACAAGGTCTCAGCGTTATTTCATTAGCTCTTCCTAGCATATGGCACAGGCCATCCACAGCTGATGTCCAATTGATGTCAGTCTTTATATTGTTCTTTCTAGTTATACTCAGGTGACTAAACAAAGTTTTATCTTATATTAAACTGTTAAGTCAGATTTTTTTCTGAAGTATACATAATTTTCTCAGTTTTAGATTACCAGATACATCCAAGAATTATACTAATTGGTGGTGTTAAGATTGCATTTTAAGTAGAATAGTTTGTAAAATTTTACCTTGAGGAATAGAGTGGAAATGTTAAAAGGTTTGCTGTTATGAGTCAGTATTTGTTCTTAACTAGAGGTACCATTTCATAGAATAATCCTGAATATTCTAAATAATAGGGAGGGAAGAGGATCTGAAGTCTGATTCATAGAACTTAAAAAAGTTTAGGGTCTACAAAACTGGCCACTAGTTTCTGCTCTTCTTTTTTTTCCCAATTTAATAAGTCTTTATTGTTTAGATTAATACAATTGTTCCTCTTTTCCCCCCCCATAGCTCCCCTCCACCCGGTTCCCACCTCACCCTATGCCTATACCCCCCCCCCCCGTCCTCATCCATAGGTGTACGATTTTTGTCAAGTCTCTTCCCGCACCCCCCATACCCCCCCCCCCCCCCCCCGGAGAATTGCCCATCTATTGTTCCCTTTCTATACACCTGATTCTGTTATATTCACCAGTTTATTTTGTTCATCAGATTTTTTAATTCACTTGGTTTTTAGTTTCACTTGTTGATAATGTTATTTGTTCATAACTTTTATCTTTACCTTTTTCTTCTTTTTCCTCTTCTTAAAGAATACCTTTCAGCATTTCATATAATACTGGTTTGGTAGTGATGAACTCCTTTAGCTTTTTCTTATCTGTGAAGCTCTTTATCTGACCTTTGATTCTGAATGATAACTCTGCTGGGTAGAGTAATCTTGGTTGTAGATTCTTGCTATTCATCACTTTGAATATTTCTTGCCACTCCCATCTGGCCTGCATAGTTTCTGTTGACAAATCAGCTGACAGTTATGTAGGGGTGCTCCCTTGTAGTTTTTGCTCTTAGTCTCCTCAACTCAGGAGACCACAGGCTCCCTTCAGGCTCTTTCTGCACTGTGGCCTGCAATTTGCTACTAGGTAGTAAGATGTAATTGTAAACCTCTCTTTATGCACCCCCCCAACCCCCCAATGGATTTTAATTCTGTCATTGGTGGTATATATATTTTAAAGTTTTTAAAAATTGATTTTAAGAGAGAGAGAGAGAGAGAGAGAGAGAGAGAGAGAGAGAGAAACATCAATGTGAGTGTGGGACATCAGTCAGCTGTCTCCTGCACACCCCCTATGGAGGATTGAGCCCCAACCTGGGCATTTGCCCTGACTGGGAATCAGACCAGCAACCTTCCTGTGCACAGGACAATGCTCAGCCAACTAAGCCACACCAGCCAGGTCTCATAATAATTTGAATGGTTTTAGTCTAACTTTTTAGTCCTATTTTCTGTTTCCCTAGGTCAGTGGTCTGCAAACTGTGGCTCTTGACTAATGAGTTTGCTGACCCACTGACCTAGACTCTTGATTCCAATAATTACAGGCTCTTGATGTTCCTTGTGATTAAGCCCCTATCCCACTGGTTGGCAAACTCATGAGTCAACAGAGTGGCAAACTGTGGCTTGCAAGTGGCATGTGGCTTGTGAGTCACAGTTTGCTGACCACTGTCTTAGGTAAAACTTGTTTCAGCCATTCTGTTTATTTTTTTAATAAATGGCTTTTAAAATATACAAATAGTACTGATTGTATAAATATTATTTTATACATTTTTAAATACATATTTTTATTGATTTCAGAGGGGGAGGGAGAGGGAGAAGAAGATAGAAACATCAAGGATGAGAGAGAATCATTGACTGCCTGCCTCTTCCACATCCTGTACTGGGGATTAAGCCCACAATCTAGGCATGTGCCCTGACTTGGAATCAAACCGTGACCTGATTCATAGGTTGATGCTCAACCACTGAGCCACGTGGCTGGGCATATAACTTTTGTTCAAGTATCCTTTTTCCCCCTCCTTATTTCATACCCAATGCTGAAGTCAGGTTAAAATTTATTTTAAAATTGGTTGGCATTTGAGATCTGTCAATTTTCATCTTATTAACCCACAGTTAAACTTCTATAGCATTTAAAGTTTGCCTCAACTAGTTCTTATTCTATTGCCTTTTATTATTTAAACTTGACCATAATAATTATGTTTCCAACTAGAGGCTCGGTGCATGAAATTTGTCCCTAAAGTGTGTGTCCCTCAGCCCCTCCTGGACCCTCTCCAATCTGGGACCCCTCTCACAATCCAGGACTGCTGGCTCCCAACTGCACATCTGCCTGCCTTCCTGATTGCCCTTAACTGCTTCTGCCTGCCAGCCTAATTGATGTCTAACTGCTCCCCTGCCAGACTGCCCCCAACTTTCCTCCTCTGCTTGTCTTTGTAGCATTGAGTGGAGGACTAAGCCGGCAAGGGCAGGCGGAAAGCTTGGCTTCCTTCATTTCTGGGAAAACCCAAGCCTCCCTCCTGCTCTCAGTGCCGCAGCCATCTTGGTTGGGGTTTATTTTCTCCTGATTGGCTGGTGGGCGTGTGGTCAATTTGCATATAACTCTTCTATTAGATAGGATTTCTTGACCCATAAACACTGACTTTTAAAATCTACACTAATAAAAGAGTAACATGCTAATTGACTATATCTTTGTGATACCCACCAGCCAATCAGAAGTGAGTATGCAAATTAACCCAATAAAGATGGATTAATTTGCATGCACATGTGCAGACTGGCTGAGGCAAGGTGGGAGGCTTGTGTTGTTGCCATGGCAACAATGCAGGCTTTCTGCACCATCCCAGCTGCTTTGGGCCTCTGGGCAGCATGGGAAGGCAGAAAGGCGACTCTAGGAAGTGTGAAAGTGGTGCTGGTAGCCAGGGGAAGGAAGGCCCATTGTTGAACAAATCTTCATGCATTGGGTGTCTAGTATCTTTATAGTACCTAATGTATACAGTGCTATACATACAGGAGGTCACATGAGTGCATCTCGATAGACAAAAAAGTGTCCCTTTAGGCAAAACCCAAATTCGGGATGAATTTACCTCCTTGTCTATACGCTGGAGAGAAGTTATAGAGCTGAGTGGTGACACTGTGTGTAGGTTCTTGGAAACCGACATAGATGGACATCTGAGCTCTCAATCATACTTTATTTCTCTGATAGTTCATCATCTACTTTCCATAAAGATTTACTTAACTTTCTTTACTTCCCCCAATTCCCCCACCACCCCTTTTGTAGACCACATTGTTTTTTTGTTTGTTTGTTTTTTGTTTTAGAGAAAAGACAGCATCATGTTGGAAGTAACTTACTTTATGCACTCACCACCTCCTTTTGTCATTCTCTTCATGTGCCCATAGATCGTTTGCTTCAGAAAACTCAACCATTTTATTTTAATCCTCTTCTGTACTGGCTCCCTTTCATTTACATTCAGATATACTCAGACTCTCCTACCATTATAAATTAAACAGTAAAAATGCTTTCTGAACTCTACACTCAGTGCTTTGGTTTTCTTTTTCTTTCCTTTATAAACTTTGTCTTTTCTGAACCCTCAACAAAAGCATTCTTTTTTTCTCTTTTCTGAGCCCAGCTTCTACCACCATCATATGATTGGAGCTGCTCCTGAGAGGTGGTCATGACCTCCAGCTTGCCAAAGGACCCACTTTCCATTGTCCAGCCCATCACCCTATCAGCTCTGTTCTAAGACTAGTTCATGCTTATAGTTGCCAGATAGCTGCAGCAGTTTGGGGCATCATATCTAAACCTAGTGATAGTAGAGAAAAAAAAAAAGAGAGAGAGAGACCACTTTATTTTTTTATTCTTTATATTTTTTATTGATTTCAGAGAGGAAGGAAGAGGGAAATATCAATGATTAGAAAGAATCATTGATCTGCTTCTTCCTGCACACCCCCTACTGGGGATTGAGCCCTCAACCCAGGCATGTGCCCTTGACTGGAATGGAACCTGGGACCCTTCAGTCTGCAGGCTGATGCTCTATCAACTGAGCCAAACCAGCTAGACCATTTTATAGGAGCTAGGACATTTGTCCTAAAAGTAGCTCTATCACACTTTTCCCTCAGTGAGGCATATAGCAAGTGCTGAGCCTGGTATCAGGTGATTAGAAAGATGGAATTACCATGGGTGGTACAGACTAAACTTCTAAGCTAAATAGCTTTTGGGAGTCTAATCCCTCTGACCTGCTGAATTCTTCAGTGACTTCCCATTGACATTAGGTTAAAGTCTCAAGTCTTTTATAATGGTGTATGAAACTTCACATAAACTGGCCTCTGTTTCCTGTACTACCTTTATCTAATCTTTCTTTGCTGCTTCTACCTTGCTGACTAATTCTACATATCCTAGAGGCCTAAGGTTAAATGTCAGTTCTTCAGGGAAGTGATAACGTTCCTACAAGTTGAGGTAAAAGAACACAATCTTTTCTGTACCTTTCTGCACTCCCACAGAATGTGTACTACTAACAGCCAAAATTGTTGTTTAATGTAAATAAATGCTGACTGATTAAATGGCTTGTGTAATACAGCAAAGAATGATGAAAGAATTGATGGTTAGGGAGCTAGCTCCCTTGACTTTCTCCTAATTATGGTTAAAACTAGTGTTGCATGTGCTTAAATAGCATTTGTATTAGCTTGTTAGCTTACAATTTTTAAAATATAAATATTTGTAGAGTTTAATAAGAACACACAGTAAAGTATAAATATGTTATTAGCTTACCATTATTAATATTTCTGTATGAAAGTTGTGTTTTGATATATTTAGGGATGAATTTTATACTTTACCAAGGAATGAATATTACACCTTATATATTATATTACTTAGGAAGAGGGCAGTTATTCTATGAGAGGATAAAGGCCGAAGCATAATCTAATCAGTTGAATTATTTTTGCTTTCCCTTTTTATGGACACCTGCTCCTCAGACTAGAGAGTAACACCTGCCCACCCCACCTTCAAAAACAGAGGGAGAAAGTTGAGAAATGTAGTCAAAAGTGAAGGAAGTTAATTTGCCAGCTGCATCAAGGTTAGCCAAGGAGGCATGATGAAAGTGAGCTCTCTCAGTGCTATTCTGGCAACTTTCAGAGTTGAGCCATGTCTTAGGCTGTGGCCATTTTAAATGCCGATGAGATGGGATTATTTTAGAAAACAATATGCCTTTATTAATCATTGCTTATAGTTACTTTTTTTTTTTTTTTTAGATTTCTGGAGACTCAGTCTCTTCCTCCTTTAAGTTTAAGTTTACTCCTTGACCTTAAAATTCTTAACACATTGCTCTAAGCAGTCAGAATAAACTAATTAGAAATGTGAAATGAAACTAAACTTTTAGACTCTTTTCTGAGATTATGGGAAACATTTTATTCAAATTAAAGCTCTAAAGGACTTTAGAAACTGACATTTTATTAAAATAACAAGTATTTGACAATTTAGCTATAGAGAGTGCCAGATTTACTGGTAGATATTGTCAGTGTCTGCTGTTGCTTGTGTCCACTGTTGCCATACACTTTACATGTGTAAGATAATTGTAAGATTTCAGATTTTTTTTGCATATTTGTGGAAATCCTTTTCATGTCCTGCGTGTCCTGGATTCCCATGTCAGGGTTCAGCGTCTAGAGAAGGCCGCACACAAATGAAGAGAGACTGGAAAAGCATCCATTTTGGGAATAGTGGGGGCCAGGCGGGAGTCCACCTCTAGGGGAAGGACGCCACCCGCTCTGATTTTCCTATCCCCTTTTACTAGGGCTAAGTGATACATACAAGTCCTTTAGGTCAGGAAATTCCAACGATGAAATCAACCAGCAAGAATTAACATAAGACAAAAAGTGTGGAAGCTTTTTCAATTACCAGTGTGTCCTAAACAATATGTGAATAGTTCATACTTAACATAAGACTAAAGAGGGGCAGCTAAAGTCTCACCTAAGCGGTGAGTAAACAGTTCATACTTAACATAAGACTAAAGCGGGCATCTGCTTTAGCTACCAATGTCTCACCTAAGCGGTGAGTAAACAGATCCATTAAGGTTTGACCAGGTTTCTTGTTTGTTTTATTTACATCTCTATTGGTGAGGTAATGACTGGTTTCCTGCATTTAATAAAATATACCTTTTCAAAGATATCATAAACTTTGAGATGTATTTTATGTCCATTCAGTACTAAAGCATGGAGAATAATATAACCAAATCCTGCCCTGGTTGGTGTGGCTCAGTTGGTTAAGCTTCGTCCCATGGACTGTGAGGTCACTGGTTCCATTCTGGGTCAGAACCATATGCCCAGGTTGTGGGTTCAATCCCCAGTCCCAGTAGGGAGCATGTAGGATCCAGCCAGTTGATGTATTGGTTCCCCCCCCCTCTCTTGTTCCTCTCTCTCTCTCGTTCTTCTCTCTCTTTCTCTCTCTCTCTCTCACACACACACACACACACCAGTAAACATCTAGAATAACCAAATTCTTCTCAGGTGTGGAATGTCAGTCTAAATGCATGCTGTTCTGGATGACATTTGCATTGGTGTAGAGCACGTACCAGGAGCCTTTGAGTCATGTACTTGTTCTCACCTTGTGCATGGACTTGCCATCTTTGATCTAGAATACGCTCCTGTAATTTCTTACTAGTTTTTTTCTATTGCTTTTTTATTATAGTAAAATATATATAGTAAAATAAGGTTTGCTCCATTGTTATCTTTTATATATACTGCTAAATAATTGAGGGTTTTAAAAAATTATAGTTAACTTTCATGTAATCAGAATCCAAGGAAAAGTTCAGTTGTCAACTGGTCTAATTTCATGAATTTAAAGAGATGATAATTTTAAAGGCAAATGTATTAGAAAAGAAGAGGTCAGTATAGATCTTGTCTGCTAGAAGTATGCTGTGACTTTTAACGTGCATGAAAGTATAAACCATTATTTGAGTAGACACCTTTTCAATCCATTCAGATATTTAATAAGCAAGATATGTTGTTACTTTTAGTGTAAACTAATAACATCAGATAAAAGTGACTTATTTCCTTTTGTCTCTGCCCTTGAATACCTTCAACATGGTGCTATTGTATACTCTCAAGTATTTCATATTTCATCAGTTCTGAAATCCAGATTTCTATTTATCATTTTCTTCAGATTTAAAATTTACTCTATAAATTATGACAAACTTCTTTTGGGAAAAAAAAATATTTGAGAAATGAAGTAGTCTGGTTAACTTAGCATAGGCTAGTATGATTGCTATGTAATAAATGAATGACTGATTAAAAATAATTTTAATGTAAATTATGATTTTGAAGATCTTTAAGTTCTTGGAAGATAGGAAATAATGTTATGAACAAATTATAGGATCACAATAATCCCTGTTCTACCATACTGACATTTATCATCAAAGTTAGCTGTCTCTTAACTGGAAGTATCATAAAAGCTTTACTTGAAATTTCTTATCTCCCTATTTAAAATGGTTTTCAGGAGCTCTTTAAAATAATGTTATAAAAACAGCTGTTCAAGACATTTAAAAAGTTAGACATATTTTGTTATAATCAGTTAGTTCTTGTTAGTTGCTGTAGATACGTTCCATAAAGTCACCACAAACACTGAATTAGCCATTACTGACTCTTTTTTTTAAAAAAAAATATATTTTATTGATTTTTTACAGAGCAGAAGGGAGAGGGATAGAAAGTCAGAAACATCGATGAGAGAGAGACATCGATCAGCTGCCTCCTGCACGCTCCCTACTGGGGATGTGCCCGCAGCCAAGGTACATGCCCTTGCCGGAATCGAACCCGGGACCCTTCAGTCCGCAGTCCGACGCTCTATCCACTGAGCCAAACCGGTCTCGGCAGCCATTACTGACTCTTTTCTCCTTGGGGAATACATAGTTAGGTCTGTAAGCCTCTGATCACAAAACATTTTTTTATAAACCAAATGCCATTTCCATTATATAGATTGGTTTGCCAACATCCTTGTAAAACGAGCCACTGTCATCGTCAAAACGTGTTCTTCTACATAACTATTTTCCGGCACTAGTTTTTGCCTGCATTTTTTTCCCCATATCAGTGGTTGGCAAACTGCGGCTCATGAGCCATGGTTTACCATATTTGTAAATTCTGTTGACTAATGAGTTTTGCTGACCACTGCCCCATACTACCCATTACCTTTTAAAACATGTTAGCCAATTCTACCCAAGGAGTAATTAGTATTTTCCTGACTTTTGCTAATCCTATCTAATAAAGAGGGAATATGCTAATTGACCTTCATGCTTTCTCAAATATGGCAGTGGCCACAGCCAATAAGGAGGGAACATGCTAATTGGCTGCTCCACCCTCAAAGATGGCGGCACCCACAGCCATAAGATGGAGATGCCCAATCCCCTCAGTCCCACTGGGGCGGCAGGTTCACGGCAAGGCTGGGCCTGCACCCACACGCCTGCCTCCAGATTCCCCCAGCCCCCTCAGCTCCCCAGCCACCCAGGTCTAGCCCGGGGCGCAGGCAAGCCTCAGATGTTGGCTCCCCAGCCACCCAGGGCCGCCCAATGCTCAGGTAACCAGGGCCGGCCAAGGCTTATGTTACTGACAGTGGCAGCAGCAGAGGTGTGATGAGTTGTCACCTTACCCTGATTGCCAGGTCACCTCCCGCCCCTGAGGGCTCCTGGACTGTGAAAGGAGGCAGGCCGGGCTGAGGGACCCCTCCTCCAAGTGCATGAATTTTCATGCACTGGACCTTTATTATGACTATAAATTTCTTTGGCTTTCAACCTCCCACCTTCTGTTCCACTTTTTATTGGTTGTCACCTCATGAATCTATGAATTTACCCCCCCCCCCCTTTTTGGTAGCTCCCTCACACATTCTAAATATTGTTTAGCATTTCCAAAATACCCTTGGACACAGATGGCACTCTCCTCTTTCTTGTTTTGGGTGTACCTGGTAGCTGTTTGCACCATAACTTGTACCTAAATGAAGCTCATCTGACATATCACAGCCTATCTGTGCTCAGGAACACTGGACAGCATCATACCTACGGCCATTTTAAATGGCAGAAGCAACAAAAATACAAAAAAAGTGGCACTAGATTGCAAAAGGACACTGTAGTCTAAGTTGGAAGGAAAGTCACAGTGTTGCCTGCTCCATAGACTGCTGGGAGCATGTGCATAACTGCAGAAGGCTGAAAGTATTCAATGTGGGGTTACCAAATGATTTAGCAAGTTAGTGAATTTACAAATATGAAACCTGGGAATAATAAGGATTGAGTGTAGCTGCAGTAGCTAAAGATTTGTTTTAGGGTTTTTATGGTGATTTTTATGTCTTACTATTTTAAAAAATAAGTTTTGTTCTGAAATTTCATGCTACAAATGCAATATAAGAAAATTCCTCTTATTTTGAGTTTTATTAATTGAATTTTATTTTTTCCTGTAAGTTTTAGCTCTTTTCCCCAACTCAGATAGAGCTTTATATAAACGAGGCCAGCAGTTTGCCAACCACTGCACTAGGTTCTTGTGTAAATATGGCTTTAAAAAAAAGATCTGGATTTCTTTTTTCAGAAAGTATTTCATATGATTAAACAAATCAGATGTACTTTAAAGAAGTTGAGATAGTTTTAGTGGGAAAGTGGACAGTGTTTAGAACTTTAAAAAAATTTTTAAGTTTAGAAAGGTGATTGATGCCAAAGGTAAAAATCTTACATTGACAAATTTGAGTACATGAAAATACAAACTGGGAAAAAAAGCCCATTATAAACAAAAAAGAAACTAAGGTAGTTTATGGCAACATAAATGGTAACCCAAAGGGTACTATTCTTCAAGTGTATAAAGAATTTTAGAAAATCATTAAGAAAATGATAAGTAACACACAGAGAATTCAAACAAGCATCTTTCTAAGGAAGAGCTGCTAATGAAGCTCATCTGACATATGGCCTTCTTGTGCTCAGGAACACTGGATAGTATCATACCTAGAGCCATTTTAAATAGCAAAAACAACAAAAATACAAAAAACGTGGCACTAGATTGTAAAAAAAAAAAAATTGAAAAGATGTTTGATCTTAATAGCAATCGTAAAAGCAAATTAAAACAGGATGCCATTTTTGTACTTTTGGTATAAATTGGAACAAGAACAAATAATTTACCTGACCAGTGTGGCTCAGCGATTGAACATCAACCTGTGAACCAGGAGGTCATGGTACAATTCCTAGTCAGGGCACATGCCTGGGTTGTGGGCTCAATCCCCAATTGGGGGGCGTGCAGAAAACAGCCAATCAATGATTCTCATCATTGATGTTTCTATTTCTCCCTCTCCCTTCCTATTTGAAATCGATAAAAATTTATTTTTTAAACAAAGAACAAATAATCTGAAAACTTATACCCTATATTCAGAGGAGAGTTCCACTCTTCAACTATGACCAAAGAGAGGTCCTAATATTTTGCTGGACAACACGTTTAACATAATTTTAAAAGGAAAAGGGAATTCTTGGAGAAACATGCATACTTAAAAGAGGTTACTATGCCATTGAGAGGTGAATACTGAGGGAGGAGAAAGAAAATTACAAAAATCAAATACACATAAAAAGCATGACCATTTGTTTGGCAGCCAGTGAGTTTGACCCTCTCTCCCCCAAGGGACATTTGACAACGTCTCTAGACATTTTTTATTGTTGTGCCTTGGGGAATACTATTGGCACTTGGTAGAGGCCAGGAATGCTGCTAACAACTTACAATGCACAGGACAGCCCACAGCAAAGTTACCTGGCCCATGAGAGCCCTGAGGTTGAGAATCTTGGTATAGGAGCTGACAGCTCTTATGTATCTCACTGAAGAGTTGATGTACCACTGCATATGATGGCGGCCCAGAGTTAAGAAAATGTGTTTGCTATATACTTAAGCAGGTATGAGTGTGCTTACTATATGTTAGATTTCCAATAACACTGTTTAAAGACATTTTTAATGTTTAAAGAAATTATTTATTTGGAAAATTTTATCCTATTTTTGAAAATGATAATCTAGGCATTACTGTATTTTATTGTTTTATTGACATGAGTCATGTATCTTAATTGGAAAACGTTTTTATCTTTTCATGTGGTTTAACACTAATCACAAATTTCTTATGCTAATCACAAATATGATACACACTTGAGCTTAAAGGCCCTTATGTAGGTTAAACAAAACAAGTAGTTCACATGAACCTTCAGGTAATGTGAAAACCATACATTTGGAGGTAGACTGGTGGATTACACTTGAAAGGATATTTATGATTTTTTTTCTGAGTTTTTATAAATACCCAGGATCTGATTACTTATTAAAAGCACAGAATGATTAGAGTAAAATTAAAAATGCAAACACTCCCTGACCAGTGTGGTTCAGTTGGTTAGAGCATCATCCTGTATACTGAAGGGTCTCGGGTTTGATTCCCATTCAGGAAACATACCCAAGTTACAGGTTAGATTTCTGGTTGGAGACAACCAATTGATGTTTCTCTCTTACATTAATGTTTCTCCTTCGCTTGCTCTCTTTTTTTGTCCATCTCCCTCTCCTTTGCTTTCCCTCTAGAATCAATTAAAAACATATCCTCTGGTGAGGATTAAAACAAACACCGAAAATACCGTTATAATACTTAATGTTTAGGTTATGTAGGGGCAGATTTTTACAGTGATATTTGAGAGTTTGCTGTATATAGTCTATCATTTCTTTGATATCTTTTGGTAATAGATGGGAGGAAATAATATTCTTAAAGAGTTGTTTGAGGCTTTTGGTCAAGATGGCAGTGCAGTTAAATGGGGTACTTGCATCCTCTGACAACCACATCAAAATTACAGCTAAACTACAGAAGAGCTATCATTCAGAACTGCCTGAAATTTAGCTGAAAAGAATTTCTACAGCTAGGGATTTAAAGAAGCCACTTTGAGACTGGTAGGAGTAGAAAATGGGATAGCCCCAAACCTACATGTGACAGATAAAAATTGGGAGTGATATCTTGGCTGCAGAGGTCCCACCTGAGGAGTGAGGGGTCCTAGGCTCCCCCAAACCAGTGTTCCAGTACCAGAAAGAGAAGGCCCCATAATTTCTGGCTATTAAAAATCAATGGGTATTGCCCTGACCGGTTTGGCTCAGTGGATAGAGTGTTGGCCTGCGGACTGAAGGGTCCCAGGTTAGATTCTGGTCAAAGGCATGTACCTTGGTTGTGGGCACATTACCAGTTGGGGGTGTGCAGGAGGCAGCTGATTGATGTTTCTCTCTATCCCTCTCTTCTTTGTAAAAAATCAATAAAAATATATTTAAAGGTGGCTCTCCATGATCTCATGCTTTAAAACAAAAACAAAAATACCCCCCAAAAACAATGAGTATTGAGGCTGAGGGAGATGGATGGTTGCTGGAGTCCCAGGCATTCCTCTTAGAGCAGTGGTCGTCAGTTGATGGTCCATGAGGTCTGAAAGGTTGGCAACCGCTGGTTTAAGGAAACCTTTGGAGCAGTGGCCGCCAACCAGTGGTTTGCATACCATTGGTGCTTCATGAGGTCTGAATGGTTGGTGACCGCTGTCTTAAAGGGCTCACACACAGACTTATTTGGACTAACTCCTTCTGAGCTCCATTACTGGGGCAGCAGCTGAAAAGGCACCAGAGACATATGGGTAGGAGCAGAATTGTCTGGTGAGAGCTGGAGGGGGAGCTTTCTTCCAGGCAAAAGTGCTGGAAGAAGCCATTTTTCCTTTTCTGAGAACCACCTCCACAAAGCTGGAAGGTGGGTGCTCATATCTGAGTCTTTACCAATCTGACTCACACTGTTTACCCCACCGTGGTGATTCCCTGAGACCCCACCCCACCCTCACCCAACTTATAGACCCACCAATCCTGTTTCTAGTGGCTTTTCCATATGAATGGCCTCTCTTGGCTAATGCTTCAGACTAAAATCTCTCAAACAAGCAGTATCTGGCCTCAGCATTCTTGTACCTCTTGCTGAGTGAACCCCAGCATCAGGTGTGGCACTTGTAATAGCCAACCTTTGTTTACATTTTGAGCGTTCCTGGGCACCTCCAAGCCAACACAAGTAGCAGCCATATTCAAATTGCTTTGTAGCTCATGCCAGATGGCCTTGGGCAAAACACAGGTGGCAAGTAACCTTGGCCTGTACCTCCCAGGAGGCGCTAGAACCAGCGCACCTGGTGGATAGCTTCAGTCTATGTCAAAGTACCAACCAACCACCTCTACAGGTGACACCCTTGGGGAGGACTCAGTGGGCATCAGGGCCCCATTGAAATAAGTTCTGCTCTATTGGGTGGGCTCCGCACAGCTGATCCTCCATCGTGGTTGGTGAGTTCTGCCAGTCCTTGCAGCAGATCAGCCTTAGGGTAAATCCCTCCCATTGACATGCCAACAGCAGTCAAGATTACCTATCCATCAGGGCTTAATTACAACAGAAGGGTGCACACAGCCCACATGGAGGGTGCACCTGGAATGCCCAGCTTTTGGGTGACCAGGGAGGCTGTGCCACTGGGACCCACAGGACACATGCCTACATAAGGCCACTCTACCAAGCTCAGGAGATATAGGAGCTCTACTTAATAAATAGAAAGAAATACAAGGAGGTAGCCAAAATGAGGAGACAAATGTGTCCAAAAGGAAGGAACAGAACAAACCTCCAGAAAAATACAGTAGAGATTATCAGATGCAGAATTCAAAAAACTTATAAGTATGCTCAATGAACTTAGAACTTCAATAGCATACAAAAGGACATAGAAACAATAAAAAAGAACCTGTCAGAAATGAAGGATACACAACTGAAATGAAGAATTTACAAGGCATCAATAGTAGAATAGATGAAAACAAGAACCACACCAGTAATCCTTCCTATCTAATACAAGAGTAATATGCAAATTTGACGGTACCTTTGCTATACCCACAAGCCACGCCCATAGCCATGACACCAGACAATCAGGAGCAGATTATGCAACTAAACCCCAACCAAGATGGCTGCCACCATGGAGAGCAGGAGGAAGGCTTGGGTTTCCCCAGCAACAGAGGAAGCCAAGCTTTCAGCTGTTGTTGCCAGCCTAAACCTCCACTCAATGCTACAAAGTTTCAATTATAATAAAAGATACAGAAATAGCTGCAGCCACTGAGCTGGAGAGAACAAAGGCTTGGATTTCCCTGGCAACAGAGGAAGCTAAGCTTTCCGCCTGGCATTGCTGGCCTAAGCCTCCACTCTAGGCTACAAAGTTTCAAACAGAAATGCCTGCCGCCACGGTAAGAGCAGAAGGCTTAGCTCCACTCCAGGCTACGAAGTTTTAACTGTAGACATAAATTAGTCCCAGATCCCAGGGCCTTCGCTTGGGTCACTGGGGGACGTGGCCGGCCTGCAAA